>CM064866.1:65580116-66820116 GCA_032719365.1 Prinsepia uniflora
TTGCAGAGAGAATAGAGGCCATAAAGGCCGAGATCATCAAACTCAGCACTATCCACTTTATTCATAAGGTAGTTTACGCCGCCTGGGTGGCCAACGTTGTACTGGTTAAGAAACCCTAGGGAGCATGGCGAATGTGCATAGAATTTACCAACCTAAATAAGGCATGCCGCAAGGATAGCTTCCCCCTGCCTAAGATAGACCAACTGGTCGATGCAACGGTCGGGCACAAACTCCTAAGCTTCAGGACGCCTACTCAGGCTACAACTAAATCTTGATGCACCCAGCCCAAATCCACACACTGTTTCTGATAGACCAGAGGCTCTATTGCTACAACGTTATGCCTTTCGGACTCAAGAATACAGGGCCACGTACCAGTACTTAGTGAACTTCATGTTTGTGAACCAGATTGAGAAGTCGATGGAGGTCTACGTTGATGACATGCTCATTAAGAGTAAATCGGCCGACCTACACATCCCCCAACCTCTCACGAATGTTCAGTGTACTCAAACAGTACAAAATGATGCTAAACTCAGCTAAGTGTGTTTCCGGAGTCTTCTCTGGGAAATTTCTGGGCTTCATGATAAGTCCGCGGGATATCGAGGCCAACCTAGAAAAGATCAAGGCCCTCATCGATATGGAAACCCCCCCCCCCCCCCCCCCCCCCCCGGAACTCAGAAAGAAATACAAAGCCTAACTGGCCGAGTGGCGGCTCTTACGCGGTTGATGGCAAAAGCCACATACAAATGCGTGCCTTTCTTCAAAGCCTTCAAGGGCAAGTCCAAACACATTACCTGGACCGAAGAATGCACCAAGACTTTCAACAAACCTAAATAATACATGGGAAGAGCACCGCTGTTGGTAAGCCCTAAGACAGGAGAGCCTCTTTTCATTTACCTCTCTATCTCCACCTCTGCCACCAGCTCAGTACTAGTTACAATGAAGGACAGCGCTGAGCACCCAATATATTATGAAAGGCCCTACAGAACGCTGAGATGAGGTACACCGACCTGGAAAAACTCATCTTTGCTCTCATCGTGTCCTCTTGGAAACTCAGACCTTACTTCTAGGCTCATTCAATCGTCGTTATGACCGACAAGCCACTTCCGCAGGTTCTCCAGAATCCAAAAATGTCAAGAAGACTACTTAAGTGGGCAATCGAACTCAATGAGTTTGATATCACTTTCTCGATTCGCACAGCTGAGAAGGGACAGGTCATCACGAGCTTTATCTCAGAATTCTCGTATGTCCCGACAAGACCTATGATGGAGACTATTCCTATAACGACCCAAAATTTTGTAAATATTATTTTAATGTCAAATGACTATTTTTCCCTTGAGAGGGGGAACAGTTTACTTTTGAATCGAGGACTATTTTGGACTTGGAACCATGACCGTGACGTAGATCGAGACGTTACGAGTCCGTAGACAGGCGGCACGCCGAAATCGGACTTCGTTCGGGAAAGTTATGGTCTAAAACGTGAAATCGGGAAACTTTACGCCTCGAAAACCATGCTAATTGTTTATTGGCAGATTAGGTAGGATATTATTTAAGGGACACTTGGATGAGTGACAAATGTCACTCATATGTGAGTTAGGGCCACAATTAGGGTTTCTTTGATTGGCTATAAATTCTAAACTCTCTCTTTCTCCTCACCCCATTCGTCCTTCCATTTCATTTTTCAAACACCCAAATTTCCCCCACCCTTGTTAATTAGCCCCTTCCATAACTGTGAAACACCCGAATACCCGAACACCCAAAACCGTACGACCACCGTGTGTGGCTGAGAGATTTGAGTGGAGGGACTGACCGAAATCGACTGATGACGGCGTGGGAAGGAGAGACCACGGTTGAGGCACGGCGGAGAGGTAGGCAGCTTCAAACCCAAAACCATTTCTTGAACCTGAAAATGGAACCCATGTTTTCCACGTCTGTTTAACTTTCCTTTTAATCCTAATGGCTTCTAGGGACTAATACGAGCTCGTAGGACTTGGATTCGAAGCTAGTGGTGACTGGAGCTTCGAGTTCACGGCGGCTGAAAAACCAGCCATTGTTCTTCGAGGTAAAGCCACGAATCTAGCCCTTATTTATCGTTTTTGTTTAGTTAGAAACCTTACTGTGTTTAAGACGATCATTTAGGGATAAACTATGGTTAAAATGGTTGAGAAATGAACGTTTGGCGAGGAAGGAGATGATGACGTGGCACCTGTCAGATCTGTCAGGTGACGTGACCCAATCAACAGCCGACACGTGTCACATGTCAGTGCACAGTCAGCACTGACATGTCAGTGACGTGGCCCAATCAGGGGCTGCCACGTGTCACTGACATGTCAGTTACGTGGACCAGTGCCGTACTGGCACGTGGCACTTGTCAGAGCTAACACGTGGCACTAACAGAGCCGTGACATGGACCAATCACATGTTGACACGTGGCACCTCTCAAGAGTCTGACATGTCAGACCTGGCACCTGTCAGATGACGTCAGCAGGTACTGTTCATACCTTTGACCGCGTGTTGACCAGCTTGTGGAGGCGCGTGTGAACATTGTTTCTGGCGGGACCACTACCATTGTTTAGGTTTCGACGATCTGGATCCAATGGCGGTGGTTTCGGATCGATCGGAGATCGTTAAGTTGGTTAAAATAGGGTTTATTGCCTACAGAAGTGTGTTCAGGCAACTTTCCCGAGCCAGTTTCAATCTAGGGTTTCATGGTTGACTATTAGGGACTTGTAGTGACCTCTACTTTACTTTGGACGTGACAGGAATCGTACAATAGTACCAGGACAGGGTTAGACGTTCGGGATTGCAGTAGAATTGTACTGTGAGTGGGCCTTTGTTTTCATTAAACCCTTGCATGGATAATCGTTTTCATTTCTTGATACATATATATACGTGATTGAGGAAAAAGCATATGATTTTGTGGATTTATAACTATGGCACGATTTACGATGTTGGGCATGAGACCCGTCTGGTTAACTTAAGCATTGTTTTGAGTTATATATATACATGGATACCGATGACTATCTTTAGTACTGCACTGTATAGACCTACCTGTGTGATACTGTCTCCTCCGGATGTGGGTACCCTGAAGTGGTCACGGCGCAATGCCTGCGAGGGGTCATTCTACGAAGGGACCGGATCGTAGGGTGACTCAAGAGTAGGATTGCTATGATTGGACGTCTGGGACGTCAGGCATCTAGGATGCCATACCCGGACTGGGTTCGGGGATTGGACTCGGGATTGAGACCCCGAGCGGCACGCGTAGCCTTGGGACTGTGACCTTATTGGACGTCTGGGACATCGGACATCTGGGATGTCAGGGTTGGGATCTATAGTGCAGTGGCTGAGATTATGATTATCTTTATATTGTGTTGCTCATATTTATCTTTTATAATCTTATGGTTTTAATACTGATGCTTGCATGTTTGGAAAACGGAGGGGTAAAAGTATATGTTTCTATTTTGTTGAACTATTTATAAACTCTGAGTTTCGGCCCACTCACCCTTAATGTTTTATTGACCCCTCCAGGCCGTGCTACTGAGGCAGAAGAGGATCCTGAGGCTAAGGCATAGATCTACACTGCGCACCTGAACCCCACTGTTGGGTAGGTTAGCACGCAGAATAACTTAGTGCCGTGCTCAAAACTTGTATTTTGGAAACTATCCCTTGTCTGACATCTTTTGGTTTCGAATTCTATGTATGACTTTTTTTTTGGATATTTATGCATTTGAATTCTACAGGGGTAAAATTGGTATGTTTTCTTAGGGTGTCAGACGGGAGCAGGGCACGTCCCCGTGTGGTCCCAGGGGGATCGGGGCGGGTCCTATCAACTTGGTATCAGAGCACTAGGTTGTGGTCAACATGCTAGACTAGCGGTCGGTACTTGGTACTTTTAAAGTTTAAGGATGTTGTTATCTAATCTATGCCTCTTAGACAGTTGGTTATGCCTCCAAGGAGAATTCCTCAAGCACGGACCGACGAGGAAATAGCGAGGGAAATGGAATGCGCAAGTATTAAACTGGCTCAACGTTTAGGAGACACATACTTTAGTGGGGGAGCAAACCCCGAGGATGCTTATGAGTGGATAGCTAGGTGGGAAAGAATTTTACGGTGATGCATTGCCCACCAGACGAGCATGTGACATTGGCGACCTTCCTACTAGAAGGCGGGGCCTACCAGTGGTGGCACGGCCTGGAGATGTCAAGATGGTCCGTCCACAATACCACCTGGGATGTCTTCCGTGCGAGATTCTTGGATCAGTACTACCCACGATCCTTTCGCGCTGCCCGTGAGTCAGAATTTATGCGGCTTGAGCAGGGTGACATGTCGGTGACGGATTATGAGTAGGCCTTTGTGAAACCTTTTCGGTTTTCGGCAGCCTTTGTGGACACAGAGGAGGATAAATGTCAGAGGTTTGAACTTGGACTTCGAGGGGATATTCGGGCGAGTGTGACGCTGCCAGTCATGCTACTTTGAGAGACATGGTCGACCCAGCGGTTCGTGTCGAGGTCAGTCTGGCGGCACACCAGGCACGACAGCCTTCAGGCGAGGGACGACGTCGGGATCGTCCATACCTTGGGCATTTTGGCCAGCGGAGCACCAAGGGAGGAAATTACAGAGGCGCACCTTCATCTTCATGTCGTGGCTGGTCAGGTAGACATGGGGTCTCTTAGAGGTCAGGATCGAGGTCCGGCTCAGGGCAGCATTCATCATGGAGTGGTGCATCCAATGGATCTTCGGACATGCCAAGGACAGTCAACTGCTTTGCTTGTGGAGGTACGGGCCACTATGCCCGAGATTGCCCACTGTTGTCTAGGAGCAACGATGCTGGAGGTACCAGTGCAGTGCAGAGTTCGGCTTCTAACACGGTCGGAGGCCGAGGACAGGGAGGCGATCGCAATACCGAGCGTGGGGCGCGTGGGCGCGGATAGACTTCAGCTTTGGATAGTGAGATGGGCAGGTATGTTAGATTGTGAGGTATCAGCTTTGGATAGTGAGATGGGCGTTGGTAGACCGATGTGAGTTGTATACATAGTGAATCAGGTAATTTGGAGGTGCCTGGTGAGAACAGAGGATGTGGATTTACCAGCGGATCTAATCATTCTGGATATTCATGACTTCGACGTTATTTTGGGGATGGATTGGTTGTCGGAGCATGGGTCACTTATTGATTGTTGTAGTAAGCAAGTGATTCTGCGGAGTCCGGGTTTGCCGGAGGTTACCTTTCAGGGAGAGCGTGATGGGTCACTTCCTGAAGCGATTTCTTCTCTTGCCGCTACCAAGCTTCTACAGAAAGGAGGCCAGGGTTATCTGGCGCATGTTGTGGTAACACAGGTTGATACTTCAAGTGCTGACGAGATACCGGTGGTGCGAGAGTTCCAGGACGTGTTCCCGGAAGATTTACCTGGACTACCACCACATCGGGAGATCGAGTTCACGATCGAACTACTCCCTAGAACATGACCTATATCCCAGACACCATATCGAATTGCGCCAGCCGAGTTGCGGGAACTCAAGACTCAGTTACAGGAGTTAGTGGATTTGGGATTCATCCGACCGAGTACTTCACCGTGGGGAGCACCGGTGTTATTCGTAAAGAAGAAGTGACGTTGAGGAATCAGTACCCTTTACCCAACAAGGTGACGTTGAGGAATCAGTACACTTTACCCCAGATTGATGATCTATTCGACCAATTACGGGGAGCACGGTACTTCTCGAAGATTGATTTATGATCTGGTTATCACCAGTTGAGAATTGCTGAGGAGGATGTTCCGAAGACGGAATTTCGGACCCGATACGGACATTACGAGTTCCTAGTGATTCCTTTCAGCTTGACGATTGCTCCAGCAGCCTTCATGGATTTGATGAACAAGGTCTTTCGATCTTACTTGGATAAATTTGTGATCGTGTTCATTGACGATATCCTGGTGTACTCAAGGAGTGCGAGAGCACATGAGAAACATCTACGGTTGGTGTTAGGGAAACTGAGACAGAAACAGTTGTACGCCAGGCTGAGTAAGTGCCAGTTTTGGCTGGATAGCATTCGTTTACTGGGACATGTTATATCGGCAGATGGGATCAGCGTGGATCCCCAGAAGATGGAAGCGGTGACTAACTGGGCCAGACCGACAACTGTGACGGAGGTACGGAGTTTTTTCGGGTTAGCAGGCTACTATCGGAGATTCGTGGAGGGTTTCTCCAAAATTACTGCGCCGTTGACTCGACTGACTAGAAAAGGGGTGAAGTTCATTTGGGAAGGAGAGGCCACGGCTGAGGCACGGCGGAGAGGTAGGCAGCTTCAAACCCGAAACCATTTCTTGAACCTGAAAATGGAACCCATGTTTTCCACGTCTGTTTAACTTTCCTTTTAATCCTAATGGCTTCTAGGGACTGAGACGAGCTCGTAGGACTTGGATTCGAAGCTGGTGGTGACCGGAGCTGCGAGTTCACGGCGGCTGAAAAACCAGCCACTGTTCTTCGAGGTAAAGCCACGGATCTAGCCCTTATTTATCGTTTTTGTTTAGTTAGAACCCTTACTGGGTTTAAGACGATCATTTAGGGATAAGCTAGGGTTAAAATGGTTGAGAAATGAACGTTTGGCAACCGGGTCAAGTTGCGGGTCTGAACGACCCGGTTTCAGAGAAACGGGTCGACCCAGCGCAAGGAAGGAGACGATGACGTGGCACCTGTCAGATCTGTCAGGTGATGTGGCCCAATCAGTAGTCGACACGTGTCACATGTCAGTGCACAGTCAGTACTGACATGTCAGTGATGTGGCCCAATCAGGAGCCGACATGTGTCACATGTTAGTGCACAGTCAGCACTGACATGTCAGTGACGTGGCCCAATCAGGGGCTGCCACATGTCACTGACATGCCAGTGACGTGGACCAGTGTCGTACTGACATATGGCACTTGTCAGAGCTGACACGTGGCACTGATAGAGCCGTGACATGGACCAATCACATGTTGACACGTGGCACCTGTCAGAGTCTGACATGTCAGACCTGACAGCTGTCAAATGACGTCAACGATGACGTCAACAGGTACTGTTCATAACGTTGACTGGCGTGTGAACAGTGTTCCGGCAGAACCATTACTATTCTTTAGGTTTCGACGATCCGGATCCAATGGCAGTGGTTTCGGATCGATCGTAGATCGTTAAGTTGGTCAAAATAAGGTTTATTACCTCGAGAAGCGTGTTCGGGCGGCTTTCCCGGGCCGGTTTCAATCTAAGGTTTCATGGTTGACTATTAGAGACTTGTAGTGACCTCTACGTGTACTTTGGATGTGACAGGAATCGTACAATAGTACCAGGACAGGGTTAGCCGTTCGGGATTGCAGCAGGATTGTACTGTGAGTGGGCCTTTGTTTTCATTAAACCCTTGCATGCATAATCGTATATACATGGATATGAGACTAGGCAAAAACATATGATTTTGTGGATTTATAACTATGGCACGATTTACGATTTTGGGCATGAGACCCGTCTGGTTAACTTAAGCATTGTTTTGAGTTATATATATATATACATGGATACCGATGACTATCTTTAGTACTGCACTGTATAGACCTACCTGTGTGATACTGTCTCCTCCGGATGTGGGTACCCCGGAGTGGTCACGGCGCAATGCCTGCGAGGGGTCATTCTACGGAGGGACCGAACCGTAGGGTGACTCAGGAGCAGGATTGCTATGATTGGACGTCTGAGACGTCAGGCATCTGGGATGGCATACCCGGACTGGGTTCGGGGATTGGACTCGGGATTGAGACCCTGAGCGGCACACGTAGCCTTGGGTCTGTGACCTTATTGGACGTCTGCGACGTCGGACATCTGGGATGTCAGGGTTGGGATCTATAGTGCAGTGGCTGAGACTATGATTATGTTTATATTGTGTTGCTCATGTTTATCTTTTATAATCTTATGGTTTTGATACTGATGCTTGCATGTTTGGAAAACGGAGGGGTAAAAGTATATGTTTCTATTTTGTTGAACTGTTTATAAACTCTAAGTTTCGGCCCACTCACCCTTAATGTTTTATTGACCCCTCCAGGCCGTGCTACTGAGGCAGAAGAGGATCCTGAGGCTGAGGCATAGATCTACATTGCGCACCTGAACCCCACTGTTAGGTAGGTTAGCACGCAGAATAACTTAGTGTCGTGCTCAAAACTTGTATTTTGGAAACTATCCCTTGTCTGACATCTTTTGGTTTCGGATTCTATGTATGACTTTATTTTGGATATTTATGCATTTGAATTCTAAAGGGTAAAATTGGTATGTTTTATTGGGGTATCAGACGGGAGCAGGGCACGTCCCCGTGTGGTCCCAGGGGGATCGGGGCGGGTCTTGTCATTTCCTCTTGCTCTTCCATCATCCATGACACTTACCTTAGATGATGGGAGCCCACAGCTAGATCTTACTCAAACTACTTGGGCTCCTATATTTTGTTGGCTCAGCCTGCCACAATGGCTCAAGGGTTAGACTTGTCTTCACCATACCAGAAAAAGTAAAAATGGAATATGCTCTTCGTTTCTTATTCAAAGCCTCGAACAACGCTGCTGAGTACGAGGCTCTTCTTGTTGGGACTCTGCTTGGGAAAAAATCATGAATGCAAAATAGATTCGAATTTATAGCAACTCCCAGCTCATCGTCAGCCAAATCAACGATGAATATGAGGCCAAAGACACTTCCATGGTAGCATACAGGGCAATGACAAAATCCCTCATAGATAGCTTCGACAGCCACACTATCACATGAATCCCCAGATCCGAAAACGGTCATGACAACGCTCTTGCTTGGCTTGCATCCTCCCTCGACAAAAGGATAAGTCGAAACGTCCTTTTTGAGGTACTTGACCAACCCAGCATTCAGCATTCCTCTATTTGCGTGATCACCACCGATCCTACTTGGATGACCCCCCTGATTGGTTTTCTCACCAACGGAACCCTCATCTTCGACAAGGTCGAAGCCAAGAAGATTCAGCGACAGGTGGCCCAGTATACACTCATCAATGGCCAACTCTATAAGCGGGGCTTTACACTCCACCTTCTGAAATGTCTCATCCTGGGCGCAGGAAGAGCCATTCTAGAAGAGATACATGTAGGTATATGCGGGAACCACTTTGGGCCAAGCTCATTGGCCCATAAGGCATTCCGTCAAGGTTTCTATTAGCCAAACATGCACGTGGATGCGACTGACCTCACCAGGCGATGTGACAAGTGCCAGAGGTTCTCATTTTTCCTCCACCTACCTCTAGAAAACCTCACGCCCATGCTCAGCCCCTGACTATTTTTGCAGTGGGGACTCGATTTAATTGGCAAAATTCCAGCTGGAAAGGGGAAGACAGAGTACGCTATGGTGGCAGTAGACTACTTCACCAACTAGGTTGAGTCCAAAGCTCTGATGTCCATCACCACTGCTTAGATCGACAAATTTATCTTCTAGAACATCATTTGTCGTTTCAGTCTTCCGCATACCATCGTCACAGATAACGGAAAACAATTCGACAACGCACGCTTCCGCGCATTCTGCGACAGACATAACATCTGTCTTTGCTTCGCCTCCGCAACTCATCCACAATCTAATGGTTAGGTCGAGGATATAAACAAAATCATCAAGCATACACTAAAAAATCAACTCGACGAAGCAAAAGGCAAGTGGTCTGAGATCCTCTCAAACGCACTCTGGTCCTACCGAACCTCTTACCGGACATCAACAAATGAAACCCTTTTTTAAATGACATTCAGAAATGAGGTGGTCATCCCTGTTGAGCTTAATGAGCCTTCTTACCGAGTGTCGACCTACGAGCACGACCAAAATGACCAGTAACTTGCACTCAGCCTAGATCTCATTGAGGAAAACTGGGAACAGGCTAACCTAAGGAACATCGCCTGCATGTAGCGACTTTGCAACTACCACAACACTAGGGTTAGACCCCGCAGTTTTCAAGAAGGAAACTGGGTACTTCGGAAAGTTAGCCTTGCCATAAAGGATCGCTCGGCCAGAACCCTCAGCCCCAACTAGGAAGGCCCCTACAGGATTACAAGGATCTGTCGACCAGGCACCTACGAGTTGGAAAACTCCGAGGGGAGACGACTCGGCCACTTGTGGAATGCCGACCACCTGAAAAAAATACTTCATCTAACTTTGTTTTTATTTTTTATAATTCATTGTAATTCGCCAATTGTGGCTCACATTATTAATGAAAAGCCTTTCCATTACACACTGCGAATACGTTCAACGAAAACATTATGTACATACTCAAACCTACGAGTCGGGGTACGGTCTTACTCGGCCTACACCCCAACACTTGCTGTTTGATTCAAACATTCGAGTTGTTGTACAGCCTTACTCGGTTGTCACTCACACTTTGACTCAAACCTACGAGTCGGGGTACGGTCTTACTTGGTCTATACCCCAACACTTGTTATTTGACTCAAACCTACTAGTCGGGATACGGTCTTACTCGGCCTACACCCCAACACTTGCTATTTGACTTAAACCTACGTGTTGAGGTACGGACTTACTCGGCCTACACCCTAACACTTTCTATTTGACTCAAACATTCGAGTCGGCATACAGCCCCACTCAGCTTACACCAACACGTTGATCCAATCCTACGAGTCGGGGTACGGTCTTACTCAACCTACACCTCAATACTTGCTATTTGACTCAAACATTCAAGTCGGTGTACAGCCTTACTCGGCATGCACTCACACTTTAACTCAAACCTACGAGTCGGGGTACGGTCTTACTCGGCCTACACCCCAATACTTGCTATTTGACTCAAACATTCGAGTCGGCATGCACTCACACTTTGACTCAAACCTACGAGTCGGGGTACGGCCTTACTCGGCCTATACCCCAACACTTGTTATTTGAACTCGGGGGTCGGTATGGTCTTCTTCCCATCCAAGGTCTATTAGGCTGACAGAACCGCCTCAGCCTCCTACTTCGACTTCATCCGCCTAGGATCAGGCGAAAGCACCTGATCCTTCTCGAGCTCTTTCCTATTTCTTAGGGGAGACCGAGGGGGACTCCTCGATTTTGGCTTCAATGGTTGACTCTTCTTAGACCGCTCGGTATGCTTAGTCTGTAATTTCTTGATCGCCTTTTTCGTCAGCATCTGATTAAGACGCCGAGCGGCTCTACCGAGTGACCTTGACTCTTCAGCATTCTAGTCTGCCTTCATTTTGAGCGACATGCAATCCTTGTAGATCCTCATACCGAGGTGCTGAGGAACCACACCAAAACACATGTTAGTAAAATAAAAATAAAAACACACAAAAACCAGGCATGTCACTCGGCCACGCGTATTTACTCTTGTCAGTGTCGATTAAGCTAGCCTTGTGTTGAAAACCAGGAAGTCGAAGTACACATCGTTCCTTTCCAACTCGTCCAAGCTCGTCCTGACTGCATGGATGATCTTCTTCTCCTCGGTCGAAATGTCCTTGAGGGGAAACAAACTTGCACACCAAGACAACAGTCAGCATATAAAAGGACACTTGACAAAAACTACGAAACAACAGAAATCAAAGTCTGTCCTACGACCCCACACTTTTCATCTGGAACTTGCTCAGTATAGCACCCCCCCCCCCCTCGGTATTCCCATCCCAATCCCCACCAATGACACGACCCATCTCAATCCCCCCAGGGTTAACGTGGAATGTGTCATGCTCCTGTCTGACACGAAGTGTCAGACAAGGGATAATATGTACCTCAGCCCATACGGGGCTCCCAGAGCGCGCCAAGATCGGTGGAAGAGTGCATTGTCTCGGTCTCTATTACAGCCCGTATCCGTGATCAACCTGAAGGGCATTAAAACCATTAAGAACTGTGAGTGGACGAAAATCAATAAGTTTATAAAAACACGTTTCATAAAGATATTTATGCCCTTCACTAAAAATTATGCATGCATCGAAAATCAGTAATCAAAACATTTTCTCAAATAAGCCATTAGGGCCTTAGCCCAAAAACCGTAACTCGAAACCTAGTGTGGGAACTCAGCCCAAAATAGTAGAATACCAAAATCCATAAATCCAAAACCAAGTGGGCCACTTCCCAAATCTATGAACACAAATCCAACCGAAAACCATTTCATAGATCCAATAGTCCATACTTACCTCATAACCATCTCTAGCATCCCAGATGCCTAGCGTCCCAGACTCTTGACGTCCCAGACACTCGACGTCCCACACGTCATATCTCACGGTAATAAGCAACGCGTGCTACTCGGGGTCTCTCCTGGTCAATATCTCTGACATCCTAGATGTCTGACGTCCCAGACGTCTAATCATAGCATTCTTGCTCCTGAGTCCCTATACGGTTTGGTAGCTCCGTATAATGACCCTTCACAGGCAATGCACTGTGACTTCCCCAGTATCCCAGACACCTGGAGGAGACCATCATATGTCCTCGTATCAAGATGATATATGGAAAACAGTTTTACAAGTCATTTCAAAAAATCTCAATGGGCCTTGCCCGAAATCTCTATAAAATATCACAAAACTATTTAGGGTCCCCGACCCGAAAACACGTTTATGAAACATAAGGTCCCAGACCCGAAATCATATTTATAAAACTCAACTGAGCCTCATGCCCGATTTTGTAAACCATTGGGCCCCCGACCTGATCACATGACTCAAAGTTAAGCGAGTTGAGGTTGGTGCAATTCCATGATGGGTGACCCCTCTGGGAAGTTGCACTGTGAGCTCTCGAAAACAAAACCGCGAGGGCAAGGAGGCCCAAAGCAGAAAATATCGTGCTAGATGAGTCGGGTCCTGACTGAGGAGGGTCGGGTCCTGACAACCAATCAAACAAAACTTTGTCTTGTATGACTTCTGGGAGGTCGATAGGTCGAGTATGAACTCTCCTCGCTTGCTCTTCTTGCGATGCCGCACGAAGATCCACCTTGTGCTCTGATGTTGGAACCCAAACTCATATAGGTACATGAGCTGGGCATAGGTCGGCTCCTGCTACTCGGCCCTGCTGAAGGTCGTATATAAAGAGCAGAGCACTATCCAGACATTTGGGTTGAGCTGATCGAGAGCCAACCCCATTCTCTTCAGCATCCGTCGCAGCCACAAGTGCAACGATAGCCTCACCCCGTGGTACATTAGCTAGGTATAGAATAAAGCCATACCGGCGGTAGATTTCTGGGTAACTCGTCCTTCTTCGATAATCGAGTGATCACCGAATTTGGAACCCCAAAATCCACGCGCATCTTCATCAGACCCTTCTCGGTCTCCTTATTCACCATCTCGTCCACTGCAAAGGTGGCTCGTTCTATAGGGACCACGTCCAATACCGACCCACCACTAGTCTGTTCTCCCTTGCTCAACCGCACCGAGCCTTTCTCCCGGCCGTGAGTTAACTTGAGGTCCTTGCGCCCATCTACCTTCAATATGGTCCTAGGGTCTACCAAGATACTGCCCCGCCCTCGCGGTCGACCACTTTTACCTCGGTTTTTGGCTCGTTCCTTTGCCCAGAACTCTCGTCCACCTCATGCGCCGATCGTGACCTTTCCTCAACAGGGGTCGAGTTGGCCTTGTCCTCACTCCCCGACAAGGGAATGCATACTTTCACACTACTATCAGACGACTCGTCGACCTCTGAGTCGTAGCACCTCATTTCCACCTCCGAGTTACTAACCTCGGACATCTAAAAGAAAAAAGGGAGAAATAAAACTCAGAGACCAACTTCGACCTACGAAGATCTCTAACCACCAAGTTCTTCCAGTTCATGACCATTTATTCACCAACTCCTAGTTTAATCTACACAATTGGGAACAAGGGATGCTTACCGTGTTTTTTCGCGGAGGAGTTGTTAGTCGGAAATCGCACCACCGTGAGCATCTTCGCCGAGAGCTGATCAGAAACTACCTATTCACTTTGACAGAGTTTTCCTAATTCCTCAAAAAACGCAAGTGAGGAAATCGGTGGAAACCTTCTCCTTTTTATAGAGCTCGACACGGACTACGAGACATCACCAACCTCTCTAGCCGACACGTGTCGCGACAAACATATATCCAACCAACACGTGTCACCCATCCAACCGAGGGAGGCCAACCATCCTTCTCACCTCCACCACCAACCTATACGGATCCCACCGAGCCAGGTACACTGCTCGGTATTCACCACCTACCCAAGGCCCTGGGACACCCCCTGACTACACGTTCGTGATGCCACCACTAAGATGGGTACACCACTCGGTATCCGCCATCGAGCCACCTTCTCATATGGCTGACCACATGCCCATTTTCTGCCGTCACCGAGACAAGCTCGGTGGACTCTCTCGCCAAGAGACTTAGGGGACTGTAGGTAACTCCCCACCGAGTCTGGGAGAATGGGACAAGTCCCCAACTGAGAAATTTCACCTCAGTCAAGAACTTGGGGGATTTCTGTTGACATCATATCTGACAAAACCCACTATATCGTATACCTAAAGCCCAAGCACCAAATAAGGCCCAAGTCCACAGTACTTACATAACCCCAGCACTAGACCCAAGGCAGGATGACACGTGGAAGCCTATCCACCCTCGATCTACAAAACACGTGTCAACACGCAAATCGAGGAGTATTTGTTCCACATCGAAACTATGGAAATCGAACATCCATTTACCCATACATAAAAGGTACATATTTCCCAATAAAGGTAACTAATATCGACTATTCACTATTACTCTGCCAAACTTACCATTTACCATTTCCTCTTACGAGCAAAGTTACTAACTTGACCGTCGGAGAACCTTAGGCCAGCACCATACCGGTGCTCGTACTAACGGAAGACTCACTACTCTCCTAGTTGACAGGTTGCGAGGAAGGACACACGTCACTTGGTGATTGGACAACGAGTAATCGATAGTTGGAACATTTAACGCTTCAACACCCATACATAAGGGGTACACATTTCCCAATAAGGTAACTAATTTTTACTATGACTATTACTCTACTAAACTTACCATTTACCGTTTTCTCTTACGAACAAAGTTACTAACTCGACCGTCGGAGAATCATAGGCTGGCATGATACGACCCTCCCTCAATCCCCCGGGATTAAGGGCTAATTCATGCTCCCGTCTAACTTATGAGTGACACGAAGGCTAAATTGACGTCCAACCCTCATGTGACACGTAAGTCGGACAATGGATTCTTGACTGAACTGCTCAAAACTTCCGGACTTCCCAGAGCGCGCAGACTCTACTGTGGATCACGTATGTGATGTCTCCGTCTCTCTCGCCTAACAGCCGGTACCGCAACAACCTGGAGGGTATTGAAAACACAAAAAGACTGTGAGTGGACAAAAATAAATAATAAGTTCATAAAACAGTTTAGAAGAAATTACGATTTTTACCCTCTACGCAAAAACCAATGCATGCATATCAATTCATGTTATGAAACCATCTCATATTCAAAACCATTAATGAAAACCATAATTGAAAACCCGAATCAAATCCGTTATTCGAATCCAGGGCCTCAACCCAAAACCACAAACCAATCTTAAAGTACGGGAACTCAGTCCCAAAACCCATCAAAACCAACTCGTCTGGCCACTGCCCAAAACATCGAAAACCAGTGAAAAACATCAATCATGCGAGTTGTTGGATCTCAAGAGCGCCCGAGTCTTTAAACTCAAAACTATGCGCATAATCAGGCATTCCCGGGATATCAACGAGTCTTTAAACTCAAAACACAATCAATAGGCCTCGGGGGATATCATAACCGAGTCTTTAAACTCAAAACATATACCGAGTCTTTAAACTCAAAACATATCAATCCAGGGCCCTCCCCCCGTCAATCAACTGAGTCTTTAAACTCAAAACCAGATCCAGCGGTTTTTCTTTTTCTTTTTCTTTTTCCGAGTCTTTAAACCAAAAACCATTTTTCAATCAACAGTGAAAACCATAGAAAATCCTTATTCGAATTAGCAACAATGATTCCGTAAGCCGGCATGCGAAACCATCATCCCGAACCCAAATCAAAATTTCCCCATTTCAAGTTTCAAAACTGAATCCACAACATCGTTTCCGAAATACAGTTCCAAAACTAAAATCTCGTTTCCGAAATCACTTGAACAGGGCTCCAAGCCCGAAATCACTTTTCCGAAATCCATTTCAAATCGTTGAAATCAAATTATATTTCAAATCTCGAACTCAAATCGTTAAAACCATGATCAAATCACAAGATGATTCGAAATCTCGTAAAACGTACAATTACGTTATAATCTCGAAAACCGTGCAAAATCGTAAACCATCAAGATCATAAATCAAATCATAAAATCACGTATAGAAAAAAAAATAACAACATATATGCATGCATCAAGAGTTAGAAAGCAAAGTCCACCCACAGACCAGTTATGCCGCTGCCTCGATACGCGTGCACCTACGCCGTTTTGGGCCAATCAACTATCACCGGCTTTCCCGAACCTGTCCAAATCCCATAATGAGGTCACTAACTACTTCATAAAGCTTATACTAAAGCCCCGTATTTTTCTCGTATTTTTAACTATTTTTAAATAAGCCCTAAAACCTTCGGACATATCGAAACCTATAGAGACGATGTCCGATCGACTCGAAACCAGTGCCAAAATGTTCTTTACATCGAATACTTTAAAAGTCGTGTTGGAACCTTCCTCAAAAGGCATACCACGCGCCCACACACGCCTACTGTTCATCTCATTCAACCTCTCGCCAGCCCAGTTCAAACCGGTTCGAACCGGCGCAAGCGGTTCAGGGCTGTTTTCAACGTTTTTCCATCCGATTTCCCTCCTTTTTAATTCCTACATTTTTTCTCTTAATCTACAACTAATTTAATACCTAAACACAAGAATCTAACCCTTGGAACTTACCTCTCAATTCGAAGGACAATTTGCAGAAAAATCAGCTCTCTGTTCCCGGCCACGGGTTCACGTTTCAAGCTCAATAGCAACCTTTAGAGACTGAAAGTAGCACCACATACATTTATTGTCTCACCAAAACTCATATTTTCCATCTTGAACAAAACAGAGAAACAGAGATGTCGTGATGGCTTATCAGCCTTCAATCCTCCGACGTGGCCTCCACCATTGTCCTCTCATTGTCCTGACCTCCTTCTAGCTTATGGCCCAGTACCCATAACCGATTCCCAAAAATTGAAGGTTTGCTGTTTGATAGCCACAGTTCCTTCACGATCTCTGTTTTCTGGGTTTTTCTTACTTCTCACAGCCACTCTTCATTCAATCTTTCCCTTAGACACAATCACACAAGTCACAAACACTACTCTGATCACTCATTCACTAATACAACTTGGTCTCACACGACTCACACACACAAAAGATGGACGTTTGTTCAAAGTCTCTGTTTTTCTCTCATCTGATCGATCAGCCTTATTTAAAATTGCCCAACGTATGTGAGACTTGGCTAGAAGTCACTGGAGAGTGGACAAGTGTCCTCATCTATGTGGTTTCCAGTCATAAATATCCAATCCTCCAAGCCCAAGTGTCCTCATCTGATTGCCCACATAAATCAAGATGCCAAAAGACCATTTTGCCCTTCTATGTCCTAATTACCATTTTACCCCTTAACCTTCCAAACGTCATAACTTCCTCCTCGGATGTCGGAATCGGACGTGCCACCTGTCTATGAACTCGCGACGTCCCGAACTACGTCACAGTCATCGGCCAAAGTCCATTTGACCGCCCAAACTAAAAGTCAACATTTTTGCCCATTCTAGGGGCAAAGTCGTCATTCTGCATCGTTCGTCCGAAATTATCCAACTAATCACCGATTAACTTTACTAATCCGTCATTAATCACTAATCTAATCCCGTTTTCTGGGACGGGTCGTTACATGGCACCACACCGGTTCTCGTACTAACGGAAGACCCACTACTCTCCTAATTAACAGGTTACGGGGAAAGATACGTGTCATTTGGTGATTGGACAACAAGTAATCAACCGTTGGAACATTTCTAGCTTCAACGCAAAGTAAAAATAATAAAAATAAAAAGATACCCTGAAATATCTAGATAAATACATGTATATTCAGATAAAAGTATAATAAAAGATTATTAGGTGGTAATGTTTGTTTGATAAATTTTAATATAGTGGTAATGTTTGCAATCCAATCCTCTACAAACTTAATATACAAAATGTTAAGTGTTGATTATTATGTTGTTTCAATCCAAACCGGACCGTTAGTAACAGTTTGGATCCTAACGATTTTATCTCTAATTTTAGAAAATTTAAATCGTATCAAACTCTTAAAATTTTAACAATTTAAATATAAATATTATCAATATCTATATCAAATTGAATCGTACTCACTCGTACTCTTAAACGTGGATTAAACCATTATGCAACCTATTCTTTTAGTATTGATAATAAACGTTACCTCTGTCAAATAATAGGACCCAAATAGGGAAATGGTACAACAACTTGTCGGCCGTAAAATTACATATTACTGCATCATCGGTATGAAATGTTTGTATAAAGACCTCACAGCAAAATCTGAAGTGGCCTTTGGTCGGACCCACCTAAGAAGTGACGATAAGCTCGCTCGCCTGAATCTCTCTCGGACGCCTTCCGATGACACCCAATTCTCTTACACCCAAAACGGACCCAAAATGCTGAGAAGCATTCGGTCCCGGCGGCCCCACCGACCCCGTTACGGCGTTTACATCTGCGCCGTTATCTCCGCCCTCCTCCTTCTACTCTCCGTCTCTCTCCTCTACACACGCCTCTCCCACTCCCAATCTCATAACTTTCACTACCGCCACCAGGAGCCCAATTCCAAATACGAATACGGTTCTCTCACCAACCCCCTCGTTTCCGACGACCAAAGCGACGCCATCTCCATCGCCACTGAGGACAAGATTGACGAGCTCGACGACGTCTTAGAAGAGACGCCTAAGGACGAGGAAGTGGATGACGAGGATGATCCACAATCCAACCTCTCGCAGTATAGGGCTTCTGGGTATGTATTTGATCATGTGACTGGGGTTATTAGGAGGGGTTTCAATAAGCGTAAAATTGAGGATTGGGACGAGGAATACAATGGGTTTAGCGTGGGATTGGATTCGCTGGATAAAAGTAAGGTCGCGTTTGGATCTGATGATGTGCCTGTGGATATGGAGGTGCGGAAGAGGATGAGTGAGGTTACCGGCGTTGAGGACGCGCTTTTGTTGAAGGTCGGAAAGAGAATTTCACCGCTGCGAGAAGGTTGGGGAGAGTGGTTTGATAAGAAAGGCGACTTTTTGAGGAGGGATAGGATGTTTAAGTCCCATTTTGAGATGTTGAATCCTTTGCACAACCCAATGCTCCAGGATCCTGATGGGGTTGGAGTTTCCGGGCTGACTAGGGGTGATAAGGTGTTGCAGAAATGGTGGTTGAATCACTTTAAGAAGGTCCCGTTTCTTGGGAAGAAGCCTTTATCAGTTTCAGGGACGCACCGAGAAGTGAAGCTTGGGAAAAATGGAGGTGAGGGTAGGAAAAAGGAAAGTGGTACTGGAGATGGTGTTATGAAAGTAAGTGGAAAAGTTGTAGGAACAGAACTTGATGAAAATGAGAGTGATGAGTTTTATAGGAAGAAGATTATCAAGGCCGGTAAGGCTTTGAATTCTGGATCAAATGGAAATTCTAATACTGATAGAAATTTATCCCATATAAGTCATTTGAGTGATAAAGCTATTGGAAATACTGTTGAACAAATTACTGAATCGGAGTCAGCTCAAGTGGGTGGTTTTAAGGATGAATTTTCAGGTGTTATATACGCAGATGGCAAGAGATGGGGATACTATCCAGGTTTGAGTCCATTTTTATCATTCTTGGATTTTGTGAATGAGTTTTTCAGGAAGGGGAAATGTGATATGAGGGTGTTTATGGTGTGGAATTCTCCACCGTGGATGTATAGCATTCGACAGCAACGAGGACTAGAGAGTTTACTCTCCCGTCATCGAGATGCCTGTGTTCTAGTATTGTCTGAGACAATTGAGCTTGATTTCTTTAAAGACAACTTTGTAAAGGACGGGTAACTTTATCAAACTTTTCTTATGTTGATACATTTTTTTGTTAATCTTCTAATGTACAGTTTGTAATGAGGCAATTCGTTTTCCACAGTTACAAAGTTGCTGTTGCTATGCCAAATCTTGATGAGTTACTAAGGGATACACCAACCCATATATTTGCTTCTGCTTGGTTTGAATGGAGAAAGACTAAGTACTATGCTACTCATTACAGTGAGCTTGTCCGCCTTGCTGCTCTCTACAAGTAAGCTTGTTTAGTTGCATAGATATCCTTATTGGTGTATTCAGATCGTTTACTGCACTTCAGACCATCGTGGGCATTTTGATTGGGTTCAATAATGGTAAATATGCACAAAAAGTATCTAGAGTCATGTATTTGGAACTTCCATTCGCTTATCATACTGCTGAAGAGAATTGTAGAGTAATAAAAGTTTTTTTTCGCGATTTACTTTATTGATCGTTTTAAATTTGACATAAGCCATTCAAACATTTCAATATGAGAGGTAGAGGGAGGCATAGTTTAAAGCTCTGCCTTTGTAATTTCTTATAATCAGGGGTAGAAAGAATTACCAATATAGATTTCCATTTGGATTCATAATACTTAATGTTAAATGAACAATCACATTCAACTTTTGGCTAGGAGGTTGCGGAATTAAAGAACAGGAACTTAAGGGTAAAAGTTTTAGTATTTCCACTTACCAGTCTAGAGGAGCAAATGATTGGTAGAAAGAGGACTTGATAGAACATTGAACTTAGTCTTTTAAGTCATTCTCTGTTCCCTTTTATGGTTCCGCTTGCAGATTATCACATTAAATTGGCTGGCCCGCCTGTCCTGATCGGGTGCAGTTACCTTTTTGTGAATCCCAGATTTCTTGTATCATTCATTCACTCTGATTATCTGACCAGAAAATAAAAATAAAATTTCAGTCAGTTTGGTTAAGAGTAGGACCTTGTGCTCTTTACATTTTAGATGGATACTATAAAGTTTACTTTGTTGAAAAAAATGACCCTGTGCTCTGGTTAATACATGTTACATATTGGATTTAAGATGCTGATATGTGTAAGCTGCCTTGGATAGAATGACCCTGTGCTCTGGAGCATCAATGTCTCCCTAACTTCATTTCTATTGCATTGCCAGATATGGTGGAATATATCTTGATTCTGATGTCATTGTTCTGAAGCCATTATCTTCACTTCACAATTCTGTGGGTAGAGAGGATCAATCTGAAGGAAGTTCTTTGAATGGTGCTGTAATGGCATTTAGAAGGAGAAGGTATTAACATGTCTTCATCTCTAGTATTGGGAATCAAAGTACTATTTAAGATGCAGTCCATTTGAAGTAAACTTGTAATTATCATTGAATCTTTTGGAGTATGCAAGTGTGTTTTCTATGTGGGTACATTGTGTACTTTACTTGCTGCCGTCACATCCCTGTATATATCCTATCGGTTTAGGAGTTATAAACATGAGCGATTATAACTTTTGACTATTTCTTCTTGACACGGCACTGAACCAAATTTTTTTTTATCTATGTTTTGGAGCGGGTAGATTTCAGGGATCAGCTGTGGGGTTTGATTTTATATTTTAATTTATTTTGTGGCATTGATGTCTTCCCATTTTCAACTGTTGTTTATACAAATTTGAATTTTGCTGATGAAGGAAATTGTAAGCTAATATATGAGTTGTATGAAAATTTGAAATTTGAGATTTCCTTCCCTTTCAATGCAGTCCCTTCATAATGGAGTGCTTAAAAGATTTTTATATGACTTACGATGATACTCGTCTGAAATGGAATGGGGCTGATCTTTTGACAAGAGTTGCACGGAGGTTTTTGAGAGTTCGTAATAAATCAGTTAGACAGCTGGAGCTAAAAGTGCAACCTTCTTTCATATTTTTCCCGATTACTCCTCAGAATATCTCAAGGTAGTCTTATATGATATCTTTTCCATTTTGGTAGGAGTGTTGTGGGATGTGAGTATTGGTGAAAAGTCACTTTCAGTCACCACTCTATTCATGTACCAAACAACATTCATTCTGCATTGGAGAAAATCCCATCTTCTGATTTTCTTTTTCATATGCTTTATCTTTGGGCACATGCGTTGCATTATATTTAAATATTTCTTGAGCATGGGTGCCAGTTTTTGTTTTCAGCTATGCTCGCTTAACTTGTAGTTCCTTGCATAGCCTGATCTCCTATGTAGCTGACAGGCGAATCATACATTCCCAAATGGTCAACCTTCTGTCTAATTTGTTTATTTTTATCAGTGGTTGATGCTTAATAATTTACTAGAGGCCGATTTGTAACTTGTCTTTTGATAATAGTACAATTAGGTTTGATCAGAACAGGACACAAATGTGATGCGTTGGTTAACTCAATGATGGCATGCGAGTATGGCCAACCTTGCACCTGCATCAGAACGACTATCTTGGGTGCATGAACTTGATAAATTGCCATGATTTCTTCAAGCACTTCTGAACCTAACACATGACAGATGGGAAAGGGCTATATGATCTGAAGAGTTTCTATAGTCTTTTGAAAAATTTAAATACATTTCAACCTTCTGTGCTTTTTACATATCAGATTGTCACTTTTGGTTTAAAATTCTCCCTTGCACTATTTCCCTTCATGAATCAACCTATTTTTTGTGCAAACAGATACTTCACTGCACCTACAACTGAGACTGAAAAAGTTCAACAAGATGCCTTGTTCCGAGAGATTCTAAATGAGTCATTGACGTTCCATTTTTGGAACAGCTTAACATCTGCTCTAATTCCAGAGCCGGAGAGCCTTGCTTCCAGGCTAATTGACCACACTTGTATCCGGTGCACTGATGTCTTGTGAATTCACATAATTCCTCAGTTTGGTTAATACCGAAGAGCAAGGTACCATCGAAGCTAATCGAGTTTTCTCTTCTGGTGATATTCAAGATGGTGTTGACCTCCATTGGTGATCTGACTTCACCTGAGGGCATGAAAGTGCAACCCCGTCCTGTACTTGTAAGATCATGTACCTTCCTTTGTATGTTCATGCTATTGAAAAGATAAAGAGTTTTTTTTCCTTCGCCTTCTGAAATGCTGATAAATGCTCTGCTCCATCCTGGAAAATCATTTTTCGTACTTGCTTAGGCGGCATTAGTATTGAATTCAAAATTTACACAATGTACAGAAGCTTGTTTATTAAAATTTCATTTGACTGCAATAGCAAATTTACATAGGTTTTGTATTCTACAACCATTTGCTGCATCAAAAAAGCACTTTTGCAAAAAGCCTGTGCAGATCCTTGAACACAATTATATTTTTTTCCTAGTCCGTGGCATTAGGACCGAAGCATCTTTTTTTCACTGGGCTCCAAACCCACTGCACCAAAAATTTCCTTCTTTTCGCCCCATTCGCATTAAACCCATTTCCCCATTTTTCCTTTGACACCACCCCAATACCCACCACCCCCACCACTCCCATAAACCCCCATGCACAAATCTGCAATCTCAGTAGGGGCTGTTGGGTCATCACCTGCATACCAAGCATTCACAAGTGGGTTACTTGAAACCTCAGCCAGCTCATGAGCTATCACACTGATCATCCCATCAACCCCGGCATCACCATTTGGTGGCCGCATTATGTTGCTGCCCCCATTGGTGCCTGGTGGTGGCCTGCCGGAATACTTAGGCCAGGCAAAAGGGTAAGCACACACACCAGGACACTGAGCTCCACTATAACCAATCCAAGCATAAGGCACAGTGAGACCAACAATGGTAGGAAAAGTAAAATAGTGGAAACCACAAACTGCCCTACAAAAATCTTGCACTCTAACGTCAGAAGAGGTCAGGATCAAGTACATCCCATTTCTTGGATTGAGAGGCAGAGCCCTTGGATAAGAAGTGACAGAATGCTTGATGATGGATTGCATCGATAGACGGCTGAGATAATTTCCATGGGAGTAAGAAGAGTCATAAAACTCTCCAGATAGAGATATTGTTCTGGTGATGTTTGATCCAGTTTGATGAGTGTAGAGCCTCACTGTACTCCACCAATCGGAAACAGAAGGGTAAGGGGCAGGTGAAGAAAGAGAGTAAATGAAATCTCTGATTGTTGATTGGTGTGTTGGGTTCCATTGGCCATACCAGATTATATAGAGGTTGACTGCGGAGGCAAGGACAGGACCCATATGGTACTGAATGTCCACCAGATCAGATGAACCCTCATAGTTTTTGGCCTGGTTGAATTCTCTGTTTTGATGACTCCATGGATGTTGAGCTAGAGTGGTAGAGAAGATCAAAAGGCAAGAAAGAAAGAAGAAATAGCAAATCATTCTTGGGTTCTATGATGGTTTTGGTGAGAGTGGGAGGAGCTTCTCTTCTTATAGAGCGCAAGCTACGAAAGTAAATTATGGGGGATGGGTTGTTGTGAGAGATTCATCCATATAATTTTTGCTTAAGGTGAGCAGTGGTTTGCATGTTTACATGATAATTTCTCTACTTTTTGATGATTTCAATGCTGTACCCCTTTTTTTTTCTTTTTTCTTTTATTATATGAAGAACTCCTCTATCAATATTCATATTCCCATGTTAGATTAAAGGTGTTATATTGTGTATAATTGGTTATTCTCGTTGGTGTGCAATATTAGATTGAATTTAACGATTTTAAATATAAAATTCAATAAAATGAAAAATATTTATTTCTAATATTTGTTCATATTATACGAATCAAATAAATTTCTTATACGATTTCCATATGAAATTGCAAGCATACCTTTTTTTGTTTTTGGGTCGAAAATATTCTTTTTTCAAGCGTTCCTCGAACCTAGCTTATAGGATAGGATATTATTGGGATCATAGAAGGAAGTATTTGTTTATTCCCAAAACCATAACACATGTTTTTATATCTGATTCTCTCTTTCTTTCTTTTAGATATTTTATTTCCTCTGCCACCTCTCTTCAATTGCTCAAGTTTTAAATTGCCTTGATACTCTTCCCATGCAATATAATACGATGTATGCTTAAAATTTTGGTTTTTGTCAAACATCTCAGCTTATTTTAATACACAATTTATGCTTCACTAGTTGGACATAATACAAATACAATACACATTTTCTAAAATTATTAATAGAGTTAGCACTACATATACATAGGAATTGTACAAAAATATAATACCAAATGATGTGACATATCCAATTAAGGAAAATTTAAATTTATATTCAATTTATATCATGATTTATCTTTCCATTTTTAGTATGCCACTTTATTTGGTATTAGTTTTTGGTATAAATTATTGGTAACCCAAACATTTTTGTTATTAATATTACAATGTATTGAGATTCCGATTTACTTTAAAATAGAACTAATAATTAAAAAAATTAAAGAAGAGTCCACACTGTTTTGGTGTCCATAGAGTGATATTATACATATTCTTTCTTTATTAAAAGTTAAAAACACTCACCAAACTGTGATTAGGACAGTAATAAAGCACTAAATGAAAAAGGAAGAAGAACAAGGAGAAAAATGATGGTCAAAACAAAGTGCTAAAAATGAAATGATGGGTGCAAGCATGTGATAACTTTCCACAATCTCTTCCCTTTTCCACCACACCCATTTCCCTTTCAAGATCATTGACCATCTGTGTTTCTTTTGGCAGTAGTTTATGCATAAAAATCCATCCACTTAATTCGTGTTTGGGCCAAATTTCTTACACAAATTCCACAGAGGAAGAGTCAAGAGGAAAGATGTCGAACCTGGAAACTGTATTAAGGTAATTTACGTGGACTGATGGTCAACTTTGGTGCTGTCTTGTCTAAGAGAAAGATGTATGTTTGGCTTGATATGATGTCTTAAAATATCAAAAGTTCATGTCACTGTAGTTATTTTTCTTCAGGGTAAAATATCTTGCATTAATGATACAAAGGCTGGAGTTTCCATGTGATGGGTTTGAGCATATATTCAATTCTCAGTAATTCCAATCATTAGTTTTACTAGTTTTTGTTTTAATTTGTAGTGTTTGGCCGTTTAGGGCATGTGATTTGCATTCATAAGGTTTTTGCTTGTGATGCAGTCTTATGGCTTTTGATCGAAGGAGTGCAGTCAGGATGGTGGTGACAATCATGGTGGATCAAAGCATGTGTGATACGGACGACTTTCTTCGTCGGCTTCAAAATTCTGCAAAGGCAATAATAAGGGTAGTGATAGACATCGACGGCGGTGGTGGTGGCTCATTTGTACATTTTGTTGCATTATTATTTTTTTCTTTCTACGTTTAATTTATGTAAATATATTCAGTTACTTATATTGGGTTGTTCGTATTATATTTTTTCTTTTGTGAGATTGCAAAGATTAGTTTAGA
This sequence comes from Prinsepia uniflora, assembly GCA_032719365.1. Taxonomy (NCBI): domain Eukaryota; kingdom Viridiplantae; phylum Streptophyta; class Magnoliopsida; order Rosales; family Rosaceae; genus Prinsepia; species Prinsepia uniflora. The sequence goes on from CM064866.1 coordinate 65,606,443, forward strand.
GTGAACCTAATGTTTACAACAATATATTTTTAATGAAGTTGAATACTCAATGACTCATTACACGAATTAATCTCTCATTTTAGCATTTTTGAAACATAAATATAAAAACTTTATCGGCACTTAAATATAGGGATAGATTGGATTCTTAAAGGCAAAAGCTTGAAAGAAGTGTTTGTTGTTGGCTTGCTGCTCCCCAATCATCATAAAGGTCTTCCAATTGAGTGTCAAATGTCACATGCCCAATGCTTTTCAGTTACCTAGTGAGAGGCAGTAGGGTAATGTGTGGGGTTGACTAATTTATATTTCGTGTCGTGCTCGTGTCAATCTCAAATCTATAATGGCCAAAATGTTATATACAATAATAATATGATTCCTTAGCGCTTACTATTCATATGAGGCTATGTCCATTGCAGCGTAATATAGACATACATTCAAGTGAACCCAAAGAGAACCCTTACAATAGACATATGCTGTGTTCGTTGTCCGTTTCATTATATCTGGAAATGGTGTTTATTAGAATCTTGGATATCGTGCGACATCATAACCATATATCTCTAACAATAATGATAGAGGAGGTTCAGGTGCATGCCTTCTCTTTGGAAGCTGTGGTGATGGCACTCCAACACTGTATAGGGAACTTTTAGGTCTGCTACTGTGAGATGAGGCTGGACGTGAGCTCGTCGTCGGCATAGAACTTCCCGAAGGAGTTGCAAAAACATGCTGGAAGATTGGGTCAATCTATCACCCAGTGGTTCCTTACATATTTGCTTCAATTTTTTTGGAATTCAGTTTTTCTTCAAGTTCACTGGGCTCTGCGTAATGCACAAAAGAAACTATCCGTGAAATCTTCCCAGCTGCCAAGATACACAAATCAATTCAAAATTTGATAATTAAAGAGCTCAATTCCCATCCTCAGTAAAGGCGGCAAAACAACAGCAATATAGTCATATTTTCTGTTGAAGAGGTAAAAAACTTTATCCCCGCATTTTAAGTTTTTAACCCACAATGACTAGAACGAACCTACGCAAATGCAAGACGTAAAACTGGTCCTTAGTAACAGGAAATCGTATTGCAAATGCAATGACTTTATCAGATGGAATGTGAACCCGATGCCAATCTTTAGGAACAAGGGAAACATGAATCGCGAATGTAAATCAATTACAGAAACTAAATCCAAGTTGGGTTTTGAATTTTTGACAAAATGTCAAACTATAATGCCAAGGGTCGGTTGGTACCAATTCCGACAAATTAAGAGACTGAAAGGTAAGCATAGGAAGCAAAGTTGACACTAATGCACTAATGTATGTCCTATAGATTGTTAACATGATCGGTTCTCAGCGTACCAATTTTTGTGCATGACGCAGAAGATACAAAAACTCTAGCATTTAGCTTTTGAGTACATAAGAAATCAAACCTTGCAGAGTAATACATGAATCAACTTCTATAAAATTTGTTGAGTACTTACCAGACGAACCCACAAAACTCCCCAATTTTCCTTCCTGATTAAGCTTGAAGGACACTTCTTGGCCATCAAAGTCAGGATTCTGCAAAAACCATAAACTCATCAATAAAAATCGATTGACAGGCAGAGATCATATTAACAAAGAACAATATCACTGGTGCTAAATTCTAAAGGAATGGTCACTATCTTTCCACCATAAGTACCCTGAGGCAGTGGAAGTAAATTCAGACAGCTACTTAAGGTTTCAGTTGTTCTGGCTCATTGACAACCAAGTCATTCAACTAAGAAAACATACTCAACTAGGTCAGTCTAAAACAAAATCCCCAATAAAAAAACACTTTCGATGATCACTTCTCTAAAAACACAACAATGTAACGAATTCACCAACTACTAGAAACAATGCATCTTTTGATATTTCTCTTTTTACTAAAAAATTCAAAAAATGGAAATAATAAAAAAAGCATTAGAAAAGAACCCCCAACCAGAAAAGCAACATACTTGATCTTTGGGCCAATTGATGAGCCAAAGCTCTGTGGAGTCGTTCAAAGTGAAGTCGAAAAGTGGTTCTTTAGCATTCCCTTCAAAATTCGGGGAAATTTTGTAGCCATCGTCCTTAGCATTTGCATCCATCTAGACTGAGCAAATATGCAGCGACAACCTATCAAAAATTGCATTCAACGAATGAAGATAAACATATATGAACTGGATAGCAATGTCAATTGCATAGAAATGAATAGAACTGCATATCAAATTTGATCTTAATCACACTAAGAGGAAGTGAAGAACTAAGTGTTGAAAGAGAGAAACAAAACCTCTGGTGGCGGCGGCGACGATTTCGTGCTCATCGGAGATGGATGCAAATGAATGAGGATGAGGCTAGGAGGTGCCGTTGCCGGCGCCGTCGTAAGAAATTAGAGAAAAGAAGTATGTCTATAGGAAGTGAAAAGAGATTGAAAGGGGGCAGAGAAAAGCGGCTGTTACTGTTTGTTTGAGTCGAAGTTATTCGTTATCGTGTGTGGTCATGGCTAGGCTAGCTACGGTGAATCTGTAGTATTAACATTCATAGGCGGCCACGTGTATAATTTATAACATATGGGTTGGGTACGGGGAACCCGACATGTTCGGATCAGAACCCGAAACCGCACCTGCACCAGCCCAGTAGTCGGGTCGAACCGGAATTCTCGACATAAATTTTGAGGATCGGGTTGGGTCGGTGGGACTAGGATTTCTCGGTCAATATTTTAAAGTATAAACTATATAAAAGTATCTAAACTATAGTGTGCGATTTCAAAAATACCATAATTATAAAAAGTTTCAATTACGTACCCAAACTATCAAAACATAACATTTAGGTACTCACCGTTAGTAATCTGTTAAATGTCCAAGTGGTATTTATGAGACTTTTTTTATGTTGAGTTGGACTCCATGTGGAAAAAAATAATTAAAAATTATATTATATTAAAATTTTAATGAATTATATTAAAAATAAATAAATAAATAAAAACAATCAAAATCAAATCCCACCCCCGGATCTGCAATCTTCATCGTCTTCATCGTCTCTCCCTGCAATCACACCCCCGATCTGCAATCTTCATCGTCTCTCCCTGCAAAATAAATAAATCAAATCAAAAAATCAAAATCAAAATCTTCCTCTGCGATCTTCATCCTTCTTCATCGTCTCTCCCTGCAAAAACTCGTACCAAAAACCCACACTGAATACCCAAAATCTCTCGGTCTTATCCCTTTTACTCTAACTCGAAACAAAAAACCCATCTCTCTTGACATCTCCCTTTTTCGGTCGTAGCCCTATATCTGCAAAAACCCAAACACCTAACTACAACAACCCTCATCTCTGTCGAGGTCTCTCTCTCTCTCTCTCTCTCTCTCTCTCTCTCTCTCTCTCTCTCTCTCTCTCTCTCTCGATCTCTCTCTCTCTCTCTCTCGACGCACCCCCGTTTTCCGCCACAACCTTGTTCGTCGTAGCTTTATTCCCCACCACCTCACTATCTCTTGTAGTCATACTCTCGTTGTAAGTCCCTCTATATATATATATCATATGTGTTCAATTGGAAATGAAATGATTGTGAATATGTTAGGAACTAGATTGGATTGGAATTGGGTTTATGATCTGAATTTTGGATTGGATTGGACATTGAATATGTTAATTTGTGAATTTTATTTTACCCGTGTCTGAAATTTAACACAATAAGAACATGAAATTCAAACCAAATTTGAACCAACACCTGTATCTAAAATGTAGCTAAGCTAATTTAGCTAAGAAAACCAAAAGGGGAGGATGATGAAGCTAGCTAGGGTGGCTGTACTTGTGCTTCTCAAGAATCGTGAAGAGATATAAGAAATAGGCGGGTCGAAGAGGATCATAAAGGATTGTTGATTCATTCACTGTTTGCCTGCTTTGCCCAGTTCCAAACCCAGCTCCAAACTTAGCTGCAAAACCTAGTTCCAATTTAAGAACCCAGATGCAAAACCCAATTTGGAAATTGGGCAGTTCAGTGTAGGTGTGAAATTGTTCAGATCTTCCTTGAAGAACCACGAAGCCGTAAGGGAAAACAGAGAAGACAAAGATGAAATCAATGATGCATATGGGTTTTTGGAACTGAGTTTTGGAACTGGGTTTTGCATCTAGGTTCAGAGAGGACGAAGAAGACGATGGCGGGATTGTTCTCGGGGGTGGGATTGATTTTGATTTTATTTATTTATTTATTTTTAATATAATTCAATTATTAAAATTTTAATATAATATAATTTTTAATTATTTTTTTATCTACGTGGAGTCCAACTCAGCATAAAAAATGTTCCATAAATGTCACTTGGACATTTAACAGATTACTAACGGTGGATATCTAAATGTTATGTTTTGATAGTTTAGATACGTAATTGAAACTTTTTATAGTTATGGTACTTTTTGAAATCACGTCTATATTTTGGGTAATTTTATGTAGTTTATTCTATTTAAACTCGCAAGGGATAATTAGACAGTCAACTTGAGCTTAGCGCTTAGAGGCTAAAGTAGGGCTTAGACAATTTTTAAAAAGTTAATAATTATTTTCATGGGCCGGGTCAAATCGGAATTCCCGAGAGAAATTTCAAGATAGGGCTGGGTTGGTGGGGCTAGGGATTTGGTTCAGGTCGGAATTACTCAGAATCAATGCTTTAAAACTAACTATGGGATACTTGCATCTAGGGCCCAGGCGATTATTAAAAAATTAATAATAAAATGAGTAATTCTTAATAATGTTAAAATAATTAATACTTCCAAAAACAATTCAAGGCAAGAAGCTTAGTGCCTAGACGGAGGAAAATTTTAGAACATTGCTCGTAATGTTGTGAAATACGTTCAGAACTCTATCATTCATCAGTTAACCAAATCCATAAATAGACATAGGATTAGGGTGTAGTACATTGAACAATGACCTATCTACTCTTTCACTAATGAATAAATACATTTCATACCCTTACATAAATAGCCACAACCTATACTATTAACAACACCCCCCTTTAGATATTCCATGTAATCAGTGCTGCTTGACTACGCGCTTATATGTTGCCTAGTTAAAACCTTGCCAGTTAAAAAAAAACCCTGTGGGACAAAAATAATCCTGGTCAAAGGAAAAAGAGTGCAACGTGCATTGATCGTAATTACATTGGGATCTTCGGAGGTAGTTGAAGTCGTCTCTTCTGGAACATAGGTAGATAGAACGTCCTTGAAATAAAAATGCATTACAATTGCTACACCAAAACCTTGCCCGGTAAACCTAGTGGGAAAAACCCGTGGTCGAAGGGAACATATGAGCAAATGCATATGAATCAAATCATTACATCTTCAGGATCCATTATTAGTGGGGTGACCATACAAAAAGTGTCTCGTTAAAACCTAGTCAGGTAACAAAACCCAATGGGACAAAATGTCAGGACCCATCCCAAATCCCCCTGAATTAACGTGGGACGTGTCTGCTCCCGTCTGACACCGCGTGTCAGACCAGGGATGATTCCAGCCTCAACCCACTTGGGGCTTCTAGAGTGCGCAAGGATCAGAGGAGGAATGTGATGTTTCGGTTTCTGCTACAGCCCGCAACCACGATCAACCTGAAGGGTATTAAAAACATCAAAACTATGAGTGGACAAAAATAAAGAGTTTATAAAATCATTTATATCGAAAGACATTTATACCCTTCACGTAAAAGTATGCATGCATCATAAAACCAGTTATTTCTAATACTTTCCTTACATTCAAAACCCAGTTTAAAATCGCTTCTCAGGCGAAACTATAACTCAGTAGGGTCTCAGCCCAAAATCCACATCCAAATCATAGGACACGGGGTCTCGACCCCAAAACAATTTCAGTGAAATCTCATAGACATGTATATATAATATATATATATATAACCCATCCTAGAAATTCTTTGATGTCTATCACTGGCACATAGCCCATAGGGAACTAGTCCCACAATATCTGTCACGATTTATAAAATAGTATGCATACACTCGAGGTCTTACTCTGAGTCTACCCCCAGGATCTATGACATCTGGGATGACCTATGTTCGGCCCTGTCCGTCTAACACTCTTGGAATGGCTCCCTCTTTTCACTCATTGCCAGGGTGTGTATCGTGACACTCCAGGATCTACGACGTCTGCAAGAAACCAATCCGCTCATAAAGGAGGGTTTACACATATAATTGTGAAAACAATCATCTCTTTCAAATCACACTTCAATAAGGTCGTAAACCCGAATTCTCATTTCATAACCACAATTGGGACTCAAGCTCGATATCACAATCAATTGGGCCTCAAGCCCGATGTCATAAATCAATTGGGCCTTAAGCCCGAACTCAAAATTCAACAGGGCACCAAGCCCGATACCATACACCAATCTCAGTAACGATTCCAATCATAGTAATGCTTGCAACTATCAGTCCAAGACCGCTCTCAATCCTGGTGTGTCGTCGTGAACATATCAACTGTCGCGACCACCTTTAGATTATAGTGCACACATCACCGATCGATCTCATATACCGTAAGCACTCCGAAGTCGAGCCTCTAGTGGCTTCTCGACAACGAGAAGAGTATTGTAACCTCACCGAAAGGAACACATCCACAGTCCAAAAGCGAGCGTCATATCATCCATCGTCGTGCACACAACACTTGTCGCGACCACAACTCGGACTCGTACGTCCTCAATAGAGCCATAAGTGTAACGACCCATCCCTGAAATCGAGATTATATTAGTGATTAATGATGGATTAGTGAAGGTAATCGGTGATTAGTTGGGTGATTTCGGACGGATAGTGCGAAATGACGATTTTGCCCCTAGAATGGGCAAAAAGGTTGACTTTTAGTTCAGGCGTTCAAATGGACTTTGACCAATGACTATGACGTAGTTCGGGACGTCACGAGTTCAAAGACAAGTGGCATGTCTGATTCCGACATTCGGGGAAAAAGTTATGATGTTCAGAAGTTCGAGGGTGTTTTGGTAATTTGGGCGAAAATGGGCAAACTTTTGACTTTTCATACGGCATGGAATTGTCACGCATTTTGAGGACCGTTAGGTAGATCTCGATCTCCTGAATACAACGACAGGCAGCATGAGACAATTGAAGTTCGGACGACGGAGTTATGGGTCTAGGAATATGAGGGGCAAAATGGTAATTTGAGAAGGCATGAGCATTTTGGTCCTTTTGATGCATTGGGATTTGTGCCCAGTTGGATCTGGACACTTGGCTATTCTTGGAAGTGTTGCCCACAGAGAATTGGTCACTTGGCCCACTCTGGAGGCTTGTGGAAACCTCCTTGCCGCCTCACACGATTTTAAAGGGGATGAGTTGTGTTATGCACGTTGTTGGACAGAGACAAAGGAAAACAGAGGATTGAGCGTGAGACAGAGGATTGAAGGTGAGACGGTGAACCAATCTTCAACCGTAAACCGTGATGTGTGGAAGGTGAAAGAGAGATGATGAGGACGGTGATCACGACGGTGGACCATAACGGCGAGGGGTGGTGAAAAACCTGAAACTAGCCGTGAAGTTCTCTGTTGGAGTTTGAAAATGGTAAAGATGGTTCACTGGGTGTTGTATCTAAGGTTGTAAGGAATGAATTGAACCTGTTTTCGAAGCTTGAGTTGAACGGTAAGTCAACTTCTCGTGAAACCTTCTTTTAAATTCAAAAATGGCAATTTTGGTTGTACTCATTATTGATCGAAATGGTTATTTGGGTGAGGTCTTGGACATCAAAGGAAAGCTTTTGGAAGTGGAATTAGAGGCAGAGATGGTCGGAGAAGCAAGAACACAGAGAAGGAAAGTTTGGTGTGGAATCGATGATCGAGAAGGTAACCTCTAGGTTGTGTTTTCCAATTTTGAAACCGTGGATCGATTACTTAAGATAGGATGAAGCTATTAGGATGAAAAACAGGTGGAATCAGATTGAAAATGGTTGAAAACCGGCCACGCCGGTTCGGGCTGGACCGAACCGGTCTGGACCGGGTTTACTTGAGGTAGACGACGACTGTGCTGGGCGCGTGGCTCCCACGCGCAGCCCCTTTGGGAAAGGTTCCAACACGAATTTTAAATTATTCGATGTAACGAACATTTTAGCACTGGTTTCGAGTTGATCGGACATTGTCTCGATATGTTTCGGGATGTCCGAAGGTTTTAGAGCTCGTTTAAAAATAGTTAAAAATTCAGAAAAATTACAGGACTTTAGTATAAACATTGTGAAGTAGTTAGTGACCTTAATATGGGTTTTTGACAGGATCGGGAAAATCGGTGATAGTGGATTGGCCGGGAACGGCGTAAGTGCACGCGTATCGAGGCGGCGATGCGAATGGTCTGTGAGTGGACTTTGCTTTCAAACTTATGATGCATGCATAAATATTTTTATATGTTTTCTATATTTGATTTCTATGTTTATGATATGATCTTGATGATTTATGGTTTTACACGTATTTCGAGATATTTATGGAATTACACGTTTTACGAGCTATAGTTTTCTGCTATGATTTGATGATGGTTTCAATACGATGATTTGGACTTTGAGATATGATTGATTTTAATGATTTATAACAGATTTCAGAAAAGTTATTTCGGGCTTGAAGCCCTGTTCATGTGATTTCGGGCTTGAAGCCTTGTTCATGTGATTTCGGTAAACGTGCTTTCGGTTTTGGCATCGAAGTTGGAAAAAATTATTTGGATTCGGTTTTGAAACTTGAAAGTGAATTTCTGGATTTGGGTTCGGAATGGTGACTCCGGATGCTAGCTTACGGAATTATGATTGCGAATTCGGATATGGATTTTCTATGATTTTCACCTGGTTTTGGGTTTAAAGACCCGTTGAAAATTGGTTTTGGATTTAAAGACCCGGATATGGCTGGATCTGGTTTTGAGTTTAAAGACTCAGTTAATTGACGGGGGAGGGCCCTCGATTGATATGTTTTGAGTTTAAAGACTCGGTTATTGTGATATCCCCCGAGGTCTGTTGATAGTGTTTTGAGTTTAAAGACTCGTTAATATCCCGGGAAGGCCTGATTATGCGCATGTGTTTTGAGTTTAAAGATTCGAGCGCACTTGAGATCCAAAAACTTGCTTGATTAATGTTTTTCATTGGTTTTTCATTGGTTTTCAGATGTTTTGGGCAGTGGCCCGGATGATTTGGATTTAATGAGTTTTGGGCTGAGTTCTCATACTTTGATGAGGATTATGATTTTGGGCTGAGGTCCTGGATTTGTGTTAAGGATTTGGGAAAAAGAAATGATTCCGGTTTTTATTGATGGTTTTCTTACCTTGGATTTGAAATGGTTTTATGGATTGGTTTTCATATGCATGCATTGGTTTTTCGGGGGGGGGGGGGGGGGGGGGGGGGGGTATAAATGTAATTTCTTATAACCGATTTTCTAAAGGTCTTCTTTATTTTTGTCCACTCACAGTCTTTTTGTGTTTTCGATACCCTCCATGTTTGATGCGGTGCGGGCTGTTGTTAGAGCGAGACGGAGACATCACACACGCGATCCACAGTAGATTCTGCGCACTCTGGGAAGCCCAGAAGTTTTGAGACGGTTCGCTTGGGAATCTCTTGTCCAGCTTACGTGTTACATAGAGGATGGACGTCGGTTTAGCCTTCATGTCGCATGTAGATTAGACGGGAGCATGGCTTAGCCCTTAATCCCGGGGATTGGGGGTAGGTCGTGTCAATATGCCTGAAACATCATCAAATGGGTATCATGCCCATTTTCACATTTTTAAATCCAAAATCATTTACTTAAACCAGTACGGCAAGCACAGCACGTACAGACACGATATAAAACCAGAAATCTCGAAATACCACAATCATATGCACTCAAGGCATCTCAAAACATGTTTATAAACACATATAAAATATTTATGCATGTATCAATTCATAAAACAAAGTCCACTCGCAGACTGTCCAAGCTACGCCTCGATACGCGCGCCATAAGTCCTTCCCGGGCCAATCACCGTCTCCAGAGTTCCCAAACAGGTTCAAGTCATAATAGAGGGTTACTAACTTCCTCATTAACCTCTCATTGAAACCCCGTAATTTTTCCGAATTTTTAACTATTTTAAAACTCGATCCTAAACCTTTGGACGTCTCGAACTATATAGAAACGATGTTTGATTGATTCGAAACTTGTCCCAAAAAGTTCGTTCATCGAAAAGATGATTTCATATGTTGAAGTCATCCCAAAATTCCTCCCCACGCGCCGCCACGCGCCGCCCAAAGCCCCTGCTCGTGGGTTTCACGCGCCGACTACAGGGTGTCTTCAACCTTCTGCCAGACTTGTCCAAACCGGTCCACCTATAAATCCGGTCCAGGTCCATTCCCTTCCATTTTCTCATCATTTTTCTTCCTTTCCACCAATCTTCTCTAATCTATCTTAGGAATTGTTTTATGCAATCAAATCAATGAAAACAATACTAAAATCCTTTGGTTCATTAAACCATTTAAACCCAAAATTTCCTATCCATGTTTTGGGCATAACCAAGGGCCAAAACTCAATCCTAAGGGTTTCATTAAGAATTAGTTTATGCTTACCTAGCCGAAAATCGAATTCGGTGGTTACCTACCGAAAATTACTCACGGCCATCAACTGGGTGGCTCAGCCGTCCTCATCCACCATTTGTGATCCCACACGACTCAAACAACCCCCACAACCATCATCCAATCATTAGAAGCCGCCCCTAACGTTCAAATCAAAAGATCGAATTTGAAATCAAATAGGGGTTCTAGGGTTTACCTGTTTCCAGTGGGTTCCTCCGTCGTCCACAACGGTTCTTTCACCTCTCCACGGCCTCTCTCAGTCCTTCACTCCCCTCAACCACTCTCTTGGCCTCACACAGATTCAATTGGGGGAAGGGGTGGTGTTTGGGGGTATCGAGTTTGGATGGATGAACACAGACAAAGGGGATGGATATGCATGTATCTGTGTTAGGTGAATAATGGATGAGTGACACTTGTCACTCATCCATTGGGCCTCATTCAAATATCTGGGCCCACTGAGGACAAAAGTCTCATCGTCTCGTAATTCGTGTAATAATCCCTCGGACCTTCCGTGAACCGTAACTTTCCCGTTGAACGTCCGATTTCGACGTGCCGCCTGTCTACGGACTCGTATCAACCCGATCTACGTAACGGTCCTCAACCCTCGTGCATCGGACCTCCCATGTCAGAAGTCAACTTTTTACCCTCGTTTAGGGGCAAAAATCGTAATTTCACCATAAACATCCTATAATCCTCGACTAATCCCCGATTAGTCTCACTAATCCGTTATTAATTCTTAATTAATACCGATAATTTGGGTTGGGTCGTCATTTCATCCTCGAAATTCCAATTGACCCAAGTTCACAACTAAACTGTGGAAATCCAAACATTTCCCCATAATCGGGTACACTCGTGTACTCATACACGTCCAACTCAATCACACGTCGGCTCGTAAGTCTCACTCGAGACACAATGTCGGTGCCTCGCCTGTAACTCACCCTAACAGACCAGTTATACTAAGTTGACGTTAAATCCTTTTCAGTCACCTATTCTAACACGTGTTCCAACCTACAGTCGTCAGGCTGAAATACGTACTCCTACTAAGGGTCATCACATCCAAGCTGGCATCCAGCTCAGCATCCAATCAGACAACATCCTCCAGATCATGCCATCACCATGGCCCGAATCCCATCTTGCAGGTCATTCTCAAAATTGCGGTATCTATCGATCTCGACACTTGTGTTGGCCAACACTCTCATTTTCTCATACTAACAGAGAGTCACATCAATCCATACCGTTCCGAACTCGTCGAACACCGATCAAATTCATCACCACCATATGTCACAACCATCGTGACTAGCTGGTAACTCCCAGCTCCACTGCGCTTTCGTTGCGCTATTCTGACCTCTCGTGTGGCACCTCATCGCTGAACCCTCACAATTCGTTTTGCATCCATGCACAGTATTCAATGTCCCGTCAACACATCATATCATCATGTCGGAACACGCCCGACATAATCCTTGTCGAACTGTCACCATTAGATCCCATGTGATCCCTGTACACCCTGTACAATCAACGTCGAATTTCTTCCTATCACCAACTCACGTCCATCTAGGACTTCATCAGAGAATCCATTTGATAAAACACTCATCCTCTATAGTAGTTCCAAACTCAAACATACTGTTGACGTGGTCAATCCCATTGTCCAACGTGCACTACTCCTCGGCGCACTCACATCATGTCAATCATCAAGGCACCACTTGCCTACCCAAGGACTGTACTTTGGCAACGTCCAACCACGTACTAATCCTCACTATCTTCAACGTACTCTCGGAGTCATCATGGTCACCTAACCAACTCCAGAGATAGACCAGCGAACATCCAACTCAAGGCATAAACTATCCATCTATTCTTGCTCGATATTTACGTATCGTCCTCGTCTCAACCACAACCTTGCTAGATCACGGATCCAAAGTCGATCATGGGTCCACCAAATGAATACGTGATCACCGTACTAGTGACACCCAACATCATCTAACACAGAGTAAAAAACGACTGTTTCCTTTACCGACTTCGGGATCAAGAGAAGTTGCAACCATGTTGGAAGTATACCTAAATTTTCCATTTACTGAGCTTTCTTCTTCCTTACATGAGTATCCTCGTAACTCAAGTCTCGCATCACGTCGACGACCAACCTAAAGCTCTGACCCAACTAGTGGAAATAAGCGAAGTCATTCTCCAACTAGGAGTATTCTCTGATAATTACTGTAATTCTTAATCCTTTACTTCCAAACTAAACACTTCCATTGATTCTCTTCGGCTTCTTCCATCACTGTTCACGTCGGCATACTGGTTCGTACACCCCAACCCTTATGAGATCAATTTCCAGTATCGAACACTCGTACCGTCCGTCCACAATGAACTGGGGTATCCATCACCAATCCAGGTATACCCCATACCTCGCACCGAGCCACTCTAAATCCTCTCTATCCCGCTCAGTGCCCACTGAACTCACATGTTTACCACTCTAGGGCACGTGTACCCCTTCGGTCACAAACCAAGCCCTCAACTCACTCAGACATCATCCAGGTGTCCGTAAATAATCCAACTCGCCTATCCATTTGCGACCATTTATGTGATCCAAAAGGATGTCAATTCATCCTAACCCGATGTACCGCTCGACCGAAAAGTCACAATAGGCTCCTGTTGTGATCTGCAGTCAAATCTTTGCATATCACCATATCTGACCAACCGGTCACTAATCCCCATGACAGTACTCGTGTTGTCCATTCTTAGTCATCTGAATCACTATTGGGACAGAATCCCCGCCCAGTTCAACCAATGTTGGGTTCCACCCAGTTCATCTCCATCATATCTGTCATTTCGATATAATTCCCAAGAATCTACACTAGCCGATGAATCCTCCTCGTCGTGTAGTGGTAAAAACCAACCATGAGCATATCACGAATGAGATACCCTCAGCTCATGGCTCTTCGTCTCTCCTCGTTATCGTCATCGCATCATCGCCACGTGGAGTGCGAATCAAACCAATCCTAAAACCCTGCTCATACCGAGCAATCGCCACTTGTCTCCGCTAGGGTCGGGGGGGCTCTACCTCTCTCGTACCCCACAACTCTGGGTATGACCATTCTGACAATCCATACGAGAAAATGAACGTTCCCCGAATGTCCGCCGATTCTCAACAACCATCATCAAATCGAGCCTCGATGGTGGCACCTACCACGAGCTTGTGCAGACACAACCCACATACATCACTATCGAGACTCCAAACCTATGCGGTCATCTCACTGCCAGCACCAACCGCTCAACACACAAATCTACTGATCGGTCCACCTCGGGAACTAGTCCGCAAGTACCACCCTCTTGGTAACTTGTCCAATCAACCACAAACTAGGGTTATCACAAACTCGTCTGCTCACTACAGCAAGTCCATCTTGACCGATCCATCGCTCTCAACTCCAAAAATTCGTCATACCCCGATACTGGTGTCCAATCAACCAGTAACCACAATCTGAGGATCTTGTCCTCTCGTAACTTTACGGCCTCCAGCCACTAGGCCTACAAGAAACTGGCCCTCCTCGGTGTCTAATACTACTCAACCATGGCACAACCATACAACATATGTACCGTGGTATCCTCTACCTATCGACATCCCTCCGGGATTCGACACACTGAAACATGGCCTCTTATGCCAAATAGGATCAAATATTCATATTCCCAACCAGCCTCAACTAGGGTCATCGTGCGCCTGACTGCTCCTAGTAACAAAATCTCCAATATTTGCACTTTTTTCATGGACGACCCTGACATCTAACCTCAACTGATTCCAAGTTGCTCCAATCCATGTCGTCCTAACCATTGAACGGTCCCGAATCTCAGGTCGTCATACTGTGTCTACTAGTCCACTGGATCCTATCTCCAGTAACACTACGGCTCTAAGCCGTTAGATTCACATGCACATTGATCCCACTAGGGATCCAACCTCTCGAAAAAAGTGGCATCATATGTCAATCGGACCCTAAACAATCGCACCTCATGCCAAACGTAATCTACCCAGGGTTCGATTCCATTGGATCCTCATACTCTTACCCGTTGTTGCCACTGTAGAGACATCACATCCTCGACATACGCATCACACTGAGAGCAAAACCTACTCTAATACCACTTGTCAGAACCCGTCCCAAATCCCCCGAGATTAACATGGGACGTGCCTGCTCTCGTTTGACACCGCGTGTCAAACCAGGGATGATTCCAGCCTCAGCCTACTCGAGGCTTCTAGAGTGCACCAGGATCGGAGAAGGAGTGTGATGTCTCGGTCTCTGCTACATCCCGCAACCACGATCAACCTGAAGGGTATTAAAAACATCAAAGTTGTGAGTGGACAAAAATAAAGAGTTTATAAAATCATTTATATCGAAAGACATTTATACCCTTCAAGGAAAAGCATGCATGCATGTATCATAAAACCAGTTATTCTAATACTTTCCTTACATTCAAAACCAGTTTAAAACCGCTTCTTATACGAAGCTATAACTCAGTAGGGTCTCAACCCAAAATCCACATTCAAATCATAGGACACGGGGTCTCGGCCCCAAAACAATTTCAGTGAAATCTCATATACATGTACATATATATATATATATATATAACCTGCCCTAGACATTCTCTAATGTTTATCACTAGCACATAACCCATAGGGAACTAGTCCACAATATCTGTCATGATTTATAAAATAGTATGCATACACTCGGGGTCTCATTCTGAGTCTACCCTCAAGATCTACGATGTCTGGGAGGACCTAGGTTAGGACCCTGTCCGTCTAACACTCCTAGAATGGCTCCCTCTTTTCACTCATTACTAGGGTGTGTATCGTGACACTATAGGATCTACGACATCTAAAGGTGACCAATCCGCTCATAAATGAGGGTATATACATTTAAGTGTGAAAACATTCATCTCTTTCAAATCACACTTCAATAGGGTCTTAAACCTGAATTCTCATTTCATAACCACAATTGGGACTCAAGCCCGATATCACAATCAATTGGGCCTCAAGCCCCATGTCATAAATCAACTGGGCCTCAAGCCTGATACCATACACCAATCTCAATCACGATTCCAATCATAGTAATGCGTGCAACTATCAGTCCAGGATCGCTCTCAATCCTAGTATGTCGCCGTGAATATATCAACTGTCGCGACCACCTCTAAATCATAGTGCACACATCACCGATCAATCTCATATACCGTCAGCACTCCGAAGTCAAGCCTCCAGTGTCTGCTTGACAACGAGAAGTGCATCGTGACCTCTCCAGAAGGAACACATCCACAGTCTGGAGGCGAGCGTCATATCATCCATCGTCGTGCACACATCACTCGTCGCGACCATAACTCGGACCCGTACGTCCTCAATAGGGCCATATGCCCAAAACACCATCAAATGGGTCTCATACCCAGTTTCATATTTTTAAATCCAAAATTATTTACTTAAACCAGTACGGAAAGCACATCACGTACAGACACGATATAAAACGAGAAATCTCGAAATATGTACAAATACGTAAATACAAAATACCACAATCATATGCACCCAAGGCATCTCAAAGCATGTTTATAAACACATATAAAACATTTATGCATGCATCGATTCATAAAACAAAGTCCACTCACAGACTGTCCAAGTTGCGCCTCGATACGCGCACCATAAGCCCTTCCCGGGCCAATCACCGTCTCCGGGGTTCCCAAACCTGTCCAAATCATAATAGAGGGTTACTAACTATCTCATTAATCTCTCATTGAAGCCCCATAATTTTTCCAAATTTTTAACTATTTTTAAACTCGATCCTAAACCTTCGGACGTCCTGAACTATATCGAAATGATGTCCAATTGACTCAAAACTTGTCCCAAAATGTTCGTTGCATCGAAAAGATGATTTCATATGTTGAAGTCACCCCCAAATTCCTCCCCACACGCCAGCTACGTGCCACCCAAAGGCCCTGCGCATGGGCTTCACGCGCCGGCTACAAGGCGTTTTCAACCTTTGGCCAAACCAATCCAAACCGGTCCACCTGCAAATCCAGTCTAGGTCCATTACCTCCTATTTTTTCATCCTTTTTCTTCATTTTTTCCACCAATCTTCTCTAATCTATCTTAGGAATTGTTTTATGCAATCAAATCAATGAAAACAATCCTAAAATCCAATTGTTCATTAAACCATTTAAACCCAAAATTTCCTATTCATATTCTGGGCATAACTAGGGGCCAAAACTCAATCCTACCATTAAGCTCCTATGTTCATTAGAAAGAGGGTTAGGTCATTAGTTTAAGCTTATCTAGCCGGAAATCGAATTCGGTGGTTACCTACCGAAAATTGCTCAAGGCCATCAACCAGGTGGCTCAGCCGTCCTCAACCACCATTTGTGATCCCACACGACTCAAACAACCCCCACAACCATCATCCAATCATTAGAAGCCGCCCCTAACGTTCAAATCAAAAGCTCGAATTTGAAATCAAACAGGGGTTCTCGGGGTTTACCTGCTTCCCGTGGGTTCCTCCGCCGTCCATGGCAGTTCTGCCACCTCTCCACGGCCTCTCTCAGTCCCTCACTCCCCTCAGCCACTAACACGACCCATCCCAATCCCCCCGGGATTTCCTTGGAATGTGTCATGCTCCCGTCTGACACGAAGTGTCAGACAAGGGATAACCTGATGCGACTGCCCATTCGGGGCTTCTAGAGTGCACAAGGATCGATGGAGGAGGTATGTGATGTCCCGATCTCTGATGCAGTCGCATCCGTGATGAACCTGAAGGGCATTAAAAACAACCAAAAGCTGTGAGTGGACGAAAATAATTAAGTTCATAAAACACATTTCACAAAGACATTTATGCCCTTCATTAAAACGTATGCATGCCTCGAAAATCAGTAATCAAAACATTTACTCAACATGCCATTAGGGCCTTAGCCCAAAAACGGTAACCCAAAACCAAGTGTAGGAACTCAGCCAAAACTATAGAATACCATATCCGTAAATATAAAACCAAGTGGGTCACTGCCCAAATCCATAAACACAAATCCAACCGAAAAACCATTTCATAGATCCAATAGTCCATATTTACCACATTACCATCTCTGGCATCCCAGATGCCTAGCGTCCCAGACGCTTGACATCCCAAACGTCATATCTCACGATATAATAATAAGAAACGAGTGCTGCCCGGGGTCTCTCCAGGTTAATATCTCTGACATGCCTGATGTCTGACGTCCCAGACGTCTAATCATAGCAATCCTGCTCGAGCCACTATACGGTCTAGTAGCTCCGTACAATGACCCCTCGCAGGCAATGAACCGTGACTTCCCTAGTGTCCCACACACTTGGAGGAGACCATCACATATCCTCGTATCAATATGGTATATGGAAAATAGTTTTTTACAAAGTCATTTCACAACATCTCAATGGGCCCTGCCCGAAATCTCCATAAAACATCACAATTCCATTTAGGGTCCCCGACCTGAAATCACATTTATAAAACATAGGGTCCCAGACCCGAAATCACATTTATGACCCAACTGGGTCTCATGCCCGATTCAATAAACCTCTGGGCCCCTGGCACGATAATATAACTCAAATGGGTCTCAACCCGATTTTGTGAACAACTGGGCCCCTGGCCCTATATCATAAAGCAACTGGGCCCCTGGCCCAATTACGTAACTCAAATGGACTCCAAGTCCGAGGTTTCCAAAACAATTGGGTCTCATGCCCGATTTAATCTTTCCAATTTCAAAACCATTTTATCACATTATTCATGAAACCACAAGCACGTAAAACCACAATAAAACGGTCAGCCTCAATATACGTGCAATACGGAAAACATCTCGAAATACGTGCAACATACACAAAATCAATAATCACAATCACCATCATGGAAATCACGTATATAAAACATATAACACAATTAGGCATGCATAGTATTTATAAAACCAAAGTCCACTCACAGACCGTCCAAACGATGCGCCTCGATACGCGTGCCATAGGCCTTCCCGGGCCATACCACTATCACCGGGACTTCCAAACCTGTCCAAATCACATTAGAGGGTCACTAACCTCTTCATTAACCTCCTATTAAAGCCCCGTAATTTTCCCGAATTTTTAACTTTTTTTTAAACTCGATTCAAAACCTTCAGACGTCCCGAACAATATCGAAACGGTGCCCGATCGACACTAAACCAATCCCAAAATGTTCGTTACATCGAATAGATTAAAAGTCATGTTGGAAGTTTCACCAAAATACCCTCCACGCGCCCTCACGCGCCGCCCAAAGGGGCTGCGCGTGAAGCCCACACGCCAAACACTGTTCATCGTCAACTTCGCGTTGGACCCGATTCACTGGTTTGAACCGGTTCAGCCAAACCGCTGAACCGAGCCGGCTGGTTCTCAGCCATTACTCAACCAATTTCAACAGGGTTTCCACCTACATGATTGTCTAAGCCCAAATTAGAGGTTTATGGAATCAAAAACAAGAAAGCACGTTTGGATTCATACCTCTGAACTCAAACCCAAAACCCAGAATTTTTGATCATGCTACCCCTCGATCCAGACCACTTGAAGCTTCGAAAACACGTCCACTAGGCCTGTTTCTGTCCCAAGGTCCCATTAGAATCATCTGGGGTTTCAAACAACACCTAAAACTCGACTTTCAAAAATTGAACAAAATTGAGCTCTCGGGTTAACTCACCGTTGCCGTGAACCACCATGCCGTCGTGATCACCGCCGTGTCTCTCACACCCACTCTCGGATCTAGCACAAGAACATAGAGAGGGATATATCTCTGTGTCTCTATTTTGAATGAAAATGAAGATGGTGCAGGTGGGAGGAAATAAAATGAAATGAAGGTGATGACTGATGAAATGGAGGGATGAGATGGAGAGGTTGGGTTGAAATGGACGGCTGAGAATAAAATGAGGAATTATCATATTTAATTATTTAGTGGAGACATGATCCAAATTTTAGGGAGTGTGGGGATGAGTGACACTTGTCACTCATCCAAGGGTCCAGATTCATCAATCACTGTTCATTAATTTTAATATTATTTTAATCGCAACCTCGGTTCATTCGGTTAATCGATTTCGCTCTTGTGACCACAACTTCGTCGTCGAACATCCGATTTCGGTGTGCCTCCTGTCTACAGATTCGTATCGACTCAATCTACATAACGGTCCTTGGGCCTCGTCCATTGAACCTCCCGGGTCAAAAGTCAACAATTGGCCCCTTTTTAACCAAATTACCAAATTACCAAAATTCCCCTCGACATCCGAACGTCATAACTTCTTCCTCGAATGTCAGAATTGGACGTGCCACCTGTCTATGAACTCGTGACGTCCCGAACTACATCACGGTTGACAGGACCCATCCCAATCCCCCCGGGATTAACACGGGATGACCCTGCTCCCGTCTAACACGGAGTGTCAGACAAGGAATATTTTCGTCCTTAGCCCTCTCAGGCCATCAGAGTACGCCAGGATCCGGAGGAGGTATGTGATATCTCGGTCTCTGCTACAGTCCACACCGTATCCAACCTGAAGGGTATTAAAAACAGAAAGACTGTGAGTGGACAAAAATAAAGAGTTTATAAAAACATATTTCACAAAAGACCTTTATACCCTCCACTAAAAAGCATGCATGCATAGTAAAACCATTTATCCAATCACATATGTTTAAACAACCATCATTAGGGTCTCAACCCCAAGTTCCGTAACTACAAGTCACACAGGCTCCTGCCCAAAATCATTTACAGAAAACCATAACATCATAAACATATGTGGGATCTCAACACAAATCCATTTATCATCATAAAACACAATTTCCCAAACCAATTGAAATCATGTTTATCCATTATATTTCATATCCAAGAATCTGTCACGGTAAAATAAAGCTAAGCGCATGCTAACCGGGGTCTCAAACCCAAGTCTCTCCAGGGTCCACCTAGGTCAATGTCCGTAGATCAATGACCTCCCTAGAGGTAAAGAACCATGCCCATCCTGAGAGTAAGGAACCCAACTAGGGGTCGACTCCACTCAGTCAGTGCTCAGTGACTACTCCGGGGTCCACCCAGGCCAACGACCCTCCCCGGAGGAGACAATCATATATAAAGGATGGAATATGAAAAACCTTTTGAAATCATTCTTTAAACCTTTCCAGGATTCATGCCCGGCCCTCACTAGCCATCATGAACCATAAAACCTTTCAAAGGTACATACCGGTTCCCACAAACCGTCATGACCCGTAAAATCATTTTCAAGGGTTCATGCCAATCCCCATAAACCGTTATAACCCGTAAAATCCTTTTCAAGGGTTCATGCCAATCCCCACAACCATCAAATTCAACATCATAGAATCACATTCATAATCCATATAAAACATTTATGCATGCATCACAGTTTAGAAATCAAGGTCCACTCACAGACCGTCCGAAGCCGCGCCTCGATACGCGTGCTATAATAGTCTCCCGGGCCAATCGTCGTCACCGGGACTCCCAAACCTGTCCAAATCGTAATAGAAGGTTACTAACTACCTTATTAACCTCCCACTAAAGCCCCGTAATTTTCCGGTATTTTTAACTATTTTTAATCTCGATTCGAAACCTTCCGATGCCCAGAACATTATCGAAACGGTGTCCGATAGACACGAAACCAGTCCCAAAATGTTCGTTACATCAAATAGAATATTTCAGGTGTTGAAACTTTCCCCAAAGGAGGGACCATGCGCCCTCACGCGCCCCTAGAAGTGCAATGTGCACTGTTCATCATCTTCTCCAAGAGATGAACCGGGTTCAATCCTGCAACTGGACCGGCCGAATGGTCTGGGCCGGTTCAAGGCCTAAACCTGTCCATTTCTAACCCATTTTATTCCCTTTTATCCTAATATCATCCTAATCCTATTTCCTACCATTTAGACATTATAAACCGAAGAAAAACCATCACAAAACCGTACCTTTCCGATCGGCCATGGCGGGTGAGTTTTCCTGCGCCGTTCACGGTCGTTCCCGGCCGTCCCAAGCCTCGAAAACGATCCCATTCACTTCCTAGGGTCCCCAGAAGCACCACCCAATCAATGAGAACCGTCAAAAACCTACAAAAACCGATTTTCGATTTTTGAATGTTTTCACCTCACGGGTTCCCTTCGCCATGGCCAACACCGTGAGCCACCGTGGCTCTGGCCGTCTCAGTCTCTCAGTCATCCCTCACTCTTTCACGCGGTCACACATGCGTACACTAATGGTTATGGTGGTGTGGTGTTTGTGTGTTAGAGAGAAAATGAAGAAATGAAGAAAATGGTGTAATGGATGTGGTATCGGGTTTGTGAGAGACAAAGGAGATGAAGTGATGATATTTGATCTGATGAGATGAGAGAGGATTAATTGAAATGAATGGTGAGGATTGAGTGTTTAATTGAAATGGATGGATAGGATTTAATGAAGAAAAGATTAATTATATAATAATAGATATAATAATATTTAATTAAACTAGATCCACATTTTAGGGGTTTGGACCAATGGGATGAGTGACACTTGTCACTCATCCATGGGTCCCACTTAAAATATCTGACCCAATCAGAATAAGCCAAGTGTTCTCGCCTCGTAATACGTGCATAGTGAAATCCAACTTCCGTGACTTATAACTTTCCCGTTCGAAGTCCGATTTCAGCGTGTCGCCTGTCTAAGTAACGGTCTTTGGCCCTCGGCCATCGGACCTCCCGGTCAAAAAGTCAACATTCGCCAATTTTTAACCAAAATTACCAAAATGTCCTTAAGCTTCCGAACGTCATAACTTCTTCCTCGAATGTCGGAATTGAACGTGCCACCTGTCTATGAACTCGTGAAGTCCTAAGCTAGGTCATGGTCATCGGTCAAAGTCCATTTGACCACCAGAATGAAAAGTCAACGTTTTGCTCACGCCTAGGGGCAAAACGGTCATTTTGAATCGTTCGTCCGATTTCGCTCAACTAATTATCGATCAACCTCATTAATCGTGATTAGTCACTAATCTAATCCTGGAATTCGGGACGGGTTGTTAAACATTCCCACCTTAATTAATTACGTCCTCGAAATTCCAATCCACCTAATTCTAACCGTTCTTCCGTCCTTAATTAATTTCGTTCTCGAAACTCCAACTATCCTGATTCCACAACCACCTCGTGGAAATAATTCGATCTCACGACACGTGTACACTCGTACACCAACTAACCAGAATAAAACTTGTCTGCACCCAGACGTACCACTAACACTTACATCACATCGATTACATTCGACCATGTCGAATGACAGTAATCACACGTTCCGTACTGACACCACTTGTCAGTATCAGAGCAGCCTGAGTATCCTATGATCCAACCACTTGTCAGACCTACCATCTTACTGACACAAACAACTAGACGGTTCCTTGCTAAAACACTAAACTATCCCGACGTCTGCTCCCGCTAGGAGTCACCAAACCTCACTAATTTATCCACGATGACACATCCGACAAACTGTCACCACTTGACAGTCGCCAGTCAAAAACTGACACTATACCCACTTGTGATTATACTAACCACAAACTCACTCAACCTGAGTATACGTATACCAACAAAACACTCGACCTGTGTGTGACTGGACCCATCAGAAACACTATGACCCAGTGCACAGTATCTAATGTCTAGTTCACGACCTCAACTAATCCAATGGTATCGGAACTAAGCTGACTACCAACGTGTTCACCAACGTACCTCTGGTATAACCAATATACCGTCACCAGACATCACAAGTCTGCCCGGTATAGTACCTTGAACAACATACAAGGTACATACATCCATTACCAACCAGACTACAACAATAATGACGACGACAACATGACCACCTAGGTCGTAGACAACCACGTTTCTATTTTGGAGTCCATCTGTCCAATCCAGTACTAGACAAATCAAAACTCCGACCCATTATCCATTTACATATCCGAATCCGAAATCATTATTCTGTAAGCTAGCATTTGGAATAACCATTCCGAACCCAAATCCAGAAATCCACTTTCAAGTTCCAAAATCGAACCCTGAATCGTCATCCAGAAATCCGATTCCAAAACCCGAAATCTCGTTCACGTCTACCGAGACGTCCTATATCCGAACCTATCGGATACCTATTCAATTAATTACACATTACATTTGATTGACTTCAAAGGGAAGCCAATCCCATCATCTACACATCTAATGCTGACCAAATCCGACCTCGTCGGATACCTACTCGCCTGAGTAATATACCATAAGGGATTTACCTCGAAAAGAAGTTCAGTCCCAACATCCTCAATTCAAACGTCTAAGTAAGAGTTATAAACTCTCCACCTATCTGAATCATCATGATCACGATCCAGACCCATCACTACGTCAACCGACTGTAGACGTCACGATCGAGATTCGTCACGACTCCCAAAGTCCTTAACCATTTCCCACATCTAAACAGATCAGTCAACGACGAGACATGCCGAGACAGTGGATTCTCTCCAATTACCTCGTATCAATCCTTGTCATTCTACCTAGGAAAATCAAGGATGATCCAAAACCGATGACATCAAAACTCATCCTACATGAATGCAACCAAAACCTACCCAACACGTCATGTGAACCAACATCGTCTGCCACCAAGCAGAAAATGAGAAATCTCAGTCCCCTAACTTCGATATACTCACTGCACATGATGACCCAAGACAAATCACGGGTCCACCAACCAATACACGATCAGTGTACTAGTGGCAACCAACAACATCTACATCATCAACATTATCTACCATCATCAATCATGGTAGAATCTGAGAAGTCAACCAAAATGACTTTGAAATAATCATTACCAATGCGGAAAACCCGTATTCCTCTCGTTACCTCAGTCATAAACTCTCTCGATTCCGAAGTTCCAACCATATCAGAACCATGCTTAATTGTTTCTATTCCTGAGCTAGAAGTCATTCTCAGACCTTTCCGTCCAACAATGGTCATTGATAACCATTATAATGACGCATTCCATTTCTCACAATCCAATTTCACCAAAAACAAGTCTACCCGAACTCAGGAGGTATGGTAAACCGCAGCCAACTATAACCAATCCGAAATGGATTCTCAAGTCTTTAGCTCATCCGGACATCATCCACGTATCCGAGACTAGTCTAACTCACTACCAAGTCCGACAGTCGGTTTACATCGTTAATGTAGGTACACTCATTCCGAGTAAAGTTCACGCTACTCAAGGTTAAACCTTGTATACTATTTAAGAATGTGCCCAAACGGCATCCACCATTCGCATCTCATACCACAAGTCTCAACTACTGCTAGGTCTAATCTAGTCCATCACTATTCGTGATCCACTCCCGAACCACAGATACCAAACATATGCCTATTTCGACGGTGTCACATCCTAACTCGTGACTCATCGTCAACACAATCACCGGCACCAGCACCAGCACCAGTACCAGTATCACCACTTGTCAGCATCAACACAAAATGTGCGAATCAGACAACCCTGGATCTCTGCTCATACAGAGCGACGATCCCATACCTCTACTCGAATTGGAGAAACTCTGCCTCCCTCGTACCCAACAACTCTGGGTACAGTCACTCTGACAACGCATACGAGAAAAGGAAACGTTCCTCGAACTTCCTCGATTCCCAAAAACTGTAACTACAACCACTCTCGGTAATAGTGCCTGTCACAGACTTGTGCAGGCCTACACCTCCAGACATCACGATCTAGACTCCGCATCCAACGGAATCAATCGCCCGTTCAACCACTCTGTATCCCACTCAGGGATTCCATCGACAAGTACCAACCTTGATAACTTGTCCAACCAATCTCTAACCATTCGTAACTCGACTAAACCAATGTCATCTACCAGGTCAACCACGACCTTAGTTGCACCAACAATCCATCACAACTAAAGTAGTACGACAACCAACTAGGTCTAACCGATTTACACAACCTCGACTGCAGAGTGCAGTCCCGTCACAAGCTGACATGACTAGACCAACTAACGGCCTCAAATCCGAATAGTCTTCACAGTCAAACCACTCGCCAACTCACCTTTCCGAACCATACACCCTAAAGTAGGGTTCCACAATCACACTCTAGGGTCTCCCTGAACCCAACTGCAACTTACCAACTGCAGTACAATCCACAATCTGACCGTCTCCGCGATCTTGACATCGAAAAGACGTCAATCCAATCCTACCGTCAATCCAACTAGGATTCCTCGAATCCTTCTGCTAACTACCAGGAGCAGTAAATCCATTTAACTCAACCAATTTAGATCATCAGATGATCACAATTCTAAACTATCATCAAAACGATACTACAACATCATGAAAGACGATCCCAACTAACCATCATCATGATCCAACGCTAACGTACTGTTACGCTCATCCTTCCGTAGGGTCCCGCACTGTTAACCACAAGAGAACTATGGTAACCCCGGAATCAAGTACAGAACCAAGACATTTCACGATCCAATCCTACTAACTATCGTACCGGCACCCTAACCATCAGGTTGATAACGAACTGTAGCCACTTGAGATATCACATCCTCGACCTGTGTACTACTCCAAGAGCTCCATGGTTGCTCGAATAGAGACAACCTCGCTCTGATATGAGCCGGCCTCGCTCTGATACCATGCTGACAGGACCGATCCCAATCCCCCTCGGGATTAACACGGGATGACCTTGCTCCCGTCTGACACGGAGTGTCAAACAAGGGATATTTTTCGTCCTTAGCCCTCTCGGGCCATCAGAGTACGCCAGGTTCCGGAGGAGGTATGTGATATCTCGGTCTCTGCTGCAGTTCACACCATATCCAACCTGAAGGGTATTAAAAACAGAAAGACTGTGAGTGGACAAAAATAAAGAGTTTATAGAAACATATTTCACAAAAGACCTTTATACCCTCCACTAAAAAGCATGCATGCATAGTAAAACCATTTATCCAATCACATATGTTTAAACAACCATCATTAGGGTCTCAGCCCCAAGTTCCGTAAATACAAGTCACACGGGCTCCTGCCCAAAACCATTTACAGAAAACCATAACATCATAAACATATGTGGGACCTCAGCCCAAATCCATTTATCATCATAAAACACAATTTCCAAAACTAATTGAAATCATGTTTATCCATTATATTTCATATCCAAGAACCTGTCACGGTAAAATAAAGCTACGCGCGTGCTAACCGGGGTCTCAAACCCAAGTCTGACAGGACCCATCCCAATCCCCCCGGGATTAGTGCGGGATGACTCTGCTCCCGTCTGACACGAAGTGTCAGACAAGGGATATTTCCGACCTTTGCCCTCCCGGGCTATCAGAGTACGCCAGGATCTAGAGGAGGCATGTGATATCTCGGTCTCTGCTACAGTCCACATCCGATGTCAACCTGAAGGGCAGTCAAAACATTAAAAACTGTGAGTGGACAAAACAAAGAGTTTATAAAAACATTTCATAAGACATTTGTACCCTCCACTAAAAAGCATGCATGCATTCGAAAACCATTTATCCAAAACATACCATATGTGGGACTAAGCCCAAAGCAGATATAAACCAAGGTCGAAAGGACCACAATGAAAACGACTATACGGGCCACTGCCCAAATCCATAAGGGACTCGGCCCCAAACCATAAAGAAACCAAGTACACGAGCCACTGCTCAAATCCTGTGCACACCTGTGCACACCACATATCATATATCATATATACATATAAGTCACACAACCAATCCTGTCACGGTATCCAAAGCTACGCGCGTGCTACCCGGGTCTCAATCCGAGTCTTCTCAAAGTCAAGGTCAATGTCCGAAGACCACTGATCCTACTCGAGGTAATAGTAACCATAGCCTTCCTGAGAGTAAGGAACCAAACTGGGGGTGACTCCACTCAGTCGGTGCTCCGTGACTACTCCGGGGTCCACCCAGGCCAACGACCCTCCCCGGAGGAGATAATAGAAGTAAAGGAAGGTAGATGAACATATATATACATAACATAAACATTCATGCCCGGTTCCCCTGAACCGTCATGATCCATAACAACATAACCAGGGTAACATGCCGGTTCCCAGAAACCGTCATGTACCGTAATAACCAACAAGGGTTCATGCCGGTTCCCATAAACCGTCATGAACCGGGAAATCCATTTAAGGTTTCCTGACCTGAAATCAAAATCGTAAAGTAGCTTGGGCCTCGTACCCGAACATAGGACATCAGTTGGGCACCGTGCTCGATATCTAAGGTCATATGCCCGAGACAAAACCAAATGGGTCTCATACCCGAGTTTATCCTTTTAGAAATCCAAAACCATTTCATTAAAACCAATAAAGAAATACAGACCCGTATAAGCACCGTATAAGGCCGAAACCTCGAAATACGTACTTATACGTACCACATACAAATGCACCCATGGCATCATCAAACAAGTAATAAAGCATATAATAAACATTTATGCATGCACCAATTTAGAAAACGAGGTCCACTCACAGACCGTCCGAGCTGCCGCCTCGATTTGCGTGCCATATGGCTCCCCGAGCCGATCACCGTCACTGGGACTCCTAAACCTGTCCAAATCGTAATAGAAGGTTACTAACTACTTAATTAACCTCCCACTAAAGCCCCGTAATTTTCCCGTATTTTTAACTATTTTTATAACCGAACCTAAACATTCCTATGCCCCGAAACATATCGAGACTGTGTCCGATCGACACGAAACCAGTCCCAAAATGTTCGTTACATCGAATAGAAGATTTCCCGTGTTGAACACTTTCCCATATTCCCTCCCACGCGCCCTCACGCGCCGCCTGAAGTGGCTGCGCGTGGGCTTCACGCGTCGCTACAGTACCTGCTGACGTCATCGCTGACGTCAGCATGACGTCATCACTGACAGCTGTCAGGTCTGACATGTCAGACTCTGACAGGTGCCACGTGTCATGCTCCCATTGGTCCATGTCATTGTGCTATCAGTGCCACGTGGCAGTCTGACATGTGCCATGTGTCATCACGGCACTAGTCCACGTCAGTGACACGTGTCAGCCCCTAATTGGGCCACGTCACTGACATGTCAGTGCTGACTGTGCACTGACATGTGACACGTGTCGCACCCCTATTGGCCCATTTTCTGACATGTCAGCTGACATTGTCAGATCTGACAATGCTGACGTCATCCCTGACATGATGACGTCAGCAGGATGACGTCACCTGTCATCCCCTACATCGGTCAGACCGGTCCGAACCGATCCGGTCTGATTTTTCCTGCAACTTGGACCGGCGTAACCGGTTCAGGTCTCCTTCTCCCTCATTTTTGGTCCGTTTGCTTCCATTCCAACTCCTAAATTCCTATTTCTTCATTTCCTATCTAACCCAATTAACAAAACTACCTAAAACCTTCGAAATCCGACCAGTTCAACTTTGAACCTCACGGTTCAATTTTCCCGAAACCTCCCAGGGCTTCCCCGACGTCCAACCACCACCAAAACCTCTCTAACAACTCCCTAGCAACCTATTTAACTCAACCCAATCGTCCAAAACAATCCATAACATCAAAATCCACACAAAAATTGAAAATGGGCTTACCGGGTACCCGCTCGGGTTCTGGGTTCCCGCCACCGCCCACGGCGGTTCCAGCCACCAGCTGCCGTCCTTAGTCCTCCTCTCTCACCCTCTGGTCTCAGTTATGGTTAGAAGGGAAGGGTTTGGTGTTTGGGTGAGAAATGGTGATCGGGTTGGTTTGGGAAGAAATGGGAGAAAATGGATGAACGGGGAAGGGTTTGATGCATGAATGGGTAAATGGTAGCCAGTGGATGGGTGATAAGTGTCACTCATCCATTGGGCCTCCATTAAATATCTGGGCCCACTAAAGACAAAACTGCACTTTTGGTCTCGTAAAACGTGTCACCGGGAATAGTATCCCGAAACTTTCGTGAACCGTAACTTCGCCGTCGAACGTCCGAATTCGACGTGCTGCCTGTCTACGGATTCGTATCGTCCTTATCTACGTAAAGGTCTTCGGCCCTTGGCCATCGGACCTCCTGGTCAAAAAGTCAACTTTTGACCTCCTATTCACCCAAATTACCAAAATGCCCTTGGGCTTCCGAACGTCATAACTTCTTCTACGAACGTCGGAATTGAACGTGCCACCTGTCTATGAACTCGTGACATCACGAAATACGTCACGGTCGTCGGTCAAAGTCCATTTGATTGCCCGATTGAAAAGTCAACGTTTTGCTACCACCAAGGGCAAAACGGTCATTTCGCATCGTTCATCCGCTTTCGCTCTACTAATCATGGATTAGCCTCACTAATCGTGATTAGTCACTAATCTAATCATGG
This sequence comes from Prinsepia uniflora, assembly GCA_032719365.1. Lineage (NCBI taxonomy): Eukaryota > Viridiplantae > Streptophyta > Magnoliopsida > Rosales > Rosaceae > Prinsepia > Prinsepia uniflora. Next base: position 65,636,310 of record CM064866.1, read on the forward strand.
AATTTGGGACGGGTCGTTACAAAGTCTCTCCAGCGTACACTCAGGTCAATGTCCGTAGATCAATGACCTCCCTAGAGGTAACGAACCATGCCCATCCTGAGAGTAGGAACCCAACTGGGGGGCGACTCCACTCAGTCAGTGCTCCGTGACTACTCCGGGGTCCACCCAGGCCAACGACCCTCCCCGAGGAGACAATCATATATAAAGGATGGAATATGAAAAACCTTTTGAAGTCATTCTTTAAACCTTTCCAGGATTCATGCCCGGCCCTCACTAGCCGCCATGAACCATAAAACCTTTCAAAGGTTCATGCTAGTTCCTATAAACCGTCATGACCCGTAAAATCCTTTTCAAGGGTTCATGCCAGTTCCCATAAACCGTCATGACCCGTAAAAATCATTTTTAGGGTCTCTGATCTGAAATCACCATCATAAGCACAAGACCCGCCAGGACAGGAAGGACACCGACCTATTACCCGATCGGCACCGCCACAAACGTGGCCCGCCGATTGGCACTTACTTGCAGACCTGTCATTCGGCACCTGACAGGATACAAATGCCAACTGGCTGCGACAGTTACCTAACCAGCTCTGCCATACCCACTCCCTGACGGAGGCAGGTTGGGACTCCAGCTGGCGCCTCCTCCAGATGTCCAGGGCTTGTCAGGAAACTCTCAGCCACAAAACACAACCTGCTCCGAAACAGTAGCCCAACTACCGCAGTTATGGCTACTATAAATACCTCGAAACCCTTCACAAAGGTAAGCCCCTGTGACCTTATCCCGAGTACTGTATTTACTTGCCCTTCGGCACACAGATACTAACTTAGGCATTGGAGCCCTTTTGGCCGACACCACACCGGTGTCCAGTCTTTGCAGAATCCCTGCCGAACGGCAACGCCCCTAGCGGGCCCGAAGCACCACGCAGCTAGTCCCAGATCCCCCAGCGGGTCTCATCGAGTTGGTCTATTTCCAGATCAAACAAAACTGGACCTCAAGTCCGATTCGTAAACCAATTGGGCCTCGTGCCCGATTTCGTAAATCAAATGGGTCTCATGCTCGATTCCATATTTCCAAATCTGAAATCAATTTAAGAACCAATTGGGCCTCCAGCCCGAGAACATAACAAAAAGGGACATCGAGTCCGAGGGTTTCCAAAACAAAGGGGTATCGAACCCGAGTTTACCTTTTCAAATCCAAAACCATTTCATGAAATCATATCCAAAACCATAAGAATGGAAAATCAGAGTAAAACCGAAAAATCTCGATTTACGTGCAAGCACGTAAATCGCCTCGTAAAGCGTGAAACCATATAATTCACAACAATCAAATTCAACATCATAGAATCACATTCATAATCCATATAAAACATTTATGCATGCATCATAGTTTAGAAATCAAGGTCCACTCACAGACCGTCCGAAGTCGCGCCTCGATACGCGTGCCATAGTCGTCTCCTGGGTCAATCGTCGTCACCGGGACTCCCAAAACTGTTCAAATCGTAATAGAAGGTTACTAACTACCTTATTAACCTCCCACTAAAGCTCCGTAATTTTTTGGTATTTTTAACTATTTTTAATCTCGATTCGAAACCTTCTGATGCCCCGAACATTATCGAAACGGTGTCTGATTGACACGAAACCAGTCCCAAAATGTTCGTTACATCGAATAGAAGATTTCACGTGTTGAAACTTTCCCCAAAGGAGGGACCATGCACCCTCACGTGCCCCTAGAAGTGCACTGCACACTGTTCATCATCTTCTCCAAGAGATGAACCGGGTTCAATCCTGCAACTGGACCTGCCGAACCGGTCTGGGCAGGTTCAAGGCCTAAACCCGTCCATTTCTACCCCATTTTGTTCCCTTTTATCCTAATATCATCCTAATCTTATTTCCTATCGTTTAGACATTATAAACCGAAGAAAAACCATCACAAAACGTACCTTTCCGATCGGCCATGGCAGGTGAGTTTTCCTCCGCCGTTCACGGTCGTTCCCGGCCGTCCCAAGCCTCCAAAACGATCCCATTCACCTTCTAGGGTCCCCAGAAGCACAACCCAATCAAAGAGAACCGTCAAAAACCCACAAAAACCGATTTTCGATTTTTGAATGTTTTCACCTCACGGGTTCCCTCCGCCGTGGCCAACACCGTGAGCCACCGTGGCTCTGGCCATCTCAGTCTCTCAGTCCTCCCTCACTCTCTCACGCGGTCACACATGAGTACACTAATGGTTATGGTGGTGTGGTGTTTGTGTGTTAGAGGGAAAATGAAGAAATGAAGAAAATGGTGTAATGGATGTGGTTTCGGGTTTGTGAGAGACAAAGGAGATGAAGTGATGATATTTGATCTGATGAGATGAGAGAGGATTAATTGAAATGAGTGGTGAGGATTGAGTGTTTAATTGAAATGGATGGATAGGATTTAATGAAGAAAAGATTAATTATATAATAATAGATATAATAATATTTAATTAAACTAGATCCACATTTTAGTGGTTTGGATCGATGGGATGAGTGACACTTGTCACTCATCCATGGGTCCCACTTAAAATATCTGACCCAATCAGAATAAGCCAAGTGTTCTCGCCTCGTAATGCGCTCATAGTGAAATCGACCTTCCGTGACCTATAACTTTCCCGTTCGAAGTTCGATTTCAGCGTGCCGTCTGTCTATGGATTCATATCGTCCCGATCTATGTAACGGTCTTTGGCCCTCGGCCATCGGACCTCCCGGTCAAAAAGTCAACATTTGCCCATTTTTAACCAAAATTACCAAAATACCATTAAGCTTCCGAACGTCATAACTTCTTCCTCGAATGTCGGAATTGAACGTGCCACTTGTTTATGAACTCATGACATCCTAAGCTATGTCACGATCATCGATCAAAGTCCATTTAACCGCCAGAATGAAAAGTCAACTTTTTGCCCACGCCTAGGGGCAAAACTGTCATTTTGCATCGTTCGTCCGAATTCGCTCAACTAATCACTAATTAACCTCACTAATCTAATCCTGGAATTCGGGACAGGTCGTTACAACGGTCATCGGTCAATGTCATTTTGACCGCCCGAACTAAAAGTCAATATTTTGCCCACGCCCAAGGGCAAAACGGTCATTTTGCACATTTCATCCGATTTCACTCAACTAATCCCAGATTAGTCATTCTAAACCATAATTAATTAATATTTAATCCCCATACTCGAGACGGGTCGTTACAGCCACTCTCTTGGCCTCACACAGATTCAATTGAGGGAAATGGGTGGTGTTTGGTAGTATCGGGTTTGGATGGATGAACACAGACAAAAGGGATGGATATGCATGTATCTGTGTTAGGTGGGCAATGGATGAGTGACACTTGTCAATCATCCATTGGGCCTGATTCAAATATCTGAGCTCATTGAGGACAAAAGTCTCCCCGTCTCGTAATTCGATGTTCTGCCTGTCTACGGACTCGTATAAACCCCATCTATGTAACGGTCCTCGACCCTCGTGTATCGGATCTCCCGGGTTAAAAGTCAAATTTTTACCCTCGTTTAGGGGCAAAATCGTAATTTCACCCTGAACGTCCCATAATCCTTGGTTAATCCCCGATTAGTTTCGCTAATTCGTCATTAATTCTTAATTAATCCCGATAATTTAGGACGGGTCTTCACACAAAATAACCCTGGTCATAGGACAAAAGAGTACACGATGGTCTCGTGAGTATACTTCGGGATACTCAATATACTTTAAGGTGCTCGATATGCTTCGTGATACTACTCCCCCTGAGAATTAAGAACTTGGTAAATCTGTTAATCTACACAAGTCAATACCATGAACATGCTTCTGGGATGTTGCATTGAGTGATAACTTGTTGTCTACTATAATGAAACTGGTTCTTATCTGTTGGATGAAGGTAATATTGTCATAGTAGATAACCTTATGTTCATTATTGGTGGAATACAGTCCACAAGTGCTTCGAATATGCCTCATAATGGCTCTTATCCATATACATTCACGATCTGCTTCGTGAAGAGTTAGAATCTTTGCATCATTCGAAGACGCAGCAATAAGGGTCTGTTTCTTAGACCTTCAATATGTTGTTGTGTTCCCAATGGTAAAGACATAACCAGTTTGAGAACATACTATATGTGGGTCTGATAGGTAGCCTGCATCAGTATACCCAATAAGGCAATTCATCATTCCAAGGATCAAGAGGGTTTCATTCATTCCTCGATACATATGGATAGAATAAGCCCATATCACACATACCATTAAGGTATTGGAAAATTTCTTTTATGCCATTCTAGTGGCGACGTGTTGACGCAGAGCTAAATGTAGCTAATAAGCTCACAGAAGATGAAATGTCTAGTCTAGTGATTTGAATCAAGTACAATAATGCGCTTATTGCACTTAGATATGAAACTTCTGGTCTCACTATCTCTTCATTATCATCTGCCAGACGAAACGGGTCCTTTATAGAATCTAGACTACGGATGATCATAGGCGTGCTTGAAGGTTTTGCTTTATCCTTATTAAAGCATTTCAACATCTTCTGGGTCTAATATCGACATCTTCTAGATGTGATTTAATCAATAGACTAAAACCTCATATGCACAGTACTCGAGCTTCGGGTCGAGACAAAACTTCGTTTTATTATGAAATACCAATCAATAGCAAACCTTGAACTTTTTTCCTTAATAAACACGCATGGGTATTCTTCGTTATCACACTCTAATCAAATACTCACGTAAACGGTTATATCATATCCGTTCAGATTATCTCAATCCGTAAAGTGTACGCCTCAAAGGAGTAGAGAACGTGTTCCGTGGTCCGGAACTATTTGCATCAAATATTGTGAGTCCTTTAGGAACTTTCAAATGTATCTCTTTATTTGTATCCCCATAGAGATAAGCAGTAACCACATCCATAAGCTGCAAATTCAGTTTTTTTTTTTTCGGAAACTACCAAACTGATAAAGTAGTGGAACGTGATGACGTTCATTACGAGAGAATACATTTCCTCGTAATCAATCTCAGGGCGTTGAGAAAACTGTGCGCCATAAAATGAGTTGTACATATCACAATATTATTTTTCTCATTACGCTTCCTTATGACTACCCATTTAAATCCTGCAGGTTTAACATGGGCAAGTGTGGGAACTACAGGTCCAAACACCTTCCTTTTTGTCAAGGAATCTAATTTGACTTGGATTGGTTCTTTCCATTTTTAGCCAGTCTTCACTACGTTGGCATTCATTCATCAACGGAGTAAGGTTCGATTTCATTTCTAGTTATTAGTTCGGTAGCTACCGCGAGTACATATAAATCATCGATGATCATATCATTCTGATTCCATATCTCACATTAGCATGCATGATTTACAGTGATTTTTTATTCTTGGGAGTGAGTTCAGACGTTGGAACGTCCCCCAACGCCATCAAAGACCCATAATCCGAAATTATCTCATGAGATGAATCAGTTGATATTTTAAAGGGATTCGATTGTGCCAAATATCCTCTTCTAGGGATGAGAATCCTTCGAATCTATTAGTCTACCTCGCTTCTGGACAAGGACATATGACTGGTTAGCCGCCATGGTCGTACCTCGTCCATCTGGGACGACGCGTTCTACTGGGACGTCTATCCTTACAGACATATTTGTAGCAAGTATATGTGATCTCGTGTCACGACCCACCCTCAATCCCCCGGGATTAAGGGCTAAGTCATACTCTCGTCTAACTTACGAGCGACACGAAGACTAAACTGACGCCAAACCTCCATGTGACACGTAAGTCAGACAAGGGATTCTTGACTAAACCGCTCAAAACTTCCAGATTTCTCAGAGTACGCAGACTCTACTATGGATCGTATATGTGATGTCTCCGTCTTTCTCTCGACCAACAACCCGCATCTCAACAAACTGGAGAGTATCGAAAACACGAAAAGACTATGAGTGGACCAAAATTAAAGTATAAGTTTAAAACCGTTATCATAAAACACAATTACATTTATACCCTCCATTTGAAAACCAATGCATGCATATAAAACCCATTCCATAAAACCATTTCATATCCAAAACCATTAATGAAAGCCATTTGAAAACCCGAATCAAATCCGTCATTCAAATCCAGGCCTCAGCCTCAAATCACAAATTGATCTCAAAGTACGGGAACTCATTCCAAAAACTCATCAAATCCAATTCATCCGGGCCACTGCCCAAAACATCGGAAAACCAGTGAAAATATCAGTCATGCGAGTTTGCTGAATCTCAAGTGCGTCCGAGTCTTTAAACTCAAAACCATGTGCAATAATCAGGCCTTCCTGGGATATCAACGAGTCTTTAAACTCAAAACACAATCACAGGCCTCGAGGGGTATCACAATCACCGAGTCTTTAAACTCAAAACATATACCGAGTCTTTAAACTCAAAACATATCAATCCAGGGCCCTCCCTCCATTAGTCAACCGAGTCTTTAAACTCAAAACCAGATCCAGCGGTTTTTGTTTTTCTTTTTCCGGGTCTTTAAACCCAAAACCATTTTTCGATCAACAGTGAAAACCATAGAAAATCCTTATCTGAATTTGCAACAATGATTCCATAAGCCGGCATCCCGAACCATCATCCCGAACCCAAATCCAAACTTCCTTTCCAAGTCTCAAAACCGAAATCTCGTTATCGAAATCACTTAAACAAGGCTCCAAGTCCGAAATCACTTTCTCGAAATCCATTTCAAATCCTTGAAATCAAATCATATTTCAAATCCCGAAATCAAATCATTAAAACCATGATTAAATCACAAGATCATTTGAAATCTCGTAAAACGTGCATATACGGAATATATCTCGAAATACCTGCAAAACCGTAAATCATCAAGAGTATAATCAAATCATAGAATCACGTATATAAAACATATAAAAACATATATGCATGCACCATAAGTTTGAAAGCAAAGTCCACTCACAGACCATAGAGTCGTTGCCTCGATACGCGTGCACCTATGCCGTTCTCGCTATCACCGGCTTTCCCGAACCTATCCAAATCCCAAAATAAGGTCACTAACTACATAAAGCTTATACTAAAGCCCTGTAATTTTCCCAAATTTTTAGTTATTTTTAAACGAGCCCTAAAACCTTCGGACTTCCTGAAACCTATCGAGACGATGTCCGGTCGACTCGAAACCAGTGCCAAAATGTTCGTTACATCGAATACTTTAAAAGTCGTGTTGGATTCTTCCTCAAAATGTGTGTCACGAGTCCACATGCGCCGTCCAAAGGGGCTGCGCGTGGGCCTCATGCGCCAAGCATTGTTTATTGTCTACAACCTATGCCAACCGGTCCAGACCGGTTCGGTTTAGCCTGAACCGATGTGGAAGGTTTTTGTCCATTTTAAAGCCGTTTCTACTCCTATTTCCACCATTAGTTTCGTCCCTATTAATACAATTGATCTACCTATTAAAATCATGAAAAGAAGTACGAGAAGTTACCTCCCAATCATCCTTCAAAAATTTGATGTTTCCTCCACTGTGTTCTCAGGTTGCCAGCCACGATTGGCCATGATTCCAATCCCAATAGCCTCGTCCTTACCTTTAGAAGCTCACCTGATCACTCATTACTTGTCAACACACAGGATTTCACAGGTTGCCATTTGAATCGAAACAAGGCTCAGTTGTGGGTATATGTCCTTACCTTCCATCTGAGGCCTTAAAACCGGGCTCACACACTTCCTATAACAGCCAGGAACCTCATCCCAACATCCAATTCGAGAATCAAGCCTCAAACGATCAATTTCCATTTTGAATGGAAATAGGGCACTCACGGTTTCCCTCAGCTACCACCGCCATCCTCCGCTGTCAAGCCTTGCCGAGGCCACCAACCATCTCTGTACAACCTCCCCCTAAACTTTCCTTCACATTCCAACCTCCTTTGATCAAGTTTGAGGGGGTTAAGGTTCAAAACTCCTCCCTGTCTCTGTTCTTCATGGTTCAAAGCCACCGTCCACGACGGCTGTACAGAGTGCATGATAGGACCCGTCCACGTAGAACATAGATAACCGTGCTCGGTCCTGCTCTCGTCTGACAAGTCAACTGAAAATCCGAAAACTACCCTTCAGCACCTGCCAGACAAAGGATATTTGCGCCTGTGCCCACTCATACCTCCACCTCTCGAATAGCCTCGATCATCGCGCCACGACCTGAAGGGTCAATAAAACAGAAAAGGTGTGAGTGGACAAAAATGACCTTCGATAAATACATTTGCCAAAACACATTCTTACCCTTCAGTTTTCACAAACGTGCATGCATATCGTAAAACATGAGTAATAGTATGAAATCATTCAAGTATATACAGTGGATCGATAAAATCAAATCATATTTTCCCATGGTCCGTAAAACTCATGTTCACCAAATCAGTTCAAGTTGTAAAACATCAAATCCCGACTCTCAGGCCAAAACATGTGAACACCATCACCTGGCCACAAGGACCAAAAATCCGTATGTAATCACAAATATCATGTATCTAAATTCCATGACCACATTTTCCTTGAAACTCATTTTTATCAAATCAATTTAAATCTCAATAAACTCACGCTTTTCTTAAATCATTTCAACCGCTAAATCACGGTTTCCTCAAAATCATTTTCCATCAAACCACGGGACTTATTTCCATATCCTGTTGCTTAGAGTCACGTTTATCCCAGCAACGCGTGCAAATCAATAGGCTCAAGGACCGCTCAAAATCCGAGCATCCGCCGCTGTGAACACATCACCAGCCGGCAATCCGGATCTCGTAAACACATCACTTACCGATCCATATATAATCCAGCACATCTGATCTGAGTCAAGCCTCTCTCGGCTGCTCGACAAAGATCGTGCTACGTAACCTCTTCGGGGTAAACACTTCCATCCCGAAGGCGAGCGTTATCTCTAGGGTGCACTCCGGGGAAAAACATATTTTCTCCCGAAAGCCCTGAATATCCGCAACATATCATCATCACAAAAACCAGTAAAAAACAGTTGCATTGAAAACCAAATCATATATCAACACAGGGTCTCAGCCCCAAAATAACCAAAGGCCCGATTTACTTTATAAATCCGAAATCATCAATATCATCATGTAATCACATGGAAATACAAATCCAATCAGAAACACAATTCCATTGGGTCTCAAGCCCAAAATATCATTTTCACGCAAATCCGTGCAACCATAAACCCGAGTTGCCACAATCACGTAAATCCATAAAATCAATCACTGACTCATAATCCGAGTCCAAATATCATTTTCAATTTCCTGACTCATAACCCGAGTCAAAACATTATTTTCAATCCGGGCCTAGCCCAAAAACATCAATTTCATCATTTCTCGAAAATCGTGCCAAAATATAATATAATAATCATAAAACCAAGAAATCACCGGATTGAAACATAAATCATATCAAATCATAACAAATCATATAATAAGGCATTTTAAATCATATATGCATGCATCACGGTTAGAAAACAAAGTCCACTCACACACACCGTCCAAAACGGTCCGTTTCCGAGCTGCACATTTTTCCGTAAATTCTGGAAATCACAACTCCTGTCCAAAATCATTGGAGAGGGTTACTAACATCTAAAAATACTTCATATAATTTTCCCCAATTTTTCCGGAATTTAAATACGTATTTTAAATGTAAAACAAAACTTCGGATACGCGGAACATCAACGAAACGATATCCGATTTTCTCGAAACCAGCGTCAAAATGTTCGTTACACTAAATGGAACAAAAGTCATGTTGATCGTACCTCGGGATTCTCAATCACGCGCCCCCACGCGCCGCCGCAAGCGGCTGCGCTTGGAAGCTACACGCCAGCTACAGTAACCAGCACAGTCGTCCCCTTCGCCCGTTTGTCTGGTAAACGGGTTGAAAAACCCGCGATAGAACCCGACTCAATCTCACTCAATTCGACCTCAAATCGATCCGTTCTTTCAATTGATCCCTTCTAATCTATCTTCATTTAAGTTCTGTAATTTGAATTACTCGAATCATGGTCTTAATCCTCACGACTCTCGATCGATCCTCGACGGGTTTCCAATTCGGGTTCACAGATTTCGACCCTGATTTTCAAATTAATTCATAGAGTAAGCATCGTGAAAGTGTATTGAACGTTTTTCCAAGATCAATTTGATGAATTCTTACCTCTAACCCGTTGAACCAGCTCGATTTTAAGCTGCCATGGAAGCTTCAGTTCTTCCCCAATTCGACAGCAATTCCCTTCGTTTTCGTTGCAGAGATGTTCGTTTTGATCTCAGGAGTCTTAATCAGGTCTCAATTGTGATCCTCACAACTCACATTTTGGAATTTGACATTTCCCCCAATTTTCAAGATTTTCGATTCAAAATTATCCCAGGGGCCTCACTGTCACTCGAGTCTCTCTCTCAATTCGGCTTCCTCAGTCTCTCAATCGCACAATGAAGCTGAGACAAGGGTTAATTAGCTGCTAATTGATAATGATTAAGACAAACCATAATTTAGGGGTTAATGTCCAAATGATTAGGTTTTTCCATGATTCCCGTTTCTATGTTAGAGCTGGGGTAAGGAAGATGACAAAGTGACAGGTGTCACAGTCTGCCAGCAAGAATCAAGTTAAAAGACCATTTTGCCCTTCGTATGACAAATTACCATTTTGCCCCTAGACATCCGTGACCCGTAACGTGGTCACCCGAACTCTGTTTTCGACGTGCCACTTGTCGTTGGATTCGTATCGACGAGACCTACGTAACGGTCCTTGGCCCTCGTCCATCGGACTTCCCGGTTAAAAAGTCAACATTTGGCCCCTAATATGCCAAATTACCAAAATACCCCTCAACTTCCGAACGTCATAACTTTCACCTCGAATGTCGGAATCGAACGTGCCACCTGTCTATGAACTCGTGACGTCCCGAACTATTTCACAGTCATCGGTCAAAGTCCGTTTGACATTCCGATCAAAAGGTCAACATTTTGCCCACGCTATGGGCAAAACGGTCATTTTGCACAGTTCGTCCGATTTCACTCAACTAATCCCCGATTAGTCATTCTAAAGCATAATTAATTAATATTCAATTCCCGACACTCGGGACGGGTCATTACAGTGCACCACCCTGTTCCTCCTTTCAAGTTCCACTATTTCCTCACATCTCTCACAACAGGATCAAACCAAGGTTTACTCTAATTATTTCACTCAATCACACATACCTGAGCTCTCTATTTCCTCTCTGTTTAATCTGTATCGTGCATCCAAAATTTAAAAACAAGGAAGACGGTGATGAGGCTTCTACAGCCATCCAGACCCAGCCAGGTGTCCAAAACCTAGTGATCACCCCATCCAACAACAGCCAAGTGTCCATCTCTGAGTGGGCACAGATCCCAATACAGGAAATGTCTAGAATGCCCCTTGCTGCACAAATTACCATTTTGCCCCTCGAGTTCCAATCGACACATGCCGCCTGTCGTTGTATCCAGAAGATCGAGACATTTCTAACTGTCCTCGAATTACGTGAAAAATAGTTGTCGTTTGAAAAGTCAACAAATTACCCCTTTTCAACCAAATTACCCTTGAACTTCCGAACGTCATGACTTTTTCCTCGGAAATCGGAATCGGACGTGCCACCTGTCTATGAACTCGTGACGTCCCGAAATATGTCACGGTCATCGGTCAAAGTCCATTTGACCACCCAAACTAAAAGTCAATATTTTTGACCATTCTAGGGGCAAAATCATCATTTCGCACCGTCCGTCCTAACACATCCAACTAATCACCAATGAAATTCACTAATCTAATCCCGATTTCCGGTACGGGTCGTTATATCTCGTCACTTTAGCTAGATTAAAGGGAGCGTCCGGTGTATTATTAGCTACACTTTGTAAATCTACAATTTTCCGCACTTCATTCTTACTTTGTACAAATCGGGATCAAAATGAGACATAGTGGGGATGTTCCACGTAAATTCACGTCGTTCTTCAGGAACGTTTGACATTCTTATCTCCCCCTAACGACGAGAAGACTGTCTCATCAAAGTGACTATCCACAAATATAACGGGAATGAGATCACCTGTCAAGGGATGTAAATAGCATATAATGGAAGGGAATTCATAACCGACATGTATGCCCCTCCTTTGTTGAGGTCTCATTTGTGTACGTTGTGGCGGCACAATTGGCACGTAACTGCACACACAGAAATGCGTAAGTATGAAGTATCTGGTTTGTACCTCGTCACCAGCTGTAACGCAAAACATAGTTGGGTGGCGTTGGCCTCAACTGGACCAATATTACTGCATGCAAAATTGCATAGCCCTTACGCAAAAACGAGAAGTTTGGTGCGCATTACCAAGGTTAATTAGTGTTTTTGCGAGACCATTGTGTGAACATGAAGAACCAAATGTTCATTATCAATCCCAAAGGGGCTTACAATAGTCATCGAATGATGTCGAAGTAAATTCTCCGGTATTATCTAGTCTTATAGATTGTATAAGAGAATCCGGGTGGTGTGGTCCTCAATTAAATGATTTAGGCTAAGAGTTTAGTAAAAGCAGTATGCGCGTGGACAAGTGTAGCATGTGACCACTTTTTCGGTATCTCAACCTGAACCATGAAAGTGTTTCAAATGGTCCGCATGGTGGTTGGACGGTCCACAAATTTCCCTTTGTATTCTGTACAAGAAAGGGTGGAATCTTTACTCATCTTTACATATAATGGTCTAATATTCAATTTTTGCTAATGAGAAAACTTGGCATAGGTGCATACGAGTAAGAGGATGCTCGTGCAATATATTGAGGATATGGCGCATCATTACCTTGACATGGGTGTCCCAGCCTATCATGTCATAATGAGCAATTGTTCGTATTAGTTAGTTTTGAGCTAACTCTTGGCTAGTTTCTCCAGTGTATGCTTCTGGTCATACTGATTGGAGATTATGCAAAGATATTCCACTTTCTTGTCATTAGTAGTTTCAATGTGATAACCGCTGGTTTGAATATCTGTAAATCTCGACAATGTTCTTTTGGAACTTGGAGAGTAAAAGATCTCATTGATGGTAATTCAGAACCATTCAACAATGTTTTTTGTCATATCTCTCGGAGTATAATGTGTGTGATAACACTATCAGCCAGACAATAAACTTCCCCACTAAACATACATATTTATAGATTTAATTCAATGGATCATATGGACGAGAATAAATATTTTTGAATTAAATCATATTCGAGCGAAAAACCATATTTTCGAATTATATTCATGCGTGGATTTGAAAACCTTAGAATGGATGATATGTCATTCATTTCTTACTTCAGACAAGATTTTATGATGATGATTATTCTGCTCTTGTCAAGAGTCGATGCAATGATTGAATAATGTTAATTAGTGCTTTAGGTAAATTCGTCCATAAGTGACTAATGAGAACTGCAGGTTCTTATAATGTGATATAATAAATCAAATTGAAAACATGTAAAATCTACTGATTTTATCATGTCCGGTTAATTTATGAAGGAAATTTCGGGTCCTTTTTTTTTTTTTAAACATTGCTGAACAAATGGATTCGATGACCACTATGAACTACTGGTTCATTTATAAGTTTCTAGTTTACTTAAGCACGTATCGTTCCATTGAGTATTAAGTAAAGACAATCATTTAAGGAAATATGTAAATAATTAAATAATGTAAACAATTAAATAGCACGTAATAATAGTTTGAATAAATGCTTCTACCATAAGATGATTTTATACATTAAACAAATGTTTCGAGCATAAAATTTAAATAAATTGACATAATGCTTTGGACATTTGAGCTAAATGGGCTTGTTGGATATGGATTTGGGCTCCTAATACATGAATCATAACATGATAACCAACTCCACTATCCACATCCAACAACATACATATTTTGCGGGCTTCAAAACTTTGGGATCATGATGGTTGAGGCCCGTTTGTGTGTTTATCAACTATCAATTGTGGGTTCAATCCACTGTCATGATCAATTATCAATTCATCCATGTAACGACCCGAACCGAGAATAATAATATTTTAATGTAAAAAGACTATTTTGCCCCTAAAGGGGGGGGGGGGAACTTTGACTTTTGACCCGGGAAATAATTTGGACTTTGACCGACGACCATGACGTAGGTCGGGACGTCACGAGTCCGTAGACAGGCGGCACGCCGAAATCGGAGTTCGTATGAGGAAGTTATGGTCAATGAAGCGTTTTAGCGGAATTTACGAACCGAGAACAACGGAATAAAATATTAATTTATTATGGGAATCCGTGCAAATTCAGATTTGAATTAAAATAAGCGGATGAGTGACAAGTGTCACTCATCCAAGTCCATACTATTCCAATAAAGCAACATTACACTATTCCCTCATTTTATAATCATTTATTTTCCCTCCATTTAACCCCAGCCGTTGGATCCCTGCCCAAATGAATCCCAGCCCTTCATCCTATCTGCTTTTCCTTATTCATGCACGATCACTCTCTCAAACTCTCTCAAACACTCTGCCTAACTCTACCCGTGCAACCCATTTTTCCTTTGATTTTCTCTCGACTCAAACAATCAAACCAGCACCTCTCACTCCATCAACCGATCACCAGCACCACCACCACTACCCACTGATCATCACCGTGCATCACCGGCAACCACCACCCCTGTCCCTGCTCTGAAAATCCAGTGCAAAACACAGACCCGAAACACTAAGGAATCGGGTCCAAGAAGCAAACCACGACGTCCACACCACCTCGATGCAAGGGAAGCTCCAGTCTACACCGTGAGGACCCCAGGAGCACAACTGGACGACGGCGAAGGCTGCGGCGGCGACACGGCGGCGGTAAAGCCGAAAACCCGAGAACCCGTTTTTACTCCCCTGTTTCGAACCAATCTGTTTTGATGCTTAGAAATCGATTAAGTGGTTATAGACATGTCCTAGGGTTAGATACGAGTTGATTGGGACCATTTTGGACGACGGAGACGGCGTGGATCGCCGGAGACGACGATCGGATTTTGACCGTGAGTTTCAGCGACGCACTGGTACGTTTCTTCCCGTTTTCTTTCTATTTTGAGGTTGTAGAACCATAGAACAGACCTAGACGACCCTATAGGGATGAACCCCGTCGAAAATGGTGGGCGGAATCGTACGGTGGAATCGGGTCAAGCCGTGGGTCGACGACGACCCGGTTCCAGTCAAACGGGCTGACCCGGTACTGTAGCATGATGACGTCATCATGCTGACGTCACTTCTGACGTCACTTCCGACGTCATGATGACGTCATCCTATCAGATGTTGTCAGACCAGGGACCAATCAGAACATGCCACGTGTCACCTGACAAGTGTCAGTGATGACGTCATGCTGACGTCAGCAGTACTGTAGCAGCGTTGACCCACGCGTTGACCAGGCGCGTGGGGGCGCGTGTGAACAGTGATTTTGGTGGTCCGGTACCATTTTCAAGGTTTCGACGATACGGATCCAATGGAGGTGGTTTCGTGTCAATCGGAGATCGTTAGATTAGTCAAAATGGGGTTTGAAGCACCGGGAATAGTGCCCGGGATGCGATTTTGAGGCGGATCTGTTCTAGGGTCTTGGTATTGATGTTATAGGGTCCTTAAGTAACCCTCAGGTATAAAAATACAGGTTTTAGAGATCGTTGAGCAGTAAGGACCGAGTGTGAGTGGGCTGTTTGATTTGTAAAAAGCTTGCATGCATAAACTGTTTTACTATTTCCACTTATGATTTCGATGAGTCTTATATGAACTGTTTATATATGCTATTACAATGTTTTGGGCATGAGACCCGTCTGGATTATATGTGGATTTTGTTTGGGATGTCCGGGGCGGCGGGGGGGGGGGGGGGACATAGGGTAAACTATACTGTTATTGTACTGTACTTTCCTACCTGTGTACATTGTCTCCTCCAGGGAGGGTCGTTGGCCTGGGTGGACCCTGGAGTAGTCACGGGGCCCTGACTGAGTAGAGCTGACCCCCGTTGGGCTGCTTACTCTCAGGAAGGCATGTTCATATACCTCGGGCAGTGACCGGGATACCAGGAGCTGATGTACCTAGAGAGTCTCGGGTGTGAGACCCTGAGTGGCAACGCGTAGCCTTAGAACCGTGACATCATTTGGGTTGGGTTTTACAGTGCACTGATATGTTAGTTTCTCCTTTCGATTATTATTGTGGTTTTATGGTTATGATTTCATTATAATATTATATTTTCACTGCATGCAAGATTTGGAAAACGGAGGGGTCAAACCTTATGATTATTTATTATTAAATTGATTTATAAACTGTTATTTTTGGCCCACTCATTCTTGTTTTACTGACCCCTCCAGACCCTGACACGGAAATAGAGGAAGAGGACCCGGAGGAGGAGGAAGAGGTTTAGTTGCTTAGCTGTGCACCTGTACACCCACTTGTGGGTAGGTTGAGCACCGAATAAATGTACCCTGACTATTGTGCTCACGTGTTGTATTTTACTTTCCTGTGTCTGACAGTATCGCTTTAAACACTGTTGTAGTACGTTGTCTATCTATTTAAGTATTCAGTTTTTTATTTAAAGGGTAATTTTGGTATGTTTAGAGTCATTGTCAGACGGGAGCGGGGCACGTCCCCGGGTGGTCCCAGTGGGATTGGGACGGGTCCTGTCAATCCATCTATTATCATCAATTTATAAATGACCATCATCATCTAGGAATAATTAGCATAATTATTCAAAACGAAATCATATAGCATCATCAGAGCATATGTCAACATATCATGATCAACACATCCCATCATATATACATCATAGCATCATGTATTCATCATCACACATGTATCATATATTATCATCATCATCTCTTATTATCATCATACATCATAACATCATAAGTTCATCATATACTATATCATTATCGTCATACCATCATCATAATCATAGCATATCATCGTGATCATCATCATATATATATAACATTATCATGCCATCATCATATATTAACATCATATGTTATATCATATATCGTCATCATTCATGCCATGCACATAATCATACATATATACCAGCATAGCATCATTATAGCATCAAATCATAACATGTGACATCGAAGTGCCACCGGAATTGGGATCATAGTGAGAGGATATTAGTATATCAGAAACAAGTTCCATGTCAGACGCTAAAATCTTCATAAAAAATATGACACGGAAAAAATCCATTAACCAAAGAAGTGACGATAATCAACGATCACTTGCGAAAGGGAGAAGAAAACAACACACACAGAAAGAGACACCAAAATGCATCCTAAACAACATATGATTAAAAACCTGCCAACCCGAAGAAGTCACTGCCATTAATCAACGGAAAGCTCCCTTCGCTTGTACCGAACCATTACCTTCCCTTTAACACCCACAACCATGGCATTCCAGTCGATCTCAGGGAAAGGCGATACCAGCTCAAGTTCAAAATTTCTCAGCAAATGGCTCCATATAGCCTTTATCTGCAAGTATGCAAAAGGCTCACCAAGGCATCCATGTCTGCCGCCTCCAAATGAGATATATGAGAATGCTCCTGCGGCCTTGTCTTCTTCTCTCCCGGCAGCAAATCTTTCAGGATCATATGTGTCTGGCTCCTTGAAAATATGGGGAAGTCGGTTGGCAAAGTATGGCGATGTGGCAACAATGTGCCCCTTGGGGATGTCATACTCTTTCCCCTCACGGGTTTCTACGCTAAAATCACTATGTGAGCTTCGCAGCAGCATGATCAGCGGAGGGTGGAGTCTCAGAGCTTCCTTGATGCACCGATACAGGACATCCATCTCTGCTAATATATCATGATCAACCTTCTTCCCGTGTTTTTTCATTATATTCTTCTGCTCATCTGAAACAGCGGATAAGTAATGCTTGTGATGGAGGAGATAAGCCCCAGTCCAAGTGGAAGTGATGGAACTCGTATGTTGCCCAGCAAATAGAGCAGCAATGAGCAAGCCAGTGACCTCGGATTCAGTTGTTGGCCGGCCATTTTTATACTTGGAGTCAATGAAACATTGCAACATGTCATTCTCAGACTGTGTAGCAAGCTTACGGGAATTTATGATGCTTGCAAAGATCTCTGAAAGCTTTTTGCGTGCCTGATCACGGCGACGGTGAGCTGGGATAGGAAGGTATGGAAAGATGACACTAATGGGAAGCATACCATTGTCAAGGTCATGGAACAATGCTGAAACGTCATCAAAGAGTTTATCGCGAACTTCACGACCCAAGAGGCATCTACTGGCTGTCAAGATGATCAGATGCTCCAGTTCATACTTTAAGTCCACCTCACCACTGTCTCCCCACTTGGAAAAGTAATCCTACCCAATACAATTTGAAAGACGAGGATTAATACCACGAACATCACTATGCTATATATAAGCTTTCTTGAACAAGGTACAACCAACAAGTTGAAGCTCTGAAGAGTTGCTAAAAAGTTTGGCTAATAAATAAACAGCAGAAGCATGTCTTTGTGTTTGTTTGTGTTAGTGTATGCTTAAATTGAATAAAAGGATGGGCAAGAACTTTCGCACATAATTCAATTTCTAATGAGTAGAGAATCCAGTGGTTGCAATTTTCTCTCGTAAAAGAAACAACCAAATATTGAGATATGATCTGCATAATCTGGCCAAGTGATTTTTCAGATCAGAATCTGATTAAATATATAAAAGAAACCTTAAAATATCCTGACAATCACTGAATGCTGGGCACCCAAACTTCAAGAAGTCTTGTTAGATAAATCGAGGTCGTAGAAAATACTCTAAATGCAATAGTGTCCTTCCAATTGGAATAGTCAGATTAAATGCTACTATTTTAACTACAATTAAATTATAGTTCATGAAGGAGAAACACACCCCAGTGATAACGCCCACATTCCAATCAATGTTACTAGAATCGTATAGTTCATGAAGGAGAAACACACCCCAGTGATAACGCCCACATTCCAATCAATGTTACTAGAATCGAAGGTCCTAGGATTCTAGATCTTCCCATACTTATGAAAATGAATTACCAAAAAAGTTGAAGACTGAAGCAGATTAGATAAACAAATCCATCAAAACTTCGAAATAAAGGATGACATTCAACCCAAACACTTACCTCTGCTTCTGTAACCATCTGATCCACATATCCCTTGAGCTTATTTACCCTAAGAGCCTCCGTAAAGAACCGGAACTGCTCTTGCCTTACTGTGTAATCTACATCAAACACGACTCCAGGGCCAAAAGTGGGCACATTGAACTGGTAGACCTCCTGTTGGCTAAGATCAGACTCTGGGGCCTTGAAGAAGTGGGCAGAAACATCAGGACCAATCAAGAAAGTGATCTTCTTATTCAGCAGGTTCAATGTGAACACACTCCCCAGCTTTGGGTACTCTTCACGAAGCATCACAACAGGGCCTTTCAAGAAACGGAGCAGTCCTCCGATCACAGGCCACGAGTCCACCACCGGTGGGAGACGCTTCCCGGATCGAGAAAGTAAAACGGCTGAGATTAGCTTGGCCACCACTAGAGTGGCCAAAATCATCAGAGCCACACTGAAAAGCTTGATGTCCACATCCATTGTCACCATAATTTAAGACCTAAGCGCGGAATCAACACAAATATAATTTAGCAGCTTTTCACACGAAATGTAAAAATTAGCAGCTTCTCAATGAACACGAACATTTAACATGAATTACAACGAAAACCACAGTATTTGTACAAATTTTAATGGTAGACTGGGATTAGGTCTAAGTTTTAGAAATAAATGCGATTTATATCAATGCTCCTTGTGGGTGCTGGAAAATCATTAGAGAGAAGAGATATAAATACAGAAAACTTGCATTAAACTATTGAAGATCATAAATTCAACATCTATGAACTGCACAGCAATGCAAATTGCATCGAAATGCATAGAACTGCATATCAACTTAGTCTTAATCACAGTAAGATGAACTACATAGCAATACAAATTGCATCGAAATGCATAGATTAGTCTAAATCACAGTAAGAAGGAGTGAAGAACTAAGTGTTGAAAGAGAGAAACAAAACCTCTGGCGGCGGCGGCAATGTCGTGCTAGTAGTTTCTTATGTCAGCGTGTTCTAATCCAAATGAATGAGAATGAGGGAAGAGAGATTGAGGCTAGGGGTTGCCGTCGCCGTCGTTTGAAATTAAGAGAAACGAAGAATTGTCTGTAGGAGGTGAAGGGAGATTGAGAGTGGGAGAGAAGAGCGGCTGTTTCTGTTTGTTTTAGGCGAATGCAATAAATTTTTTTTCTTTTTCTCAGCCGTTGATCAAATCTGACGACCAATATCCAATCCGCACTTAAATTCCGAATTAATTTGTCAGCAACAGAGAATTCTCGGTCTTGTAGAAGCCAGCTGGGCACGCATCGAAACCGGAATCTCCTCTGTGAACTGTGAACCATCTCCATTTTCATGGTTTCTCTTCGAATTCTCAGACCTCATGAGCTCCAACAGAAGCTATTGTCACGTGAATCAACCCCCAATTCTCTCTTCTACACCCTCATGTCTCTTAGAGCACTATCTTCCTACGCTCACTATGATGACCCGTATTCCACCGCCACCGCCACCGCCACCGCCACCGCCACCGCCATCTCTTCTTCCCTATCACAGTCACTTGTCAGTTCAGTCTGTTCCTTGGTATGCCAATCATACTCCCCACAAACCTATCTGAGATCATCGCCTTCCAAGCTCAGTCTTGACTTAAATTCCGATTCTTTGACACATGAACATGTCATTTCTATTGTTGATTCACTTGCTGATGACGCCAGTTCAATGGTGGCATTGAGTTTCTTTTACTGGGCGGTTGGATTTCCCAAGTTTCGATATTTTATGCGGCTTTATATATTTTGTGCAATGTCGTTGTTTGGCAATGGTAATTTAGAGAGAGCCCATGAAGTGGTTCAATGTATGATGAAGAATTTCGCTGAGATTGAGAGGTTGAAAGAGGCTGCTGATATGGTATTTGAGATGCAAAACCAGGGCCTCATGTTAAGTACTCGGACCTTGAATTGTGTTCTTGGGATTGCTTGGGACTTGGATTTGGTTGAATATGCAGAGGAGGAAATGTGTGAGAGAGGTGTGTCTCCTGATTCTTTGAGCTATAAGTCTATGGTTGTTGCGTATTGTAGGAATGGTAAAGTTTCGGACGCGGATGGGTGGTTCAGTAAGATGCTCCAGAGAGGCTTTGTTTTGGATAATGCCTCGTTTACTTTGATTATAAGTTTTCCGAAAAGGGTCTTGTAAGTCGAGCATCTTGGTGTTTTGAGAAGATGATTCGGATGGGTTTGAAACCGAATTTGATTAATTATTCATCTTTGATTCATGGATTGTGCAAGAGGGGCAGCATTAAACAAGCATTTGAAATGTTGGAGCAAATGGTTAGGAAAGGTTGGAAGCCTAATGTGTATACACATACAGCACTGATTGATGGGCTCTGCAAGAAAGGTTGGACTGAGAGGGCGTTTAGACTGTTTCTTAAGCTTGTCCGGAGCCATAGTTACAAACCAAATGTACATACATATACTGCCATGATCGGTGGATATTTCGAAGAGGAGAAAATGAGCCGAGTTGAGATGTTATTGAGCAGAATGAAACAACAAGGATTAGTTCCTAACACCAATACATATACTACTGTAATTTCCGGTCATTGTAAAGCTGGGAATTTTGAAAGAGCATATGAGTTGATGGATAAAATGGGTAAAGAAGGCTTCGCTCCTAATATATGTACGTACAATGCTGTTATTGACTGTCTCTGTAAAAAAGGAAGAGTTCAAGAAGCTTATATTAGGAGGGGATTTCGCCAAGGATTGGAAGCTGATAGGGTCACGTATACCATTCTCATATCCGAGCACTGTAAACGGACTGACATTAAGGGAGCCCTAGTGTTCTTTAATAAGATGATGAAGATTGGATTGCAGCCTGATATACATTCATATATTACTTTGATTGCTGCCTTCTGCAGGCGAAAGAACATGAAAGAAAGCGAGAAACTTTTTCAGTTATCTGTAAGACTCAGCTTGATTCCCTCCAAGGAAACCTATACTTCCATGATATGCGGATACTGTTGAGATGGAAATCTTGCTTTAGCCGTGAAGTTTTTCCAAAGGATGGGTGATCATGGTTGCACACCTGATAGTTTTACTTATGGTGCTATGATAAGTGGGCTCTGCAAGGAGGAGAAATTGGAAGAGGCTCGCAGGTTATACGAAACCATGATGGATAAAGGGCTGTCGCCGTGTGAAGTTACTAGGTTGACATTAGCTTACAAGTACTGCAAAAAAGATGACTGCTGCTGCTATGGTTATCTTGGAAAGGCTGGAGAAGAAGCTGTGGATCCGCAAGGTAAACACGCTGGTGAGGAAGCTTTGTAGTGAGAAGAAAGTAGGCATTGCAGCATTGTTCTTCCATAAATTAGTCGATAAGGACCAGCATGTGGATCATGTGACATTGGCAAAGTTTATGACTGCATGCTATGAGGGCAACAAGTATGCTCTTGTTTCGGATTTGACTGAGAGGATCTCCAAATTGGGGTCTTCAAAAGTTTAAATGCTGCTGGTGTGGATTGATGGTCTTCAAAGGGGTTGGACGGTTGGAGTCTTTATGTTTTTTCATTTTTGTGGCGTAGTCGTTACACGTTATCCATTTGTATCTAAAAAGTGAAAAGCTTGAATAGTAAGCAACCTGCACCGCTAAGCTAATGGTTCTTTTTGTGCTTTGAGGAGCTTTGAATGGTCTCACTCCATCTGAAATTTGCCTTCTTGTCCATTAGTTGCTATTTTACTCCAACTTACTAAGCCCTCACGTGCCCAGCACGTGCAAGTCTCCCACTTACAATTCCAAAAGGAGAAGTCATACTTTTCTTTCTTTTTTTAGACTATATGTAGCACTGGGTTTGGCCGCAGCTCAGCAACATCTCCTTTACGCTCCTCCGTCCCTGTCTCTCCCTCAGATCTCCTTTGAGGTAACATCAACTATTTTTATTCAGTTTACTCTGTTATCAATTCCAGCCATTTTCAAGGTTGCAATAAAACTTGATATTCCCATTTTCATTTTGTGCTGGTTGTGCAACTAATTGTGCCTTTTGTTTTTCTTTGCTTCCGCTGGATTTCTGTTGTCCCAATTTTGATTTCTACCTTGATGATTGAATTTTTTGATTGATCTTTGTGTTTTTCTTAAATTTATTCATTTGATGATTATAAATTGTTGAGTAGCTGTATTCCGTTGTCTGTACGGTAGAAAATAATCAAAAGGAACTAACAATTTCTAACTAGATTATGGCTCAATTCATCATCCATTCATTCCATTCCATTCTCAATTGCTCGAATTCCCAAAGGTGAAAGCTTCCTTTCAGTTTTAGTCCATTTCTAGGAACATATAGCTGTAGCTCAATTGAAGAAGTTGTTTCGTATTTTTTATTAATAGATTTCAATCTATTCAAGTTGACTTTGATTGCGATTTAGATCGCTGGTTCTTATGTGTGAAATTTCTGTATTGGCTTTATCATGTTAAGAAACACAAAGGTTGCTTTTTGATATATGGCTTGAATCATTGATACCCATCTTTGAATTTGTATATAATTAGTGAAATAATAGGATTCTAAACTCATATCTGCATGTATTGATTCTTCAGTACACTTTCAAATGGCACGATCAGCACTAGATGAGACCTCATTATCTGGTGCATTTGTGAGAACTGCTTCTTCATTCCGTAACTTTATTTCACGGGACCGAAATTCGCAATTTCCAGCAGAACCAGGAAGATATCATTTATATATATCGTATGCCTGTCCTTGGGCTTCCAGGTGCCTTGCGTACTTGAAAATAAAGGGACTTGAGAAATCCATCAGCTTCACGGTAATCTAGATTTGTTTGTTACACGTAAAATTAACACTGTAAGAGCCATATTAATTTTGTCTATATGTTGCGTTGTTCTGTCCAGTCAGTCAAACCCATATGGGAAAGAACAAAAGAGAGTGATGAGCATATGGGGTGGGTTTTTCCAGCTTCAGATACAGAGCTAGCAGGAGCAGCACCCGACCCTTTGAATGGAGCAAAAAGTATTAGAGAACTTTACGAGCTTGCAAGTACAAATTATACTGGAAAGTACACAGTTCCGGTATGTTTTTTCAGTGGCCTTCCCATGTTTTTTTTTTTGTTTTTTTTTTCATTCATCTTTGGTTACCTGCAAACAAATGATTATCTTACTTACTTTGGCAGGTTCTATGGGACAAAAAACTCTCAACAATTGTCAGTAACGAGAGTGCAGAGATTATTCGCATGTTCAATACTGAATTTAATGACATAGCTGAAAATGCGGCTTTGGACTTATATCCTCCTCACTTGCATTCCCGAATTGATCAGACTAATGAATGGATATATGAGAAGATAAATAACGGTGTCTATAGATGTGGGTTTGCAAGGAAGCAGGAGCCTTATGATGAGGTATAATAATTTTAATGTAGTATGTATTAGAATTCTGGTTATTACCTTTTTTTTAAGGACTATACCACATGGCTATTTTCTGTCTAAAACACATTAGTTGGTCTTTATTTCCTCAGGCTGTTAAACAATTGTATGAAGCTTTAGACAAATGTGAAGAGATACTTGGAAAGCAACGATTCTTGTGTGGGAACACATTGACCGAAGCAGATATCCGGCTATTTGTCACTCTTATAAGATTTGATGAGGTATTGATATTTGTTTCCTCAAGCAAGGTTTATCCTTGTCAGAAATTGAGCTAAGGCTTTCGGTCAAATATGTAATTTTCTGTTTGATGAGAACCATGAACCATGCTAAAGATGCAAGATTTAGTTTCTAACCAAATCCAAAGCATATCAGTTTTCTAAACATTATATGATTTCTTCATTATTGAAATGATTTCTTTTTTCCTCTTATTTTTGGTAGCCAAGTTTGTTTTAGTCTGTATCGGTACTTTTTCCTTCATGAGGATTGATGTGGTGAATCTGATACATAGTTTTTCAGAGATTTTGTTTGATTCATGGCAAGTCTATTAAGAACGATAACATCCCCTGTTATTCCATGTTTGGTTCACTGAAAATGCAGCCAAAGAGAAGCTTCGGTTAAAGAATTTGTTTAGCCAACATCTTGTTCTTTTATTAGTCTTTGTTGACCATAAATTTTCGTTTTCAAATTTCTTATGCAGTTACATACTTTCCACTGTCTTAAATATTAATGTTTTGTGTGATGACAGGTTTACGTAGTTCACTTCAAGTGCAACAAGAAATTACTACGAGAGCACCCAAATTTGTTCAACTACACCAAAGACATTTTCCAGGTTCCTGGGATGAGCAGCACCGTGAACATGGAGCACATAAAACGACACTATTATGGAAGCCATCCATCTATCAATCCATTCGGAATCATTCCTAGCGGACCAGCGATCAACTATAATTCTCCTCATGACAGAAACAGGTTTTCTACTTAGTGTTTGTAGAAGCTACAGATCAAAGCATTTGAAGGTTGTTGTGTTATTTGTAAAGTCCTTTTGTAAGACTATCCGTGCTGTGAAAATGTTTGGTTGGTGTACTATCAAGTAGCACCTTTGATCAGATTGAATGCTTAAAGTGCAGCTTGATTCATAATCTAAAGATTCTATCTTGAATTAAATAAAAAATTAAGTGTTTCTGGTTTGAATTGAAATATAAATATATAATTGCATGGTTCGGTCTAACTTATTTCACTTTTGTATATACATGTAAATAATCAGACTAAAAAACAAGAGCTTGATACAAAAAAAATTCAGGTTTGTATTCTGCTCTATAATTACAAACAAAAGTAAATAACAATTATGATTTCTATTATGCATTTGAGTTGATTTGGTGTTGGTGTTGGTATTGGTGCGAGGAGAGGCAAACTGAGAGAGATAGCTGAGCCTGCGGCATTGGAGTCCGCTTCAAGCCCGTTCCACCACTCCCGCAAAGGCTCTGAACTGCTTCCCATTCCTCCGGGCACACGACTGACACCAGGCACACGACTGACACCAGGCACTCCGCCAGGCCACCCACCAGGGAAACCTAAACTTCCACGATATGTGGGTACTGTCGGGATGTGAAATTTTTATGTATCAAATCTTGCTTTAGCTGTGAAGTTTTTCCGAAAGATGGGCGATCATGGTTGTTCACCAGATACGATAAGTGGGTTCTGCAAGGAGGAGAAATTGGAAGAGGCTCGCAGGTTATACGAAACCATGATGGATAAAGCCATAAAGGGTTGTTGCCGTGTGAAGTTTACCATTGACATTAGCTTACAAGTACTGCAAAAAAGATGACTCTGCTGCTACGGTTATCTTGGAAAGGCTGGAGAAGAAGCTGTGGATCCGCACGGTAAATACGCTAGTGAGCAAGCTTTGTAGTGAGAAGAAAGTAGGCATTGGAGCATTGTTCTTCCATAAATTAGCGGACAAGGACCAGAATGTGGACCGTGTGACATTGGCAGCGTTTATGACTGCATGCTATGAGGGCAACAGGTAAGCTCTGTTTTTGGATTTGACTGAGAGGATCTCTAATTTTGGGTCTTCAAAGTTTAACTGCTGCTGGCCTGGAATGAGGGTCTTCAAAGGGGTTGGATGGTCGGAGTCTTTATGTTTCTTTCATTTTTTATGGCGGAGTCGTGGCACGATCTTCATTTGTAACTGGAAAGTGAAAAGTGAAAAGCTTGGATACTAAGCAACCGGCACTGCTAAGCCAATGGTTCTTTTTGTGTTTTCAGGAGGTTTGAATTGACTCTCATTCCTTCCATCTGAAATTTGCCTTCTTGTCCATTAGTAGCTCTCTTACTCCAACCTACGAAGCGCTCACGTGCCAAGCACTTGCACGTCTCCCGCTTCGCCGCTTACAATTCAAAAGGAGAAGTCAGTACTTTTTCTTTCTTACAACTTCAAAATGAGAATTCATACTTTTCTTTCTTTTTTTTTAGACTATTTGTTGTACTGGGTTTGGCCGGAGCTCAACATATCTCCTTCACGCTTGTCTGTCCTCACGTGCCAAGCACTTGCAGGTCTCCCCGCTTTCAATTCAAAAGGAGAAGTCATACTTTTCCTTCTTACAAATTCTAAATGAGAATTCATATTGTTCTTTCCTTCTTTCCTTTACGCTCCTCCTCCTCTGTCTCCCCCTGACATCCCCTTTGAGGTAACTTCAAATAATTTTTTATTCAACTTACTCTGTTTCTCAATTTCACATATTCTGGATAACAGAACTTGGAAATTCCCATATTTTTTTATGTGCTGCTTGTGCAATTTATTGTGGCTTTTCTTTTTCTTTGTTTCCGCTGGATTTCTGTTGTCTCAATTCTAAATTCTAGTTTGATGATTGAATTTCGTTTTTGATCTTTGTGTTTTTTCTTGAATTGATTCATTTTATGCCTATAATTGTTGAGCTGTATTCTGTAGTCTGCACAGTAGAAAAGAATCAAAGGGGTTTAGTTGGAAAGTTTTCAAGAGAAACGGTCCAGTGAGTAAGAAACTAAGAATTTCTAAATAGATTATCTCTCAGTTCATCATCCACTCAAACTCTCAATTGCTCAAATTCCGAAAGGTGAAAACTTCCTTTCAGTTTAGTCTTTTTCTAGGTAGATATAGTTGTAGCTCAATTGAAGCTGTTGTTTCTTAATTTTTATTAATATATTTCAATCCATTCAAGTTGCCTTTGATTGGGAATTTGATCCCAGGATCGTTTGTGTGAAATTTCGATATTGGCTTTATCATCTTAAGAATCACAAAGGTTGCAAATTTTGTAGTAATTTCCTTTTAGGTATTTTTCTCGAATCATTGAATACATGTCTTTGAATTCATATATAATTTGTGAAATGTTGGGATTTTAACCTTATTTCTGCAAGTATCGATTGTTCAGCACACTATCAAATGGCGCGATCAGCACTAGATGAGATCTCACTATCCGGTGCATTTGAGAGAACTGCTTCCGTATTCTGTAACTTCATTTCACGGGACCCAAATTCGCAATTTCCAGCAGAACCTGGAAGATATCATTTTCACGGTAATCTATATTTGTTTGTTACATGTAGGATCAACAATGTAAGAGCCACATCCATTTTTCCTTTATGTTTTGTTGGTCTGTTCTTACAAAGCTAGCAGGAATGGAACCCGACCTTTTGAATGGAACAAAAAATATTAGAGAACTTTACAAGCTTGCAACTGCAAATTACACCGGAAAGTACACAATTCCAGTATGTTTTTTCAGTGGCCTTTTCACGTTTTTTTCTTTCTTTTTGTTGATTTTTTGTTGTTTTCATTCATCTTTGGTTATCTGGAATTGTCAGTAAGGAGAGTGCAGAGATGATTATTCGCATGCTTAATACTGAATTCAATGACACAGCTGAAAACGCAGCTTTGGACTTATATCCTCCCCACTTGCAATCCGAAATTGATCAGACTAATGAGTGGGTATATGACAAGATAAAAAAATGTTGCCTATAGATGTGGGTTTCCGAGGAAGCAGGAGCCTTATGGTGAGGTATGGTAATTTTTTCCCTCGAAGTTCTGGTGATTACGTTAAGGACTATACCAAATGGCTATTTCCTGTCTCCAACACATCTGATAGTCTTTCTTTTCCTCAGGTGTCAAACAATTGTATGATGCTTTAGACAAATGTGAAGAGATACTTGGCAAGCAACGATTCTTGTGTGGGAGCATATTGACCGAAGCAGATATCCGGTTGTTTGTCACTCTTACAAGATTTGATGAGGTACTGATATATGTTTCCTCAAGCAAGGTTTATACTTGTCAGAAATTCACCTAAGGCTTCCATTCTTATATGATAATATTCTGTTTGAAGAGAACCATGAACCATGCTATAGCAGTAAGATTCAGTTTCTAACCAAATCCGAAGCATATCAGTTTTCTATACATTATATTGTTTTTGCATTATTGAAAAGGTGTCCTTTTTCCTCCTACTTTTGGCAGCCGAATTTGTTTTAGTATGTGACGGTACTCTTTCCTTCATGAGGATTGAGGACTGATGTAGTGTATCTGATAAGAAGATGAAGTATACATAGGTTTTCAGACATGTTTGTTTGATTCGCTCGTCTATTAAGAACGATAACATCCCCTGTTACTCCATTTTTGTTCACTGAAATTGCGGCCTAAGAGAAACCACACTATATCGGTTAAAGAATTTGTTTACCCAACATCTTGTTTTCTTGTTACGTCTTTGTTGAGCATGAATTTTCTTTTCGAACTTCTCTTATCACGTTACGTGCTTCCCACTGGCTTAACCGTTCCAGTTTCGTCTGGTGACAGGTTTACGTAGTTCACTTCAAGTGCAACAAGAAATTACTACGAGAATACCCGAATTTGTTCAACTACACCGAAGACATTTTGCAGCTTCCTGGGATGAGCAGCATCGTGAAAATGGAGCACATAAAGCGTCACCATTCGGAATCATTCCTAGCGGACCAGAGATCAACTATGCTCCTGCTCATGGCAGAAACAGGTTTTCTATCATGGTGTTTGAAGAAGCAACAGATCAAAGCGCTCGTTTGAATGTTGTGTTATTTGTAAAGCCCTTTTGTGAGTTTCTCAGTGTTTTGAAAATGTTTGGTTGTTAAACCATCAAGTAGCATCTTTCATCAGATTGAATGCTCAAAGTGCAGGCTTGATACAATAATTTAAAGACTCCACCTTGATTTAAATAAATAAAAATCAAGTGTTACTGGTTAATAAATATATAATAGCATTGTGCAGTCTTATTTATTTATTAATTTTTTTGGTAAGGCGTTTTTTTATTCAAAAAAATATGGACTTAATCTCCATTCAATATGCGATTTGCAGTCTAACAAAAATTGCTCCTTTCAATTATCGAACCCGTGCCGTTACGCCGAGCGTTACTTATTTTTTTTTTGTTAAATCAAGCGTTACTTATTTCACATTTGTATATACAGATTTTTTAAAAAAAAAAAATCAGACCAAAAAGACCAGAGCTTGATACAACAGACTTTCACTCTTGTATTCTGCACTATAATTACAAACAAAAACAAACAACAATTATAACTTCTATTCTACATTTGAGTTGATTTGGTGTTGGTGTGAGGAGAAGCAAACCGAGAGCGAGAGCTGCGCCTGCTGGCATTGAGTCCGCTTCAAGACCGTTCCACCGCTCCCGCACAGGCTCCGGACCGCGTCCCATTCCTCCGGGCACGCCACCGACACTAGGCACTCCGCCAGGCCCCGGTTCAGGTGCCGGCACGTCGCCTCGCGACCCTGACCCGGCCCGATCCGCTTGTGGCAATCCATCAAGGCGCGTTGCATCCGATCGCACTCCCCCAATCTCATCGCCATCGGTTGCTTCGCTTCAGGCATCGTCTTTTCTTTTCGTTCGTCTTCTCCGTCTGCTTTGCTGCGTTTTGTGCTCAGCTTTCGCCTTATGGGGTGGCCATCGTGCCACGTCAGCGCGTCCAGACTTGTAAATTGGCCTACTGGGCTTTTCGATCTCTATTATTTTTGGTCCAACTTGTTTTTGGGCCTAACCATTATCCGTTCTAAAACTTTGACAAAAAGTTTGGAGTTTTTTTTTTTTTTTTTTCATGTAGCATTCTTAGAATTTAGCTCCAATGATTAATAAAGCATTTTTCATTTATTTATTTTGATGGTAGATATTGCGTCATATTTATATTTTAAGTGATGTCGACATTCTTCTGATTTGATCGTCTTTTGAACCAAGAAAACAAAAATGTAGGGTTTTGGATAAGGACAAGTCACAAAATATGTCCCATGCAAGGGCCCGAGGCCCAGGGAAGGAAAGCATGGAATATAATTGTGATTTGTGAGAGCACCTTTCCTCATCTCTCATGGGATATGCTTCTTCAATCCACTACTCATAGTCCCTAAAGAGTAAATTGAAGCTGCAACCTTCTGTTTGCAAAATCAATGTTTGCCTTAGTTGAGTTGACATTCTCGCTTCTGCTTCGTTTGTCATACTTGTGTGTTTATTTTTGTATAAACAAAATGCTTCAGTTAGTAGATCACTTATAGTTCTATTTTTTATTTTTACTTTTATTTAATTGTTGATGAAGACCTGCTTTTTAAGAATTTAAGTCACTTTTTGAAACAGGTGATATGGGCCTATAATGAAAAAACAAGACCAAAAAAAATAAAAAAAAATAAAAATTAGAGTTAAGAACTGAAGGACTGTTGTGGAGTGCGAGTAGTGCATCTACAAAATCAAAATTCCTTTTCAAAAGAACAAGATCATTGTGGTGGAGCCCATATTGTGGACAGTGATACAAATAATTGCATTGTTGAAATATTTGTTGAGGATGACCCTTATTGGAGTCTTTTGATTCCTCTGTCAATAAACACTGAGATGGCTTGGGCATTCAGAGAGAGAGCGAGAGAGAGCTGGGAAAAATAAATTGATCATTTTCAATTGTAGAATACAAATATATAGATGACAAAAGAGCTCACATATACAAAGGTGCAATCTTCCAACAAGAAAGGGACCCAACCAAATAGTATAATTGCAGGCTAAAAGTGATTGCTGGCTTGTTAGCTTGATTCTAACTGTTGAGGTCACTACAGAGCTAATGTCACTATCAATTGGCAATGCTAGCTACTGTTTAGTGTAGGTAATCCCAATTTCTAGTGATTATTATTATTATCATTATATGATAATTGAAAGATGAATCAAGAAGATAATGTGGAGAAAAAAGTTGAAGATAATGCAAAGGGATATGTGATTGGATGGGGAGAGAGAGGGAGAGAGAGGGAGAGAGAGTGAGAGTTTAGTTTCTAGAAAGACAATTCTCTTTAGCATGAACTACTAATTAAGATGGCCTTTGCAAGGAAGAATAACGGAAGTAGCACATGATATATGAGATAGAGCAGTGAGAAAAAGACTTTTGTGATTTATTTAATTCAAATAAAAAAAAATTAAAAACGAGTGCAGAAATGTGAACCTCTGTACTAAACCCCATTAAGGCAAAGAAGTAATAATTAAATCATATTAGAGGGACATCAAGGGCTCTCTCCCTCATCATACCCCACATATAATCATTCCCTAATGTATGGGCTAATATTCTATGATCCTTTAATAAACAACCCCTAAAAACATTAAGCGCATAAAAAATCAAATGAATTAAGCAAAGGGCTTAAGGTCTCCTATACAATCACTAAAAAGAATGCAAGAAGAGACACCAAATGAAAAAAGAAAATTTGCTCACTCTACCCAGCCCCTATGGCTAGATGAGGGAATGGAATTATTAGTATGAAGAGTGTGCTACTTTTGGGGAGCAAATATGGATGGGCCCTATTCCCCACCATGAAATTAAATATCAATGGGATCCAAGAAGATGTATTTTCATCCCCTACCCATCTCTCCTCCATTGAAACTTCCTACCAAGAAATGTGATGAGTTGCAAAAAAGGGAAAAAGAAGAAGAAAAATAGAGAAAAAGAAAAAAAGGGTGCCATAAACAATACCAGATACTAGATATTATATGGTCGCTCTCTCCAAAGTCCAAAGCATGGAAAGTATAAACCTTCTCAATCTCTGAACTTTAATCCCTCTTTCTAAATATAGCTCTTTTTTTGCCTCACTGTCACTTTTTTTCTCTTTGCACACACAATACTAAATTACTAATCTTTGTGCTGGTTGATAATTCGATTCCTTGATGAAGTAATTGTGGCACACAATCTATAAATTTTAGATGATGGGAGAGCGAGAAAATCTTCACTAGGGCATGAAAGTCTTCAAGGGGCTTTGCTTTGAGCCCCCCACAGCTCCGCCATTGTTGATCAGTGAGTTCCTCTCTCTGAGTTCGCCTTTAATTCGTTCTTCAATTTTGTGCTCAATGCATATTCTATCTGGGTTCTGCGAAAGATGTGACTTTGCGGTGTTGTGCTTTTTGGGTTCAGTCTCTTCTCTCATTTTGAACGATCTTAGCAATTTTAAGGACCATTTACTTATTTTTCTTCTATCTATTTGATGAAATGGATGTTTGGGTTTGCTCTGTTCGAATGCTCTCTCTTTTGCTTTTAAAAAGCTAACCCGTTTCCTTTTTTTGCTTTAATTTTGTGTGGTATTTCTGTACGAGGAAAGGGGATGTTTTTGCTGCTGTGTTAATGTACTCATCAATTTTCTTAAAGTTCAGTCTTTATTGTGGGCTTCGTTTCCCCAAATACATTTTGGAAGGTTTGCAAGCCTACCGAGCTTTGAAACAGAGACTAGTGGCTAGCATTTGGTAAATGTTTTTCATTTGAGTTTTCTGGTTGTATTTTCACATAGAAAGAGGCTAAGCCTTGAATTTCATAGCTTTCCTCGTTAAAATTGATAGTTTTAGTTAAATTACAGGTTATGTTAGTGTTTCCTTCAAGACATGAAGCTAGGCTCCTGTGCTCTCTCTCTATGCTCTCTATGTCAAAAGAGCTTGGACATTCCATCTTTTGAGTTTACTATATTTTGGTCCATATTTTTGTGCACCTCTTAGGATTTCCGTTCAATTAGATTGCTTCATCAGTTTATGAACTTGCATAGTCCTTTTCCATGCCAATTTTTTCCGTTATCTTTTTATTGAGCTATCTCATAATAGTCTCATATCCTCTTTTTTTTCTCTCCTTAGTGTCTACTGTATCTTTGGGGTTCTTTTGAAAAAAGTGTTTTTTTTAGAATGGCGTGTTTTATTTTAAAAATCTGAATCTCTTTAATTATCTTAAATGCTGAACAAAAAGAAGCATGAATTTTTAGGTTATATTGTTTAGATTAGCCTGGTTATGTGTTTTTTTACTATAGCTATGAATCTTCTGAGAGATGTATGTATATCGCATAGGAGTACTGAAAGATGGACAGGACCAATTTAGATTTAAGAGCTTATCACCCTGGGTCAGCACAGTCTGAGGAGTCTGCTCTAGACTTGGAAAGGAATTACTGCAGTCATCATCCTACTCCGCCTTCATATCATCCTAATCTGCCTTCACTGAGTCCATCAGCCCTCCAACCTTTTGCATCTAGTGGTCAGCATTCTGAGAACAATGCTGCCTACTTCTCATGGCCCACATTGAGTCGGTTAAACGATGCAGCAGAAGATAGAGCAAACTATTTTGGAAATCTTCAGAAGGGTGTTCTTCCTGAAACTTTGGGGCGGTTGCCCTCAGGGCAGCAGGCTACAACCTTACTTGAGCTGATGACCATTAGGGCATTCCACAGCAAGATCTTGCGCCGGTTTAGTCTTGGCACGGCAATTGGGTTTCGGATTCGAAAGGGTGTCTTGACCAACATTCCCGCCATTCTTGTCTTTGTTGCCCGTAAAGCTCACAGGCAATGGCTCAACCATGTGCAGTGTCTACCTGCTGCCCTTGAGGTTGTAATTTTTGGTGTCCATTTACTCATCTTCTGATTCGCAGATTTTATATTATTATTGTATTTTGAGTTACATAATACTTG
Organism: Prinsepia uniflora; assembly: GCA_032719365.1. NCBI lineage: Eukaryota > Viridiplantae > Streptophyta > Magnoliopsida > Rosales > Rosaceae > Prinsepia > Prinsepia uniflora. The sequence goes on from CM064866.1 coordinate 65,670,706, forward strand.
TTTAGTAGTAGTTAAGCTATTTTATCTTTTCACACCAGAATGATAGTTGTGCTAATTGGTTATTATGATCTTTGACTAGGTTATTGTTTTGTTTGGTTTCTACAATAAAAATGGTGCAGGGGCCAGGAGGCGTGTGGTGTGATGTAGATGTTGTCGAATTTTCCTATTATGGTTCCCCAGCTCCAACTCCCAAGGAACAGTTATACACAGAGCTTGCAGATGGCTTGAGGGGAAGTGATCCATGCATTGGTTCTGGTTCACAGGTATTTCCTTAAGAAAAGTTCCGTCATCTGCTTGTTTTCTGTGTTTGTGGTAATTTGTTGTTTGATTTGAAAGTTTAGCCAAAAAAGTATGATTAGCAGTTCCTTCGGAGCGCAAGAGAATCAAGAGGAATCCTATTCTTATAAAAAAGAAGGAACGAGAATAACCAAAATCTTACTGCTCGAACAAGAAGTACTACAGTTTACAACTCTTCTTCATATAGTAATTCCACCCATATCTCCGCATCCCCCCATCACTTTATTATGAAATGGAAAAAAAGCAATAAAGATGCCAAATACCCATTAATTTCAAGGCTTCTGTGTGAGTTATATCAGATAAAATTCATGGAATATTTCCCGCTATAACTTAGTATATATGTTAAAAATTTCTCCATTGTTTTATGTTAACGGGATTTAAGTTTTATATAGTCTTTTTAATGAGATGTATGTATACAGATAAATTGTTAAGAGTTAACAAATATAAAAATGGCCAGGAGAATAAGAAGAATTGAGAAAAAGAATAATAAACCTAAAGTTAATCAACCCCTGTAATCGAATAATCAACTATAATTTACAAGAATAACAATACTAAATGAATCTTTTAAAAGCATGGAGTTTATATACTATAAAGGGAAGTTGTGTTTCAGTGGCAGATGGGTGAGTTATGCATAAGAACCTGCCCTTGGGAGGGGAACATAGCTGGCTTCATAGGCTCAGCAGCAAAGGTGAATGACCTGAAGACAGGCTCACATCTAATTAGCTTATCAACCCACTAGTTTACCAAGGCGATGATGAGTGACTGATTTAAGAGGATTATTACCCATATTGAGATTGGAACATTACCTAGGTGTTACTGAGGTCTGTACCACTTCAATAAAAAACTGTTCAAGGATGACATAATGAATTGGTGGTTTAGTTTGCAATAGTAAATGCGGTATTTTTACCTCACTTGGGACTTGATTGAGTTCAAACAAATTGTTGCCAGGGATGATGACTATCATGTAATTGGGTTTGGTTCATTCTTAATTTCTCATAGAATGAGTTTCTTTATGGAGTGGATACAACGCTAAAAACATGTGTTGATATGCTGGATTTGATATTAATATAATCAGCTTTTTACAGTAGATTTGGATAGCTCTTATTTGGCCATTAAATTTGCCTTATCAAGGTTCAGGGAACTGGAAATTTTTAGGCCAGCAGTAGCTGATGAAATTTACCAGAGTATTTGAGCAGAAGATCAGGAGTAATCCATGCCACTACTACCTCTCTAGTTGGCCCACATCCAAAACTTACAAAACTGATCTTCACCTAAATGCCAAATTGATTATGGGATCTGTCTATACGTTGAGCGATTTGTGTCTCATCTAGTTAAATTTGCCTACTTCCATTTTTCTTGTTTAGGTTGCTAGCCAGGAGACTTACGGAACTCTGGGTGCTATTGTTAAAAGCCGAACAGGAAATCAACAGGTTGGTTTTCTCACAAATCGGCATGTAGCAGTTGATTTAGACTATCCAAACCAGAAAATGTTTCATCCTTTGCCGCCAAGCCTGGGACCTGGGGTGTATCTTGGCGCTGTGGAGAGGGCAACATCTTTTATCACAGATGATCTTTGGTATGGCATATTTGCTGGAACAAACCCAGGTAATGCATTTCCAAATTTCGGTCATCAGTAAAGTTTATGTGTGTTTGTGGCTGCAACTTATGTGAATTAAGTTGCAAATAGTCAGAGGTTGTCATTTATGAGCTGAATCTGGGTTGTTTTCCCCAAGATTCTTGTATGATCTGCCACTTACTCATTTGAGTAGCACTTTGGAGCAAGATACTTTGTAGTTTCTTATTGTTTTCTAAATCCAGACTTGTGCTTATCGGATTCTTATTGTGTTCTGACCCCAAACATTGCATGATGATTTGGTTACCCCTGCAGAAACATTTGTGCGAGCTGATGGTGCTTTCATTCCTTTTGCCGAAGATTTCAACATGAACAATGTAATTACAACTATAAGAGGCGTTGGTGAAATTGGTGATGTCAACAGCATCGACTTGCAGTCTCCAATCAACACTCTTATCGGAAGGCAAGTAATAAAAGTTGGGAGAAGTTCAGGCTTGACCACAGGGACCATCATGGCGTATGCCCTAGAATATAATGATGAAAAAGGGATTTGTTTCTTCACTGATTTTCTTGTAGTCGGTGAGAATCAGCAAAGTTTTGATCTTGAAGGTGATAGTGGAAGTCTCATTCTGTTAACTGATCAGAATGGGGAGAAACCACGGCCGGTAGGTATCATTTGGGGTGGGACAGCTAACCGAGGTCGCTTGAAACTAAAAATTGGCCAAGCACCTGAAAATTGGACCAGTGGAGTTGATCTTGGGCGCCTTCTTGACCTCCTTGAACTTGATCTGATAACAACCAGTGAAAGGTTCCAAGGTTTGTTCTTCTAGTCAATTACTTTTTCCCTTATTGTTATTCCTTCTGCTGTTTTTGGATGGAGCTGTATGTACTTAAATAAGCATTTTAACGTTGCTGAAGAATATTTCCTGACTCGTTTGCTACTTCTTTTATTAACGTAGCTGCAATCCAAGAGCAACGAAATTCTTCAGCTGCTGGCATTGGGTCAACAGTGGGGGAGTCATCCCCAGTCGTTCACGCTCCATCTAAGGATAAGCTAGAAGATGACTTTGGACCTCTGGGTTTGAATCTTCAGCAAATGTCCTTTGATGGCCAGTCCTGTCAAGGACTGAGTCCTCCATTAATGCACCGTGACTTTAACATAGAAAATGGTGTTCAAACTGCTCCAAATGTAGAACACCAGTTCATTCCGAGTTCCACCGGCAGATCAGTAAATCCAAGCAACCAAGAGGAAAATCCAGTATTGCAAAACCTTTTGGCATTGCAGAGTGGCTCTGATGAAGATATTTCTGTTTCTTTGCAGCTTGGTGAGCCTGAACCAAAGAGAAGAAAACACTGCAACCCTCTCTTTAGCACTGAAGGAACCAAATGAAGTAAGAATGAGTAATTGAATCTTTTCTTGGAGTAATTGTCATATAAAGGATTGCTGCATTTTGGAATTGAAGGCAGGACTTAAAGTGTAACTGCAGTTCAACTACGTTGGTCATATCTTCTCTCCTGCACCAGTGGCCATATCTTTCTTGGATATTTTGGTAAGGGTAAAAAGTGTAGGTCATATATGTCGAGCATACAATGTTATAGAGACTTTAAGATTTTCTTACCCATGTTCATTGATTTGTATCATTTTGGTGAAATCCTTTAGCATTAGAACTCCTAAAGTGGGAGCATAAGCAACTATCTGTATCCAACAGAATGTAAAATGTTGCCTTCGGCTAGCGACGTTAGTTTGTTCGAAGCCGAATTGAAGATCTCTTTTTGATGGTAGGAGGGGAGCTAGGTGAAGTACACCATTTGTAAGTGTAATAGTAGTCTATAAGTGAACTCACATTGTGGCTATATTTGTAAATGAGGCTTCAATTGAGACCATTTTCTACCAATCTCTTTTTTGTATGGCATGCCCTACACCCTGCAAATTCAAAATCCAGTGATGTTAAATCATGGACAAGTACATGTTCTAATGTCAATCTTTCAAACTTTTCTTCAGATTTTTTTTTAAGGTAATCAGTAGAGAATTTGTGGTCACCGTAGGCAAGAGGTTGACATTTCTCACTTGGAAGGTAAATAGTAGAGTAACAAAAAAATCAGTAGATGTTGTAAATAGTTAAATGGTTATGTCTATTTATATAATAGGTACTAAGGGTAGTTTTGTCCTTTTGTATCCATTAATTATCCCTCCTTATATAAGGGATAATTATCTTTGTAAACCCTAATGATTTCATAAGAAATCAGACGTATTATTTTTTTTCTCTGCCTCTGCATATTCTCTCTGCAATCCTCCTCTACCAAATTTCCTTCACAACACGTTATCAGCACGATCGACTCTGAAACGGGGATTATTCAAGTGAAGGATCAATTCAATTAAGTAAGTTTTTCGTTTCTACAAAATTCAATTTATATTATATTTTTTTGAATCAAAACTTTAGAAAGCATGAATTCTATGATTATTAAATTAATAATTATTGAAATTAAATTTAATATTGAATTGCATATACTATGCTTGAATTGATAACAAAGGTTCTATGTTTGTTTAAATTTTCTGATTTTTTTTTAATTCTTGATGAACCCTAGAATTCATGTTAATAGGAATTGTTTAGAATCAATAATTCTGATGTTTGTAATCACATGAATTAATAATTATTGATATGTTGTATTGAATTATTTAAAATAATTTTCATGATTTTCTTGTTTCATGTCTATTTGAATCTCTCTGAAAATCTGATGTTAATTTTTGATGAATCCTACAATTAATTCCCTTCATTTGATAATTATTGAAAATTGATATATCATAATAATTCATGCATTAATAATTTGATAATTTTTTTTTTCTCATCCTACCTTTCTCGTATATATATTGATGATTGATGTTAATCATGATTGTGAATTGGGAATTCATTAATGCATTGATATTTGATGTATTATACAAGCACTTGCATTTCGGAAGGGGTGTTTTGTGTAATTGGTTATTAAATGATGAGCATTTTACGGCAGTACGTTTGTGGGGGCTTCCATAATATCAGGGAAGAGGAATATATGAATTCATGTTTTTGGCTTATATGAATTCATGGTTTTTTGGCTTTGCACCACGTGGCCCAATAGACAAAACAAAGTAACCAATTTGTGGTCTTCACCACGTGGCCTAGAGACATGACCGGAAAAAAAAAAATTGAATGGGAATGAACTGCAGCTGACGTTAACAGATGCCCTACGGTTTAGGTTTGTTCCCAGATTTTTCGGTCCCTATACCATAGTTTGGTACAATCCAAACTGCCCCTTTTTTACCCCCGAAAAACAATGGTGACTAACAGCCATCAAATGGCTTAGTTAATACAGGCCCAGCAGGGCGAATGTGAAAAAAAAAAACTGAGGGCTCAATGGCCCGAAATGGGAACAGCCCAAGAGGCTCTGAGGCCCTGAAGGCCCAGCCAAAAAAAAAAACAGCAGGCCCGGCAGGCCTGCAGCCCAATCAAACCCCATGCCCAGACCGCTCGGCCCAGAAGGCCTCACTACAGGCCTAGAGCCATTGGAGCGGCTAGGCTTGGCTCACCCAGAAGCGGCCCGGCTCGGTTCCGTCGGCACGGCTCGGCTCGGCTCGGTTCGGCTCCGACAAAAAAAAACAGAATCTTCTTTTGCACTCCTCGGGCCTAAAACATACACTCATGCATGCCTGAAGCATTACAATACCCCTAAATCAAGGACCACAATAGCATTTATTTTATACTAGCTATGCATATTGTATCTTGTTTACTTGTATGTTTGTTTGTTTATTTCATTATTTACATGTTATTTACCAATGTCATAAACCACTTGTAAATAAAAGGAACCTGAAGTTTCCTTCATTGATATCCTGAATTATCATACCATGTTATAGAACCTGAAGTTCTCATTAGTTGCTTATATATGTATTTTTTTCCAAAGCACTAATCTTATTCATTAATCTTTGTAGAGCATGACACATCTCAACAAATTGGATTTTGACACACTAGAAGTTTCCGGAAGAAACTACTACCAGTGGACTGAAGATGTGAAGCTTTATCTCACTGCCAAGAGAATCTGATCAACCATCCAGGAAAACAATGTGGCTTCTGAGCATCAGAAGGCGGATGCTATTATCCTCATTCGGAGGCATATGGATCGCGCACTGCAGCGTGAATACCTGGGTCAAGAGGATCGGAGAGCTTTATGGGTTTCACTGGCCGATCGTTTTGATCACCAGAAAGACATATTCTTGCCTGAAGCAAGACATGACTGGCATAACATTCGTTTCCAGGATTTTAAATCCGTAAACGAATATAATTCTGAGATATGTCGTATCTGGTCTCTTCTCAAGTATTGTGGGGAGGAGCTCACTGAAACCGACCTACTTAAGAAGACTTTCTCCACATTTCCGGCCTCGTGTATTGTCCTGCAGCAACAATACAGAGAGCGGAAATCTACCAGGTTCGCGGAGTTGATCACTACTTTGTTGCTCGCTGAAAAGAACAACATTTTTTTATTGAAGAATGATCAATGCCGACTTGTGGGTACTAGTGCAGCACCTTTGCCTGAAGCAAACGCTGTTGTACCTCGCGATGCCAACCGTGAGTGGAGAAACAGGGGTCGTGGTAGAGGTGGAGGATGTAACCGTCCAACACATGGTGCACACCCCTATGACCGGGTCCATGGTTACCATGCCTCACGTGGTCGTGGTAATCGAAGTCTAGGCCCACGTGGTGGACACCCCTATGACCGAGCCCAAGATTACCATGCCCCACGTGGTCGTGGTAACCGTGGTCTAGGTCCACGTGGTGGATATCACACTCCTCCTGGTTCGCGTGCTAAAAATGAGAGAAACCATGGTCCATCCCGTCGCCACCAGAATCAAAGCCCACCTGACATATGCTATAAATGTGAAGGTCGCGATCACTGGTCCCACACCTGTCGTGCATCAGCCCAAATTATTACCCAGTACCATGCTAGACGTGGTACTCGAGAGGCTAATTTTGGTGCAGGAGCAGTCCCTACTGATACCACCCTTTTCATTGCTGATTTCCAGACTGCAGCTGGACATGATGAGGATTGAGTTATTTACATAAACATAGATATGATCGGCATTTGTGCCGTTTTATTTATGCATATTGTTTTTTTCTTTCATTACTATTTCTGGATATTGTTTGGTGATTCATATTTATTTTGGACTTATTTTGTTATTTGCTCGAATATTATTCAATCTATTTATTCATTTTTTTTAATAAATGTGATTGTTGATTACTTTAGTTATATTGATGGTTAGGCATGTCAAATGGTGAAGTTTGTTGTCTAGCCGACAGTGCTACTACGCACACTATCCTCCGTGATAGGATATTTTTCACAAACTTAATACCTAACCACACCCTTGTGATAATTATTTCTGGCAAATCAAATTTGATTGAAGGCTCCGGAAGAGCCCAATTTATGTTGTCCAATGGTACCGTATTTACCATTGCTGAAGCGTAATACTCCCCCACGTTCCAGCAGAACGTTATTGAGTTTTAAGGATATTCGAGCTAATGATTATCATGTTGAAACCACAAAAGAAAAGAATGTGGAATATCTTTGCATAACCTCCAATTTGTATGGTCGGAAGCGTACATTGGAGAAATTGAAATGCCTCAGGAGTGGACTCTACATGACCACTATTAGAACCATTGAGGTAAATCACATAGCTAGCCGGAAGTGACCTAACCCTAGTAACTACTTATTATGGCATGATCGATTGGGACACCCCGGTTAAGGTATGATGCGCCGTATCCTCAATACATCACACGGGCATCCCCTTACAAATAAGGACCTTGTGTTTAGTGACACACTATGCCAAGCTTGCTCAATGGAAAAATTGAACACTAGACCATCATATGCAAAGATCGATAAAGACTCTGTCCTTTTCTTGTACAGAATACAAGGAGATATTTGTGAACCCATCCAACCACCATGTGGACCATTTAAATATTTCATGGTTTTGGTTGATGCATCGACGAGGTGGTCACATGTGACCCTATTGTCCACACGCAATGTTGCGTTTGCTAAACTCCTTGCCCAAATCATTAAATTAAGGGCCCACCATTCGAATTATCCCATAAAGTCCATCCGACTTGATAATGCCGGTGAGTTTACATCGAAATCTTTCGATGATTATTGCATGTCCCTTGGGATTGATATTGAACATCCAGTTGCACATGTTTGCACCCAGAATGGTCTCACAGAAGCATTCATTAAACGATTACAAATGATTGCACGGACTTTGGTTATGCACACCATGTAACAACCCGTACCTACGGGAAGGGTAAAAATGTACTTTTGTGAAGTTTTGTAAAAAGGACGATTTTGCCCTTGTGAATAGTAAACGAAAAGTTGACTTTTTGTACTATCGATTGGATGAGTGTTAGCCTTTGACCGTGACGTAGGTTAGGACGTCACGAGTTCGTAGACAGGCGGCAGGTTCGATTCGGACAACCGGAGGAAAAGTTATGACGTACGAAAGGTTGGGGGCGTTATCATAATTTTGAGTTAATGGGGGAAATGTTGACTTTTTGGAGGATTTGTGATTTTCACGTAGACCGAGGACCGTTGGATAGGCCTCGACGTCCTGAGTTCAACGACAGGCGGCACGCTGTCATCGGACGTCGGACGGAAAAGATACGGGTCTGGAAAGTCTAAGGGCAAAATGGTAATTTTGTGCAGGAGGGGCATTTTGGTCATTTTTCCTCAGCCCAATCAGATAAGGGCAAGTGGCAGATATTTTTGGGATGGCCAATAGCTGATGGACACGTGGGGGACACTAGATGGTTCTGGGAGAGACTTAAGTGTGCACGGCCACACTTGGTCATTTTTGAACCGTGCACAAGTTCGAAGGAAACAGAAAACAGAGAGAAGATTGGGGTGAGGCGGTGATCGATTCAGGGGGAGGTTGAGTGAAGAGTGAGTTGAGAGAGTGACATAGAGACAAGGAGGAGCTGGTGATCGTGGTCTGGTGGTGCAACCGTGCGCGGAGGCGACGTGGTGGCTGGTTGGATACTTGGAAGAAACAGAGGAGGCCGTGGACGGTGGTGGCTGTTGTGTTGTGTGGTGGACGGATTCAAGGTACTAGGAGACTCAGGAGGTTGAGGGGAGTCCCACGAGCACCGTGGTGGGTGACGGTTCTCACGGCGGCGCCGGAATCGAAAGGTAATTTCTTTTACCCTGTTTTTCGTGGATTTTCATTCCAAGAGTCGTGGACTTAGAGCTAGAATCGACAGGTTTGGTGAGTGAAGGGAGGTTTAGGGAGGTCTTAGGCGTCGTTTGTGGTGGTTGCCGTGACGGGAGGTTCACGGTGGGTGGTGGTTCGACGGCGGGTCCTTTGTACCCTGTTTTAGCCGTGATTTTCAAACTTGAAGTCGTGGACTTCGGGGATGAATCGACGGATTCTGTGAGTTGGGTAGGACTACGTAGGGTCCTAGGAAGGTGCTGGTATCACCACCGTGAAGGGGGAAGCAGTGGACGGCCGGGAAGGAAAACAGAGCTCACGGGCAGTGGTTTTCAAGGATGAAGACGAGGGGTATTAGGCCGTGATTTCTGGATTTTAGGACTGGGTTTGGTTGTAGGGGACTGGACGAAGCTAAAGGTATTGAATTGGGGAAGAATGGTGGAGGAACGGAGGAGAACCGGTCACGCCGGTTCAACACAGTTGAACCGGGTGACTCGAGGTTGAAGATACACTGTAGCAGGCGCGTGAGGCCCACGCGCAGCCACTTTGGGCGGCGCGTGGGGGCGCGTGGGGAGGAATCCGGTCAAGCGTTCAACATGAGTTTAGCCCTAAATGTCCTAAGGAATCCAATGGTACAGTTTTCGGGTTAATCGGACGGTGTTACGGAATGGTTCGGGAATCCGTACGGTTTAGGGTTTAGGATTAAAATATTATTAAATTCCCGAAAAATTGGGGAAAATAGGGAAGGTATCCTTGATGTTATTGTGACCCTATTTGGTATCTATTGACAGGACGGGAGACACCAGAGACGGTTGAGGAGCGCACGGAGCGCGAGTGACGTGTTGTAAACTGTGAGTGGACTTTTTCTTACTTCCGAGCATGCCTAACTGTTTTTAATAATATTTTATGCTTTTATATGTGTTTATATGTGATTGAGATGTTTGCACGTTTTTCGAGACGTTTTGGAATTTTGCAAGTTTTTCGAGAAAAAACGGGTTTTCAGAGTTTGATGTTATCATTTAGAAATTTAACCTAAAAACGTTTTTCTGATGATGGTAAATAGGTTGTGGAACATGATTTGGGATTTTCCTATGGTTTTCCGGATTTGGGTTCGGGATGTCGGTTCTGAACGCCGGAAGGGCTTCGAACCGGGGATTTCGAATTCGAATCTGGCGATGGATTTTGAATTGGTTTTACACTGGATGTGGATTGGATTTGCTGGATCTGGATATGGGTTTAAAGACCCGGATTGATATTGATGGGGGACGGGCCCGGATTGAGTTTAAAGACTCGGGAGTTTAAAGACTCGGATATTACGATATTACCCCCATAGGCCTATTGAGTTTAAAGACTCGGGAGTTTAAAGATACGGATTTATATGTGAGGCCTGGTTGAGTTTAAAGACTCGGATAGGTCCAGCAGGTTTGATCGAGGAAAGTGATTTGATGTTTATGCTCTGGTTTCTATATCAGTTTTATAGTGTATCTGTTTCTTATGGTATTTATAGTGTTTCTGTTTCTTATGATGTTTCATATTAAGACTTTTCTAATACTTCATTGGCATGCCTGGTTTTAAACCGGAGGGAACAAATGATTTTATTTCCTTACTTTGATTTGCTGGTAAACGGTTTTAAAACTTTCATTCTTTTTGGTCCACTCACACCTTTTGTTTTTAATTTCCCTCCAGGTCGTGGTGATAGCGCTGGGGTGAACGTTGAGGCAGATATCGAGGCATAGGGCTTCCGACGTTCTTCCGTTGCGGACTTAGACTTGTAGGACTTTTGGTGCCCATTTTGTAGAACTATGCTCTGGCTTACTGTTGTATATATTTACTCCTTCGTCTGATGGTTATGCTTATAGATGTATTAAGTTTCTTTTTGGTGTTGTAAGTGTGATTATCAGACGGGAGCAGGGTCCATTCCGAGTATCGAGGTGATATTTGGGACGGGTCCTGACACACCAAGCTCCCAATTTCTGCGTGGGGCTATGCAATTTTGCATGCAGCTATGTTGGTCCGGTTGAGGCCCACTTCCACCCAACCCTATTCCGCGTTACAGCTAGTAACTAGGTACAAACCTGATGTTTCGTACTTACGCGTGTTTGAGTGTGCAATCTATGTGCCAATTGCGCCGCCACAATGTACAAAAATGGGACCTCAACGCCGGAGGGGCATCTATGTCGGCTATGAATCCCCCTCCATTATACGTTATTTAGAGCCCTTGACAGGCGATCTCTTTACCGCTCATTTTTTAACGACCCGTCCCGAGAGTCGGGATTAGTAACGTCATTAGTAATGGATTAGTGAGCTTAATCGGTGATTAGTTTGTTACTTTCGGCCGTTTGGGTAGAATGACGATTTTGCCCCTTGTTTGGGCAAATTGCTGACTTTGAGTTCGGGCGGTCAAGTGGACATTGACCGATGACCGTGACGTAGGATGGGATGTCATGAGTCTGTAGACAGGTGGCACGCCCGATTCCGACATCCGAGGAGGAAATTATGATGTTCGGAAGGTTGAGGGCATTATCGTAATTTGGTTAAAATAGGGGGGAAAGTTGACTTTTAGCATGTTCAAGTTTTTACAAGTAGACCGAGGACCGTTAGGTAGGTCTCGACGTCCTGAGTACAACGACAGGCGGCACGCTGTCATCGGACGTAGGACGGATTAGTTATGGGTCTGAGAAGTTGAAGGGAAAAATGGTAATTTTGAACCTAGGGGCATTTTGGTCTTTTCACCTAAGGGCCAATCAGATAAGGCCATGTGGGGAAGTGTGACAGGATATTTATGTTTTGGTCCACCTGATGATGGACACGTGGGGGACACCTAGAGGGTTCTAGTGAGTTTTGTTAGGCACGGCCACACTTTGGTCGATTTCAAAACCGTGCAATTGGGCATTTTACATAGAAAACAGGGAGAGGAATTTGTGAGGGTTCTTGATCGATTCAGTGAGTGTGTGAGGTTTTGTGTGAATTGGTGAGAGTGACAGAGAGAAGGAAGGAACTAGTGAGTGACTGGAGAGTGGAAATCGTGCAAGAGTTGTTGTTTGTGTGAGGGTGAGCTCACGGGAAAATCAGAGAACAGAGAGGGTGTTTAGTGGTGGTGCAGCCGTTCTGGGTCAATCAAGGCTGGTGGTGGTGTCCAGAGGACGGAGGACGACTAGAGGAGTCGTATTGGTACGGTGGATCTCACGGCGGCGCCCTGAGCACAGGTAATTTCTGCAACCCGTTTAGATGCTCTGTTTTCCCGTAATTTTAAAACGGTGAGTCGTGGCTTTTGGGTACGAGTCGAAGTTTTTGGTGAGTGCTAGTCGACTAAGTAGGTCCCTAGGACTCGGTTGTTATCGAAGCCGTGACGGGGGAGTGGACGGTTGGCTGGGAGCTTGAACAGAGTTTTTGGTTGGTTTCGGGTTCGAGTTAGGGAGGTGTGTTTCAGGCCGCGATGATGTGTTTTGAAGGTGGGATTGAGTTGCTTAGGATAGGACGAAACTACTGGGCTTGAAAGGAACAAAAACGGACTGGAAATGACGAAGAACCGCCCTCACCGGTTCAGACCGGTCGAGTGGCTGAGAAAGACGATGAACAGTGACTGTGTGCAGGCACGCGAGGCCCACGCGCAGCCACTTTGGGCTGCGCGTGGAGGCGCGTGCGATGGTTTCCGGGGAAGTGGTCAACTAGGTTTTTGGTCTAATCGTTGTAACGAATCTTTTGGGATAGGTTTCGGGACTATCGGACGTTATTTCGGGTTAGTTCGAGGATTCGAAAGGTTTTAGGCCTCGGTTAAAATAGTTAAAAATACGGGAAAATTACGGGGCTTAAGTATGATCATTGTGAAGTAGTTAGTGACCTTATTGTGTGATTTGGACAAGATCAAGAAAGCCAGTGATAGCGGATTAGCCGAGAACGGCGTAAGCGCACGCGTATCGAGGCAGCGACGAAATGGTCTGTGAGTGGACTTTGCTTTCTAACTCTTGATGCATTCATATATGTTTTATATGATTTCTATACTTGATTCTATGATTTTATTTATAATTGTGATGGTTTATGGTTTTTGCACGTTTTCCGAGGACATGACGGTATTTCACGTTTTACGAGATTTGACGGATATTGTGATTTGAACCTGGTTTAATAATTTGATTTCGGGATTTGAAATATGATTTGATTTCAAAGAAAGTAAAAGGATTTTGGAAAAGTGTTTTCGGGCTTAAAGCCCAGATCAGAAAGTGGTTTTAAGAAACGTAATTTCGGGTTTTTGAATCGGATTTCCGGATGACGATTCGGGGTTCGATTTGGAACTTGAAAGTGGATTCCGGGTTTGGGTTCGGAATGGTTATTCCGGATGCCGGCTTACGGGATGATGTTCGCGGACTCGGATCTGGAAAAGGAAATGGATATGAGTTCTGGATTTGGATTCGGAATGACGGTTGTGGATGTCGGAAGGGCATCAGACCAGTGGTTTCGGATTCAGGTTTGGATATGGATTTAGAACTGGTTTTCAAACGGTTTGGATTGGATTTACTGGATCTGGTTATTGGGTTTAAAGACCCGGATTATGATATGACGGGGGACGGGCCCAGATTGGGTTTAAAGACCCTGATTGAGTTTAAAGACTCGGAGTTTAAAGATTCGGATATATTGATATTTCCCCCGTAGGCCTGTTGAGTTTAAAGACTGGGAGTTTAAAGACTCGGATTATTGAGGCCTGGTTATTGAGTTTAAAGACTCGGGAGTTTAAAGACTCGGATAGATCCAGCACGTTCGATGGATGAGAATGTGGTTTTAAATGTGTTTGGTATTCACTGAGTTTTGATGATGATTTTTTGGGCAGTGGCCCGGATGAAACGGTTTTTCAGTGGTTTTGGGCTGAGGCCCATGATTTGGAAAAAGGAAAAATGTGTTTGGTTTTCGTACATGGTTTTATGACATGAAATTGATATGCATGCATTGGTTTTTACCTGGAGGGTATAAATGTATGTGTTTTCTGATAATTGTTTTTGACAGGACCCATCCCAATCCCCCCGGGATTAGTGCAGGATGACCCTGCTCCCGTCTGACACGAAGTGTCAGACAAGGGATATTTCTGACCTTTGCCCTCTCAGGCCATCAGAGTACGCCAGGATCCGGAAGAGGTATGTAATATCTCGGTCTCTGCTACAGTCCACATCCGATGTCAACCTGAAGGGCAGTCAAAACATTAAAAGCTGTGAGTGGACAAAACAAGAGTTAATAAAAATATTTAATAAGAAGACATTTGTACCCTTCACTAAAAAGCATGCATGCATTCGAAAACCATTTATCCAGAAAAACCATAATGAAATCAAGTACACGGGCCACTGCCCAAATCCATAAGGGACTCAGCCCAAATCATAAGAAACTAACCATACGGGCCACTGCCCAAAACCTATGTAAACACACATCATATATCATATATAGCATACATCACATATACATATAATTTACACAACCAATCCTGTCACGGTTTCCAAAGCTACGCGCGTGCTACCCAGGTCTCAATCCGAGTCTTCTCAAAGTCAAGATCAATGTCCGTAGACCACTGACCCTACCCGAGGTAATAGTAATCATAGCCTTCCTGAGAGTAAGGAACCCAACTGGGGGTGACTCCACTCAGTTGGTGCTCTGTGACTACTCCGGGGTCCACCCAGGCCAACGACCCTCCCCGGAGGAGATAGAATAAGTAAAGGAAGGTATATGAGCATATATATACATAACATAAACATTCATGCCTGGTTCCCCTGAACCGTCATGATCCATAATAACATAACCAGGGTTCATGCTGGTTCCCATAAACCGTCATGTACCACGATGACCTGACAAAGGTTCATGCCGGTTCCCATAAATCGTCATGAACCACAATGACCTTTCCAGAGTTCATGCCGGTTCCCATAAACCGTCATGAACTTGGAAATCCATCTAGGGTCCCTGACCCGAAATCATCAGTGTAAAACAACTGGGTCTCGTGCCCGAAAATATGACTCAACTGGGCATCCTGCTCGATATCTAAGGGTCAGTCATGACTCCGATCATAGTGATGCGTGCAACCATCCATCCAGGACCGCCCTCAATCCTGGTATGTCGCCGTGAACAAATCAACCGACGCGACCACCACAAGATCATGGTGCACTCATCACCGATCGCTATCCTGAACCGTCAGCACTCCGAAGTCGAGCCTCCCCAGGCTGCCCGACCACGAATCGTGCATCGTGACCTCTCCGGAAGGAACACATCCCAATTCGGAGGCGAGCGTCGTATCGTTGATCGCCGTGCACATAGCACCCGTCGCGACCACGATTTAGACCCGAAGGTCGTAAATAGCATCATATGCCCGAGACAAAACCAAATGGGTCTCATACCCGAGTTTATCTTTTTAGAAATCCAAAATCAAATCATTTAAATCAATAAAGAAATACAGACCCGTATAAGCACCGTATAAGGCCGAAACCTCGAAATACGTGCTTATATGTAACCACATACAAATGCACCCATGGTATCATCAAACATGAAATAAAACATATAATAAACATTTATGCATGCACCAATTTAGAAAACAAGGTCCACTCACAGACCGTCCGAGCTGCCGCCTCGATTTGCGTGCCATAGGCTCTCCCCAGCCGATCACCATCACTGGGACTCCCAAACCTGTCCAAATTGTAATATAAGGTTACTAACTACTTAATTAACCTCTCACTAAAGCCCCATAATTTTCCCGTATTTTTAACTATTTTTAAAACTGAACCTAAACCTTCCGACACCCCGAAAACTATCGAAACGATGTCCGATTGACGCGAAACCAGTCCCAAAATGTTCGTTACATCGAATAGATGATTTGACATGTTGGAACCATCCCCAAAAATCCTAGAACGAGCCCGCACGCGCCGCCTGAAGTGGCTACACGTGGGCTTCACGCGCCTGCTACAGTACCCGTCTTCAACCTCGCGCAGCCGGTCTGAACCGGCCAGT
The DNA here is from genome assembly GCA_032719365.1 of Prinsepia uniflora. Taxonomy (NCBI): domain Eukaryota; kingdom Viridiplantae; phylum Streptophyta; class Magnoliopsida; order Rosales; family Rosaceae; genus Prinsepia; species Prinsepia uniflora. The sequence goes on from CM064866.1 coordinate 65,686,764, forward strand.
CCGGTCTTTTTCTGCAACTGGACCGGCGTGACCGGTCTAGGGTCCTACAATCCTCATTTCTCATCCGTTTTCTTCCATTTTAATCCCTAAATTCCTATTTTCTCATATCCTATCTAACCCAATTAAACAAAACCCTTAAAACCGCCTAGAACCCGTGAACCCAAAATGGACCTCACGGTTCAAAAATCCAAAACCTCACCCCAGGGTTCCTCAACATCAAAAACCTTTCAAAACCTCCCTATTGACCTCCTAACAACCTAATTACTTCAAAACCAACATCCAAATCGACCCATAACACGCAAAATGGAAATTGGATGGAAAAATGGTTAAACCGATACCTCGATCGGTTTTTCTCCCCCGTCATGCACGGCGGTGCTGCTTGGGCCAGCCACCACGTCCAGCCGGTCCTCTTTATCTCTCTGTCCTCTCAGCTAAGCTCATAGGTCAAGGGTTTGGTATTTGGGTGAGAAATGGTGATCGGGTTGGTTTGGGGAAAATGGGAGAAATGGATGAACGGGGAAGGGTTTGATGCATGAATGAAATTGGTGTCCATTGGATGGGTGACACTTGTCACTCATCCATTGGGCATCAAGACAAATATCTGGGCTCACTAGAGACAAAACTGCACTTTTCGTCTCGTAAAACGTGTCACCATGAATAGTAACCTGGAACTTCCGTGAACCGTAACTTCGCCGTCAAACGTCCGAATTCGACGTGCCTCCTGTCTATGGATTCGTATCGTCCTTATCTACGTAATAGTCCTCATCCCTTGGCCATCGGACATCCCAGTTAAAAGTCAACTATTTTGCCCTTTTAACCAAAATTACTAAAATGCCCCTAAACTTCCGAACGTCATAACTTCCTCCTCGATCGTCGGAATTGAACGTGCCACTTGTCTATGAACTCGTGACGTCACGAACTACGTCAAGGTCATCGGTCAAAGTCCATTTGACCATCCGATTGAGAAGTCAACGTTTTGCCCACGCCTAGGGGCAAAACGGTCATTTTGCATCGTTCGTCCGATTTCGCTAAACTAATCATGGATTAGCCTCACTATCCGTGATTAGTCACTAATCTAATCTAGGAATTTGGGACGGGTCGTTACAACCTTCCCTCCTTAATTAATTTTGTCCTCGAAATTCCAACCGACCTAAGTCCAACCGTTCTTCCCTCCTTAATTTAGTTACATTCTCGAAACTCTAACTATCTTGATTCCACATCCACCCCGTGGAAATAATTCGATCTCACGACACGTGTACACTTGTACACCCACTAACCAGAACGATACTCATCTGCAACCAGACGTACCACTAACACTCACGTCGTATCGACTACATTTGACCACGTCAAATGACAGAAGTCGTACGCTCTGAACTGACACCACTTGTCAGATCTACCGTTTCACTGGCACAACCAACTAGACGGTTCCCTTCTCAATCACTAATCTATTCTGACGTCCTCCCACTGGGAGTCATCAGACCTCACTAACCGATTCACGTTGACACTTCCGACAAACCGTCACCACTTGATAGTCGTTAGTCGAAAACTAACACTATACTCACTCGTGATTACAATAACCACCAACTCACTCAACCTGAGTATACGTATACCAAAAAAGTACTCAGCTTGTGTGTAACTGGACCCACCAGAAATACTATGACCCACTGCACAGTATCCAATGTCCAATCCACGTCCCCGACAAATCCAATGGTATCGGAATCAAGCCGACTACCAATACGCTCACTAACATACCCACGGTATAACCTATATACCGTCACCAGGTATCACAAGTCTGCCCGGTATCGTACCTCGAACAACGTACAAAGTACATACAACTACCCATCAATCAGCCTACAACCACCTATGCTGTAGCCAATCATGTTTCTACTATGGAGTCCATTTGTCCAATCCCGGACTAGACAAATCGAAACTCCAACCCATCATCTATTTCCAATCTGAATCTGAATCCGTAATTTCGTAAGAAATCCCGAATCCAAACCCAGAAATCATATCCATAGCCATGTTCAAATCCGAATCCGAAATCATTATTCCGTAAGCTAGCATTTGGAATAACCATTCCGAACCCAAATCCATAAAAAGAAAATCCACAGTCAAGCTCTAGAATCAAATCCTGAATCGTCACCCAGAATCCGATTCCAAAACCCAAATCCAGAAATCCTCTTTCAAGTTCCAAAATCAAATCCTGAATCGTCATCCAGAAATCTGATTCCAAAACTTGAAGTATCGTTCACGTCTACTGAGAAGTACCAAAACCGAACCTCTCGGTTACCTGCTCAACCGATTACCACATTACCATCGATTGACTTCATAGGGAAGTCAATCCCAACATCAACACATCTAAGGCTGGCCAAATCCGACCTCGGCAGACACCTACTCAGGCGTAATATACCATATGGGATTTACCTCGAAAAGAAGTTCAGTCCCATCATGCTCCACTCAAACTCTCCACCTATCTGGATCATCAAAATCACGATCCAGATCCATAACGATACCCAAAGTCCTAAACCAATTCCCACATCTAAACAGATCAGTCAACGACGAGACACGCCGAGACTGTGGGTTCTCACTGATTACCTCGTATCGATCCTTGTCATTCCACCTAGGAAAACCAAGAACGATCCAACACGATGACACCAAAATTCATCATATGTGAATGCAACCAAAACTCATTGCATTCACCACGTCACGTAACCAACATCATCTGTCACCAAGCAGAAAATGAGAAATCTCAGTCACCCCACTTCGATATGCTCAACTCCACCTGATGACCCAAGACAAATCCCGGGTCCACCAACCAATACACGATCGGCGTACTGGTGACGCAACCATCCTCTACCGTCATCTACCATCATCTACCACGGTAGAAACTGAGAAGTCATCCAAAATGACGTCGAAATACCCAATACCAATGCGAAAAACCCGCATTCCTCTCGTCACCTCAATCGCAACCTCTCGCGATTCTGAAGTTCCAACAAGATTGGAAACAACATACCCAGACATCAACCACTTGTCCCCTAACCAGTTTAACTCTATCTGAGATCCACTCCTGAACCACAGATACCGAACATATGCCCATTACGACGGATGTGACTCGACGTCATCACAATCACCAGTACTAGCACCAGCACTAGTACCAATATCATCACCTGTCAGCATCAACACACAAGCATCCACACTAGCATCAGTACTAACACTAGCACACCGTGTGCAAACTGACAACTCTGGATCTCCGCTCACACCGAGCGACGACCCCGCACCTCTGCTCGAATAGGAGAAACTCTGCCTCCTTCGTACCCAACAACTATGAGTACAGTCATCCTGACAACTCATACGAGAAGAGGAAACGTCCCCTGAACGTCCCCGAGTCCCAACAACCGTAACTACAACTACTCTCAGTAGTAGTGCCTGCCACAACTCGTGCTGACCTAACCACCAAATATAGCGATCTAGACTCCGCATCCAACGGAATCCATCGACTGTACCAACTACTCCGTATCCCCGCTCCGGGATTCCATCGACAAGTACCAACCCTGATAACTTGTCCAACCAATCACTAACCAATCGTAACTCGACTCAACCAATGTCGTCTACCAGGTCGCCCAAGACCTTAGTTGCACCAAACCACAACTGTGTAGCACGACAATCAACTAAGTCTAACCGATAAATATAACCTCGACTGCAAAGTGCAGTCCCATCATAAGCTGACATGACTAGACCGACTAACGAATCCAAATCCGAATAGTCGTCCAAGTCAAACTACTCGTCAACTCACATTTCCGAACCATACACCCAAGGTAGGGTTCCACGATCACACCTAGGGTCACTCTGAACCCAACTGCAAGCTACCAACTGCAGAAAAATACACAATCTGACCGACCCCACGGTCCCGACATCGTAAAGACGTAAATCCAATCCTACCGTCAATCCAACTCGGATTCCTCGAATCCGGCTGTCCCCTGCAACATATTCGTCTAACTCAACAATATCTGACCATCGAATGGCCATAAAACCGAACCAGTCGTCGGAACCGATCCTACGACATCATGAAAGACGATCCCAATTAATCGCCTCACGATCCAAAACTCGAAAGTACGAATACGTTAATCCTTCCGTAGGGTCCCATACAGTCATCCCTGACAGAACTATGGCAACCCCGGCATCAAGTGCCGAACCAAGACATTCCACGATTTAATCCTACTAACTATCGTACCGGCACCCTAAATATCAGGTTGATAACGAACTGTAGCCCCTTGAGATATCACATCCTCGACCAGCGTACATAGCAAGAGCTCCGCGGTTGCTCGAATAGAGACAACCCCGCTCTGATACCACGTTGACAGGACACATCATAATCCCCCCGGGATTAGTGCGGGATGACCCTGCTCCCGTCTGACACGAAGTGTCAGACAAGGGATATTTCTGACCTTTGCCCTCCCAGGCCATCAGAGTACGCCAGGATCCGGAGGAGGTATGTAATATCCCGGTCTCTGCTACAGTCCACATCCGATGTCAACCTGAAAGGCAGTCAAAACATTAAAAGCTGTGAGTGGACAAAACAAGAGCTTATAAAAACATTTAATAAGAAGGCATTTGTACCCTTCACTAAAAAGCATGCATGCATTCGAAAACCATTTATCCAGAAAAACCATAATGAAATCAAGTACACGGGCCACTGCCCAAATCCATAAGGGACTCAGCCCAAATCATAAGAAACTAACCATACGGGCCACTGCCCAAAACCTGTGTAAACACACATCATATATCATATATAGCATACATCACATATACATATAATTCAGACAACCAATCCTGTCACGGTTTCCAAAGCTACGCGCGTGCTACCCAGATCTCAATCCGAGTCTTCTCAAAGTCAAGATCAATGTCCGTAGACCACTGACCCTACCCGAGGTAATAGTAATCATAGCCTTCCTGAGAGTAAGGAACCCAACTGGGGGTGACTCCACTCAGTCGGTGCTCCGTGACTACTCCGGGGTCCACCCAAGCCAACGACCCTCCCCAGAGGAGATAGAATAAGTAAAGGAAGGTATATGAGCATATATATACATAACATAAACATTCATGCCCGGTTCCCCTGAACCGTCATGATCCATAATAACATAACCAGGGTTCATGCCGGTTCCCATAAACCGTCATGTACCACGATGACCTGACAAAGGTTCATGCCGGTTCCCATAAACCGTCATGAACCACAATGACCTTTCCAGAGTTCATGCCGGTTCCCATAAACCGTCATGAACTTGGAAATCCATCTAGGGTCCCTGACCCGAAATCATCAGTGTAAAATAACTGGGTCTCGTACCCGAACATATGACTCAACTGGGCATCCTGCCCGATAACTAAGGGTCAGTCACGACTCCGATCATAGTGATGCGTGCAACCATCCATCCAGGACCGCCCTCAATCCTGGTATGTCGCCGTGAACAAATCAACCGACGCGACCACCACAAGATCATGGTGCACTCATCACCGATCGCTATCCTGAACCGTCAGCACTCCGATGATGGACACGTGGGGGACACCTAGAGGGTTCTAGTGAGTTTTGTTAGGCACGGCCACACTTTGGTCGATTTCAAAACCGTGCAATTGGGAATTTTACATAGAAAACAGGGAGAGGAATTTGTGAGGGTTCTTGATCGATTAAGTGAGTGTGTGAGGTTTTGTGTGAATTGGTGAGAGTGACAGAGAGAAGGAAGGAACTAGTGAGTGACTGGAGAGTGGAAATCGTGCAAGAGTTGTTGTGTGTGTGAGGGTGAGCTCACGGGAAAATCAGAGAACAGAGAGGGTCAATCAAGGCTGGTGGTGGTGTCCAGAGGACGGACGACGACTAGAGGAGTCGTATTGGCACGGTGGAGCTCACGGCGGCGGCCTGAACACAGGTAATTTCTGCAACCCGTTTAGATGCTCTGTTTTCCCGTAATTTTAAAACGGTGAGTCGTGGCTTTTGGGTACGAGTCAAAGTGTTTGGTGAGTGTTAGTCGACTAAGTAGGTCCCTAGGACTCGGTTGTTATCGAAGCCGTGACGGGGGAGTGGACGGTTGGCTGGGAGCTTGAACAGAGTTTTTGGTTGGTTTCGGGTTCGAGTTAGGGAGGTGTGTTTCAGACCGCGATGATGTGTTTTGAAAGTGGGATTGAGTTGCTTAGGATAGGACGAAACTACTGGGCTTGAAAGGAACAAAAACGGACTGGAAATGACGAAGAACCGCCCTCACCGGTTCATACCGGTCGAGTGGCTGAGAAAGACGATGAACAGTGACTGTGTGCAGGCACGTGAGGCCCACGCGCAGCCACTTTGGGCTGCGCGTGGAAGCGCGTGCGATGGTTTCCGGGGACAATGCAGACTATTTACAAAGTACCAATACAATTATTTTGACCTACGGTCAAATCGATCGGGGCAGTTCCTTCACAAATGTCCAAGTTTCCTACAAAAGTGACAAGTGGCAGTGCTGAGGCGACTTGCCCCACCACGCCGCTTACTTGTCGACTGGATTGATGTTCCACTCGAATGAACACCCACCGAAGGTTGCGACACAAGAGTATGAAGGCTAACTCGCTTCGTTGTTTCTTGACTCATCTGTTCAGTATCCTGACGCTCTCGGCGTCGTCCAGAGCCCAAAGATTGTTCTGGCACTGGTAAAATAGTAGCCTCCACTCGGATAGCAGCATCCGATAATTCCCTCAGGGTAGAATACGAGCCAACAGTTACAGCACCTCGTAACTCATTCCTCAATCCCTGCTCAAACCTTCGACACTTATCCTCCTCTGTAGCCACATACAGAGGAGCGAAACTAGATAAGTGCAAAAATTGCTGTTCATAATCGACCACTGACCGATTCCCTTGCTGCAATTGGAGAAACTCAACCTCCTTAGCGTTCCGAAATGAGCGAGGATAAAACTGATCCAAAAATCGCTCTCGGAATGCATCCCATGCCAAGGTACGGGCATCCTAGCCAGTCAACTGTAAACTATGCCACCACCTGTAAGCATAGCCATCTAAAAGAAAAGTGGCTAAGGGTACCATGTCCTCCAGGGGACATATCATAACCTCAAAAATCCTTTCCAATCGAATAAGCCAATCTTCGGCACCATCCGGTCCCGAATCACCACGAAACACAGTGGCTCCCAACCGTCGAGCTCGCTCAATATCTGGGCCTTTACTAACACTACTCTCGCCCCTCCCACCTTCAAACCGTGTACGGGACGCACGACTCGGAGGCATGACGTATCAACAGAAATCAAGAACCAAATGCTCTGATACCAATTTGACAGGACCCGTCCCAACTGGACGTCAAAAACCGTGCCCGGTCCTGCTCCCGTCTGACAAGTCAACTAAAGGTCCGAAACTCCCCTTCAGTGCTTGCCAGACAAGGGATGTTCGCGCGGATTTCTGCTGCTGTCACTGCCTCACGATCAGTCCCGAGCGTCGTACCACGGCCTGGAGGGTCACAAAACAGAAAAGGTGTGAGTGGACAAAAATGACTCCTTATAAAAACATTTATCAAAATACAATCTTACCCTCCAGTTTTCACAAACTTGCATGCATATCGTAAAACATGAGTGACCAATAAAATCAAAACATATTTTCCCATGGTCCATAAAACTCATGTTCACCAAATCAGTTCATGTTATAAAACATCAAATCCCGGCTCCCAGGCCAACACATGTGAAAACATAATCACCTGGCCACAAAGACCAAAAATCCGTACTCAATACCAGTACATCATCACAATCAATACCAATCAGCACTACTCACCAGTGCACAATAAATATATCAATCCAATCAATCCGCACTACTCACAAGTGCATAAAATATCACAAATCACATCTGCACTACTCACAAGTGCACAATCAATTAAACTGCACTACTCACAAGTGCTGCACTACGCCTAGGCCAATATCCAGTCACTCTCTCGGGAACAGACACCTCTGGGCTCAACCCCCTCGGGCTCAGTCACCTCTGGGCGAACACATCCCCAGGTTCAGACACCTCCGAGTGGTACATCCAGGCTCAGTCTCATCCGAGAAGCTGACTACCATAGGATCATCTCCCGATCCTACAATCACATCCCCCAAGCTCCGGTCGTCTGGGTAATCCCCCCAAGCACCGACCGTCTGGGAATATCACAATCACAATGAAAACCATCCCGGGAATTACATCCCAAAACATTTCAATCAAATCTTGACTTCATACCAAGTCAAGGTCCTTCTCAACTGGGTCTCAAGCCCAAAATACCTTTTACACATAAACCGTTAAAATCACATTTAAATCAATAGAATAATCCGAAAATCATCATTGACTCACCAACCAAGTCAAAACATCATTTTAGAAATCATTTAAACTCCGGGCCTAGCCCAAAACATCATCTGCACATTCCTCGTAAAACGTACCCGAAAGACTGATTAAAATAATCATAAAATCCCAATAAATCATTAATTTCACAATTTCACAAATGACTCCAATTCTGAGTCAAAATCACTATTCACTTGGGTTCTCATGCCCAAAATAACATTATCACGCAAATCCATGCGTTGCAACCTCCGTTGCCATTTTCACGTAAATCCACGAAATTGACCCTCGACTCATTCCCGAGTCACCACAGCATCTTTCATTCCATGACTCAATAATCCGAGTCCAAATATTATTTTCAATCAATTTCAATCCCGGACTCATAAACCAAGTCCAAACATTATTTTTACCAAATTTCGTAATTTCTTGAAAATCGCCCAAAATAATATTATAATAATCATAAAACCGAGAAATTACCGGATTGAAACACAAATCATGCCCAAGCATATAAAATCATATAATAAGGCATTAGAAATCATATATGCATGCATCACGGTTAGAAAACAAAGTCCACTCACACACACCGTCCAAACGGTCCGTTTCCAAGCTGTACGTTTTTCCGTAAAATCTGGAAATCACAACTCCTGTCCAAAATCATTATAGAGGGTTACTAACATCCCAAAATACAACATATAATTTTCCCCAATTTTTCCGGGATTTAAATACGTATTTTTAACGTAATACAAAACTTCGGATACACGGAACATTAACGAAACAATATCCGATTTCATCGAAATCAACGTCAAAATGTTCGTTACACTAAGAGAATCAAAAGTCATGTTGACCTCACCTTGAGACTAGGCCGGACGCGCCCCCACGCGCCGCCGTGAGTGGCTGCGCGTGAAACCCACGCGCCAGCTACAGTAACCAGCACAGTCGTCCCCTTCGCCCGTTTGTCTGGTAAACGGGTCGTTTAACCCGCGATCAGACCCGGTTCCACTCCTATCAATTCGACACTGAATTCATCAATTGATCAATCAATTAGCTTCTACTTAAGTCCAATTAGAGTTCTGTAACAATAATTCCATGAAACATTACCTCAATCCTCACGATCACAGATGATCAATCGAAGGACATCCGGCCACTGTTCATCCTTCGAAAACCATCAAACCTTCTTGATTTCGTTCAATTGATTCACCAGTAAGCTTCAAGGGACTCAGGTAAACCTTTTCCCCAAGTCAATTGAATCAATTCGTGGCTCAAACTCCACGACTCAAACTCGATTCTTCGTCACTGTGCAACCATGGAGCTTCATCAATCTCCAGTGTTTTCCTTCAATTGATCCATCCAGAAGCATCGTGGGATCCTCAGGAACACAATCCCCACATCAATTTCGTCAATCAAAGCCTCAATTCCCTCGACTCAACTTCGAGAATTCTGAAAGTTTCCTTCCTCAGTTCTACCTCAATTCGACCCCAATTCCACTTAGTTCCTTCTACAAAATTGATCGTAGTAATCCCAGAAGACAGAAACTGAACCCAATTTCGATCAACAAGGCTCAATTCATCCAATTTGATTTTTCCTCCCAAAAACCCAATTTCGAATTCCCAGTTTTCAGCCACTCTCAACCTCCCGTGTTTACCCAGTTGAGTTAGTCTCAACAAGCACTCGATTTTGCCCTCAAAACCAGTTAGAAATGGCAGCAAACACTCTCCAATTCTGCTGCTCAATGCTCACGGGTAAGAAGAACAAAGAAGGAGAAAATTAAGGAGAAAATGGAGGAAATGATGAAGGATAAATGATGATGTTGTAATGATGGTGTTGGGAGGGAAACATGGACCAGATTTCAGGGGATGGGTGACACTTGTCACTCATCCGAATGTGCACAGTCACCGGGTACTGTTCATATTAAAATATTATTTTAATCCCGGTTCGTTCGGTTAATCGAGCCCGATTCCGTGACCATAACTTCGTCGTCGAATCTCCGATTTCGGCATGCCGCCTGTCGTTGGATTCGTATCGACGAGACCTACGTAACGGTCCTTGGCCCTCATCCATCCGACCTCCCAATCAAAAAGTCAACATTTGGCCCCTAATATGTCAAATTACCAAAATGCCCCTCAACTTCCGAACATCATAACTTTCTCTACGAATGTCGGAATCGAACGTGCCACCTATCTATGAACTCGTGACGTCCCGAACTACGTCACAGTCATCGATCAAAGTCCGTTTGACCGCTCGAACTAAAAGTCAACATTTTGCCCATGCTAGGGGCAAAACGGTCATTTTGCACGTTTCGTCCGATTTCACTCAACTAATCCCCGATTAGTCATTCTAATTCATAATTAATTAATATTCAATCCCGATATTCGGGACGGGTCATTACAACCTTCCCTCCTTAAAGAATTTCGTCCCCGAAATTCCAACTATCCGTATTCCACAACTACCTCGTGGAAAACAAATGGGCCTCACAACACGTGTACACCTGTACACCCACTAGCCAATGCAGAACTCGTCTGCACTCAGACGTCACATCACAGATGCACGTCGTACTGACTACACTCGACTACCCTGAGTGAAAATTAATCACCAGAAATTGGCAATGTCATCATTAAGCTGACTCTTTCAGCTTGACGGCCCAACGTAATCACTAATGTGCCCTGACATCCGCTCTCATAGAGAGTCACCAAAACTCACTAGTCAGTCCATGCTGACACCACAAGCCAAACTGTCACCACCAAGCTTTACCACCCTAGTAAAGCGCCAATCAGTAACAAATCAGTGACAACACATCATACCACCACGTCCGTCAATGTAGCACAAGATCAACAACATGATCTCCCCTCGCAGGGCAAACTCAATCCTGCGACAAATACCAACAGCAGTATCCACAACTGTCACCCCCTCAGCGATCCCAGATGCTGGTAAGGTCACGACAAGGTAACATCTCGCCGGAAAGCAACTTGCGGTCACACTAACCACCAACTCACTCATCCTGAGTATACGCATACCGTCATCACACTCAAACATACGGTGTAACTGGAACACATTGAACACCAGCCTAGCAGTGATCACACAACTCATCACTAGAGTTATACTGGCCAACCATGGCCAAGAGCACCTACTCAAACAATCACTGAAATCATCAGAATCACTCTGCCCAGTGCATCGTGTTCAATGTCCAGTTCACGTTCACAACCCATCCAATGGTATCAGGATTAAGCCGACTACTAACACGTTCACCAACGTACTACTGGTATAACCCGTATACCGTCACCCGACACCACAAGTCTGCAAAGTATCGTACCCCAAACCATGTACAAAGTACATACATCTATCCATTGACAAGACTACAACCACCTAGGTCATAGCCAAACACGTTACAATAATGGAGTCCATTTGCCCAAACCAGCATGAGACAAATCGATACTCCACGAATCAGCTAGTTCCAATTCCAAATCCGAATCCGCAATTTCGTAAGAAATCCCGAATCCAAACCCATACATCACATTTTTAATTCATGTCCAAATCCAAATCCGAAATCATTATTCCGTAATCTAGCATTTGGAATAATCATTCCGCACCCAAATCCAGTATTCCACTTTCAAGTTCCAAAATTGAATCCTGAATCGTCACCCAGAAATTCGATTCCAAAACCCGAAATCTCGTTCACGTCCACTCGGACGCACCAAAACCGAACCTATCGGTTACCCATTCATTATACTCGGTTGACTTCATAAGGAAGCCAATCCAACAACCACACGGTTAAGGTTGACAAAATCCGACCACTTCGGAAACCAACTCACTCGTATAATATACCACAAAGGGCTCCACTTCGAAAAGAAGTTCGGTCCCGTCATTTACGACTCACATACCGGAGTAAGAGTGACAAACTCTTTACCCAACTGGATCATCAGGATTACGGTCCAGATCCATCACGACGTCAGCTGATCATGAACATCACGATCCTAGATCGTCACAATGCCCAATGTCCACGACATCACAAACCCGATCCACCTAGGGAAAACCAAGGATGATCCGAAACGATAACACCAATATTCATCCCCGGGTCAAGTTTATTCTGGGCCCAACACGCCCATCTACAAACCAAACTGTTAACAAAAACAACCATCCGGACCCACACTAGTCCGACACCCGACACACCCAAAACACATGATACAATATTACAACACAAATGGACAATGCAGACGATTTACAAAGTACCAATACAATTATTTTGACCTACGGTCAAGTCGATCGGGGCAATTCCTCCGATCATAGTGATGCGTGCAACCATCCATCCAGGACCGCCCTCAATCCTGGTATGTCGCCGTGAACAAATCAACCGACGCGACCACCACAAGATCATGGTGCACTCATCACCGATCGCTATCCTGAACCGTCAGCACTCCGAAGTCGAGCCTCCCCAGGCTGCCCGACCACGAATCGTGCTTCGTGACCTCTCCGGAAGGAACACATCCCAATCCGGAGGCGAGCGTTGTATCGTTGATCGCCGTGCACATAGCACCCGTCGCGACCACGATTTAGACCCGAAGGTTGTAAATAGCGTCATATGCCTGAGACAAAACCAAATGGGTCTCATACCCCAGTTTATCTTTTTAGAAATCCAAAATCAAATCATTTAAATCAATAAAGAAATACAGACCCGTATAAGCACCGTATAAGGCCGAAACCTCGAAATACGTGCTTATATGTAACCACATAAAAATGCACCCTTGGCATCATCAAACATGTAATAAAACATATAATAAACATTTATGCATGCACCAATTTAGAAAACAAGGTCCACTCACAGACCGTCCGAGCTGCCGTCTCGATTTGCGTGCCATAGGCTCTCCCCAGCCGATCACCATCAGCGGGACTCCCAAACCTGTCCAAATTGTAATATAAGGTTACTAACTACTTAATTAACCTCTCACTAAAGCCCCATAATTTTCCCGTATTTTTAACTATTTTTAAAACTGAACCTAAACCTTCCGACACCCCGAAAACTATCGAAACGATGTCCGATTGACGCGAAACCAGTCCCAAAATGTTCGTTACATCGAATAGATGATTTGACATGTTGGAACCATCCCAAAAACCCTAGCACGAACCCGCACGCGCCGCCTGAAGTGGCTGCGCGTGGGCTTCACGCGCCGCCTGAAGTGGCTGCGCGTGGGCTTCACGCGCCTGCTACAGTACCCGTCTTCAACATCGCGCAGCCGGTCTGAACCGGCCGGTCTGGTCTTTTTCTGCAACTGGACCGGCGTGACCGGTCCTGGGTCCTACAATCCTCATTTCTCATCCGTTTTCTTCCATTTTAATCCCTAAATTCCTATTTTCTCATTTCCTATCTAACCCAATTAAACAAAACCCTTAAAACCGCCTAGAACCCGTGAACCCAAAATGGACCTCACGGTTCAAAAATCCAAAACCTCACCCCCAGGGTTCCTCAAAATCCAAAACCTTTAAAAACCTCCCTATTGACCTCCTAACAACCTAATTACTTCAAAACCAACAACCAAATCGATCCATAACACGCAAAATGGAAATTGGATGGAAAAATGGTTAAACCGATACCTCGATCGGTTTTTCTCCCCCGTCGTGCACGGCGGTGCTGTCTGGGCCAGCCACCACGTCCAGCCGGTCCTCTTCATCTCTCTGTCCTCTCAGCTAAGCTCACAGGTCAAGGGTTTGGTATTTGGGTGAGAAATGGTGATCGGGTTGGTTTAGGAAAAATGGAAGAAATGGATGAACGCGGAAGGGTTTGATGCATGAATGAAATTGGTGTCCATTGGATGGGTGACACTTGTCACTCATCCATTGGGCATCAGGACAAATATCTGGGCCCACTAGAGACAAAACTGCACTTTTCGTCTCGTAAAACGTTTCGCTATGAATAGTAACCTGGAACTTCCGTGAACCGTAACTTCGCCGTCGAACGTCCGAATTCGACGTGCCTCCTGTCTATGGATTCGTATCGTCCTTATCTACGTAATAGTCCTCAGCCCTTGGCCATCGGACATCCCAGTTAAAAAGTCAACTATTTTGCCCTTTTAACCAAAATTACTAAAATGCCCCTAAACTTCCGAACATCATAACTTCCTCCTCGAACGTCGGAATTGAACGTGCTACCTGTCTATGAACTCGTGACGTCACGAACTACGTCACGGTCATCGGTCAAAGTCCATTTGACCACCCGATTGAAAAGTCAACATTTTGCCCACGCCTAGGGGCAAAACGGTCATTTTGCATCGTTCGTCCGATTTCGCTAAACTAATCACGGATTAGCCTCACTATCCGTGATTAGTCACTAATCTAATCTAGGAATTTTGGACGGGTCGTTACAGTTTTTGAACTTAAACTTTATTTTTGTCCACTCACAGTTTTTTCGTGTTTTGGATACCCTCCAGGTTGTTGCGGCGCGGGCTGTTGGTCGAGAGAGACGGAGACATCACACGCATGATCCACAGTAGACTCTGCGCACTCTGGGAAGTTGGAAGATGTTGAGACGTTCGGTTCGGAAATCCCTTGTCCGACTTACGCGTCACACGAAGGTTAGACGTCCATTTAGCCTTCGTGTCATGCGTAAGTCAGACGGGAGCAGGGTTTAGTTCCTAATCCTGGGGGATTAGGGGTGGGCCCTGACACGTTTTGCGTATTGTCACTTCGATGAGACAGTATTCCCGCGGTTAGGGGGAGATAAGCATGCCAACATTTCTGAAGAACGACGTGAATTGACGTGGAATGTCTCCACTATGTCTCATATTGATCCCCGCACCACATAAAGAGAGAATGAAGTGCGGAGAATTCTAGATCTACAGAGTGTAGCTAATATATACCAGATGCTTTCTCTAATCTAGCTAAAGTGACGAGATCACATATACCTGCTGCAAACGTGCCTGCAAGGATAGACGTCCACATAGGACGCGCTGTCCCAGATGGACGGGTCGTCCCAGATGGAAAAAATAGGGTGATGGCGGCTAACCAGTCATATGTCCCTACCCAGAAGCGAGGTAGACCAATAGGTTCGAAGGATTCTCATCCCCGAAAGAGGACAAATTTGGCACAATTGAATCCCTTGGATATCACTATATCATCTTATCCATCTCATTAGATAATTTCGGATTATGGGTCTGTCTTAGAAGAGACGACGTTGGGGGACGCCTCAACGTCTGAACCCATTCCCGAGAATAGAGAGATCTCGGTAAACTATGCATGCTTAAATGAGATATGGAATCGGAATGATATTATCATCGATGATATATTTGTATTCGCGGTAGCTACTGAAATAATAACTAGTGATGATATCGAACCTCGCTCCGTTGATGAATGCCAACGTAGAGAAGACTGGCAAAAATGGAAAGAAGCAATCTAGGTCGAACTAGATTCCTTGACAAAAAGAAAGGTGTTTGGACCTGTAGCTCCCACACCTCCCCATGTTAAACCTGTAGGCTGTAAATGGGTATTTGTAAGGAAGCGTAATGAGAAAAAAAAGATTTTGAGATACAAAGCTCATTTAGTGGCACAAGGATTTTCTCAACGCCCTGAGATTGATTACGAGGAGACGTACTCTCCCGTAATGGACATTATAACGTTCCGCTATCTTATCAATTTGGTAGTTTCCGAAAAACTGAGTATGCAGCTTTTAGATGTGGTCACAAATATGACATAAAAGACATCTTCCGATACTAACAGCGCCCAAACTACGCATTAAATTAAACATGTAATTCGAGTGTTATACAATTTAAACCCTTTTTGTGTAGATGTAGTATTGATAAATAGGGATCATTCTTAACAAGGGAAAATTAGGGACATTAATAATGTGTTAGTGGGAGATGAATAAAAGAATAATGAATTAGAGAATTAAATAATCAAAGAATTAAATAATCAAAGAATTAATAAATTAAAGAATAGATGAATAAGAGAATAAAGAAATAATAAATTAATGAATTACAAAGAATTAATAAATTAACGAATTAAAGAATAAAAGAATAAAAGAATAAAAGAATAAAAGAATAAAAGAATAAACAAGGAGGGTTTTGAAGAGGTTTGTAATTATGTAAATAAGTAAAAGCATAGATGAACTCATTCTATTTCTATTCTAACTTATGCACAAAGTAGACTTCCCGTAAACACAAACTTCACCAACATACTACAATTGCATAAATTTGAATTAATCACGAAATTATACCTTCACAAACTCATATTTCTTCATACATTTTTCATATTATAAATGCACCGAACAACGGATTTTTACTTATAATATAATTACCTTAAGTTTGTGATTTAATGCGCCGAACAGCGGTCATACATTAAATCTCTCCAAATCTACTCTAAATGCCCCGAACAGCGGATCAACATTTAGTTTCGAAATGAAGTTTAAGCTCTAGAATGTAAGAAGTAAATGATTTTTAGAAAGTAAAACACATGGAGATTATACTCAATTTTCAAAAAAGATAGGAAGGAGAAACCAATACATATATTGCATTATAATTAGAACCAATAACAAATAAAAGAGTTTAAGAGAATGGAGAGCAAATGTTACACTTTTCAGATTGGGTGAGAACAATGGATTGTTTTTCACAAGGAACACCGAACAGCGGCTGGAACCCTATGAAGATGGAAGAAGATTAAACAAGGAAATTCGGACTTGAACTCTCAAAATTTGTATTGGAACTATTTGCCAAAATCTCTCCTAAGAGAGACTCAATTTTGTGCTTCTTGGAAGTGATTTCAACAAGTGAAATCAACTCCTATTTATAGGGGAAAAACTCAAATTAAACCCTAGAAAATAAATAAAAACTAAACAAAAATTATAATAAAAATATTCTAAAGTGAAATGATGAGTATGGGTGGTTGTTGGGGAAGAGAAATTAAAAAAATAGAAAAGAAAAGCTTGAAAAACAGCAAAGAAAGGAATCTGGAGCTGCTGAAAAGGGGAGGGAAAATTTCGGTGGGCGCGCGCTGGAAAGGGGGCGAGTGGCCGGCAGGGTCGTGCTGGAAAGGAGGCGAGTGGCCGACAGGAGCGTGCTGGACTGCAGGCCGTGTCGTCGATAGGCGCGCGCCGAGCCCCAGAATCTTGCTTCGGCAAGCGCGCATCGGATTGAATTTTTGGGCTGGGGAGCTTGTGACGTGGGCCTGGGCTGCGCACCTTGGGCTTCTGGGCTGCTTGCCTTGGGCTTCTGGGCTGCTTGCCTTGGGCTCGTGGGCTGGTTTGTACAAAAGGAATTTGGGCTGCAGAATTAACAATTAATTAATTTAATTGTTAACTAAATTAATTAATTCAACGAATTTCGTCCATAATTTATTCGTTATAATTCCGATCGAAACGATTCTTTCGCCAAAATGCACCAAATTACAAACTTTATTTATCTAAGCATAAAAATCACAAAATAATTTATTTTATCAATTTATCTAATATTTTAAAATTAAAAGTCAAGTATAAAGGGTATAAAATAATATAAAATAATGCTTATTTAACGTCCTATCAGATACCTTAGAGGTACAACAGATATGATGACAGGATCGTCCCCGAAGGGACTTTGATAACCGTGCCCGGTCCTGCTCCCGTCTAGCAAGTCGACTGAAATTCCCAAGTTACCCTCAGTACTTGCTAAACAAGGGATAGCGACACACGTATTACTCATGCCTCCGCCTCTTGATCAGCCTCGATCAATGCGCCACGACCTGTAGGGTCAATAAAAACACAAAAGGTGTGAGTGGAAAAAATTGAATCAGTTTATAAAACAGTTGCAGAAAGACATTTCTACCCTCCACGTAAAACCAATGCATGCATTCGAAATTCATTTCACAATCCATTTCATTTCCAATGTAAGAAAAACGTGTATGAAAATCAAAATCACTTTCCTTTTCTTAACCTTCAGGTCTTAGCCCGCAATCATAAACATAGGGCCTCAGCCCAAAATCAGAAAATCAAGTCCAAATACAAGAACATAGCCCAAAAACCCATCAAGCCATGTAAACCGGGCTACTGCCCAACACATCCGAAAACATCGGAAATCAACAATAATTCAAAAGTCAATCAATCTGCTGGATCTCAAGTGCGCCCGAGTCTTTAAACTCAAAATTATGTGCATAATCAGGCCTTCCCGGGATATCAACGAGTCTTTAAACTCAGAGCATAATCAATAGGCCTCGAGGGATATCACAATAACCGAGTCTTTAAACTCAATCCGGGTCTTTAAACCCAATCTGGGCCCGCCCCCGTCATTAATCAACCGGGTCTTTAAACCGAAAACATCATCCAACAATAGTACTGGGTCTTTAAACCCAAAACCATTTGTAAATCACAACAAATCCAGAATCCATCATAAACCAATTTTCCAAGTCAAATCCGAGATCACACTTAATCGAAATGGAACTCATGTCCGAATTTCACATTCAAATCCCCAATCATATCCGTCATCCATTCCCAAATCCGAATTCGCAATAATGATTCCGTAAGCCGGCATCCGGAACCGTCATCCCGAACCTAAATTCGGAAAATCACTTTCCAGTTTCCAAAATCCGAATCTCGTTCATCAAAATTAGTTTTATGCCCTGGGCATCGAGCCCGGAATCACCTTTTCCGAAATCCGTTTTAAATCTTTGAAATCAAATCATATTTCAAATCCCAAAGTCAAAGCATCAAAACCATGATCAAAACACAATATACTCGAAATCTCGTAAAACGCGCAAATCCGTAATAATCTCGAAATACGTGTCAAAACTGTAAGTCATACTCACAATCATAATCAAAACATCCTCAAAACATGATACGCACAAATCATGTAAAATCGTTCATCAAAGCATAAAAGAAACCATAGGCTCGAAATATGTGCAGTTACGTGTTGCATATCAAAATATGTATAAATACGAAAATCGTAATTATCACAAGTCATAATAATAATCATAATCATAGAAATCATAGAAACATTTATGCATGCATTAAATTTTAGAAAGCAAAGTCCACTCACACACCGTCCATATCGCTCATTTTCGCGTTTTCGCGTTTCCGTAATTTCCGACATTTTCCAGAAATTCGAATCCTGTCCGAAATCATTCTTTAGTGTCACTAAGGACTCAAATAACATCATACTAATTTCCCATAATTTTTTCAGGAATTAAATATTAATTAAAAACGTAATATAAACCTTCGGACCCTCGAAACAATATCGAAACGGTGTCCGATTAACTCGAAACCAACGCTAAAATGTTCGTTACATTGCATAGGATAAAAGTCGTGTTGAACTCACCTCGAGAATCGAGCCAACGCGGTTGCGCGTGAGTCTCATGCGCCTGCTACAGTAACTGCACAGTCGTCTTCCTCACCCGACTGGCCTGGTAAACGGGTCTGCGACCCGCGTGCTCGACCCAATTCAATTACTACCACAATTAACTTGTTTTCTTTAATTGAACCCTCAACTAGCATCGTAATGAACTTAATTAAAGGTTTGTAACATCCATTCCAATCATCACGGCCTAAAACCAACTCAATTGAATTCACGTTCTAATCAAGGTTCATCGTCCCAGTTCATCACACAATCACTGATTTCTTCAATTAATTAGTTAGGAAGCATCGTAGACTTACTTTAAAGATGATTTTGCAATCAATTTCACAAGAACTTACCTCCAATTACAGGAACACAAGCTCGCGATTTCTGGACTTCCGTCAAGTCTGCTCGAGGCTCCACGAGCTTCGAACTTCGAATTTCTTGATTTGGATCGACTAATGAAGGTCCCAGAAAGCATAATCTGACCTTAATTGGACTTGGGCTGGCCTAAAACTGAATTTTCGAATTTGAATTTTACCCAAGGACTGTTTCGGGTTTTCTGTGTGTATTTTCGCTTAGCCCGCCCCCCTCCCCCACTTTTCCTCTCTAGTTTCATCTCCCTGTTTCTCTCATACCCTCCCAGAATTTGACGAAGCCACTTCACTCAATTAATTCAATGTAACCCGTGCTCTGTTTGTTTTTCAATTCAAAACCAACACCCAGTTTCAAGTCCCAATTCCACCACACTCATCAACGTGCACTCTCTGTCTCTGTTTCCTCACTCAATTACATAAAGAATTCACTAGCACTCAGTTCCTCTCAAATTGGCCTTGGGAAGTCGATCATGTAACAACCCGTCCCGAGAGCTGGGATTAGTAGCGTGATTAAGATGGGATTAGTGAGCTTAATCGGTGGTTAGGTGGTCCCGATAGGCCCGTAAGCTTAGAATGACGATTTTGCCCCTAATTCGGGCAAAAAGTTGACTTTTAATTCGGGTGGTCTGATGGACTTTGACCGACGACCAGGACGTATTTTAGGACGTCACGAACCCATAGGCAGGTGGTACGTTCGATTCCGACATCCGAGGAGGAAGTTGTGATGTTCGGAAGGTTGAGGGCATAATCGTAATTTGGCTAAATTAAGGGGGAAAAGTTGACTTTTTGTACTAACGGGTTTTGGTATGTTGACCGAGGATGGTTAGGTAGATCTCGTCGTCCTGAGTTCGATGTCAGGTGGCACGTACTCATCGGACTTACGAGATGTGAGATACGGGTCTAGAAAGTTAGTGGCAAAACCGTAAATTTGGGTTAAAATGAGGGGCAGTTTAGTCTTTTAGTTGTCTAGGGATTTGTGCACAGAGAAGGCAGATGAAGGGCTGAGATTGGGCCATGTGTGAGAGTAATGGAGAGGATGGTGACATGTGGCACAGGGCTAGTGGTTTCTGGGGGGTTTTCGTGTGTGCACGGTCCCAATAATTGGGGTGCAACCGTGCAGTGCCCGTGGGTATTCTTCGATCCAGAGTGAGGCGGTGAGAGGAATTGAGAGTTGATCGAGGGTGCTGGTGAGTTGTGAGTGTGTGAGAGTGATTAGGGAGTGAGAGGGATGCAGTGAGAGAGGCTGACGGCGTGATGGCTGTGTGTGAGGGAGTCAAGAGCTGCGGGAAAATCAGGGGGAAACAGGAAGGAAATCAGGGAGATTGTGAGGGATCGTGGCGGTGGCGGCCGTGTATGGTGCAGGTGGGCCCGTGGTGGTGACGTGAAGGCTGAGTGGGGTCGACAAGCCCCAGCGGAGCTCACGACGGCGACGGGAGGCAGGTAATTCCCTCATCCCCATCTCGATGCTCTGTTTAGCCGTAGAAGTTCAAAGTGGAAGTCGTAGCCTTAGAGGTAGAATCGATGAGTCTAGGGTGGTCTAGGTGACTCAGGGGAGGCCTGGGTATCTCCTGGTTGTGCTGCCGTGACGGGGGTCTACGGTGGTGGTTAGCACGACGGCGGGTGCTCTGCGTGCTCTGTTTTAGCCGTGACTTTCAAACCGAAAGTCGTGAAGATTGGAGTAGAGTCGACGGTCCAGGCGAGTTGGGCGAGGTTTAGGACGGTCCTAGGAAGGGTTTAAACTAGCTACCGTGACGGGGGGTAACCTGGGTGGCCGGAGAAGGAAACAGAGGATTTTGGGCCATTTGGTTCGAGCTTGAGATGATGGTGTAGGGGCCGTGTCGAGGTCAGTGGAGTTGGGGAAAGGATAGGGCAGGTCTGGACGAACCTGTGGGTGAAGAAAGGAGGTGAAACGGTGGCTGGACGAGGGAGAATGGTTCTCGCCGGTCCAGTTTACGGCGCCGGTTCAGCACAGTCGAATCGAGGTTGAGGGTGACACTGTAGCTGGCGCGTGAGGCCCACGCGCAGCCACTTTGGGCGGCGCGTGGGGGCGCGTGCGGTGGTCCTTGGGGAAGGTGTCAACATAGTTTTTGTTCTAAATGTTATAACGAGTCCAATGGAAGTGGTTTCGGGTTCATCGGACGTCGAATCGAAATAGTTCCGCGAGGGTGAAGGTTTAGGGTTCCGGTTCGTTACGTTTAGGACTCGGGGATTTTTGAGGGAATTTAGGTGGACTTTTGTAGATGTGTTAGTAATATACTTTGGCGGTTGTTGACAGGACCGGGATTTCCCGAGGAAGCTGAGGAACGTACGAGACGTTCGGGACGCGATTGAGGGCTCGGTACTGTGAGTGGACCCTTTCCTTAAACTCGAACATGCATAACTGTTTTCTATAATTGTTTTATATGTCTATGATTTCATGAATGTTGGATTTATGATGGGATTTTATATGGTTACACAGTTTTCGAGAAATAACGTATTTTTCACGTTTTACGAGAAAAGGGTGATTTTGAAAATAAAGCCATGGTTTTGGGGGTTTCACACGTTAAATGATTTCTAATGATTATAAGTGGATTTTGGAATATGATTTTAAGGATCAAGGTTTCGGTTTTGAAATCGGAATTTGACAATTGGACTTTGGTTTTAAGGTTGAAAAGTGGAATTCCGGATTTGGGTTCGGAATGACGGTTCTGAACGCCGGAAGGGCTTCGGACCGGTGATTTCGAATTCGGGTTTGGATGAGGAGTTCAAAATGGTTTTCAAACGGTTTTGGATTGGATTTGCTGGATCTGGTTATTGGGTTTAAAGACCCAGATATTGATTGACGGGGGACGGGCCCGGATTGGGTTTAAAGACCCGGATTGAGTTTAAAGACTCAGGAGTTTAAAGACTCGGATATATTGATATTTCCCCCGTAGGCCTGTTGAATTTAAAGACTCGGATATTATTGAGGCCTGGATTGAGTTTAAAGACTCAGATAGGTCCAGCAGGTTTGATCGGAAAATGATGTTTTACGCTATGGGTTTAGGATGCTTGTGATATGATTTCTATAACTGTTTTATAGTGTTTCTGTTTCTTATGATGTGGTTTATGGTGTTCTGGTTTATAACTGTTTTATGGACTGGCTTATGCATGTGGTTTCAAAACTGAGGGCTAAACCCGGTTTTCTTCTAAATGGTTTTGGAAACTTTTCTTTTATTTATGGTCCACTCACACCTTCTGTTTTTATTGCCCTCCAGGTTGTGGAGCTAGCGTGGGGTTCCAGCGTCGAGGCAGCGTCTGAGGCATAGAAGTCACGTGAGGGATCCCGGAGTGTTTCAAATCTTTCCGCGTGCGTGTATGTTAGTTTATCGGTTTGTCGTTTCTGTGTATTTTGTACTATGCTCTGTAAACGGTAGAGTTCGGGATATTTTGTATAGTTTCTCCTGCGTCTGACTGAGTACTTGGGTAGTTACGTGAGTTTACTTTGTAATTAGTGTCGGGGTGTCAGACGAGAGCAGGATTTACCTCGGGTTTCGGGGTGAAATCGGGGTGGGTCCTGACAGATCAAGCGTGGGAAACAGTCTCTGTTTTTCCAATTTCAAAGGCACCAGCACAATACCATTCTGTTCACTGTGCACTAAACACATTATCTCATAGTTTAAGTTTCCCACCACTACACATTGCCACTAATCCAATCTCTCTCAGTGACAATTGTCACTTGATGTTAAACAATTCCCTAAAAAATCCACTTACTCTGTTAAACAATAAGTCCACTCATGGCTGTTTTCAAACTGTGCCCTTGAAAATTACCATTTTGCCCTTCCTTCACAAAATTACTAAAATGCCCTTCCTCGTTCTAGAATCATAACTTACTCGTCCGAAGTTTGATTTCAGGGTTCCGCTTGTCGTTGTACTCAGGACATCGAGACCTTCCTAACGGTCTTCGAATTACGTGAAAATTCCATATCGTTTGAAAGGTCAACAAATTGCCCCTTCCAAACCAAATTACCGAATTACCCTTGAACTTCCGAACATCATAATTTTCTCCTCGAATGTCGGAATCGGATGTGCCACCTGTCTATGAACTCGTGATGTCCCGAACTACGTCACAGTCATTGGTCAAAGTCCGTTTGACCGCTCGAGCCAAAAGTCTACCGTTCGCCCAATTTTCAGGGGCAAAATCGTCTTTTTCTTCCAATTTCTTTCCCAATTTTTCCTTTTTCAAAAGTCCGGGTCGTTACATATGAGCTTATTCTATCCCTATGCATCGAGGAATGAATCAAACTCCTTTGATCCTCGAAATGATGCACGCCTCGTTGGGTATGCTGATGCAGGTTACCTAGCAAACCCACACAAGGCACGTTCCCAATCTAGTTATGTCTTTACCATTGGGAACATAGCTATATATTGGAGGTCTACGAAATAGACCCTTGTTGCTACGTCTTCGAATCATGCAGAGATTTTAGCCCTGCACGAAGCAGTTCGTGAATGCATATGGCTAAGAGCTATTACTGGGCATATTCGAAGTACATGTGGACTGAATTCCACCCATAATGAACCGACAGTTATCTACGAAGATAATGCTGCTTGCATAGAGCAGATGAAGACCGGTTTCATTAAGGGAGACAACACCAAGCACCGAAGTTCTTTTTTAACCAACAACAGCAAGAACATCGGAAGGCAAGAACATCGGAAGATTGAGATCAATCCAATATGATCTCAAGATAATCATGCGGACTTGTTCACCAAGTCATTACCAAAGGTCACATTTCAGCAGCATGTGCGAGGTATTGGTTTACGTAGACTGGCTGATCTACCTAATATGTAATTTTCAGGGGGAGTCAATATCAGGGGGAGTATCCTGAAATATACCAAGTATCCAGAAGTATACTGAGTATCCCGAAGTATATTCACATGATCATCGTGTACTATTTTGTCCTACGACCAGGTTTATTTTGTCTCATTGGGTTTTGTTACCTGGCTAGGTTTTAATGAGGCATATTTTGGTATGATCACCCCGCTAACAATGCATCTTGAAGATGTTATGAATTATCTCGTATGCATTTGCACATTTTCTCCCTTCAACCACGGGTTTTTCCCACTGAGTTTACCGGGTAAGGTTTTGGTAGAGCAACACTAATACATTTTATCTCAAAGGCGGATTATTTACCCGTATTCCAGAAGAGACGACATCAGCTACCTCAGAAGATTCCAATGTGATCACCTATATACACGTTGCACTCTTCTTTCTTCGACCAGGGTTATTTTTGTCCCATAGGGTTTTTGTTACCTGACAAGGTTTTAACGAGGCAACATATAAGTGTGTAGCCAAGCAGTACCATTACATGAAATATCCAAGGGGGAGTGTTGTAAATAGTTAAATGGTTATGTCTATTTATGTAATAGGTACCAAGGGTAGTTTTGTCCTTTTGTATTTATTAATTATCCTTCTCTATATAAGGGATAATTATCTTTGTAAACTCTAATGATCTCATAAGAAATCAGATGTATTATTTCTTCTCTTTGCCTCTGCATATTCTTTCTGCTCTACCAAATTTCCTTCCTAGTAGAGAATTTGTGGTCACAATAGGCAAGAGATTGACATTTCTCACGTGGAAGGTAAATAGTAGAGTAACAAAAAATCAATACACGTGTTGGATGACGAAGATGAGATTAAAAGTTCGGTTTTGTATCGTCATGTACAGCCCTATTTCTACTGAGAATTTATCAAAAAGAACCAAATTTTAGTTATCAAATAACCCTATTTTGCAGCTTAAAACAAAATCTCTTTGTTTCTTCCTTCAACACAGGTTGAGAGGATTACTTTGTATCTTTAGGTATTCCTATCATTTCCAGCAACCGATATAAAACCAATGTTGGCATTGAGTGCAAGCATCTTGAGAAGCCAACTGCTGCAGTCCAATTCTTGATTCATGGTTCCAGAGAAAAGAATCCGAGAAATGGAAAACAGAAAAATAAATGGCATTACAAATTTGGCAACATCACATGATTTGTTTCCTCTGCATTGCCACTGAGTAGTTGGTATGTGATGCTAAAGCGGAGCAATTGCAATAAATGTAAGCCCCAATAAGAAGCACCAGGACTCCCATTTAAGCTTAAGGATATATAGCAACTTGATGAAGAACCCACTGATCTACTGAATACACCAATTTGACAAGTCAAATGCAGTCCATTTCTTGATGCATGGTCCAAGTAAAGCAATTCCACAAAGGGAAAACAGAAAAATAAATGGCAGTGCAAATTTGGCAACATAACATAATGTTACTTATGCAACTTCAAATATATATTTACTCCTCGATCTCCTTCCGCTGGTGCTGATAAAACACAACAAATTGACCTATATTTTTATATCTGAAAGAGGATGAATGCCAAAGGCTTACCGGCTGATTCTCTTCATGGAGTGAGTCAGATTGAGCCCGAAGGTGGCTGGGAGAACCCTTTCCTCCATTACCAAATCCGAGTTGACTGCAAGAGTTGCAACAGAGAGATGCTTGACATGGGTTATCTTCCATTCTATTTGTGTGCTGGTATGGTGGAAGATGCCCGATATCATAAAGCTTTAACCGTAAGTACACTGGTTTCTAATTTTGAGGTTTATTTGTACTGGTCTGTGATTTTAAATACAAGTACTGTGACATGTAATGACATAATTTGTAGTGCCCCGGGTGCCTGCAGGGGCGCGGTGGTTTGAGAATTCTGAAAAGGGGAGGTGAAGCAATCGGAGATGAAGGTCAGGAAATGGCAGTGATGGAGATTGAAGTTAATGGATTTTTTCATGTGCACGGAAAAATCAAACTCTTCTATTTTAGGTGGATTTGCAGAAAGGTAACTTGTTAATTTTGTGATATAGTTGTTCATATTAATATAAAGTCTTGGGTTGTCTTCAATTTGCAAAGGTTTTCCTATTTCTAATATTGACATTTTCACACAGGATGATGATGGCAGAGTGGATCTTCTGGGGCCTTTTTCTGTGGAGAAAGATGGAAGCTATGTGTTCAATGAATCAGATGGCGATGAAATTCGAAAAATCGAAGGGCTCAGAGGTTTTTTTCGGGTTACTCCATGGGATGAAAAGGTTGACGGGTTCCGGATTAAGGTGGCTTCCAGGATATCGATCTTCTCATGATTCTGATTCGTTTTCTTGAAGATCAAACGAATGATGACTAATTCAGTTTCTGAATTGTGAGTGATCTTAGTTTATTTTTCTTAATTACATATTGTGTCATGAAGTTTCTTATTTATTTTCTTTGCTGTTTTTATCAAGTTAGCAAACAGTAAACTGCAATGCTTCTTCCTCAAGAAATCTCAACATTGTCATTTTCAGCTGTCAATCTTCGATCATATATTTATATGTATTTGTTGGTAATATTTATTATGAGTTGCCAACTTGGCAACTTGCCACGTACGCATTTATTTATTTTATGTATGAAATTAATTACGCGTTGTTCACAGCTGCTGCATTTGACTGACATAAAAGCGTATAATTTTCATGTTTCATAATAGCATAATAGCATAATAGCATAATAGCATATGGCATGTGGTTGGTTTAAAACAAGACTTTGATTTGGCCTTTGACGTTGATTCATTGTACCTAAACTGATTAATGATGTGAGCCTTAAGTTATTATAAGATGAAAGATGTGTATATAATAATCTGGGTCCTGATTCAAAAGTAATTGGCCGGGTCAAGGATATTATTGGCTATTTATAAGTAAGTCCTAAGTTGTTTTAGTTTTGATGGTCGAGGCCCCAAGCAATTCATTTGTTGACTGTTGAGGTTAACTGTTAGAGAACTTTTTTCATACATGCTTTCCCGAATATTGGTGGTTAATTAAAACATGATTAAGCATCCATGTTTATAATGAAACTCGTCATTAATCATTCAAATCCGTGTCAATTATTCAACAATCAGACCAACCGGCCACCTGCGCGCTCTAATTATGATAAGAAAATAATCAACTACTGTGCTCAGATAATTGAACTCGTCATCTGTCTAGTACACAATACTACTCAAACACAAATCACCAATAAAACATGGGATTTTTTTGGGTGATCACTCATCGATCGATTATAATTAATTAGTACGTAACATGCCACCATTAATCTTACATATACTTTCTTACATATAATTATATATATATATATATACACACACAATATATAGCAGGTGAAACATACTTCGATTAGCAAAAAGATTACAGTAATAATAATTATAATTATAATTTATAATTTATTACATATAATTGCCTTCATCACTTGATAATTTAACTTATATATATAGGGGAGGATTTTGTAATATATTACAATTACAAAATCTAATATTTCTTCTTATTAATTAATGTAATCCAATTAATCAGATTTATTCATTAATACATTTGAAAATAAGATAATATATATAAGTATATATATATATGCATATGTATATATTAATTGAAAAAAAAAACATCTTATACCTCAATAACAGAAGATCCTAGAATGGAAGGATCTGATGAAACAAAAGCATTATACATATATACATATATATATATAAATGATACAATATATCAAAATCAAGTGCATCTTCATATAAAAAAAAAACTCATCAAATTATATATATATTTTTTTTTTTTTTGCACCCTTAAAACTCCTTAATTTGTGCTTAAAAAAATTATAAAATTCAGATGAAATCTAAAAAAATAAATTCCAGGAAAAAAAAAAAACTACTTAACCAGCAGCATAATATAGGGCATGAATAATTGTCTGTTTTCTTTAGCTTCTTGTGTCTCTTACAAATTTATTTTATATTCTCGATACTTACCAACATTAATTATGCAGCCAAAACCAAAGAAAGAGGCGTGACAGAGCAACACTTGTATAGATATATGATGATGATGAGGTAGAAAACAATGAATTTATCGATCAAGTTATAGAAGTTGGAGAAACAGAAGGAGAAATATACATATACCTCATGAAATAAAGGTGTCCTTAATTAGGATGAAGAAGAGGTCGATAGAGTATTCGCCAGAAGATCACGGCCTTCAATTCTTACTAGTTAAAGAAAAAATTCTATTGTTGGTCAGTGAGTGATTGAAGCTGCAAGATGACCTGGTCTATAACCTTAATTTCATAATATATATACATATATGTATAGCTAAAAAAACTTGTATTTTTCATCAAATCATGATGTATCTGTTATTAATCTCTTTGATGAATGAAAAAAACAATTCACTGATTAATTTGGCACGAAAAACATTGAATAAATCAAGATCTAAAATATATTTAGTTGTATATGGCCATAAGATCTAAATTAAAATAGACCAGATCATGCTGGCAGCTTCAAGCTCTCAAGCCAACAAATTAAACCAGCTGATGACAAGTGAAGAAGAAGAAGAAGAAGACCCTTTTTAAAAGGAATTACCAGCTGATGATGAAGCTTTCACAGCTCATAGGAATTAGGATTGATTTGATTTTCTAAAGGAGCTAGCTAGGCAGCTGCAGCCATAAGCACGAGAGGCATGCATGTCTGTGGTTACGAGAGAGAAAGAGATGGAGAAACCTCGTGAGCCCTCTCTCTCTAGCTACCTAGCATTTATGCACCCTCTCTACCTTCTGCTCTTCTGTAGCAATATTATTAAGGCCCTTGCCTTTCTTTTTTGTCCTCCTTACAGCTATTGCTCTCTCTCTCTCTCTCTCTCTCTCTCTCTCTCCATAAATTAATTATAGAATAATATATAGGGTCATACAGTTACGTATAATATAAAATCTATATTATATAAATATGAATGACAAAATCATGGTCATAATGTAATATCATGCATCACATAATTACTCTCAATTTGTCAACAGTACTGATTTTTAATTTTTTCCTACAGCATATTATAAAGGAATTGAAAGACTAAAAATATGGACCACGTTCCATGTTCTGCTAGGCTCACAAATTAAATATTAAAACCCTCCTAAGTCCTGATCGACTCCAATGAACTGAAGTAATACCCTTTTCTTCTTCTTCTTCCAATTTATTAATCCAAGGAAAAATTAGAGAGAAACCAAAAGAAAGTTTGAAAAGTTGATGAGCAATGAGCATGCTCTTTTTCTTCTTGGTCTGAAAAGTTGATTGAGCATTTGCTTTCTTACATGCATTTAGCTTGTCTTTCACTCAAAGCATGGCTTGTGCTGTTTCTGCTCAACCATTAGGATGGTGACAACTAATACAATCTTTTCATGTCAGAAACATCTGTTGAATTATAATACGTTTTAACACAAAAAAACAAATCAAGATATGTTTGATTACGAGTTTGTGCTATACGTTAATAAAAGATATATCAAAAAGGTTTATCGATACGAGCTATTCAATACCATCAAAATTCATAAGAACCACTTAAATTTGAATCTGGATTATCATATTCACTATCACAAAAATCTAATTAAGAAGTTATTAGCTACGTACTCTGTCTTCATTTTTAGCAGCTAGCGCTAATCGGGTGTGACCATGCATGTGCTTATTGCGCCTGCCTGGTCCCTACAGCAATACATACAACTTCGATCAAATTAGTTCATTGCTGTTCAAATGATGTACATTATTTGAGAAAAATAATGCTATTAGGATATCAGTCCGTGATAATATTTTTGACAACGTCTCCTTAATTATTATAAATCAATATACGTATATAGAATTTATTTGTTAGAAATAATATTTAGCAAATTTATAGATAAACGTGTCAATAACATCTCCCTTCAGATAGTTCACGTGAACACAAAAAACGAGGCATATCAGCCAGTATTAATTGGGATGTTGCATTCAATTGTCGACTAACATGGCCTTAATTTTGGTGTTCACATAGATTATCTAGAACAAAGTACGTAGGAGTGGACATGGTTTGGATCAATATAAATATTAGCCAATTTCACTACAAGAAATATAAGCTGAGACCACCATTATTTATTAATGTCTTTTGAGGCTAAAGACACAAATTATTGTGGCAAATGATCAATGGCTATTGACCAAAAGGGCACAAAAGCAGTTACTGTGTCATTATTTATAGGCACAAATAAAATTTATTTGGTATCCATAGATGCAATATAATATAATTTTTTTATGAATACAAATGTGTTTTTCGACACATTTATAAATGAGTGTCTTTTGATATTGTACACAGATTTTAAAAAAAAATTACTTATATAGGATTGATTGTATACAAATGCTTGTATATGATTGTACAAGATTGATTGTATACAAAATTGAACACATTTTATGAAAAACACCATTCATCAGTACAACTAAGTGCATAAAAAAAAAAGTTCCATTAGATAATATAATTTGAGAAACATCATCTATCAGTACTAAATCCAAATGAAACCTCCATGGAATACATTATCCAACATCCATTAAATATAGAATTACTAGGTGTATGCTTCATATTGGACAACAACCTCTCTAGATGCAGAATTCAACTCAAAATGAAACATGTACCAAAAATTCCAATTCAACTAAACATCTACATCTACATATCCAATTCAAACTGAGCATCCCTAGATACAAAAAGCCACAAGGGCATCAACTAGAGACCTATATCATTTACCTCTCACTTTGTTTCTCTTTTCAGGACCCAGTACTTGAACATAAATTTGATTCCATACTTCATGTGTTACCTCATCCCCATTGTCCCTAGCCTCTTCAAGTCTTTCAAATTTTGCCTGCATTTTAAATTTAGTTTTTATCAAAATTAGCTAAAATTGTACCCTCTATTTTAATTTTTTTTTAAATTAAACTACATACCATCACACATCTGGACTCTTCATCAATTGTTGCCAATTTGGACTCCTAGTGTGAGTGACCGTGAAGAATGTAGCACGATCAGGTTCTTGGCCCTTTTTTCCATCCTATAATACATTAATTTATTTTCGAAGTTAGTTTATATAATAGATGTGTACTGCACAATACTTTCCGAATCCATATTATAATCCAAACATAAATCATATATATAATTATTGCAATGCATTTAAACAGAAAACTTCTCAATTTTCATAGAATCAATATACCATTGCATATCTAAACAGAAACCTTCTCAATTTTCATAGAATCAATATACCATTGCATTTCCAAACTTATAGGTTATTGTGAAGAATCATTAACTTACGTATTCATGTCGATTTTGAACAAAAGTCCAACAGTCATGGATCACGTGGCAGATAGAATAGCCTACGAAGCCTTGCCCTCCAACTTCGGA
This sequence comes from Prinsepia uniflora, assembly GCA_032719365.1. Taxonomy (NCBI): domain Eukaryota; kingdom Viridiplantae; phylum Streptophyta; class Magnoliopsida; order Rosales; family Rosaceae; genus Prinsepia; species Prinsepia uniflora. The sequence goes on from CM064866.1 coordinate 65,718,948, forward strand.
AATGATCATTCAATTTTTGTGCAACATTACCCTTGATAATGACCTCCTTTCCACCAGCTCTTGGAAATGTCCAATCAATTGTTACCTACATGAACAAGTGCTCCCTTTATCAACCAGGTTTTATATATACATGGCACACATATAAAGTGCTTAGCAATCAGCAACATCAAGCATCAAGGGGCATTCATAGCGCATAAATCAAATGATTTGAAATAAATAATTAAATGAAAGGAATTTAATATGATTATATGCATAAGGTCATTTAAAATCTATTTTCCTTTTTTTCAACGTTCTTCCTATTCAAATCCAAGTATCTATGCATTATAATTCTCTGAACAACAAATTTAAACATGTCATCAAATTCACATTACTTCAAACAACTCATGAATGTTTCGAGAATAGCACCATGCATCTTTAAGAGGTCTAGTCACCTGCATCACAAGCTAATAAATTTTGATCCCCTAAATGTTGAAAAAGTCAAAACTGAAAAGATGAGCACTCATATATGCATACCTAAAATCAACAAACAAAATTTTCTATAACATATGATCTTTATCATTCTTCATTATTCTTCACAGCAAAATATCAAATCATGCAAGTAGAGTCAAAGAATAAGGACAACTATGAATATCAAAGGAAAAAAATTAACACTATGAATCATTTACAAGAGTTTTGTACTTAAATTTTGATTAATTTGTAACAATCGTTGAGCTTGGTGGTTTACATCATCTTAATTCATTTCAAAAGAAACAAAGTGAAAAAAAAAAATTCTAACCCATCCCACCCAAACAACCCATCTTGCAAACATCAGCCTACAATAACGTTGTGCTCTGCCCACAAAAACAATCCACGCTCATATGCACCTTCCTTTTCAATCATTTCCATCTGCAGCGCACCCACAACACAAAAAACTCATAACTCAATGCAACTAACAATCAGTAAACATTATCAAGATGACTTTTTTAACCATATGTATAATAGAGGAAAGTGAAGAACCAATGGAGAGCGTACAAGGCTAGGACCATTGCATAGAGTGTTGCTTTTCACTCATCAAGAGTTGGTCTCAAAAGAGTGATTATCTCATGCAAATGAACACTGCAAGATACTGCCAAAATACTATTCAAGAAACGACGAGTTGCACCGAGCAGAGTTCAGAAAATAAGCAACGTGGGGAAGAGAAATAAAGTACCTACATAAGTTATAAGTTTGTATATGTTAACTTCTTTGCAAATGGTGTTCCCTTCACTTCTCAATTAAAAAAAAAGTAAAACCAATTAATTTTGTAGGAGTAATTGAGACCCATTTCTTATTTGCATCATTGACAAAAACATAATATATTGGTTTGGTACACGAAAAAAAAAATCACAAAACAGATGGTAAACCTAACAGCTACATTACTATGAATGTGCAAAGAAACTAAGTATTAAACCTTGTGAATATCTTAACCTCTGCTGATGAGAAACACAAATTTCCCAAAGTAATTTAATTCTTCAGTACACTGCATAAAATAGGGTGGTAATTCTTCAGTACACAGATTACACAAAGTTATAACGATTGGATTTCAAAAGAATATCCATAGAAATGTATTTCTAGTGATAAAATAGAAACCTTTCCCGTTAAATTTGGAAATGCAAGCACATATAATCTTAATCAACATAAAACGGTGTTACCACCCAGATTCTTTTGAAGAGTTTCTTGTTTGAATTCCCACTTGATATGCATTCTTAAACAATAAGAACAAAAACAAAGTCATAAAGCAGCAAAAGTAACAACAATAAAAAAGCCCACAAAGCTAAATTTCATTACTCAGTTGCCATCGAGTTCACTGGAGACTCGGGGCACATCAAAAGCAGTAAAGCAAGATGAAACCCCACACTAACAGTTGAGAAATACCTAACAACTCTCAGAAGCCTTTACATACATCAAGTGATCAATTACTTAAAAAAACTAAATATACATATTACACAACAATTATGTTCTTCCATACTACAAATTCAATATTTCAATTAGTGAGACGAAGACCAATATTACCTAAGCAGAAGCTATTACATCAAAATTAGGGTTGAATTTACCGGTACATGAACAGATGCTTCCATTTGCGCTAGAGAAGACCGTCAATGATGGAACGTACAGAGAAAAATTGGGGACTTTCTCAGCTCTCCTCTCTCACTCTCTCACTCTCTCACGTATGAACTCTCTCACTCTCAGGAAGTCAGCCGAAAGGGGCGAACATTTTCAGTGAAAAAAACTCTCACTCTTAAGAAGATGAAGGGTAAAATGGCGGAAATTTTCAAGGAAAAATAAACAGATGGTTGGCAGAAATAAGGCATATAGAATTAGGTCACGTATATCACAAATGGACGATCGAGATTAGCCTATTTGGATGGTTCATATGGGCTACTCTTTTTTTAAAAAAAAAAATTGTAGACAATTTGGGGGAAATTTGATTTTTTTCACTAAAAAAGTACGGGAATTAAAAAAAAATACAGGAGATGAGTGATGGAGGAGGACAGATGAGAGAATGGTTTCAGATATTTACTACAATAAAGAAACAAATATACATTTGTGTCCTTTAGTGCAACGCTATACACATGGTTAATTGTGCCTTCATTTAGTGAAAATTCTAACAAAAACTTTTGTACCTATTATATCAGTCTTTGGGCACAAACAATTGTGTTTTTTTTCATAAATGGAACATACCAAAATTGTTGGTGTCTGATACAATAAAATAGGACACTAAAATATTATTGGTGTCCAATATAACAATAAAGGACACTAAAATTATTTTGGTATCGTCAACAATTGTAGCCTAAACTTTGTTTTCTTGTAGTACAAATTCAAATTGTTAAAAATTGATCTTAATAATTTGATACGATTTGGATTTTCAAAATATAGAATTAAAATCGTTTTACTCCAAGCTATCATTAATGGTTTTGTTTGAATCAATTTGGAAGGTTTAAGCATAAATTTTGGGAATTGATTTTTACATTCTATATTCTACTTTCTGCAATCCATTTTGAACAAAATTAAAAGAGAGTGGAGTGCAAAAAGTAAAATTTGAAGTGTAGAAATCAACTCCCTAAATTTTTATGTAATTTGTTCACAAAAGACCCTATTATCATTCTCATCAAGATTTCAGTAATATATTCACATCATGATTTCATTCACTTACATGATATACATCAGAAAGTAGAAAATTTAATTCACTTACATGAAGTTTTCATTCATGCACATCAAAAAATTAAAATTTTCAGCATTTTAAACTTTAAATTTCAACATTTAAACTTTAAATATAGTGGGTTTAAATATAATTTAAACTAGTAAATAGTAGAAAATTGATAAAGATTAAGTGAGGTAGGACATGTGATGAACACTTGCAATAATATATTTTACATAATGAAAAATATTAATTAATTAATAAATAAGAATATTAACGGTTCAATTTGAATTTAAGCTATTTTCATACTGGAAATTCAAAATTAAATTTGTTAATAACAGAATGATTTGAAAATTCAAACTGTTTGATCTTTGTTTAGCCAAATTCAAATCGCAGTGCCAATAACAGTTTAAATCGAATTAGTTTTTCAATTTCAATGCGGAATCCTTGTGTAACAGTTAGCACGAGAGGCATGAAAAATAAAATGAATTGGCCAGGTTGGTGGAATCAGTTGAGAGTGTCCTTCTTTTGTCTTTAGCTTTGGGTGGTTCTTCTGTCTTTGGTTGACAATTACAACGGTATGCAGACAAGCCCTAATGGAGATATATGATGGACCACACAGCTTTTAAATAGGGTTTATTATGTATAGGCCGGGTCACATGCTTTTTTCTCTATAAAATCTAAAGCTCCAAACTCCAAAGAGTTCATTGGTAATGAATTCAGCTCCATTTCATTAAATTTCACACCCCAAAAAGTAAAATCATTAAGGTAGGTATAGTGGTGTGGTTGTGAACAAAACAATAATATTCAAAAACAAAAAATAGTACCCAAAACAAAAATTAACAAAAAGAAATAAGACGAGAAGAGTTTTTAATACAATAATATTGAGAGAACTGATTTATGTTATATGTATATAGCGTATCGATCCCGTCCAATGAAAGTCGAATTCGAGAATTTCCACATAACATATAGCAAAGAATACCATTAAATCGTAACATTAAATAGCAAAACGAAAAAAGTTGTATCGGAGAAAATAGAAAAGCAACAATTTATTGCCTTTTCATGGACCACTAAACATATAGTCATAACACATTTGTTGCATACAGATGGGTAGGTTTGTTTTATCATCTGCATTATTATTAGTTAATTTCTCCCATATATATTTAATTAAGAGTGGTGTGGAATCATTTTTGTAGGATTGCATTATCTCTAATCAAATATTTTTTTGTGTGTGATCTTAATCATTTGTTGGAAAGATAAAATGAAGGTGGAAATATGCTTCGGTTGGTATAAAGTCTAATGTACTTGTCATATATAATAAGATCATACATAAGTTTTTTTCTTTTGAATCTTGCCTTTTTAATTAACCTGCTCTAATCCTAATTCAATTGTCGTTTACCGACGTACCTCTTACCTATTTTAAACCTAATTCAATTTTCATCTTCACCTATTTTAATCCTTACTCATTTTTTCCTTCTCTTTTAGTCGCTTAATTAAGGTAAGAAAGTAAGAGTGGAAGACTATAAAGACTTCAAAAAATGATTTTAATATTCCGGCCAAGTTAGTTTGATGTTGTGGAAGATATGGCAGATCACCAATTTCCTTGATGCAAAGGTCATCGAGTACGTGACACCAATGGAAACAAAAGGAAAGACACACATCACAAACATGACAGGTTGCTCCACCAAGCAACACGTACAGTTAGTTCTTTCATATTTGTCTTCCTTTTGACATTTCTTTTCATCTTCTTCATTGAAAAAATGGATCTATAGGTTGTCCTGTCTGGTGAGGCACATATATCGGACCATTATTCATCAAGGAATCTTTTCTCCTTCTCCCAGAACTCTTTATACCAAAATAACATCATTCCTCCGTTAACTATTCTGTTAATTTTTTTTTTTAAATATAGATGTCAACAAAATAGGATCTAAATTAATAATAAATATGCACCACGTGGCAAAAAAAAATTATTGGGTCGAAATGATAAGAGATGGATAGAGAAGAATGTGTAAAAATGGAGAAATTAAAAAAAAAAAAAAAACTTCATATTGAAGTCACAATAATCTCATATGCCTATCACCTATCTCAAACCCTAGGATTAAATTCCGAGTACTTTTTGAATTTTTTGGAAAGAGTATGAGTTTCTTTGAACATTTTGTCACTAAAGTTAAAAATACATTTAGGAACGAAAATTCAGATGAATAGCACCTTTAAAAAAGTTTTTATGACATTGTTCATCTAAATTTGTCGTTGCTAAAGGTATTTTTATCTTTAGCGACAAAATATTCAAACAAACTCATACTTTTTCCAGAAAATTCAGAAAAATCTAGAAATTTTTCTTAACCCTTGGGAAAGTTTTGATGTAGTCGATGTTATGAACCCATTGGCGTAGGTTTCGAATCGATCGGATATTGTCTCCGGGTAGTTTTGAGTGTCCGAAGTGTTATGCATAGATTTTTAATTCGTATTTTAATCCCATAAATTAGGGGACTTTAATGTGAGGTTACTTGGGACGTTAGAAACCCTCGGTTATAATGTTTGACAGGCGGTACAATTCTCGAAATAATGGAGAAACGCATAATTGAGATTAAACTATGAGGACGGTGTGTGAGTGAACTTTTATTTTATAGATTATTATCATGCATAGTTAAATTTTTTGATTTCTTTATTGCATGATTTATATTGCAATGGTTTGAATATGATTTCAAAATGATTATTTGACAATTTTTTGGCCTTATTGTTTGGTCCTAAACACGGTGATTTTACGGTATTTGGTGGAAATGGTGTTTTGGGCTTAGGCCCATATTGGAATGTGTTTTGACTTAGTATTAAGTATGTGATATTTATGTGTTAAATTTGGTATGAGATCATTACGTCAGGAATAAATATAAGATTAGGGTATGAGATCAACTCACATTATGTCGGGAATAACTCAACCGACCAAATGTACCATTACACGTATTCTTAAGCACTTCACCCCGGAAGTCTCCACGAACTCTAACTTGGCTCATTGGGCTTCCATAATCATGGTGCCTCACAAACTAGTAATTAACATTAACACAATCAAAGACTTAACTCTTGAAACCCAAGTTCGTCATCCTCGAAACTAAACTTTGGATGCCCAAAAATAACACTAAATGATCTCTGATGGACGCTAAACCTTACTATCTAATCCAGAACGTCGAAACCAACTGTACCCAACCCAAAGAAGGCCAGGGAAGGCCTCCACGCGCCCTCTTGCGCCACCCTCTTCCCCCCCTCCCCCCCTAAGCACAACTAGAACTACTTGCCCCTAACCTCGCGTAGGCCAGCTCTCGATGGCCAACCCTCATCGACACCAGCCGGAATCAGGCATTATTGGCTGAAACCAAGCTTCTACAACTCCTCCAATTCTCAACCAAAAATCATGATCTACGAGCCTAGGAACATCTCCTCAACGAGAGGAACACAATTATGGGGTCAAGGAGTCGAAACACTACCTGTGGCAGTAAAAAATTGCCTCAAAATGTGCGAAAACCCAGAAGTTCTCGTTGTCGTCGTGTCGTCCACATATAACAATCCAACATTTCCAAAATTACAATTATTTCCTTATCATTTCAGACCCGTAACTTTTGTTTAGGGACTCTCAAAGGAAACAAAATTGGAGGAGATGAAAGTTGTGTTAAAAGTGATGTCAAATCTGATTGAGGAAAAAACATAACTGTGGCTGAGGCGGTTGGGGAAACAACATTGCCGACAGTTGCAATTGAAGAAACAGTGGTGGCTTCCTCCGAAGAGAAGAAGATCGAGGCTCCGCCAACTGCGGTGGATGTAGTGTCAAAGGGGATTGAGGAAACAAAAATTCCAATTTCAGGGGAGAAAATCGGGGAGGCGTCTGCTACTTCTTACGAGGATCTTGGTGCGAATGTTAAGGATGAGTCGTTGAAGAAAGCAAGTGAGGTGGCTCCGGTTGAATCAGCTGTTGTCAAAGGAGAATATGGCATGCTAGAGATTCCCGAAACCCCTGATCCAGTAAGCTTATTTGATTCATTCATTTTTTATTTTTTCCGACTGCATTTGTCGAAGTTTTTTCCCATATGAATGATGGTTTCATGGTTTTTATGGTGGCAGTTGATTGTCTCTATCACCAGACAACCTCTGCAACCGACGACATGGAAGAGTTGTTATGGACTTTTCCAAGTCGTTCATGGCGTTGGGTCTTTCCAGGTCTGCCTCTTCCTTGTTTCCTTAATTTGGTTGTGTAAATTGGTTTTTAGCTGTACAGGTAAAAAAACAAAATGATAGATCTCAAAGAATAGCCACGACCTTCATTGCAGCAATAGTGGCTATTTATGAAATTTCTGGGTTTTTTCTCATGAAATTTCTGGTTTCTTGTTCTAGAAATTTTTGGATTTTTGTTCATTAAATTTCCGGGTTTGATTCTCTTGGAACTCAGAGTTAAGTGGCGTGAGTGTTCAATTCATTGAATTGGGTTTTGGGGTTGAATTTTATTTTGTTTTGTTCTTTAATTTTTTTAAATTTCAAGTGGTAAAAATCTTAAATTCATAGAAACCCAGATCCAGATGATGTGGTGATGATGATATGGTGAGTACATATGATGGATTGGAGAAAAAATAAATTTGAGTTGAGATGTTGATTGATGGAGATGATGAATTGAGGAATAGAAAGAAGGGAAGATGATGAATTGAGATTATAATTATTCCCAAATTGCCCCTTCAAATTTTGCCACATCACATGTTAAATGGTTTTTTTTTTTTTGCCACGTAGGCACTTAACAAAAAATTGGATGGAATTTTTAACGGAGGTACTCTTTTGAAATTGATAGTATAGTTTGGGAACGAAAATGAAACTTTTTATAGTTGGGGTACATTTTGAAATCGGACCTATAATTTGTGTACTTTTATGTAGTTTATCCTACTTTTAATGATTTTGATGACCTTCCAAGGCCGTTATAGAAATCGGAGCTAGTCTAGGGGTGGAGACATGCACAGTGAATCAGTTAAAGTATCTCTTGTATGACATGTGTTGATGATAGTTTCGGTATTTAGATAATTTGTTAGATGAGAACAGGGCCAGTTGCGATTATAATAGTATTTTAGGAGGGGGTCTTATCAGATTTGGGCGGTTTGGAAGCCGCGCAGGGGTGTGGGTGGCTTATGAAATTGGTTTCTTTAATAAATAATTTTTAAAATTTAAAATAATTTTATCTATATCAACATTTAATAGAAAACTTAACAGAATAATTAACCGAGGGAACATGTTGTCACAGTTTGAAGAGTTTATGGGTAATTGGAGTATTTGAAAATTTAAATATAAAGTATAAATTATAAGATAGTAAAGTGTAATTTATCCTATAAAATAACAACTAAAAAGAAGATTAGTATGACTTAATTGTTGATCAGTTTCATTACAATAACGACCTAATTAAGACTTAAGCAATTATTATTAGATTGTTTGTAGTGAGAGGGAGAGCTCAACAACCCCTTAAAACCTCAAACTCTATTTACTTATTAGATTTTTACTTTAATTAATTATCTTGGAATTTGGAAATTAGCTTCTGGGGGCCGAGGCCACATTTTATTTTTTTTCTTTAATTTGTGCACTCTTTGGGTTTTTTTTTTCTTCGCTCTATTTATTTAGAATTTTATCGATTACAAAATAAAGAAATGCGTAATAAGAAAATAAGAGTGTAAGCATCACTCCTCTAATTTTTTGCTACCTTGTTTTATTTGAGTTGGTTCAACTACTTCACAGCATCATCACATTAATTGGTTACATAATCTTCACAAGCTAGACCATACTTGATAAGCCTTTAGTTATGAGTATAAATCTTATTCATAATCTTCGAGTCCTAATTAAAATGCTCTCCTTTGATTGTAGATTTTGAAAGCGGAGCTCTAATTTACCATCTAGGGATAAGTTCAAAGACTCTAACTTGAGGAAGTTCTGTGTATCAAATATATAATATATATATATTCAACACTTGTTGTCTCACAAGTCACAAGGGAAAGGTTGACGCCTTTGGACCATGAGTTTTGATGATGGTGCATTTGAATCAATATTGAAATCTCTTGAATATTTAGAACTCTATTAACTCAAACTTCGAGAAAAAAAAGACCCTATAGTGAGAAAATATTACATATACTTAATATATTATGAAGTTATTTACAAAAACACTCCCTAAGGTTTTTTGTGTTTTCGCAATGATAGGACTTGTCCCAGAAAAATACACCGAAAAACGTACTTGGTCATGCTCCTGTCTGAAAACTAAGCGAAGTTTCAAAAATACCCTAGGACATTGACTCCTAGCATGAGAATCCTCACATCAGGGATGATAGGACCCATCCCTAGAATACTGAAATTAACACTCGGGCCCTGCTCCCGTCTGACAAGTAACTTAAAATGTAACACCTGAATCTTGAGATAACGTAAATTCGAAAAATAGAAAGGCAAAAATACAATTTTTCCCTTAAAAAGTCAATTAGTTGACTTTTTGCTCTGGACATCCTTTGAGAATTCCAAGCAGACCGTTACGAAGGTCTGGGGATCCTGAATTCGTAGGTAGGCGGCACGCCAAAATCAAAGGACCGATGAATTCGTTATGGATCATGAATGATTTAGGGGCATTTTGATCAAGGTGAACAAAAGGGTATTTTGGTAATTTTTCATGAGGGACCTAGGATATTCTATACTTTTCTTCACATTTCTTTACTCTTCCCTCTTAAAATTCTTCCATCGACATAATGTCTATATAAAGAGATGAGTGTGAGTTGAGTTGTAGTTCGGTGGCCTAGGGCAGAAAACCATGAAAATATTAAGAGACTAAACCCGTGAGGGAGAGGAAAGCCATGGAAAGAAAAAGGAAGTGTTGGGAAGACGAAAGAACGGAAAAGAGTGAGAGGAAGAGAAAACTACTTGCAAACGATGAAGAGAGGGGGAGAGAACAGTGGGTAAACCTAGGTACCGTAAGCATGAAACAACCATGGCCGAAAGCCATGAGGTTGGGACGCGAGTTTGAGGAAGGTTTTCGTGCATTTGACCATACAGATCATTTTCTGAGGCTATGTACATGTTGTTAGACGTTTAAAATATGAAAAACAAGAAAGTTGGGAGATATAACTGGGTCACGATCGCGAGTTAAGAAGACCCGAAACCAGGACCCACGGGAGGTCAGAGATGACCTCTGCGCAGAAGCATGAAGCCCATGTGCAGAGGCAGTCTCCGACTTCTCTCGGTGCATTCAGGCGAGTCGATCGGAATTTGGAAAAACGATCAACATGAAAAATATTCAGGATGTTATTTGGAGTTTAATGGTCCAAGGTTTGAGTTAATTGGACCTTGTATGAGAAAGATATGCTCGTTCAAAGTTGTTATATTTTATTTAAACATCCATAATTAATTCTCAAAATTGGGATTAATTAAGGGCTTAATCATCAACCAATCGAATGATAATGAATTGAATCATGGCAATCCATGGTGAAAGGAAGAATTATAACATGATTGTGGGATCAAAGGTTTGCTATGGTTTTGAGATGAATATGTGATAATTTAAGGTGATAATTGATTAAGTTCATTAAAAAAATGGCTTATAAGGTGTTGATGTGTGGCAATTGATGCAACCAATAGTCTTACTATTTGAGGTATAAACATGTGTAGGATTGTAGGGCTACGCCAAGAGAATATGATGAATACTCATAAACAGAGAAAGGTAATGTAGATTATAATAATAATAATTTGATTATTAATGAAGTTTCATAATAAACGAGTACCTTATAAAGGGTTAATGGAAGTATAGAGGATTTACGAACTTACACATAAATGTGGACGTCAATTGAACTATCACTAGCACTATTTTTAGCTTAGTTAATGTTATGCAAACGTTATTATGTGAATTACAATATGTTTATAATTGAGCAATTAACTCATAGGTCCCTACTAATATGTAAATTTATTCAAAAACTTGCATATAGAAAAATTAAACTCATAGGTCATTTGACTAATCAAATGACTATACAATTTAAAATAGACCATAGTTTTTATATAAATTACAACTAATGCCATCTAATTGTAAACTAATCCAACAACAATCTAAAAATCACTTACCAAAATTTATCATGATTTCAACATTACTTTTTATTTTTTTATTATAAGAGTATATTGAGGATTATTAAAATATTACTCCTATTTATATATATTTTTTTCACTTGACCATTTTAAAAGTAATATGAATATCTAATCTAACTTAAAGTAAGATAATTAAAAGCAGTAATTCTTCAAAAATACTTTTAAATTTAAAAATTCTTTATCTTCCGATATTAAATAATTTGATTAATTTCGTATAGTTTAGGGTTTAATTCTTGAATTTTGTACCAAAATTCAAGAATTAAACCCTATGTCGTACGAGTTTTTCACCACCATTTCCACACCACCCACCCCCCCCCCCCCCCCCCCCCCCCCCCCCCCCCCCCCCCCCCCCCCCCCCCCCCCCCCCCCCCCACAAAAAAAAAAAATTTCTATACCCTACCGTTGAACCCCAGACAATACGGATTTTATTTTATTTTTTCTAGAAAAAAAATTCAATCGTAACTATATACAATATATATATATATAAAATATTTATTATATGTATAATATAATAAAGGCTCCAAGAGGTCAAAGAAATCAAACACTAAGGGGGACATGGGGTAAAAAGGACAAAAAAAGACAAAAAAAGGGCACATGTGGAATTTCTTACTTATAATTTCTGTTTAGGGGCTTTTGAATAAAAAAAAATTTGAAGTAAGGTCTTATTTTGTTTAATATACAAGTATTAAAAGTTTTAAATAAAACTAAAAGTTATTAAGGATGTAACAATAATTTACTCTTTATAATTTAATCGAACAATCTACAAATTGAATCATCTTAATTAAAGTTAGGATATGAATATCTAATATGATATTTTAGACCTATGGCTAAACGTGTTACTATGTATATGTGTGGATTGAGGTGTAAATGGGGATAACTGTTTGGACGGAAGTAAGACACCGAATATGATCAAAGTACTAATCTTCACGACTTTTCAGGATTAGTGGATTGGACATGGGTAGTGACCCCGCAAAAATGACTTTATTTTGGTTAATCTAATGAGTAATAGATATGAATGAATTTATTATATCCTTTTTTTCTGACAAAAAACATCAGACGGGAGCAGGATCGGTCGGGACCAGTCCTGTCATAAAATACCAAATTTACTCTCGAACTGTAACGACCCGTCCCGAATGTCGAGATTAAATATTAATTAATTATGAATTTAGTATGATTAATCGAGGATAAATCGAGAGAAATCAGACGGACGGTGTAAAATGACCGTTTTGCCCCTGGACTTGGACAAACTGTTGATTTTTGAATCGGAGAGTCAAACATACGAGGACTGTTACGTAGATCAGGACATTACGAGTACGTAGACAGACGACACGTCGAAATCGGACGTCGAACGGGGAAGTTATGGTCATTGAACCGAGAACATTTAAACTTACGTCCTAGGAATTAGATTAAGGTAATAATAAAATAATGAGAGACTGATGAGTGACAAGTGGACTCTTGGATGAGTGACAAGTGTCACTCATCCCATGGCCCAAATTCCCAAAAAAAGGGATCTTGTCCCATTGGTTGTTTATATATATATATATATATATTATTCATCTCTCATCTCATCGTTCATCTCTCCCTCAATTCTCACATCCCTACCCTCAATCTCCATCATATTTATCATCTTCTTCAGTTCTTTTCTTCAACCCGCGAGAAACCATTAACCGTGCAACCCACCCTATATAAACCCCCCATTTCTCTTCGGTTGTGGTTAGTGTGTGAATGAGAGTGAGTGAGGAGCTTGAGTTGATGAAGATGAGACCATCGGGGTGGACCGTCGTGGACGGTGGCCGGGGAAAACCGAGACGGTGAGCTTCAGGTTAAAAAATGTAAAGATGGATTCTGATGGCTGTTGAACGTTTTAGAGGATGGGAGGATGCTACTGAGGTCGAGGCGAACCCAATAGTGGCCACGACGGTGCTCGCGACAGCGAGGTAAGTGAGAAACCCCGAGAATGCCCTGTTTTGATTAAAAAATGATAACTTGTGATTTGGTGGTTATTGATCAATTCTAATGATTGGAAAACATTTCTGTAGGTCATATAAGTCGATTGGGATCAAAAGTAAGGCTGGAGGTGGCCGAAATCGTGAGGAACAGAGGAGGAAAGTTTGAAGGTTTGATCGACGATTGGGAAGGTACTTTCTAGACCTTGTTTCTATGTTTTGAAGTCGTGAATCGATTAGGAATGAAAGGACGAAGGTGTAGGAATTAAAAAGGGTTGAAAACGGGTTCGGAATGGTGAGAACCAGCCTCGCCGGTCCGATTGAACCGGTTCAAACCGGTTTAACCAAGGTTGAAGATACACTGTACACCGGTGCGTGGACCACACACGCAGTGCCTTTGGGCGGCGCGTGGGACACTTCTGGGACATGAGATCAAATATGAAATCATCATTTTGATGTAACAAACATTTTGGGACTGGTTTCGTGTCGATCAGACACCGTTTCGAGGTAATTTTGGGTATCTGAAAGTTTAAAGTCTATGAAAAATACGTTTAAAAATCCCGAAAAATTAGGAGGCTTTAATGAGAGGTTATTGAAGTAGTTAGTAACCCTCTAGTATGATTTGGACAGTTTTGGATATTTTGAGGACACTGGGGAAGTCACGGTACATTTCCTGCGAGGGGTCATTATATGGAGCGACCGAGCCGTATAGTGACTCAGGAGCAGGATTGCTATGATTAGACGTCTGAGACGTCAGACATCTGAGATGCCAAAGATATGGACCCGGAGACACCCCAGGCACCACGCGTTGCTTTGACCGTGAGATATGACGTCTGGGACATCAAGCTTCTGGGACGCTAGGCATCTGGGATGCTGAGAATGGGTATTTGGTAAACATGAATTATTGGATTTATGAAATGGTATTTTTGTGTTTATGGATATGTGTTATAGATTTGGGCAGTGGCCCATTTGGATCTGGATTTACGGATTTTGGTATTCTATGGTTTTGGGCTGAGTTCCCACATATGTTTGGATTTACGGTTTTGGGCTAAGACCCTAATGATTTATTTAAGTAAATGGTTTGATTACTGGTTTTCGATTGCATGCATGTTTTTTCGTGAAAAGCATAAATTTATTCTTATGAAATGTGTTTTATTAAACTATTGATTTTTCGTCCACTCACAGCTTTTAATGGTTTTAATGCCCTCCAGGTTGGTCGCGGATGCAGGCTGTAGCAGAGACCGAAACATCACACTCCTTCATCGATCCTAGAGCGCTCTGGAAGCCCCGAACAGGCTGAGGTTTGAGTTATCCCTTGTCTGACACTTCGTGTCAGACAGGAGCATGACACATCCCGCGTTAATCCCGGGGGGATTTGGGATGGGTCGTGTCAAGAACCTTGTTAGACAAGGGATACATGCACTCCTTCTCAATTCATGCGCATGCCACTTGAATAGCCTCGAATCATGTGCAACGACCCTAGAGGGTTATCAAAACCATGAAAACATGTGAGTGGACAAAAATAAGTACTTAAAAAACATAGTTCAAACACATAAGCGATTTTAACCTCTGTTTAATATAAAATTATGCATGCATATGAAAACCATTAAATCTTGGGTGAAAACAGAGTATAGCTTATGAACCACGAAATACGCGAAACATTAAGAACTCAACTTGTACCCGTAAATCAATTCATATACGAAAATATCAAAGCATAACAACAACACAACTATCACATAGAATCAACTCATCTTCAATGCTTGAATGCGAGCCACCATATCATATAAACACTCGGGGATACAACATTCGAGTGTCTACTCAGGGATACAGTATATGAGCGCTAGCCACACATCATATCATATAACCACTCGAGGATATAGCACCTGAGTGGCCACCTAGGGATACAACATCTGGGCGTCACTCACATAATCAACTCCACTATCAGTAGGCCAACTACTCAGAGATATAATATTTGAGTGGCCGCTTAGGGATACAACATTTGAGCATCAAACCACATAACTCAACCACTTGGGGATTCATCATCCGAGTGGCCGCCCAGGGATACAGTATCTAGGCATAACCCAGTAATCTAAGGAGGGTTGTTTGTAAACACAACAATTCATAAATATCCAGAAACCATGTATTTATAACTCACATTAATTTTTAAAACCAAGTTCACGTTTCAGAATTCGGGACTTGACCCAAAATACAGATCATGCAAAATCTCGTAAAACATGCATTTTCAATAACTTCTGTAACATCATCAAAATTCATATACAATCAAACCAAGTCAATATTACATAAATCACACATATTTAATTCACGTATTAATTATGTAAACCCAACCATGTCTCGAAATCTGGGCATAAACACAAATCACCATGTATGCCAAAATTTCGTAAAACGTGCACTTTAAATAATTCGTAAAATCACCCAAAAATCACATAAAATCCTAATCAAATCATCTTCACATAAATCACATAATAAAGAATTTAAAACACATAAATATATGCATGCATAATAGTTTAAAGGAAAGAAAGTCTACTCACACTTGGTCCACGTAGTCTGATACCGAATTACACGCCTTTCCGTAATTTTTGAATCCTTTCCCGCATGTCATCAAGCAATTTTAAGGTTACTAACCATCCCAAATAACTCATATTTTAAGCCCTTAATTTTTTTGGGATTTTTAAACGAATTTTAAAACAACCACTAAACCTTCGAACAATCAAGACTATCCCAAAACGATGTCTGATCGTCTTGAAAACTGTTCCGTTGGACTCGTAACATCGAGAACATCAAAAATTATGTTGACCATATTTTGAGACGGACTACCACGCGCCCAGAACATACACTGCGCTTGGGATTCACATGTGTTACTGTTCACCATCTTTAACCTTGGGTTGGACCTGTGGGTCTACAACTCAGACCCGACCTAGGTGACCTAACCTAGTTCAAACTTCCATTTTTCTCATACCTTTTTCATGTTTCTTACATCGATTTTCATTCCTTTAGTCTCAGAAACATCTCTGTCACCTCAAAACTAAGAAACTCGTATTAAATAAAAAACTACTTACCTTCAAATGCGACCAAGGTTCCAAGACCACCCCTACCGCCTTCTCACACTCAAACCTCCATCCTTCTAGCTCAATAGGATTGTAGGGGCTTACATAATCTGATAAGATCCTTAGTTTCGAGTTGCAAAGCTTTAAACCAAAATTTATCCTTTACGACCATGGTGAACCTTCTCTGGTTTTGGGTCTTGGGTTACACACATAAATAAAGTGGCTATGTAAATAGAGGATCAGATTGTTCTAGATCAATGTCACCATCAAACAATATCTCATAAGTAAAATTATCAAATTTCCCTTATGCCAAAATTACCATATTGCTCTTAGTCAACATTGATCCATACCGAACCCATTTGACCTCCAATTTCAACATACTACCTGTCAACGAACTCTGAACACTAAGATCTACGTAACGGTACTAATGAATCTTCTTAAAATTGTACAGGTCAAAAAGTCAACTATTAACCTTCTAAGGGCAAAACCTTCATGTTCATTTAGTTTTCCAAAATTTTATTTTCTCGAATTTCCGGGTCATTACAACTTATCCTCCTTCTAAAAATTTGTTCCTCGAAATTTTGGTGAGTGGGGTTTCTCTGCAGTTGCAACTAACACACCAACATGTTCCCTAGTAGAGAAATAAGTTATAGGGAATAGTTGCAAACGTATCTCCATTCTCAAATTGGACAACTGATTTATTTCAAGGTAATTATTTAACTCAAGGATTTCCTTTCAAAACAAGATTACTAAAAATTCCTTTTCATTGAACATAAGCAACCCTGGACTCACGTGTGATCTAATTATATCACGTGAATATCCCCCAAACCAACTTAGTATTGCCGAAGCCATATCTAGGATCTGTAGTCACTTATTCATGGATATATCTAAAGTCTCACCACATTTTTCAGGGTTTAGCCTTTGTCATGTAACTATCATTAACCCTCACACGAGTTACAATGAACAACAATCATATACCTGTACTTGTACCCCGAACCTCATCAGTCAAGATCTCCATAACTAGACATCATCTAGTATGAGTGCATACAACAAACAATCAAGTTTCAGATTACGTAATCTAAGCCTGTGGGACCACGTCAATCATAAAACTTCCTCAACTAAATTGGGCCCTACATTTCCCAAATCTGTACATATCGAGTCAAGCTAAATACTCATCTTAAGAACTAATCTATATATGCTACTTTGAAAATCATATTAACACCTTCTGCGTCATGCTCTCCAGGGGTCACCGCCCATACCAACCCACTAACCTTGGAGGCGAGGTAAACTTGGTTTAATAACCCCAACTTCAGTCATAATCCATGGCAATAAAAATATCTCAAACAATTGGTAATTCCCTTAGTTAACATCCATGATTAGTTGATAACCCATCAGGTCTGTTGACTATGTTTGAGCCCTTAACCAATACTCGAGTCACACCAAAGTCCTTATTGGTATCCCAAATTTCCTAGAGTCCCAATCTAATATCACGACTCGTGTAACGACCCGAACTTTCGTAATTATTATTTTATTGTAAAATGACCATTTTGCCCCTGAAAGGGGGGGGGGGAAGTTGACTTTTACCACAGGAAATAATTAGGACCTTGACCCATGACCGTGACGTAGTTTAGGACGTCACGAGTTCATAGGCAGGTGGCACGTTCGATTCCGACGTTCGAGGAAGAAGTTGTGACGTTCGAAAGTCGAGGGGTATTTTGGTAATTTGGTCAATTAGGGGCCAAATGTTGACTTTTGACCCGGGAAGTTCAACGGACGAGGGCCAAGGACCGTTACGTAGGTCTCGTCGATACGAATCCGTAGACAGATGGCACACCGAAATCGGACGTACGACGAAAAAGTTATGGTCAAGGACGTAAACGCGATTAACCGAACTAACCGAGATACGGATTAAAATATTATTAAAATAATAGAATCAGATCACTTTAAGCAATCCAATCTGGACCCTTGGATGAGTGACACGTGTCACTCATCCCCACACTCCCTAAATCAAGGAATCATGTTGGCCATTAGATTAATTAATTAGTTTTCTCTCCTTAAATCCTCACCATTGATCCTATACTGAGATTGAATCTCAGCCCTTCATTCCATCCATCCATATGTTTAAACCATCAGATATTCACTCCCTCACATTTTCATTTTCATTTCTCTCAAACCCGTGCACCCTCTCACCCTTTGAACAAACACTCCAGCAACTCACCACCTAACCTCCCTCACCAGGCAGCACCAGGCAGCCCTCGGCCACCTCCAGACGACCACCACCACCACCACGGGCGGCGACACAACCCCAAAACCCCCTAGACCCGAGAAGGAAACCCGATCAGCCCAAACTGTCCAAACCGACCAAACCTTCACCCCTGCACTCGAACTAACCTAGGGATGGGTTAACTGGAACCTTAGGACGACTCAGACCCTGACTGAACGGGCCACGGCGGCGACACGGCGACGATAAGCTTTGAAACCGGTGAGACCCGATTTTCCTTCCCTGTTTTGAAACGTCTGTTTTTAACGTTGGAATTCTTTGTTTACCTCTGAGACATATCTAGGGGACCTAGAAGACCATTTTGGACCAAGAACCGTGACTGGAAACACGACGACTCGCCGGAGAAGACGACCAGAACCGGCAGCCTTCCCGTCGATTTTCAGGTGACTTCTTGAACCTAGGGTCTTGTTTCGACTGTACAGAACCATAGAGTGTGTTGTGACGAGTTCATAGGAACAAATCCCATCAGAAATGGTGGTCGGAAACACGAGCTGTGATCGGGTTGAACCGTGGGTCTGCGGTGACCCAGTTCTCTGACCCGGTTACTGTAGCTGATGACATCATCATGCTGACGTCAGCAGTGACGTCATGATGACGTCATCATGTCAAAAAATAGTCAGACCAGGGACCAATGGAATGCTGACACGTGTCCTTTGACACTGTCAGTGATGATGTCATGCTGACGTTAGCAGTGACGTCATGCTGACGTCATCATTACTGTAGCACCGTTGACCAGAGGGTTGACCAGCGCGTGGGGGCGCGTGTGAACAGTGTTTTGTGTGGGACCAGTGCCATTTTCAAGGTTTCGACGATACGGATCCAATGGCTGTGGTTTCGTGTCAATCGGAGATCGTTAGGTTGGTCAAATTAGGGTTTGAAGCCTTGGGAAACGTGTTCAGACGGCTTTCCCGGGTCGGTTTCAGTCTAGGGTTACTTAGTTGTTTGATAGGGACTTAAAGTGACCTTTACGTATGCTTTGGACATGACAGGAATTGTACTTTAACACTTGGACGGGGCTTTACGCTCGGGATTGCAGTGGGATTGTACTGTGAGTGGGCCTTTGATTTCACTAAACCTCGGCATGCATAACTGTTTTACTTTCTATTATATCTATGTGTGATTCAAGTAAAGGTATCTGTTTATCTTGAGTATGATTTATGGCACGTATTATGATGTTTGGGCATGAGACCCGTCTGGTTGTTTATGAACGGTTTTGAGTCATGTATATGTATCATGGATTTCGATATTTATCTTTGGTACTACACTGTATAGATCTATCCTAGGATACTGTCTCCTCCGGATGTAGGTACCCCGGAGTGGTCACGGCGCATTGCCTGTGAGGAGTCATTCTACGGAGGGACCGGACCGTAGAGTGACTCAGGAGCAGGATTGCTACTGTTGGACGTCTGGGACGTCAGGCATCTAGAATGCCATGCTCGGACTGGGTTCGAGATTTGGACTCGGGATTGAGACCCCGGGTGGCACGCGTAGCCTTGGGACTGTGACCTTATTGGGCGTCTGGGACGTCGGACATCTGAGATGTCAGGGTTGGGATGTATAGTGCAGTGACTGAGATTATATTATGTTGATATTATTCTGCTTATGATTATATGATTTTGTGGTTTATGATACTAATGCATGTCTTTTCGGAAAACGGAGGGGAAAATCTATATGTTTTCGAGATGGTAAACTATTTTGTAAACCTTGAGTTTCGGCCCACTCACCTTTGTTGTTTTACTACCCCTCCAGGTGGTGCTATTGAGGAGGAAGATGGGGAGGATCCCGAGGAAGAGGTATAGGTTTACGTTGCGCACCTGAACCCTACTGCTGGGTAGGTTGGCACGTAGTGTGTCTAGAGTCGTGCTCAATAAACTGTATTCGGGAACTATCCCTTGTCTGACACTATTTGTATTCGGATATTTGTGTGGCGTGCTATGTATGACTTATATATGGATTTTCTTTATGCATTTTATTTTCAATAAAGGTAATTTTGGTATTTTAATGTCGGGTGTCAGACGGGAGCAGGGCACGTCCCGGGTGGTCCCAGGGGGATCGGGGCGGGTCCTGTCAACTCGTCTAGAGTTCTAATCTAATATCGATTCTCCAGATGTCTGAACCTAGCAGTAGTTTATGCTCATTCAGAAGTATTTGCCAACAACGCGTTACATCTCAAGATCTAACACTAATATATCAATTTCAAAGTATAAGTGTAACCAGACTCTAGATCTAACTCGTAACCTCATCTAGGATTCCAATATCATCCAAACACAAACATCCAACCCAATGATCTCAAGAAACACAACATATCATTCAATTCACAGATATAACCAACAAATTACGTCGGGAATAAATATAAGATTAGGGTATGAGATCAACTCACATTAAGTCGAGAATAACTCAACCGACCAAATGTACCATTACACGTATTCTTAAGCACTTCACCTCGGAAGTCTCCACGAACTCTAACTTGGCTCATCGGGCTTCCATAATCATGGTGCCTCACAAACAAGTAATTAACATTAATACAAGCAAAGACTTAACTCTTGAAACCCAAGTTCGTTATCCTCGAAACTAAACTTTGGATGCCCAAAAATAACACTAAATGATCTCTAATGGACGCTAAACCCTTACTATCGAATCTGGAACGTGGAAACCAACCATAACCAACCCAAAGAAGGCTAGGGAAGGCCTCCATGCGCCCTCTTGCGCCACCCTCTTCACGCAACGATAAAAAAAATATATATTAAAAAATGTCTCCAAGAAAAAGTTGACTAGTGAGCCCCTTCCAAAACAAAAGGTAAAATCATCTTTTTCCAATTAAATTCCCAAAATGAACCTAATTTCTGGTACATGTTGTTACACGCAAACATCCCCTCAAATTTTGGACCTTACACAAACACCCCTTTAGATTCCAAAAACATTATATAGAAACTTATTTGTTAAGTGATTATTAATTAAAACTGACATTAATATAAAAATTGACAAAATTGACTTTTTACAATAATATTTTCAGAATTAGAATGATAATGTATCTAAACAACCATAAGAGCACTTTAGTATTTACATAACTTATATTACATTTAATTATTAATGTTTGTATAAGGTGCAAAATCTGATGAAATACTTGTGAAAACACAAAAATTATTGAGGAGAATTTTTGTAAATAACCCTATCGTATATGAGGAGTAGACGCATTAGAGGACTAGAGAAAACATAAACATTTGGTAGTGGGCTTTGGCAGTTGGATGATTAGATTTAGGTCAAGTCTTTTTCAATATTAACAACTCATCATGTGGGGTAGTTTATAATGTGATCATGTTTCCATGTTTGCTATGCTACTTAATACTAAACATAATAACATATCACATTATTTAAAATTTTATTTACACAAATACCATTGAGGTTTTTTGTATTTTCATAAACACTCTCTTTGATTTTAGATTTTATAAAAATATCCTTTTGGTTCCAAACACATTACATATAAGTTTATTTTCCAAGTGATCAATCAATTAACAAATGATGTCAACCTAAAAATTAACAAAATTGACCTTTTACAGTGATATTTTCAAAATTAGAATGATAGTATATTCAAAAAATCATAAGAGCATTTTAGAATTTACATAACTTATATTCCATTTAATTAAAAATTCTTTATATTTTATAGTTATGTGTAATATTTTTAAAATATGAAGGGGTGTTTATATAAAATTTAAAACAAGAATGACTGTTTATGAAAATACGAAGAACCTAAAAGATATTTGTGTAAATAACTCTATTTAAAAATAAGAAGCGGTAACTATGATGATGTGGTTTGAATCTTTTGAGTGTTATAACACCATGGCAAACATGTTTACTTCAAAGTGCAAACCAATGTATGAGGTGATTATTTGATTATTAAGTACCATTAATCAAAGTGATATGATTTCAAATAATTACATTGCACTCTCATCTTGGACTCGTGTCAAGATCATACGCCGGCTGCTGTAAGGAAGAGAAAAAAAAAAAACTTCCAACTTTTTAATTAGGCATATCCCGTATTCCCGCTCCACTAGCTGCCCAAAACCCCATTTTCAATTACCTTCGTTCTTCCCATTTTCTATGCTAGCCTCACCATAGTCGGTTTTAGCTTTGCTTTGCGACAGACTTTTCAGCGTGTTCTGCGTATCATTTTGTATTATTTGAAATTTTATTATTTATTATTTACAGCTTTTGAATATGAATATTATCAAATTATATAATAAAATTAAATAATTTACAAATTATAATTTATATAAAAAAGATGGCTAGATAAATTGTGATTTTTTTTATATGGGCATCTTTTTTACATATGTAAAGGAAAAATCAAAATTTTCCTAGGCATCATTTATATAAATTTTAATTTATACATTATTTTGATGACTGTTATTATTTGTCTATATGTGATTTCATTATTTATTATTTATAATTTTCAATTCATATGATGAAACTAGGTGATGTACAAATTAAAATTTATATAAAAAATACGCTATAGAGAGAGATTTTGAATTTACTTTTTTTATGTAGGCATCTTTTTTATATAAAGGAAAATTCAAAATTTCTATAGACATTTTTTTTATATAAAATTTAATTTGTACTTTATTTCGATGACCCTGTTACTACTTAGCTACCCAGGATTTTATTATTTGTTATTTACAATTCTCGAATATGAATATTGTCAAATCATATAATTAAACTAATTAATGTAAAAATTAAAATTGATATAAAAATAGATACCTAGAGAGATTTTGAATTTTTTTTATGTAGGCATTTTTCTATGTAAAAGAAAATTTAAAATCTCCATAGGGGATCTTTTTTTATATAAATTTTAATTTGTACATTATTTCGATGACCTTGTTACCACTTATCTACCCGATATTTTATTATTTGTTATTTACAATTATCGAATATGAATATTATCAAAAAAATTAATAAAACTAAATAATGTAAAAATTAAAATTTATATAAAAAAGATGCCTATAAAAGATGCCTAGAGAGATTTTGAATTTTCTTTTTTGACGTATGCATCTTTTTTAGTTAAAGAAAAATTTAAAATCTCCCAAAGCATCTTTTTCATATAAATTTTAATCTATACATTATTTTGATGACCCTGTTACCACTTACCTATCCGAAATTTCATTATTTATTATTTACATCTCGAATATAAAAATTACCAAATCATAAAATAAAGGTAAATGATATACAAATTAAAATTTACATAAAAAAATACCTAGGGATATTTCGAAATGCCTCTCGCTGGCAATGAGGAATTAACTATGTTTTTTTTTTGATAAATCAAAATGTATTAAGAGGGCAAAGCCCAAGAGAGGCCTGCTTAGAGGCTTGCAATAGAGCAAGCAACAAACAGCACAAAGAGGAAACATAACCAACACGCGCACGACACCAAACAAGCGGCACAAAAAGGACCATAAACCTGCAGGGAGCCAACAACAAAAGAAACAGAGCAAAGCAGGGCTCCAGTTTCTCACCACAATTACATTCTCCCTAGAGGGCTTGAAATATAAAGTACAAAGGCGTTCGCTAACAATATTAGTAACAAACGTATGATCTACGGACATAACATACACGCATAAACATGGGTAGAGGCCATTTTGATATTAGTGAATATAATATGATAATATGATATTAGTCCGCTATGATTTTGAGGCCATTTTGATTTGATAATCATCATAGCCAAGCATGGGTAGAGGGTGAGGAACTGCATACACGCATAAACATATGTACAATTGGTTAGAAAACAAAAGTAGAAAATCTGAACCAAATGACTCTTGGGTGAGGTTAATGCGAGGAGGTATCCCAGCTGCAAGGCAAGAAATATGTTTCTAATCAAAATGGATCAGACTTGAAAATGAACTGGTAAGTAAGTCAAACACTGAAATTCATCTTAGGTAGAGTGAGTTTGTACGTAATTAGGGCGCTAGTGATGTCCAACTTGTAAATTATTGGTGTTTTATTCTAGTTGGTTTGGTTTAAACCTAACATTTTCCTGTCTGTCCAAAATGAACACCAAGTATTTTAGCACACATAGTTTGACAGTAATGAATTTAGGTTTTATGTTGTTCTGTTTCTGCCTTCATTTCATTTAGTTAATTCTTGCTTCATGCTATCCATACAGCTTAATAAGTAACGAATCACAAAATTTCGAAAAATCCATTAGTCTTCTTGTTAGAAATGTAGAATTGGATACAACTACCAGAGAAAAATCTTCTTACCTTCAAGAGAATCAAGATTAGTTCTTGAATTTAGTTCCGGTATTCAAGTACAATTAGCATATCTGATATATTTCATGTTTCTCATAATTTGTATATGCATTTGAAGTTGAAAGCAAGGCCCATGCAGGTTCCCCGCATGAAAATTTCTATGGACACAGAGGAGCATGAGCATTTTTTCCAGTCTGAGGAGACATACACTAAATATACTAAATGTGTTTTCTTCAATCTAGTTTATATTATACTAGGTCATAAATCATGTGCAGTTTCTTTTGTCTATCGGCGTTCTTGTTAATTTCATTTACGTACTTCATCTTCAATTGAAGTAGAAGAAAGCCTTTGCCCATGTTCCAAGACTTCCATGCTTCCTCATGCCCTTCTATGAGCCCTTCTCATCATCTTTTATGCCCCGAGTGAACAAGGTATACACCATGACAAAACCTGCTCTGGAAACACTTTGATAACCGTACTCAGTCATGCTCTCGTCTGACAACTAAAACAAAGTTCCAAAAGTACCCCGAGGACTTTAACTCTCAATACGAGAATCCGTCAGTCAAGGGATATGGAACCAAACAAATTTGCCCTCTAGGGATCACCGCTCATACCAACCTACTGACCCTAGAGGCGAGGTAAACCCATCTCACTAACTCTTACCTCAATCGTAACCTATGGCAATATCCATATATCAATCAGTCGGTATTCCAGTAATCTTAGACTATCAGCCATGACTAGCCGATAACCCATCGACTCTCCTAACTCTTTCCTAGTCCTTAAACAACATTGGACTCATCTACTCCCGATTCGGTATCCCAACTCGCCTAGAATTCTAAATTGGTATCGACCCTCGAGACATTTGAACTTAGTGATAGTTTATACTCATTTTGGAGTAGAACTCGTTCACCAAGACCACATTACATCTTAGAACCTAACCTCAAGTCCTAACACTATAATACTAGTTTATACTCGTTTTCAGAGTTCTTACCTTCCTTAGAGATAAATATACTAATTTCCAAATATCAAACGTATCGAGACTCTAGGTCTAACTTGTGGCTTCGTCTAGGATTCTAACATCATCCTAACACAAGCATCCAACCTAATATTTTCAAGCAACACAAACAAAACATTCAATTCACATTATAACCATCACATAATCAATACATTTAATTCCAGGATTATAAGTTTAGGGTATGAGATCCACTCACATCATGTCGAGGAGAGCTCACCCAACCACGTGCGCAATTGCACATAGTTCTAGGCATTTAACCCTGGAAAGCTCCTCGAGCACCATCTTGACTCAAGCAGCTCCTTGGATTTTCCATTATCATGGTGTCTCACAAACAAGTAATTAATATTAATACATGATCAAACAAATCAATAAAATCAAACCTTAGCTTTTGAAACCTTACTTTCCTTATCAACAATTTAGAACAACTTAGGATGTCCGGAACTAACGCTAAAAGAACTCTAATGGACTCCAAACCCCTAACATCAGATTCAAAACTTCAAAACCTTAAAAACCTGACTCACCGGAGGCCGAGGGAGGCCTTCATGCGCCTCTGTGCTCCATCCCTCTCCTCAGCTATTCATGGCCGCAACTGTAGTGCTCTAATTGTCCCTGTCATTGCGTTATCAACACTGGCCAGAATCTCTATTAACAACGAACCAAGATTTTGTACAACTATTCCAATTTCTCACCAAATCTTACAATCCATAGGTCTAAGTCCAGCTACTTGACGAGAGGATCATGAATACGTGGTCCAAATTGAATGTAGTTACTTATGGTGGGCAAAAATTGACTCGAAAGGCATGAAGGCCCCTTCATCTCGCGGCTTGCAGAACCTTGTACAGTGAACAATAGCTACGATGTTGGTATGGTTGTCCTCGCATAGACGAGGCAAGGTGGATAATGGTGGTGCGTTGGCCTAAGTTGCCACCAAACGGCTTCTCCGATTCTGCCATTGTACTGCTTTTCGTGGGTGGAGAGAGGACCCAAAAATTGACCAATGGGAAGAGAAGAGAGATTGTCCATTTTTAACAATTAAAAATTTCCAAAATTATCGTTATTCCCTTATTGTTCAGACCCGTAACTTTCGTATCTGGACTCCGATTCACGCGTGTTGCTTATATATGAACTCATGAGTTCGCGATCTACGCAACTGTAAAACAAAAGTCCAAAAATGCTGACACGACCCATCCCAATCCCCTCGGGATTACCGCGGGATGTGTCATGGTCCCGTCTGACACGGAGTGTCAGACAAGGGATAACCGCAAGCAACTGCCCCAACGGGCTCCCAGAGTGCGCAAGGATCGGTGGAGGAGGCATGCAATGTCCCGGTCACCGCTGCAGTCGTATCGCGATCAACCTGAAGGGCATTAAAAACAATAAAGGCTGTGAGTGGACGAAAATAAACAAGTTCATAAAATACATTTTATAACACATTTATGCCCCTCAGTAAAAACGTATGCATGCTTCAAAAACAGTAATCAAATATTTATTAGAAATAACCGTTAGGGCCTTAGCCCAGAAACCATAAACACCGTTTCAACCAAAAGTCATTTCATAAATCCAGTGGTACACATACACCACATTACCATCTCCAGCATCCCAGATGCCTAGCGTCCCAGACGTTTGACGTCCCAGACGTCATATCTCACGGTATTAAAGCGACGCGTGCTGCCCGGGGTCTCACCGGGTCCATATCTCTGACATCCCAGATGTCTGACGTCCCAGACGTCTAATCATAGCAATCCTGCTCCTGAGCCATCATACGGTCCGGTAGCTTCGTACAATGACCCCTCGCAAGCAATGCACCGTGACTTCCCCAGTGTCCCAGACACCTGGAGGAGACCATTACAATCCTTATATCGAGATGGTTTATGGAAAACAGTTTATCATTCATTTCCAAAATATCACAAGGGCCCTGCCCCGAATTTCCATAAAACCATCACAAGTCCAAATACTTGGTTTATTAAATCCAAAATCATTTATTCAATTCCATTTTAAGGTCCCCGACCCGAAATCACATATATAAATCAACTGGGCCCCTGGCCCGATTTCGTAAATCAACTGGGCCCCCGGCTCGATATTAAAACTCAAATGGGTCTTAGCCCGAGTTTACTTTATCAAGTCTATAACCGTTTCATGAAATCAAATCCAAACCATAAGTATGGAAATTAGTGCAAAATCGGAAAACCTCGATTTATGTGCAAACACGTAAATCGCCTCGAAATGCGTGAAATCATATTAATTCACCAATATCCAAATCAAATCATATAATCACAATTATAAACAATCCTGAAACAGTTATGCATGCATAGAATTTATAAAACTAATGTCCACTCACAGACCGTTTAACCATGCGCCTCGATACGCGTGCCATCGGCCTTCCCGGGCCCCGTCACTAACACCGGGACTCCCAAACCGGTTCATATCACATGATAGGGTTACTAACCTCTTCATTAACATCCTATTCAAGTCCCGTAATTTTCCCGAATTTTTAACTATTTTTAAACTCGATTTAAAACCTTCAGACATCCCGAACCATGTCGGAACGGGGTCCGATTGACACGAAACCAACGCTAAAATGTTCGTTACAATGTATAGGACAAAATTCATGTTGACCTCACCTTGGGATTCGTGTCCACGCGCTGTCACGTGCCGCCGTGAGTGGCTGCGCGTGAAACCCACGCACCCTGCTACAGTACCTTCGTCCTCGCCCGGATTACTGATAAACGGATCCCCGCGACCTGCGAACAGACCCGACTGGTTTCCTATCAATTCAGCCTCAATTCTTTCAATTGAACATTCAAATAGTTTCGGTTTAAGTCTAATTAGAGTTCTGTAAACTCAATTACCTGATTACTTACCTCAATCCTTCAAATCAAAGATGAACTTTCGAAGAACACCAGGGCACTGTTCATCCTTCGAAATTCATCAATGTCAACTGATTTCTTCCAATTGATCCACCCAGTAGCTTCAGTGGACCATGAGAAACTGTTTCCCCACTTCAATTTCATCGTTTGATCACTCCAAGATCACGACTCAACTTCGAATTTTGCTTACTGTTACCAGGTCCGTTCTGAGCCAATTGGGCATCGATTTTCTTTGTTCTTTCGACGTCGTGGCAATCCCAGAAAGCTCAAAGTGAGCGCAATTTTGATCCTCAGAGCCTAACTCTCAACATTCGAATTTCCCTCCTTTTTTCTAATTTTTCCAATCTCTGTTTTCTCTCTAACACTCAACCCTCAGTTCAGCAGACAATGGATTCTCATCTCAATGGCACTCAGTTAAGCTAGCCGTTCCACTCAGAACCCGTGGGAATCCTTCTGATCCTACTGGGAAAATGTCCCCCGCAACGGTTCAAAACTCAGATTTTTAAATTCCTCCCGTGGCCTGCTCCAAGCTTCAGTCCACACACCATTATCTCAAACCACTTAAACAAATCCCACTGAGACAGTCCACTACAAGTTTAAACAATGGGATTGTTCAGAATCACCACACACGGTGGTGCAGAAAATGTCCCCCATGGCTGCTACAGTAATCCGTCTGTAAAATGACCAAAATGCCCCTCACGCATCCAGACCCGTAACTTGGTCATTTGAATTCCGATTGACGCGTGCCGCCTGTCTATGGACTCAGGGCATCGAGACCTTCCTAACGGTCCTCGGCCATCGGACCCCGGTCAAAAAGTCAACATTTTCCCCTGTTTCGTCCAAATTACGAAAGTGCCCTTGAACTTCCGAACGTCAAAACTTTCACCTCGAACGTCGGAATCGAACGTGCCACCTGTCCATGAACTCATGACGTCCCAAACTACGTCACGGTCATCGATCAAAGTCCATTTGACCGCCCGAATTAAAAGTCAACGTTTTACCCACGACTAGGGGCAAAATGGTCATTTTGCATCGTTCGTCCGATTTCGCCCAACTAATCACCGATTAACCCCACTAATCATGATCAGTTACTACTCTAATCCCGGAATTCAGGGTGGGTCGTTACAAATGCCAGTAAGAAAAAGTTGACTAACAGACCCCTTTGAAATCAAGGATAAAATCATCATTTCCCAAAAAATTCCAAAATCTACCATAATTTTACACACCATCAAAGTTTATGTTGGGAATGAGATGGACTAAACTAATCTTGTAGGAAAGGAAAGAAAAAGGAAAGAAAGGAAAGGAGAGAGTAAATGACTGGGTTGGGCTAAATATTGCCAAGTATAATTGGATTTTTTTTTTATTGTAAATTGTAGTTAACATGCTTGAAAGGCTCAAGAAAGATAAATAGAGAAGAAAGGTAAATAGAGAAGAAAGGCTCAAGTCTAACTATTCGTTCGAAGCCATCTTAAGTACTTTTCTTTGTCTACTTTTGAAAAATCAACGTTTATACATTGACGTAAGAACATTTGTTCGAGAAGGCAATAGCTTGACTAGATAAAGTTGGAATTGAAAGATTAATTCTTTAATAATCTAACATACAAGTTCAAATCTCAAGAATCACAACAGTATACAAAATAATCAGCATACAGAATAATCAATCTATGATTTGAGTAAAGGAAAAGTACCTAAAAAAGACATAATTCTATTAAGTGCCAAAAATATTCTTCTCCTCTCTATCAATAATCACTTTTGTTCTCTTTGTTATTCAATAGGTCTAAACGCTCCACAGAAAGTGTTATTATTGTGAGAATAGGGACCAATTTATGTAGAGCCCTAAAGTGTAATTCTTTCCTACTAAGCGAGTACCAAATCTTATACTATAAGGTAATAATCATCTCATCATATCTATTTATAATCAATTATAATTAGATCATAATCAGAGTGTCTCTAAATTTGGAAGCTTATAAAATTAAACTTAAATAAATAGGATTATTGATTTGTGCCTAAAGAATATAAGCTACATAACCTAAACTGTACTCAAAATCTTGCAGGGATTTCCAAGAATTGCCTTAAATGGCGAAATAATCATCATATTGACACGACTCATCCCAATCCCCCTGGGATTAACGCGTGATGTGTCATACTCCCGTCTACCCATGTGTGACATGAAGGGCCAGATAAGGGATAATCCAAACCTTAGCCCACTTGGGGCTTCTAGAGTGTATCAGGATCAGTGGAGGACTGTGATGTCTCGGTCTCTGCTACAGTAGGTATCCGCGATCAACCTGAAGGACATTAAAAACCATAAAAGCTGTGAGTGGACGAAATAAATGATTTAATAAAAACTCATTTCATAAAGAAGACATTTACGCCCTTCATTAAAAACCATGCATCCAAAAACCATTTAACTTAATCAAATTAAATATAATAAAATATTTTCTAAACCTAAGCCATTTCTTTCATCAAATCATTAGGGCCTTAGCTCAAAATCATAAAACCAAACTATGTGAGAACTCAGCCCAAAACCATTAATCAACACAGAAATACAAATTGGTAAATCCAATGAAATACTATTTATACCAATCCTTGGCATGATAGGACCCGCCCCGATCCTCTCTGGGACCATATGGGGACGTGCCCTGCTCCCGTCTGACACCCAATAATTCATGCCAATTTTGACCTCAAAACTTCAAATGCATAAATAATCAAATTAAAGTCATACATCAAATCCGAATCAAAAAG
Source organism: Prinsepia uniflora (assembly GCA_032719365.1). Lineage (NCBI taxonomy): Eukaryota > Viridiplantae > Streptophyta > Magnoliopsida > Rosales > Rosaceae > Prinsepia > Prinsepia uniflora. Next base: position 65,750,384 of record CM064866.1, read on the forward strand.
ATGTCAGATAAGGGATGAAATCCAAAATTACAAGTTGCGAGCACGACTCTAACATAAACCTGCGGGTACACCACCCAGCAGGGGTTCAGGTACGCAGAAGTAGATCTATGCCTCAGCCTCAGGTTCCTCCTCTACCTCAGTATCACGACCTGGAGGGGTTACCAAAAACATTAAGGGTGAGTGAACCGAAACTCAAGTTTATAAAATCATTTGATAAGTAAAACATATAATTTACCCCTCCGTTTTCCAAACATGCATGCAACCGTATTTAAAATCATAAGTCATATAATATGAACCATAAGGCATGTAATAAAACCATAAGTATAATTTTAGTTGCTGCACTATACACTCCAATCTCGACATCCCTGATGTCTGACGTCCCTGACGTCCAATAAGGTCACTATCACAAGGCTACGCGTGCCACTCGAGTCTCAATTCCGAGTTCAATCCCCGAACCCCGTTCGGGTACAGCATCCCCGATGCTTAGCGTCATAGACGCTGGACGTTCTAGACGTCCGTGACCTCTCCGGGGTACCTCATCCGGAGGAGACAGTATCGTATGAATGGATCTATACAGTGCAGTACCAAATACATTTTATTGATATCCACATGCAAGCATTTATATACATAGATAGAATCCGAACCAATCATTAAGTTTCATCGGACGGGTCTCAAGCCCAAATACCGTGAAACGTGCCATAACCATATTTTCCATATCATCAAAACCATTATTGTTTTTAGCATGTGAATAAGTATAATAAACCAGAAAACATTTATGCACACAAGGGTTTAAGAAAATGGCCCACTCACTGTACGATCCCGCGGTGAACCTGCGCATACGAACTTGTACCGGGATTATCGTAAAATTCCTGTCAGTCCAAATCATATGTAAGTGTCACTACAAGTCTTAAACGTTTAACCACAAAGTCCAAAATAGAAACCGGCTCGAGAAAGCCGTCCAACACGTTTCCCGAGGCAACCGGCCCTAAACTGACCCATCAAAAACTATCTCAGATCAACATGGTTATTTCACCAAAAATGTTCAGAATGATGAGAGGAATAAAAGTCATGTTGATCGTGATCGGAGATAAGCCCCAACGCGCCCTCACGCGCCGCCCAAAGTGGCTGCGCGTGAAAATCACGCGCCTGACACTGTAGCTACAGTGTCAGCACCTTCACCCGTTTGTCTGTAATTCGGGCCTGCCACCCGCGGCTTGACCCGGTTAATTACCCATCAATTCCTACTCGATTTCAATCCAATTTGATCCTAACATGTTACTTAAACATCTAATTTAAGTTTTGAGTTATTAATTAGCCAAATCAAATCCTTAAATGGCCCCTCGACCCGTGATCATCCAAACGGGTTGATCACCCCAACTCACTGGTTTCTAAACCAAAATCAAATTAACCTTACATGAAGCATCATAGTATCACAACGAACTGGAAAACACACTTAATTGAACCAACACTCACCTGGAAGTAGTCGTCCAAACCTCTGAAATTCTTCTGAACGCGGTAGTCACCGTCCCAGCTCACCCGTGGCTGATTGCCCTCAATTTTGATATGGTTGTGTTCTAAACACTCCCATAAAGCTTACTCTGCGATTAGATTGGCCCAAACACCGTAGAAATCAAAAACCTGATTTCCCTCCAAAAATTCCCGAAATGGTTTCTCTCTGGTTCCACTCTTATTTTCAGTCCTTTCAATACCAGAGTGAAGCTCACACACTATATAATCAGTTTTAATTAATTTCAAGCCGTCCCAGAGGCTCGTGGGTGTCCAATTGTCCACTGAAAAATGTCCCCCGAAAAGCTTCGAACTTGAATTAATAATGGGGTCGTGCACGGTGGATGCAATAGACCACGTTCTAAAGCATCAGACACTCCCAACTTTCCAGCACACAATTGCACAACCAATTGCACGATTGAACCACCGCACATGGAGGTGCCGCCCAAGTCCCCCGCGGTCTGCTACAGTAACCAGGGCAAAAAGACCAAAATGCCCCTGGTTCAATAATTACCAAAATACCCCTCACTTCCTAGACCCGTAACTCAGCCATACGAAGTCCGATTTTGGCGTGCCGCCTGTCTACGAACTCAGGACGTCGAGACCTACCTATCGGTCCTTGAGTCGCATGAAAATTAATTATCAAACGAAAAGTCAACATTTTCGCCCGTGAAGTCCAACTTACGGTAATGCCCCTGAACTTCCGATAGTCATAACTTTTTTCCTGATCGTCCGAAATGGATGTGCCACCTGTCTATGAACTCGTGACGTCCCGAACTACGTCACGGTCATAGGTCAATAGTCCATTCAATCCACCAATCAAAAAGTCAACAATTTGGCCATACCATTCACAAGGGTAAGAACGTCAATTGATACATTAAATTACTTTATTAAAATCCTCGGATGTCCGGGGTGTTACATGGCATCCCAGATGCCTGGCGTCCCAGACGCCTGACGTCTCAGACGTCATGTCACGGTCTAGGCTACGCGTGCCGCTCGGGGTCTCTCTGAGCCTATCTGTGACATCTCAGATGTCTGACGTCCCAAACTTCTAATAATAGCAATCTCGCTCCTGAGTCACTACACGGTCCGGTCGCTCCGTGCAATGACCCCTCGTAGGCAATGCGTTGTGACTACCCGAGTGTCCCAAACAACTGGAGGAGACCATCTATATATCCACATATAAGGAAGGATGGTATATGGAAAACATTTTATAAAATCATTTCAAAACAGCCTTCTATAAACCATAAATGGGACTCATGCCAGATATCATAATCAACTGGGCCTCCAGCTCGAGAGTTCATACTAAATGGGTTTCAGCTCGATACTTCATTAAATCAAATGGACTCCAAGTCCGATAGTTTCCAAATCAAGTGGGTATTATGCCCGATTCCATAATTTCAAATCCAAAACCATTCCATTAAACCATCATGGAAATACCAGCACATATAAACACAGTATAAAACCATAAGCCTCGAAATATGTGCGAATATGTAAATGCGAAATACCACAATCAAATCCATCATAAATAATATATATAAAACATGTAAAACAATTATGTATGCATCGTATTTAGAAAAAAAAAGGTCCACTCACAGACCGTCCTAGCTGCGCCTCGATACGCATGCATAAGCCTTCCCGGTGCTAATTAATTATCTCCAAAACTTCCAAACCTATCCAAATCATACCAACAGTCACTAACGAACTCTATAAGGTCATACCTAAGACCTATGAACAGTACCAGCTCAGGAACGCATCCCGAACACGCTTTCCGAGGCTAAAAATCTCAATTTGACCAACATAACGATCTCTGATCGACCCAAAACCATCACCATTGGATCCGGATCGTTGAAACCTTTAAAATGACAATAGTCCCACCTCGAAATTTGTGCCTATGCGCCCCACTTGCGTGGTTAACGCAAAAGTCAACGCTGACATCAGCAGTCAATGCTAACGTCACTGTTGACGTCAGCCTGATAAGGTCTGACAGCTGTCAAATCTGACAATGCCACGTGTCAGCTATGCACTGGTCCATGTCACTAATATGTGAGTGACATGTGGCAGCCCGTTATTGGGCCACGTCACAGACATATCAGTGCTGATTGTGTAACGACCCGTCCCGGAAATCGGGATTAGATTAGTAGTTAATGACAGATTAGTAAAGTTAATTGGTGATTAGTTGGGTGAGTTCGGACGGACGGTGCGAAATGACGGGTTTTCCCCTCGAATGGGCAAAAAGGTTGAATTTTAGTTCGGGCGGTCAAATGGACTTTGACCAATGACTGTGACGTAGCTCGGGACATCACGAATTCATAGACAGGTAGCATGTCCGATTCTAACATTCAAAGAAGAAGTTATGACGTTCGAAAGTTCAGGGGTATTTTGGTAATTTGGTGGAAAGGGGGCAAATTGTTGAATTTTTGTATAACATGCCTTTCTCACGTATTCCGAGGACCGTTAGGTAGGTCTAGATCCCCTGACTACAACGACAAGCGGCACGCTATCATCGGACGTCGGTAGATTCGAATTTTGGTCTAAAACCACTAAAGGAAAATGGTAATTTTGGAAGATAAAGGCATTTTGGTCATTGTTACATTGGGATTTATGCCTAGTAATACTAAGACATGTGGCTGCCTTGGGGAAGTGAGTCCACAGAGAGTTGGACACCTGGCCCTCTCTGGATGGTCGTGGAAGGTGCCACACCGTTCACTTTAAATTTAAAAGGGATTGATGGTTGCATGGGTTAGACTGAAGAAAAAACAAAGACTGAGCTTATACTCATACACCAATTCGAACAATTCTCTTCCATGACCCATAATTCGTGAAGGAAACACAGTAATGAAGGTGGGATGATGACGGTGGAAGCCCCACCGGGCACGATGGCTAAGGTACGTCAAAAACCGTGAGTTTTGTTTGATATTGAAAAATGGTAATTTGTGAATTCTTGGTGGTTGATCGATTTTGTTAGATGGAAGATGTTATTGGAGGTCTAGGGAATTGACTAAGCTTGGTTTCGAAGCTTGGAATGAATGGCAAGTAAAAACTCCTGGGAAATGTCCAGTTTTCGTTTGAAAATGGCAAACTCAATTGTGATGAGTGATGATCGAATTGGTTACTTGGCTAGGCTTCTGAAGGTTTCAAGGTGATGTTTGGGCTTGGAACCACGAGCAAAGGTCGCCGGGATCGTAGGAATTCGACGACGGGAAGTTGGCCGTATGTTGATGGATAGAGGAGGTAAGTTTCAGGTCTCAATTCCCTATTTTGATTAGCTAAATTAAATAGGACTGAAAAGACGAAACTAATGGAAGAAACAGGACTGAAATCGGGCTGGAATTGGACCCTGAACCGTGACCGTCGGTTCGGCTGGACTGGGCTGGTTCGAACCGGTTCAGACTGGTCCAGCGAGAGGTTGAAGATGAACAGTAACCTGGCGGATGAGGCCCACGCGCAGCCCCTTTGGGCGGCATGTGAGGGCGCGTGGGGCCCCTTTTGGGGAATTTTCCAACACGACTTTTAAAGTATTCGATGTAACAAACATTTTAAGACTGGTTTTGAGTGGATCGGACATCGTTTCGACATGTTTCAGGATGTCCGAAGGTTTTAGTGCTCGTTTAAAAATAGTTAAAAATTCGGAAAAATTACGGGGCTTTAGTACGAACTTTGTGAAGTAGTTAGTGACCTTATTATGGGATTTGGACAGGTTCGAGGAAACCGGTGATAGTGGATTAGCCGAGAACGGTATAGTGCACGCGTATCGAGGCGACAACGTTAATGGTCTGTGAGTGGACTTTGCTTTCGAACTTATGATGCATGCATATATGTTTTTATATGTTTTCTATACGTGATTTCTATGTTTGTGAATTGATATTGATGATTTACGGTTTTGCATGCATTTCGAGATTATTACGTATTTGCACGTTTTACGAGTTTCCGATTTATACTATGATTTGACCATGGTGTCAATACTATGATTTTGGGATTTGAAATATGATTTGATTTCAATGATTTCTAATGGATTTTGGAAAGTGATTTGGGGCTTGAGGCCCAGTTGATAAAAGGGATTTCGATAAAAGTGATTTTGGGTTTTGGAATCGGATTTCAGGATGACGATTCAGGATTCGGTTTTGGAACTTGAAAGTGGATTTTCAGATTTGGGTTCGAAATGGTTATTCCAAATGTTAGTTTACGGAATGATGGTTTCGGATTCGGATTTGGAAATGGATTCTGGATTTGATTCTGGATTTGGATTCGGGATGATGATTTCGAATTCGGTTGGGAATTCAAAATGGTGATTTCGAATTCGGATTTGGACATGGATTTGGAAATGGTTTCAAAATGGTTTTGGATTGGATTTGCTGGATCTGGTTATTGGGTTTAAAGACCTGGATATGATATGTGACGGGGGCGGGCCCAGATTGGGTTTAAAGACCCGGATTGAGTTTAAAGACTCAGGAGTTTAAAGACTTGGATATTGTGATTTCCCCCGTAGGCCTATTGAGTTTAAAGACTCGGGAGTTTAAAGACTCAGATTATATTGAGGCCTGGAATGAGTTTAATGACTCGGATAGATCCAGCAGGTTCGACTGGTTGTAATGGATTTCAAGTGTGTTTTGGATTTCGATGATAACTTGATAATGATGGTTTTCGATAATGGTTTTCCGATGTTTTGGGCTATGCCCGGATGATATGGATTTCGATGGTTTTGGGCTGAGTCCCGGGATTTAAGAAGATGATATGACTTCTGGCTTTTGGTTTTATGAATGGTTATAATATATGGTTTTATGATATAAGTTTTATATGCATGCATTGGGTTTTGAATGAAGGGTATAAATGTCTTTTTGATAAACTGTTTTCTAAACTTATCCTTTAATTTGTCCACTCACATTCTTTCATGTTTTCGATACCCTCTAGGTTATTGCGGTGCGGGCTGTTGGTAGAGAGAGACGGAGACATCACACACGCGACCCACAGTAGATTCTACGCGCTCTGGGAAGTCCAGAAGGTTTTGGACGGTTCTTTTGGGAATACCTTGTCTGGCTTACGTGTTACATGGAGGTTGGACGTCAGTTTAGCCTTCGTGTCACGCGTAAGTGAGACGGGAGCATGACTTAGCCCTTAATCCCTGGGGATTGGGGGTGGGTCGTGTCAGACTGTGCACTAACATGTGACACGTGTCGGTCTGTCACTAGTCCACGTCTTACACGTGTTAGTCTGACATGTTATGACAGGACCCGCCCTGATCCCCCTGGGACCACATGGGGACGTGCCCTGCTCCCGTCTGACACCCAAAATATCATACCAATTTTAACCTCAAAAGTTCAAATGAATAAATAACCAAATAAAGTTATACATCAAATCCGAAATAAACCGATGTCAGACAAGGGATAAAGTTCCAAATTACAAATTGCGAGCACGACTCTAAAATAAACCTGCGGGCAAACCACCCAACAGGAGATCAGGTACGCGGAAGTAGATCTATGCCTCAGCCTCAGGATCCTCCTCTACCTCAGTAGCACAACCTGGAGGGATTACCAAAACATTAAGGGTGAATGGGCCGAAACTCAAGTTTATAAAACCGTTTAATAAGTGAAACATATAATTTACCCCTCCGTTTTCCAAACATGCATGCATCAGAATTTAAAACCATAAATTATATAATATGAATCATAAGGCGTGTAATAACACCATAAACATAATTTTAACCACTGCACTATACACTCCAATCCTGACATCCCCTGTAACGACCCGTCCCGAATATCGGGATTTAATAATATTTAATGGTGATTTACTAATCTGGGATTAGTTGGGCGATTTCGGACGAATTGTGCAAAATGACCGTTTTGCCCCTGGGTGTGGGCAAAACGTTGACTTTTAATTCGGATGGTCAAATGGACTTTGACCGATGACCGTGACGTAGTTCGGGACGTCACGAGTTCATAGACAGGTGGCACGTTCGATTCCGACGTTCGTGGTGAAAGTTATGATGTACGGAAGTCCAAGGGCGTTTTCGTAATTTGGACGATGTAGGGGCAAATGTTGACTTTTTGACCGGGATGTCCGATGGCCGAGGGCCAAGGACCGTTACGGAGGTTTCGTCGATACGAATTCAATGACAGGCGGCACGCATCAATCGGAGTCCGTATGACCGAGTTACGGGTCAGGATGCGTGAGGGGCATTTTGGTAATTTTCTGCACAAGGGCAGAATGGTAATTTCACGGGTGTTTGAACGGCTACTGTAGCACCGTGGAGGGAACATGGCCAGCGCACGGGTGGTGCGTTTATGGAGCAAATTGATGGCCTAAAACTATTGTTTATAGGTTGTATGGATTGTTTAGTGGCATTGTGCGATGCCAGGCTGTGTGGGACGGTGGATTTGGCCATTAACCATGACTGGTGCACGATGAAAAGCAGAGTGCTTCCCACATGTGTTCAGCCTTTCCAGGGCCCAATTGAGCGGATTGCAGTGGGCAATGTAGTTATGGGACTGAGTGAAGTGTTCTGGGATTGAGAATGAGAGGAAAGGAGCAATTTTGGTGTGGAATTGTTCAAAAACCCGAAACTGGTTTTTGAAGAGTTCATTATCGAATTTCGGTTTTCAGGCCAGCCCAGGGCAAATTGATGATTCATTTTGTTCTCTGGGATCATTTCGAGTCGAACCAGATCAAATGGGGCAAGCTTGGGAGCTCCTAGGGCCGTGAACGGACATGGTGGACGGCCGGAAAACTCGAGCTTGAGTTGTGACGATTGAGGTATTGTCGAGTTAAATTAATGATTCTAATTAGTTCGTTGTAGTCCTAATTAACTTCCTGTGAAGTTAATTTGATTTTGGTTAAGGATTGGAGGAGCTCTGGTGATCGACCCGTTTTGGGTGATCACGGGTTGTCGACAAGATTGATCGACGGTTGATGCTAATCATGGACACAGAACTGAAATTGGTGGATTGGTGATTGTTGTGGGACCAAGAACGGATGGAATTGATATCGAATTGAGGGTGTTTGAAACGGATCCTATCGCGGGTAATCTGACCCGTTTACCAGTCATTCGGGTGAAGAAGGAGCACTGTAGCAGGCGCGTGGCTTTCACGCGCAGCCACTCACGGCGGCGCGTGACGGCGCGTGGGCACGAATCTCGAGGTGAGGTCAACATGACTTTTATCCTATACTTTGTAACGAACATTTTGGGATTGGTTTCGTGTCGATCGGACACCGTCTCGGTATTGTTCGGGATGTCCGAAGGTTTTAAATCCAATTTAAAAATACTTAAAAATTCGGGAAAATTACGGGACTTGAATAGGATGTTAATGATGAGGTTAGTGATCCTCTAAATTGATTTGAACAGGATTGGGAGTCCCGGTGATAGTGAGGTGGCCCGAGAGGGCCTATGGCACGCGTATCGAGGCGCTCGGTTAAACGGTCTGTGAGTGGACATTGGTTTTATAAATTCGATGCATGCATAACTGTTTCATGATTGTTATAATTGGGATTATATGATTTATTTTGGATATCAGTGAATTTATATGTTTTCACGCTTTTCGAGGCGATTTACGTGTTTGCACGTGAATCGAGGTTTTCTGGATTTGCACTGATTTCCATAAATATGGATGGATATGATTTCATGAAACGGTCACGGATTTGATAATGTGAAATCGGGCCAGGGGCCCAGTTAATTTGTTGAATCGGGCCAGGGGCCCAATTGAATTATGAAATCGGGCCAGGGGCCCAGTTAACTTATGAATCGGGCCAGGAGCCCAGTTGACTTGTATATGTGATTTCGGGTCGGGGACCCTAAAATGGAATTGAATGAACTATTTCGGATTTGATTCAACTATTTGGACTTATGACGGTTTTATGGAAATTCGGGGCAGGGCCCTTGTGATATTTTGGAAATGAATAATAAAATGTGTTCCATAAAACCATCTCGATATGAGGATATTTATATCCTGGTCTCCTCCAAGTGTCGGGGACACTGGAGAAGTCACGGTGCATTGCCTGCGAGGGCTCATTGTACGGAGCTACCGGACCGTATAGTGATCCAGGAGCAGGATTGCTAGACGTCATGGACGTCAGACATCGGGGATGTCAGAGATATGGACCCGGTGAGACCCCGGGCAGCACGCGTTGCTTAATACCGTGAGATATGACGTCTGGAACGTCAAGCGTCTAGGACGCTAGGCATCGGGGATGCCGGAGATGGAAAAATAATAAATGAATATTACTGGATTGATGAAATAACTCTTGGATTTACTTTTGGAAATTGAAAATATGCTTTGGTTTCCGGGCTAAGGCCCTAATGGTTATTTCTAAATAAATATGGGATTATTGGTTTTGGTGCATGCATATGATTTTACTGAGGGGCATAAATGTCTTATAAATGTTTTAAGCAGACTTGTTTATTTTCGTCCACTCACAGCTTTTGGTTTTTAATGCCCTTCAGGTTGATTCCGGATACGACTGCAGCATAGACTTGAGCATCGCGCACCTCCTCCATCGATCCTTACGCACTCTGGAAGCCCGTTTGGGCAATGGCAATCGGTTATCCCTTGTCTGGCGCCTCTTGTCAGACGGGAGCACGTCACATTCCATGGTAATCCCGGGGGGATTGGGATGGGTCGTGTCAAGTGGTATCAGAGCAGGTTTTGCTCTTTTGTGCGCGAAGGTCGAGGGTGTGATGTCTCTTTGGGCTGCTGTTCCGTTGTCAACCTGATAGATAGTTTGGGGTTTGTATGGTGAATTGGGTGTGTTTGGCCCGATACGCCGTGCATTGATGCGATTCAACCCAGGTGGGGTTGTATACGATTAACTGGTAATGTGGGACCGTCGGTTCGGTCATGAGATGATGAATTGTTGTGCCACTGGGCACAGCTAGGTTCAGGGAACCTCATTTGATTGGAAATGTGAAACTCAGTTGAGTATTGGTCTAAGTCTTGGACCCTAGTAGTGTTGGCTAGTGTACGGGTGTTGGTGCATCGGAGTTAGCCGATGACCTTCGTGGTGGAACCCACGAAGGAACCCACGTTGAATTGACGATTGGATTGGATTGGATGTCTATACGATGTCAGGACCGCAGAGTCGGTCAGGTTGTGGATTTTACTGCAAAAGGCAGTTGGGTTCGGTGGAACCCTAGGGTGTGACCTTGGAACCCTAATTTATAATTGATGGACCGAAAGGTGAACCTTAAGTGAGAACTTGTGCTGCGACGCGCGGCTGAGGTCATGGATGACCATGTGGATGACTCTAGTGAGTCTAGTCTGGATTATGGGATTCGATCCACGGATGCGGTTACGAGATAAAATATCGAATACCGTGTTGGATCGAATAGTCGTGTGATGTGTGGATACGGATCTTGACAACGATGACTGTTGGTCGACAGTTGTGTCGAGATGACTGGCTATCGAGGGTATTTAGTGTGGTTTTAATACTTGGGGATGTTCAGGGAACGTCCATTATCCTGATGTGCCAGTGGTCAAATTGGAGGTACCCATAGTCGTGGGGTACGAGTGGTGTTACGGGATCGTCGTTCGTAATGAATGGAGATCCAGGGTAACAACTTTGCACACAGTGTGCTAGCATGGATGTTCGTGTGCTAGCATGGGTGTTCGTGTGGTATGTTTGGATGTTGGGATGGTGATACCTATATGCCAATACTAGTATGGATGCCTGTGTGCTGATACTAGTGTTGATGATGGTGCGCTGGTATTGGTACTAGCGCTGGTGCCAGTGTCAGTAAGTGTGATGACGATGAGCCACCAGTTGGGGTGTGACTCTGTCATGATGAACAGATGATTGGTATCTGCGACTCAGTGGTGGTTGAGTCTTGGACTGGATGGGATCCAGTGGAGGTTGTGTCGTGTTGGGATAAGTCCTAACAGATTTATGATGTCAAGTGATGAATGGATAAAATGGTATGATTGAAACTTAGGGAATCTAGGGACGATGTTCCCTATGTCATGCGAGTTGGTGGATTTGGGGAGTTGTGGTCAACTCCGAGATTGGTAAGTTTGTGTACTGCTTATATCCCCTGAGAGTACAAGGAAATTATTGGAATTGGAAAAGTCGGGGAAACCATTCGTGGTATTGATGTGGGATTTTGTGATTGTGAATCACTTGAAACCTGAGAATTGAACCTGTTTAGGTTGTGATGTGAGACGAAGGCAGTTGGGTATGCACATCCAGGCAGTGTTGTGGATATCCCGTTCGGAATCGGGATGTGTGCATACATGATTATTGACGGACGTGAGGTCCGAGTAATGAATTGATTTTGGACACGTGGTGGTCCAAGTGAGGTATGGACATGGGCAGTCCAGTGGTTGGACTTGACATCTCATTGGGAGCATGTCTGTTTCCAACATGGTTGGAACTCCCGATCTGGGGAGAGTTGTGATTGGGGGAACGAGAGGAGTGCTCGTTTCCGCATCAGTGATTGGTATTCCGAAGTCATTAGGGTTGACTTCATATTTTCTGCCGTGGCAGATGATGATTGTTGCTACCAGTACGTTGAGCGTGTATTGGTAGGTGGACCCAGGTTTGGCCTTGGGTCATTGGACACAAGCAGTTGTGTATGATTTTGGATTTGGTGGTGAAATGCGTGGTCATCTTTCCACCAAGGGAAATTTGGCGAAGGATTCAATTGAGGGTGTAAGACCCTACGATCAGCTTTCAGATGGACTGTTAGCTATGTGAGCATGTGTGGATCCTAGGTGGATCTGATTTGCGATGTTGTCGACTTTGGTCGATGTGACGATCTAGGATCGTGATATTACTTGTCGGGTGACGTAGCGATGGATATGGTTTGTGATCTTGATGATCCAGATGGGTGGAGAGTTTATCACTCTTACCTTGGTATGTGAGTCGTAAATGACGGGGCTGAACTTCTTTTCGGAGTGAAGTCCATATGGTTTGTGACTTGGTTGAGTAGGTTTCCGATGTGGTCGGATTTTGTCAACCTTTGACGTGTGGATATTGGGATTAGCTCCCCTATGAAGTCAATCGAGTGTTGAGCGGGTAACCGATAGGGTCGGTTATGTTACGTCTTGATGGACGTAAACGAGATTTTGGGTTTTGGAATCGAATTTCTGGGTGACGACTCAGGATTCGATTGCGAAGCTCGAAAATGGATTACTGGATTTGGGTACGGAATGGTTATTCCAATGCTAGCTTACGGAATAATGATTTCGGATTCGGATTTGGAAATGGATTAAAAATGTGATGGTTGGGTTCGGATTCGGGATTTCTTACGAAATTGCGGATTCGGATTCGGAATTGGAACTAGATGACGGGTGGAGTTCGTTTTGTCTCATGTTGGGTTGGGCAAATGTGCTCCATTACTAGAACGTGTTTGGCTATAACCTGGGTGGCTATAGTCAGATTGATGGATTGAGGTACGTACAGGGTACGTTGTACGAGGATTGATACTGGTTAGGCTGAGTGGTGCCTAATGACGGTACATGGGATGTACCAGTGGTGTGTAACTAATGTGTTGGTAATCGGCTTGGTTCTGATATCATTTGTTTGGCTGTATTGTGGACTGGACATTGGATACTGTGCGCTGGGCAGATTGATCTTGTCGGGTTCAGTGATTTTATGAGCAGGTGCTCTTAGCCACGGTTGGCTAGTGGAACCCCGGTATTGAGATGTGTGATCACTGCTGGGCTGGTATTCAATGTGTTCCAGTTACACCACTTGATTGAGTAAGTTGGCGGTATACGTACACTCGGGATGAGTGAGTTGGTGGTCAGAGTAACCACGAGTAGCCTTGCGTGATGCTACTACGCCGTCATATTTTCCAGCGTCTTGGGAGTCGGCGATTATGGACATTGAGATTTATTTATGTCGCAGGATGGGCTTGCCCTGCGAATTGAGATCATGTGGTTGATCTTGCGCTACATCGAGAGTGATGTAGTACATGGTGTTGTCACGGATAGACAGATGGTTGGGGCTTTATCAGGGTGGTAAAGTTTTGTGATGACAGTTTGACTAGTGGTGTCAGCATGGACTGACAAATGAGATTTGGTGACTCCCGACGGGAGCAAATGTAAGGATTTATTGGCAATGGAAGGGAACCATCTAGCTGAAGGAGTCAGCTAAATGGTTAGGCGATTTTATTGCGGATCAGGTGATCATTTCCACTCGAGGTGGTCGAGTGTTGTTGCTATTATGACGTAAGACTGTGATGGGATGTCTGGGTACAAACGAGGCCGGTGTTGTCCCAGTATGTGGGAGTACAAGTGTACACAGATGTGTGGTCGAATTGTTTTCCACAAGGTGGTTGTGGAGTAAGGTTATTGGTAATTTCGAGGACGAAATTCTTTAAGGAGGGAAGGTTGTAACGACCCGTCCCGAATATCGGGATTTAATAATATTTAATGGTGATTTACTAATCTGGGATTAGTTGGGCGATTTCGGACGAATTGTGCAAAATGACCGTTTTGCCCCTGGGTGTGGGCAAAACGTTGACTTTTAATTCGGATGGTCAAATGGACTTTGACCGATGACCGTGACGTAGTTCGGGACGTCACGAGTTCATAGACAGGTGGCACGTTCGATTCCGACGTTCGTGGTGAAAGTTATGATGTACGGAAGTCCAAGGGCGTTTTCGTAATTTGGACGATGTAGGGGCAAATGTTGACTTTTTGACCGGGATGTCCGATGGCCGAGGGCCAAGGACCGTTACGGAGGTTTCGTCGATACGAATTCAATGACAGGCGGCACGCATCAATCGGAGTCCGTATGACCGAGTTACGGGTCAGGATGCGTGAGGGGCATTTTGGTAATTTTCTGCACAAGGGCAGAATGGTAATTTCACGGGTGTTTGAACGGCTACTGTAGCACCGTGGAGGGAACATGGCCAGCGCACGGGTGGTGCGTTTATGGAGCAAATTGATGGCCTAAAACTATTGTTTATAGGTTGTATGGATTGTTTAGTGGCATTGTGCGATGCCAGGCTGTGTGGGACGGTGGATTTGGCCATTAACCATGACTGGTGCACGATGAAAAGCAGAGTGCTTCCCACATGTGTTCAGCCTTTCCAGGGCCCAATTGAGCGGATTGCAGTGGGCAATGTAGTTATGGGACTGAGTGAAGTGTTCTGGGATTGAGAATGAGAGGAAAGGAGCAATTTTGGTGTGGAATTGTTCAAAAACCCGAAACTGGTTTTTGAAGAGTTCATTATCGAATTTCGGTTTTCAGGCCAGCCCAGGGCAAATTGATGATTCATTTTGTTCTCTGGGATCATTTCGAGTCGAACCAGATCAAATGGGGCAAGCTTGGGAGCTCCTAGGGCCGTGAACGGACATGGTGGACGGCCGGAAAACTCGAGCTTGAGTTGTGACGATTGAGGTATTGTCGAGTTAAATTAATGATTCTAATTAGTTCGTTGTAGTCCTAATTAACTTCCTGTGAAGTTAATTTGATTTTGGTTAAGGATTGGAGGAGCTCTGGTGATCGACCCGTTTTGGGTGATCACGGGTTGTCGACAAGATTGATCGACGGTTGATGCTAATCATGGACACAGAACTGAAATTGGTGGATTGGTGATTGTTGTGGGACCAAGAACGGATGGAATTGATATCGAATTGAGGGTGTTTGAAACGGATCCTATCGCGGGTAATCTGACCCGTTTACCAGTCATTCGGGTGAAGAAGGAGCACTGTAGCAGGCGCGTGGCTTTCACGCGCAGCCACTCACGGCGGCGCGTGACGGCGCGTGGGCACGAATCTCGAGGTGAGGTCAACATGACTTTTATCCTATACTTTGTAACGAACATTTTGGGATTGGTTTCGTGTCGATCGGACACCGTCTCGGTATTGTTCGGGATGTCCGAAGGTTTTAAATCCAATTTAAAAATACTTAAAAATTCGGGAAAATTACGGGACTTGAATAGGATGTTAATGATGAGGTTAGTGATCCTCTAAATTGATTTGAACAGGATTGGGAGTCCCGGTGATAGTGAGGTGGCCCGGGAGGGCCTATGGCACGCGTATCGAGGCGCTCGGTTAAACGGTCTGTGAGTGGACATTGGTTTTATAAATTCGATGCATGCATAACTGTTTCATGATTGTTATAATTGGGATTATATGATTTATTTTGGATATCAGTGAATTTATATGTTTTCACGCTTTTCGAGGCGATTTACGTGTTTGCACGTGAATCGAGGTTTTCTGGATTTGCACTGATTTCCATAAATATGGATGGATATGATTTCATGAAACGGTCACGGATTTGATAATGTGAAATCGGGCCAGGGGCCCAGTTAATTTGTTGAATCGGGCCAGGGGCCCAATTGAATTATGAAATCGGGCCAGGGGCCCAGTTAACTTATGAATCGGGCCAGGAGCCCAGTTGACTTGTATATGTGATTTCGGGTCGGGGACCCTAAAATGGAATTGAATGAACTATTTCGGATTTGATTCAACTATTTGGACTTATGACGGTTTTATGGAAATTCGGGGCAGGGCCCTTGTGATATTTTGGAAATGAATAATAAAATGTGTTCCATAAAACCATCTCGATATGAGGATATTTATATCCTGGTCTCCTCCAAGTGTCGGGGACACTGGAGAAGTCACGGTGCATTGCCTGCGAGGGCTCATTGTACGGAGCTACCGGACCGTATAGTGATCCAGGAGCAGGATTGCTAGACGTCATGGACGTCAGACATCGGGGATGTCAGAGATATGGACCCGGTGAGACCCCGGGCAGCACGCGTTGCTTAATACCGTGAGATATGACGTCTGGAACGTCAAGCGTCTAGGACGCTAGGCATCGGGGATGCCGGAGATGGAAAAATAATAAATGAATATTACTGGATTGATGAAATAACTCTTGGATTTACTTTTGGAAATTGAAAATATGCTTTGGTTTCCGGGCTAAGGCCCTAATGGTTATTTCTAAATAAATATGGGATTATTGGTTTTGGTGCATGCATATGATTTTACTGAGGGGCATAAATGTCTTATAAATGTTTTAAGCAGACTTGTTTATTTTCGTCCACTCACAGCTTTTGGTTTTTAATGCCCTTCAGGTTGATTCCGGATACGACTGCAGCATAGACTTGAGCATCGCGCACCTCCTCCATCGATCCTTACGCACTCTGGAAGCCCGTTTGGGCAATGGCAATCGGTTATCCCTTGTCTGGCGCCTCTTGTCAGACGGGAGCACGTCACATTCCATGGTAATCCCGGGGGGATTGGGATGGGTCGTGTCATCCCCGATGTCTGACGTCCCTGACGTCCAATAAGGTCACAATCTCAAGGCTACGCGTGCCACTCGGGGTCTCAATCCCGAATCCAATCCCCGAACCCTGTCCGGGTATGGCACCTCAGATGCCTAGCGTCCTAGACGCTCGACGTCCCTGACGTCAAATTATAGCAATCCTGTTCCTGAGTCATTTTACGGTCCGGTTCCTCCGTAGAATGACCCCTCGCAGGCAATGCGCCGTGACCACTCCGGGGTACCACATCCGGAGGAGACAATATCATAAGAGTGGATCTATATAGTGCAGTACCAAATTCATTTTATTGATATCCACATGCAAAACATATATATACATAGATAAAATCCAAACCAATCCTTAAGTTTCACCAAAACGGGTCTCAAACCCAAATACCGTGGAACGTGCCATAATCATAGTTTCAATATCATCAAAACCGTTTCTTGATTCCAGCATGTGAATATAAGTAAATCAGAAAACATTTAAGCATGCAAGGGTTTAATGAAATCGGGCCCACTCACAGTACGATACCGTGGTAAATCTGCGCGTACGGACCTGTACCGGGATTATCGTACAATTCCTGTCAGTCCAACTTACACGTAAGGGTCACTACAAGTCTTAAACATTTATCCAAAAAGTCCGAAACAGAAACCGGCTCCGGGAAACCGTCCAACACGTTTCCCAAGACAACCGGCCCTAAACTGACCCATCAAAACTATCTCAGATCAACATGGTTAATTCACCAAAAATGTTCAGAATGATGAGAGGAATAAAAGTCATGTTGATCGTGATCAGAGATAAGGCTCAACGCGCCCTCACACGCCGCCCAAAGTGGCTGCGCGTGAAAGTCACGCGCCTGACACTGAAGCTACAGTGTCACCACCCTCACCCGTTTGTCTGTAATACGGGCCTGCCACCCGCGGCTTGACCCGGTTAATTACCCCCCAATTCTTAATCAATTTCCTTCGTTTTTGATTCTATTATCTTCCATAAACATCTAATTTAGGTTCTGAGTCAAAAATTTGCCTCGACTAGTCCCCAATCGACCATTCGACCCGTGATCAACCAAACGGGTCGATCACCATAACTTGCTGGTTTCCCAACCATTGTCCAATTAACTTAACATGGAGCATCCTAGGGCTAATACGAACTATAAGGAATGATCAATTGAACAAAACGTTACCTAGAATTAGCCGTCCATACCTCTGAAATTCCTCTGAAAACGGCAGCCTCCGTCCCAGCTCCACCGTGGCTGGTTGCCCTCGATTTCGATAAGGATGTGTTCTAAACACTCCCAAAAAGCTCACTCAGTGTTTAGATTGGTCCAACAGACCGTATAAATTGAAATCCGATATTCCCTCCAATTTTCCCGAAACTCAATTCTCTGGTTTTTCTCTCCAATTTCCAGCTCCTTCAACAGCAGAGTGAAGCTCACTCAAATACTATTCTGATTAAACCAACTGATGCATCCCAGCTACTCGTGGAAGTCTAATCTGTCCACTGAAATTTGTCACCCGAAAAGCTTCGATCCAGAAATTAAAAATGGTGTCCACTGATGAAGAGTGACTCAGCCCACGTTGAGACAGCCTGTAATGCTTAGTTAAATCTCCCTTTTCTAGTTCATTACAGCCTAAAATATTAAGAGTGCACAGAGACACCGCACACGGTGGTGCAGCCGCTGTCCTTCACGGTTTGCTACAGTAACCCGTGGGTGAAATGACCAAAATGCCCCTAGTTCAAAAATTACCAAAATGCCCTTCACTTTCCAGGCCCGTAACTCAGCCATCTGAAGTCCAATTTCAACGTGCCGCCTGTTAATTGACTCAGGGCGTCGAAACCTACCTAACGGTCCTCGAGTCGTGTGAAAATTAGTTGCCAAACGAAAAGTCAACATTTTCGCCCATATCGTCCTAATTACAATAATGCCCCTGAACTTCCGATAGTCATAACTTTTTCCCTGATCGTCCGATTTGGACGTGCCACCAGTCTATGAACTCGTGACGTCCCGAACTACGTCACGGTCATTGGTCAAAGTCCGTTTGACCCACCAATCAAAAAGTCAACAAATTGGGCAATACAATTCATAGGGGTAAAAACGTCAATTCATACATTAAATTACAATACTAAAATCCTCGAATTTCCGGGGTGTTACATGTTAGACCTAACATGATGATGTCATCACTGACGTAATCTCGTCATCAACCTCTGTATGAATCCTTGAACTGGGTCGCACAAGCCCACGATCGTGACCCGGTCGGTTCTCCGCTGTCCGACCACCAAAACCTTCAATTTTTCTCTCTTTTTTTGTCTCAACCCCATTAACATCTCTATGGGCTTGAAATTGGAAGATTAAGCCTAGAATTTACCTGTTCGAACGGGAATAGTACCCGTGATCATCAAACCCAGATTCCGGCATACTTCGATCACGACGGCCTTCAAAACCAAGTTCCCTGAGCTCGTCTCACTCCCTAGAATTTCATCCAAACCACCAAATCAATCAACAAACCCCCTAACTAAAAACCCATTTTCAAACCCGAATAGGTTTTCCTACGGATTTCTGGCTACCGTGCACGACGGTCTACGCTGATGCCACCGTTGTAATCGTCTCAGGCTCCTCTCTCACTTCCATTCACAATCCAGATGCATTTGATGAGGATTAAAGGGTGTTTGTGTGGGATTGGGTAGTATGGGGTTGGGTGTTTCACGGGTTAAGAGAGAATGAAAGAAGGAGGATGAAGATGATGATAACCCCAAATAATTGGGTTCTGTGCCAATCTGATGGGTGACATTTGTCACTCATAGGTTGGTCCCCACCAGATATTTATCCAATTCAATTATGTCACGTGTTGACATTTCTCGATATATGTGAATAGTACAATTTTTCGTTTTAGACCCGTAACTTTCCCGTCGAACGTCCGATTTTGACATTTCACCTGTCTACGGACTCGTAACATTATGATCTACGTAACAGTCCTTGGTCCTCGTGCATTAGATCTCCCGGGTCAAACGTCAACTTTTTGCCCAATCCTAGGGGCAAAATGATCATTTTACACTGTCCATCCGAATTCTCTCGACTAATCCCCGATTACTCGCGATAATTCTTAATTACTCTTTAATTAATCTCGAAATTCGAGACGGGTTGTTATATATATGCTCCGACATCTTGTTTGATTTAGATGGATAACAAGGACGGTGTATTCAGGTATATGTTTTTGTTGAGGTCGAAATCTAATTATGATTGCTTCATTGTATAACCTAATCCAAATTCTAACTCCATTTAGTACAAAAATAGAAATATATATTTTGTTGATTTGATAGAATCTAAATATGATTAATTCATCATATAGCTTAATCCAAATCCAAACCCCTTAGTAGAAAAACAGAAAGAAGGAAAAAACTGTGTGTATATATGTTATATCTATTATTATACAATGACTCAAAAGGCTAAAATATCCTTTAAATTATTTTGTAGTTATGGATATAATAGTAAAATTAAATATCAAATTTATAAATTGAAAAAATAATAAAGGTTAATCGGAGGAGTGGGAGTAAAAAAAAAGTAGGGGGCTAAGATGGTTACTCTCCCTATTTTTATTCAAAAAATTAAAAATTAATATTATTATCTTTTTTTAATTTTTGTATCTCTTCTAACACAAAATATAAAGCAACAAAAATTAAATATAATGAGGGTTCAACGGTAATTCTATAGTATTTAATTAAAACATTAAAATATGTTAAAATTAAAATAATAAAATAAAAAGAATTCACAAGGATTAAAACTCTTAACTCATACGAAAACGTCTACCAAACCACGAATAAGAACTACTACTCCACTATAACCCACGAAAAGCAAACCGCTCCATCTCCATCTCCATCTCCATCTTGTAGCAGCAAGGAATGATGTGGGGGATGAATTGCGACTACCCACCAATAGCATACAAGTTATTTAAAGTAGATATCACATCAGTACTTATCTCTGACCGACGACTAATGTGGCACGAGCAGAACATCACTCATAAGTTTGATTTTAATTTTTAGCTTCTTATTATGCAATTAAAAGAATTTAATTAAGAATTCATATCAATAAGCGTAAATAAAGAAGGATGAAGATAACGGGAATGTGGGACATGTTTAAATTGATGAAACAATGCAATTCATATTTTCGTCGATTTCTGGGTTTATTAATATAGATAACCTGTTAATTTCTTAAAGGCATATATCATATAGATTTATGGGTACAACAGGAGTCTACTTGTGCTTGGTTATGATGATATATTATCAAATCAAAATTGTTTCTCTCACAAGTCTTCTACTTTGACATTGGCGAATGGCGAGAATCGCAGGGGCCTCTTCTTGAAGGTTGCTTCTCTCCCTTCCTTATTTAATAAATATATTCTGGAGTCTTACAAGTCTAATATCAAATGATATAACGTGAAAGCTTTTCCACAAAATTTAAACATAGAATCACTCTCATTCCCAGTGTCCGGATTGAATATATGCAATAAGAAAAGAAGCAATTTACCGAAAATTTGAGTCAGCAATGTCATTGAGTAAAGAACTCATTTTTCTTCAATTAAAATTTTTGGCCAGTTTTGATCAGCCTGTAACTTGACAAACTCAGCCAAAAGCTTAATCTCTTCATCCTGCAAACGGGCTCCAAATGTGCACTGTCCCCTTGGAGTGCACTCCTCACCAAAACCCTGCAAAAACATCCACAAGATACGACATTTCATTTACGGGCAAACATGATGGTTAGGGTGCAAAATTTCCAATAAACCTACCGGCATTCTTCCCTTCCCAAAGTACGTAACACGGTATATCTCCTCTTCTGTGTCAACTCCGTTTCTGCACAGGAAATGACATTTCATTTTCATTGGCAGAAGCTAATTCATGCTAAATTGAATGTTTCTAACAGAATAATTGACCGGGGTTGTTTCCTGTTACCTCTTCAGATCTTCTGTAAAGAGAGTTGCACCCTATAAACAAAAAGGAGACAATGGGATTAAAAAGCAAAATTTTTTGAGAAACTAATATGAGACATTTACAGGTGAATGGAGGCTCACCGGTTGAATTATGTTTCCACCTGCATCATGACATCCAATGCAGGTTTTTTGAAACAATGCAGCTCCTTTTTGAACATTAATGGTTTGTGCATGTGAGGCTGCATCAAGAGTAACAAAAAAATTGATCAAATCCTCGTTTCCTTAATAAAATAAAACTGCAAAATAAGTTTAAATTTTCTGCAGATGGAGCTGTATTGCAGTTGAATCAAATAAGAATTGCCGAAAGTAACATACAACTTTCAAAGCATGTAAAAGGAACAATATTTTGGATGTGATTTCTCATTTCTGATGCACAAAGTGAGAGGAAATAGCTTATATTGTAAATTATATGCACAACGTTTGGTCAATTATGAGAATGCGAATGTAGGGAATGGCAGTGTTGGCAATTTGAGTGAAAGGGAGGGTCATTTAGACCCTGTTGAGGATAAACCCTAACAGTGAGTCAGTGTGGTTGGTTTTGGCACTAACCAGGTGCGATGCAGAGAGGAGATAAGGCAAGAAGAGCAGCCATTAGAGGTGGAGCCAAGCTCTTGAGAACCTTCAATTCTTGTTGCTTTTGAGGAATATTTGAGTTGAGTCCTTCTTGCTTCATTGCACCCTTTGAGTTTGAGGACACACCAAACTCAAATATTCAGAAAAATTCAATAAGAATGGAGAAAGAGAAAGATAGAGAAAAGGGAGAAGAAGACTGATTACCTTTGGAAAGCCACAGATGCCATTAGCACTTTTACATATAAGAGATGAAAGCTGCATCTCTCTCTATTTCTCTAACTGGATGACAAACTGAAAAATGTATTGCTTCTTTTTCTTAGTAAAAACTAAAGGGAAATTAATGAAAATAGATAATTCGATAAAAATTTATTCAAAAATAGAACCTTCAAAATTCCTTTATAAAACAAAACGCTACAAATATTTTATAGTCTCTCTCTCTCTCTCTCTCTCTCTCTCTCTCTCTCTCGCTCGCATGGAGTGGGGTTATCAGTTTGTAAGAACTGCAAAGTGTAGTTAGGAAGATTAAATGATTGAAGTCCTTTTTTCGGGTTGAAGGGTTGTCAATAATCGAATTTTATTGAAAACTTACGCAACTTTTGACGGCGTGTAATTGTAATTAGAATCTGTCCAATAATTTTCCCAAATTGTCTTTTGGCGAGTTATGCCTTTATCTAAAAATCGTCTTCTCCTACTACACGTGGATTGCGTAAGCTTCTATTTTCTGCGCCCTTTACCTTCACGACTCAACCCTAAATTGCCCAAATTTCATCAAAATTCCAGGCTTCAATTGCAAAATGCAACCTCTGTTTGGTTTGAAACTAGGAGCTTAGGAGGGTTAAGGTGAAATAGCGATGCTTTTGGATGAGATTGTGCAATCGGTGGAGCTATGGTTGAAGCTGATCAAGAAGCCCCTACCTTATGTTGACCCGAACCTCGACCCGGTTCTGTTGGTTCCGGGTATCGCCGGCTCGATATTGAACGCCGCTGATGACGAGAATGGTACAGAGGAGCGCGTTTGGGTTCGAATTCTCAATGCCGACTACAAGTTCCGGACCAAGCTTTGGTCTCGTTTCGATCCTTCAACAGGTACAATTATTGAGTATTTTTGAAATTTTAGTGAAGAAAATTTGGGCGCTTGTGTTTGGTTCCCGATAAATTGAAGTAGAAATAAGAAAAGGAGAAGGAAAGTTCTGCTTTTCCTAATAAGAGACAATTTCTTCGTTGGATTTGGATGCAACCATGGAGTTTTCATAGTTCAGTTTAGTTTCTGCAGCTGAATGTAGCTCTATAACATCGTTCTACTTTTTCATATAAGGGAAGTGAAATATTTGTGATACAAATGGTTGTCTGTTCTTCATGCTGGAAACTTGTAAATCCCATGCTTGTGTGTGGCACATTTGCCCTTCCCTGCAGTGGTTTATGGGAGGGCATGAAAATGATTACAAAATACCTATAGCTCTAGCTTTGAACTGTTTGGAAAAATTTTACACACTGGTCTGTGTCCATGCAGTCGGCATACTTACACTCCCTGGATGAGAAGCGTTTTTGGGTTCAAAGATGCAGGGATATATATGTATGATGAGCTTTTGCGTGCCGAGCGAAATATTAATGAAGTTTTCTGTGTGATGCAGGTCAAACTGTGTCTTTAGATCCAAAAACAAGGATAGTTGTCCCTGAAGGTAGATCTAGGCTTGATGCAATTGACACCTTGGACCTTGACTTGGTATGTTCTGCATTCTAACATACATCACACATGTAAGAAGAATAATTACTTATGGAAGTTTTTTGTTGTCTTCTGTTTTTTTTTTTTTCTTAAATGCGCTTTATTATGGACTTATATCTAGGTTTTAGTTGTTTTTGTTCTTCCTAATTTATTGTTCAGGTGCACCGTTCAGAGGTTCCATAATGGAACCTTTTGCTCATTTCCTTGTTAATTTTATACACTGAATGAAGTCCCCATTTCCTAAAATAAAGCCTTGAACCTAAGTATTCTCCACTACTGTTAGCCATCAAATAATCCATCAAAGCAACCACTAAAGATAAGACTCATTTCCTTTCTAGATGTTGTGCAATCTGTTGTTTTTTTGGTCATCTTTGTGTCTAAAATATTCAATACATGCCAAACTGATATGGTAGTTTCTGTTTTTGAAGAGTTATAATCATCATAGAAACTTATCAGCACTTTGTAGAGTATTTATATGATAGATCATAAAGATTCTTCTATTTCTTTGTGTGTTTGTGAGAGTGTGTGAGTGTGTGTGTGTGTGTGTGTGTGTGTATAGGAACTCTTCTCTCATGATTTTAAAGAGTTTCTATTAACGTTTTGTTCCATGCAGGTTATTGGGCAGGATTGTGTATATTACTTTCATGAAAGGATTGTTGAATTTACCAAGTGGGGTTTTCAGGAGGGGAAAACACTTTTTGGCTTTGGGTATGATTTCCGCCAAAGCATCAGGTACCTGCTTAGTTTTGCTTGATTTGAATGCTACATAAAAGTACAAAAGAATGATTCTCCTCCTATTCAACAAAGAGTAATGAAGGATATGCTTTAGTTGCTTCACTGCGGTTGAGGTTGTTAATATGAGTGTGCTTTGTTTCATTTAGGTTGCAGGAGACATTGGACTGCTTAGCTGCAAAATTAGAGGAAGTGTATGGTGCTGCTGGAGGGAAAAAGATAAACATCATAACTCATTCTATGGGGGGCCTTCTTGTGAAATGTTTCATGTCCTTGCATAGTGATGTAAGACATCTACTCTACCTCTTGAGTAAGAAAAATATTTGCATCTACCCTAGAGTGGATGCAAGTATTGCTCCTTCAGTAGTTATTGTTCTTTTTTCTTTGCTCTGCTCACCCTCTTTCCAAGTTATTGCATCAAAGATATACAGCTTCCTAATATGGTATCTTTTGTGTGCTGGAAAGCATGTCCTATACTCCAATGCCATCATCTATTTCACAGGTTTTTGAGAAATATGTAAAGAATTGGATTGCAATTGCTGCACCATTCCAGGGTAAGTGATCATGTACACTTTATCATAGCTGAAGACAATAATTCCAGCCGTGCTACTGAAATTATAATCTGATACATTCTGTAGATTTAAATAGTTAGACATTGAGGATTGCAAGATTATCTTTGTAAAATAAGAATGGGGGAGCATTTTGTTTTTGTTACTTACGTTTCTGGAAATCTAAATGTATATAGTGTTAGTTCAATGGAACAAGGCCAAATTGTTAAATGCATTCAGTGGCAAAGAATATGAGGGAAAAGCTTGTATGAGGATCTGTCATTTTCTTGTTTACATGTTATCTTTTCTTTAAAAATAAAATATATTCTTGTTTACATATTAATTTCAGAAGCAGCTCTTTTGTTTTTGGTGATTTGAATATTTCGGGATTAACTTCTAAAGTTTGTGACCTTGTCCTAGTAGTAAGACATGAAAGCAAAACTAAGCTTTCCTTATCTGTAGAGGACCATCTACTGAGCTCATATTTTGTTGATTTTCCATATGTATATACATTTATATTTTCTTCTGAATTGTTAACAAAATGGAAACTGAAGTTTAGTTTGAGGTTGACCTCTAATACCTTGCATAAGCTTAGAATATTAAGGGGAAAACTAAACCAAGCATTGATTTTTGGATTTTTATTGTCCTGCAGGTGCACCTGGATATATCACGTCTACCTTTTTAAATGGAATGTCATTTGTGGAGGGGTGGGAACAGAACTTTTTTATATCGAAATGGAGCTTTCACCAGCTGGTATGAGTCCATTTCTATGTGCTGCAAACTGCTTAGACCTTGAGATTGGTTAAAGAAAATAGTTACTTGTTAAAAGATAAAAAATATATATCTAAATCAAATAAGAAGTGAGAAGATGTAGGAAGTGATTGGTTGTTAGTAATTAGCAACGAAGCATTTTCCATTTTTTATAATGACTTAGTTGGATTGGTAAGGGAAGATGCTTATTGGTGCAGAGAAACACACTGTATAATTATATATGCATGCATTTCACAAATATTGTTTCTTCTTTGCATCCATTTTTTTCTCTTGCTAAGGCTTGTTGCAATGTTGTAGACTATTGAATGCCCCTCAGTGTATGAGTTGATGGCTTGTCTTGATTTTCACTGGGAACATATTCCAGTTCTAGAAATGTGGAGAGAAATGCTTGATAATGATGGGAAGTCTCTAGTTATCCTAGAGTCTTATCCCCTGGCAGAGTGTAGAAATATTCGAGAAGGCTCTTTCAAGTAATACGGTAGGCATCGCATATGTGTTACTTAGTCCTGTTATGCACTTCTATGGCTACTTACACCCATGGTGCATGTTTTCACAATTCAGGTCAATTATAATGGTGAGGATCTTCCTCTACCATTTAATTTGGAAATCTTGAAATGGGCTAATGAAACACGCAAGATCATGTCTTGTGCTAAAGTTCCTCCTCAAGTTAAATTCTAGAATATATATGGGATCAATCTTGAGACGCCCCATAGTGTTTGGTAATACCTCCTTTGAATGTTTTGATGGATCTTTCTACCACTTGCAGCTGATTTCTAGACAATTGGATGTCAAATAATAAGATGCTAGGTACAAATTTCTTTTAGTATGGCTAGGTTTAACATATGAGTTGAACTCCATATTCTGCAGCTATGGAAATGAGCAAACAGCTGTCACAAATCTACGACAACTACGATATGTCCAGGTTATTATATTCTAATCGATGTCTATGCTGCGTTTATGTGGTTTTAAGGAGATTAATAATTATAGGACCTAACCTGTATTTGCATTTGAGCAGCCTACATATGTATGTGTTGATGGTGATGGAACAGTTCCTGTAGAATCAGCTAAGGTTCGTTGGCTTGTTTGCCACAATACTAGACTGATTTTTATTCAATTTTTTTTGGTCATTGTTACAGAGTTAGAATGTCATTTGCCAATCTTTACCTCCTGCCTTTTGTGTTTTTTTTTTTTTTTGGTTTCCAATTCCAGGAAGATGGGCTCAATGCGACAGCAAGGGTTGGAGTCTCTGGTGAACATCGGGGGATTCTTTGCGAGCAACATGTGTTCCGGATACTCAAGTGCTGGTTAAAGGCAGACCATGACCCTTACTACAACCCTCTAAACGATTATGTGATTTTACCCACTGCATTCGAAATGGAGAAACACAAAGAGCAAGGTCTAAAAGTAACATCTCTAAAAGAGGAGTGGGAAATCATCTCAGAAGACAGAGACGGTAATAGCAAGAGTGAAACCACCCAAGGTAAGCCTGTGGTGAACGCCGTATCTGTTTCTGATGCAGGAGCAGAGGCCTGCGCCACTGTTACTGTTCACCCTCAGAATGAGGGCAAGCAACATATAGAGCTGAATGCTGTGTCGGTTGATGTCTGAATGCAAGTCCGATGCATCGTCTGTTGTATTTCGTGAAAGACCATCCTCTTCTGTATTTAGCCATAGTTTTCTGAATGCCGTCGGCGTGGATCGGAGCTTGTAAATAGTATCTTATGTAAGAAGATGAAAGATCATAAACTCATTGGTGCTAACACAATGAGTTTGAAGTGATATCGATGACACTGTTATTGCTGCCTTTTATCTACTGAATGATGATTTGTAGATATATGTGGGTCTTGTTCAATTCTATCTTGATTCACACTCGATGTGTATACGTGTACTTCACCATAGCATCATTGTATAAACTATAAACTCGTACCCTCATTTGATTTTGTTGGATCTCTTCTCCACTGTGCAACAATATTTCTGAATAAGAACATTTGGCCATGTGGTAGGCTGATAGCTGATAATAATTAGCCAACAGTCGAATATATTAAAAAGCGGAAATTCACAGAAAATTAACCACTAAAAAAAGGCGAAAATCATCAAAATTTTAGACCGTTAAAACACAATTGCTATCAAATCCAAATGCATACGATAAGTCCCAAATTGGTTTGTAAACATTAAAGCCAACAGCTCAAAATCTAAGCTTGCTAAAGAACCACCGGTTCTTGCCGCTCTTGAACCGATCCTCCAAGCGCGACTTAATCTCCTTGGCCGTCGCTACCTTCTTGTCGCGCGTCTGCAACGCCTCAGCAGTGACAACCTCCTTCAAGTCGACGTCCAGGTTGTAACGCGTGGGCATCACGTGCTGGTAATTGACGATCTTGATGAAGGGCTTAACCCGGGATTTCTTGGCTGTCTTCTTGGCCGAGTCCTTCCGGATCACCTTGCTCGGGTACTTCGCTATCCCCGCAACCAAACAGTGACCGTAAGGCCTATCGCGTGTCCCCTCATCGAAGGATTTCACGATCACGGCTTTCCTACCGGCGAATCGACCCTGCAGGAGCACCACCGCCTTGTTCGGCTTGAGAAATTTCACCATTTTCGTTTTTTTAAGAAAATTTGAAAACCCTAAAAAAAGGTCGGAGGCTGCGGGAAGACGACAAGGGTTTATGCTTTATAATCTTCGATAGTTTATATGCGTCGATGGGTTTGGGCTATTAAAGATGAGAATTTACTTGATGGAGATTCGGCTGCCTAAATCTAAAGAGCAAAGGCAAGGCATAAACAAAAAGGCTAAAGGGCCTCAAATGGCAGATAGTCCAACACAAATTTCCGAAACAACACTACGGGCTGGTTTGGTGTCTGAGCGGTTATGATTGAATTTAAAGCAAACAACACTTTACATTTTAAGAGGAGTTATTTTAGGATGAATTACTACGTTTCAATTTATTTGATAAACTAAAAAATGTTTTAATTTCATCATTTTACTCAATATGATTTTGAAATCACATTAATTTACATTATCAATCGATTTCAACTATTGAATTAGCAATTAAGTTAAGGATATCTTGGTATTAATTAAAAAAATTTGCTAATTTTATTTTTTATTAAATGACTAAACATTTTGATTTAGTTACTCTTTCAAATTAGTGCATTCAAACAAATTATAAGTGCATGATTAATTAAAGAGAACATTATACTCAAGGATTGAAATATCGATATCAATTCATATATCGCTAGTCGAATTTACGGATATCTCACCTCAAATATCGGTATCGATATAGATATCGTTTACGGTCAATAAAAATGACGGAAATTGGATCAAAAAGTTGGAAATTTGGAATGTAATTTTGGGAAAAACTTAAGTACCCAATAATTGTTATATAGGACTAATAAAAACTATAAAATGACTTTGATATAATAAATATATGATAGAATATAGGTCTGCCGATAACTAACACTATAAAATCTTAAAGATAAACTTAAATTAAAACATAATTTTATTGATAATGTTGCACTAAGAATACTTTACACATTGAACTTCATTAAAAACAAGTAGAGTGTCTATCAGATTGAAAATTAGATTGGTCTTCGTCTACCAAGACACAAAAGTTTTGCCAAGTGATGCTACTTGACTAACGAAAATGTATTGTTGGACATAGTATTCGTATACCTCATTTGAATGACCTACTTTTCCTCCATAGATGGGGTAGTTAGGATTTACCCAACTAACTTCTCCATAATCTTCATTGAGATGAGGATCTTCATAGCCTCCATAACCATGTGGCATTTGAGAGAGATGGCTGTCTAACTGGGGGTAACCATATGGACCATAAGCATATGGATCATTTGAGTTATTACTAGGATTGGTGCCCAAACTCACTGACTCAAAACTAATTGCCATGAAATCCTCAGAAGATGGGTTTCCATAACCTTCATATACGCCGGCATCACACCCTCTGTCATCCTTGTCTTCATCGTTTGTCTCAACATCATCTCCTCCATCATCATCGTCATCATCATCATCATCATTATCATCATCATCATCATTATCTGTAGATTTATTGTGATGTAGTCCCTTACTAGTAGCATCAGCTCTCAAGTCATGTCCAGCGGTAGAACTAAGCATTGATCTCTCCCATGAAGACATCTCTCGCTCACTTCCTACTTCCTCACTCCCCACTTCTTCAGATAACATTTTATCGACACTAATACCGTATTCACTAGAAAGATGGGCTACTCGAGGGTCAGGCCATCCTCTATCATCATCCAAGTGAGCTGGCATAATCCATGCTTGAAGTGGATCAGTCTCATTATCTTCCACGTGTTGACTAGCAATTTCCAAAATGTCAACGTAGTCTTCTTCCACAACTTTACTAGATTCAGTTTCGTCATATCTTAACTTGAGCTTCATGTTGTAATAACAGAAAACAAATTGTTCTAACTTTGAATATGCAAGACGATTTCTTTGCTTTGTATAAATTAAAGCAAACGTACTCCAATTTCTCTCACATGCCGAAAATGATGCTGTTTGTGATAATATACGAACTGCATTTTTTTGCGAACTGGAGAAACTTGGCCATATAGTTCCCATCACTCCGCTGTCAATATCAAGTTTAATGTAAGAGGCATTATAAAGTGCTAATTCATACAATATCAAGTTAAATGCAAGCATATACCTGGGGGCATTTTCGTTCGTGATTGTACAGCCATATGTGAACAAAATGTTTTCCGACAATCTCTAAAGTTGATCAACTACATTAAGAATGGTGTTAATATCATGTCATAGATGTACAAATTCCAAAATATCAAGGTTCATATATGGTAGTAAACTTACGTCTATTCCAAAATTCTGTAAACCCAATTGCCCATTTAGATTTAGTTTGAGGAATACTTGTTGAACTGATTGGACGAGGTATGAGTCATGCCCAACACCTGCTCGATATTGATATCGGGGATTCAAGTAATAAGCTACAAATTATGAATGAAATTTTCTTAGTAAACAACAATAAAATAAAATATTAACAAGTTCAATAAGATAGAAATATACCAGCGGCATGTAAGGGATGCACTAATGTTTTTTCCCATCGCTCCTGTATGATTTTGAGGACCCACTTCTTTCCTTTAAGACGGGCTATCTTTTCTTTCATTCGATTGAACATATCATACAAGATTGTCATGGTTGGGACTATCTCTGTATCAATAATTCGAAGGATGCTGTGTCATGGTTGGGACTATATCTGTATCAATAATTCGAAGGATGCTGTATAAAGGTTCATATATTGACTGCATCATCTCCAAAGACTCACAGAATCTTTGGTCGAGGATATGAGTCTCAACCCTCTTGCCTTCCACTTTCTTACTCAGTGGGCTACCATGTCATTGATCACTGGTTAACAATCTTCTAAGGCCAACTTTATACTTAACTATACTGTTTATACAAATATAGTTGGTTGCGAACCTTGTTGCACCAGAATGAACCAAGTCTCCTTGACAGAATTCATGCATATGAGTTAGTAACCATAGATGATTATAAATGTAGTTAGTTACTTGCCTAACATTTTTTATGATGCTCAACATTGTCTCATTCTTCCAAATATCTTCAAATATTAGGTCTATACAATGGGTTGCACTAGGAGTCCAATAGATTGGATACGTCTTCATCATTTCTTTTCCAGCCTTCTTAAAGTTCGACCCATTATCAGTAACGATCTGTACAACATTTTGTACTCCAACCTCCTGAACAACTTCCTTCAACAAATTTTGTATGTACAAGTAGTATTTATGGCTTTTGGAAGAATCAACTGACCTGAGAAATACAGTTGAACCCTTACTATATACCATGAAATTGATTATGGATAAGTTTGTTGGACTGGTCCAACCATCACACATTATGGTACATCCATAAGTTTCTCATTGTCTCTTTTGTTGCTCCATATACGCCGTCCGTCATATCTTTACACTCTATAGGAAGATATTTATTTTTCATTTCATATGGAGAAGGAGTGGACACGCCTTCACCTGCAAACCAAAACATAAGTTAGCATTTAATGCTATTTCATAAGTTAAATAAAAATATATCATAAATAAATTTATTAAATACCTGATCATTGGGCTTCAATAATCATATTCTTAAAATGATAAGAGTTGTCTTTATTTGGAGCCACACCTTCATATATAAAAAATTTGCTTATGTATCGACCTAACTTCTCTTTCGTCTCTTTCCACATAGATTTTACAGTCTTCTGTTGACTTTGTGCGGTTTTGTAGAGGCTTGGTTCTGGAGGAATTGGAAATGGATCACGCAAACTTTGTGACCGACGCATCTGTTGAGGTTGTTGACAACTGCTACTGCCTCCTTGAGCACCACGTATGGTACCAACTCTATAAGTGTCAACACTTCGCCGTGCCCCGTGCCTCATCCCTCGATGAATTTACAGCAAAGCGATATGCTGCTATCTCAGATCTATGCAAATATGGTGGAGAAGCGAATCCATCATCATCCTCTTCATCATCGCTATCATTAATCTGAATGCTCTGTTGAGTGTTCAGTGGATCTCCTCTCAAGCCAGTTCGTATGTTCTCACCAATCATATTCATATTCTGTTTAGCAGTATCTTTACTTTTGATCCATGCTCTGACCTCATCCTTAATAGCTTTAGGTACATCTTTGCATTTTGAACCTTTTTTTGGCATAAAAACCTGCTAGATGAAACTTGAATCGCGTTATGCCACCACTCTGGAACTGATGTTGACAAAACGAACATATGACATTGTTTTTATTTACAGGAATTGCAAATGCATATTTCCATGTTGGGTCAATTCGTCCACGTTTTGAGCGGCTTTCACTTGCACTTCCACTAGCCATTTTATGAAATCTAAGTTACATGAAAAATAATTAGAATTTGATAATGACAAATAATAATAATAAAAATATAAATAATAATAAAATTATTTTAATTAGAACATATATTCTAAGTTAGACTTTGATGATGATAAAAAATTAAGGAGCAAAAACATATATATTCATAATTTTAATATATATTCTAAAATAAAACATATATTATAAATTAAAACAAATATTATCAAATATATGAATTACCCCATATTTTATATTAAAACATACATTACTAAAACATATTTTACCTAATAATACATTTTGAATTTTGAAAAAAAAAACGTTTAAAGCTTCATTTTTTTAATACATATTCATAATTAAGGAACAAAAACAGATATATTCATAATTTTAATACATATTCTAAATTAAAACAAATATTACCAAATATATGAATTAAGCCATATTTTATATTAAAACATACATTACTAAAACATATTTTACCTAATAATAAATGTTTAATTTTGAAAAAAAGGTTATGGCTTAATCTATTTTTCATATTTGGGGTTAAAAAATAAAATTAATAATAAATTATATAATTTATTATGACAAATAATTAAAAAAAAATGTTAACAAATTAAATGAAACGAAACGCAGTGTTTTGTTTCATTTTCTTCTTTACTCAACAGAGATCGATCGGTTCTCAATACGATCGAATTAGCAATTGGGGAAAATCAGAGGGGTGTGAGGGGCGACTGGGCGAGGCGGCAACTAGGTGAGGCGACCGTGACGGTGTGAGAGCCACAGCGACGACGGACGAGACGAGAGGGATGAAGCTACCGTCGAGGGTCGAGTCAGTCGTCGAGGAAGAGTAGAGCGAAGTGGAGAACCGGGGATGCAGAGGTAGTTCGACTGGCTATTCGGTGCTTCGGCGTCGACGTCGACAAATCAGGGGTGGGCTGGGTTCGAGGTTTTCTTCGGTTGCGCCCCCCTACCTAATTTATGCTTTTCCTCTCAAGCGAAAGTGGTGACTGCACTGGTGAGCCCGTGATTAATTTTTGTTGTTTCTTCCATCATTCTGTTTGTCCGTGTATGTATTGAATCATTTCTTTTTCAATTTTTGATTCCTTGTGTGTATGATTGATTGAAATTGAATCAATTGAGTGCCCTTCCTCTGTTTAATCCGTGATTTCGGTCCTTTCTTGTGTATGATTTGCATTTTTTTTATTTCGGTCCTTTACTGCCGAACTTCACTCGTGGGTTAGGTGGGTTGGTCCAAAATCAGGGTTTCTGTGGCAATAACCGTAATGTCGGTCACTATCGCTCGAAATCGACGATATTCGTCGATAATGCCCAAAATCGCCGATATTGGGGGAAGAATTACCTTCAACCCCCTAGTAGCCGTCGACTGGAAAAACCGATATATCGAGCGATATATTGGCGATTTCGTCGATATTTACATCATTGATTATACTTTAACTTTTAAAGTTTACACCAAATTTCAGAATTATATATGGCACTTCAAAATGTACATTTTAATACTTTATTCTTTTTTAAACGTGACAATTTAGCTCTATGGTTAGCTTTTTCGTTAAAATAATCCATTAAGTATTGATGTGTCACATGCATGACCTATTTTAAAAAAATTTATTAAATAAAAAAAATCAAATAAAAGTTAAAAATTGAAAATTAAAAATTAAAAAAACTTATTCTCCTTACTCTTTTCTTCATCATTATCATCATCATCATCATCATCATCATCTTCTTCTTCTTCTTTTTCTTCTTCTTCATCTTCTTCTTCTCCTCTTCCATATCCATCTCCTTTTAATGAAATAGATTTTTAATTTTAAAATAATTTTCTATTATTTAAATAATGAGTCATATTTTGTCCACATCAATATTTAATAGAAAATTTAACAACAGTTAACAGAAGTTTCGTATTGTAATGTTTTAAAAAGTATATAGGGTGGTGATTGCAACATTTGAAAGTATATGTATATAAATGTTATTTGATGTAAACCACATGACAGTAAAATATAATTTGTCCATAATTTTTTGTTGCAATATGAGAAAATCACACCAAAACTTTTTATCGTGTTAAGAAATATTAGAGATGAGTTCCAAAATATCATCAATTTCAAGAAGAAACAAACAATGATTTAGTCATATTTTAAAAAAGCCTAATAGTCGAATCATAAACACTATGTATTAAAAATTATAAATGTATATATTATATTGGACATACGGACTTTTTTTATAATGTATTACTTAATAAATTTCGCATGTTATCCCCAATTCGTGACCTTAAAAAAAAAACTTTAACCAAAGTTATTAATTTATCAGATATTAAATTAACGAGGTTCTATTATACTTACAAGTTGCAGCCTACCATGTTAGTATATTCTTGTGCCACTATCTATTTCCGTTAGTCGAATAATGTTTAAAAATATATTATAATCGGAGCTGTTTAATTATTAAGTTACCATTTCAAGATTATTTAGATAAAAAAATCAACCAAATTAAATATCATTTAGCCATCTGATGTATGCATTAACTAAACGGTTCACCATGAGAATCTTAATTGTCATCAATATTGTTAATTTGTTATATATATATATATATATATATATATGAATGATTATACAACATTATTAATTTTTTTTCATGAGAAGCGAACAATGGAACATGTTTTAGGATTATTTAATAAATAGAATAGGTGATAGGTACCACTAGTGGTAAGATGTAAATATCATCTTTAATATGTAAGTGAATATTACAGTATATTGAAATTCATTTTTATTCAAAAGTGGAATGTCTCAAAGTCGGCTTTTTAAATATAATGCTATAATATTTTTGTAAAGTTGGAAGATATAGTTCTGATCTAATTATATTGGACATGTCAAATTGGATAAAATTATTGGTCTAGTGAGTCTATACTTGTTTCTTGATTTAAAGAGTTATTGAACTTGAAATATAACATAATCTGAGTGAAGTTGTTACAGCTTGTCCTGTAAAATGGGAAATTGGAAATTTACAATTTACTACCATTAATGGTACCTCAAACCTCTAATATTTTTGGTGAGTGTGTTATTTTGGACGATATCAGAGAATTTAATTAGAGCCCATACTTTGTTTTTGAGCCCAAAATTTTAACTAACCCAAAGACAGTTAAAAAGCCCATTTGTTACTATCAAGCCCATTATTTAATTGTATTATCTTCTTCTCATTCCTTATGCTTGAGAGGACTACTTATTCACTCCTTTTTCTCGTCCAAAATCGCGTCTCAAAATGCATCAGGAACGGAAATTTGTTCCACTTTGCACTAGGAATGTGTGCAACGTTAGGTCCGTTGTACCACTTAACTGACATACGCACTAATGATGTTTACATTGCACATGTAGCATCTACCTGGCATCTAAGTCAATATTGTGAGTGGGTAGTTCAGACATTTTGTGCAGAGAGGAGATTTGAAAGATTAGGGCGAGAAAAGTGGTAGGAATTGGGCGATTTTGCACCAGGAATTGGGCGATTCCGATCGACTTGTGGCAACGAAGATTGAGAAATAGAGGAGAGTGGAGTAAGAGAGCAGCACCGAAGATGCTTATATGGGAAGGTTGTTACACTGATGACATCATGGACCAATGATAACCCAAGGAGAAGGTTTCTTGTTTGTTCAGATCGACGGGTAAGTAAGTAATTGAAGTGTAAAGATTTTGGTTTTCAAATGAATTTTATGTATTTGGATGTAATTTCTTAAACGAAATTCTGGATAATTTAAATTTTGGATGATTTCGGCCGTGTGTGCCCTTTATGGTTGGAATTCTGCTCGAATTTGAAACAGTAGGACGAATTGTAGAATGATTTGATAATGCAAGTGAAATATCAAAAAGGTCGTGGCAAAGGATGTGACTTTTGGGAGTTTTTATATCCGAAGATGTGCAGAATGTCAACAATAATAATTCCTGGATTGCTCAGGAAGCTTAACCTTGGAGAAGAGAAATTGTTGAATGTAAAGAGGACGGTGTTGAAGCTTAGGATTGCACTTTGTGTTGTTTTGGTTGTATTGGTTGGAGCTTTATATGTCTATGATGTTATGAGTAGGATGTGATGAAAGATGTAAGTTTGAAGTATGTAAGATGTAAGTTATGAGCCTAAATGTTATGAAACGATGGAATTGACAACTTTGGTTGGAAATATATTGTTTCTTATGAACTATTAAGAGACTTGGCCAAGTTGAGTATATAAGTTTGACCAAAAAAGAAGCCTATTACACTTTGCATAGAAACTTAACAACTTGAGCTTACAAAATGACCATAAATTGAGCATAATATTTTCATTCAAATTTGGTCTATTACATTTGAATAAAATGACCAAAAGACACAAACAACAAGCTTTTGAAGTCCAATCTGTCAAAAAAGGGACCAAAAAGACTTGAAAGGTTTGGATTACAAAATAGCATAAGAAAAAAACAGTAGCCTAGAACTTCATCTAATAATGGTGGTGGTGCGGAAGCAAATCACTTGCCATCTTCATCCAATCATTTTAGCCTGTATTTGCATTTTCAGGTGACTTGATCCCTTTCGTAGGTGACTTGATTCTCCCCGTTGGTCGTTTCTTCCTAGTCCTCTTGGTTGGTGGAATATATAATACCAATCATAACATAACCCGAGGTTCGTAATTCAAGTCAAACTCAATCATTTGATATAGAAAAAAATGTTCTGCTAATAATTCCATAGAAGTATCAAATATACCATATGAATTTAATATCAGATTTAATTCAGAAATCACCTATTGCAATTTTCATTACAACTTAAATTCTTTCAGATTATCCGAGGACTCATCTTAATTTATCACTACATTAAAATCATAATACAATTTTAATCTTGAAAAACGTATTATCAAGCAATGTCTTGATTTCTTTTAAGAAACTGTCAATTAATCAATTAAAATCATTAACTAAAATAATTGAAATGCATATCTACAAACCTCATAAAGTAGACATTCTCGACAATTATTGTGAACCCAACTCAAACGATAGTCACATGTTTATTTAATAACGTCAACTCATATTCAAAACCAAGGTCCATTTCCCAATTGGTTAACTAGATTTCAGTTGCAAGGAAATCCCACATAACTATCAACCAATATTATGCAATTCGTGTCGTAGACTACCTAGACTTTGATACCAAGTTGACATGACCCGTCGCTAATTTATGAAAAAATCAAACCGGTCCTAATCCCGTCTAACAATTTCTATCAAACAATGGATTTTTGCTAACTTTAACTCAGCTCGAACGCTCATAGTATCGACAAAACTAATTCCACCAGGCGGGACTACCGCCTACGTCCGACCCACTTTTTGGCAGGTGGTGGCAATTACTAACTGCATTCCTTTCCTTTTCTATGACTTCTTAAGTCACCAAAACTATTTACAATTCTCTTTCAACTAATTACTTATATAAATTTCCTATTTTACTTTATAACCTTTTCCTTTATTTTAGTAGTCACACAATATATAACTTATCATGTCCTTAATTAAGTTCCAAACACTTCTACGTATTTATAATCCAAAATAATCACCAATTAACCTACTCCACACATATTCAAGGAAAGCTTTCATAATCACATGTTATGTAATTTATAATTGCTTTTAGTTAAATACGACTAATATTACTAAACTTGATCTTTAATGCTTATTCCAATATTGGTATGGAATTCGCACATACATTACAACAAGCTTAATTAGCTCAATAACCACCAAATTACCATATTTAAAGAACAATTAAGAAACAATTAAAGAATGCATAATTAATAAGGAAATTACACTAGATATTTAGAACTATGCCCAAATAATGTCCAAAAATTTCAGAAATTATATAAGTAATTAGTTGAAAGAGAATTGTAAATAGTTTTGGTGACTTAAGAAGTCATAGAAAAGGAAAGGAATGCAGTTAGTAATTGTCACCACCTGCCGGAAGTGGGTCGGACGTGGGTAGTAGTCTCTCCAAGTGGAATTAGTTTTGTCGATACCATGAGCGTTCGAGCCAGGTTAAAGTTAGTAAAAATCCTTTGTCTGATAGAAATTGTCAGAAGGAGCAGAACCGGTTTGGTTTTTCCAGAAATTAGGGATGAGTCCTGTCAACTAAGCGAGCTCTCAAAAGGTCTCGTACTAGATAGATATGTGCCCACACATATAAAGAACTTCACTTTTCCTTCCCCGAGCGATGTGGGATTGTTCACCGTTCTTCCGAAGACACGGGTCTTACACTATAAACAAATGGAAACTATTGGTGGTTTGTGAATTGTTGTTTGAGTTAGTAAGAGCCCTAGGCGGCATGTAGTAACTAATTAGTTAGTACAATCACGAGGACATTGTAACTTATTAGGAAGATTAGCTTGCATCTCGTAAGACCGAGTGCTAGAGATCAATAGGCCTAATTCTAGTAACCGTTACCTCGATACACATGCTTGGGTTGGTTGGGTGAGGAATTGAGTGACCTTAACACGTGTTACATTACGAGACAGTTAGAAACAAAAAGATCTGGTCAGTCGTTTAGTCTACAAGAATTTTTCAGTGAAGGAGAAATGTACTCTCCAAGGTTTAGTATTGATTTGAGAGATTTGTCGTTATCCAAGGAATTCATACTTGTCATTTAGAAAACTATTCAATAAGGTTCTATTTCGTTGTATCATTTGAGGACAACATACAAGAAGTTCGTAGAGTTCCAATTCGAAAGTCGCATCAGCAGTTTGGTTTTAGAGGTTGATAATATACCTGAGAGACATCTTGAACCATAGGGTCGTTGCAAGAAAGTTGAGTTCGTGTCAGTGGAGACGCAAGGGAATTCGAGAAACCCTTAAAGATTGTACTTTTAACTTATGTTGAGTAAAATTCGGGGAAAAAATTTCTTTAGGGGGGGTTGATTGTTACAACCTATCCCATAAAATGGGAAATTGGAAATTTACAATTTACTAAGACACTCCTAGTTATACCACGAACCTCAGAGATTTTCGGTGAGTGCGTTATTTTGGACCGTATCAGAGACTTTAATTAGAACCCATACTTTATTTTGAATGACAAGACCCGTGGATTCACCACGAAACCCGAACTGATCCTACTTCTATCTAACAAGAATCAAGATATACGTATGAAACCTTGTTAGACAATGGATATCACAAATTTCATTCATATTCACAACTTATTAAATTAACCAAAAATACACCCACTGATAGGTCATCAAATAAGCATTATTTTATATTATTTTATACCCTTTATACTTAGCTTTTAATATTAAAATAATAAATAATTAGATAAATTAATTTATTTTGTGTTATTTTTGTTTAAATAAATAAAGTTTGTAATTTGGAGTATTTTGGCGAAAGAATCGTCTCGATCGGAATTTTAACGAAAATATTATGGACGACTTTCGGTGAAATGTTACTAAATTAATTAAATTAATTGATTATTATTTGTTTTGGCAGCCCAAACCCAAGTTACAAACCCAGCCCAGCAGCCCTACATGCGCGGCCCATGCGAAGCCCAATCACGTCAGTCCGCGCAGCTGATTGCCCCAGCCCAGGCCCGCGTCTCCGGCCCAAATTCCAGCAGCCCAGCTCCTGCGCCTGCAGCCCGATCCCGAACTGCTTTATCCCGCTTCGGCGCGCGCTCACCGGCAGCCAACTCCCCTCCTCGACGCCCGCCTACCGAACCTCATAGCTTCACTTCAGCACCGCCCAGCCGGCTTCTCTCTTCCTTTCCAGCGCACACATGTCGGCCACGCCTCCACTTTCCAGCTCCCTCTGACCGAATCTCCATCCTTTTTCCAGCTGATTTCTGCCATCCACCAAACAACACTATTTAATATGCTTTCTTTGCTGTTTTTTTAAGCTTTTCCCTTGTTTTTTTTACATTTTTTTCCCCACAAACACCACCCAATCTCATCATTTCACTTTTTATATTTTTATTGTAACTTTTATTTGTTTTTATTTATTTTTTAGAGTGTAATTAGCTTTTCCCCCCTATAAATAGGGGTTCAATTCATGTATTTGGGGAGTCCCCAATTAGTTTCATTCTTCCATTTCTTTCATTTTTCTTAGTTCTAGTTCTTAGTTAGTTCTTTTGTTTCTCTCTTTTGAGAGACATTTTTGGGGACCATTTTAACTTCTTGTAGATTTTCTTATTAATTAGCTTTCTTTTAATTCTTGTTCTTAATTTATGTTATTTTTATTTTTCTTAATTTCATTTCTTCTTTACTGTGCTCTTGTGATATTTCTTTGAGATCTCTTAAACACATTTTTATGCTTTCCTTAAGAAATACCTAGGCCAAGTAATTCTAAGGCAATTCAAGAGTTTTAAGACCGAATTCCTCGTATTTCTTCTTCCATCTTCACAAGTTTCCTGCCGCTGTTCGGTGATTCTTGTGAAAATCCATACTTCTCTACTTAAATTCTTGTTATTGTTATTGGTTTTACTTATAATTCAATATATGTGTTGGTATTTTCTTTCTAACATTTGTAAGTAAGAATGCAATCTCCATGTGTTTTACTTTTTGAGTTTCTTTTACTTCATATGTTTTAGTACTTAAACTTCAATTCGAAACTAAATGTTAATCCGCTGTTCGGGGCATTTAGAATAGAGTTGAAGAGATTTAATGTTTGATCGCTGTTCGGCGCATTAAATCACTTACTTAAGGTGGATCATATTGTAAGTAATAATCCGCTGTTCGGTGCATTTATAATATGAAAAATGTATGCATGTATTTGAGATGATTAAGATAAGATTTCGTGATTGGTTCCATATAAGCATGATGTTAGAGTGTTGGTAAAAATATGTGTTTGAAGAAAGTTCACTAGTACAAAGGTTAAAGTAGAAGTAAAATTAAGTATTTAATTATTTTTACTTGTTTTCTTTATTTTATATTTACAACTCTTTTCAAAACTCCCCTTTTCAATTCTTTATTCTTTATTCTTTTATTCTTTTATTCTTTTATTCTTTTATTCTTTTTTATTCTTTATTCTTTTATTGTTTTATTCTTCTATCCTTTTTATTCTTTATTTTTTTATTTTTTTATTTTTTTATTCTTCTTTTCTACTTTTAGTTTATTATTCTTTGATTCTTTCATCTCTTTATTTTTTAT
Organism: Prinsepia uniflora; assembly: GCA_032719365.1. Classification (NCBI taxonomy): domain Eukaryota; kingdom Viridiplantae; phylum Streptophyta; class Magnoliopsida; order Rosales; family Rosaceae; genus Prinsepia; species Prinsepia uniflora. Next base: position 65,792,393 of record CM064866.1, read on the forward strand.
TCTTTAATACTTTTAGTTTATTATTCTTTGATTAATTAATTCTTTAATTCATTAATTCTTTAATTTGTTAATTCTTTAATTATTTAATTATTTAATTCATTAATTTATTCATTATTCATTTATTCATTACTCTTTCCCACTAACACATTATTAATGTTCCCTAATTTCCCCGGTTAAGAACGATCCCTATTTACCAATACTACATCTACACAAAAAGGGTTTAAATTGCACAACACTCAAATTACGTGTTTAATTTAATGCGTAGTTTGGGCGTAGTCACCCACTCCTACGAGGTACCACCTACATCCATCCCACTACCCCAGTAAGTATTGGTGTTAACGAGTTTAACCATAATTAGGCTTATTTTCATTATTAGGTTATCACATCCATGCCTAACCACAAGACTATATACCTTAATCCCTCAACTATGTTCTTAAGGACTTTTCCTTTAATTTACAGATTTCACTCGAACTCGATTATGCTCGCGAATAATCATATAAGTCATAGGCTTACGACCTAAAAATGCAATTCTCCATTTAGAGTCCACACGTTATCTAATAACTTCCTAATTAAGCCATAGTATATTCAAACAATGATTTCCAAAGCTAATCATCATGAAATTATATTAACATCAATTATATTTAAGACCCCATTGTCATCATACCTTAAAGTACTTTTCTTTGTTCTCCTAGTTCTATATTATCATGAATTTATTAACCTTTAGACATAACCATAGTTTATAATTCATAAGCACACATAGTTTATTACATGTCCTTCCTTTTCAGGTCACATATCAACATATCATACTTACCAAAATGTGAACTCTAATGTGAACTCTAAATTCACCTAGTAATGCGACTAAAACATGAAAAGATCTATAGGATTTTATAGAATTACTATGCATTATCAATTTTAAGAAAACAAAAATCCTACTACAATAATTTCACATTTACCATAAGATTAATTCCCACAATTCCTCTATTACCATAATTTTATTCTTTAGGATCCAAATAATACCAAAACTCATGCTTAATTTCTCCTCAAATTAACTTTAGAAATTAAAGTATACACATAACTTTGGGCCCTTTAAACTATACCCAATAAATACCCAATTAACATGAAAATTGTACCATTAAATTCCTAAAATCATCACAAACATTTTTCGTATTAACTGGACGACCAGATAACCAGCGACGCACCCTTATGCACCACCTTAACTCTCTGCGCGTGTGGCCACACGCCTCTCAGTCATCCCCTACCTTGGAACCGAGTCGACCAGGCTCTTGCAATACGGGTTCAACGACCCTCGACTTGACCTGCTTATTTCTCAGTCGTTTTACGTTCAAATTCTACGTTCCATATACCGAATTGCATCGTTTTTTAGCCTAGGAATATCTCTATGTACTTAGAACAAAGTAAAACACGCTATTAACGAGAGAAGCATACCTTCATGCTTCGGCCATGGCAGCCCTGCTTGATCCTGCGAGTTTCTAGCACTCAATCCTTCACCTTTATGTCCTATTATGATCACAGAGACTTCCACAACCTCATAAGGCCTTAGTTCCAAGCTTAAATTACCTAGAAGCACCCTGAACCTTTCAACCCAGCCTTGGGCTACACAGTTTTAAACTCTAGGATTACCCAGAGCTTTGCTCTTTCCTCGTTTTTTTTCTCCTTTTTTTCATCTCCTCATCTCTAGCCTCTCTTTTTCCTTCTTTTTTCCCCCTCCTCCCCTCGTTTCTCCTTCATTTCCCTCTCAGTTTCTATCAACCTAAGCCTTTTTCCCCCCCTTATTTTTGGTGCCTCTCCACCGATCCCCCCAACTCTCATTTCTTCCTCTACTTATATCCACCAATGTAGGTGAAAGAGAAATAAAAAATGAGAAGAATAAAGAAATTTCTAGAATTATCTAGGCCCATCATATTTAAAATTACCAAAATGCACTTTAGGCCCAAAATGACAAAAATGTCCCTAGACTATTCATGACCCATAACTAATTTATTCGTCCTCCGATTTTGACGTGCCACCTGTTTACAGTCTCAAGAGTCCGAGATCTTCGTAATGGTCCTTCCGGAATGTCCATCAAAGGCCCGAGTCAAAAAGTCAATATTTTGACTTTTAGGGGCAAAATTGTCATTTTAACTCTACTCAAAGTTCTAGGGCGTTACATTGAGCCCAAAAGCTTAACCAAACCAAATATAGTTAAAAGACCATGTGTTAACTGTAACGACCCGTCCCGAATTCCGGGATTAGATTAGTCACTAATCTTGATTAGCGAGGTTGAACGGTGGTTAGTAGGGCGGAATCGGACAAAATGTGCAAAATGACCGTTTTGCCCCTGGTCGTGGGCAAAATGTTGACTTTTTGTTCGGGCGGTCAAATGGACTTTGACCGATGACCGTGACGTAGTTCGGGACGTCACGAGTTCATAGACAGGTGGCACGTTCGATTCCGACATTCGTAGAGAAAGTTATGGTGTTCGGAAGTTGAGGGCTATTTTGGTAATTTGGCTTATTAGGGGCCAAATATTGACTTTCTGACCGGGAGGTCCGATGGGCGAGGGCCAAGGACCGTTACGTAGGTATCGTCGATACGAATCCAACGACAGGCGGCATGCCGAAATCGGAGTTACGACGACGAAGTTATGGTCAAGGAATCGGGCTCGGTTTACCGAACGAACCGGGATTAAAATAATAATAAAATATTGAATAGTGATTATTGAATCTGAACCCTTGGATGAGTGACAAGTGTCACTCATCCCTTGATTTGGGGCTCTAAATCTGGATCATGCTTCCATTAATGGGTTAAAATACAATTTATCCCCTCTTTTAATCTCAGCCCTCCATCTCACTCCCAGATTGCATCTGGACCGTCCATCTCATCTCATCCCTTCCTTAATTAATTTGATCAGTTAATCCCCCTCTCTCATTTCTCATTTCACCGTGAACGACTACCACCCCAAATCCACTACCCATCCAACCCGCACCAACTAAACCTACACCATTACTAGGCTAAGTCCAGTGGGAGATTTGGGCACCTGAGGAATGACGGGAGACGGCGGGAGACGACAGCGGACACGGCGGAAAGGAAAAACAGGGGAGGTCCAAAACTCAGAATTCGGAAGTCGTTTTGGGCTGGTTTTGATCGTTGTAAATGGACGTAGGATGTTCCTGGAGTCGAACTGGGCATGCTGGTGGCCACGGCGGGAGCCACGGCGGCGAGGTAAGCCTCGAACCCGTGAGTCTGTTTTCAGGTAAAAATGGCAGGATGGGTTTTAACGTACTACAATCGATCTTGTGACCAGGATGATGATCTAGGGGTTGAGACGAGCCTTTGGGGATCGTTTTCGAAAGGAATGGTGGCCGGGATCGTGCAGACACGACGGTTGCAGGTGGCCGGTCTGCACACCTCCACGAACAGGTAGTCAAACGTGTTGGTTTCTCAGTTTTAAAATCATGGATCAACTGGAATTAATGAGACGATCTTGCAGGAACAAACGGAATTGAAAATGATCGAGTAATGGCTGAGAACCAGTCGGGTTGGGCCGCGGGTCACGGTGACCCGTTTATCAGACAACCGGGTCAGAACGGTGACACTGTTCACGGCGCGTGAGTTTCACGCGCAGCCACTCACGGCGGCGCGTGACGGCGCGTGGGCACGGATCTCGAGGTGAGGTCAACATGACTTCTGTCCTAGTTAATGTAACGAACATTTTGGGATTGGTTTCGGGTCGATCGGACACCATCTCGATAGTGTTCGGGATGTCCGAAGGTTTTAAATTAAGTTTAAAAATAAGTAAAAATGCGGGAAAATTACGGGACTTTGATAGGATGTTAATGATGAGGTTAGTGACCCTCTAATGTGATTTGGACAGGATTGGGAGTCCCGGTGATAGTGGTGTGGCCCGGGAGGGCCGGTGGCACGCGTATCGAGGCACACGGTTAAAACGGTCTGTGAGTGGACTTTGGTTTTATAAATTCTATGCATGCTTAAATGTTTTACATGGATTATGATTGTGATTGTATGATGTTGGTTTGGTTGTTGGTAAATTGTACGGTTTCACGTATTTCGAGGCGATTTACGTGCTTGCACGTAAATCGAGGTTTCCGGTTTTACATGGATTTTCCATATTTATGACTTGGATATAATGTGATGAAATGGTTTTGAAATTGGAAATATGAACTCGGGCTTGAGGCCCAATTATGTTGGAAATTTCGGACTTGGAGTCCATTTGAAATCGGGCCGGGGGCCCAGTTGGTTAATGAAATCGGGCCAGGGGCCCAGTTGGTATGAAATCGGGCTGAGACCCATTTGAGTTATGTTATCGGGCCAGGGGCCCAGTTGATTTACGAATTCGGGCCGTGGGCCCAGTGGGTTTATAAGTCGGGCTGCGGGCCCAGTTGGTTTACAAATCGGGCCGTGGGCCCAGTGGTTCATAAAATCGGGCATGAGGCCCAGTTGGATAATAAATGTGATTTCGGGTCAGGGGCCTTATATTTAATAATTGTGATTTTGGGTCAAGGACCCTAAATGGAATTATGTGGTTTTATGGAAATTTCGGGCAGGGCCCAATGGTAATAATATGATAAAAGGATTAAATAAAACTGTTTTCCATATACCATCTGGACACAAGGATATATGATGGTCTCCTCCAGATGTCTGGGACACTGGGGAAGTCACGGTGCATTGCCTGCGAGGGGTCATTATACGGAGCAGCTGGACCGTATGATGACTCAGGAGCAGGATTGCTATGATTGACGTCAGGGACGTCAGACATCAGGGATGTCAGATATATGGACCCGGAGAGACCCCGGGCAGCACGCGTAGCTTATGAAACCGTGAGATATGACGTCAGGGACGTCTAGCGTCTGGGACGCTAAGCATCTGGTGACAGGACCCGCCCCGATCCCCCTGGGACCACCCGGGACGTGCCCTGCTCCCGTCTGACACCCGACGTTAAAATACCAAAAAATACCCTTATTGAAGATAAAATGCATAAAGAAAATCCATAGTTAAGTCATACATAGCATACCACACAAATACTCAAATACAAATAGTGTCAGACAAGGGATGGTTCCCGAATACAGTTTATTGAGCACGACTCTAGACACACTACGTGCCAACCTACCCAGCAGTAGGGTTCAGGTACGTAACGTAAACCTATGCCTCTTCCTCCTCGGGATCCTCCTCCTCCTCCTCGGGATCCTCCTCCTCGATAGCACTACCTGGAGGGGTAGTAAAACAACAAAGGTGAGTGGGCCGAAACTCAAGGTTTACAAAGTAGTTTACCATTTCGAAAACATATAACTTTTCCCCTCCGTTTTCCGAAAAGACATGCATAGTATCAAAACCACAAAACCATATAGTCATAAGCAGAATAATATCAACATAATATAATCTTAGTCACTGCACTATACATCCCAACCCTGACATCCCAGATGCCTGACGTCCCAGACGCCCGATAAGGTCACAGTCTCAAGGCTACGCGTGCCACCCGGGGTCTCAATCCCGAGTCCAAATCCCGAACCTAGTCCGAGCATGGCATTCTAGATGCCTGATGTCCCAGACGTCCAATAGTAGCAATCCTGCTCCTGAGTCACTCTACGGTCCGGTCCCTCCATAGAATGACTCCTCACAGGCAATGCGCCGTGACCACTCCGGTGTACCTACATCCGGAGGAGATAGAATCCTAGGGTAGATCCATACAGTGCAGTACCACAGATAATATCGAGATCCATTATACATATATATATGACTCCAAACCATTCATAAACAACCAGACGGGTCTCATGCCCAAACATCGTAATACGTGCCATAAATCATACTCAAGGTAAACAGATACTTTTACGCAAATCACATATTGATATAGTAGAAAGTAAAACAGTTATGCATGCCGAAGTTTAGTGAAATCAAAGGCCCACTCACAGTACAATCCCGCTGCAATCCCGAGCGTAAAGCCCCGTCCAAGGGTTAAAGTACAATTCCTGTCATGCCCAAAACATACGTAAAGGTCACTTTAAGTCCCTACTAAACAACTAAGAAACCCTAGACTGAAACCGGCCCGGGAAAGCCGTCCGAACACGCTTCCCAAGGCGTCAAACCCTAATTTGACCAACTTAACGATCTCCGATCGACACGAAACCACCGCCATTGGATCCGTATCGTCGAAACCTTGAAAATGGCACTGGTCCCACACAAAATACTGTTCACACGCGCCCCCCACGCGCCGGTCAACCCTCTGGTCAACATTGCTACAGTGATGCTGACGTCAGCATGACGTCACTGCTGACGTCAGCATGACGTCATCACTGACAGTGTCAGAGGACACGTGTCAACAGCCCATTGGTCCCTGGTCTGACAATATTCTGACATGATGACGTCATCATGACGTCACTGCTGACGTCAGCATGATGACGTCATCAGCTACAGTACCGGGTCTGCGAATCGGGTCACCGCAGACCCACGGTTCGACCCGATCACAGATCGTGATTCCGACCACCAAAATCGACGGGGTTTGTTCCTATGGACTCGTCTGAACATGTTCTATGGCTCTGTGTCATCAAAACAGATTTTGAAGTTCGAGAAATCACCTGAAAAACGACGGGGAATTGGCTGCCGGTTCTGGTTCGTCTTCTCCGGCGAGCCGTCACGCTTCCAGCCACCAACTCAGGTCCAAAACGCTCGTCTAGTCCCCTAGGTTAAGTCTCAAAAACAACCAAGCAAGTTCAACGTTAAAAACGGACGGTTTGAGGCAGGGAAGGAAAATCGGCCTTCACGGGTTTGCAGGCTTACCGCCGCCGTGTCGCCGCCGTGGGCTGCCCAGTCCAGTCCTACGCCGTCCAGAGGTCACAATGGTCCTAGCCCTAGGTTGGTTCGAGCCCAGACGTCACGGTTTGGATGGTTGGATGGTTTTGGGCTGCACGGGTCCTCACGGGTTTGTGGGTTTTCCGGGTTGCTCCGCCGTCCGTGGTGGTGGTGATGGCCGTCTGGAGGTGGCTGAGAGGTAGGCTGGTGTGTGGGTTGAGGCTGAGGGGTGGTGTGATGGCTGATGTGTTTGTGCAGAGAATGAAAGGTTGCACGGTTTGATGGAATGGAAATGAGAGAATGAATTCTCTCATGGTTTTTAAAACAGAGTGATCAAATGGAATGGAGGGCTGAGATTGATTCTGAGTTAAGAGTGAAGGGTGAGGATTTAAGGAAATTAAACTATTTAATTAAGCTCATGGCAGACCAAGATCCAGATTGTTGGGGATGATGTGGATGGGGTAGATGAGTGACATGTGTCACTTGTCAAGGGTCCAGATTGATTGGGTTAAAGTAAATCAGATTATACTATTTTATTATTAATTTAAGTTCCGAGTCTCGGTTAGTTCGGTTACGTTCTTGACCATAACTTTTTCGTCGTAAGTCCGATTTCGGCGTGCCGCCTGTCTACGGATTCGTATCGACGAGACCTACGTAACGGTCATTGGCCCTCGTCCGTTGGACTTCCCGGGTCAAAAGTCAACATTTGGCCCCCAAATGGCCAAATTACCAAAATGCCCCTCGACTTCCAAACGTCACAACTTCTTCCTCGAACGTCGGAATCGAACGTGCCCCCTGCCTATGAACTCGTGACGTCCTAAACTATGTCACGGTCACATGTCAAAGTCCTAAATACTTCCCGAGGTAAAAGTCAACTTTTCCCCCCCTCAGGGGCAAAACGGTCATTTTACAATAAAATAATAATTACGAAAGTTCGAGTCGTTACAATCTACCCACCTTACAAAAATTTCGTCCTCGAAATTTACTCGAATAAAAACGGGTACTGCTCCCTCATCAAGTCTTCGAGTTCCCACGTCGCCTCCTCGACGTCATGGTTCCTCCATAGCACTTTCACCAACCGAATCGTCTTGTTTCTCAGAACCTTGTTCTTCTGATCCAGAATCTGCACTGGTTTCTCCTCAAAGCTCAGATCAGTCATCAGTTCTACTGGTTGTTCCGGCAAGGCATGTGAATCGTCCCGTAGGTATTTCCGTAACATGGACACATGGAAAACATCGTGCACTCTGGCAAGTTCTGGAGGTAATGCCAACTGGTATGCCACTAGTCCAATCCTCTCAATGATCTCGAACGGTCCAAAGTAACGTGGACTCAACTTCCCGCGTCGGCCAAAACGGATAATTCCTTTCCATGGAGATAACTTAAGGAACACAAAATCTCCAACCTCGAATTCCAAGTCTCGAATTCGTCGATCCGCATAGCTCTTTTGGCGATCCTGTGCTGCCTTCAATCTTTCCTTGATGATTCGAACTGTTTCCTGGGTCATGTCCATCAAATCCGGTCCTAAAGCTGCTCGCTCTCCTACCTCCATCCAACAGATAGGTGTCCTGCACTGTCGGCCATACAGTGCCTCGTAGGGCGCCATCCCGATACTTGCCTGATAACTGTTGTTATATGCGAACTCCATCAAAGGCAAATGAGTATCCCACGAATCCTGAAACTGCAGTACACAAGACCTCATCATGTCCTCCAGTGTCTGGATAGTCCTCTCTGACTGCCCATCGGTCTGTGGGTGGAACGCTGTACTGAAATGTAAGTTTGTACCCAAGGCGTTCTGCAAACTTCGCCAGAACCTAGGTGTGAAACGCGGATCTCGATCAGACACTATCGACTCCGGCGTACCATGAAGTCGAATGATCTCCTTCACAAACAGCTGAGCCAGTCGGTTTGGCTTAAATGTCTCCTGTACTGGTAAGAAGTGAGCTGACTTGGTCAATCGGTCGACAATCACCCAAACTCCATCGCATCCCCTCTGAGTTCTAGGCAATTTGAAAACAAAGTCCATGGTAATGTGATCCCACTTCCACTCGGGAATCGGAAGCGGTTGCATTGCTCCATACGGTCTCTGCCGCTCAGCCTTGACCTGCTGACAGGTCAAACATCTGCTCACAAACACTGCAATATCCTTCTTCATTCCTGCCCACCAATAGTGGTCCCGGAGGGTACGGTACATCTTTGTACCTCCCGGATGCATGGCATAAGCCGAACTGTGGGCTTCCTCGAGAATTTCTGCCCGTAACTCTGCCACTGCAGGAACACACAAACGGCCCAGTTTCACCAGAGCTCAATCTGGTCGGATAGTAAAGTCCTGCCTCTCGTCTGCTTCGACCTCGATCCTGTAGATACAAAGTGTCGGATCCTCCAATTGTGCCTCGATAATCCGATCGACGAGCACAGGTCGTACATGAAAACTGGCCAACAAAGCTCCCTGCTCATCCATCCCCAGCATAACGCCAGCTCTTCGGAGTTCCACAAGCAAAGGAAGGTACACCAGCCTCAGGTGTGCAATTGATCCTGCTGACTTCCTGCTGAGTGCGTCTGCCACAACGTTCGCCTTCCCTGGATGATATTCAATCGTACAATCGTAATCCTTGATCAGTTCCAACCACCGTCGCTGCCTTACGTTCAACTCCTTCTGAGTGAACAAATGCTTTAAACTCTGATGATCGGTGAAGATCCTGCAAGTCACCCCGTACAGATAATGTCGCCAGATCTTTAAAGCGTGAACCACCGCCGCCAACTCCAGATCATGCGTAGGGTAGTTCAGCTCATGTGTCTTTAGTTGTCTCGATGCATAAGCGATAACTCTGCCATTCTGCATCAGCACGCAACCCAAACCTTGCAACGATGCGTCACTGTAGACTTCGAACTCTCCACTGTTATCCGGCAAAGCAAGAACAGGTGCGGTAGTTAACCGACGTTTTAATTCCTGATAACTCTGCTCACACCGTTCATCCCAAACAAACTTTACTCCCTTCCTGGTTAAACGAGTCAACGGTGCAGCAATACTAGAGAAGCCCTCAACAAATCTCCGGTAGTATCCTGCCAAACCAACGAAACTCCGTACCTCTGTCACGGTTGTCGGTCTAGCCCAATTTGTCACCGCTTCGGTCTTCTGGGGATCCACACTAATCCCGTCTGCTGACACTACATGTCCCAGAAAACCAATGCTGGTTAGCCAAAACTGACACTTACTCAGCTTGGCGTATAACTGGTTCTGCCTCAGCTTCCCTAACACCGAACGTAAGTGTTCCTCATGAGCTTGAGCACTCCTCGAGTACACAAGGATGTCATCAATGAACACGATCACGAACTTATCCAAATAAGATCGGAAGACCCTATTCATTAGATCCATGAATGCTGCTGGAGCATTCGTTAAGCCGAAAGGCATCACAAGGAATTCATAATGCCCGTATCTGGTCCGAAACGCTGTCTTCGGGACATCTCCTTCAGCAATCTTCAACTGGTGATAACCAGATCGTAAATCTATCTTCGAGAAGTACTGTGCTCCCCGCAGTTGATCAAAGAGATCGTCAATCCTGGGTAAGGGGTACTGGTTCCTTACCGTGACCTTGTTGAGCTGTCGATAATCCACACACAAACGGAGGCTCCCCTCCTTCTTCTTCACAAATAATACTGGTGCTCCCCACGGTGATGTACTCGGTCGGATGAATCCCAAGTCCACCAACTCCTGCAATTGGATCTTCAGATCCCGTAACTCCGCTGGTGCCATCCGATATGGTGCCTGCGATATAGGTCGTGTGCCGGGAAGTAGTTCAATCGTGAACTCAATCTCCCGATGTGGTGGTAAACCAGGCAAATCTTCCGGGAACACATCCGGAAATTCCCGCACCACAGGTATATCATCGGCACCCGAAGTATCACTATTCGTCGTCACAACATGCGCCAGATAACCCTGGCATCCCTTCTGTAGAAGCTTCGTAGCGGCAAGTGAAGAAATTACTTCAGGTAGCGAACCGTCGCGCTCTCCCTGAAAAGTAACCTCTGGCAAACCCGGACTTCGCAGAATCACCCGCCTACTACAACAATCGATGAGCGAACCGTGCTCAGTCAACCAATCCATTCCCAAGATAACATCAAAGTCATGGATATCCATAAGGATTAGATCAGCTAGCAGATCCACATCCTCCACCCTTACTGGGCATCTCCGGATCACCTGATTCACTATGTACACAACGCCCATCGGTGTACCAACACCCATTTCACTATCCAAGGCTGACACCTCGCGATCTAACTTACCCGCACAACTTTTCGAAATAAAAGAATGAGTAGCCCCAGCATCCATTAATACCCGTACAACAATATTTGAGATATGAAGAGTACCTGTAACCACACCAGGGGCTGACCTCGCCTGCTGCTGAGTCACTGCAAAAACACGAGCTCTGGGTCCCGCAGTCTGTCCGCGCCCACGCGCGCCACGCTCAGCACTCTGTCCTCGGCCTCTGGAAGGGTGAGAAGCCGAACTCTGTGTCACACTAACACCTTTAGTCTCGTTGTTCCTTGACAGTAAAGGGCAATCTCGGGCATAGTGGCCCGCTCCTCCACAAGCAAAGCAATTAACTGTAATTGGTCCATCCCAAGACCCTCCTGATGCACCACTCCAAGCCTGATGCTGTCCAGAACTGAATCTCGATCCGCCCCTCTGAGAGTTCCCATGTCGACCTGACCAGCCACGACCACGTAAAGATGAGGGTGCTCCTCGGTAATTTCCCCCCTTAGAGATCTTTGGGCCGGTTGGTCCAGGATGTGGACGATCTCGGCGCTGCCCCTCGCATGATGATTTTCGCGCCTGGTGTGCCGCCAGACTGGCCTCGACACGAACTGCAGCGTCGACCATGTCCCTCAGAGTCGCGTAACTAGTAGCCGTCACACTTGCCCGCAACTCCCCTCGGAGTCCCAACTCAAATCTTTGACATTTTTCCTCCTCAGTACTCACGAAAGCTGCGGCAAAACGGGAAAGCTTCCCGAAAGTCTGCTCGTAATCTGCCACGGACATATCTCCCTGTTCCAGCCGCAGGAACTCTGCCTCTCGTGCCATGCGAAATGAACGTGGGTAATACTGATCTAAGAATCGGGCACGAAAAACCTCCCATGTGGTGGTGTGAACAGTCCACCCGGACATCTCAAGACCATGCCACCATTGATAAGCCCCGCCTTCCAGTAAGAAGGCCGCCAATGCCACCCGCTCGCCGGGTGGGCAGTGCATCACGGTGAAGATTCTTTCCCATTTCGCAATCCACTCATGGGCATCCTCGGGGTTTGATCCCCCGCTGAACGGTGTGGCTCCCAACCTTTGAGCCCGCTCAATGCTAGCACATTCCATCTCTCTCGCGATTTCCTCGTCAGTTCGTGTTTGAGGAATTCTCCTTGGAGGCATAACCCGCTGTTAAGAGGCATAGATTAGATACTGACATCTTTTAAACTAAGTACTGACCACTAGTCTAGCATGCTGACCACAACCTAGTGCTCTGATACCAAGTTGACAGGACCCGCCCCGATCCCCCTGGGACCACCCGGGACGTGCCCTGCTCCCGTCTGACACCCGACGTTAAAATACCAAAAAATACCCTTATTGAAGATAAAATGCATAAAGAAAATCCATAGTTAAGTCATACATAGCACACCACACAAATACTCAAATACAAATAGTGTCAGACAAGGGATGGTTCCCGAATACAGTTTATTGAGCACGACTCTAGACACACTACGTGCCAACCTACCCAGCAGTAGGGTTCAGGTACGCAACGTAAACCTATGCCTCTTCCTCCTCGGGATCCTCCTCCTCCTCCTCGGGATCCTCCTCCTCGATAGCACTACCTGGAGGGGTAGTAAAACAACAAAGGTGAGTGGGCCGAAACTCAAGGTTTACAAAGTAGTTTACCATTTCGACAAAATATAACTTTTCCCCTCCGTTTTCCGAAAAGACATGCATAGTATCAAAACCACAAAACCATATAGTCATAAGCAGAATAATATCAACATAATATAATCTTAGTCACTGCACTATACATCCCAACCCTGACATCCCAGATGCCTGACGTCCCAGACGCCCGATAAGGTCACAGTCTCAAGGCTACGCGTGCCACCCGGGGTCTCAATCCCGAGTCCAAATCCCGAACCTAGTCCGAGCATGGCATTCTAGATGCCTGACGTCCCAGACGTCCAATAGTAGCAATCCTGCTCCTGAGTCACTCTACGGTCCGGTCCCTCCGTAGAATGACTCCTCACAGGCAATGCGCCGTGACCACTCCGGTGTACCTACATCCGGAGGAGATAGAATCCTAGGGTAGATCCATACAGTGCAGTACCACAGATAATATCGAGATCCATTATACATATATATATGACTCCAAACCATTCATAAACAACCAAACGGGTCTCATGCCCAAACATCGTAATACGTGCCATAAATCATACTCAAGGTAAACAGATACTTTTACTCAAATCACATATTGATATAGTAGAAAGTAAAACAGTTATGCATGCCGAAGTTTAGTGAAATCAAAGGCCCACTCACAGTACAATCCCGCTGCAATCCCGAGCGTAAAGCCCCGTCCAAGGGTTAAAGTACAATTCCTGTCATGCCCAAAACATACGTAAAGGTCACTTTAAGTCCCTACTAAACAACTAAGAAACCCTAGACTGAAACCGGCCCGGGAAAGCCGTCCGAACACGCTTCCCAAGGCGTCAAACCCTAATTTGACCAACTTAACGATCTCCGATCGACACGAAACCACCGCCATTGGATCCGTATCGTCGAAACCTTGAAAATGGCACTGGTCCCACACAAAATACTGTTCACACGCGCCCCCCACGCGCCGGTCAACCCTCTGGTCAACATTGCTACAGTGATGCTGACGTCAGCATGACGTCACTGCTGATGTCAGCATGACGTCATCACTGACAGTGTCAGAGGACACGTGTCAACAGCCCATTGGTCCCTGGTCTGACAATATTCTGACATGATGACGTCATCATGACGTCACTGCTGACGTCAGCATGATGACGTCATCAGCTACAGTACCGGGTCTGCGAATCGGGTCACCGCAGACCCACGGTTCGACCCGATCACAGATCGTGATTCTGACCACCAAAATCGACGGGGTTTGTTCCTATGGACTCGTCTGAACATGTTCTATGGCTCTGTGTCATCAAAACAGATTTTGAAGTTCGAGAAATCACCTGAAAAACGACGGGGAATTGGCTGCCGGTTCTGGTTCGTCTTCTCCGGCGAGCCGTCACGCTTCCAGCCACCAACTCAGGTCCAAAACGCTCGTCTAGTACCCTAGGTTAAGTCTCAAAAACAACCAAGCAAGTTCAACGTTAAAAACGGACGGTTTGAGGCAGGGAAGGAAAATCGGCCTTCACGGGTTTACAGGCTTACCGTCGCCGTGTCGCCGCCGTGGGCTGCCCAGTCCAGTCCTACGCCGTCCAGAGGTCACAACGGTCCTAGCCCTAGGTTGGTTCGAGCCCAGACGTCACGGTTTGGATGGTTGGATGGTTTTGGGCTGCACGGGTCCTCACAGGTTTGTGGGTTTTCCGGGTTGCTCCGCCGTTCGTGGTGGTGGTGATGGCCGTCTGGAGGTGGCTGAGAGGTAGGCTGGTGTGTGGGTTGAGGCTGAGGGGTGGTGTGATGGCTGATGTGTTTGTGCAGAGAATGGGAGGTTGCACGGTTTGATGGAATGGAAATGAGAGAATGAATTCTCTCATGGTTTTTAAAACAGAGTGATCAAATGGAATGGAGGGCTGAGATTGATTCTGAGTTAAGAGTGAAGGGTGAGGATTTAAGGAAATTAAACTATTTAATTAATCTCATGGCAGACCAAGATCCAGATTGTTGGGGATGATGTGGATGGGGTAGATGAGTGACATGTGTCACTTATCAAGGGTCCAGATTGATTGGGCTAAAGTAAATCAGATTATACTATTTTATTATTAATTTAAGTTCCGAGTCTCGGTTAGTTCGGTTACGTTCTTGACCATAACTTTTTCGTCGTAAGTCCGATTTCGGCGTGCCGCCTGTCTACGGATTCGTATCGACGAGACCTACGTAACGGTCATTGGCCCTCGTCCGTTGGACTTCCCGGGTCAAAAGTCAACATTTAGCCCCCAAATGGCCAAATTACCAAAATGCCCCTCGATTTCCGAACGTCACAACTTCTTCCTCGAACGTCGGAATCGAACGTGCCACCTGCCTATGAACTCGTGACGTCCTAAACTACGTCACGGTCACATGTCAAAGTCCTAAATACTTCCCGAGGTAAAAGTCAACTTTTCCCCCCCTCAGGGGCAAAACGGTCATTTTACAATAAAATAATAATTACGAAAGTTCGGGTCGTTACATCTGGGATGCTGGTGATGGTAATGGTAAAATATGGATTAATGAATAAAATGGCTTATTGGTTGGATATGTGTTATGTGGTAAAAATGGATTATTGGTTATGAAATGGTATGTAGGGTCGGGGACCCTAAATGGTTTTGGATTTTGAATTGATGTTCATTTATGGTCGTGGGTGGTGACCCACATGGTTTTAATATGTATGGTGGTGGTATTCCACAGTTTTGGGCTGAGTTCCCACACTTGGCTTTTGGTTAACGGTTTTTGGGCTAAGACCCTAATGGCTCGGTTGAGCAAACGTTTTGGTTACTGGTTTTTGTGGCATGCATACGTTTTTATTGGAGGGCATAAATGTCTTATAAATGTATTTGGGTAAACTTATTGGTTTTTGTCCACTCACAGCTTTTGGTTTTAATGCCCTTCAGGTTGATCACGGATGCGATTGCAGCAGGGACTGGGACATTGCACACCTCCTCCATCGATCCTTGCGCACTCTGGATGCCCCGTTTGGGCAGTGGCTCTTGGTCATCCCTTGTCTGACACCCCTGGTTGGACGGGAGCAGGGCACATTCCATGGTAATCCCGGGGGGATTGGGATGGGTCCTGTCATTAACATTAAGCCTATTCTCTAATTGTATCGTCTTATTCCCTTTCCTTATCCATGCGAAGACTACCTATTCACTCCCTTGTCTCGTTCAAAAACACACACATTTACAGCCACTATCCTGCCTTAAGCTATCTCGATGGCCCAGTCTTGAAAATGTCACCCAGACGGCGTCACAAGGAGGTGTATCTGATTTCTGTAGAATACCACAGTGGAAAAAATCTCAGGGAGATTAGACACGGCTCCGATGCGTTTCAACCATTTTTTCTCGCAATTAAATTAAGTTTCCTACTTAATAATTTCACCTTTGAACTTGTTGTGTTGAGGGCTTCATTTTAATCTAATTGCATGTGGGATATGGTGCAGAAATGACGACGGAACGACTTGGTCGGAATCAAGAAAGCTTTAAATTCACCATGCGTTCTTGGGCGTTTTCGAGAGATTTGAGCCGGTTTTGGACTTCAAGACGTACATTTTCGAACTCCTGGTGATTTTTAGAGTTGAATGGCATAAATCTAGTCAACATTGGAGTTCAGGACGAACTCTAGTGAAAATTCTCAGAATTTGGCCGCCAGTGACGGCGGTGCCCAAGTCGTCGTCTCCGACGGCCTGATCGTCATCTCGGTGAGGCTCCGACTACCGATTAGTCAACCGTCAATCAACCAACAGTTAGCATATTCCGTTAAGAACTAACATCGTCATAATGGATCGTAACACGATTAATGCTAACGAAGTATTTCGATTTCTTCGTAATATTCTGATTTCGTTAGAATATTCAAGAATATTCCGTAAGAATGACGAAATATCCATAGAAAATATTCCAGCACTTGGGATACTCGTCGGGGGTCGTAAACGCGCATGGCGACACCGTAATGCTTGTGGCCAGTGCATATGACCTCTGACAGGCGTGTGGCGGCCCATGAGGCTATTTTGTGACCTTTGGCCGACGTGTGATGGCACATGAGGCCACTTTTCGGCCATATTTCGATGCATGGGACAATTTCTTGGCCGGCGTGTGATGGTACAAAAATCCACTTTTTGGCCTTCTATTGGCGCATGAAATAGTTTCTTGGCCACGACAGCATGTGGCGGCACATGGGGATAGTTTTTTGGTCCACAACATCGCATCTGGGCCTAGTTTTGGGATCTTTCGAATTGTTTTAAATATGTTGTGATCCGTTTAAAGTCATTTGAGCAACATTTTGGGTAACCCTAGTGGTTTTTTTTTTTTTTTAGAATTTGATTTGTAAGTTACTAGTAACTTTTAAGAATGGTTTCGACAGGGTTGTATTGGCTTGGTGCTTGTGTTGGCTTGATTTTTCGGGTGATTTCGACTCTCCGACCAATTTGTGAGTGCATATTTTTCTCAAACTCGGTTTTCGTAACAACCTTTAGTGACACATTTTTACGATGATTATTCTATGGTGATGTGATGTGATTTCCTTGAGCTTGCTTTGGTGGATTGTTTTACAATGATTTGATATGATTTCTATTTGAGCATGTTAGACATGACTACTAGTAAGTTAATTCCCGATCATAAATTAATTTTATTTTTTATGTTGAATGCAATATCTTGATGTTTTCTTTATAACTATAGTTAAAGTATGAAAATGTAAATATGGTTATCTAGAGGTACAACTTTTAAGTCGAGTTAGCAATTGTATACCTACTTAGAAGTTGTCGGTATCTTTAGTACCTGTTTGATGGCCACAGATGAGCCTCCATGTGATCGACCACCTGGGCTTACTCGAATATTAATTAAATAACCATAGCCTGTCCCTGAATTCTAGGGGACATAAGGTGACGATGCGTAGCACTTAGTCTTCACGTGGTCGAGGTACATGATCAAAATATAGATACTCAACCTATCATAAGAGTAAGAACCGAGCGACTCAAGAGAATATTTAGTGAGTTATATGTGTATATTGGAACTCCGGAATACGGAATGTTATTTTTATTGATATTTCTTGTAAAACATGCATGTTTTCTAGTATGTTAGTCTTTGAGCTTGATTTCAAAACTGAGGGGTTTAAATGTCTTTTAAACTTGTGATTTTGCACTGAAAAACTTGTAAGGTCCACTCACCCTTCTGTTTTTGTGCCTCTCGGGTTCTAGTGATACTTCGGGCATTTCAAGGAGTTGTTAGTGGCTGCTCTGACATTCACACCCAAGTGTGTCGCAATGGATGTCGAGATAATACAGGTAGTTACTTAAATTGTATGATCATAGTATTAGTGTACTATGCTCTATATGTCCACTAGCGCGGTGAAATGCTAATAATTTTTTACTAATTAGGTTTTATACGACCTTTTAAAACATACCGTTTTAACTATTTGGCTTTCATGATTTCGACGTCACTATCGAGATGTCGGTCATCATGCCTCAATTTTGGCGTCCTGGTGAACTCTCTTTGTTGTGATGTGTCAGGACTCGTCCCAAATCCCCCGGGATTAACGTGGGACGCACCTGATCCCGTCTGACACAAAGTGACAGACCAGGGAAAATTCCATCTCTAGCCCTCGCTGGGGCTATCAGAGTACATCAGGATCGTAGGAGGAAGGGAGTGATGTCTCGTCTCTGCTACAGCCCGCATCCGCGATCAACCTGAAAGGCATCAAAACACGAAAGTTGTGAGTGGACAAAATAATATTTTATTAAAAACATTTTCGCATAAAAACATTTATGCCCTTCATAAATACATACGCATGCATTCAAAAACATTTATCAAACATTTGTGAAAACCTTTGTCAAACATCTTCAAAACCTTTCAAGGGTTCATGCCCGGTTTCCATAAACCGTCATGACCCATAAAAACCTTTCAAGGGTTCATGCCGGTTCTCATAAACCGTCATGAACCATAAGTCCACTTGGGTCCCTGACCCGAAATCACCATCTTAAAACCATAAAACAATACATGGGAACTCAGCCCAAATCCATTCTCAGTGAAATACCAAAACATACAAATCACTTTCCGAAATATAAAACATGGAACACAGGGTCTCTGCCCCCAAATTACTTTCTGTAAAACCTCATACGTACCAATATACGTATATCCCATCCGCGGAACTTCCGAGAAGATGCCAACTCGGGGCACACAGCCCCTAGGGAACACATCCCCGATAAATGTCACGATATCATCTCAATACTAGTGTGCACACTACTCGGGGTCTCACTCCGAGTCTTCTCCCAGGAATCTCCATCTGGGAGGCTCAATCTCTGGATCTAGTCCGAGCTCTCTCTCCGGATCTAGTCCGATCACATCATAAATCGTATCCCCCACTCCTCGAACGGGATCCCTATGGGGATACCCACTCTGGTATGTGGATCGTGACTCTCCAGGTCGACGTCTAGAGGAGACCATATAAATCATATGGAGGATTCATATACATTTTCAAAACTCTTCCTTTCTATCTCAAAACACATTTCAACTGGGTCTCATACCCGATTCATCTCAACAGGATTCCTCGAATCCGATTCAAATCCAGTTCACAGGCCTTGGCCTAAATCCACAATTCAACAGGGTCTCATGCCCGAATTCTCATTTCACAAACTGAACTGGGACTTAAGCCCGATTTCATAATCAACAGGGCCTCAAACCCGATACCACGACTAACTGGGCCCCTAAGCCCGAAATCATAAAGCAACGGGACCTCAAGTCCGATTTCACAACCAATAGGGCCTCAAGCCCCGATACTATAGTCAAATGGGCCTCCAACCCGAGATTACAACCAATTTGGCCTCAAGCCTGAATCATAAACCAATGGGACTCTCGGTCCGATCTTATAACGCAAATGGACCCTCGGTCCTATTTCTCGTCAAATCAAATGAACTCCAAGTCCGAGAGTTCGTAAATCAAATGGGTCTCGTGCCCGATTTCATATTTCCAAATCCAAAATCCATTTATTAAACCCTCGTTGAAAATCTAGCACGTATAAGCATCGTATAAAACCGTAAATCTCGAAATACGTACAAATACATAAATCCTAGGCTACCACAAACAAATGCACTCATGGCATCACAAAATAAATTCTAAAACAATTATAAAACATTTTTGCATGCATCAATTTCGAAAAAAGGGTCCACTCACAGACCGTCCGAAGCTGCGCCTCGATACGCCTGCCATAATCGTCTCCCGGGTCAATCGTCGCCTTCGGGATTCCCAAACCTGTCCAAATTAATTTAGAGGGTCACTAACTACTTATATAACACCTCACTAAAGTCTCGTAATTTTCTGAAATTTCTAACTATTTTTAAAGCCGATCCTAAACCTTTGGACGTCCCGAACTATATCGAAACGATGTCTGATTGACACGAAACCAGTCCCAAAATGTTCGTTACATTGAATAGATGATTTGACATGTTGGAAACTTCCCCAAATTCCTTGACACGTGCCGTCACGCGCCATGGGATTGCACTGCGCATGGGCCTCACGCGCCCATGCACAGTGTCATCCCCTACCTTCAGCCGACCGGTCCACTCTGATTTTTCCTACAACTTGGACCGGCGTGACCGGTCCAATCTTTGTTCGTTTCTTCTCTAATTAATCCTATTCTTCTTATCTCGACCCTAGGAACCTAAACCAATAAACTAGAACCCCTAAAACACCCAAAACCCGACCGGTCCAACATTTCCTCTCACGGTTCGATTTTCCAAAACCTCCCCAGAGGTTTCTCAACATCCAATCTCCCTCAAAACCTTCCTAATAGCTTCCTAACAACCTATTTACTTCATTAGAATCATAAAAAACGATCCATAATACAAGATATGGAAAATGAATTGAAAATCGGTTAAACCGATTACCTCGCACGGTTTCCTCCTCCGCTGTGCACGGCGGCTCTGCCTGGGCCAGCCACCACCTCCTCAGTTCCTCCTCTCTGTTTCCTTCACAGTCAAATGGGTTGAAGGGTTTGGTTTTGGGGTGGGAGGATGGATCGGGTTTGGTGGGTTTGGAAATGAAGAAATGATCGATGATGAAGGAATGGGAGATGCATGAATGAAAATGATGTCCAGTGGATGAGTGACACTTGTCACTCATCCATTGGGCCTTGGGATAAATATTTTGGCCCCACTTGCTGTCAAAAGTCCTCGTCTCGTAAAACGTGCAATAGTACATTAGAACTTCCGTGAACCGTAACTTCTCCGTCGAACGTCCGAATTCGACGTGCTGCCTGTCTACGGATTCGTATCGTCCCAATCTACGTAACGGTCCTTGGCCCTCGGCCATCAGACCTCCCAGGTCAAAAGTCAACTTTTGGCTCCTTTTCAACTAAATTACCAAAATGCCCTCGAACTTCCGAACATCATAACTTCTTCCTCGAATGTCGGAATCGAGTGTGCCACTTGTCTATGAACTCGTGACGTCAAGAACTATGTCACAGTCATCGACCAAAGTTCATTTGGCGCCCTGAATGAAAAGTCAACGATTCGCCCATTCCAGAGGCAAAATCATCATTTTGCCCTGCTCGTCCGATAATCCTCGTCTAATCCCTGATTAGTCTCGTTAATCCGTCATTAATTCTTAATTAATCCCGCTAATTCGGGACGGGTCGTTACATGATGCGCCAGAAAGCCATAAATATTCATCAATTTTTTTTACCAAAATATTCAACAACTATCCATTACATCAATATCCGACTGAAATGCATGCTTAAATTTCTAAGGGTATCAATTTAATTCAATAACTTGCCTTTTAATTAGTTTTGAAGCTCAAATATACAAATCAATCACGGGTTAAAAAGGGGTAAGAAAGGTCATTTGGCCCTTCGACCTTTGGAAAACTCTTCAGATCAAGTGGTCTTAGATCATGTCTTTTGTATTGCTGCGTGGCCTGGATTGCCTATCAGGTGTTAAATATATATAATGCCTTTGAGAAGAGCTGTGTTGGAGAAGAGGTGAGGTGTGAGTTCTTCTTTCTGATTTTTTATTTTATTTTTTGTAACTCAGACAAAATGACATCATATTGAACAAGTGAAAAATATATAAAGATAACAACGTTTGGAATAATTATAATTATTGGGTGTTTCGTTGTCTTTTCTATTGTGATTAAAGAATTTTCAACAACATATATTTTAATCAAAATTATTAAATCGTCATACTAATGATCATAAGACTTTTAACTAATATAGTGGTGGCCATTGGCCATGAAGGGTTCAGGGGAGCCTGGGCTCCTCCTGCGATTTAATTAATTAATTTATTTATATGTTTGATATATAATAGTTGAATCTTCTATCTATAATGCATACATATTTTTTTTTTGGTCTATAATGCATACCTTTTTACTTTCTGTTGTAACTTTGTAATAAAAAAATTTATGTAAATTTTTAAAAATTATTTTATATATGATATTGCACTACATATATACATTTAATTTTTCTAAATTTTTAATTGTTGTTGGCCTTGTTTTCCTATTTTATTAATTTTCCTTTTTTTTTTTCTAACTACAAATATTTCTAAAATGTATTTAATCCATATTTCCAAAGCTTTCTGTTATAAATTTCTCTTTTCCTACTTTTTTTTTCTTTTTTACATTTCTAAATGTTTACATTGATAGTGGAGCTGAACATTTTAAGTTATTGCTTTATGAGAATTAAGATTATAAATAGATGACTCTTATAATGTATATGATTTATGCAAATAAGTTGAACAAAATAAAATCATGAAACGTTTTTTTGTTTTTTTTACCCTCCAAAAACTGACCTTGAAAATTTATTAAAATGTTGGATTTTTTACAACTAAAGATAGATAAAAATATCATCTGCTAAGAGTATATGTAGAAAGAAAAAAAATGGTTTAGCCCTTTAAGTGTAACAACCAGAAATTCGAGAAAAGTAAAGATTAAATAGAAATGATAATTTTGCCCCTGCAGGGTTGAAGGTTGACATTTTGACCTGGATACTTTTTAGACATTCTGCGAAGATCTTAGAGACTCTTGAGTCTATAGAAAACCGGTAGGTTGAAATTGGAGATCAAATGGATTTCGATACGGACTAAAAGACGCTAGAGGCATTTTGGGAATTTTTGTTAAAAGGGTATTTTGGTAACTTTGCAAAGAAGAACCTAGCTTATTCTTATATAAATATGGAAGTGTGTGTGTGTGTCGAAAGGGAGGGGGGGGGGGGGGGGGGGGGAGGAAGACTGAAAAAGGGAAAACCCGATGTGACAGGACTCATCCCAACCGGACTTTGATAACCGTGCTTGATCCTACTCTCGTCTAATAAGTCAACTAAAGATCTGAAAACACCCTCAGAACTTGTCAAACAAGGAATAGTTGAACTAATTCCCACTTATGCCTCCCCCTCTCGATTAGTCTCGATTTGCGTGTCATGACCTGAACGGTCATCAAAACAACAAAAGTGTGAGTGGACATAAATGACATCGTTTGAAATATGATTGTTCATGTTTCACTCTATGCATGCATGTTTTATAACATGAGGGTAAAAGAGTTCATTTGGGGGGGGGGGGGGGGGGGGGGGGAGGAAGACTGAAAAAGGGAAAACCCGATGTGACAGGACTCATCCCAACCGGACTTTGATAACCGTGCTTGATCCTACTCTCGTCTAATAAGTCAACTAAAGATCTGAAAACACCCTCAGCACTTGTCAAACAAGGAATAGTTGAACTAATTCCCACTTATGCCTCCCCCTCTCGATTAGTCTCGATTTGCGTGTCATGACCTGAACGGTCATCAAAACAACAAAAGTGTGAGTGGACATAAATGACATCGTTTGAAATATGATTGTTCATGTTTCACTCTATGCATGCATGTTTTATAACATGAGGGTAAAAGAGTTCATTTTGGGGGGGGGGGGGGGGGGGGGGGGGGAGGAAGACTGAAAAAGGGAAAACCCGATGTGACAGGACTCATCCCAACCGGACTTTGATAACCGTGCTTGATCCTACTCTCGTCTAATAAGTCAACTAAAGATCTGAAAACACCCTCAGCACTTGTCAAACAAGGAATAGTTGAACTAATTCCCACTTATGCCTCCCCCTCTCGATTAGTCTCGATTTGCGTGTCATGACCTGAACGGTCATCAAAACAACAAAAGTGTGAGTGGACATAAATGACATCGTTTGAAAATACAATTCAAAATGAACTCTTTTACCCTCATGTTATAAAACATGCATGCATAGAGTGAAACATGAACAATCATATTTCAAATCACATTAAATAGAAAACCGTGGGACCCACAATTTATTAAACCTGTGGCCTAAATATCTCGAAATCTGTTTCATCAAATGTAAAACATCTTGACATAACCGTCAAGAACAGTACAAATCATCAGACAATAAAACAACACTACTCAGAAGCGCACAAACATCAATCGCAATATCATGGTATCACATCAGCACTACTCACAAGTGCATAGACATCGGTCACAACATCACAACATCAGCACTACTCACAAGTGCACAATCAATCACATAATCACATGGGCACTACGCGTAGGCAAGCAACAAGCCACATTCTCGGGATCAGACACATCTGGACTTAACCCCAATGATCAGTCACATCTGGGAAAACACATCCCCAGGATCAGACGCATCCGAGTGGTACATCCAGGGTTAGTCGCATCCGAGAAGATAGCATACCATGTAAACAACTCACAAAGACAACCACTAGGCTTTCACAAGGTTCTTGACTCAAAACCAAGTCAAACCATTTCCAACAAGGCCTCAAGCCCGAAACATCTTTTCCAACATGGTCTCAAGCCCGAAATACCATTTTCACGCAATTCCTTAACATCACATCCGAAAATCATTAAGTAAATCCATATAATCATTCTTGACTCATAATCCAAGTCAAAACACTATTTTCAAACCTAGGCCTACGCCCAAAACATCAATTTCACTATTCATCATAAATCGTGTCCATAAACTGATTATTAAATCCATAAAATCGCCAAATCATCATATCAAATCATCAATCCAATTATTACAACTCAAATCATGCAATAAATCATGGAAAACATTTACTATGCATGCATAACAGTTTATAAAACAAACGTCTACTCACAAACTGTCCACGCTGCTCAATCTCGAGCTGTACGTTCCTCAGGGGTCTCAGGAATCGCCTGGCCTATCAAACATAACAATTAAGGATCACTAAGTTGATACATAACATCATATAACAATCCCCCAAACCCCGGGATTTCTTAATAATAGTTAAACATTAACTACGCACTTCAGACACCCAAAAATACCCCTAAACGGCGTCCGATCGACTCAAAACATGTGCCAATAAGTCCGTATCGTTGAAAAAAGTAAAAAGTATGTTGAACACATTCTCAAAATAGTTGTCACGCGCCCCCACGCGTGGCCTGAAACAGTTGCACGTGAAACCACGTGCGATGAATAATGATCACTGTTCATCATCGTCCCAACCCGGAAACTTACAAACGGGTCACTCGACCCGATTTCTACCCGTTTTCAAACCCGTCCAATTATGTCCAATTTCTTGATTCTAATCCATCAAAAGGTATCCTAAGACTCTTACAAACATGATTCTAGGCCCAATTGGATGATTTCTTACCTCAAATTACTCGAATGTCAAACTAAAAATCTGAAAGTGTCACAGGTTCAGTTTTGGGTTATTTTTCATCAATCATCTTCATTTTTGTGATGGTTTTATTCGTATAAATCATAGGAAGAATAAAAAAGGTCCAATTCCAGAAATCAAGGTTCAACAATTCGAATTCGAATTTTGGAATTTCGGACCTTCCTGGGTTTGGGTTTCGGCCTCTTCAGTTGTTCATCTTATTTTCTTTTCTCGTTTTCTTACCTTTTTTTTCTATAATTCCTTATGTTTTTTTTTCTCCAGGTTTTGCTGTAGAGATTGATCCTAAAAACCAAATGAATTTATTTCCTTTTGGTTTTGTTCGAACTGAAGATACACAAACAAGAAAGCACTGATTGCCACCAATCTGAAAATGGGAGTGACACGTGTCACTTAGCCAGACTGGTGAGTCATCCCCCTCAATGACTCATCTACAATAATAAAAGACCCAAATACTCCTTTTTTTAAAAAATTAAGAAAATGCCCTTGGCCGTTTTAGACCCATAACAAATCCGTTTGAACTCCGATTTCGACATGCCGCCTTTTTAAGGACTCAACATTTAGAGACCTACCTAAAAGTCCTTGCGAAATTTGAAAAAAGTATTTCAATTGAAAAGTCAAATTTTGGCCACTTACACCAAGGAAAAAACGTCATTTTACATCCCAACTTCCGATTTTACATTTATCAAATTTCCGGGGCGTTACAGCATACCCCCTTTAAGGAATTTCGTCCCCGAAATTTGAATGTATCCTCGCAACAAGAAAACGTAGAAAGCATATAACAACACATGTGTACAACATACACAACATTTTAAAAACATCTCCATGCATAACACAATCATTTTAGGCCACTCTCAGTACTTAAGTTCATGGACCCGAAAGCCGGCCACGCCCTCGTTGTCCACCTCCAACCCTGCTGGCTCCACCAGTAGGATTTTGGTTCCTTCATGTACTAGAAGTCGATGTTGGCCTATGACCCCGATCTATCTTATCAACATTCATCGCTCTAGTTCCGGGTCAATATGGACAATTCCTTTGGAAATGCCCAAGCTCTCTACAAAAATGGCAGAGGCCAGTGCTGAGTCGATTAGTTCCACCGCTCCACCCACCAATCGAATGAACAGAAATCAAACTTGACTAAATGGATGTTCCCTGACTTATAAGTTCAGTATCCTGTTGTTCTCGGCGTCGTCCAAAACTCATAGATTGCTCTTGCACATGCAAACTTGCTTCCACTCGGATAACGGCATTTGACAATTCCCTCAAAGTAGTATAAGATCATGCCGTAACAATATCTCGGATCTCATCTCGCAGACCAGGTTCGAACTGTCGACACCTGTCTACCTCAGTTGCCACAAACATCTGGGCAAAACGAGATAATGTCTGAAACCTTTGCTTATAATCTGCCACTGACATACTCCCTTGCTGTAGTTGTAGGAATCAACCTCCTTCGCATCACAGAAGGAGCGAGGATAATGCTCATCCAAAAAGCGGTCTCGAAAGGTTTCCTAAGTCAATGTATCGGCATCCCAATCAGTCATCCCTAAACCATACCACCATTCGTATGCATTGTATTCCAACGAAAATGTAGCTAGTTGGACCTTTTCCTCTAGGGACACCTCATGACCCTAAAAATTTGTTCTATACGAGCAATCCATTGGTGTGCTTCCTTAGGATCTACCCCGCCACTAAAAACTTTGGCTCCCAAACGCTGGACTCGCTCAATATCTGGGCCCTATCTAGCCCTATCCATCTCATCTTCAAGCGGTGCACGGGCCTCGCGTCTTGGAGGCATGACATGGACAACGCAAGCAGTACAATACTGCCCTAATACCAACTTGACAGGATCCATCCCAATCGGAATTTGATAACCGTTGTTTGATCCTACTCCCGTTTGACAAGTCAACTGAAGATCTGAAAACACCCTCAGCACTTCTCAAATAAGGGATAGTTGAACTAATTCCCACTCATGCCTCCGCCTCTCGATCAGTCCCAATTTGGGTGCCATAGCCTGGAGGGTCATCAAAACAACAAAAGTGTGAGTGGAAAAAAATATCGTTTGGAAATACAATTCAAAACGAACACTTTTACCCTCCAGTTATAAAACATGCATACATAGAGTGAAACATAAACAATCGAATTTCAAATCACTTTACATAGAAAACCGTGGGACCCACAGTTTATCAGCACATCAACACTACTCACAAGTGCACAATCAATCACATAATCACATGGGCACTGCTTGTAGGCATGCAACAAGCCACATTCTCGGGATCAGACACATCTAGGCTCAACCCCTGGGATCAGTCACATGTGGGTGAACACATCCCCAGGATCATACGCATCCGAGGGGTACATCTAGGCTCAGTCGCATCCAAGAAGATAGAATGCCATGTAAACAACTCGCAAAGCCAACCACTAGGCTTTAACAAGGTTCTTAACTCAAAACCAAGTCAAACCATTTCTAATAGGGTCTCAAGCCCGAAACAACTTTTCCAACAGGGTCTCAAGCCCAAAATACCATTTTCACCCATTTCTGTAATATCACATCCGGAAATCATTAAGTAAATCCATATAAATATTCTTGACTCATAATCTAAGTCAAAACACCATTTTCAAACTTGGGCCTACGCCCAAAACATCAATTTTACCATTCATCGTAAATAATGTCCATAAACCGATTATTAAATCCATAAAATCACCAAATAATCATATGAAATCATCTATCCAATTATTGCAACTCAAATCATGCAATAAATCATTGAAAACATTTACCATGCATGCATAACAGTTTATAAAATAGAACGTTCACTCACACACCGTCCAAGCTGCTCAATCTCAAGCTGTACATTCCTCAGGGCTCTTAGGAATCACCTGGTTTGTAAAAAAGTTATCTTGAACACATTCCCAAAATAGTCGGCACGTACCCCCATGCACGGCCTGAAACAGCTGCGCGTGAAACCACGCGCGATGAACAATGATCACTGTTCATCATCGTCCCAACCTGAAAACCTACAAACGGGTCGCCCGACCCGGTTTCAACCCGTTTTCAAACCCATCCATTATGTCCAATTTCTTTATTCTATTCCATCAAAAGGCATCCTAAGACTTTTATAAAAATGTTTCCAGGTCCAATTGGATGATTTCTTACCTCGAATTACTCAAATGTCAACCTGAAAATCCAAAAATGTCGGAGGTTCAATTCTGTGTTATTCTTTGTCAATTCTCTTCATTTTCATGATGTTTTTCTTCGTATAATCTTAGGAAGATAAACAAGGTCCAATTCCAGCAATCAAGGTTCAACAACTCGAATTCGAATTTTGGAATTTTGAACCTTCCTGGCTTTGGGTTTTGGTCTCTTAAGTTGTTCTTCTTCTTTTCCTTTCTCATTTTCTTTCCTTTTTTTTCTATAATTCCTTACATTTTTTTTCTCCAGGTTTTGCTGTAGAGATTGATCCCAAAAACCACATGAATTTCTTTCCTTTTGGTTTTGTTCGAGCTGAACATACACAAACAAAATAGCACCGATTGCCACCAATCTAAAAATGGGATTGACACATGTCACTCAGCCAGCCTAGTGATTCATCCCCCTCAATGACTCAGCAACAACAGTAAAAGACCATATACTAAGGGAAAAAACGTCATTTTACATCCCAACTTTTGATTTTACACTTCTCGAATTTCTGGAGTGTTACACCATGGAAGGGCCAACCCGTGAAGGAAGAAACTAGGAAAAGAAAAGGAAAGAAAAGATGAAAGAAGAGGAAGAAGGAGAAAAGAAAAGACGATATCGTAAAAAGGGAAGGATGAACAGTGAAAAAAATGGAGTGGTTGTGTGCCCTTCATTTCGAAGTATTGGTTTTGAGCCTAGAATTGAGGAAACTGGTGCTGTAGCACCCTTCTGGAGACCCTACGATCCATTAGGGAGAGAAACCAGAACTTGAGAACGCATGAAATGGCCTGGAACAAAGTCTAAACCATGGTCGAATAAGGTGAAGATCAGGATAAGCTTTCAGGCATGTTTTCGTACATTTTTTAGCCTATAGATCTTTTCATAGAGTAGATTCTATGAAATTGGATGTTTAAAATATGAAAAACGACGAAGGAATAGATGATTTCCCTTTGGGGTAGGGTCGCGGGCAGGCGACCCGAGTTGCAGACACGCTGGAGGTAGGCGACGAGTAGCTAAGCGACTGTACCTGCAGTCGCGCGTGAAGCCCATGCACAGAGGGCTTCTCAGGCGCGTGAGGGCGCGTATGACATTTCTTCAAGTCGGGGTCAAAACGAAAAATTGTTTGTTTTTCCATCTTGATTCTATTGTTACAAGGTTTGAGTTAATTGGACACCAATTGAGTATATTTATGAATTTTTAGTATAATATGCTTATATTTTTAGTTTAGAATTTAATATAATTGTGGTATATACCTAAGATTAATCTGCACAAAAATGATTTTAAGCAATGAACAATGGTGAATAGGAAGATTTGTGAAAATTACGAAGAATCGATTGCGTAAGGAAAATATAAGAATGGACTTTCCTATTGTATGAGATTTTATGCATATTACTATACATGATGATATTATGACGAGGATGATGAATGTATGATGTATTATGATTAACTGATCATGGGCATCCGATAAAATTGATGTGACGATATGGTGATGCTATAATGTCATATATGATGATATGTTATGATGTATAAACCTTTCTTGAATAAACCTTTCTTTTACTTTAATGGTTATGTATAACTATTATCAATAATTATTTAATATAATTAGTTAGTGAACTAGTGTAACACCCCAGACCCTCGAGAATTTTACCCTTAAGTCCAAATGTTGACTTTTTGACAGGGATGATTTTTGGCAATTTTGAAAATGTCGTGAGAAAGGTCTCGATCTCCCGAATCCATTGACGGGTGACATGCTAGAAACAGAGATCAGACGGTTCCGTTTCGGGTCTAAACATTGTATGGGAAATTTGGTAATTTTGTAAACAAGGGTAATTTGGCAATTAACCAAATGACATGTGATCCACATGTCTTGATTCTAGAATTCTCGTGATATATCCCTGATCACTTCCACCGACTTGGGGGATATTATTTAAGAAAGACATTGCTGGTTAGAACACAGACTGTCTCACCCTCTCGACACTAGACCACCGAAAAATGAAAATCAAGGAGAAAGGAAGGAAGCCTTGAAGGGGAGAGGAATCTAATGCCTAAACAGGAAGCAGGGAAGGATGAGAAGGAATTTGGGGGATGTAAGAGGGGGTTTGGACGTGAAAGAAATGAGGAAGGATGAGGAGGATGGTGGAACCCATGAGGTTCGTACGTCGGGCCTAATGTTTCAGTCCAGGGAAGGGTCTCCTTAGTGGTCAGAGACGTTTCTAGAGGTCCTGCGACCTCCCTGAGCTAACGAGGAAGCATTTGGAGCAGAGAAATGGCAAGGATGACCTCTGGAAGACATAACTGTCACCTTGATAAGGTAGAGCCTTATAAAAGAGCAAGTATTTCTTATATATGAGTTTATAGATCGATTCCTTAGCTTCTTGAGATCAATTTTGATGTTTGGATTGATTAAAATGGTCGAATAACGGCTGAGATAAAACAGAGTCAATGTCGCGAGTTGGGTTTCCCGAAACCAGATAATCGGGTCGACCCGACTGAGGTTGGCTAACAGGACCCATCCCGATCCCCCTAGGACCACTCGGGAATGTGCCCTACTCCCGTCTGACAACAACCCTAGAGAATGATGAAAATACCCTTAACGTGCTTAAATGGTTCAAATAAAAAGTTTAAACATAAACAAATCCAAATCAAGGTTCTACATTGTCAGACCAGGGATAAGCACTACAAAATGTGAGCACAACTGTCGTAATACAAAGTGGTGCTCAACCTACCCAACACGTGTAATCAAGTGCGCAATAGTAACTACTATGCCTCAGCCTCCGGATCAGCCTCTACCTCTGTGCCACGTCTTGGAGAGGTCAAGAAAACAATGAAAGTGTGAGTGGGCAAAATAAAGAATATTTCAAAACTAATATAAGATAGTAAAATAATGTTTTACCCCTCCGTTTTCAAACATGCATGCATTTGATTCAAAACATAGATAATCATAACTGAATCGTAAATCACATAATCACAAATAGTAGAATATATATATATAACCATCATAATAGTGCGATATATACCCCAACCTCAACATCCCAGATGTCTGATGTCGTAGCCATCCACTAAAGTTATGGTCCTAAGGCTACGTGGGCCGCTCGGGGCCTCAATCTCGAGTCCTCCCCGAACCCAATCTGGGGTATGACATCCCAGATGTCTAAAGCAATCCTGATCTTGAGCCTCTCTACGGTTTCTCACGTAGAGTGGCCCCTCTCAGGCAATGCTCTGTGACCACTCTAGGGTACCAAGCATTAGGAGGAGACAATAATCTGTATGGTCAGTATGTACAGTGCAAGAGTATGAACCAATGAAATCCCTATTTTACTCCAAAACCTAACACTATAACATCCAGACGGGTCTCATGCCAAAAAATAAATAATCCGTAAGTGAAACTTAAAGTAGTTCAAATCCAAGCATATAATAGTATAATGAAAATAGTTATGCAGGCAATCCTTTTAGAAACCAAAAGCCCACTCACAAACAGTGCTCACTACGCAATCGAACAGCCTAGACCTGTCTCGAAGCTAAGTCACAGTCTTCGGGCATGTCCAAACATAATCAAAGGTTACTAAAGGACTCTAAAAGTTCATACGTAAAACTCGTGAATAGTCCCAGCTCGGAAACGAGTCTCAAACACACTTCCTGAGGCTTTACACCCTATTTTGACCTATCAAACGATCTCTGATCGATCCGAAACCACCACCATTAAATCTGGATCGTCAAAACCTTTAAAAGACACTGGTCCCACCTTGAGATTCATGCCCACGTGCCCTCATGCGTCCCCACGCGCTAGTCAAAGTCAACGTTGACTAGAAAGTCAACGCAGACATCAGCAAAAAGTCAGCGCTAACGTCAGGTCAACGGTAAAAGTTATCGATGACGCCACAAGTGATGTCATCCTGACGTTATCTTACAGTTGTCAGGTCTGACACCTGTCAGACCTTACAGGTACCACGTGTTAGCATCTGGTTGGTCCACGTCACTAATATGTCTGTGACACGTGGTAGCCTCTGATTGGGCCACATCACTGACATGTCAATACTAACTGGGCACTAACATGTGACACATGTCGACTTTTTATTGGGCCACCTGGACTAACAAATCTGATTGGTGATGACGTCAACTGATGAGATCATCACCCTAACCTCTCGACGGCTCCTCTGTAATGGGTATCCCAGACCCGCGACCCACCCGACCCTTAAACCCTGGTTTCTCAACCATTTTCGATCATGTTTCTTCCTATGTGTTCATCTCAACCACCCTAATCGATCTAGGTGATCAAAACTAGGAAAAACAACCTGAAATCATACATGTGAATCGATGAATAGTATCTTGGATTTTCCTCCATCGATTTCTCTCAATTCCGGCCACCCCTTGGTTCGAAAACCAGCCCACTGAGATCGCCTTGGTCTCTAGAACATGTTAGGGTCCATTAGATCGATCAACACATATCCCAATATCGATTTCCATTTTTGAACCAAATGGGTGTTTTGGGTTTTACCTTCCCACCGTGGTCCGCCATGCACAACCTCACCGTCGTCCTTGTCCTCTCACACTAGTCACACTTACTTAGTCTCACAATGAACAAAGAAGAAGATAGAGTAGGACGATATCGAGTTAGGTTTGTAGGTGTTTAGGTTTTTAGAAAGTTAAGGAGATGATGAACATGGAAATAATGAGGAAAATGTTAGTTTTAGGAACCCTAATCAGATCCAAAACTTTTGGGAGAATGCACAAATAGTGTAACGACTTGTCCCGAATTTTGGCATTTGATTAGCGAGTAATCGTGGATTAGTCGAGAGATCGCGGACGGACGGTGTAAAATGACAGTTTCACCCTTGGGAATTGATAAAAGTTTACTTTTGAACCGAGTGGTCAAATGGACTTTGGTCGATGACTATGACGTAGATTGGGACGTCACGAGTCTGTAGACAGGTGGCACATCAAAATCAGAGGTTCGACGGGAAAGTTACGGGTCTAGGAAGTTTTATGGCACTATTCACGTAAACCAAGAGATCGAGACATGTGGTAGGATTTGATTGGGGAACTTTCTAGAAAGACCCACCAGATGAGTGACAAGTGTCACCCATCTGATAGGCTCATACCCTAATTAAATGGGTCCTTATCCTTAGCTGATTCGATCATCTCCTTCATTGTTCTTGAACCGTGAAACACTCCTAAACCGTGAACCCATCCTAGATATCAACCCTCAAACCCCTATGTTGCTTATGACCTTGAATGAAAAAGAGAGAGTGAATTTGGACGATGAGCATGGTGCTAACGACGTCGACCGTAGTGGACGGTGGCCCAGTTCGGAGGTAAGGAACCAAAAGTCTGTTTTAAATTCGAGAATGGTGTTTTTGTATTGGACAAGTATTGAAAATTTTGGTGGATTGGACGAGGTTCCTAGTGAGGAGGTAAGCTCAGGGGACTCAAAATTGAGGGATGCGGTGGCCTGAGGCGGCCGAACACCGGAACGGTAAGTTTTGGGTTCAAACTCGAATATTTGTTTTTGGTGCTTGTCGATCGATTCTAATTATTGGAACGTATTTCTCTGGAGGTCATATGAGCTGTTTGAGATCGAGTTCAAGGCTGGAGGAAGTCTCTGGTGGCTGGAAACAAGGGAGGATCCTGGGCTGAGTGTTCATCGATTCAAAGGGTAAGATTTCGTTTTGATTTCACGAATTTGATCACATAGATCGACAGGAAATGGTAGGACGAAGAGATTGGGACAAACGAGACTGAAAATGGCTAGGAAATAAGGGAGAACCGATCTCGCTGGTCTGGTCGAACCAGAAACCAGAGAACCAGTATGAACCGGGTTCGATGCGAGGACAGGGATGACACTGTGCAGGGGCATAGGCTTCACGTGCAACCGTTTGCGACAGCGCGTGGGGGCGCGTGGGGAAGATTTGGGAAATGTAGACAACATGTAATTTTATCCTTTCAATGTAACGAACATTTTGGGACAGGTTTCGAGTCAATCGACACCGTTTCAAGGTAGTTTTGAATGTCCGAAAGTCTAGGTTCTATGTTTAATACGTTTCCGAAAAATTATGGGGATTTAATATTAGGTTAATTAAAGTAGTTAGTAACCCTCGAGTGTGATTTGAATAGGTTCAGAGGTTCTAGTGATGGTGATTAGCATCGGAAAGGTTTATGGCGCGCGTGTCGAGGTGGCAGCTAGGACGGTCTGTGAGTTGACTTTTATTTTATAAATATGATGCATGCATAACTGTTTTATATGTTTTATCTATGTGATTTCTATGATTATGATTTTGGTATTTATTATTTACATATTTGCACGTATATCGAGGTTTATGGTTTATATTTTGTGTATACGTGCTTGTGGTTTCGGTGATGGTTTGATAGAATGGTTTTGGATTTGGGAATATGAAATCGGGTTTGAGACCCATTTGATTTGGAAACTATCGGACTTGGAGTCCAATTGATTTAATGAGATATCGGGCTGAGACCTAGTTGGTTTACGAAATCGGGCATGAGGCCCAATTGTGCTTTATAAATGTGATTTCGGGTTGGGGACCCATTTATGGATATTGGATTTATGGATTTTGATGATTTTATGGAAATTTCGGGCATGGCCCCTTTGAAAGACTTTGAAATGTTTTGAAACATTTTTATAAGGATGTTTTCCATATACCATTCTTAGATGAGGATATGTAGATGGTCTCCTCCAGATGTTTGGGACATTGGGGAAGTCACGGTGCATTGCCTGCTAGGGGTCATTGTACGGAGCTACCAGACCGTATAGTGACTCCGGTGCAGGATTGCTATGATTAGACGTCAGACATCTGAGATGTCAGAGATATGGACCCAGAGAGGCCCCGAGTAGCACGCGTTGCTTAGACCGTGAGATATGATGTCTGGGACGTCAAGCGTCTAGGACGCCGAGGATAGGTATTTGGTAAACAAGAATTATTGGATTTATGAAATGGCATTTCTAAGTTTATGGATTTGGGCAGTGGCCCACTTGGATTTGGATTTACGGATTTCGGTGTTTTACGGTTTTTGGGCTGAGTTCCCACAATTGGATGATTTTACGGTTTTAGGCTAAGGTCCTAATGGTTTGTGAAAAGGAAATGACCTTGGTTTTCTAAACGGTTTTATGATATTTGAATTAACTGGTTTCGTATGCTTGCATAGTTTTTAAGTGAAGGGCATAATTGTCGTTTTGAAATGGGTTTTCATTAAATTATTTATTTTTGTCCACTCACAGCTTTTACTGATTTTAATGCCTTCAGGTTGATTACGGATGCAGGCTGTAGCAAAGACCGATACCTCACATTCCTTGGTTGATCCTGGCGCACTCTAGGAGCCAATTGGGCTTAGGATTTTGGGTTACCCTTGTCTGGCCTTCGTGTTACCTCGTGTGGCACATAAGCTGGACGGGAGTACGACACATCCCACTTTAATCTCAGGGGGATTGGGATGGGTAGTGTCAAATAGGATGAGTGACATTTGTCACTCATCCAAGGGCCCCACCAGATTTCCTTATCTAATAAAAATCTGTCAAGTGTTGAAATCCTAGGATTAGTGAATAGTGCCAATTTCGCTTCCTTGACCACAAATTTTCCGTTCGACATTCGTTTCCAATGTGCTACCTGTCCACGGACTCGTGACATCCCGATCTACGTAACGGTCATTGGTCAAAATCCAAAAGATAACTTGAGTCAAAAGTCAACATTTTCTCTCACTAGAGGTAAAATAGTCATTTCACATTAATTATCCGAAACTGCAAAATAAATAAGGTTCAGATTGTTATAATCTACCCACCTTACAAAAATTTCGTCCTCAAAATTCACTCAAATAAATGTGGGTACTGTTCTCTCATCTGAGCCTCTAGCTTCCACGTGGCTTCTACCTCGTCACGATTCCTCCACAATACTTTCACCAAAGGAATCGTCTTGTTCCTCAAAACCTTGTCTTTCCGATCCAGAATCTCTATTGGTTGCACCTCAAAGCTCACCGTCCTAAGTTCCAATAGATGTTCCGGTAAGACATGCGATTCATCACGCACATACTTCCAAAGCATCGGTACGTGGAACACATCATGCACTCTAGAAAGTTCTTGAGGTGAAAACCAACCAGTACGTTACTGAACCAATCCTCTCGGTAATCTCATAGGGTCCAATGTAACGGGGACTCAATTTTCCACATCGTCCAAAAAGAACAATCCCCTTCTAAGGAGATAACTTCAAGAATACCCAACCTCCAACTGCGAACTCTAGATCCCTAATCCATCTATCATTTTAACTCTTCTAGCGATCCTACGTCGCCTTCAACCTTTCCTTGATAATTCGGACCTTCTCTTGGGTCATATCCATAAGATCTGGTGTTAAAGCTACCTGCTCGCCTACCTCAGTTTAACAAACTAGCATCCTACACTGTTGACCATACAGTGCCTCATAAGGCGCCATCCCAATAATCACTTGATAACTATTATCGTAAATAAATTTCATCGGAGGAAAATGTGTATCCCAAGAATCCTGAAACTGCAGCGCACACGTCCTCATCATGTCCTCCAATGTCTGAATCATCCTCTCACACTGACCGTCAGTCTGCGGATGAAAATCTGTGTTGAAGTGTAGGTTTCTACCAAGAGCCTTATGCAAACTACGCCAAAATCTCGAAGTAAACCTCGGATCTGGATCTGATACTATAGACTTCAGCGTACCATGTAGTCTGATGATCTCGTTTACAAACAACTGTGCTAGTCGATTAGGTTTAAACGTCTCATGCACAGGTAGAAAATGTACCGACTTCGTCATACAATCCACAATCACCCAAACCCCATAATAACCACTTCGTGTCCTCCTCAGTATAAAATCCATAATGATGTGATCCTATTTCCAATCAAGAATCAGAAGTGGCTGCATAGCTCCATACGGTCTCTGTTGTACCGCTTTAACCTGCTGACAGGTCAAACACTTGTTGACAAACTCAACGATATCTCTCTTCATTGCAGCCCACCAATAATGATCCCTAATGGTACGGTACAACTTTGTCCTTCATGGATGCATATCATAGGTTGAACTATGGGCTTCCTCCAAAATCTCCGCCCTTAACTATGCCACTACAGGCACACACATACAACCTTGCTTCAATAAGATTTTGTTGTCTCTAATGGTGAAATCCTGTCAGTTACTTGCCTCAACTTCAATTCGATAAACACATAGTGTAGGGGTCCTGAAATTGAGCCTCAATGATCAGATCAATAAGGATTGGTCGTACATGAAAGCTGGCTAATAATACTCCCTCGTTGTCTAGCCCAAACATGACTACAGCCTTCTGGAGTTCAACTAGCAATGGTAAATACACCATCATTAGGTGTGCTACCGAGCCCGCTGACTTCCTACTCAGAGCATCCGCTACCACATTAGCTCTGGCCGGATGATACTCGATTGTGCAATCATAATCCTTGATCAATTCTGATCAATTCTAACCACTGTCTCTGCCTCAGATTCAATTCGTACTGCTTAAACAAGTGTTTCAAACTCTGGTTGTCGGTGAAGATCCTGCAAGTCTCCCCATACAGATAGTGCCTCCAAATATTTAAAGCATATAATGTAAGGACCCGCCCCGAATATCGGGATTAAATATTAATTATTATGGATAAAGTATGACTAATCGGGGATTAGTTAAGAGAATTCAAACGAACAGTGTAAAATGACCATTTTGCCCTTGAATTTGGACAAAATGTTGACTTTTGACTCGGGGAGTCAAACGTACGAAGACCGATGACCGTGCCGTAGATCGAGACGTCACGAGTCCGTAGAAAAGCGGCACGTCGAAATCAGACGTCGAATGAGGAAGTTATGGTCACGGGATCGAAATCAAAAATTTAACGTCTCAGGATTCGCATTAATTAATAATTAAATGGGATTATTTGATTAATTAATGTGGGGCCCTTGGATGAGTGACAAGTGTCACTCATCCCATTGGTCACATCCCCTAAATTGTGGATCTATGCTTATTGGGTGGTTTTTATTATTGAAAATAAAATTATTTTTCACTCATCTCTCTCACTTCCCTACCCGTGCACTCATCTTCATCCTTCCTTAGTCTTCTTCCTAACACAAACATACGACTGAACACACAAACAACCACACCACCCTATTTTCCACCATTATCTGAGTTACTTAAGGGACTGTTCGGTGAGTGTAGGCCGAGAAGGAAGGAAAAAAAAATGCAACCGTGAACCCACCTCTGCAATCCCTTCAAACCTCAACAATTGTGTGTGACTTTCAAATGAAAGTTGGAAAGGGAACCCAGACGAATAAGGTGGTGGTCAAAGCGGTGCACGACGGCGTCGGTAAGGTGGTTTTTTTCCCAAGAAAACCCTGTTTTTAGTTTGAAAATGGAAAACTTAGTTTTGATGATTGATGAACGAAGTGGTTGTTTGGATGAAGTTTTGAAAGTCAAAAGGAAGCTATAGGACTTGGAATCAAGGCTGGAGGTGGCCGAAATCGTAGGAACTGGACGAAGGAAACTTCCCTTATGTTCATCGATTGGGAAGGTAAGCTATGTACCTGGTTTTCATGTTTTGACACCGTAGATCGATAGGGAATAAAGAGACGAACGTGTAGGAATTGAAAGGATTAAAAACGGGTTAGAAACAACGGAGAATCAGTCTCGCCGATCCGGTTGAACCGATTTACAGAGAACTGGGTTGGACAGAGGTTGAAGACAACTGTGCACCGGAGTGTGGGTTTAATGCGTAGGGACTTTGGAAGGTGAGTGAGGGCGTGTGGGCCCTAGTTTCGAGGCAAGGTCATATGTAATTCTCTCCTAACGAACATTTTGAGACAAGTTTCGAGTCGATCAGACACCGTTTTGGGGTTGTTTTGAGTGTCCGAAGGTTTAGGGTTTATTTTAAATAAGTTTAAAAATCCCGAAAAATTGGGGGATTCAATGTTAGCCTATTTGAAGTCGTCAGTGGCCTTTGGGTGTGATTTGGATAGATCCGGATGTTCCGGTGATGGTGAGTTAGCCCGGGGAGACTTATGGCATGCACATCGAGGTAGCACCTAGGACGGTCTATGAGTAGACATTGTTTTCTAAATTTTGATGCATGCATAACTATTTTATATGTT
The DNA here is from genome assembly GCA_032719365.1 of Prinsepia uniflora. Lineage (NCBI taxonomy): Eukaryota > Viridiplantae > Streptophyta > Magnoliopsida > Rosales > Rosaceae > Prinsepia > Prinsepia uniflora. The sequence goes on from CM064866.1 coordinate 65,832,014, forward strand.
TTACATATGCGATTTCTATGATGATGATTGTGATATTGGTGATTTACATATTAGGCCAAGGGCCCAGTTGTAATATTAGGACAAGGGCCCAGTTGGTTTAAGAAATCGGGCATGAGGCCCAATTGTGTTTTATGAATGTGATTTCGGGTCGGGGACCCATAAATGGATTTGGATTTGAGAAATTGAATTTTTGGATTTACTATGGTTTTATGGAAATCCCGGGCATAGCCCTTTTGGAACTGTTTGAGATGATTTATGAAATGTTTTCCATATACCATCCTTATGTGTGGATTGTCTCCTTCAGACGTCTTGTAGTATCCTGGAGTAATCATGACACACTACCTGAGAAGGGCTACCCGGGGCGCAGCTCAGGATCAGGAGTACAATTATGGATAAGGCCCCCTTAGGGAGGGTCATTGATCTGCAGGTCATTGACCTGGGTGGACTCTGGGGAGACTAGGGATTGAGACCCCGAGGAGCACGTGTGGCTTGGAAATTGTGACGGTGGTATTGATTAGGTATCTAGGATGCCGAGCATTGGTATATAACTGTTGTTGATTGGATTGTGATTTATGGATTTACTGGATAATGGATTTGTATTTCAGATTTATTGGACTCCTATTACATTACTATGACTCCTCTTCCTGAGCCCTATTACATTACTATGACTCATCTCAAGTCCAACATCCTGACTCATTTTGAGTCCCGTATCCATATCTCGATTCCTCTTGAGTCCAATCTCATCTCAATCATCCATGCCATCATTGGCATACCTGCTCACCTAGCAATTACCGCTGGTGAACCACATCTTATATGACCTATAAGGCCTACAGGATATCCCATCACATTCTAAACTCTAAGACACACATCCCGGGTCCAACTTGCCCATTTATGCTACCTTTCTAGCTTCTGAGCTCATTCATCCTTAGGACCCACACAAATCCGTGTTTAACAGTTAGTATTTCATAGTGTACACTGATTAACATCTGACCCCCAATCCAGGGTCAATCTCATTCCGAGATCTATCACGAGGTTTCATATACCCTCGTATACCCGTCTCACTAATAGGTCGCGCACGAGGCTTACGTGTTGGAGGCATGATGTGGCAACAGAATCAGCAACCTAGTGCTCTGATACCAATTTGACAGGACCTGTCCCCGAAGGATATAGATAACTATGCCTGGTCATGCTCTCGTCTGACAAGTCAACTGAAGTTCTGAAATTACCCTCAGCACTTACCAAACAAGGGATAACCGCACCTGTGCCCAATCATACCTCCACCTCCCGATCAGCCTCGATCATCGCGCCACGACCTGGAGGGTCAAAAAAATGGAAAAGGTGTGAGTGGACAAATATTTATAAATCAGACAGGCAGCCTCCACCTCCTGGTCAACCTCGATCATAAAAAGTACGACTGTGAAGTCAAACCATGATTGAAAATACCCGGGTACAAATATTTATAAATCATAAATCTCAATAAAACCTCGGGACTTATTTCCATATCCAATCTCATGAGTCACGTTATCCCTGCAACGCGTGCAAATCAAATAGGCTCAAGGACCGCTCAAATCCGAGCGTGTCGCTGTGAACACATCACCAGCTGACAATCCAGATCGTTGTGAACACATCACCGACCGATCTCCACATAATCCCAGCACATCTGATCTGAGTCGAGCCTCCCTTGGAACAGACCGTGCTACGTGACCTCTCCGGGCGAACACATCTCATCCCGGAGGCGAGCGTTATCTCTAGGGTCCATTCCGGGGAAACACATTACCACTAGGAAGCCCTAATATCTGCAACTTATCACCATCATAAAAACCAGTGAAAACAGTTGCATTTGAAACCAAAATCACAGAGTCTCAGCCCAAAACATAATTTCCTAAAATCCATAAAACCAAAGTCCCGAATAATTTCATAAATCCAAAATCACCAATCTAATCAAAATCATAACTCCATTAGGTTTCAAACCCAAAATATCATTTTCACGCAAATTCGTGTAACTGCAACCTAATTTGCCATTTTCACATAAATCCATAAAATATTCCAGAATACATTTTGTAAATTCCGCAAATCAATCCCGGACTCAAAATCTGAGTCCGAATACCAATTTCAAATCCCAAGCCTGACAGGACCCGCCCCGATCCCACAGGGACCACAAGGGGACGTGCCCTGCTCTCGTCTGACACCCGATAATTTATACCAATTTTAACCTCAAAAAAAACATCAAATGCATAAATAACCAAATTAAAGTTATACATCAAATCCGAATTAAACAGATGTCAGACAAGGGATGAAATCCAAACTACAAGTTGCGAGCACGACTCTAACATAAACCTGCGGGTACACCACCCAACAGGGGTTCAGGTACGCAGAAGTGGATCTATGCCTCAGCCTCAGGTTCCTCCTCTACCTCAGTATCACGACCTGGAGGGGATTCAAAAACATTAAGGGTGAGTGGACCGAAACTCAAGTTTATAAAATCATTTGATAAGTAAAACATATAATTTACCCCTCCGTTTTCCAAACATGCATGCAGCATCATTTAAAATCATAAATAATATAATATGAATCATAAGGCATGTAATAAAACCATAACCATAATTTTAGCCACTGCACTATACACTCCAATCCGACATCCCTGATGTCTGACGTCCCTGACGTCCAATAAGGTCACAATCACAAGGCTACGCGTGCCACTCGGGTCTCAATTCCGTGTTCAATCCCCGAACCCTGTTCGGTTACAGCATCCCCGATGCTTAGCGTCATAGACGCTGGACGTTCTAGACGTCCGTGACCACTCCGGGGTACCTCATCCGGAGGAGACAGTATAGTATGGATGGATCTGTACAGTGCAGTACCAAATACATTTCATTGATATCCACATGCAAACATATATGTATACATAGGTAAAATCTGAACTGATCGTTACGTTTCATCAAACGGGTCTCATGCCCAAATACCGTGAAACGTGCCATAACCGAAATGTCAATATCATCAAAACCATTTATAGATTCCAGCATGTGAACATATAAGTAAATCAGAAAACATTTAAGCATGCAAGGGTTTAATGAAAACGGGCCCACTCACTGTACGATTCCGCTGCGAATCTGCGCGTACGGACCTGTACCGAGATTATCGTACGATTCCTGTCAGTTCAATTCACACGTAAGTGTCACTACAAGTCCTTAATATTTATTCGAAAGAAAGTTCGAAACAGAAACCGGTTCGGGGAAGCCTTCCAACACGTTTCCCGAGGCAACCGGCCCTAAACTGACCCATCAAAACTATCTCAGATCAACATGGTTAATTCACCAAAAATGTTCAGAATGATGAGAGGAATAAAAGTCATGTTGATCGTGATCGGAGATAAGCCCCAACGCGCCCTCACGCGCCGCCCAAAGTGGCTGCGCGTGAAAGTCACGCGCCTGACACTGTAGCTACAGTGTCAGCACCTTCACCCGTTTGTCTGTAATTCGGGCCTGCCACCCGCGACTTGACCCGGTTGATTACCCATCAATTCCTACTCGATTTCAATCCAATTTGATCCCAACATGTTATTTAAACATCTAATTTAAGTTCTGAGTTATTAATTATCCAAATCCAATCCTTAAATGGCCCTTCGACCCGTGATCAACCAAACGGGTCAATCACCAGAACTCACTGGTTTCAAACCCATTGTCCAATTAACTTCACAGGAAGTATAATAGGATCAAAACGAACCAAAATGAACAATCAATTGTGTCTGAAAGTACCTGAAGGTCGTCGTCCCAAGCTCTGCGATTTCCCTGAAAACAGCAGTCACCGTCCCAGCTCAGCCGTGGCTGATGGCCTTTGATTTCGATGCGGTTGAGTTCCAAACACTCCGAGAAGACTAAACCAGGCCTTGGTTTGGTCCAACAGTCACCAGAAATCAAAACCCGATTTTCCCTCCAATTTTTCCAGAAATGGCTTCTCTCGTTTTCCTCACCCGTTCTCAGTTATCTCTGCATCAGAGTGATGCTCACACATGTCCTAATCAGTTTTAAACAATTTCAAGCCGTCCCAGATACTCGTGGGTGTCCAATTTGTCCACTGAAATTTGTCCCCCGAAAGCTTCGAATTTCGATTAATCAATTTGATCGTGTAGCTGGAAGAATCAGACCACGTTTGATGCTTCAAAAAGGTTTAAACAATCAATACTTTCCAACCCACACTCACCAGTAAACAAATCGCACTCAAAGCCACCGCACATGGTGGTGCCGCCCATGTCCCCCGCGGTTTGCTACAGTAACCAGGGCAAAAAGACCAAAATGCCCCTGGTTCAAATAATTACCAAACTGCCCTTCACTTTCTAGACCCGTAACTCAGCCATACGAAGTCCGATTTCGGCGTGCCGCCTGTCTACGGACTCAGGACTTCGAGACCTACCTATCGGTCCTTGAGTCTCGTGAAAATTATTTGTCAAACGAAAAGTCAACATTTTCGCCCGTGAAGTCCAACTTACGGTATTGCCCCTGAATTTCCGATAGTCATAACTTTTTTCCTGATCGTCCGAATTGGACGTGCCACCTGTCTATGAACTTGTGACGTCCCGAACTACGTCACGGTCATAGGTCAAAGTCCATTTTATTTATCAATCAAAAAGTCAACAATTTGGCCATACCAATCCCAAGGGTAAAAGCGTCAATTCACACATTAAATCACAATATTAAAATCCACGAATTTCCGGGGTGTTACAAAGCCTACGCCCTAAACATTAATTTCACAATTTCTTGAAAATCGTGCCCAAAACAATATAATAATCCAGAAAATCGATAAATCATCATATCGAAGCATCAATCATGTCAAATCATGTCAAATCATATAATAAAGCATTTAAAACATATATGCATGCATTCTGGGTAGAAAACAAAAGTCCACTCACACACCGTCCAAATTGCCCGCTTCCGAGCCGCACGTTTTTCTGTAAATTTCGGAAGTCACCATTCATGTCCAAAATCATTATTGAGGGTCACTAACAGTACAATATACCTCATATACTCCAATTTTTTTGGGATTTAAATATGTATTTTAAACGTATATTAAAACTTCGGATACACAGAACATTATTGAAATGGTATCCGATTTCCTCGAAACCAGTGCAAAAATGTTCTTTACATTAAATGGAATAAAAGTCATGTTGACCTCACCTCGGGATTCCCGCTCATGGGCCGCCGCGAGTGGCTGCGCGTGAAGCCCACGCGCCAGCTACAGTAGTGCACACTGTCACCAGCTTCACCCGTTTTCCTGCAACATGGATCTTGAGACCCGCGACTCGACCCAGTTGGAAACCTAGCAATTCGATGTCATTTTCAACAATTCAATCGTCCATGTGCATCGAATTTGGCTTAATTAGGGATCTGTAAACTTAAATTGTATCAACATTACCTTAATCCTTCAATTGGAACTCAATTTGTCGAAGAACACTCGAGTACTGTTCATCCTACAATTCCTTCGAATTCAATCTATTTCTTCAAATTGATTCCTTCATAAGCTTCGCAGGGTTCATCCAAACACACTTCCAGGCTCAATTTCAACGTCCAAAATCCTCTAATTACACAACCCAATCTTCGAATTTTCCAAACCTCACCATGTCTGTTCTCAGCCAATACGACATCCTTTTCTTTCATTTTTTATTAGGTTCGACTCGAAAAGATCTTAGGAGACTCAATCCCATCTCAATTTCATTTTTTATGGCTCAGAATTTCAAATTCAATTTTTGATTAATTCGAAAGTTCGAAGGGTTTGAGTTCGGGTTCTGGGTTTTTCTTTCACAATTTCCCTTCCCTTTCCTCTCAGTCTTTCTCGTTTTTCTTCCTTCAATTCTCTTATCTTTCTATCCCTCTCAAAACTCGATCAGAAAGGAAGATTTGATAAGCTATTTTGCTGCTCTGTTCTTCCTTCACGCATACATGGATATGTATACGTATTCAAAACCAAATATCATCAATTTGCCACCAATCTCAATTATAAAGTGACAGATGTCACTTAATGGGGCCACTGAGTCACTAAGCACGGCTGAATCAGCCTTCCTAGCCAAATTACAATTTTGCCCTGCTTTGAAAAATCACCAAATTGCCCTTCACTATTCAATGTCCATAACTTTTAGATCCGAACTCCAATTGACACATGCCGCCTGTCTACGGATTTAGCGTCTCGAGACCTATCCAACGGTCCTTACGGAAAGTCCAAACAGTGTCCCGATCAAAAAGTCAACTTTTGGCCCTTATAACCGGGGGCAAAATCGTCATTTCCTTCAAATTTTCCAAAATTTTCTCTTTCGAATTTTCAGGTCGTTACAATGGTACTGCTGAGAGCAATCGGGTTTCTCGAGCCTTAGTTTTGATTGATGGTGTGGAGAATGTAAGTGTAACGGAGTTAGTAAATGACCTTAGTGGGAAACCCTAGTGTGCGATGTATGGTTGGACATGTGAGTCGTCGAGTGGGTTGACTTTGGAAACTTTTCGGAGTCGAGACTGTTGGTTGATCATTCCACGTCAGCTTTGGTGATTGTGTTGCAAAGTACAGTTGAGGATCGTGAACGAACCTAGTGAGTTTGGATGACCTAATGGACGACTCCAGTTGAGTCTAGTCGAGTCTAGTTGAGACTACGGGGATTGATTGGCCTAACGCTAAGTGAGATGATGGAATCCGATTCGTGAGTACCATTATTAGGTGACATATTTAGGGTCTACCCCTAGAATGACAGTAGTGTTGACGCTTGGGTGCAAAGTCTCGATAGTGATGTCTGGTGGTTGGGTCTGCACGAGATTGTGGCAGGCACTACTATCGAGAGTGGTTGTAGTTGTGGATTTTGAGAATCGGGGGACGTTCAGGGAACGTTCATTTTCTTGTATAAATTGTTAGGGTGACTATACCCGGAGTTGGTGAGTTGAGGGAGGCAGAGTTCCTCCAACCTGAGCAGAGATTATGGATTCTAGCTCGGTATGAGCTGAGATTTAGTTTGGGTCTGATTCGCATGCTGTGTGCTAGTGATTACGATGATGATAGGAGACAATGAGCCACGATTTGAGGATGTGGCTCAGTTGTGATGTTCTTGTGTTTGCTGTTGATCTAACGATCGTGATTCGTCAGCTAGTGTTGAGTCTTGGGAGTAGTGTCGAGATGAAAATTATGATAGAGATGGACTGGATGGGATGTGTTGGGACTCTAACCCAATCGTGATTGAGATGACTGATGTGATTGAGATAACTATGTGGTGAATAGATGAAACGGTATACAAGGATAGGCAAATTGGGTAGTGAGTTGGACTATTTACGGACACGTGGTGGATGTCCGAGTAAGTTGAGGACTTGGAAATATAGTTAAGTGGGTTCCAACATGGTTGGAACTTTAGAATCAAGAGAAGTTGTGATTGAGATTATGAGAAGAGTGCTTGATTCCGTATTGGTGATGGATATTCCGAAGTCACTAAGGGTGACTTCCCATTTCAAGCTCTTTAGCAAATGGTGCTTGGTGGCACCAGATGAAGCGACTATAGTGGATTTGTGGTTGCATTCACGAGGGATGGATTTTGGTGTCATTTCCTTGGATTATCCTTGATTTTCCTTAGGTGGGATGACGAGGATCGATATGAGGTAATTAAAGAGGACCCACAGTCTTGACGTGTTCCGTCTTTGACTGAGTGATTAGATGTGAAGATTTGACGAGAGCTGTGTGATAATATAAGGATTCAAAAAGGGTGTAAGACCCTATGACCTTAAATCTGGTTGTTAGTTGAGAGAGAACTAGTGTGGATCCACCTATAATCGTGATGTTGATGATCCGGTGATGTTGTGATGAATCTGCACCGTGATCTTGATGATCAGGTTATGTTGTGGGGATTAGCTTCCTTATGAAGTCAATTGAATATGATATGGTAGACGAATGAGTAGATGTCTGACAAGTTCAGATCGATACGTCTCGAGAGACGTGGGTGAGGTTGGTTACTCATTGGGCATGAATGGGTACGTCTTGGTGGCCGTGATTCAGATTGGTACGTATTGGATGACGTGGCTGGGAGTAGACGTTTTGGTGCTGGTCGGGTGACCAGGAGACCTGGAATGGACACGGAGTTGGAGTGTATGGTCTATCTTATACGGGATTGGACAGATAGACTCCAGAATTGAAGCGTGATTAGCTACGAGCTATGTAGTGGGCTGGTTGGTGGATGGATGTATGTACTGGGTACATTGAGCGGGGACCGATACTGGACAGGCATGAGTGGTGCCTAGTGACGGTATATAGGATGTACCAGTGGTATGTGGATGAACGTGTTGGTAGTCAGCTTAGTTCTGATATCATTGGATTGGTTGAGAACGTGAACTAGACATTGGATACTGTGCGCTGGGCCAGAGTGATTTTTGATGGGTTCAATGATTGTATGAACAAGTGCTCAGAGCCGTGGATGGCTAGTGGATCCCTAGATTAGGGATGTGCATCATTGCTAGGCAGGTATTCGATGGGGTCCAGTTGCACACTAACTGAGTGAGATTCATTGCATTGTTAAGGAATCCTATTGAGCTGATTTTAGCTTCCATTGAAATTAAAGGTAAGAAATCTTTACTGCAAGTTCCCAGGTGAGTGAGACATGGATTGTATAGCCACAACTGAAATGCGTTGGTGATTAGTGTAACCACAGGTTGCTTTGCGTGAAGTTACTGCTTTGTGACTATCACCAGCGTCATGGATCGCTGAGGGAGTTGACTGATGTGAGCACCGAGACCGATGAATGCCGCAGGTTTGAGCTTGCCCTGCGAGGTGAGATCTTGTCGTTGAGTGCCGGCTGAGTGCGTCGTTATGGAAACCTTCGGGAATAAGTTGAGATTTGGTGATTTTCGGTAGGAGCAGATGTTAGGGTAGATTGGTGACTGATGAGAACCGTCAAGCCGAAAAGCTAAATGTGTCAGCGTAATAGTGGAATTGTCAAGCAGTATCAACTCAAAATATGTGATCAATTTCACTCGAAATGGTCAAGTGTAGCCGATGCGACGTGAGCATTGGTGGAACGTCTGGATGTAGACAAGTATTGTTGTGGTTAGTGGGTGTACACACGTACACATGATGTCAGGCCGAATTTGCTTTCCACGAGGTGTATATGGAAATGAGATTAGCTTGAATTTCGAGGACAAAATACGTTTAAGGGGGAAAGTTGTAACGACTCGTCCCGAATATCGAGATTAAATATTAATTATTATGGATTTAGTATGACTAATCGGAGATTAGTTGTGAGAATTTGGACGCATAGTGTAAAATGACCGTTTTGCCCCTAGATTTGGACAAAATGTTGACTTTTGACTCGGGGAGTCAAACGTACGAGGACCGATGACCGTGACGTAGATCAGGATGTCACGAGTCAGTATACATATGACACGTCGAAATCGGACATCAAGCAGGAAAGTTATGGTCACGGGATCGAAATCGGAAATTTAACGTCACGGGATTTGCATTAATTAATAATTAAATGGGATTAGTTGATTAATTAACGTGGGACCCTTGCATGAGTGACAAGTCCTATTGGTCACATCCCCTAAATTGTTGATCTATGCTTATTTGGTGGTTTTTTTTATTGTTAATAAAATTAGTTTTTACTCATCTCTCTCACTTCCCTTCTCGTGCACTCATCTTCATCCTTCCTTAATCTTCTTCCTAACACAAACATACGACTGAACACACAAACAACCACACCACCCTATTTTCCACCATTATCTGAGTTACTTAAGGGACTGTTCGGTGAGTGTAGGCCGAGAAGGAAGAAAACAAAGTGAAACCGTGAACCCACCGATGCAATCCCCTCAAACCTTAACAATTGTGTGTGACTTACAAATGAAAGTTGGAAAGGGAACCCAGACGAATAAAGTGGTGGTCACGGCGGTGCACGACGACATCGGTAAGGTGGTTTTTCCTGCGAAAAAACCCTGTTTTTAGTTTGAAAATGGAAAACTTAGTTTTGATGATTAATGATCGAATTGGTTGTTTGGATGAAGTTTTGGAACTCAAAAGGAAGCTATAGGACTTGGAATCGAGGCTGGAGGTGGCCGGAATCGTAGGAACTGGACGATGGAAACTGGTCGTATGTTCATTGATCGGGAAGGTAAGCTATGGACCTGGTTTTCATGTTTTTACACCGTATATCGATATGGAATAAGGATACGAAGGTGTAGGAATTGAAAGGATTGTAAACGGGTTAGAAACAAGGGAGAATTGGATTTGCAGATAACCGGTTTGGATCGAGTTGGATAGAGGTTGAAGACAACTGTGCACCGGCGCGTGGGTTTTACGTGCAGGGACTTTGGGCATTTTGTAAGGGCGCATGGACCCTAGTTTCGAGGGAAGGTCAATATGTAATTTTCTTCTTTCGATGTAATGAACATTTTGGGACAAGTTTCGAGTCGATCGGACACCGTTTTGGGGTAGTTTTGAGTGTCCGAAGGTTTAGGGTCTATTTTAAATACGTTTAAAAATCCCGAAAAATTGGGGGATTCAATGTTAGCCTATTTGAAGTCGTCAGTGACCTTTGTGTGTGATTTGGACAGGTTCGGACATTTCGGTGATGGTGAGTTAGCCCGGGGAGGCTTATGGCATGCACATCGAGGCGATAGCTAGGATGGTCTGTGAGTGGACATTGTTTTATAAACTGTGATGCATACATAAATGTTTTATATGTTTTACATATGCGATTTCTATGATGATGATTGTAATATTGGTTATTTACATCTTTGCATGTATTCAAGGTGATTTACGTATTTACACATATATCTAGGTTTATGGTTTAATACTGTGGTTATACGTGCTTGTGGTTTCAGTGATTGTTGATGAAATGGTTTTGGATTTGAAAAGGTGAACTCAAGCATGAGACCCATTTGTTTTGGAAACCCTCGAACATGAAGTCCATGTGAGTTATATTATCGGGCCGGGGGCCCAGTTGGTTTACGAAATCGGGCATGAGGCCCAATTGTGTTTTATGAATGTGATTTCGGGTCAGGGACCCATAAATTGTTTTGGATAAATGGATTTAGATTTGAGAAATCGAATTTCTGGATTTACTATGGTTTTATGGAAATCCCGGGCATAGCCCTTTTGGAACTGTTTGAGATGATTTATGAAATGTTTTCCATATACCATCCTTATGTGTGGATTGTCTCCTCCAGACGTCTTGTAGTATCCTGGAGTAATCATGACGCACTACCTGAGAAGGGCTACCCGGGGTGCAGCTCAGGATCAGGAGTATAATTATGGATAAGGCCCCCCCAGGGAGGGTCATTGATTGCGGGTCATTGACCTGTGTAGACCCTAGGGAGACTCAGGATTGAGACCCCAATGAGCACGCGTGGCTTGGAAATTGTGACGGTGGTAATGATTAGGCATCTAGGATGCCGAGCATTGGTATATATAACTGTGGTTGATTGGATTGTGATTTATGGATTTACTGGATTATGGATTTGTATTTCACATTTATTGGATTTATGAAATGTTATTTCAGGGTTGGTGTTTTGGATAGTGGCCCACGCGATTGATCTTACGATTTTTGATTGAGTTCCCACATACTTGGATTTATGGTTTTGGGCTAAGGCCCTAATGATTTATTTAAGTAAATGATTTGATTATTTGTTTTCGAATGCATATATGCTTTTTAGTGAAGAGCATAAATGTCGTCTTATGAAATGTGTTTTCATTAAACTATTGATTTTTTGTCCACTCACAGTTTTTAATGGTTTTAATGCCCTTCAGGTTGATCACGGATGCGGACTGTAACTGAGACCGAGACATCACACTCCTCCATCGATCCTGGTGCGCTCTAGAAGTCCCGAGTGGGTTGAGATTTCGAGTTATCCCTTGTATGACACTTCGTGTCAGACGGGGGCATAGCACATCCCGTGTTAATCCCGGGGGGATTTGTGATGGGTCGTGTCATGTACCACTGCCTCCAACTCCAAATCATGAGTGAGATAGTTCGACTCATGTGGCTTTAGTTTTCGTGAGGCGTATGCAATCACCCTATCATGCTGCATCAGTACACAAGAACTGGCGCGGTAGTCAACCGTTTTTTTAATTCCTAGAAACTTTGCTCACATCGGTCATCCCATTCAAACTTAACCCCTTTTTGGGTCAATCGAGTCAAAGAAGCTGCAATGGTATAGAACCCCTCTACGAATCACTGGTAGTATCCTGCGAATTCCACGAAGCTCCGTACCTCAGTCACCGTCTTTGGTCTTTCCCAGTTAGTTACTACTTCCGTCTTCTGAGGGTCCACTCTAATCCCCTCAGCCGAGATAATATGACCCAGAAAACTAATACTGTTCAACCAAAATTGACACCTGTTTAACTTAGCATACAACTAGTTCTTCCTCATACTACTCAACACCAATCTCAGATATTACTTGTGCGCTCTAGTACTCCTCGAATAAACTAAGATGTCGTCAATGAATATGAGCACAAACTTGTCCAAGTACGATCTGAACACTCGATTCATCAGATCCATGAATGCAGCTGGTCCATTCGTCAATCCAAATGGCAATACTAGGAATTCATAATGCTCGTACCTTGTCCGAAAGGCAGTTTTCGGAACATCCTCCTCAACAATTCTCATCTAATGATATCCTGACTGAAGATCAATCTTAGAAAAGTACCTTGCTCCACGCAGCTGATCGAACAAATCCTCAATCCCTGGGCAAGGGATACTTGTTCCTTACCATCGCCTTGTTAAGTTTTCGATAGTCTACACACAACCGTAAAATTCCCTCATTCTTCTTGACAAACAACACTGGCACTCCCACGATAAAGTACTAGGTTGCATGAATCCCAGATCCACCAACTCCTGCAATTGAACCTTCAGTTCTTGTAACTCGACCGGTGTCATACGATACGGCGTTTGCGATATTCTTCGTCTCCCGGGAAGTAGTTCGATCTTGAACTCGATCTCCCTACGCGGTGGTAAGTCCTTCAGAAATAAATCTGGAAATTCCTACACCACCGGTATGTCCTTGGTCCTCAAAGGAACATCATGTGTCTCCATGACATAAGCTAAATAACTCTGACAACCCTTCCATAATAACTTGGTAGCTGTAAGGGCAGAAATTACCTCAGGTGGTGAAACTCCCCAATCTCCCTGGAAAGTCACCTCCAGTAGTCCTGGACTCCACAAGTTCACTAGCTTACTGCAACAGTCAATAACCGAACAATGATCCGACAGCCAGTCCATCCCAAGTATGACGTCGAAATCATGCAAGTCCATGATAATCAGATCAGCAGTCAACTCCAAATCTCCTACTTTCACCAGACAATCCCTCATCACTTAGTTCACTATGTAGATAACCCACATTGGTGTACTGACGCCTATCTTAGTCTCTAGTGCTGACACCTCACGATCCAGTATACCCGCACAACTCCGTGATATGAAATAATGCGTAGCTCCGGGGTCCATCAATACACGAACAACAATATTGGAAATAGTGAGTGTACCAGTAACAATACCTACAACCGCCCTGGCCTACTGCTGGATAACTGCATAAACTCTGGCTATTGTTTCAGTCTGCCGACCATGTCCTCGTCCTCTGACTCCACCATAGCCTTTGGCCCCTGTGGCATCCGAAGTCGTAGCTGCGTTCTGCCTGGGTCCAACTGAGCTCTGTCCAGCCCCACTACCACCAGCTAATAGTAATGGGAACTCTGTAGCAAAATGTCCCGACTCTCCACATAAGAAGCAAGACAATACTCTCGGTCTTGAAGAGCCCACAGAAGTACCACTGGTTGTCGTCTGTTGTGGCCTGTAGCTAGATCCTGATCCTGATGTTTGAGGACTCTCATAGCTACCAAACCGTCCTCGATTAAGAGAAGATGATATACCTCCATTATGTCCTCATTTTGAACCCTTGTGGCTCAAAGGTCCAAGATACGGACGATCCTTATGTTGCCCTCACTGGAAGTCTACTGCTGCACTGATAAACTGGCCTCCACTCGCACTGATGCATCACTCAAATCTCTCAGGGTGGTGTAAGTCCCGGTAATAACTATAGTACGGATGTCTCCCTTGAGTCCCAGCTCGAAGCGGCAACACTTATCCGCTTCAGTCCTCAAAAAAGCAAAAGCAAATCGAGACAGCATCAAGAAACACTGCTCATACTCAGTCACGGTCCGGATCCCCTGCGGGAGCTGTAGAAACTCAGTCTCACGAGCATCTTTGAATTATCATGGATAGTACTGGTCTAGGAACCTCTCCCTAAATACCTTCCAGGTTATGGTGTTGGCACTCCAGCCAGTCATCTTGTAATGACCCGTCCCGAATTTCAGGATTGGATTAGTGACTAATCACGATTAGTGAGGTTGTCGGTGATTAGTTGGGCGAAATCGGACGAACGATGCAAAATGATCGTTTTGCCCTTGGGCCATTGGTAAAACATTGACTTTTCATTCAGGCGGTCAAACGGACTTTGACCGATGATCGTGCCGTAGTTTAGGACGTCAAGAGTTCATAGACAGGTGGCACGTTCAATTCCGACGTTCGAGGTAGAAGTTATGATGTTCAGAAGTTTAACGGCAATTTGGTAATTTTGGTTAAAAGGGGCAAAATATTGACTTTTGGACTGGGATGTCCAATGGCTGACGGCCGAGGACCATTACGTAGATCGGGATGATACGAATCCATAGACAGGCGGCACGTTGAATTCGGACGTTTGACGGCGAAGTTACGGTTCATGGAAGTTCAAGTGCACTATTGCACGACTTACGAGATAAGTCACTTTTGGATTCTAGTGGGCCCCAGATATTTAATCCCTGCCCAATGGATGAGTGACAAGTGTCACCCATCCACTGGCCCTTCCTTTACATTCATGCGCCCACCATTCCCTTCATTGATCATTCATCCTCCATTTTTCCAACCCAAAACCCGATCCATCCTTCACCCCAAACACCAAACCCTTGACCCCAGATGTTTACTGGAGAGACTAGTGAGTGATGAGAGGACTGTGGAGGATGGTGGCCGATCAGGTGACACAACCATGCACGGCTGAAACCACAAACCCGAGAGGGTACCCAGTAAGGCCCAAATCCCATTTTAAATTGATTTTGTTGTTATGGTTATTTTTGGTTGATTAGGACTTGATTAGTATACTGCTAGGGAGGTTTTAAGAGGTTTTTGGTGGCGGTTTGAAGGCTGAGGGTAGTGGGAAGGAAAATGGGAACATCGAACCTTGGGTTTTTTGTAGGTTTTTAATGTTCTAATTTATATGTTTAGATTCATATAGATGTTAGGAAAATTATAGGATTAATTAGGGGTTGAATCGGACCAAAACAAAGGGGGAAAACCGTCTAACCGATCACGCCGGTTCAGACCGGTCCAAGATCCAGAAAACCGGTTCAACTGATGTAGGTGGCGATGAACAGTGCACAACACCTTCTTGGGGCACATGCGAGCATGTGGCCCATAATTTTGGGAAGTTTTCAAGATATGAAACACTCTATTCGATGTAATGAACATTTTGGGACTAGTTTCGTGTCGATCGGACATCGTTTCGATAGGTTTCGGGGTGTCCGAAGATTTAGGTTCGACTTTAAAAATAGATAAAAATACCGAAAAAATTACGGGGCTTTAGTAGGAGGTTAATAAGGTAGTTAGTAACCTTCTATTATGATTTGGACAGGTTCGGGAGTCCCGGTGATGGTGATTGGCTCGGGAGAGCCGTATGGCACGCAAATCGAGGCGGCAGCTCGGACGGTGTGTGAGTGGACCTTGGTTTTCTAAATTGGTGCTTGTATAAATGTTTATTATATGTTTTATTACATGTTTGATGATTCCATGGGTGCATTTGTATGTGGTTACGTATAAGAACGTATTTCGAGGTTTCAACCTTATACGGTGCTTATACGGGTCTGTACTTCCTTATTGGTTTTAATGAATTGGATTTGGATTTCAAAAGGATAAACTCGGGTATGAGATCCATTTGGTTTTGCCTCGGGCATATGACCTCAGATATTGGGCACGGTGCCCAGCTGATGTCCTATGTTCGGGCACAAGACCCAGGTTACTTTACGGTTTTGATTTCAGGTCGGGGAACCTTAAATGGATTTCCTAGTTCATGACGGTTTATGGGAATCGGCATGAACCCTTGATTGGTCATTATGGTACATGATGGTTTATGGGAACTGGCATGAACCCTGGTTATGTCATTATGGTACATGACGGACGGTTTATGGGAACCGGCATGAACCCTGGTTATGTCATTATGGTACATGACGGTTTATGGGAACCGGGCATGGAGGATATTACCTATATGTATATATATGGATCATGATGGTTCAGGGGAACCGGGCATGAATGGTTATGTATATGTATATGTATATGTATATGTTCCTATACCTTCCTATACTTGTACTATCTCCTTAGGGGAGAGTCGTTGGCCTGGGTGGACCCCAAAGTAGTCACGGAGCACCGACTGAGTGGAGTCACCCCCCAGTTAGGTTCCTTAATCTCAGGAAGGCTATGATTACTATAACCTCGGGTAGGGTCAGTGGTCTGCGGACATTGACCTTGACTTTGAGAAGACTCGGATTGAGACCCGGGTAGCACGCGCGTAGCTTTGGATACCGTGACAGGATTGGTTGTGTGACTTATATGTATATATGATATATATATATATATATGGATTATGATATGTGATGTGTGGTTACAAAGGATTTGAGCGGTGGCTCGTGTACTTGGTTTCATGATGGTTTTGGGCTGAGTCCCGTATGGTTTTGGGCAGTGGCCCGTATGGTTGAATCTTTATGATTCTTTAATATGTGGTGTGCACAGGTGTGCACAGGATTTGAGCAGTGGCTCGTGTATTTGGTGTCAGTATGATTATGGATTTGGGCAGTGGCCCGTATATTCGATTTGATTATGGTTTTGGGATTAGTTCCCACAGATGGTTCCATTTGGTTAAATGGTTTTCGAATGCATGCATGCTTTTTAGTGAAGGGTACAAATGTCTTTATGGAAATGTTTTTATAAGCTCTTGTTTTTGTCCACTCACAGCTTTTAATGTTTTGACTGCCCTTCGGCTTGACAGCGGATGTGGACTGTAGCAGAGACCGAGATATCACATGTCTCCTCAGTAAGGCTATGGTTACTATAACCTCAGGTAGGGTCAGCGGTCTGCGGACATTGACCTTGACTTTGAGAAGACTCGGATTGAGACCCGGGTAGCACGCGCGTAGCTTTGGAAACCGTGACAGGATTGATTGTGTGAATTATATATGATATATGATATGTGATATGTGGTATGCACAGGTGTGCATAGGATTTGAGCAGTGGCTCATGTACTTGGTTTCATGATGGTTTTGGGCTGAGTCCCTTATGGATTTGGGCAGTGGCTCGTATATTTGATTTGATTATGGTTTTGGGCTTAGTTCCCACAGATGGTTTGTAATGACCCGTCCCGAGTGTCGGGACTAAATAATAATTAATTATGAATTAGAATGACTAATCGGGGATTAGTTGAGTGAAATCGGACGAAACATGCAAAATGACCGTTTTGCCCCTAGCGTGGGCAAAATGTTGACTTTTAGTTCGGGCGGTCAAATGGACTTTGACCGATGACTGTGACGTAGTTCGGGACGTCACGAGTTCATAGACAGGTGGCACGTTCAATTCCGACATTCGTAGAGAAAGTTATGATGTTCGGAAGTTGAGGGGTATTTTGGTAATTTGGCATATTAGGGGCCAAATGTTGACTTTTTGATCGGGAGGTCCGATGGACGAGGGCCAAGGACCATTACGTAGGTCTCGTCGATACGAATTCAATGACAGGCGGCATGCCGAAATCGGAGATTCGACGACGAAGTTATGGTCACGGAATCGAGCTCGATTAACCGAACGAACCGGGATTAAAATAATAATATAATAATGAACAGTACCCGGTGACTGAACACACTTGGAAGAGTGACAAGTGTCACTCATCCCCTAAAATCAGGCATTAAACCAGATCCCATGTTTTGGGGAAGACATAATTATGATGTTTTATTAATTAATTAATCCTAATTATTTTTAATTCCTCCATTAATCTCCTTTGTTCTTCAAACCGTGTGAAATTTGGGAAGAAAATTGGAGAGTGTTAGCTGCCATTTCTAACTGGTTTTGAGGGCAAAATCGAGTGCTTGTTGAGGCTAACTCAACTGGGTAAACACGGGAGATTGAGAGTGAGCTGGGAACTGAAATTCGAAAATTGGGTTTTTGGGAGGAAAAATCGAATTGGAAGAATTGAGCCGTGAGGAGTGGAATTGAAGCTTCAATTAGCTTCATGAGGTTGAGACGAGTAGAACCAGATCAAAAACGAGAGGAATTGGTGCCGTTTTGGCTCTGAACGGACTTGGTGACAGTAATGGAGTTTGAAGGTCGAGTCGTGATCTTGGAGCGATCAAATGGTGTAATTGATGTGGGGATTATGTTCCTGAGGATCCCACGATGCTTCTGGGTTCATCAATTGGAAGAAACCGTTGGAGATTGACGGACTTCCATGGTTGCACAGTGTCGGCTGTTCTTCGAGGAATTGAGTTTGAGTCGTGGAGTTTGAGCCATGAATTGATCCAATTGAGTTGGGGGAAAGGTTTACCTGAGATCAATGAAGCTTCTTGATGAATCAATTTAGGTAAATCATGTGGAATTGAGGGAGTTCGAATGATGAACAGTGGCCGGAGGTCCTTCGATTGTTCATCCTTGATCGTGAGGATTGAGGTAATGTTTCAAGTAATTGATGTTACAGAACCTTAATCAAACTTATAACGAAACTCACTGAATGTTCAATTGATGAAAACAGTGTGGAATTGACAGAAAACCAAACGGGTCTGATCGCGGGTTAAACTACCCGTTTACCAGATAAACGGGTTGAGACGACAGCACTGTAGCTGGCGCGTGGGTTTCACGCGCAGCCACTCACAGCGGCGCGTGAGGGCGCGTCCGGCCTAGTCTCAAGGTGAGGTCAACATGACTTTTGATCCTCTCAGTGTAACGAACATTTTGACGTTGATTTTGATGAAATCGGATATTGTTTCGATAATGTTCCGCGTATCCGAAGTTTTGTTTTACGTTTAAAATACGTATTTAAATTCCGGAAACATTTGGGGGAAATTATATGAAGTATTTGAGATGTTAGTAACCCTCTATAATGATTTTGGGCAGGAGTTGTGATTCCCAGAATTTACGGAAAAACGTGCAGCTCGGAAACGAACCGTTTTGAACGGTGTGTGTGAGTGGAATTTTGGTTTTCTAACTGTGATGCATGCATATATGGTTTAAAATGCTTATTTATATGATTTTCTATGAATTGACATGATTGATGCTTTGATTCGGTGATTTCTCGATTTTCTCGATTTTATGATTATTATATTATCATAGTCTGGCACGATTTTCGAGAAATCATGAAATTGGTTAAAAATGATATTGTGGGCGTGAGAACCCAAGTAAATAATGATGTGGACTCGGATTTGGAGTTACATGTGAATTTGATGGATTTGATGATTTTTGGTATCCTCGTGATTTTGTGATTATTTTAATCAGTCTTTCGGACACGTTTTACGACGAACGTGCAAATGATGTTTTGGGCTAGGCCCGGATTAAAAATGATGTTTTGACTCGGGTTATGAGTCAGGAAATTGAAAATGATATTTGGACTCGGATTATGAGTTAGTGATTGATTTCATGGATTTACGTGTTCGTGGCAACTCGGGTTTATGGTTGCACGGATTTACGTGAAATTGATATTTTGGGCTTGAGACCCAATGGAATTGTGATTTTGGTTGGAATTGTATTTCCATGTGATTACATGATGATATTGATGATTTTCGGATTTATAAAGTAAATCGGGACTTGGGGCTAAGACCCTGTGTTGATATATGATTTGGTTTTTAAAGCAACTGTTTTTCACTGGTTTTTGTGATGGTGATATGTTGCGGATATTTAGGGCTTTCGGGAGAAAATATGTTTTTCCCCGGAGTGCACCCTGGAGATAACGCTCGCCTTCGGGATGGAAGTGTTTACCCCGAAGAGGTCACGTAGCACGATCTTTGTCTTGCAGCCCAGGGGAGGCTTGACTCAGATTAGATGTGCTGGATTATATGGATCGGTAAGTGATGTGTTTACGAGATCCGGATCGTCGGCTGGTGAGGTTTTTCCCAGCGACGGATTGCTGACTGATGATATGTTCACAGCAGTGGATGCTCGGATTTTGAGCGGTCCTTGAGCCTATTGATATGCACGCGTTGCAGGGATAAACGTGACTCTAAGCAACAGGATATGGAAATAAGTCCCGTGGATTATGGAAAATGATTTTGAGGAAACCGTGGTTTAGCGGTTAAAATGATTTAAAGAAACTGTGAACTTTTTGAGATGTTAAACTGATTTGGTGAACATGAGTTTTTGTGGACCATGAGAAAATATGTTTTGATTTTATCGGTCCACTGTTCATACTTGAATGATTTCATACTATTACTCATGTTTTACGATATGCATGCAAGTTTGTGAAAACTGGAGGGTAAGAATGCATTTTGATAAATGTTTTTATAAGAGGTCATTTTTGTCCACTCACACCTTTTCTGTTTTGTTAACCCTTCAGGTCGTGGCGCGTTGATCGAGGCTATTCCAGAGGTGGAGGTATGTGCGGGCACAGGCGCAAAAATTCCCTTCTCTGGCAAGTATTGAAGGGTAGTTTCGGACTTTCAGTTGACTTGTCAGACGGGAGCAGGACCGGGTACGGTTTTTGACGTCCAGTTGGGACGGGTCCTGTCATGGTTCCATTTGGTTAAATGGTTTTCAAATCCATGCATGTTTTTAAGTAAAGGGTACAAATGTCTTCGATTAAAATGTTTTTATAAACTGTTTGTTTTGTCCACTCACAGCGTTTAATGTTTTGACTGCCCTTTAGGTTGACATCGGATGTGAACTGTAGCAGAGACCGAGGTATCACATACCTCCTCCACATGCCATCTGTATTGATCCATGCATCGACCATTTTTCCTAATTCAAACCCAAATACCCGATCTCACCATTTTCTCTCATTTGTGCGACCTAAAACCCATCCAACCTTAACCCATGACCAGCCGTGAGGACCAGAGAGACTGAGGGAGCTGAGGTGGACGGCCTGGAAGCTTGAACTGCCGTCCACGGCGGCGAGAGGAGGAGAAACCCGAGAGGTTCACGGTTAGCCATTTTCGATCCATTTTTTCCATTTTTATTGTTATGGGTCATTTTGGTTGCTTCCAATGAATTAAATGGGTTATTAGGATTGTGTTAGGAAGGTTTTGGGAAGTTTTGGATCGCTGTACGGCCATGGTGCAATTTTGGGAAGCCTGAACCGTATGGTTCAAGAATTGAACCATGAGTTTTGTGTAGTTTTAGGTTGTTTTAATGAGTAGAAATGATAGGGAATGAATAGATATGAATTATAGGATTAATTAGGGTTGAAATCGAACCAAAATAGGACAGGAAAACCACTGAACCGGTCACGCCGGTTCAGCGCAGTGGCTGTGAACAGTGAACCGGTTCAGCTGGAGTTAGGTGACGATGAACAGTATTTTTGACCTTCTTTGGGCGTGTGGGCCATAATTTGGGGAAGTGTTATACATATGAAATCTTCTATTCGATGTAAGGAATATTTTGGGACTGGTCTCGAGTCAATCGGACAGCGTTTCGATAGGTTTCGGGGTGTCGGAAGGTTTAGGGTCAGTTTAAAAATAGTTAAAAGTTTGGGAAAATTACGGGGCTTTGGTAGGAGGTTAATTAAGTAGTTAGTAACCTTCTATTAAAATTTGGACAGGTTTGGGAGTCCCGGTGACAGTGATCGGCTCAGGAGAGCCTATGACACGTAAATCAAGGCAGCAGCTCGGACGGTCTATGAGTGGACCTTTTTTTCTAAATTGGTGCATGCATAAATGTTTATTATATGTTTTAAATACTTGTTTGTGATGCCATGAGTGCATTTGGATGTGTGGTTACGTATAGGCACGTATTTCGAGGTTTCGGCCCTATACGGGGCTGTATGTCTTTATTGGTCTAGATGAAATGGTTTTGGATTTCCAATTGGATTATGAATATGATTTTATGATGTTGATTTGGATGCTTGTGATTTATATGGTTTCATGTATTTCAAGGTGATTTACGTGCTTGCACGTATTTCGAGGCGATTTATGTGCTTGCACGTAAATCGAGGTTTTTCGGTTTTACTCCGATTTTCCATTCTATGTGGATTCGGGCCTAGCGCCCAGTTATGTGTTAAAAATGGATTTACGGGTCTTGACGCTTTATGGGAACCGGCATGAACCCATAAAAGAATTTTATGGTTCATGACGGCTTATGGGGGCCAGGCATGAATCCTCGAAAAGTTTAAAGAATGATTTCAAAGGTTTTTCATATCCCATCCTTTATATATGATTGTCTCCTCCGGGGAGGGTCGTTGGCCTGGGTGGACCCCGGAGTAGTCACGGAGCACTGACTGAGTGGAGTCGCCCCCCAGTTGGGTTCCTTACTCTCAGGATGGGCATGGTTCGTTACCTCCAGGGAGGGTCATTGATCTACAAACATTGACCTGGGTGGACCCTGGAAAGACTTGGGTTTGAGACCCCGGTTAGCACGCTCGTAGCTTTATTTTACCGTGACAGGTTCTGGATATGAATATAATGGATAAACATGATTTCAATTGGTTTGGGAAATTGTGTTTATAATGATAAATGGATTTGGGCTGAGATCCCACGTATGTTTACTATACTATGGTTTTCTGTAAATGGTTTTGGGCAAGAGCCTGTGTGACTTGGATTTACCGAACATGGGGCTGTGACCCTAATTATGGTTATTTAAACATATGTGTTTGGATAAATGGTTTTACTATGCATGCATGCTTTTTAGTGAAGGGTATAAAGGTCTTTTATAAATGTGTTTTACGAAACTTATTCCTTTTTGTCCACTCACAGTCTTTCTGTTTTTAATACCCTTCAAGTTGACATCGGATGTGGAATATAGCAGAGATCGAGATATCACATACCTCCTCCGGATCCTGGCGTACTCTGATAGCCCAAGAGGGCAATGGTCGGAAATATCCCTTGTCTGACACTTAGTGTCAGACGGGAGCACGGTCATCCCGCGTTAATCCCGGGGGGATTGGGATGGGTCCTGTCAACGTGGTATCAGAGCATGGTTGCTCATGTTACTCTGAATTCCTGAGCGTGTTTTGCGTACTACTCCATACGCAGGTCGAGGATGTGATATCTCAAGTGGCTACAGTTCGTGATCAACCTGATAGTTGGGATGCCTGTACGATAGTTAGTAGGATTGAATCGAGAAAAGTCTTTGTTCGGTACTGGATGCCGAGGTTGCCATAGTTCTGTCAGGGTTGGCAGAGTGGGACCCTATGAATGGATGAACGTAACGGTACGTTAGCATTTTGATCGTGAGACGGTTAGTTGGGATCGTCTCTCAAGATGTCGTAGGATCGGTTTCGACGACTGGTTTGGTGTTATGGCTATCCGATGATCGGATATTGGTGAGCTAAATGGATTTACTGCGGTTGGCAGTTAACGGTCGGATTCGTGGAATCCTAGTGGAACTTACGATAGGATTGGATTGATGTCTTTACGACGTCAAGACAGCGAGGTCGGTCAGATTGTTGATTTTACTACCTTATGCAGTTGGGTTCAGAGTGACCCTAGGGCGTGATTGTGGAACCCTACTTTAGGGTGTATGGTTCCGAGATGTGAGTTGACGAGTGGTTTGACTTGGACGACTATTCGAATTTGGATTCGGTAGTCGGTCTAGTCATGTCAGCTTGTGTTGGGACTGCACTTCGCAGTCGAGGTTGTACTTATCAGTTAGACCTAGTTGGTTGTCGTGCTACCACAGTTGTGTTAGATTTCTGGTACAACTAAGGTCATGGATGACCTGGTAGACGACATTGGGTTAGTCGGGTTACGACTGGTAGAGTTTGATTTGGACAAGTTATCAGGGTTGGTATTTGTCGATGGAATCCCTAAGTGGGATCTGGAGTGGTTAATACAGGCGGTTGATTCCGATGGATGCGAATCTCGATAGTGATGCCTGGTAGTTAGGTATGCACGAGTGCGTGGCAGGCGCTACTACCGAGTGTGGTTGTAGTTACGGTTGTTGGGAATCGGGGACGTTCAGGGGACGTTTCCTTTTTCTCGTATGATTTATCAGGGTGACTGTACCCAGAGTTGTTGGGTACGAGGGAGGCAGAGTTTCTCCTATTCGAGCAGAGGTACGGGATCGTCGCTCGGTATGAGCGGAGATCCAGGGTTGTCAGTTTTGCACATGGTGTGCTAGTGTTAATGCTGATGCTGACATATTATAGTGTTGTACGGGTACTGGTGCTTGGTGCCAGTGCCGTGATTGCGATGACGGTGAGTTACGGATCGGGGTGTGACATCCGTCATGATGGGCATATGTTCGGTATCTGTGGTCCCATAGTGGATCTCAGATAGAGTTTAATTGGTTAGGGGACACGTGGTTGATGTCCAAGTGTGTTGTTTCCAATCTTGTTGGAACTTCGGAATCGCGAGAGGTTGCGATTGAGGTGACAAGTGGAATGCGGGTTTTCCGCATTAGTAATGGGTATTTTCGAAGTCATTTTGGGTGACTTCTCAGGTTTCTGCCATGGCAGATGATGGTAGATGATGTTGATGATGAAGATGTTGTTGGTTGCCACTAGTACACCGATCTTGTATTGATTGGTGGACCCGGGATTTGTCTTGGGTCATCAGGTGGGATGAGTATATCGAAATTAGGTGACTGAGATTTCTCATTTTCTGCTTGGTGGCAGACGATGTTGGATTACGTGGTGTGGTGAGTGCAGCGAGTTTGGTTGCATTCATGTAGGATGGATTTTGATGTCATCGTCTTGGATCATCTTTGGATTTTCCTAGGTGGAATGACAAGGATCGATACGAGGTAATCAGTGAGAACCTACAGTCTCGACGTGTCTCGTCGTTAACTAATGTATTTAAGATGTGGGAATTGGTTTAGGCTTTGGGTATCGTTATGGATCTGGATCGTGATCTTGATGATCCATATAGGTGGAGAGTTTATCACTCTTACTTGAGTGTTGAGTTTAGGATGATGGGACTGAACTTCTTTTCAAGGTAAATCCCGTATGGTATATTACTCAGGTGAGTAGTTTTCCGACGTAGTCGGATGTGGTCAGCCTTAGATGTGTGGATATTGGGATTGATTTCCCTATGAAGTCAATCGATTGTATTGTGGTAATCAGTTGAGCAGATAACCGATAGGTTCGGTTTTGATACGTCTCAATAGACGTGAACGAAATTTTGGGTTTTGGAATCAGATTTTTGGATGACGATTCAGGATTTGATTTTAGAACTTGAAAGTGGATTTCTGGATTTGGGTTTTGGAATCGGATTCTGGGTGACAGTGGATTTTCTTTTATGGATTTAGGTTCGGAATGGTTATTGCAAAATCTAGCTTACGGAATAATGATTTCGTATTCGGATTTGGACATGGTTATGGATATGATTTCTGGGTTTGAATTCGGAATTTCTTACGAAATTGCGGATTCGGATTCGGATTTGGAAACGAATAATGGGTCGGAGTTCGATTTGTCTGATGCTGGGTTGGACAAGTGAACTCCATAATTGAAACGTGATTGACTACAACCTAGGTGGTTGTAGGCTGATTGATGGGTAGTTGTATGTACCTTGTACGTTGTTCGAGTTACGATACTGAATAGGCTTGTGGTGTCTGGTAGCGGTATTTTGGATATACCAGTGGTACATTGGTGAACGTGTTGGTAGTCGGCTTAGTTCCGATACCATGGGATTTGTTGAGGTCGTGAACTGGACATTGGATACTGTGCACTGGGTCATGGTTTTCTGATGGGTCTAGTTACACACAGATCGAGTATCTGTTGGTATGCATATACTCAAGATGAGTGTGTTGGTGGTTAGTGTAACCACAAGGGAGTATAGTGACAGTTTTCGATTGACGACTGTCAAGTGGTGACAGTTTGTCGGAGGTGTCAGCGTGGTTCGTTGAGTGCGGTTTGGTGACTCCCAGTGGGAGCAGACGCCAGGATAGATTGGTGTTGAACAAGTAACCGTAGAGTTGTTTATGTCAGCGAAAGGGTAGATTTGACAAGTGGTGTCAATTCGGAACGTATGACTACTGTCATTCGACGTGGTCGAATGTAGTCGATACGACATGGGTGTTAGTGGTACGTCTGATTGCAGACAAGTATTGTTTTGGCTATTGGGTGTACTAGTGTACACGTGTTTCGAGGTCGATTCTACTTTCCATGAGGTGGTTGTGGAATCGAGATAGTTGGAGTTTCGAGAGCGAAACTAATTAAGGAGGGAAGAACGGTTGGACTTAGGTCGGTTGGAATTTCAAGGACGAAATTAATTAAGGAGGGAAGGTTGTAACGACCCGTCCCAAATTCCTAGAGTAGATTAGTGACTAATCACGATTAGTGAGACTAATCGGTGATTAGTTAGGCGAAATCGGACGAACGATGCAAAATGACCGTTTTGCCCCTAGGCGTGGTAAAACGTTGAATTTTCATTCTGGCGGTCAAATGGACTTTGACCGATGACCGTGACAAAGTTCGTGACGTCACGAGTTCATAGACAGGTGGCACGTTCAATTCCGACGTTCGAGGAAGAAGTTATGCCGTTCGGAAGTTTATGGGCATTTTGGTAATTTTGGTTAAAAGGGGTCAAATGTTGACTTTTTGACTGGGATGTCCGATGGCCGAGGGCCGAGGATCGTTACGTAGATCGTGACGATGTGAATCCATAGACAAGCGGCACGTCGAATTTGGACGTTCGACGGCGAAGTTACGGTTCACGAAAGTTCAAGGGTACTATTGCACGAATTACGAAACGACCTAACTTTTGGACTTTAGTGGGGCCCAGATATTTAATGGAGGCCCAATGGATGAGTGACAAGTGTCACCCATCCACAGGACACCTATATTGATTCATGCATCGACCATTTTTCCTAATTCAAACCCAAATACCCGATCTCACCATTTTCTCTCATTTGTGCGACCCAAAACCCATTCAACCTTAACCCATGACCTGCCGTGAGGACCAGAGAGACTGAGGGAGCTGAGGTGGACGGCCTGGAAGCCTGAACCGCCGTCCACGGCGGCGAGAGGAGGAGAAACCCGAGGGGTTCATGGTTAGCCATTTTCGATCCATTTTCCATTTTTATTGTTATGGGTCATTTTGGTTGCTTCCAATGAATTAAATGGGTTATTAGGATTGTGTTAGGAAGGTTTTGGGAAGTTTTGGATGGCTGTACAGCCATGGTGCAGTTTTGGGAAGCTTGAACCGTATGGTTCAAGAATTGAACCATAAGTTTTGTGTAGTTTTAGGTTGTTTTAATGAGTAGAAATGATAGGGAATGAATAGATATGAATTATAGGACTAATTAGGGTTGAAATCGAACCAAAATAGGACAGGAAAACCACTGAACCGGTCACGCCGGTTCAGCACAGTGGTTGTGAACAGTGAACCAGTTCAGCTGGAGGTAGGTGACGATGAACAGTATTTTTGACCTTCTTTGGGCGCGTGGGCCATAATTTGGGGAAGTGTTCAACATATGAAATCTTCTATTCAATGTAACTAAGATTTTGGGACTGGTCTCGCGTCAATCGGACATCATTTCAATAGGTTTCGGGGTGTCGGAAGGTTTAGGGTCGATTTAAAAATAGTTAAAAGTTCGGGAAAATTACGGGGCTTTGGTAGGAGGTTAATTAAGTAGTTAGTAACCTTCTATTAAAATTTGGACAGGTTTGGGAGTCCCGGTGACAGTGATCGGCTCGGGAGAGCCTATGGCACGCAAATCGAGGCGGCATCTCGGACGGTCTGTGAGTGGACCTTGTTTTCTAAATTGGTGCATGCATAAATGTTAAATGTTTATTATATGGTTTAAATACTTTTTTGTGATTCCATGAGTGCATTTGGATGTGTGGTTACGTATAGGCACGTATTTCGAGGTTTCGGCCCTATACGGTGCCTATACGGGATTGTATGTCTTTATTTGTCTAGATGAAATGGTTTTGGATTTCCAAATGGATTATGAATATGATTTTATGATTTTTATTTGGATGCTTGTGATTTATACGGTTTCACGTATTTCGAGGCGATTTACGTGCTTGCACGTAAATCGAGGTTTTTCGATTTTACTCCGATATTCCGTTCTTATGGTTTTGGAAATAGTTTAATGAAATGGTTTTGGATTTGAAAAGGTAAACTCGGGTTCGAGACCCATTTGATTTACGGAATCGGGCCGGAGGCCCAGTTGGTTTACGATTCGGACCGGAGGTCCAGTTTCTATGTGGATTCTGGCCTAGCGCCCAGCTATGTGTTAAAAATGGATTTACGGGTCATGACGCTTTATAGGAACCGGCTTGAACCCATAAAAGGATTTTAGGGTTCATGACGGCTTATGGGGGCCGGGCATGAATCCTCGAAAAGTTTAAAGAATGATTTCAAAGGTTTTTCATATCCCATCATTTATATATGATTGTTTCCTCCGGGGAGGGTCGTTGGCCTGGGTGGACCCCGGAGTAGTCACAGAGGACTGACTGAGTGGAGTCGCCCCCCAGTTGGGTTCCTTACTCTCAGGATGGGCATGGTTCGTTACCTCCAGGGAGGGTCATTGATCTACGGACATTGACCTAGGTGGACCCTGGAGAGACTTTGGTTTGAGACCCCAGTTAACACGCGCGTAGCTTTATTTTACCGTGACAGGTTCTGGATATAAATATAATGGATAAACATGATTTCAATTGGTTTGGGAAATTGTGTTTATAATGATAAATGGATTTGGGCTGAGATCCCACGTATGTTTACTATACTATGGTTTTCTGTAAATGGTTTTGGGCAGGAGCCCGTGTGACTTGGATTTACGGAACTTGGGGCTGTGACCCTAATTATGGTTATTTAAACATATGTGTTTGGATAAATGGTTTTACTATGCATGCATGCATTTTAGTGAAGGGTATAAAGGTCTTTTATAAATGTTTTTTACGAAACTTATTCCTTTTTGTCCACTCACAGTCTTTCTGTTTTTAATACCCTTCAGGTTGACATCGGATGTGGACTGTAGTAGAGATCGAGATATCACATACCTCCTCCGGATCCTGGCGTACTCTGATAGCCCGGGAGGGCAAAGGTCGAAAATATTCCTTGTCTGACACTTCGTGTCAGACGGGAGCAGGGTCATCCCGCGTTAATCCCGGGGGGATTGGGATGGGTCCTGTCACTTGTCACATCTCTAGTGTGTACCACCACTAGTAAGCACTGCCACTAAGCATAAAGGTAGCCAACAGTACTCACTCCTCATGAGGACAATGCATCACAGTAAAGATCTGTTCCCACCTAGTAATCCACTAATGTGCCTCCTCGGGGTCTACTCCCCTACTGAACATCGTAGCTCCTAACCATTGGGCTCGTTCAATACTCGCACTCTCTATTTCTCTCGCTAATTCTTCCTCAGTCCGTACACGAGGGTCGCGTCTCGGAGACATGAACAACTGTTAAGAGGCATAGATTAGTTATTGCATTTAAAGCGTTGTGCAACATGCTATCCAAGTGCTCTACTCTGATACTAGCTTGACAGGACCCATCCCGATCTCCCTGGGACTATTTGAGAATGTGCACTGCTCCCGTCTGACAACAACCCTAGAGAATGACAAAAATACCCTTAACGAGCTTAAATAGTTCAAATAAAAAGTTTGAAGATAAACAAATCCAAATCAGGGTTCTACATTGTCAGACTAGGGATAAGCACTACAAAATGTGAGCATAAATGTCGTAATACAAAACGGTGCTCATCCTACCCAACACGGGTAATCAGGTGCGCAACAGTAACTACTATGCCTCAGCCTCTGGATCAGTTTCTACCTCTGTTCCACGTCCTAGAGTGTAACGACCCAAACTTTCGTAATTATTATTTTATTGTAAATTGACCGTTTTGCCCTTGAAGGGGGGAAAAAGTTGACTTTTACCTCGGGAAGTATTTAGGACTTTGACACGTGACCGTGACGTAGTTTAGGACGTCACGAGTTCATAGGCAGGTGGCACGTTCGATTCCGACGTTCGAGGAAGAAGATGTGACGTTCGGAAGTCGAGGGGCATTTTGGTAATTTGGTCATTTGGGGGCCAAATGTTGACTTTTGACCCGGGAAGTCCAACGGACGAGGGCCAATGACCGTTACGTAGGTCTCGTCGATACGAATCCGTAGACAGGCGGCACGCTGAAATCGGACTTACGACGAAAAAGTTATGGTCAAGAACGTAACCGAACTAACCGAGACTCGGAACTTAAAATAATAATAAAATAGTATAATCTGATTTACTTTAACCCAATCAATCTGGACCCTTGATGACGTCATCATGTCAGAATATTGTCAGACCAGGGACCAATGGGCTGTTGACACGTGTCCTCTGACACTGTCAGTGATGACGTCATGCTGACGTCAGCAGTGACGTCATGCTGACGTCAACATCACTGTAGCACTGTTGACCAGAGGGTTGACCGGCGTGTGGGGGGCGCGTGTGAACAGTATTTTGTGTGGGACCAGTGCCATTTTCAAGGTTTCGACGATACGGATCCAATGGCGGTGGTTTCGTGTCGATCAGAGACCGTTAAGTTGGTTAAATTAGGGTTTGATGCCTTGGGAAGCGTGTTCGGACGGCTTTCCCGGGCCGGTTTCAGTCTAGGGTTTCGTAGTTGTTTAGTAGGGACTTAAAGTGACCTTTACGTATGTTTTGGGCATGACAGGAATTGTACTTTAAACCTTGGACGGGGCTTTACGCTCGGAAGTGCAGCGGGATTGTACTGTGAGTGGGCCTTTGATTTCACTAAACTTCGGCATGCATAACTGTTTTACTTTCTACTATATCTATATGTGATTTGATAAAAGTATCTGTTTATCTTGTGTATGATTTATGGCACGTATTACGATGTTTGGGCATGAGACCCGTCTGGTTGTTTATAAATGGTTTGGAGTCATATATATGTATAATGGATCTCGATATTATCTGTGGTACTGCACTGTATAGATCTACCCTAGGATTCTATCTCCTCCGGATGTAGGTACACCGGAATGGTCACGGCGCATTGCCTGTGAGGAGTCATTCTACGGAGGGACCGGACCGTAGAGTGACTCAGGAGCAGGATTGCTACTATTGGACGTCTGGGACGTCAGGCATCTAGAATGCCATGCTCGGACTAGGTTCGGGATTTGGACTCGGGATTGAGACCCCGGGTGGCACGCGTAGCCTTGAGACTGTGACCTTATTGGGCGTCTGGGACGTCAGGCATCTGGGATGTCAGGGTTGGGATGTATAGTGCAGTGACTAAGATTATATTATGTTGATATTATTCTGCTTATGACTATATGGTTTTGTGGTTTTGATACTATGCATGTCTTTTCGGAAAACGGAGGGGAAAAGCTATATGTTTTCGAAATGGTAAACTACTTTGTAAACCTTGAGTTTCGGCCCACTCACCTTTGTTGTTTTACTACCCCTCCAGGTAGTGCTATCGAGGAGGAGGATCCCGAGGAGGAGGAGGAGGATCCCGAGGAGGAAGAGGCATAGGTTTACGTTGCGTACCTGAACCCTACTGCTGGGTAGGTTGGCACGTAGTGTGTCTAGAGTCGTGCTCAATAAACTGTATTCGGGAACCATCCCTTGTCTGACACTATTTGTATTTGAGTATTTGTGTGGTGTGCTATGTATGACTTAACTATGGATTTTCTTTATGCATTTTATCTTCAATAAGGGTATTTTTGGTATTTTAACGTCGGGTGTCAGGCGGGAGCAGGGCACGTCCCGGGTAGTCCCAAGGGGATCAGGGCGGGTCCTGTCAACTTGGTATCAGAGCACTAGGTTGTGGTCAGCATGCTAGACTAGTGGTCAGTACTTAGTTTAACAGATGTCAGTATCTAATCTATGCCTCTTAACAGCAGGTTATGCCTCCAAGGAGAATTCCTCAAACACGAACTGACGAGGAAATCGCGAGAGAGATGGAATGTGCTAGCATTGAGCGGGCTCAAAGGTTGGGAGCCACACCGTTCAGCGGGGGATCAAACCCCGAGGATGCCCATGAGTGGATTGCGAAATGGGAAAGAATCTTCACCGTGATGCATTGCCCACCCGGCGAGCGGGTGGCATTGGCGGCCTTCTTACTGGAAGGCGGGGCTTATCAATGGTGGCATGGTCTTGAGATGTCCGGGTGGACTGTTCACACCACCACATGGGAGGTCTTTCGTGCCCGATTCTTAGATCAGTATTACCCGCGTTCATTTCGCATGGCACGAGAGGCAGAGTTCCTGCGGCTGGAACAGGGAGATATGTCCGTGGCAGATTACGAGCAGACCTTCGGGAAGCTTTCCCGTTTTGCCGCAGCTTTCGTGAGTACTGAGGAGGAAAAATGTCAAAGATTTGAGTTGGAACTCCGAGGGGAGTTGCGGGCAAGTGTGACGGCTACTAGTTACGCGACTCTGAGGGACATGGTCGACGCTGCAGTTCGTGTCGAGGCCAGTCTGGCGGCACACCAGGCGCGACAATCATCAGGCGAGGGGCAGCGCCGGGATCGTCCACATCCTGGACCAACCGGCCCAAAGATCTCTAAGGGGGGAAATTACCGAGGAGCACCCTCATCTCTACGTGGTCGTGGCTGGTCAGGTCGACATGGGAACTCTCAGAGGGGTGGATCGAGATTCAGTTCTGGACAGCATCAGGCTTGGAGTGGTGCATCAGGAGGGTCTTGGGATGGACCGAGGACAGTTAATTGCTTTGCTTGTGGAGGAGCGGGCCACTATGCCCGAGATTGCCATTTATTGTCGAGGAACAACGAGACTAAAGGTGTTAGTGTGACACAGAGTTCGGCTTCTCACCCTTCCAGAGGCCGAGGACAGAGTGCTGAGCGTGGCGCGCGTGGGCGCGGACAGACTGCGGGACCCCGAGCTCGTGTTTTTGCAGTGACTCAGCAGCAGGCGAGGTCAGCCCCTGGTGTGGTTACAGGTACTCTTCATATCTCAAATATTGTTGTACGGGTATTAATGGATGCTGGGGCTACTCATTCTTTTATTTCGAAAAGTTGTGCGGGTATGTTAGATCGTGAGGTGTCAGCCTTGGATAGTGAAATGGGTGTTGGTACACCGATGGGCGTTGTGTACATCGTGAATCAGGTGATCCGGAGATGCCCAGTAAGGGTGGAGGATGTAGATCTGCTAGCTGATCTAATCCTGATGGATATCCATGACTTTGATGTTATCTTGGGAATGGATTGGTTGACTGAGCACGGTTCGCTCATCGACTGTTGTAGCAGGCGGGTGATTCTGCGAAGTCCGGGTTTGCCGGAGGTTACTTTTCAGGGAGAGCGCGACGGTTCGCTACCTGAAGTAATTTCTTCACTTGCCGCTACGAAGCTTCTACAGAAAGGATGCCAGGGCTATCTGGCGCATGTTGTGACGACGAATAGTGATACTTCGGGTGCCGATGATATACCTGTGGTGCGGGAATTTCCGGATGTGTTCCCGGAAGATTTACCTGGTTTACCACCACATCGGGAGATTGAGTTCACGATTGAACTACTTCCCGGCACACGACCTATATCGCAGGCACCATATCGGATGGCACCAGCGGAGTTACGGGAACTGAAGATCCAATTGCAGGAGTTGGTGGACTTGGGATTCATCCGACCGAGTACATCACCGTGGGGAGCACCAGTATTATTTGTAAGAAGAAGGAGGGGAGCCTCCGTTTGTGTGTGGATTATCGACAGCTCAACAAGGTCACGGTAAGGAACCAATACCCCTTACCCAGAATTGACGATCTCTTTGATCAACTGCGGGGAGCACAGTACTTCTCGAAGATAGATTTACGATCTGGTTATCACCAGTTGAAGATTGCTGAAGGAGATGTCCCGAAGACAGCGTTTCGGACCAGATACGGGCATTATGAATTCCTTGTGATGCCTTTCGGCTTGACGAATGCTCCAGCAGCTCATGGATCTGATGAATAGGGTCTTCCGATCTTATTTGGATAAGTTTGTGATCGTGTTCATTGATGACATCCTTGTGTACTCGAGGAGTGCTCAAGCTCATGAGGAACACTTACGTTCGGTGTTAGGGAAGCTGAGGCAGAACCAGTTATACGCCAAGCTGAGTAAGTGTCAGTTTTGGCTAACCAGCATTGGTTTTCTGGGACATGTAGTGTCAGCAGACGGGATTAGTGTGGATCCCCAGAAGACCGAAGCGGTGACAAATTGGGCTAGACCGACAACCGTGACAGAGGTACGGAGTTTCGTTGGTTTGGCAGGATACTACCAGAGATTTGTTGAGGGCTTCTCTAGTATTGCTGCACCGTTGACTCGTTTAACCAGGAAGGGAGTAAAGTTTGTTTGGGATGAACGGTGTGAGCAGAGTTATCAGGAATTGAAACGTCGGTTAACTACCGCACCTGTTCTTGCTTTACCGGATAACAGTGGAGAGTTCGAAGTCTACAGCGACGCATCGTTGCAAGGTTTGGGTTGCGTGCTGATGCAGAATGGCAGAGTTATCGCTTATGCATCGAGACAACTAAAGACACATGAGCTGAACTACCCTACGCATGATCTGGAGTTGGCGGCGGTGGTTCACGCTTTAAAGATCTGGCGACATTATCTGTACGGGGTGACTTGCAGGATCTTCACCGATCATCAGAGTTTAAAGCATTTGTTCACTCAGAAGGAGCTGAACGTAAGGCAGAGACGGTGGTTGGAACTGATCAAGGATTACGATTGTACGATTGAATATCATCCAGGGAAGGTAAACGTTGTGGCAGACGCACTCAGTAGGAAGTCAGCAGGATCGATTGCACACCTGAGGCTGGTGTACCTTCCTTTGCTAGTGGAACTCCGAAGAGCTGGAGTTATACTGGGAATGGATGAGCAGGGAGCTTTGTTGGCCAGTTTTCATGTACGACCTGTGCTCGTCGATCGGATTATCGAGGCACAATTGGAGGATCCGACACTTTGTATCTACAGGATCGAGGTCGAAGCAGACGAGAGGCAGGACTTTACTATCCGACCAGATGGAGCTCTGGTGAAACTAGGCCGTTTGTGTGTTCCTGCAGTGGCAGAGTTACGGGCAGAAATTCTCGAGGAAGCCCACAGTTCGGCTTATGCCATACATCCGGGAGGTACAAAGATGTACCGTACCCTCCGGGACCACTATTGGTGGGCAGGAATGAAGAAGGATATTGCAGTGTTTGTGAGCAGATGTTTGACCTGTCAGCAGGTCAAGGCTGAGCGGCAGAGACCGTATGGAGCAATGCAACCGCTTCCGATTCCCGAGTGGAAGTGGGATCACATTACCATGGACTTTGTCTTCAAATTGCCTAGAACTCAGAGGGGATGCGATGGAGTTTGGGTGATTGTCGACCGATTGACCAAGTCAGCTCATTTCTTACCAGTACAGGAGACATTTAAGCCAAACCGACTGGCTCAGCTGTTCGTGAAGGAGATCATTCGACTTCATGGTACGCCGGAATCGATAGTGTTTGATCGAGATCCGCGTTTCACATCTAGGTTCTGGCGAAGTTTGCAGAACGCCTTGGGTACAAACTTACATTTCAGTACAGCGTTCCACCCACAGACCGATGGGCAGTCAGAGAGGACTATCCAGACACTGGAGGACATGATGAGGTCTTGTGTACTGCAGTTTCAGGATTCGTGGGATACTCATTTGCCTTTGATGGAGTTCGCATACAACAACAGTTATCAGGCAAGTATCGGGATGGCACCCTACGAGGCACTGTATGGCCGACAGTGCAGGACACCTATCTGTTGGATGGAGGTAGGAGAGCGAGCAGCTTTAGGACCGGATTTGATGGACATGACCCAGGAAACAGTTCGAATCATCAAGGAAAGATTGAAGGCAGCACAAGATCGCCAAAAGAGCTATGCGGATCGACGAATTCGAGACTTGGAATTCGAGGTTGGAGATTTTGTGTTCCTTAAGTTATCTCCATGGAAAGGAATTATCCGTTTTGACCGACGCGGGAAGTTGAGTCCACGTTACTTTGGACCGTTCGAGATCATTGAGAGGATTGGACTAGTGGCATACCGGTTGGCATTACCTCCAGAACTTGCCAGAGTGCACGATGTTTTCCATGTGTCCATGTTACGGAAATACCTACGGGACGATTCACATGCCTTGCCGGAACAACCAGTAGAACTGATGACTAATCTGAGCTTTGAAGAGAAACCAGTGCAGATTCTGGATCAGAAGAACAAGGTTCTGAGAAACAAGACGATTCGGTTGGTGAAAGTGCTATGGAGGAACCATGACGTCGAGGAGGCGACGTGGGAACCCGAAGACTTGATGAGGGAGCAGTACCCGTTTTTATTCGAGTAAATTTCGAGGACGAAATTTCTGTAATGTGGGTAGATTGTAACGACCCGAACTTTCGTAATTATTATTTTATTGTAAATTGACCGTTTTACCCCTGAAGGGGGGAAAAAGTTGACTTTTACCTCGGGAAGTATTTAGGACTTTGACACGTGACCGTGACGTAGTTTAGGACGTCACGAGTTCATAGGCAGGTGGCACGTTCGATTCCGACGTTCGAGGAAGAAGATGTGACGTTCGGAAGTCGAGGGGCATTTTGGTAATTTGGTCATTTGGGGGCCAAATGTTGACTTTTGACCCGGGAAGTCCAACGGACGAGGGCAATGACCGTTACGTAGGTCTCGTCGATACGAATCCGTAGACAGGCGGCACGCTGAAATCGGACTTACGACGAAAAAGTTATGGTCAAGAACGTAACCGAACTAACCGAGACTCGGAACTTAAAATAATAATAAAATAGTATAATCTGATTTACTTTAACCCAATCAATCTGGACCCTTGATGAGTGACACATGTCACTCATCTACCCCATCCACATCATCCCCAACATTCTGGATCTTGGTCTGCCATGGGATTAATTAATTAGTTTATTTTCCTTAAATCCTCACCCTTCACTCTTCACTCAGGATGAATCTCAGCCATCCATTCTATTTCTCCTTCTGTTCTTAAGCCATCAGAGACTCACTTCTTCATTTTCATTTCTTCCTTCAAACCGTGCAACCTCCCATTCTCTGCACAAACACATCAGCCATCACACCACCCCTCAGCCTCAACCCACACACCAGCCTACATCTCAGCCACCTCCAGACGACCACCACCACCACGGACGGCGGAGCAACCCGGAAAACCCACAAACCCGTGAGGACCCGTGCAGCCCAAAACCATCCAACCATCCAAACCACGACGTCTGGACTCGAACCAACCTAGGGCTAGGACCTTTGTGACCTCCGGACGGCGTAGGACTGGACTGGGCAGCCCACGGCGGCGACACGGCGGCGGTAAGCCTGCAAACCCGTGAAGGCCGATTTTCCTTCCCTGCCTCAAACCGTCCGTTTTTAACGTTGCATTTGCTTGGTTGTTTTTGAGACTTAACCTAGGAGACTAGACGAGTGTTTTGGACCTGAGTTGGTGGCTGGAAACGTGACGGCTCGCCGGAGAAGACGAACCAGAACCGGCAGCCAATTCCCCGTAGTTTTTCAGGTGATTCCTCGATCTTAAAATCCAGTTTTGATCACACAGAGCCATAGAACATGTTCAGACGAGTCCATAGGAACAAACCCCGTCGATTTTGGTGGTCGGAATCACGATCTGTGATCGGGTCGAACCGTGGGTCTGCGGTGACCCGATTCGCAGACCTGATATTGTAGCTGATGACGTCATCATGCTGACGTCAGCAGTGACGTCATGATGACGTCATCATGTCAGAATATTGTCAGACCAGGGACCAATGGGCTGTTGACACGTGTCCTCTGACACTGTCAGTGATGACGTCATGCTGACGTCAGCAGTGACGTCATGCTGACGTCAACATCACTGTAGCACTGTTGACCAGAGGGTTGACCGGCGTGTGGGGGGCGCGTGTGAACAGTATTTTGTGTGGGACCAGTGCCATTTTCAAGGTTTCGACGATACGGATCCAATGGCGGTGGTTTCGTGTCGATCAGAGACCGTTAAGTTGGTCAAATTAGGGTTTGATGCCTTGGGAAGCGTGTTCGGACGGCTTTCCCGGGCCGGTTTCAGTCTAGGGTTTCGTAGTTGTTTAGTAGGGACTTAAAGTGACCTTTACGTATGTTTTGGGCATGACAGGAATTGTACTTTAAACCTTGGACGGGGCTTTACGCTCGGAAGTGCAGCGGGATTGTACTGTGAGTGGGCCTTTGATTTCACTAAACTTCGGCATGCATAACTGTTTTACTTTCTACTATATCTATATGTGATTTGATAAAAGTATCTGTTTATCTTGTGTATGATTTATGGCACGTATTACGATGTTTGGGCATGAGACCCGTCTGGTTGTTTATAAATGGTTTGGAGTCATATATATGTATAATGGATCTCGATATTATCTGTGGTACTGCACTGTATAGATCTACCCTAGGATTCTATCTCCTCCGGATGTAGGTACACCGGAATGGTCACGGCGCATTGCCTGTGAGGAGTCATTCTACGGAGGGACCGGACCGTAGAGTGACTCAGGAGCAGGATTGCTACTATTGGACGTCTGGGACGTCAGGCATCTAGAATGCCATGCTCGGACTAGGTTCGGGATTTGGACTCGGGATTGAGACCCCGGGTGGCACGCGTAGCCTTGAGACTGTGACCTTATTGGGCGTCTGGGACGTCAGGCATCTGGGATGTCAGGGTTGGGATGTATAGTGCAGTGACTAAGATTATATTATGTTGATATTATTCTGCTTATGACTATATGGTTTTGTGGTTTTGATACTATGCATGTCTTTTCGGAAAACGGAGGGGAAAAGCTATATGTTTTCGAAATGGTAAACTACTTTGTAAACCTTGAGTTTCGGCCCACTCACCTTTGTTGTTTTACTACCCCTCCAGGTAGTGCTATCGAGGAGGAGGATCCCGAGGAGGAGGAGGAGGATCCCGAGGAGGAAGAGGCATAGGTTTACGTTGCGTACCTGAACCCTACTGCTGGGTAGGTTGGCACGTAGTGTGTCTAGAGTCGTGCTCAATAAACTGTATTCGGGAACCATCCCTTGTCTGACACTATTTGTATTTGAGTATTTGTGTGGTGTGCTATGTATGACTTAACTATGGATTTTCTTTATGCATTTTATCTTCAATAAGGGTATTTTTGGTATTTTAACGTCGGGTGTCAGGCGGGAGCAGGGCACGTCCCGGGTAGTCCCAGGGGGATCGGAGCGGGTCCTGTCATAGAGGGGTTAAGAAAACAACGAAAGTATGAGTGGGTCGAAAATAAAGAATATTTAAAAACCAATATAAGATAGTAAAATAATGTTTTACCCCTCCGTTTTCAAATATGCATGCATTTGAGTCAAAACATAGATAATCATAACTGAATCGTAAATCACATTATCACATATAGTAGAATATATATATATATATATATATATATAACCATCATAATAGTGCACTATATACCCTAACATCGAAATCCCAGATGTCTAACGCCTCTGATGTCAATAAAGTCACGGTCCTAAGGTTACCCGTGTCACTCAGGGTCTCAATCCCGAGTCATCGCCGAACCCAGTCCAGGGTATGACATCCCAGATATCTAAAGCAATCCTGATCCTAAGCCTCTCTACGGTCTCTCACGTAGAGTAGCTCTTCTCAAGCAATGCGTCGTGACCACTCAAGGGTACCAAGCATCTGGAGAAGACAATAATCCATAACGTCGGTATGTACAGTGTAAAAGTATGAACCAATGAAATCCATGTTTTACTCCAAAACCAAACACTATAACATCCAGATGGGTCTCATGCCCAAAACAGTGTAATACATATAAATAATTCGTAAGTGAGACTCAAAGTAATCCAAATCCAAGCATATAATAGTATAATGAAACAGTTATGCATGCAATCCATTTAGAAACCAAAAGCCCACTCACAAACAGTCCTCACTACGCAGTCAAATAGCCTAAACCTGTCCCGAAGCTAAGTCACAGCCTCCGGGCCTATCCAAACATAATCAAAGGTCACTAAAGGAATCTTCAAGTTCATACCTAAAATCGATAAATATTCCCAGCTTGGAAACACGTCCGGAACACGCTTCCCGAGGCTTTACACCCCATTTTGACCTATCAAATTATCTTTGATCCACCCGAAACCACCACCATAAGATCTGGATCGTCGAAATCTTTAAAAGACACTAGCAAAAAGTCAACGCTAACGTCAGGTCAACGATCAAAGTCAACGTTAAAGTCAGTCTGACATCATCTGATAATTTTCAGGTCCGTCACATATCAAATCTAACAGGTGTCACGTGTTAGCATCCAGTTGCTCCACGTCACTAACATGTTAGTGACACGTTGCAGCCTCTGATTGGCCCACGTCACTGACATGTCAGTGTTGACTGGGCACTAACATGTCACACGTGTCGACTTCCTATTGGGCCACTTGGCCTAACAATCTAACTGGTGATGACGTTAGCTGATGATGTCATCATCCCTAACCTCTCGACGGGTCCTCTGTAACAAGTCGCCCAGACCCGCGACCCAACCCGCCTCTAAAACCCTACTTTCTCAACCATTTTCGATCCTGTTTCTTCCTATGTGTTTGTCTCAACCTCCCTAATCGATCTACGTGATCAAAACTAGAAAAAATAGCCTGAAATCGTACGTGTGAATCGATGAATAGTAGCTCGGATTTTCCTCCGTCGATTTCTCTCAATTCAGGCCACCCCTTGGTTCGAAAACCAGCCTACTAGATTGCCTTGGTCTCTAGAACATGTTAGGGTCCATTAGATTGATCAACACACATCCCAATATCGATCTCCATTTTTAAACCAAAATTGGTGTTTTGGGTTTTACCTTCCCGTCGTGCACAGCCTCACCGTCGTCCTTGTCCTCTCACAGTAGTCACACTTACTCAATCTCGCAATGAACAAAGGAGATGATAGTGTAGGATGATATGGTGTTGGGTTTGTAGGTGTTTAGTTGTTTAGGTTTTTAGAGAGTTAAGGAGATGATGAAGATGGAAATAATGAAGAAAATATTAGTTTTAGGAACCCTAATCAAATCAAAAACTTTTGGGAGAATGCACCAATAGGATGAGTGACATTTTTCACTCATCCAAGGGCTCCACTGGATTTCCTTATCCAATAAGAATTTGCCAAGTGTTGAAATCTCGGGAATAGTGAATAGTGTCATTTTCGCTTCCT
Source organism: Prinsepia uniflora (assembly GCA_032719365.1). Lineage (NCBI taxonomy): Eukaryota > Viridiplantae > Streptophyta > Magnoliopsida > Rosales > Rosaceae > Prinsepia > Prinsepia uniflora. Next base: position 65,873,302 of record CM064866.1, read on the forward strand.
TGACCATAATTTTTTTGTCTGACATCCGATTTGGACGTGTCGCCTATCCACGGACTCGTGATGTCCCGATCTACGTAACAGTTATTGGTCAAAGTCCAAAAGATAACCCGAGTCAAAAGTCAACATTTTCCCTCACCATGGCAAAATAGTCATTTCACATTAATTATCCGAAATTACAAAATAAATAAGGTTCGGGTTGTTACATTGACGATGACTGTTCAGGTGTGTGACCACACGCGGAGAAACCCCACGGCAATGCGTGAGGGCGCGTGCATTCGTTTTAGGAGGTCCGATCAACACGACATTTAATTCTTATATTTTTTTTGTATTTAATGGTATAATTTATAGGATTATTGGTCTTTGTTTGAGTACAAACCCGAATGTCTTACATTTTAAGAGTATCCTTAAATTCCTATAATTATTGTTTAATAATCCTTTGATTATGGAACTTGTTTAGGTGTTATGTTACATACAGAGTTGTGTATATAAAGAAAGAATTGAGTCATAAGACTCTTGGACTGTTCTTAAATCAATTAAGAATAATTATTAGAGTTATTATGTCACTTGGTGTATTGTTAGGTTACCTTTTTTCCCTAAAGGCTTGTGTATAAATAAAGTATTGAAAGCGGGTTTGTAGAACGGCTATAAGTATAACTAATAATTGTTACTACCGATTGGGAAGTGGGTAGGAAATGGGCAGTATTCCCGTGAGATAGATTTCTTTTGCCTAATTAAGGCTTCAAAATTGATTAAAAGTAAAACTATCCCTTGTTTGACAAAGAATGGTTAGACGGGAGTAGGGTCGGTTCAACTTTCTAGAACAGGTCCTGTCAACTAGTGTTCAGAAAGAGTCAATCAGGCAATTTTCACTGCTTAACAGGGTTAGTGGGTTGGATGTGGGTGGAAATCTTGTATGGTTGGACTCAATTTGGTTAACATATCAAAGTATAAATAAGGGTAAAATTGGAAGAATCCATTGTCTGACAAGAATTACGGGTAAGTCATGGTAAATTTGAAATTGTTGTCAGACGGGAGCAAGATCGACACGATTATTAAAGAAATTTGAGAACGGGTCCTAGCATTAAGGCTATGTTTGGTACATCGTATAAATGACTGAATATGATAATATAATATAAAACTAGTATTTGATATCACTCATATTAATTAGTCACCATATAAGTTAATACAATTGAATACCTTTATACGGTTCAGACACACTAAAATAATACTCTCCAAGTTTTCCGTATTAAATAGTCAGATAACTAACAATCTTGAAAAGTATAATAATAACAATAATAACAACAATGATAATAATAATAATAATAATAATAATAATAATAATAATAATAATAATAATAATAAATAATATAAAATGAAAATTTAATAAATAGAAATAATAATATATCAGTAATTAATTAAAATAAATAAAAATATAATAATCATGTACATAATTAATATTTATGATATAGATATTTCTTATCAACTACTATAATATAATCCGTCTAATATAATATAATAGGTATTTTAATTTGGTTGAGCATCAAACGTCCAACTAAATAGTCAGTGTATCTAATGGACATATGTATCAAACGAGGTCTATATGTTAAATATTGGTGGCTGTTTTTTCGGCATATCTTTGGGTGATACTCTCGTTTTTTGTTTTCAATTGTGTCACCAGTGGGGTTGTTACATTGATCGCATTGCAAGTTCTCTGACATTGGGATTTAGGGTTTACATAAATTTTGAACTCTTGGTAATTTATATAACAAATTTGCATGTATTATTGTAAAGCTTTACTCCAAAGTGAAAGAAAAAAAAAATCACTGCGTGAAAAAATCAACATACTCAGAACTACAGAAGCGAAGATATTGCGATCAGGGCGGGAATCAGATACAAATAATTATATTTAGTGGAGATTAAAAGATTGAGCAGGGCAAGCAGCACAAATCGCAGAGGCAGCAGCAGAACATCGCAGAACAACTGCAAATATATACAAGAAAATCAATTAATTAATATATGGAATTAATGAGTTAATTTTAATTAGAGACAAATTAATAAATAAGCTGGTTGCCTGTGCAAGTTTAATTACCATCCGGTCCAAAATCCGCCACCCCTATGATGATGATGAGCCTTTTCTGCTGGGTTCTGCTGGTAGGGAGCTGGTGCTTGTTGGGGATATCCAGCAGGACCCTCCATTTTCATAGGGTAAGAAACTGGTGGTGCAACAACATATGGACCACCTTGAACTGATGCTGGTGGTGGATATCCTTGGACCGGCGGCGGTGGATATGTCCCGGCAGGCGGTGGAGGGTATGAAACGGGTGGTGGTGGATACACTACTGCAATTTGGCAACCTCAATGTTTGATAATTGATCATAAACATTAACTAACCAAACAAATCACATAAATGTGCTAGCTAGTATAATAATTTACCTGGAGCTTGGTGGTGTTGGCTGTAGTGACTCATAACGACGCACCAATTGTAAATGCAGAGGCCCGAGATTTTTTCAAGCCAACGATGAAAGGATTTAGAAAGTAATGTTTGAATTTGTACCTTTTGCTTAATGGAGATAGGAGAGGTTAATTAGACAATATTATATATGGTGTTTATATTTATATTGTATGGATGTATAATTGTCCAATTTAGTATTAGTGGTTTATTAATATTTCATATTTGGCGGCCACAAACGCGTCGCAAATATATATTATTATCGCCTCCATATTATTCCAATGAACCATTTTTAATGGAACTATAGCCTATCATGGTGTGACACGTGGCACATAAGCCGATGATTTCAAAAGTCAAAGTAGAAGCTTCTTTCTTCTCTAGCGTCATTTCAGACTGCTGGGGGTGGAAACGTGGAGTTGAGGACTTGAGGTCCCTTGGAATATGGGAGGAAAAGGGAAAAGCACGGTGTACGTTGTAAGCTGTAGGCTGTAGCTACTACATGGATACAAAATGCTTACAGATTTCTCTAACTCATTCTTTTGCTTCTAGATAAGTTGATCTATGGGTGGGATCCATTAAAATGGATAATTTATTCTCTGTTATTTATTCAACAATTTAATTTAATTAAATTGTGGAATTCAAAATCACTCAAAAATTGTGGAGCTGTCACGTAGTCCATAATTCCCAAAATGACCAAATTGCCCCTGGCAATAATACTAGTCATTTGAAAACACCCACACATTAAATAATCTATTTTCCAGCTAAATACGTTATTTAATCGGGTTAAAATATCTGTAATATTAATATTCTCCCCGAGAATTAATTGTCATTATTCTTAATAACGGACAATTAAATATTAATATTAAATTATAATAATTATCATTATTATCATAATGAGCTATTATTATAATTATTAAATAATATATTTAATTAATAATATATTATTTATTAATTACAAATTCAACCGACCAATCAGAACGCTCCGAGGCTCCCAAGGTTTTCCTATAAATAGCGGAGCTCATTTCACTTTCCAGGTAATTTTGTTCAACGCTACTTAAACTCTTGAGATTTTATCTTTCGAAGCTGACTTAAGCATTGGAGCGTTCTTGGTCAAACACCCCCCGGGTCTCGATCATTAAACGAACGATAGCTTATTGTTTGCTTGTTTGCAAGGATCCTTGAGTCTTTTGAGTTTAAAGGACGAATTCTGCTTCAACAATTGGTGCTTGAATTGAGAGCTTGAAGATATTCAAGCAGAAGCTCTCACGATTGTTCATCGTTCATCCTACTTCGATCATCGTTCTTAACGTTGATTCGAAGATCTTGAACGTGTTCATCGTTCGACAAATTTCCATTCAAGATTCGTTAATCAAGCATGGCTAGGGTTCGACGATCTGTTCGTTCAGCTGGAGAAGGTGTTTCTGCCTCAACTGCTCAGACGAGGAATGAGGCTCGCATAGAGACACCGGAGGAGCGTCCAATTCGACCCAGACGGGTGTCCATAGAAGCACCCATGGAGATGTTAGGAGGGAGGTCAACCTTTAGCTTCGGTGCATTCTCCTCACCAGCTAAACAAGTGCCCGCGCTAGGGGAAAGAACTTCGGCTTTGCAACAGGCAGGCGGGCAGTTGATGGGAAGTGCATCACGACGTGATCAGCCCACAACAAACATGGACCTAAGGGCCTTTCTGGATAGGCGACACGACGTCTCAGGGAGAAGTCACCACCAACCTCCCCAGGACAACTTGGCGCAGCAAGTAGAAAGGTTGAGCAGCCAAGTCCAACTTCAGTCAGAGCTCTTACAGCGACTCCTGGCAGAAGGACCAGTCCAAGAGCCAGACGGACATTCCACGTCAAGAGGAGGACAACAGAGTGCTCCAAGGCGACCTGGGAAAGAACCGGTCCACTGCCGAACAATGTCACGAGACACTTCGCTAAGCGACTCCGGTGAAGAAAGTCATGCTCGCCGAGCAAAGAGCCCACAGGCCCTAAGGCCATCAGCACATGAGCGGCTAGGAAGTAGGATTGGGGCAACTTCACGGGTGGAGCGCTCACAACGCTCACATGAAAGTAGGGGGCAACCTCAGGCTCAACACAAAGACCCAAGACGACCTGCCCATGGCAGTGAGAGGGAAGATGAGGCCTACTCCCCAGCACGATCCCAGAGATCAAGGGGAGAAGCTCAAGGAGGTTCTTGGCGATTAGCACGAAATGACTCACCGCCTCGGCAAGGTGCGTTGCGGGCTAATGATGTTCAAAGAATGTTGGACAGGCACCTTCGTGCTCAACGAGATGGCGATCTAGAGGACGATCTACGTCGCCAGATACAGCTCTCAACGCCTTTTGTAAGGGAAATTGAGGAGGAGCCATTCCCCAAAGGTTTGCAACGCCAAACTTCACTCCATTCAAAGGAGCCTCCGACCCGGTAAAGCACATAGATTATTACCGGGAAGTCATGGTCCCCCACATGCATAACGATGCGCTCATGTGCAAAGTTTTTCAAGCTTCTCTTAAGGCCAAGCCATGACTTGGTTCAATCATCTCCCCAAGAGGTCTATTGCATCCTTTGAAGAGTTGGCTCTAGCATTTGTGAAGGAGTACGCACAACTTCGGACAATTGAGGTGAAGGATGACCATCTTTTCTTTGTCCGAAAGAGAGCAAAAGGGACTCTACGACAATACATACGAAGATTTTGCGAAGAGAAGTCTCGAATTGTCGGCTGCAGTGACCTTGTTGCAGCGATGGCATTTAAATAAGGACTCCCTCGGGATGACCAGCTCTACGGAGACATTGTCATGGGCAATGCACGAAGTCTCACCAAGATGCTCACTCTAGCTGAGCGACATGCATGTTGGGAGGATGAAAAAGGTGATGCACATGGGCTAGATCATGCCGAGACGAGCGAGAAAGCCTCCGCATCGACACCACAACGCAAAGAGGACGTTAGTGGCAAATTTTCACATGGGGGGTTCAACAAGCGTAAGGAAAACCAAACTCCTAAAGACTCAACCATCGAGAAGCCTAAAGTACAGTTCTCAATACCAGTCCACCAGATTCATAATGAGATCAAGGACAAGACTTGGTTCAAAAAACCAGGACCCGTCAGGGGCGATCAGGAGAAAGCTGATAAAACAAAATGGTGCGCCTATCATGAATGTTATGGGCACAATATTAGCACATGTATATCTTTCGAAAGATATCTCCAAAATCTCATGAATGAGGGGCATTGCACAGACTACATCAAGAAGAGGACTGCAGATCACATGGAGAACAAAGAGCCTAAGGAGCCAGCATCAAATGTGATCCGCATCAACTAAGCTGCATGTCAAAGTTAGAGAGACATAGAAGTCTATGAAGCTCTCAATTTTTCTTTTCAAGTTGTCTTCTAAATTCAAGTATCGTGCATTTGAATTATCAATAAGATTGAAAAATTATTCTGAATTCATACCAACATGTTTGTACAAATTTTCAATACTTATACTCTCTAGCATCAAAGCTTTCGTCATCGAAGCACCCAAGCCTTCGCCATGCGAAGCACCTAAGCCTTCGCCCTGCGAAGCACCTAAGCCTTCGCCCTGCGAAGCGCACCTAAGCATTCGCCCTGCGAAGCGCACCTAAGCATTCGCCCTGCGAAGCGCACCTAAGCCTTCGCCTTACGAAGCACCTAAACCTTCGCCCTGCGAAGCACCTACGCCTTCGCCCTGCGAAGCTCCTACGCCTACGCCATGCGAAGCATCTAAGCCGTCGTCATGCGAAGCATCCAAGCCTTCGCAATACGAAGCAACCAAGACTTCGCCATGCGAAGCGGCCAAGACTTTTCCTTGCAAAGCACCTATATATGCTTTCACCATGCAAAGCAATTCAACCTGCGCCTTGCAAACGCATTCCACTAGGAAGCACTCAAAACCTTCCGCTAGGAAGCACTCAAAGCCTTCCACTTGGAAGCACTTCAGGCTTTCTTCTGAGAAGCAAAAGCCTTTCCATGAAGGCAACACAAAAACAATGCTGATCAAGTTAGCAAAAATCCAATGTTGGACGCCCATGGCTACAATGGGGGCATCTAATGCATGTGTTTGTTTGGACTCAATCAAAGCGAATAGTAGAATTTTGCAAAGAGCCTAGACGATGAGATCTCAAAATTCTTCATAAGTACTCTTCCCATTTACTTGAAGGATGGTTGGCTAATCACATATTGATTGCTCAAACCAATTATTGACTACAAGAAGTTCAAATACAACCATTGGCATAAAAAAAGCAAAAGCAACTAAGGATGCACGTCTTCGCAATTCATCATTTTTTGAAACTCTACACACTCTTCTGTTGGAGGTAGAGGAACATCGTCGAATAGAGATTCGTCAGTTTCAGGAATGTCGCTTTTCTTAGCCTCCAGCTCAGGCTCCGGTTCAGACTCAGACTCTATCTCTAGTACAAGCTCCAACTCTTTGGTGGCGATTCCACTCTGGCTCTACGTACCCCACTTTTGCATTTCGTTTTCTTTAAACCAAAAAGTTGTGGGGGCATGTAGTGGTAGCAAACAGCTTTCAACTTCAACTTCAATTTTCAACGTCGGATTAGGCTTCTGGAAGGTCGCTTTGAGTTTGTTGGAACATCAATCTTCAGCGAGCAATGGAAACATGCCTCCTATTGGGTTGTGTCACACCTCACATCAACTGATGAGACTCCTCGCCTCCCTTGCTAAAAGCTTCGATGTTGGCTCCACCTGCACTTGAAGATAGCAAATCCGAAGATGTACCAAGCCCTTCTATCTTCCAAACACCACATGCATGGTCCACCTCCAAGTTTTCTTCCTTCGATTACGCGATGACGTACACCATCTGGAGCTTCACTGGGGGCATGCATGATCGATCCTCTGTCTTTATGCTCCACCTTGATGTCATACCACTTGAAGCTCAACAGGGTCTGGGATGTCAAGTCTTTAGAAGGTCATCTGCTGGCCAAACAACTCCCTGAGAAGCTTCATTCAATCCATGGCTTCAAATGCACTTCGTCTCGCACCATGGGATACCTTGCCTCGCCATGCACTGTGGCATGTATCCTCTTGCATTGCGACGTGCCTAACTTCACGTCATGGGGTGCCTCACCATGCACACTCTTCAGGTCATGGTGCACCTTGCTCCTCATGTGTCGAAATCTTCTATCCATCAAGCATCAAGTGAATGGTCACTGGGAAGAACACTTCATGTCGTTTGACGCACCACCTCCAGCTCCAACCTTGCCTCGCGTTGTGGCACACCAAGTCTTGGATAAAGAACACCTCGCGTCACGCTTGCAACATGCCTCGTCTTATAGTTGTACTATGTCACGCCTCGTAGCTATAATGTGCCCCCGCCTTGGGTTGTGACACTCCTCACTTTGAATGATGGAACTCTTCGCCTCTCTCTGTTGAAAGACTTGATGCATCATGTCTTATCACTCCTAATGCACCGAGATCTTCAATCCGCAAAATGCCATGAGCGAGTCAATTGGATATGCATCTGGTTGTCAACTCCAGCCTCTTTAGAAGTCAGAAGCTCCCACCAAGTAGATTCTTCAAGACTTCGCATGAAATATGCCTTCATGCATCTTAAAATGGCCGTTTCTGAAAATGGAGCATATCATCATTTGAATCTTCGAGACCCGGGGTATGCAAAAATGAAGACATTATTTAAATAATATATAAAAATTTATAAATTAATTAAGTACACTTTTATATGTTGTAAAGTAATATATACGCATTTATATAATTATATATTTATAAAAGTCGAAGCCTACATCAAGGCTGGCAGCTTTATATATATATATATATATGCGAACACAACAAAGAATCCGCTAGAGGAGAACATCCATTTTGGCAAAGCATTATATATATACATAAAATGAATATTCATTATGTACCCGACCATCAACTCCCAATAAATGGAGCCCATCCACTTTGTCAAAGCCCATCATTCCATACAACATGTAAAACATGCCAAGGAGAGGGCCATCACAGCTTCCCGCATGAAGAATCTGGACTGCACACTCGAAAATGTTGAGCCCTTAGTGCGACACCTCAAGTTGCGCTCTCGTGTCTTCCAATCAAGTCACCCCACGCAGACAACAGCAGTAATGTCCCAATCAATTCATGCCACGCATCGCGATGACTAAGAGTCAGCAGCAAGCTCACGCACGTCTTGTCGGATAAGCCACCAACGAAACATAGCATACCGACTTTGTGGCCGAATTAGGAGGCCTTGTGCATCATCTATTGCATCAGTCACTGACAGAAGCCTAGCCTGCAGCAGAATGCAGCCATTCAGACACGTCTCTTGGCGTCATGTGCTCGACACGCTAGCTGGTGATCGGGGATGACATGCGTACGATCTGCTGGTTGACACTACCTCTCTCTAATTGGGGATCACCATGTGTTCCTACACTGGTCAGCTTCACACGTTGGGGCTCGCCTACAATCTGACGCCATCTGTTGGTGCATTATTTGTTCACACTTTAGGTAGAGCGTCAATCCTCTTCCATGTGGCGTGTATGCACCTTGTGCCCAGACATCCACTTCACATGCACAGCTGGCTCCCTAGCGCCTGTCTCACAGCTTTTCAGCCTATAACACGCAGCCTATCGTTGTCCTGATATGCCAAGCCTCTCCTCCTACCAACACGCGACATGCCCACCTTGTTGCCCGGTCATAACTCAAATGACAAAATGATGGGTGATAAAGCCTTCTGTCATTTCACGAGAACCCATAAGCGAGCTCGAAGTTCCAAATTTCAATCCACATCATCTGCAATTTTGTTATATATAGATAAGGAAAGGGAGAAACTCCAACAAAAAAGGAAAGAGGAAAAATATTTTATTTTACCTCGTAAGCAATATTGACATCCTCTCTCCTACTCCAACAGCGGCTGCACATTTTTGAAGGCAGAAGGTTACTATCCATACCTTAAATAAGAAATTTTCACCTCAAGTAATTTATGATACAATTAATTTCAATAAATGAAATTAATTACCATTATTAAGAGGCTTAATTTCTTATGAGTTACAGACAAAAACAATTACTCCTTTTATATCACATATTGAGTCCAATAAACAAGTATCAACGTGATTATGGGCGCAACAATTTTCCTCGGTACGGAAATGGAGCAAAACCCAAGGTTCAAAGTTTATTGTTACTTTCATTAACTTGAAGTAATATTCCGAGCCCAATGAAATTTATGCCACATGAGAACAGTACAAAAGAAGACGGAATCCTACTCCAAAAATAATTCACAGGGACTTCCGAAAATCTACTTCCCTTAGAATTCCCAGAATTCCTAAGCGAAGTGGGGGCATTTGTGGAACCCAAAATCACTCAAAAATTGTGGAGCTGTCACGTGGTCCATAATTCCCAAAATGACCAAATTGCCCCTGGCAATAACACTAGTCATTTGAAAACACCCACACATTAAATAATCTATTTTCCAGCTAAATACGTTATTTAATCGGGTTAAAATATCTGTAATATTAATATTCTCCCCGAGAATTAATTGTCATTATTCTTAATAACGGACAATTAAATATTAATATTAAATTATAATAATTATCATTATTATCATAATGAGCTATTATTATAATTATTAAATAATATATTTAATTAATAATATATTATTTATTAATTACAAATTCAACCGACCAATCAGAACGCTCCGAGGCTCCCAAGGTTTTCCTATAAATAGCGGAGCTCATTTCACTTTCCAGGTAATTCTGTTCAACGCTACTTAAGCTCTTGAGATTTTCTCTTTCGAAACTAACTTAAGCATTAGATCGTTCTTGGTCAAACACCCCCCGGGTCTCGATCATTGAACGAACGATAGCTTACTGTTTGCTTGTTTGCAGGGATCCTTGAGTCTTTTGAGTTTAAAAGACGAATTATGCTTCAACACAAATAAAGTCAAATAATTTGATAATTCAAATTGTTATGTTACTAACGGTTTAGATTTGAACTTTCATTTTGAAATCCGTTAAATTTAAACGGGAGCACTAAGTTATATATTACTTTTTATTAGTTTTAAACCTATTAATAATACACAATAAAAAATATAAAAATAAAAGGATATTCAAATATACTCAGATAATATTTGTATATTCAGATAATAATATAATAAAATATTATTAAGTAGTAATATTTTTTTATAAATCTTAGCATAATGATAATATTTGTAATCCAATTCTTCGCAAACTTAATATACAAAATTTTGAGTATTAATTAGTTTGCTATTTTTTGTATCCTTATTTTTTTATGCCTAAACAGTTTCAAACTATTTTGATCCAAACTAAGTCATTAGTAAAGTTTTGGATCGAAACTATTTCATTTATATTTTAGAAAATTCAAACCGCATTGAACTGTTAAAATTAGCGATTTGAATTTGGATATTACCAACGGTTTGGATTTGGATATTATCAATATCTGTAACAAACCGCATCGTGCCCACCCCTAAGTTGATGTATACGATTCCAAACTGCTAAACTTTCTTAACGTTTAATATCCAAATTCATCCTTGTGATATTCTTTTCTTCTTCACAAATTAACTAACAAGTGAAAGTGTTTTAAAATAAGTGATTTCCTCTGTATTAGCTCTTGGCATTAGGGGTGTTAATCGTTTTTTTTATCGAAATCGAAATCGAACCTGTTAGGGAATCGGTTTTAGTTCGATTTGGTTTTTACCCCCCCCCCCCCACCCAAACCCAAATTAAACCTAAAATCGATTACTTCAGTTCGGTAAACTGGATCCGATTTGATTGATCAGTTTTGGTTCGATCGGCCCAATCAGTTCAATTTTGACAAAATTAAACATTTTTTGCTTAAATTTGGGTAATTTTTGCGTAAATTTGGGCAATTTCTGCCTAAATTTAGGTTGTTTCTAACAGGAGCCAACCCGAAAACTTTTAAATAAATGCGTCCAGTCCTACTTTCGCCTAACAAATTAAAATAATATGCCCAAAATACCCTTACACATGCACCAGACGAGAGATAAACTCTCGAGTCCCACACAAGGAATAATACAAACTAGTAGACAAATAATATACTAGTGGTCAATCAGAGTAATTAAAATAACGTTAAAACAAAGGTAAGAACCCTATTTTGCAATCTCTAGCAAGCGTGCAGTTGTAAGTAATGTCTCCGCCTGCGAAGTAGCCCCCAACACCAATCTACAGCCTGAAAGGATTTCAAAAGCCAACGAACGTGTGAGTGGACAAAATAAACATTTAAAGCACATTTTCAGAGGAAAGTAACAATCACCCTCCAATTATAAAATATGCATGCATATAAAGAAAAATATCTAGATTCAAGCTATAAAGTCATGGGGATTTCAAATATAAAATTTAAGTTATAAACCGTGGACGCACAAAATGTGAAAATATAACATGTATATAAATGCTCGTGGCCCACCTTTCCCTGAAATCCTTGTTGATAAAACCATCTAGATAAACCCCAAACACAACAATCAGTAACTAATATACCCAATCCTTAATACTTGGCCATTGCCAATCAGAATCCTGTACTACGTGTAGATAGTCTCAGAATTTGAGGAGTCGTGCTCGGGATGTCTCGGTTAATCTCTAGCCTCATGATATACGGAATTGAGCTCTGGACGTCTGAGCGCTAATCATGCTAGCCTTAGGATACTCGGAGTCGTGCTTCGGATGTCTGAGGGCTGGTCAAAACTCCTGAGAGTGGTCAACAGACAGGACCCACCCCGATTATCACCCCAATAACCGAGGTGAACCCTGCTCCCGTCTGACAACCCAACACAAAAGACCGAAACAACCTCACGAAAACCACAAATTACATTGTCAGACGAAGGAGAATTCAAAACAACCTAGAGTCAACAGTTATACAGAGCATAGTACCAGAATAAGGTAAAACAAGACTACACACAGAGTACACGCACAACGGGACAATTAACGTCGAAAACACTCCAGGGTCACTCTATGCCTCTGACTCTGCCTCAACGTCAACCCCCGCGCTAGCTCCACGACCTGGAGGGCATTGAAAAACCAGAAAGTGTGAGTGGACCAAAAGAATAAAAGTTTCAAAAAAGAATTACATAAACAAACCAGGGTTTGACCCTCCGTTTTGAAAATATGCATGCATAACCCAGTGTTTGAAAACATTTATAAATCACATCATTGTCATCATGGAAACCATAGAAACATAAACACAGTAGGATAAACGTTATAAAACACTAGCAGTAAAAAATCAGATACCAAGATAATCATCCGATCAAACCTGCTGGATCTATCCGAGTCTTTAAACTCCCGAGTCTTTAAACTCAATCCAGGCCTCAATATAATCCGAGTCTTTAAACTCAACAGGCCTACGGGGGAAATATCAATATATCTGAGTCTTTAAACTCCCGAGTCTTTAAACTCAATCCGGGTCTTTAAACCCAATCTGGGCCCGTCCCCCGTCAAACATAATCCGGGTCTTTAAACCCAATAATCAGATCCAGCAAATCCAATCCAAAACCATTTGAAAACCATTTCTAAATCCATATCCAAACCCGAATCCGAAACCACTGGTCTGATGCCCTTCCGACATCCAGAACCGTCATTCCGAATCCAAATCCGGAAATCCACTTTTTCAACTTTAAAACCAAATTCCGTTTTCTGAAATTCGATTCTAAAACCGAAAAACCCTTTATCATCAAATCATGTCTCGAAATCCATTTATAATCATTAAAAACCATGTATAGTTTGAAATCCCAAAACCATGGCATCAAAATCAGAAATCAAGCATTTCTCGAAAAACGTGTCAAATACGTTATTTCTCGAAAAACGTGCAATTATGTAAAAAAGTTATAGCATATTCAAATAATCATGAAATCACATATAAAACCATAAATCAAGTAATTAAAAGCAGTTATGAATGCTCAGTTTAAAGGAAGAAGTTCACTCACAGTTAGCGGGTACGTCACTCGCGTCCCGAACGTCCTGTACGTTCCTCGTCCTTCTCGGGGATTCCCGATCCTGTCACAAGTCACCAAAATACGTCACTAACACGTCCTCTAAGGTTCTCCTAATTTTCCCCAAAATTTCCCGAACGTCTAAACATAGCTAACCGAGACCCTAAACCTTCGATTCCGTAGAACTAACCCGAAACAACGTCTGATCGTCCCGAAACCTATCCCAAAAGATTCGTTACAACAAGTAGACTAAAAACCATGTTGGAACGTTCCCCAGAACAGCCCCCACGTGCCCCCACGCGCCGCCCAAAGTGGCTGCGCGTGGGCCTCACGCGCCTGCACACAGTCATTGTTCATCGTCTTCTTCGATGGGTCGACCGGTCTGAACCGGCGTTCCCGATTCTCCGTCCTTCCTCCACCATTTTCATCCTTTTTTCCACCCGTAGTTTCATTCAACCCTAAGCAACTAATCCCAATCCTAAAAACTAAGAATCACGGCTTCAATCTCATCTTCCCATCTCGAAACATAAACCCGTTCAAAACCCTGTTTGCTTCCCGGCCAACCGTGCAACCTCCCATGACGGTTTCGAGTTTAAACGACTCCTAAAGACCTACTGAATTCATTAGAACCTATAGAACACGTCGACGCAGCCCCAAAAGTCACGACTTTCAAATTGAAACAAAACGAAAAAACAGAGGAAATTGAAATTAGCGCTCACCGTTGTGGGCTCCGCCTTATCCCTAGGTGTCCACTCAACTCCTCAGGTCCTCCTCCGTCCTCTGAACACCACCACTCGACCGTTTTGATCAAAACACGGCAGCACCCCACCAACCTCCCTCTCTGTTTTCCTGAGAAACTCACACCCTCCTTACACACTCACTCGACTTCTCAATTCCTCTCACCACCTTCCTTGCACTCACAGCCTTCCCCTGATCACACTCACACACTCAAGCACTCACACACTCACCCAGAACCCGATCAATTTCCCTCTCAAACCTCATTCTGTTTTCTCTCGAATGCACGACTACACTACACACAGCCCAAATTAATTTACCCGTGAAACCTTGTAGAACCCACTAGATAACCCCCACGTGTCAAAGCCCTGTGGTCCCAAACTCAAAATATCCAATATTTGTTGTACACTTATCCCAATCTGGTTTGCACAATTCCCAATGTGCAAAAAGACCAAAATGCCCTTGTGAGTCAAATTACGATAATGCCCTTCACCGTTCTAGACCTGTATCTCGCTCGTCTGACGTCCGATGAAGGCATGCCGCCTGTCGTTGAACTCAGGACGACGAGATCTACCTAACGGTCCTCGGTCTACGTGAAAACGACAAGTCTAGCAAAAAGTCAACTTGTGCCCTTTCGTTTACTCAAATTACGGTAATGCCCTTAACCTTCCGAACATCATAACTTCCTCCTCGGATGTCGGAATCGGGCGTGCCGCCTGTCTACGGACTCATGGCGTCCCGAACTACGTCACGGTCATCGGTCAATGTCCAATTGACCGCCCGAACTAAAAGTCAACATTTTTACCCAACTAAGGGCAAACTTGTCATTCTGCGCCCAAAGTCCAAAAGTAACCAACTAACCACCAATTAGGCTTACTAATCCGTCACTAATTACTTTACTAATCCCGACTCTCGGGACGGGTCGTTACATCAACCGTGGAAACAGTCAAAGTAATAAAGTCAAAACATTGCTTCACATATATTTTTACTCCAAATCCAAGTCAAAACATTTGAACTAGGGCCTAAGCCCAAAACACAGTTCCCACAAAAATCCATAAAAACAAATGTCCAAAACAACTAACCAAATAATTATTCTAAACCATAAATCTGCATATAACATGCAACAACATTTAGAATAATTATTCAAACTATTTTAATTCATATAATATCATAAATCATTTAAAATAGTTCAAAATTGCATGCATCATGGTTATAAAAAAGTAAATGTTCACTCACAGATTGTCCCATCAAGCTCAATCTCGAGCTATGTGCTCCTCCAAGATCCCTAGAGCGGTATCTCCTGTCAAAAGCAATAACCGGAGGTCACTAGTGTTACACATAAACCCGTACTCAAACCCCAAAACCCTAGGTTAACAGAAAAGTCCTAAGCCTAAGCATTGTCATTTTTTATGCCCGAAAATACCCACAAATGATGTTCGATTGAACTGAAATTGGCGCCATTAGAACCATATCATAGAGAGCTTGAAAACGAGCACCGTCATCGCCTGTGGGAAGGCTCCACACGCCGCTATGTTCTGCCCGAAGCGGCGGCCTTCCCACGTAGCCAAACCATATGCGCGCGTATTTCTATGTGCCACGCCACATCAATTGACACGTGGCCTAACATGTGTCAGGTTATATCAGTGACACATCGTCACCAGACCTGGACCAGGTCACTGGAGATGTACTAGGGTCACTGTGCTCCATTGATGTCCGATGTCGCCGTCGCCAGAAAAATTCACCGGAAAACTTCATTGTTGGCTTAAACTTCATAACTTCTTCATTTCTTAACGAAATCAGACACTCTAATAATGGAAATCAATCTACTGAACCTCATAAATCCAAATCTAAACCCAAAATTTCAAGAAAGTACCAGTATTTTCTAGAAAAATGCTCAAAAGTTTCAGAAATTTCCTCCTTCGCAGTTCTGGCTATTTTGTGGTCCTTTCGTTCGAATTTTGGCATGGTTATAATTGCCAGAGCTTAGAGAACAAGATTCTAACCTTGGTTTGAAGCTTTACGTCAAAAAAATGAAAACCCAAGTCAAGGTTCCCCGGGTTCAACATGGTTTTCCTGGGTTATGGGTCTGTTCTTTTCCTCCCATTTCTCTTCTCATTCTGTCAAGACCCAACCCTTCTCGTTCAAGACCTGATTCTAACATGATATTATCCGCTTTGGGCCTCATCACCCTCACAGTTTTATTTTCGGGAGCTCACGGTGCAACTTCCTAGGGGGTCACCCATCATGTAAGACCCGATCTTGGAAAAAAGAATGGTGAGTAAGACCCGTGAGCTTGAGAAACAAGAACGGTGAGAAAGACTCGTAAGTAAGACCTGTGAGCTTGGGAAGGAAAGATCGGTGAACAATCCCACATCGCTTGGCGATGAAAAGATGAAATGTCTTATATGTGAGGGCACGTATCTATCTAACACAAGAATTTTTGGGAGCTCACTAGTTTTGGATTCCTTGGGAACTTCAAAGATAAGTGAGTTGAGGCTAGTGCAATCCCATGATGGGTGACCTACTAGGAAGTTGCACGTGAGCTCCCGAAAACAAAACCGTGAGAGCTGGGCCCAAAACGAACAATATTGTGTTAGATGAGTCAGGTTATCAGAGTCAGACCTCCACCGGAAGTGTGCTAGCGATGACGCTGGGCCCTAAGGAGGGTGGATTGTAAGATTCGGTCTTGAAAGTAAGAATGGTGAGCAAAACCCGTGAGCTTGATAAGCAAGACCTGTGAGCTTTGAAAGGCAAGATCGGTGAATTGTCACGACCCGGCCCATCTAACACAATATTGTCCGCTTTGGCCCCAGCCCTCAAGGTTTTATTTTCGGGAGCTCACGTGCAACTTCCCAGTAGGTCACCCATCATGGGATTGCACCACCCTCAACTCGCTTAACTTTGGGGTTCCAATCACCCCCAAAGCCACTGAGCTCCCAAAAGGCCTTGTGTTAGATAGATACGTGCCCACACATATAAGGTACTTCACCTTTCCCTCCCCGAGCGATGTGGGATCGTTCACCGATCTTACCTTTCCAAGTTCACGGGTCTTGCTCACCTTTCTTGCTTCTCAAGCACACGGGTCTTGCTTACCGTTCTTGCTTCCAAGACCGGGTCTTACATGAATGATCCCACATCGTTCGGGGAGAGAAATGTGAAGTGCCTTATATGTGTGGGCATGTATCTATCTAACACAAGACCTTTTGGGAGCTCACTGCTTTGGATTTCTTGGGAACTCCAAAGTTAAGCGAGTTGAGGCTAGTGCAATCCCATGATAGGTGACCTACTGCGAAGTTGCATGTGAACTCCCGAAAACAAAACCGTGAGGGTTGGGCCCCAAGCGGACAATATTGTGCTAGATGGGTTGGGTCGTGACAATTTGTCCCTCAATCTCTCTCTCTTGCTTTCTCGGTTTGCATGCACAAATTATGAAGATACAATGGTGGTGGTGGTGGGTGTGGCTATCAGGTCTAAGGCATAAGGAAAAAAGAAGATAATGATCAAACTAGAAGGAGGTTGGGATGGTGACACTTGCCACTCATCCTAGCCAACCAGCAAGATATTTTGTCCAACCAACAACAAACAAGTTACAGACTCCCACGATGTCATATGTCTGTATATACTCTGAAAAACTATTTTAGACCTACAAGTCCACAATACGGAATCCAAATCCAACATGCCACATGTCTACGTAAATAAAATCTCGAGACCTATGTAACGATCTTCGGTAGATGTGCAATAAGTTTCCTCGGATTAAAAGTCAAAGTCCGTGCACTAAAATACAGACAAGGGGCAAAATCATTATTTTACATTCAAACATTTTCGAAATTAATTTCTGGGTCGTTACAGTTTCTGGTTTTCTAAAATCGATAAAATTTGCATTTACTATTTTCATTCAAAGTTTAAGACAAACATAATACGATTACAATTCATAGCAAAAAATACAAACAAAAATCAATAAGTCCATTGGATAACTATACAAAGTTTCAAAGTTAATCCATAGTAGAGAAATTATTCAAAATACAAATAAAATCAGCAAGGCCTAGTAATCTAGGAAATGGACTTTAGAGGCAACATTGCACGACCTTTAGCCATTTCTACATATGAGACACAAACAAAGTTAATCATTTTGTAAATTGACAATAACTTACAAATACAGTAAGAATAAAAAAAAATACAACAATTACCTTATGCAATAATATGGTAACACTCAACTTCTTCAATAGTTGGCTTTAAGTGTAATGTAACATTAATAATCAAGAGCCAATTTTGAGTACATATCAATACCTTCACCACTTGAGGACTCAACGAACTTCCATTTGAATAAATTACCTTTCCACTTGTGCTAAAGCATGACTACGAAACTATTATTAAAACGGGTATGACTAGAACATCTCGTGCAATTTGTGATTAAACTAGATATTTGGCCAACATCCCGTGCAATTTATGATAAAATTGAATATTTGTCTAACCCGATCACTTTCCACCAACCCAAAAGGTCGAACTTTGAATCATCTACATATTCAATAGGATCTAATAGATACTTTTTCATATCATTACAAATATTGTCACTTTTAATTGCTTTCCTCCTTTTCATCCTTTCTAAAATTTTCACTTCCATATCTATTGCACCGATCCTCTTATTTGATATCAAAGAAGAGCATATAAAAATGGCAGTAAGGGATGTATATAAAATTGTATGTTATTGCAAACCCATAAGATACAAAAGATACATGGAAACATTAGAATATGTAGAAGAACCCATTATGTCTTATTGAGCATAATCATAAATTAAGGAAACTTCCTACAATAATCCATATTAGAAGATCAAAGTAATTTTCAATGTAGAGAATGCCAGAATCTCATATGAATCCCAACTAAACACTGAAATCCTTGGAATATAAAAACTTCCACCATAATCTATGATGCTAAAGCAAAATAAATGCTTCCAAAATGCATCACAAGCATATCAGCCTTTTGCATGGTTAAGGCTTGACAAAATATTACTCCACAACGATTTCAACCAAAAACAAGCATATGATTTGGTGACTAATTTATAAAATCCAAGATTCAAACACTTGTATCTCCATCCCATTATTTACATAAGCTATTTATCAATATTTAACCTTCACCTAGATTGTTATTTTCACTATATATCATCCTATTTGACTAGTTAAACTACTCTAGCATTCCCTCGTTGATCAATTTTAGCTATATATCAATAGTTCCGAACCAAATCCTAAACAACATCAATTGCAAACTAAAATCAAACCAATGTAAGTATGTAGACATCAGAATATGAGAAAGATCCAGGCATTACGGCATGAGCGCTGCAACCGTGACTCATGACGGTTGTGATAATGACTCGTTACGGTTTCGGTCGTAATTCGTGAACCGTGAGGGTCGCAACCGTGACGTGAGAGCTCGCTGCAAGGGTGAAGCCACGAGTCGAAGAGGATGAGAAGATGAAGAATGAATAAGATGAAGATGAAGAAGGTGAACTGAGAATCGAAGGACCAAGGGAAGGAGGCGCCGCGTGATAGAATCGAAGATTGAAGTGAGGAGGGTCTAAGAAATGAGCTGTCAAATGAGGGTTTGAGAAATAATAATCTAGGGTTTCGGCCAAGACGCTGTTTTACTAAAATAAGGTAAAAGCCCATTTCAGGCAGGTTTGGTCTAGTTATACCCATATTTTCGGTTTGGGCCAGTTCAGTCCGATATTATTACACAGAAAATCGAAATTGAATCAGCTCGGCCCTATTTTTCTGTTCGATTATGGTTTGTTTTAGTTCAATTATTTTTCGATGTGGTACGATTTAGTTCGGTAATTCGCTTGAAATTGAAATTGAATCGGCTTGGCCCAATTTTTCTGTTTCGATTATGGTTTGTTTTGGTTCGATTATTTTTCGATGCGGTGCGATTTAGTTCAGTAATTCGGTTGATTTTTTGAACCAATTAACATGGCTACTTGGTATGATATATTTCTCTTTTATATTAGATTTATTTAAATCCCTTATATATATTAGTTAAGAAGAAATTATATTAAATAATTAAGAATAAAATCTATAATTAATTATTGTATTCTTGTTACATATTAGAAGAAAGACAATGCTTGTATTCTGCCATGGTGGTATCTCCTCGTACCACCTTTTTAATTTATCAAATAGTCTTTGTGTATATATCATAATGAGAACCATTCATTTCTAAATCATCATGTCAGGATTATCTCCGAAAAAAAAAATCAATTAGATTAGATGTCGTTTAATCATTCATATGTATCAAATAAATCAACGGTTTTAGTAAGAATGAATTTCATCATAAAAAACATTCCATTTAGGTGATATATAAATGAGTAAATGATCTTCAATCTTGTTGATTTTTTACTAGGATGATCTTGACATGATGATTAATTTAGAGAATAAATTATTCCAATTATGATATATGTACAAATACAATTTGATAAATTGAAAGGGTGGTACAAGGAAGTACCACTAGGGTGGGATGCAAGTATTTTCCTTAGAAGAATCCTATTATGTCATTCTAGATGACTTAAATTTTTACTTTGATTAAACTTTGGGCAATACTTGCATTTTACCTTAGTGGTACATCCTCATATCACTATTTTAATTTATCGAATTTTCTTGGTATATACATCATTAATAGGAACCATTGATTTTATAAATCAACATATTAAGCGGAAATTCTACGATACCACGTTGGACTAAGTGCGGTGTCTATTAATACCATTGGATCCAATTGTCTAAAGTCCAACAGTTGGTGAAATAAGAGGTATAAAATAAAACAAAAAATTGTGGGAATTTTGTTAAAACCGGAAGATTGGGTGAAACAAGTTAAAAGGAGACCTTTTTTTTTTGGTTCAATTGGTTAGAGGAATTGAAGCGTCGAGACAATGATGAGAGGGTCGATCGGTAGAAATTTCGCGGCCTAGGTCGATAGGAATCTTGAGCAACATTATCTTGGGTTTTTTATGTTCGTGCTTCTGATTCCTCCTCTACGATGAGCGTCGACGGTGATGGAGATAAGGATGAGCTGGTTTCGATGAGGAGCGATGATTGCCTATAGTGATGAGGCTGGTCGTGGTCGAAGATGGGGAATGCGCTGGTTAGTGGTGTTCGTGGTCACAGAGAAAAAGATAAAGATGGAGTTCTGGGACTGGTTGGAGAGAGAGAATAAATGAGATGGTGATGGAGAGAAAAGGGGAGAGAGACAGAAGGGGGAGAGAGAATAACTGAGAAAATGGTGATGAGTAGGATAAGTTTGATGGTTAAAGGAAATTAAAGAAATAATTAATCAAGAAATAAAAATAAATTAGAAATTAACTGAAAAAATTATGGGGATCTTTCTACTAATTTTCTGTATATTCTTGTTTTGTTTATAACAAAAAATAAACAAAATTGGTTAATCGTGTTGCATGGTTATTTAATTCGAGATTTTAAAATTGGTTAATTTTAATGTAGATGAATACTTATTAGTGTTAGGTTAAAAATGGATCTGATCACTTTTTTATTTTTCAAAAATTCAAATGCCAATTTCAAATTATAAGAATGATGAAAAAATATTTTAAAATATTTTATTTATTAAATACTTTAAGTATATCCTAATATGTTTATTGAAGTTTTTGTTTAAGAGATATTCAAAAGATCGAATTTTTAAAATCGGAACTATTTATTTTGTGGTTTTATGAGTCTAAACTTTGTCCATAAAAAATTTCGGGATTTTGAGAAGTTAAAATCGTCTAATTATAAAAATATACTTTATAATCGTCAAATTATTTCGCACCATTACTTAGTCCTAAGATTTTGAATTTGCTAATTTTTTGCTTAGGCGATATATGCGTACATATAATAAATGTGGACGGTTAGATTCGTTGTTTGATTTCAAAAATTATTTTAAATCGTAAAAACATTTTATTCATTAACTCCCTTCAAACATTTTAAGCATATTTCTATAAGTTTTTTGTAGTTTTGATTCCACCATATGCAACTTGTGATGACCCGGAAATTCGAAAAAGGAAAAAAATTGGAAAAATTGGAAGGAAATGACGATTTTGCCCCTAAAATTGGGCGAACGGTTGACTTTTGATTCGAGCGGTCAAACGAACATTGACCGATGATTGTGACGTAGTTTGGGACGTCACGAGTTCATAGACAGGTGGCACGTCCGATTCCGATATTCGAGGAGAAAGTTATGATGTTTGGACGTCTAAGGGTAAGTTGGTAAATTGGTTAAAAAGGGGCCGAAAGTTGAATTTTTGATCGGAACCTTGTTTGGACTTTCCGGAAGTACCGTTGGATAGGTCTCGGGACACTGAATCCGTAGACAGACGGCATGCGTCAATCGGAGTCCGGATGAAAAAGTTATGGATTGAGGAATGCTAGGGGCATTTTGGTCATTTGTGTATAGAAGGGCAACATGGTAAATAGCCATGGCAGAGCGAATGGGATAATTAAGTGGCTGATTCAGCCTATTTGGATGAGGATTATTATTTATGTGACATCTATCACTTGCTTATGTTAATTAGTGGCAATGGTGATCAGTTTGAATTATGAATTCATACGTTTGTACAAAGGATAAAAACAGAGACCATGATTACTTGATCGATCTTACCAGCAGAAACTAAACCCATTTGAGAGCTGATCTAATTGGGAGTGGAATCGTGAGGGATTAGAGAACAAAAAGAGGAAGAAAAACCCAGTTGTACCCAGAAAACCCGAAAACCTTGAATGGACCTTAAGATCGAATTCGAATTGTTAGACGTTTATGAGTGAAATTGAGGTTAAGTTTTGCTTCCTGGGATTGAGACGAGTCGAATCCACTGAAAATTGATGTGAATTAGAGTCGTTTTGGACTAGAACAGAGAGGGGGAAGACTTCGAAATTTCGAGCTTGAGTTGAGGCATTTGAGACCTGAAATGATGAAATTGGATCTGGAAATGTGTTGATTAGAGTCTCACGATGCTTCATGATGCATCAATTGAAGGAAAACGATGGAGGATGATGACCTTCGAAGACTGCACAGTGTTCTGTGTTCTTCGCGAATTCGAGTTCAGTTCGAGGGGATTAAGGTAAGGTTTCAGGTAATTGAGTTCACATAACCTGAATTGGATACATAACGATGCTAGTGGATGGTTTAATTGTAGAAATTGACGTTGAATTGATGGCAAATTAAACGGGTCATCTCGCGGGTTACAGGGTCCGTTTCTCAAACATACGGTGAAGGTGGTGACACTGTAGCAGGCGCGTGAGTTTCACGCGCAACCACTCACGGCGGCTCGTGAGGGCGCGTGGGTGGGAATCCCAAGATGAGGTCAACATGACTTTTGTTCTATTTAATGTAACAAACATTTTGGAGTTGGTTTCGAGTCAATCGGACACCGTCTCGATAATGTTTCGAGGGTCTGAAGGTTTATGTTACATGCTTAATTAATATTTAATTCCCAAAAAATTATGGGGAATTGATGTGATGTTAATTGAGTTCTTAGTGACCCTGAGTAATGATTTTGGACAGGATTCGAGGTTCCTGAAAAATGTCAGAAATTACGAAAATGCGTGCAGCTCGGAAAGCGAGCGGTTTGGACGGTGTGTGAGTGGACGTTTGTTTTATAAACTGATATGCATGCATAGTTAAATGTTTTACATGATTTATGGCATGATTTGATTGGCAATGATTTGGTATGATTATTTCTGGATTTAATGATTATTTTAATCTGTGTTTTGGGTACGTTTTTTGAGAAAATGTGAAATGGCTGTTTTGGGCGAAAGCCCGGGATTTGAGGTTGATTTTGAGTTGGGAAAGTGATTTGATGGATTTAAAACGCTTTTCGGATTATTTTATGGATTTATATGAAAAGGGCAACTGAGGTTGCAGCTGTACGGATATGATTTTACGGATTTATGTGCATTGGATTATTTGATGATTTTAAGGATTTACGAGAAATGAGAAATGAGATTTGGGCATGTGGCCCTGTGATAAATGGTTTTAACATGGTTTTAATGATGATTTTAATTGTGTATTGATGTTTGATACCCCCAGATGTGTAATTCCTGGGTAGACTTCGGATGTGTAATTCCTGAAGTGACTCCAGATGTGTAATTCCTGGAGTGACTCCAGATGTGTAATTCCTGGAGGGACTCCGGATGCATAATTCCGGGAGGGACCGGATGTGTAATTCCCGGTGAGGCTGGATATGTAATTCCAAGTATAGATGACGACTCTGGATGTGTAATTCCAAGAGGATCCTCGGATGTGTAATTCCCGAGTTATATGCTTTATTGTATGATAAAAGGGTTTTATGAAACGTTTTCATGTGATTTGGGCTTGAGAGCCGGGATTTGATGTTTTCACAAGATTTGGCTAGAAAGCCGATGATGTTTTTCATATGTTGATTCTATGCATGCATGGTTTGATAAACTAGAGGGTAAATGATGTCTTTTGATAAATGTGTTTTTAAATGATAATATTTTTGTCCACTCACACCTTTCCTATTTTGATGACCCTCCAAGCCGTGGCACGACGTTCGGGGCTGATCGAGAGGCGGAGGCATGAGCGGAAATCAGTGTAGTTATCCTTTGTTTGACAGGTGCTGAAGGGTAGTTTCGGGACTTCAGTTTACTTGTCAGACGGGAGCAGGACTGGGCACGGTTATCGAAGTCTAGTTAGGACGAGTCCCGTCAAATTGGTATCAGAGCATTGGGTTACTGATTTGCCATGCCTCCGAGACACGAGTCCTGTGCGCGGCCTGGTGATGAGACGCGATACGAGGGTGGCGATACGAGGGTGTAGAAAAGCCCTGGAGTGATTATGAACCTGGATTGGGGGTCAGGTATTGTATTACGTGTTATGGTTGTGTCGGACTTGTGTTGGTCCGGATGGTTGTTTACGAGAACGATATGGTATATAAATGGGCATGTTGGGCCCAGGATAACCTTGACCCGAGGATAGGGGGTCGGATAAATAACTTTTGGATGTTAGATATCGAATGGGACTCAGAGGAAGTCCGGAATTGGTTTAGTGTGTGTTGAGAGATCCTGAATAGGATGTGGTTCGCCTAGGGGTGTTTGCTAGGTGACTGGATATGCCAGTGGTGGCATTGATGTTAGTGAATGTTGAATTCAGACTCGAGAGGAGTCGAGACATTAGATTTGGACTCAAAAGGAGTTAAGAGTTTGTTTAGGGCTCGGGATGAGCCGGAAAAGATGGAAAAGGTAATTTTGGTTGCACATAACGAGTGACGGTTCATGTAGGAACCCGAGGTATTGAATTAGCTGTGAATTAAGTCTCTATGGTTGTTGTTGGAGAGGTATGTTTGAATTTCGGGACGAAATTCCTTAAGGGGGGAAGGTTGTGACGACCCGGAAATTTGAAAAAGGAAAAAAATTGGAAAAATTGGAAGGAAATGACGATTTTGCCCCTAGAATTGGGAGAACGGTTGACTTTTGATTCGAGGGGTCAAACGCACTTTGACCGATGATTGTGACGTAGTTTGGGATGTCACGAGTTCATAGACAGGTGGCACGTCCGATTCCGACATTCGAGGAGAAAGTTATGATGCTCGGACGTCTAAGGGTAAGTTGGTAAATTGGTTAAAAAGGGGCCAAAAGTTGACTTTTTGATCGGGATCTTGTTTGGACTTTCCGGAAGTACCGTTGGATAGGTCTCGGGATGCTGAATCCATAGGCAGGTGGCATGCGTCAATCGGAGTCCGAATGAAAAAGTTATGGATTGAGGAATGCTAGGGGCATTTTGGTCATTTGTGTATAGAACGGCAAAATGGTAAATTGCCACGGCAGAGCGAATGGGATAATTAAGTGGCTGATTCAGCCTATTTGGATGAGGATTATTATTTATGTGACATCTGTCACTTGCTTATGTTAATTAGTGGCATTGGTGATCAGTTTGAATTATGGATTCATACGTTTGTACAAAGGATAAAAACAGAGACCATGATTACTTGATCGATCTTACCAGCAGAAACTAAACCCATTTGAGAGCTGATCTAATTGGGAGTGGAACCGTGAGGGATTATAGAACAAAAAGAGGAAGAAAAACCCAGTTGTACCCAGAAAACCCGAAAACCTTGAATGGACCTTAGGATCGAATTCGAATTGTTAGACGTTTATGAGTGAAATTGAGGTTAAGTTTAGCTCCCTGGGATTGAGACGAGTCGAACCCACTGAAAATTGATGTGGATTAGAGTCGTTTTGGACTAGAACAGAGAAGGGAAGACTTCGAAATTTCGAGCTTGAGTTGAGGCATTTGAGACCTGGAATGATGAAATTGGATCTGGAAATATGTTGATTAGAGTCTCACGATGCTTCCTGATGCATCAATTGAAGGAAAATGATGGAGGATGATGACCTTCGAAGACTGCACAGTGTTCTGTGTTCTTCGCGAATTCGAGTTCAGTTCGAGGGGATTAAGGTAAGGTTTCAGGTAATTGAGTTCACAGAACCTGAATTGGATACATAACGATGCTAGTGGATGGTTTAGTTGTAGAAATTAACGTTGAATTGATGGCAAATTAAACGGGTCATGTCGCGGATCGCAGGGTCCGTTTCTCAGACATACGGGTGAAAGTGGTGACACTGTAGCAAGCGCGTGAGTTTCACGAGCAGCCACTCACGGCTGCGCGTGAGGGCGCGTGGGCGGGAATCCCGAGATGAGACTCTGGATGACGACTCTGGATGTGTAATTCCAAGAGGATCCTCGGATGTGTAATTCCCGAGTTATATGCTTTATTGTATGATAAAAGGGTTTTATGAAACGTTTTCATGTGATTTGGGCTTGAGAGCCGGGATTTCATGTTTTCACAAGATTTGGCTAGAAAGCCGATGATGTTTTTCATATGTTGATTCTATCCATGCATGGTTTGATAAACTGGAGGGTAAATGATGTCTTTTGATAAATGTGTTTTTAAATGATAATATTTTTGTTCACTCACACCTTTCCTGTTTCGATGACCCTCTAGGTCGTGACATAACGTTCGGGGCTGATCGAGAGGAGGATGCATGAGCGGAAATCAGTGCAGTTATCCCTTATCTGACAGGTGCTGAAGGGTAGTTTCGGGACTTCAGTTTACTTGTCAGACGGGAGCAGGACTGGGCACGGTTATCGAAGTCCAGTTGGGACGGGTTCTATTACAAATGATAGAATTTTTAAGATTGAGGAGTTAAGGTCGTCCAATCATCATACAACTTTTTATAATTGTTGAATTGTATCGCTCCGTTACTTAGTGTCGAGATTTTGAAATTAACTAATTTTTTACCTAAGCGATCTATGAGTGCGTAGAATTAGATCGATCAATTGATTTTGAAAATTTTTTAAAATTGTAAAATCATTTTATTAATCAACTCCCTTCAAATATTTTAAGTATATTTCTAAAAAAATTTCGAAGTTTTGATTCTACCATATTCAAATTATAGAATTTTGAAGATCAGACCATTCACTTTATAGTTTTATGTTCCTAGATCGTACTCGTTCAAAATCTCCGGATTTTGAGGAGTTAACATCGCCTGATCATCATAAATTTTTTTGTAACTGTTGAATTGTGTCGCTTCGTTACTTAGTCTCGGGATTTTGAAATTAAATAATTTTTTGCACAAACGATCTATGAGTACGTAGAATAAATGTGGACAGTTAGATCGTTCGATTGATTTCAAAAAAGTTATTTAAAATCATAAAATCATCTTATGAATTAACCCCCTTCAAACATTTTATGTCACGACCCATCCCAATCCTCCCGGGATTATCACGGGATGTGTTTTGCTCCCGCCTGACACGAAGTGTCAGACAAGGGGTAATTCAAAACCTTCAGCCCGACCAGCTTCTAGAGCGCGTCAGGATCCGATGGAGAAGTGTGATGTCTCGGTATCTACTACAGTCCGCATCCGTGATCAACCTGAAGGGCATTAAAATCATTAAAAGCTGTGAGTGGATGAAAAGAAATAAGTTCATAAAAACACATTTCATAAAGAGATTTATGTCCTTCACTAAAAAGCATGCATGCATACAAAAACCATTTATCGAACCATATATTCACATAACCATTATTAAGGTCTCAACCCAAATTCCGTAAATCCAAATCATACGGGCCTCTGCCCAAAACCATTAAACACAAATCTGTAAACACATCAGCCATATGTCGGAACTCAGCCCAAAACTGTAAATCCGAGTACGTGGGTCATTGCCCAAATCCATTTACTATTCACAAAACAAAATTTCACAAGTCCAAGAAATCAGTGGTACAAGATTCCGCTAAAAATTAATAAATTTCAAAATTCCGATCTAACTGTTCATATTTATTGTACGTACTCATAGATTGCTTACGCCAAAAATTAGTTAATTTCAAAATTCTGAGACTAAATAACGGTACAACACAATTTAACTATTACACAAAGTTCTATGATGATCGGACGACTTTAACTCCTTATAATATGGAGATTTTGGACGGGTACAATCTTGGAACATAAAACCATAATGTTAACGGTCCGATCTTAAAAATTCTATGATTTGAATATGGTAGAATCAAAACTTCGAAAAGCTTATAGAAATATGCTTAAAATGTTTGAATGGAGTTGATTAATAACATGATTTTACGATTTAAAATAAAATTTTTCAATTCAATCGAACGATCTAACCGTCCACATTTATTCTACATAATCATAGACCGCTTACGTAAAAAAATTAGTTAATTTCAAAATACCGAGGCTTAAGTAATGGTGTGACACAACTCAACAGTTATAAAAATTTTATGATGATTGGACGACTTGAACACCTTAAAATTTGGAGATTTGGGATGGGTAAGATCTAGGAACATAAAATCATAAAGTGAACGGTCCGATCTTAAAAATTTTAACATTTGAATATAGGTAGAATCAAAACTTCGAAAAACTTATAGAAATATGCTTAAAATGTTTGAAAGGAGTTGATTAATAAGATGCTTTTACGATTTTAAATAACTTTTGTGAATTCAATCGAACGATCTAATTATCCACATTTATTCTACGTACTCATAGATCACTTATGTAAAAAAATTAGTTAATTTCAAAATATCGAGGCTTAAGTAATGGTGCGACACAACTTAATGGTTACAAAAGTTGTATGATGATCGGACGACTTGAACACCTTAAAATTTGGAGATTTGGGATGGGTAAGATCTAGGAACATAAAATCATAAAGTGAACGGTCTGATCTTAAAAATTTTAACATTTGA
Organism: Prinsepia uniflora; assembly: GCA_032719365.1. Taxonomy (NCBI): domain Eukaryota; kingdom Viridiplantae; phylum Streptophyta; class Magnoliopsida; order Rosales; family Rosaceae; genus Prinsepia; species Prinsepia uniflora. Next base: position 65,902,655 of record CM064866.1, read on the forward strand.
ATATAGGTAGAATCAAAACTTCGAAAAACTTATAGAAATATGCTTAAAATGTTTGAAGGGAGTTGATTAATAAGATGCTTTTACGATTTTAAATAACTTTTTTGAATTCAATCGAACGATCTAATTGTCCACATTTATTCTACGTACTCATAGATCACTTACGTAAAAAAAATTAGTTAATTTCAAAATACCGAGGCTTAAGTAGTGGTGCGATACAACTCAACGGTTACAAAAAGTTTTATGATGATCAGACGACTTTAACACCTTAAAATTTGGAGATTTGGGATGGGTATGATCTAGGAGCATAAAATCATAAAGTGAACGGTCCGATCTTAAAAGTTCTAACATTTGAATATAGGTAGAATCAAAACTTCGAAAAATGTATAAACATATGCTTAAAGTGTTTAAAGTGTGTTGATTAATAAGATGACTTTACGATTTTAAATAACTTTTTTGAAATCAATCGAACGATCAAACCATCCACATTTATTCTACGTACTTATAGATCGCTTAAGCAAAAACTTAGTTAATTTCAAAATCCCGAGACTAAGTAACAGAGTGACGCAATTCAATGGTTACAACAAATTTTATGATAATCATACGATTTTAACTCCTCAAAATATAGAGATTTTAGAAGGGTACGATCTAGGAACGTAAAACCATAAAGTGAACGGTCTGATCTTAAAAATTCTATCATTTGAATATGGTAGAATCAAAACTTTCGAAAAACTTATAGAAATATGTTTAAAATGTAACGACCCGTCCCGAATCCCGGAATTAGATTAGTGACTAATGGAGAATTAGTGAGATTAATCGGTGATTAGTTGAGCAAAATCGGATGGATAACGCAAAATGACCATTTTTCCCCTAGTTTAGGCAAAATGTTTACTTTTGATTCGGGGAGTCAAACGTATGAGGACCGACGACTGTGACGTAGATCAAGACGTCACGAGTCCGTAGACAAGCAACACGTCGAAATCGGACGTCGAACTGAGAAGTTATGGTTCACGGAAGTTCGGGAAAACTTTTGCACGAATTACGAGACAGATTACATTGTACTCATATGGGCCCAGATATTTATTTCAGGCCCAATGGATGAGTGACAAGTGTCACTCATCTCATTGGTCCTTAACCCCAAATTGTGGATCTCAATCTTGATTGGTGGGTTTTTATATTAAAATAATATTATTTTAATTATTTTATAATTCCCACATCTCTCATCTCTTAATCCTCACCGTCCATCTCTATCTCTTCCTCTCATCTCCACCCTTCATCTTCATCTTTTTTTCATTATCTGTTTATCATCATCAAACTTCACCATCTTTCATTTTTCTTCACAAATCTGAACACCATGACCCATACTCACCACCCCTCCCTAAACCTCATTTGATGCTGGTGGCTCGTGAATGAAGACGAGATGATGAGGTGAGGCGATAATGGTGGCGTTGACGGCGAGGGCCGACGCGTACGGTGGCCGGGAACCCGTGAGGTAAGTTTTACGTTTAAACTTGGATGTTTGGCTTTGAAGGTTTTTGATCAGTTCTAAAGATTGGATAATGTTTCTGGAGGTCATATTTGGCGATTGGGATCGAGATCGGGGGCTGGGGATGGCTGAGCAGCCTAGACAAACAGCAAAAAAACAGGGTCGTGAGGTTTTCGATGAAACAGGTAATCTCTCGCCTGTTTTTCATGTTTTTGAGGACATAGGTTGATATGAATTGATTAGACAGAGGTTTAGGAATTGAAATGGATGAGAAAGGAAGAAAAATTGAGGAGTAATGGGCTTGGACCAATCATGTTGGTCCAGTCGGACCGGATTGCATGCTAACTAATCGGACCCGGTCTGCCGAAGGAAGGAGATGACACTATGTTGGGTGCGTGGGCTCCACGCGCAGCCCCTTTGGGAGGCGCATGAGGGCAGGTGGGTCGTCTTTTGGGGAGAACACATGTAATTTCATCGATTCGATGTAACGAGCATTTGGGACTGATTTCGGGTCAATCGGACATCGTTTCGATATAGTTCGGGACGTCCGAAGGTTTAGGATCGAGTTTAAAAATAGTTAAAAATTCTGGAAAACAATGGGGCTTCAATGAGAGGTTAATAAGGTAGTTAGTAACCCTCTAGTATGATTTGGACAGGTTTGGGAGTCCTAGTGACGGCGATTAGCCCGGGAAGGTGTATTAGCACGTATATCAAAGCGACAGCTCAGACGGTCTGTGAGTGGAGTTTGTTTTCTAAATTGATGCATGCATAAATGTTTTATATGAGTTTAAATACTTGTTTTGAGATGCCTTGAGTGCATTGGTTGTGGTAGTTAGTATTTACGTATTTGCACGTATTTCGAGGTTTCAGTTTTATACGGTGCTTATACGTGCTTGTGGTTGCGGTGATGGTTTAATGAAATGGATTTGGATTTGAAAAGGTAAACTCGGGCATGAGACCCATTTGTTTTAGAAACCTCGGACTTGAAGTCCATTTTAGTTACATTATCGGGCTAGGGGCCCAATTGGTTCGTGAATTGATTTCAGATTGAAAATATGGAATCGGGCATGAGACCCATTTGAGTTACGAACTCTCGGACTTAGAGTCCATATGATTTAATAAGGCATCAAGCTGGAGGTCCAGTTGGTTTGCGAAATCGGGCTTGAGGCCCAGTTGGTTTGCGAAATCGGGCTTGAGGCCTAGTTGGTTTACGAAATTGGGCTTGAGGCCTAGTTGGTTTACATGATCGGGCTTGTGGCCCAATTGGTTATGATATCGGGCATGAGTCCCCTTTTATAGTTTATACATATGATTTTGGGTTTGGAGATCCTAAATGGATTTGGATTTGGAAAGAATGGATTTCTGGTTTCATGACGGTCTATAGGGACCGGACATGGATCCTTTGAAATATTTGAAAGGTTTTAAGAATGATTACGAAACGGTTTTTCATATATCATCCTTTATTTATGGACGGTCTCCTCCGAGGAGGGTCGTTGGCCTGAGTGGACCTCGAAGTATTCACGGAGCACTAACTGAGTGGAGTCGCCCCCGTGGGGTACCTTACTCTCAAGAAGGTACTTATGGATTATAATCATCAGGGAGAGTCATTGATCTACGGACATTAACCTAGGTGGACCCTAGGGAGACTTGGGATTTGAGACCCGAGTAGCATGTGCGTAGCTTTCGAAACCGTGACAGGATTGGTTATATGATATTTGGTATCATGTCTTACCATTACTTAGTCTCGGAATTTTGAAATTGGATAATTTTTTAAATAGGCGATCTATAAATATGTATAATAAATGTAGACGGTTAGATCGGTCGATTGATTTTAAAAAAATAAAAAATTTTAAAATCATTATACTCATAAAAAACTTTAAATACTTTATGTATATAATTGCGTGTTTTAAAGAAATAGTTATTAGCATTAGGCCAAAATATGTTTGAAGATTTTTTTTAACAAAATTTATGAAGAAAAATGCTAATTTCAATATGTAAGAGCGGGAAGAAGGTCACAAAAAGCCCATAGAATGATTTATGATTTTTGATTACTTAATTATAACTTTTAAGAAAAATTCTTGAATTATAACAAAATAAAAAATAAAAGAATGACAGTGACACCACCAGAAAGGTCGCCACGTGAAGGAACCTCTCAAGTGCTATCACATACTTTATTTTTATTATATTTCATAAATTTCTTTAAAAATTATAATAAATTATAATAATATCCAAAAAAAAATATTCCAAAAAGTTTTCCTAATTTTTTATGTTAGATTCTGTCCCAAAACTGAAAAATCAGACATTTGTTTGACCAAAATGCCCCTAAGTACACCTCGGGACTTGAAAGTTCGTTAAATATGTTTATATGGGCTATTTTAGAATTTTGAAATTAAGTTCATACATTTATCTTCAGCCCATAGAATTAAGCCCAAAATACTTTTTTATTTTTATTTTTTACACCAAGCCCACACCATTTCTCTTACTCTCCTTGATCTCTCTCTTCCTCATTCTCTATTTCCCGAAGACGATTGAGAAATGGAGGAAAGAAAGCTATTAAGCCTCCTACCACCACCCATGAAACCGGCGACCCAGAACTCACCATTTCACCCTCTATTCTCTCAGGTGTCTCTCTTTTCATCTCACGCTCTCCCTCTCTGAAACTCTCCAGTCTCTCTCGAACACAATCCGAAACACCAACAAAGAGCCCAACTAGCCACCACAAGCGAGGCCGATTCCAGCCAACCCAGACACCAATAATGCGATCAATACCTTCCTCTCGACGAGTTGATGCTAATCCTATAAGCCATGACCGTCGAAAACCAACCTGGCGTCAGAATCGAGGAGAAGAAGCTCGCAAGAGTTGAATTTTCACGACCAATTTCCCTTATCATCTATCTCTCTCTCTATCTCTCTCACCCCTTTGGTATAATTCAGACTATATCTCAAAAAACTCAAAACCTTTATTTGGGTGGACTTTGGAAATTTTTGGAAAATCAAGTGAAAGAAAGAGAGGAGATGAGTTAACAGGGAGATATTAACAGAATTGTAGAAGAGAAAAAAAAAAGATGAGAGACAAGAGATGAGAGAAGAGAGAAGAGGTTGAAGACTCTTGGTGGACGGGCAACTTGTTCAAATTTGATGTCAATTTTATCAACTTAGTCATTTTATAATAATATTTTATTCAAAAAAATTATCAAGAGACTCTTGGTGGTTGGGTCGAGTGCCGTATGGTAAGCCAATCCCCATATTAAGATTATCTTTATAAAAAAATTATCAAAATTATATGTTATTTAATTATTTATATATAATATCAACTAAATGAACAGTTTATTATGAGAATCTTATTTTTTATCAAAATTATTAATTTATTTGATATATATATATGAGTGACTAAACGATATCCAGTCTTATTAATTTTTTATGAAGATGATATTAACATAATGCTTTAGAAAATGAATAATTTTGGTTACGATCTAGTACGAAAAAAATTTAATAAATGTAGTACAAGAAAGTATCACCAAAGTAAGATGCAAATATTTTTCTTAAATTTGTGTAGCAATAAAATGAATGGTGACTTAAAATTGTTCAAATTTTAAGAAAGCGTGTCCCCAAAACAATTTTAAAATGAATGATATCTATATGAAAAAATTCGTTGTGAATCACAATAAAAAGAAAGCGTGTCCCCAAAACAATATTTTTCATAAAAATACATCGAAAAGATGAAAAGCATAGAATTAGAGTGAGTAAAACGTTTGAAAAGGTGAACGTGAATTATAAGAGGAACTACCGTCGCAAAAAGATGCTTCCACATCATCTGATTATTCCGATATCGTAACAAAACCTGTGGTAGAAGCATAGTGTGCTAAATTCCTCATAACCACCAAAACACACTTAACTGAAGAAAAAGAAAACACTAAGAACACATCTCAATCTCCATTCAATTCAATGGGCAGGTCCCTGGCCTTCTCCCCAAACGTTCCTTCGAGATTTTCTCAAATACCCAGATCAGTTGTAACGCCTAATCGACCCAACCAGTCTCTTTCACTGAACTTGAAGCGAAAATTGCAACTTGGGTTTCAAAGATTTGGTTTTTCGATTGCCAAACCGACCAGACCTCTCTGCACGAAGGCCGTTTTATCGGAAATTCCAAATGTGAAAGTGGGTGCCAATTCCACCGGAGCAATACCAATTCGTCAGCTCATTGGAGTGGCTGAGAAAGCTGCCCAGACCGGTGCTGAGGTTTGTTTCCAGCTCGCCCTTTGGGAATTTGCATCTATTCGTCGTACAATGTATTGCGATATTGATTGTGTGGGATGCCATGAATACCGAAGATAAAGCCGCTTTCTTAAGGCTTACGGAAAATTTAACCAATGAGTGTATTTGTTCTTGTTTGGAAACATTGCTGGCAGATAAAGCATTTGTTTAGTTTGTTAAAATCACGAACTTGTATGAAATTATATGTTCTTATAGATTATGCTGTGTTTTTCCCTTTGCAGGTTGTGATGGGGGCTGTCAATGAGCCCCGGCATATTACCTACAAAGGACTAACAGACTTAGTTACTGAGTAAGAATCTAAAATCAGCATGCTTTTCATGAGTGGTGTATGTTTCGATGCGTTGACTGACCTGCAGTGCTACCACTTTGTAGAATAGAGGAGATTTAAGTTTAACACTTTGCATTTAAAGAATTTAGAGGTTGAAACTTTTATATTCAATTAAGAAGAAAAAATGTAATACGCAAGAATTTTTGTGTGATGTGTAAACTATTTGCAGGACAGATAAAAAGAGTGAAGCAGCAATTCTAGAAGTTGTGAGAAACAACTATGCAGATCACCTTATTCTTGGAGAGGAGGGTGGAATAACCGGAGATGCATCATGTGATTATATGTGGTGCATTGATCCTTTAGGTTAGTATCTTTCAAGCAAGACATGGGTTCTTGAAATTTCTATTGACTATGAGAAAAACCATCTGGGGCTTGAGAGCAGAATGTTTTCATATCGACTCATATCTATGCATCTGGTTAAGTACTATTGACTTTTGGCATATAAATTTTTCATCATATTTATTTCTCTTAATTGAATTGGGTGCTACATATTCTACTCCTTGTGATCGTTAATTTCATAAAGCTGGACAAATGACATAAATTGGCAATGAATCTAGTTATTATCAGATCGGTAGCAAATTTTTTGGAGGATTAGTTATTTTATTTTAAATTTTATTTTATTTTTATGATAGTTAGCAAACAAATAATTGGAATGTGGAACTGTTCTTTATCCAGTAAAAAAGGGAGACATGTTCGGTAGTCCTACAATAGTCTAATCAGTATTCAGTATCTTTCAGGCTAACAATAAATAAGAAGCTACAAATGCCAAGCTTTTTGACTGAATTTAAGGTGCAACGTAGGCTTGCTTGTATATTTTTGGCTCTGTGCAACAACATTAAGTATGATATGGTTCCATGGTATTGGTGTTCTGGAACATTATTTAACCTGGAAATTCTTCGTTTTGTCATATCTAACGTCTGATATATTTGTAGATGGAACAACAAATTTTGCACATGGTTATCCTAGCTTTGCTGTTTCTGTGGGAGTTCTTTTTCGAGGAAAACCTGCTGCTGCCGCCGTGGTAAGAATCACATACTGGAGATTTTATTTGGCATGATTGCATGTTGTACTCCGATATCTATGAAAATTAAATGAATAATCTTGCTTTCTAGAAGTGAACTTTCATTGGGAAATAGCATGGTTATTTTTCATTTTTATTTTCAGGTAGAGTTTGTTGGTGGCCCTATGTGTTGGGATACCCGCATTTTTTCTGCTACTGCTGGTGTGTAATTTTTTTTCCTAACTGGTTCTAAATCTTCTTTGTTGACTTTCCAGTTAATTGTATCTTAAGTTTTGTTTGGTAATCTGTGTTATTTTAGGTGGGGGAGCATTTTGTAATGGTCTTAAAATTCACACTAGTCAAACGGATGAGGTTAGTATTTCTTTTATTGATAAAAAGATTCAAGATATGTAATCCTCAAGATTTGGTATAGATACGATGAGGCTTAGCTTGTTACCTAATCAGAAAGGTGACTCTTACTAGGTGTCCTTGTTAAAACGTCTCCCATCTGTTCACAAGATGTAACTTATCTTCTGAAGCTTGCATCTAGATAGCCATATTTTGTTAATTGAAGTGAGAAACCGCCTCTGTTTCATCCTCTAGTGAAAAGTAAGATTATCACTGATGCATATAGCATGTGGATTTCCAGAGAATCTTTTTTAATGGTGGAACCAATCCGAAGTCACGCCTGTATGAGGACAAGTTCAGGAGGAGGATCAATGATTATAGTTTGCATGAGTTATTGAATAACCAACACTTGTTACACAAAAGCATATTTTGCTAGAAAAAAAATTAAGGGAGCAACCATTATAGGTAGAGAATAGAATGGAAGTAAAGAATTGGGATTTCTCAGAATCCCTCTGCAGCTTCCAAAATGGAACGGGCACCACTGCATCTGTTTCTTGCATTCTCTTCTTACTAGAATGCCATAAATAAAGTGCAGAACCGGACATAGAAATCTTCTGAGATTATCACAAACCATCTATGTCAGAAAAGCCAACAGCCTCCAAGTAGGCATAAAAACATCATGATAGAAACTGAAAATTGTATGAGAGAGGGAGATGAGCTATCTCATGTGTTAGCCATAATCTGTAAAAGTGAAACCCTTTATGTTTTGAGGCTCACACTCTTCCATATTTCAGGTGGGACGATCTCTTCTCGTTACTGGATTTGGTTATGAACATGATGATGCATGGACCACCAACATAGAGTTGTTTAAAGAGTTTACTGATGTCAGCAGGGTATTAACTCTTCCTTTTGGCTCTCTCTCTCTCTCTCCATGTCTATATGTCTGAGTTTAACATTACTTTTTCGTTGTTTAGGGTGTTAGGAGGCTCGGTGCAGCTGCAGTTGATATGTGCCATGTAGCTCTTGGGATTGTAGAAGCATACTGGGAATATCGGTTAAAGCCATGGGATATGGCAGCTGGAGTTTTGGTAATGTTTTGTTTTAGAGGTCTTTGTGCGTTTTTGGTGAAACATAATACATCATGATTGTATTTTGTTTTAAATTTCCTTGTTTTCCTTTTCTTTTCTTGCTATAAAGCAATTTAGTATAATGTGATAGCGTGACATGGTTTGTTGTTCAGATTGTTCTTAAAAAAATGTTTTTACTTTTTTTATGACCAAAAGAATTTTTTTTTTTTTTCTGTTAAGAGAACTTCAATAATTGATATTTGTAATATGGCGGTTAATTCTTTTTAGTATTTTCTGCTTGTACTCTATACTTGGAAAAAGTGGTGAAAAATCGAAATATTCATCATGAATCAAGTACATAAGTAAATAATATATCAATGGACAATTCAGTTCCCGAATGAATAGATTATGCATGACACATATACAAATAATAAGGCTTTCTGTCATTGGGCATATCCTTTGCATTTTTATGGCAAGGAAAATATTTGAATGTATTCATCATGAATCAAGTACATAAGAAAATAATATTTCTATGTACAATTCGGTTCCCGAATGAATAGATTATGCATGACACATATACAAATAATAAGGCTTTCTGTCTTTGGCCATATCCTTTGCTTTTTTATGGCAAGGAAATATGTTATGGGAAGTATTTGGAACTGTTCGTTTGGAGAATCTCTCTCGACAAGATATTTGAACTAATTGATGAAGATTATAGTTCTTTTCCTCAACATAGAGTTGTTTAAATTTGGAACAGATAGTTGAAGAAGCTGGAGGAAAGGTTAGTTGCATGGATGGCGGAAAGTTTAGTGTTTTTGATAGGTCAGTTCTGGTATCCAATGGCGTGCTGCATGACAAGGTTAGTCTTATCTGCTTTAGCCACAATCTGTCTACAAAACCTTAAAAGTTCACTAGTTATCTAACTATTTGCAAAGAGTCAAAGACCAAATCAGATTTCAGATTTTAATTTTGTGAAATGCAGCTTTTGGAGTGGATTGCACCTGCAACTGAGAAATTAAAGACCAAAGGGATCGATTTCTCATTGTGGTACAAGCCTGAAAATTACAAGACAGACATTTGATGCACAAGACAATAGCTTTTTCTGGTTTTTCCAATCCAGCTGAAAACATGTCAGAAAGGTGGTCTCTCTTGTGTATTCTTTCTGCTACCATACCATGAACGTCCCCGTGCCTGCGTCGTGTCGGACGACTTCCAGGTGACATAAATACGTAGTTTTCTATGTCCATTTATAATTGCACATGATATTACCATAATACCCTCGGAGCATGTTTTCCGATACTGTTATGATTAGCAGCAGTGGATAGTGGAAATGGGAAAGCAAAATATGAGCATTTGTTTTATTATTCTGTTGATCTGATCTGATCATTTCTTACATATGCGGTTGTTTCATTTCTGCCTTCATAGGCAACCACATAACATTATCCCTTTGCACATGTTCACTGGATGTATTTTTCTCATTACATCGTCTAGTTGTTGGGGCTTAGTTTTGTTTGTGTGCTGTATTATATTCATTTCTAATGCACTATTGTGTCTTTAATATCAAACAAAAAAAATCGGGGGATCTTATCCCAAAACCCAAAGAAAAACATTTCAAATTTAGGTATAGGGCATAACTCCATGACATAGAAAACACTGAGAGTGAACTAAGTTCAACTCCCACTCCATGATGTTTGCTTGATAAATTTTCAAGCCTCCCTTCCATTTTCTACTCCAGACTTCATACAGACCAAAATGGAGGGTGGTGTCCGCGTTTTGATTCGCTGGAGTTTCAATTATAAGTGGCTGTGCCGTGGTTATATCAGGAATTTTGAATTTTCCAGCAGTTCATCCTGCCATAGTTTAACATTAGTCCATTCGTAATTGCCTTTTTGACCTACCTTGGCAATCAAGAAAACTTGTATGTCACTCCAACCAAACATCTGGTGCTAGTTCTACCTTAAAGCTAAGTTCATACTTCTTGACTTCTTGTTAGGCTTTAAGCAAACCGAGCCGGTCACTTCCAGCCATGAAACCTGTATCAGCTCCACAGGCTCATCATCGCCATTGGAAACCCTGCAAAATGTGTATTAATATAGTAAACGATTGTCGTCACGAGTACTATTAGTATAGTGGTATTTCTTACGCACTTCACTCTATGGAGATCTTGGATTCGAAGAGATCGATATTTAATATATATAATCTCATTGCTGATAGTTCTGTTTAAAAAATAATAAGAAAATAGAAAAACTCGATAACAAGATAATTTATTCTATTGCTTATGTAATTTCTAGTAGCATTCAAGATTGCCCGACATGATATTTGGTCCTCGTGGTCTGATAATGTAGGCATCTACCTGTAAATATGAATACAATCAGTCTCTATATATTAGTTAATACATAGACCACGTTTGGTGAATGTTATTGGATAGGATAAGTTTTCTTCTCTATCTATTCCCTTTTAATCGGCTTATAATGAAAGTGTATCTATTTTTACATTCAAAATATAGTGAACTTTATGTAGTTATTCAATCTAATCGCATCCACTAGCGTGGCCATACAAAATAACAAATGAATTATAATAAATTGCCTAATACCTACTGTTGATTTGCATCTTTCTCTGCATGGAAATGAGGATTAGCCAATAGAAATCAAACGCTGTCTTCTCCTTCTGATCCTGCTGCCTCTGCTCTGTTTTCTGCTTCTTCTGGCTCTAAATTTCGTGTTTGAATCGGTTCTGAAGATAAATTTCGTGTTTGAATCCGTTCTGAAGATGGAGAGAGCCTCTACCTAGTCCTCCTAATGAGCCTTCTTTAAATCCATGACATATGAGGAAGGGTAAAAATATCTAATGCCATCCACTAAACATTTGAAGACAAAAAAAGGAATAAAATTGCAATACGTATTGGGAATCAAGTAGAGAATTAGAGATTGTTTCGGAGTTGATACATTAAGGTTCCTTGCCTTGCCCTTTTAAAAGAAGAATCTATTTGATTAAATAAGCATATTTTTATCAGGCAATTATTTTCTGAACATTTTACATATGCAACGCTCTCATTACTTTTTCATATGCAGATACAACCACAGAACACTCAAGTTTTTAGGCATCTATAGGCTGAATAAGGATCCCCTTTATAACAAGCCCCCTCTTCCATGCAAGACTTTCAATTTCATACAGGGCAATTTCAATCTCCCCAAGATTTTCCGGCGCCGAACTAAACTCCCCAACTGGAATTTTTATCCATTGCTCTCTTGGGGCTTCAATGAAATTAACTTTACGCCCTTGCTTCTTTTGATCCGGGAAAGTCAATCTGACATCCGCCGGATATCCCCATCCACCACCTGATTTCAACATCACCACAAATGCAGCTTCATACAGAGTTCCTGGTGACAGCTTTGTTGTGTCAAATCTTCCGTTTATATTTAGCCAGCATACAGCTACCAATTCAGCCACATCAATGGAGACATCACTGCCACAAAACCCTAGAGTTAAGGACGGATTGCTCATAGCAGTAAAACTGTAAAAGATGATGAATATAATCCCATATCGGAAACATGAATGTATATAATATTTATATATAGAATGAATGAATGATTCCACTCGCAGTAACACTGATGAGAACATTTCATATAAAGCCCCACATCATTCAGACTCAACATATCGAGAACTTATAGAAAAGAAAGTACAACATATCATGAAAAATGGAATTCAAGTTTTTGGTATACCTAGTTTCTTGTATGGAGGGCCATATCCAGTAACGATCCTCATGACTCCAAGTGATATCCAGAGACCTTGCATAAATCATAAAGCAGTTGTTTAACTTCTTGTCAACCCAATACTTCTGCAAATGCATCGATTTCGAGTTGAATTTCAGTAAAAGTGACCAAGTTCAACATTAACTTTTCAAATCTAAATGCAAGGGATTACCTGTTTCTTTTGGTTTAAGAAAATTCCAGCATGGAGCTGTTGAAGGAGGTCTTCGCCTGATTTGTTGATCGGCGGGTCGGTATCTTTGACAATGGCTTCATAGTTATGTGGGAGCTGCTGCTGTTCCTGCTTCACTAATTGTGGTTCTCTCCTTTTCAGTAATTCCTTGACTTCTAGGGATTCATGGTTGTACATAGCCCGGCTCGTGGCCGGATCTTCAACTGTTTCGTCTACTGCCATAGGTTTATAGAGAGAGGCGGAAGCTGTAGGCTTCTCTTCTGTTACTTTCTTTACTGCCTTAGTTGGCTGTGAGGCCTGAATTTGTGAGCAGACAGTCCCCATCTCTTCATGCAAATTCTTCAATCCACTTCTGTTTTTGATTCTATAGACAGAAAAAGAAAGGCTAATTAAGTCATATGCCTCGTGATCCTTTTTGCTTGCTACCCAAGAAAGATGCCTTGTGATCGTTTTTCTTTGGCTTTGAGTCTCATGGTGGTGCCAATGCGTTCGAAACACCTTTGGAATTTCAACCACTTTTGGAAAGCATTAGATAAGATTGCAAGCAAGCTCCAATTCCCAGCACCTGAAAAAGCATGTTATTCCATTCCGGAGAAAAAAAGTGTTTTCGTTCTTAGACAAGTGCATCATATCATGAATTTATTCTGTTTTCAGGAAGTAATATGATTAAAGTAATATTTGCATAAGCGGCCAGAATCATCTTGATATACTGTCGAATATACATTACTATTTTGAAGGTGTCCCAAGATCGAAATCTATGAACTCTAGCTAGAATTGAAAATGAACATAGTTGGAGAAATATAATTCACGGTAAATTTTCTTTTCTTTATATACGTGGAAACCGGTTTGTGCGGCTGACATCTCTTTTTCGAGGCGAGTTTTCTTTTTTCGACCGGTTTTACAATTAGAAGGTCGTCACTAATGGCCGTTTGATAACCATATTTAGTTTTATAATTCATGATTCCATTCCTAATATCACGGGTAAGAAATTTGAGATAAAAACCCACATCTGTCAGACTCTATATATCGTAAAATTAAAGGAAAGAAAATACAACATATCATGAAATATGAAATTTGTTGTGAAGAATGGAATAGATTAGCAACAAACAAAAACAAGCTTATGCTTATATAGCTAGGGTTTTGGAAAATAGAAATATGACCTAACTACCTTACACAAAAATATAGTTTACACTTATTTACAACACTTTGATATTTCATGTAATAGTACGATTTGGATATGCGGGTATATGTTGCATTTTTAAAATCTTGTCAGGTGACAAAAATACCCATAGTCGAAGGAAAAAGAGTGCGACGTGCATGAATACGAAGTACTAGCATCGGAATCCCTAGAGGTAGTTGAAGTGGTCTCTTCTGGATCATAAGTAGATAGTACATCTTTATGATATGATGCATTTGAGTTGTTACACCAAAACTTTGCTTGGTAAATCCAGTGGGAAAAATCCGTGGTTGAAAGGAAAAGATTCAAATTCATATGAGTCAAATCGTGGCATCTTCAACGTGTATTGTTATTGGGGGGGGGGGGGGGGGGGGGGGGGGGGGGGGGGGGGGGGGGGGGGTGACTTTACCAAAAGTGTATCTCGTTAAAATTTAGCTAGGTAACAAAACTCAATGGGACAAAATAATATTGGTTATAGGACAAAAGAGTACATAATGGTCAAATGAGTATACTTCAGGATACTAGTATACTATAGGATACTCCCCATGATATCGACTCCGCGCCCGCCCGAAAACTACAGACTAGGCAGATTAGCCAGTCGGCTTAAGCTAATACCTCGCACATACTGCTGGAATGTTGCCTTCGGTAATGACTTGGTAAAGAGGACTACATGGTTGTGTTGAGATCAAATTGACTTGATCTCAGTCTTTTGATGCTCTTTCTGATGTTTGTTGAAGAAAAAATTCAGTGCAATATGCTTGGTATTGTCTCATTTAATGTAATCGGTTTTCATTTACTCGATGCAAGTAGTATTATCTTCGTAGATAATCGTCAGTTCATTATTGGTGGAATGCAGTACACAACTACTTCAAATATATCCCATAATGGCTCTCAACCATATACATTCACGAATTGCTTCATGAAGAGTTAGAATTTTTGCAAGATTCGAAAAAGGTGGCAACAAGGATTTGTTTCGTAGACCTCCAAGATATTGATTTATTCCCAATGATAAAGACATAATCAGTTTGGGAACGTGTAACGACCTGTCCCAAATTCCTAGATTAGATTAGTGACTAATTACGATTAGTGAGGTTAATCGGTGATTAGTTAGGAGAAATCGGACGAAGGATGCAAAATGACCGTTTTCCCCTAGCCGTGGGCAAAACGTTGCCTTTTTGATCGGAGGGTCAAATGGACTTTGACCGATGACCGTCACGTATTTTAGGACGTAACAAGTTCATAGACAGGTGGCACGTTCAACTCAGACGTTCGACGGCAAAGTTACGGTTCATGGAAGTTCAAGTGCACTATTGCACGAATTACGAGACAACCTGACTTTTGGACTCTAGTGGGCCCCAGATATTTTATGGAGGCCCAATGGATGAGTGACACTTGTCACCCATCCAGAGGCTACCCAAATTGTATTCATGCATCTTCCCCGTGCATTTTCATTTCTTCATTTCAAACACAAATCCACCCGATCTCACCATTTTCTCTTATCTGTGCAACCCAAACCAATCCAACCCTTAACCCATGATCAGCTGTGAGGACCAAGGAGTGATGGGAGGATGTTGGATGTTGGTGGCTGGCCTGGACGGCGCCGCCGTGGGCGGTGGAGCCACAAACCCGAGAGGGTACTCGGTAAGGCCCAACTTCCATTTGATTTCAATATATGCATTATGGTTGGTTTTTGATGGTTTCAATAACTTAAATGGGTTATTAGGATTGTGTTAGGATGATTTTAGGAAGATTTGGACGGCTGTGAAGCCGTGGGTGAGAGTTGGGAAAACTGAACCGTTTGGTTCAAAGCAAACTTCGGGTTTCTATGTGTTTTTCATTATTTTGATCATCCAAACAAGTCCCTAGGATCACATTAGGAATTTTAGGATTAATTAGGAAGAAAAACGGACAGAAAACAAGGAGGGAAAATTCCTGAACTGGTCACACTGGTTCGGTTGGACTGACTACACAGGACCGGCCGGTTCGGACCGGTCTGAAGCTTGAAGACGATCCACAGTACACTGGCGCGTGAGGCCCACGTGCAGGGCCTGTCTTGGGCACGTGAGGGCGTGTGTCCAATCCTTTGGGGAAGTGTCCAACATGTTATTTCATCTATTCGATGTAACGAACATTTTGGGACTGATTTCGTGTCAATCGGACATCATTTCGATAGGTTTCAGGGTGTCCGAAGATTTCAGATCAAGTTTAAAATAGTTAGAAATACCAGAAAATTACGGGGCTTTAGTGGGAGGTTAATTAAGTAGTTAGTAACCTTCTATTACGTTTTGGACAGGTTTGGGAGTCCCGATGACGGTGATTGGCTCGGGAGAGCCGTATGACACGCAAATCGAGGTGGAAGCTCTGATGGTCTGTGAGTGGACCTTGGTTTTCTAAATTGGTGCATGCATAAATGTTTATTACATGTTTGATGATGCCATGGGTGCATTTGTATGTGGTTACGTATAATCACGTATTTCAAGTTTCGATCTTATACGGTGCTTATACGGGTCGGTATTTCTTTAATGGTTTAAATGAAAAGGTTTTGGACTTCCAAAAGGATAAACTCGGGTATGAGACCCATTTGGTTTTGTATCGGGCATATGACCCTATTGATGACCTACGGGTCCGAGTCGTGGTCGCGGCAGATGCTTAGTGCACGGCGACGGATGACGTGACGCTCGCCTCCAGATTGGGATGTGTTCCTTCCGGAGAGGTCATGATGCAAGATTTGTGGTCGGGCAGCCTGGGGAGGCTCGACTTCGGAGTGCTGACGGTTCAGGATAGCGATCAGTGATGAGTGCATCATGATCTTGTGGTGATCGCGTCGGTTGATTCGTTCACAGTGACATACTAGGATTGAGGGCGGTCCTGGATGGATGGTTGCACGCATCACTACGATCGGAGTCGTGACTGACCCTGAGATATCAGGCAGGATGCCCAGCTGATGTCATATGTTCGGGCACGAGACCCAGTTTACTTGTATTGATGATTTTGGGTCAGGGACCCTAGATGGATTTCCAAGTTTATGGCGGTTTATGGGAACCGGCATGAACCCTAGAAAGGTTATTATGGTACATGACGGTTTATGGAACCGGGCATGGAAGATGTTATATATATATATATATATATATATGAATGGAATGGATATTATGGATCATGACGGTTCAGGGGAACCGGGCATGGATATTTGTGTTATGTATATATATGTTCATATACCTTCATTTACTTCTATTATCTTCTCCAGGGAGGGTCGTTGGCTTGGGTGGAGTGGACCCCAGAATAGTCACGGAGCACCGACTAAGTGGAGTCACCCCCTAGTTGGGTTCCTTACTCTCAGGAAGGCTATGGTTAATATAACCTCGGGTAGGATCAGTGGTCTTCGGACATTGACCTTGACTTTGAGAAGACACAGATTGAGGCCTGGGTAGCACGTGCGTAGATTTGGAAACCGTGACAGGATTGGTTGTGTGACTTATATGTATATATGATATATATGTTATACGACATGTGGTGTGCACAGGTTTTGAGCAGTGGCTCGTGTACTTGGTTTCAATATGGTTTTGGGCTGAGTCCCGTATGGATTTGGGCAGTGGCCCGTATGGTTGATTCCTATTGGTTTCTTTCGATTATGGTTTTGGGTTTAGTTCCCACATATGGTTTTTTTGGTTAAACGGTTTTCGAATGCATGCATGCTTTTCAGTGAAGGGTACAAATGTCTTCTTATGAAATGTTTTTATAAACTTGTTGTTTTGTCCACTCAGAGTTTTTAATGTTTTGACTGCCCTTCAGGTTGACAGCGGATGTGGACTGTAGCAGAGACCGAGATATCACCTACCTCCTCTGGATCCTGGCGTACTCTGATAGCTCGAGAGGGCAAAGGTCAGAAATATCCCTTGTCTGACACTCTGTGTCAGACGGGAGCAAGGTCATCCCGCATTAATCCTAGGGGGATTGGGATGGGTCCTGTCAGAACGTGCCTTGTGTGAATCTGATAGGCAACGCACATTAGCATACCCAATAAGGCATGTATTGTTTCGAGGATCAAGAGTGACAGGACCCGTCCCAAATCCCACGGGGTTAACGCAGGACGTGCTTGCTCCCATCTGACACGAAGTGTCAGACAAGGGATAATTCCAACCTTAACCCAAACTCGGCTTCCAGAGTGCGCCAGGATCAGAGGAGTAATGTGATATCTCGGTCTCTGCTACAGCTCGCATCCGCGATCAACCTGAAGGGCATTAAAACCATTGAAAGCTGTGAGTGGAGGAAATAAATAATTTATAAAATTCATTTTTCAAAAAGACATTTACGCTCTTCACTAAAAAGTATGCATGCATTTGAAAACCAGTTATCAAACCATTTATCAATAATTAAACCATTAGGGCCTTAGTCCAAAACCGTAAATCAAAGTAACTGGGAACTTAGCCCAAACCAATCATGTGGGAACTCATCCCAAATCAAATATAAAGGGACTCCGTCCAAATCAAATCACGTGGGTCCCAGCCCAAATCCAATACATGTGGGTCTTAACCAAAAACCAATCCTCGGCATCCCTGATACCTAACATCCCAGATGTCACAATCCACACCACTGTCATGGTTCCAAGCTAAGCGTGCTACCCGGGGTCTCAATCCCAAGTCTCCCTAGGATCCACCCAGGTCAATGACCGGCAGATCAATGGCCCTCCTTGGGGGGAGGTTTTAACCTCTGGCTCCTGAGTCACTATACGGACTGGTCGCTCCTTGCAATGACCCTTCGCAGGCAATGCCCCGTGACTACTCCAAGATATTACGAAACGTCTGGAGGAGACAACCTGCCACTCCTGGATACTACGAGACGTCTGGAGGGCAACCGTTTGTGAGGATGCTATATGGAAAACCATTTTATAATTCATCTCAAAACCGTTCAAATGGCTATGCCCGGATTTTCCATAAAACCAACATAAATCCATTTATTCAAATCCATAAATCCATATATGGATCCCCGACCCAAAATCACATTTATGAAATACAATTGGGCCTCATGCCCGATTCGTAAACCAACTGGGCCCCCGGGCCAATATCGTAACCAATTGGGCCTCAAACCCGATCATATAAGTCAGTTGGGCCTACAGCCCGATTTTCCATTAAATCATCTGGACTACAAGTCCGATAGTTTCCAAATCAAATGGGTCTCATGCCCGATTCCATATTTCTAATCCAAAACCATTCCATAAAACGATCATTGAATACTAGCACGTATAAAACCGTATAAAATCGAAAACCTCGAAATACGTGCAAATACGGAAAACCACGCATCACAATCATCATCGTAGAAACCACATATGTAAAACGTATTAAAAAGTTATGCATGCATCATAATTTAGAAAACAAGGTCCACTCACAGACCGTCCATGCTGCGCCTCGATACGCGCGCCATAAACCTCTCCGGGCTAATCACCATCTTCGGGGTTTCCAAACCTGGCCAAATCGTACTAGAGGGTTACTAACTACTTTAATAACC
Source organism: Prinsepia uniflora (assembly GCA_032719365.1). Classification (NCBI taxonomy): domain Eukaryota; kingdom Viridiplantae; phylum Streptophyta; class Magnoliopsida; order Rosales; family Rosaceae; genus Prinsepia; species Prinsepia uniflora. Next base: position 65,921,777 of record CM064866.1, read on the forward strand.
TCTCATTAAACCCCCTAATTTTCTGGGATTTTTAACATATTTTTAAACTCGATCCTAAACCTTCGGACATCCCGAATTATATCAAAATGATGTTCGATCGACTAGAAACTTATCCAAAATGTTTGTTACATTAGAAGGATGATTTCATATGTTGAACTCATAACCCCAAAAAAGTGTCCCACGCGCTGCCCAAAGGCGCTGCGTGGAGCTCACGCGCTGCCCAAAGGCGCTGCGTGGAGCTCACGCGCCCAGGGACTGTTCATCTTCAACCTTCAGCAGACCGGTCTGAACCGGTTCACTGTAACACTGGTCCGACCTAACCAGCATGACCGGTTCAAGGCCATAACTCACCCATTTTCTACCCATTTTCTTCCCTTCCAATTCCTATCATTTCCTCTACTCAATTACAACCTATCTATGTCATTTAACCCAATAAAAAACTACCTAGAACCCATTGGTCCAATTTTTGCTCTCACGGCCTAAATTTCTAGCCCACTCTCTAAGCTGCTTAGTCGTGCCCCGCCAACCAAACCCATTCCTAAGCACTCATACAAACTCAATAAACATCCCCCAATCAACAGAAAACATCCCTAACGTCCAAAACACGAAATTGAAATTTTGAACTTAACCGGGTTATCGGGTTTTTACCTGCATTCTGGGCTTCCTCCACCGTCCACGGCGGTTCTGCCACCCTCACCGTCGCCGTCCAGTCTCCCTTGCACTCTTAGCCACTCTCTTGGCCTCACACAGATTCAAATGGGGGAAGGGTTTGGTTTTGGGTTCATCGGGTGCTAGGATGATCGAATGGAAAGAAAGGGAAAACAGATGCATGTATCTGTGTAATGAGAGCAATGGATGAGTGACACTTGTCACCTTTGGGCTTGTTTCAAATATCTGGGCCCACTGAGGACAAAAGTCCACCCATCTCGTAATTCATGCAATAGTTCCTCGGAACTTCCGTGAACCGTAATTTCCCTGTCAAACGTCCGATTTCGATGTGCCGCCTGTCTACAGGCTCGTATCGACCCGATCTACGTAATGGTGCTTGGCCTTCGTGCATCGAACCACCCAAGTCAAAAGTCAACATTTTGCCTCGTACAGGGGCAAAATCATAATTTCCCCCTGAACGTCCAATAATCCTCGGTTAATCTCCGATTAGCCTTGATAATCCATAATTAATTCTTAATTAATCCTTAAAATTAGGGGCGGGTCGTTACAAACTTCCGTACTTAAAGAATTTCATCCTCGAAATTCCAACTGACTCAAATCCACAACTAACTGTGGAAATCCAATCCTGCCTCCAACTTGGGCACTCTCGTGTAATCATACACGTCCGCCATAACCACTGTACTCGTCGGTACACACTATCACCGGAGCTTCCAAAGCTCTAACTCATTCTCGAGAATTCACTTGTCGACGCATAAGTCTCACTCGAGACGCCGATACTCGTCGATCTCGCCTGTCACTGACTCCGATAGGTCAGCCACACTAAGCTGACATGAAAGTCAGATTTTCAGTCTAACGACCTTTCACATCCAATAATCGAGCTGACATCCTATTTAGCATCCGATTCGTCAACATCCTCTAGGTCTTGCCATCACCAGCTGTCATCATTGCTCCACTGAGCGATCTCTTATCCTCCGCCACTAGACGGTCTACAACCATGACCCACTGTCCAAAGATATACAACTTTTCCTTGGCTCCACTGTGCTTTCCTTGCGCTGCTCTGATCTCGACTCGTTCTCGAGTCCACACATCGTACTCATGTCGCTCAGTGATCTACGCTGAAATCGCTCAGTGATCTACGCTGAAATCTTGACTCATCTCGAGTCTCAAACTGTCGTCTCACGCATCCGGTCGATACACAATCGACGTTTCGCTCATCGTGGGTGTATCTGGACCCCATCGAATACTTGCCTCAGCAGAGGTAACACGTCTGCACTATAGGGTTCCCTTAGTCATCCGCAACTTTGAGCCCTCGCTCACATCAATCACTGAACCCTACCATCCTCGTCGGACCGTCACCATCTTATGTCCAACTAGGACTCTATCCACTAAACCACCTATTCATCCTCTTTGGTAACTCTCAACCCAACATACTGATTGACTGTGGCTAATCCCATCGTCAACGTGCACTACACACCGGTGCACCTATATCATACCAATCATCAAGGAAACAACTTGGTCTGCTCAAGGACTGCACTTTGGAAACGTCCAACCACATATAATTCCTTACTCCGAATATGGTTCGATACTCAACCGTTCGTCACGAGCCAACCTTAATCCATCACAATCTCTATCCTCATATCCAACTCGAGGCATCAGCTATACATCTCTTCCTAATCGATACGTGGGTTTCGTCCTCGTCTCATACTTATTCCCATATCCAATCTCTTTCTTGCATTAAGATTCTTCAATCGTCGTACAATATAACTCTCTTCTGTTCCTACCTTAGCATAATCAGCAAGGAAATTCACCCCATCTGGTGCCACCAAGCACCATCTTCTAACGAGAAAAAAAATGAGAATTCTCCTTCATCAACTTCGGAGTACCCACTTCCAATGCTGAATCGAGCACTCTTCTCATTATCTTAATCACAACTTCTCTTGTCTACGGACCCAAAGCCAATCATCCGTCCACCAATCAATACGTGACAACCGTACTGGTGACGCCCGACATCATCTGCGTCATCTCTCGCTCATCTCAGTCACTTCCCCTGAGGTAGTGTGGCACACTCGCCAGCGTCCAAAGCTGATCTCCTTATGTGATCGCACACAGCCGTAACCGAACCAAATCCCAAAATCACTGCTCGAACTGTGCGTCACTCATGCACCTCTGTACCCTCGTCATGAATGATGAATCTCCATCGTCTCAGTCATCAAGGTAACATGAGCCTGTCCACTCGATAAATCTCGACTACGTCCATCGATAACAGCGTCTGCCACAACCGCGTGCAGACCAATCCCAGAACGACTCCGCCATAAATACACAGTACTCATGTGGTCCACTCACCACAGGTACCAACCGCTCAACACGTAGTATCCCCGATCATTCCACCTCGGGAACTAGTCCACAAGTACCACACTCCTAGTAACTTGTTCAATCAATCTCAAACTAGGGTTATCACAAACCCGACTGCTCACTGCAGCACATCTATCCTCACCGATCCATCGCTCTCGACTCCAAAAAGTCGTCATACTCCGAAATGTCTACTAACTCGTATGTCCAGACCATCAATCCCAAACTAGGGTTCGAGGAACCCGGCTGCTCTCAACAGCACCTCTAGCCTGACATAACCGTCTAGCAGCCCCATACTGCAGTCTTGTCATAACCGGCACAATCATCATATACAACCCTCACGATAAGGTCACATCCAACAACAACCATATGGCTCTAAGCCGTTAGATTCACATGCATATCGATCCTACTCGGGATCAAACCTCACAAAAACACGGCATCCCGTGCCAATCGAACCCTAAACCATCGTACCTTGTGCCAAACACATCCTGATCCGGGTTCGATTCCACTGAATCTTCATACTCTTACCCTAACTATCAGGTTGATGACGGGTCTGTGCGTACCACAAGAGCTAACTATGCTCTGATACCACTTTGAAATCAGAGTACCATATGAGCCAACCCGCTCTGATATCACTTTGGTATCAGGGCACCACAAGCAAACCTTGCTCTGATACCACTTTGGTATCAGAGTACCATATGATCCAATCTGCTCTGATACCACCTGACAGGACCCATCCCAAATCCCCCGGGATTAACGCGGGACGTGCCTACTCCCGTCTGAAACGAAGTGTCATACAAGGGATAATTCCAACCTTAGCCCAAACGGGGCTTCCAGAGTGCGCCAGGATCAAAGGAGGAATGTGATGTCTCGATCTCTGCTACAACCCTCATCCGCAATCAACCTGAAGGGCATTAAAACCATTGAAAGCTATGAGTGGAAGAAATAAATAATTTATAAAATTCATTTCACAAAAAGACATTTACGCCCTTCACTAAAAAGCATGCATGCATTAGAAAATCAGTTATCAATAATTAAACCATTAAGGCCTTAGCCCAAAACCATAAATCAAAGTAATTGTGAACTCAGCCCAAACAAATCATGTAGGAACTCAGCCCAAAACCAATCATGTGGGAACTCAGCCTAAATCAAATCCGTAGGGACTCCGCCCAAATCAAATCACGTGGGTCTCAGACCAAATCCAATACATGTGGGTCTCAGCCCAAAACCAATCCTTGGCATCTGACAGGACCCACCCCGATCATCGCCTCGATAATCGGGAAGCATCCTGCTCCCGTCTGACAATCGAATCCAAAAGACCGAAAAACTAAATAATATTACATCACACCCATTGTCATACCAGGGAGATTAAAACAAATACACCCGACTGGACATCAAGTCCACAGTTTCACAGAGCATAATATTACAAAACAGGTTAAAGAACAAATCCTACTCTGTGAACTAACTACTCCGTAGCGGAAAACTTTATGCCTCTGCCTCTGCCTCGGCGCTTGCCCCCGCACTTGTACCACGACCTGGAGGGAATTTAAAACAACAAAGTGTGAGTGGACCGAAACATAAGTTTTATAGGAAAACAGTTTTCCGAAATCGGGTTCGCCCTCCAGTTTTGTAACACGCATGCATAACTAGATATTCGAAAAGAAAACCGCGTATTTAATCATTCGAAAACTCTTTTCCAAAACATGTGTAAAACGTTACAGAAAATCATCACAGCTCGAGTAAAATGATATAATATTACCAAAATCCACAAACCGTCGTCTGGAAACATTATTTACGCAAATCAAGTAAAAAAATGCATCAACAATCACAATTAAACCGTTGGATCCATCCGAGTCTTTAAACTCAATATTAGGCCATCCCGGGATATCAACGAGTCTTTAAACTCAAAACATGATCAATAGGCCTCGGGGGTATCACAATAACCGAGTCTTTAAACTCAATCCGGGTCTTTAAACCCAATTTTCGGGCTCGCCCCCGTCATCAATAAACCGGGTCTTTAAACCCAAAACCAGATCCAACAATCAACCAGGTCTTTAAACCCAAAACCGTTTTTAAACACAATATACCAGGACTCATCATAAACCGTTTTCCAACATCATTCCAAAATCATATCTCGTCATAATAGGACTTATGTCCGAATTCACATGCAAATTCCAAAACATGCAATTCCCGAAATCAATTCACAATTATAATTAAACATCATAAATCCGTAACATGCATAATCATATCCAGATACTTCATCAAAACATCATTCATGCATAAGCGAAAACCATAACCTCGAAATGCGTGAAATACGATGAATATCTCGAAAAGCGTGAAAACACGTAAAACCAAAATATCATATCACCATTATAAAATCATATGTAAAACCCTAAGATAAATAAGTAAAATAGTCATGCACGCCCGGTTTAGAAATCAAAAGTCCACTCACGGTTTAAGGACGCGTCAATCGCGCCCCGTGCGCTCCTCAGTAGCTTCGGAAACGTCTGGGCCTGTAAAAACGTACAAGAAGGGTTACAAACATCCTCAAATAGCTCGTATGATTTTTCCCTAATTTTCCGAATTTTTCGACGAAATAAACCTTAAGGACCTAAACTTCTGAACTCCCGAAATTATCCCGGACGACTCCCGAACAACTCGAATCCTAAAGGTAAAATGTTAATTAGACTGAAAGGAACAAATTCCATGTTGACCGTGATCGGAGATGACATCACGCGCGCCGTCACGCGCCGCCCAAAGTGGTTGCGCGTGAAGGCCACGCGCCAAGCTACAGTATTGTCTTCCTCACCCGATTAGCCTGATAAACGGGTCTGATACCTGCGGTTCAACCCGACCAATTAAGTATCCAATCAAACTCAATTGTTCCCATTATTGATCCTAACGTGTTCCATAATCAATTAATTAGAGTTCTAAGTCGATTGATTACTTCGACACGCCCCAAATCGATCAACCCAAACCCGAATAGGAAAAACGGGTGGTCACTCAGAACTCACCCAAACCAGTGCCATTATCAAATTAACTTCACCAGCAGCTTAAGGGAACCTAGACGAACCAAAACATCCAACCAATTAACCCCAAACTAACCTGGAAGTCGTCGTCCTCAAGCTCGACAATACTCAGAACCAAGGGCCTCCGTTCTTGGCCAATTCGTGGGTGATGTCCTTCGAAATCGATGTGGTTGGTTTCCTTTTGCTCCCAGAAGACTAGAACGGCCCTTAGTTTAGCTCGAATGTCCCCACGATTTGATCTTCGATTTTCCCTCCAACTGGTTTTCCCTTCGAACTGGAACTTGGGTTCCTAGACAAAACGGGCTCCAATCTATACCACTCTAGCACCTTCGTGTTTCTGTCACTCCCAGAAGTCTCCCTATGTGTTTAGATTTGCCTCAAAGCCCGTAGGAATTGAACTCTGAGTTTTCCCCCCCAAAAACCCGAAACTGTTTCCTCACCGTCTCTCTCAACCTCAGCCCTCACACTGATGCACCAAATGACCCAAACGAAACCTCTCCTCACTCTCTTACACGGTTGATCGATCAATGTGGCCAACAACTCGTGGGAGACCAACTGTGGTCTCTAAAAATGGTTTCCTGCACGCACAGAGACCACGACCATTTTCTAAACTCTCCCGTGCACTGAGCTCAGATCGGTCGTCCATGTGTGCCTCCCACTGCCTCAATTCTCATAAACAAAACCCACTCACCAGTCCACTAAGCCATAAACAATAGCACGCCCAAAACACCACGGCATGGCCGTGTGCTCTGTTTTTCACGGTGGTGCTACAGTAACCGCCGTGAAATGACCAAAATGCCCCTCTGTGTAATAATTACCAAAATGCCCTCCAACTTCCGTGACCTGTAACTCAGTCACCCGATGTCCATTTCAAGCATGCCGTCTGTCGTTGTACTCGGGGTGTCGAGACGAACATAACGGTCTTCGAGTCAAGTGAAAACCAAATGTCAAACTAAAAGTCAACTTTTTCCCTTTATAACGCCCAAATTACGATAATGCCCCTGAACTTCCGAACGTAATAACTTTCACCCTGTTCGTCCGAATCGGACGTGCCACCTGTCTATGAACTTGTGACGTCCTGAACTACGTCACGGTCATCGGTCAACGTCCGATCGACCCTCCAATCAAAAAGTCAACAATTTGACCATACGAATCACAAGGGTAAAAACGTAATTTTATTCAATATTTTACAATATTACATTTTCTGAATTTCCGGGGCGTTACAATCTCCCCCCCTTAAGAAATTTCGTCCCGAAATTTCAAGGAAACAAATAGGGGAACTGTTCTCGCATCTGCGCCTCGGGTTCCCATGTGGCTTCCTCCACATTCTGGTTCCTCTAGAGAACCTTTACCAGAGGAACGGTCTTCCGACGTAATACTTTATCCTTTCGGTCTAAAATCTGTACCGGCCGTTCTTCAAAACTCAAATCCTCTCGGAGTTCAATGGGTTGTTCCTCCAGTACATGAGATGCGTCGAACACGTATTTCTGCAACATCGACACGTGGAAAACATCGTGGACCTTCGAAAGCTCTGGCGGTAGTGCCAACCTGTAGGCCACCGGGCCAATCCTCTCCGTGATCTCATAAGGTCCGATGTAACGAGGGCTCAACTTTCCTCGCCTGCCAAATCTCACTACACCTTTCCAAGGGGACAGTTTTAGAAATACCCGATCTCCGACCGCAAACTCAAGATCTCTAATCCGATGGTCCACGTAGCTCTTTTGTCTGTCCTGGGCTGCCTTGAGCCGATTTCTGATGAGTTTGACCTTCTCGGTTGTCAGTTCCACCAATTCGGATTTAGTCAGCTTCCTTTCACCCACATCCGTCCAACACAACGGGGTTCTACACTTCCGTCCGTACAAGGCTTCGTACGGAGCCATCCCAATGCTCGCCTGATAGCTGTTATTGTAGGAAAATTCCATCAAGGCTAGATGTGATTCCCAAGTGTCCTGAAATTGCAGAACGCAAGCTCGCATCATATCCTCCAATGTCTGGATGGTCCGCTCAGACTGGTCGTCAGTATGAGGATGACAGTACTGAAACGGAGTTTCGTCCCAAAGGCTTCCTGTAGACTTTGCCAAAACCGAGAAGTAAACCTCGGGTCTCTGTCAGAAACTATTGATTCTGGAGTACTGTGCAACCGGATGATCTCGTCGATAAATAACTGAGCCAACTGTGTCATCCTGAAGTTCTCTCGCACCGGCAAGAAATGAGGTGATTTCGTAAGTCTGTTGACAATCACCCAAACTCCATCGTGGCCTCTGGGTGTCCTAGGAAGTCCAAACACAAAATCCATTGTTAGGTGATCCCATTTCCATTCTGGGATAGGTAGTGGTTGCAAGGCTCCATAAGGTCGTTGTCTCTCAGCCTTCACTTGTTGGCAAATCAGACACCTAATGACAAACTCGGCAATCTCCCTTTTCATACCCGGCCACCAATAGTGTTCTCGCAAGGTACGATACATCTTGTCCCACCAGGATGCATCGCGTAGGCCGAACTATGAGCTTCGGCCAAGATCTCCTTCTTCAGTGCCTCAACGCCGGGCACGCACAACCGTCCTTCTTTTAGCAAAGCTCCATCCTCTCTGACTGTGAAATCTAGCCGCTCACCGGCTTCCGCCTCAATCCGAAGCACACACGAGACAGGATCTTGAGATTGAGCCTCAACGATCCGATCGATTAAGAGTGGTCTCACGTGAAAGTTAGCCAGCAAGACACCTTGGCTATCCAGTCCCAAATCAATGCTAGTTTTGCGGACTTCAACCAAAAGTGGCAAATGAACCGTCCGTAGGTGTGCTACAGAATGCGTCGACTTCCGGCTTAGAGCATCAGCCACCATATTGGCTTTCCCAGGGTGGTACTCAATCGTGCAATCATAATCCTTAATCAGCTCTAGCCACCGTCGTTGCCTCACATTTAACTCCTTCTGAGTGAACAAGTACTTCAGGCTTTTGTGATCCGTGAACATTCTGCAAGTCGCACCATACAAGTGATGTCTCCAAATTTTCAACGCATGCACAACAGCAGCTAACTCCAAGTCGTGCGTAGGATAATTGCGCTCATGCGGCTTCAACTGGCGCGAAGCATAGGCAATCACTTTCCCATGCTGCATTAGCACACATCCCAAACCCTGTAAGGATGCATCACTGTACACCTCGAATTATCCGCTGTCGTCTGGAAGGGTCAGTATAGGAGCAGATGTCAACCTTTCTTTTAGCTCCTGAAAACTGCGCTCACAATCGTCATCCCAGACAAACTTGATTCACTTCCGCGTCAGTCGCGTCAACGGGGCAGCAATGGTAGAGAAACCCTCTACAAACCTCCTGTAGTAACCAGCCAAACCCAAGAAACTTCTGACCTCAGTGACGGTCCTCGGTTGTTCCCACTTCGCCACTGCCTCAATTTTCTGAGAATCCACATTGATTCCGTCTGTTGAGATCACATGCCCCAAGAAACTCACGCTCGTCAACCAAAACTGACACTTGCTGAGCTTCGCATACAACTGGTTTTCCCTCAAGGTACCTAGCACCATCCTTAAGTGTTCCTCATGCGCTTCCGCACTCCTCGAGTAGACTAGGATATCGTCAATGAACACGATGACAAAGCGATCCAAGTATGGCTGCAACACTCGGTTCATCAAATCCATAAACGTTGCGGGTGCGTTGGTCAAACCAAATGGCATTACAAGGAACTCATAATGACCATATCGGGTCCTAAAGGCTGTCTTGGGTACATCCTCATCCTTAACCCGCAACTGATGATACCCAGAATGAAGATCAATTTTGGAGAAGTACTGCGCTCCTCGCAGCTGATCGAACAAATCATCGATCCGAGGCAACGGGTATTTGTTCCTCACTGTTATTTTATTCAATTGCCTGTAATCAATGCAGAGTCTCAAACTCCCATCATTTTTCTTCATAAACAACACCGGGGCTCCCTAGGGGGATACACTCGGTCGAATAAATCCCATCTCAAGTAATTCTTGTAACTGCGCCTTCAGTTCTTTCAACTCAGCTGGAGCCATACGATACGGAGTCTGAGAAATAGGTTGCGTACCTGGAACCAGATCAATAGTGAACTCGACATCTTGATGCGGTGGCAATCCCGGTAGATCCTCCGGAAAGGCATCCGGGAACTCCCGAACTATCGGTATATCCTCCACCCTCAATGGTGCAGCTCGTGAGTCCAACACTTGGGCTAAGTATCCCTGGCACCCCTTCCTCAACAACTTACTTGCCTTCAGGGCTGAAATTACTCCGACAGGAGTTGCTCGTTGTATTCCCTGAAAGGTGGTTTCCGATAACCCAGGGCTCCAAAAAGTAACCTTCTTATCGACACATTCGATAGAAGAATGATGGAGCGTCAACCAATCCATTCCCAAAATGACATCAAAGTCGTGCAAGTCCAAGAGTATCAAATCTGCTACCAGTCCAACGTCACCTACCATTACGGGGCACTCCCGCAACACTTGGTTCACCACAAATACATCTCCTGTGGGTGTACTCACATCCAAGTCGCAGTCCAAAGCGGACACCTCTCTACCCGCCAACAACTCACAGTCCCGTGATATAAATGAATGAGTAGCTCCGGGATCAATTAAAGCACAAACATCATGCCCAAAGATCGTGAGTGTACCTGTCACAACACCAGGTGCTGCCCTGGCCTCCTGCTGCGTAACAGCAAAAACTCGGGCCTGTGGTCCACCTGCTCGCCCACGGCCCCGGCCCCTCTGTCCATTAGCCGCTCCAGCACCACCTCCTCTAGTACTCCCAGTCCCAGAAACTGCAGTTGTGCTCCGTCCCTGCTCTGCACCACCCCGACCTGCGCCACCACCCTGTGGAAAAGATGGACACTCCCTCCGATAGTGGCCCCGCTCGCCACAGAAGAAACAGATAACACTGGAAGCATCTCGAGCAAAACCACCACTCTGCCGTCCTATGGAAGCAACCGAAGTCGCGCTCGCCTGCAGAGCAGTCTGCCCCCTAGGCGCTCGGAATCCGGGGCTCTGATAGTTATCCGGCCTGCCATAACGATCATTGCCTGCAGATGAGGCTCCACCATAACGTCCTTTCTTCGGGGCTCTCTGACCATACGATCCAGGATATGAACGCTCTCGACGTTGTCCACCACCAGAGTACTGTGGACGTGTCGGGAGACTAGCCTCAACCCGCACTGCGGCATCAGATAACTCCCTGCGAGTAGCAAAAGCTCCGGCCGTCACAATGGCCCGTATCTCACCCCGTAGGCCAAGCTCAAACCTACGACATTTCTCAGCCTCAGTAGATACAAAGGTAGGAGCAAAACGGGCTAGCATCTGAAACTTCTGCTCATACTCCGCTACCGACATGCTCCCCTGCTGGAGCTGCAGAAACTCGGTCTCCCTAGCATCGCGGAATGAACGGGGATAATACTAATCCAGAAACCGTTCACGAAAGGTCTCCCAAGTCACTGTACGGCCATCCCAACCCGACAACTCCAGAGTGTACCACCACTCATAAGCAGATCCATCAAGAAAAAAGGTAGCCAATACAACCCGCTCCTCAGGAGGACAGTGCATCACAATAAAAATCCGTTCGAACCGAGAAATCCAACGGTGAGCATCCTCGGGATCCGCTCCACCACTAAACACCGTAGCCCCAAGACGCTGGGCTCGCTCGATCGAAGCACTCTCGGCATCGTCATCAGGTCGTGGAGGGGGTTCGCATCGCGGAGGCATGGCCGATCGTCCTTCTCTGAAAGAGGCATAAGTTAGTACAATAATCAAGGCACACCCGAGTGCCAGACATGAATCGTAAACCAAGGCTCTGATACCAATTGACAGGACCCACCCCGATCATCGCCTCGATAATCGGGAAGCATCCTGCTCCCGTCTGACAATCAAATCCAAAAGACCGGAAAACTAAATAATATTACATCACACCCATTGTCAGACCAGGGAGATTAAAACAAATACACCCGACTGGACGTCAAGTCCAGAGTTTCACAGAGCATAATATTACAAAACAGGTTAAAGAACAAATCCTACTCTGTGAACTAACTACTCCGCAGCGGAAAACTTTATGCCTCTGCCTTTGCCTCGGCGCTTGCCCCCGCACTTGTACCACGACCTGGAGGGAATTTAAAACAACAAAGTGTGAGTGGACCGAATCATAAGTTTTACAGGAAAACAGTTTTCCGAAATCGGGTTCGCCCTCCAGTTTTGTAACACGCATGCATAACTAGATATTCGAAAAGAAAACCGCGTATTTAATCATTCGAAAACTCTTTTCCGAAACATGTGTAAAACGTGACAGAAAATCATCACAGCTCGAGTAAAATGATATAATATTACCAAAATCCACAAACCGTCGTCTGGAAACATCATTTACGCAAATCAAGTAAAAAAAATGCATCAACAATCACAATTAAACCGTTGGATCCATCCGAGTCTTTAAACTCAATATTAGGCCATCCTGGGATATCAACGAGTCTTTAAACTCAAAACATGATCAATAGGCCTCGGGGGTATCACAATAACCGAGTCTTTAAACTCAATCCGGGTCTTTAAACCCAATTTTCGGGCCCGCCCCCGTCATCAATAAACCGGGTCTTTAAACCCAAAACCAGATCCAACAATCAACCAGGTCTTTAAACCCAAAACCGTTTTTAAACACAATATACCAGGACACATCATAAACCGTTTTCCAACATCATTCCGAAATCATATCTCGTCATAATAGGACGTATGTCCGAATTCACATGCAAATTCAAAAACATGCAATTCCCGAAATCACTTCACAATTATAATTAAACATCATAAATCCGTAACATGCATAATCATATCCAGATACTTCATCAAAACATCATTCATGCATAAGCGAAAATCATAACCTCGAAATGCCTGAAATACGATGAATATCTCGAAAAGCGTGAAAACACGTAAAACCGAAATATCATATCACCATCATAAAATCATATGTAAAACCCTAAGATAAATAAGTAAAATAGTCATGCATGCCCGGTTTAGAAATCAAAAGTCCACTCACGGTTTAAGGACGCGTCAATCGCGCCCCGTGCGCTCCTCAGTAGCTTCGGAAATGTCCGGGCCTGTAAAAACGTACAAGAAGGGTTACAAACATCCTCAAATAGCTCGTATGATTTTCCCTAATTTTCTGGATTTTTCGACGAAATAAACCTTAAGGACCTAAACTTCCGAACTCACGAAATTATCCCGGACAACTCCCGAACAACTCGAATCCTAAAGGTAAAATGTTAATTAGACTGAAAGGAACAAATTCCATGTTGACCGTGATCGGAGATGACATTACACGCGCCGTCACGCGCCGCCCAAAGTGGCTGCGCGTGAAGGCCACGCGCCAAGCTACAGTACTGTCTTCCTCACCCGATTAGCCTGATAAACGGGTCTGATACCCGCGGTTCAACCCGACCAATTAACTATCCAATCAAACTCAATTGTTCCCATTATTGATCCTAAAGTGTTCCATAATCAATTAATTAGAGTTCTAAGTCGATTGATTACTTCGACACACCCCAAATCGTTCAACCCAAACCCGAATAGGCAAACGGGTCGTCACTCATCACTCACCCAAACCAGTGCCATTATCAAATTAACTTCACCAGCAGCTTAAGGGAACCTAGATGAACGAAAACATCCAACCAATTAACCCCAAAATAACCTGGAAGTCGTCGTCCTCAAGCTGGACAATACTCAGAACCAAGGGCCTCCGTTCTTGGCCAATTCGTGGGTGATGTCCTTCGAAATCAATGTGGTTGGTTTCCTTTTGCTCCCAGAAGACTAGAACGGCCCTTAGTTTAGCTCGAATGTCCCCACGATTTGATCTTCGATTTTCCCTCCAACTGGTTTTCCCTTCGAACTGGAACTTGGGCTCCTGGGCAAAACAGGCTCCAATCTCTACCACTCTAGCACCTTCGTGTTTCTGTCACTCCCAGAAGTCTCCCTATGTGTTTAGATTTTCCTCAAAGCCCGTAGGAATTGAACTCTGAGTTTTCCCCCCAAAAACTCGAAACTGTTTTCTCACTGTCTCTCTCAACCTCAGCCCTCACACTGATGCACCAAATGACCCAAACGAAACCTCTCCTCACTCTCTTACACGGTTGATCGATCAATGTGGCCAACAACTCGTGGGAGACCAACTGTGGTCTCTGAAAATGGTTTCCCGCTCGCACAGAGACCACGGCCATTTTCTAAACTCTCCCGTGCACTGAGCTCTGATCGGTCGTCCATGTGTGCCTCCCACTGCCTCAATTCTCATAAACAAAACCCACTCACCATTCCACTAAGCCATAAACAATTGCACGTCCAAAACACCACGGCATGGCCGTGTGCTCTATTTTTCACGGTGGTGCTAAGTAACCGCCATGAAATGACCAAAATGCCCCTCTGTGCAATAATTACCCAAATGCCCTCCAACTTTCGTGACCCTTAACTCGGTCACCCGATGTCCGTTTCAAGCATGCCGCCTGTCGTTGTACTCGGGGCGTCGAGACGAACATAACGGTCTTCGAGTGAAGTGAAAACCAAATGTTAAACAAAAAGTCAACTTTTTCCCTTTATAACGCCCAAATTACGATAATGCCCCTGAACTTCTGAACGTCATAACTTTCACCCTGTTCGTCCGAATCGGACGTGCCACTTGTCTATGAACTCGTGACGTCCCGAACTACGTCACGGTCATCGGTCAACGTCCGATCGACCCTCCAATCAAAAAGTCAACAATTTGACCATACGAACCACAAGGGTAAAAACGTAATTTTATTCAATATTTTACAATATTACATTTTCCGAATTTCCGGGGCGTTACAGCATCCCTGATGCGTGACATCCCAAATGTCAAAATCCACACCACTGTCACAGTTCCAAGTTACGCGTGCTACCTGAGGTCTCAGTCTCCCCAAGGTCCACCTAGGTCAATGACTCGCAGATCAATGAACCTCCCTGAGTGGAGGTTTTAACCTCTGGCAATCCTACTCTTGAGTCACTATACGGATCGGTCGCTCTGTGAAATGACCCCTCACATGCAATGCCCTGTGACTACTTCAGGATACTACGAGACGTCTGGAGGAGACAACCCGCCACTCCAGGATACTACGAGACGTCTGGAGGGTAACCGTTCATGAGAATGATATATGGAAAACCATTTTATAATTCATCTCAAAACCGTTCAAAGGGCTATGCCCGGGTTTTCCATAAAACCATAAAAAATCCATTTATTCAAATCCATAAATGCATATATGGGTCCCCGACTCGAAATCATGTTTATGAAACACAATTGGGCCTCACGCCCAATTCGTAAACCAACTGGGCCCCGGCCCGATATCGTAACCAATTGGGCCTCAAGCTTGATCCTGTAAGTCAATTGGGCCTCCAGCCCGATTTCTCATTAAATCAATTGGACTCCAAGTCCGATAGTTTCCAAATCAAATGGGTCTCATGCCCGATTTCATATTTCCAATCCAAAACCATTCCATAAAACCATCATAGAACACTAGCACGTATAAGCACCGTATAAAACCAAAAACCTCGAAATTCATGCAAATACGGAAAACCATGCATCACGATCGTCATCGTAGAAATCACATATGCAAAAAATATAGAACAGTTATGCATGCATCACAATTTAGAAAATAAGGTCCACTCAAAGACCGTCCATGTTGCGCCTTGATACGCGCGCCATAAGCCTCTCCGGGCTAATCACCATCTCCGGTGTTTTCAAACTTGTCCAAATCGTACTAGAGGGTTACTAACTACTTTAATAACCTCTCATTAAAGCCCCCTATTTTCTGGGATTTTAACATACTTTTAAACTCGATCCTAAACCTTCGGACATCCTGAACTACATTGTAACGATGTCTGGTCGACTCGAAACCTAACTCAAAATGTTCGTTACATCGAAAGGATGATTTCATATGTTGAACTCATCCCCAAAAAGTGTCCCATGCGCTGTCCAAAGGCGCTGCGTGTGGAGCTCACGCACATAGGGACTGTTCATCTTCATCCTTCAGCAGACCGGTCTGAACTGGTTCACTGTAACACTGGTCCAACCGAACCAACGTGACCAGTTCAAGGCCATAACTCACCCATTTTCAACCCGTTTTCTTCCCTTCCAATTCCTATAGCTTCCTCTCCTCAATTACAACCTATCTATGTGATTTAACCCAAGAAAAACTACCTAGAACTCATTGGTTCGATTTTTCCTCTCACGGCCTAAATTTCCAGCCCACTCCCTGGGCTGCTCAGTCTTGCCCCGCCATCCAAACCCATTCCCAAGCACTCATACAAACCCAATAAACATCCCCCAATCAACAGAAAACATCGCTAACGTCCAAAACACGAAATTGAAATTTTGAACTTAACCGGGTTATCGGGTTTTTACCTGAGTTCTGGGCTTCCTCTGCCATCCACGGCGGTTCTGTCACCCTCACCGTCATCGTCCAGTCTCCCTTGCACTCTCAGCCATTCTCTTGGCCTCACACAGATTCAAATGGGGGAAGGGTTTGGTTTTGTGTTCATCGGGTGCTAGGATGATCGAATGGAAAGAAAGGGAAAAATATGCATGTATCTGTGTAATGGGAGCAATGGATGAGTAACACTTGTCACTCATCCATTGGGCCTGTTTCAAAATATCTGGGCCCACTGAGGACAAAAGTCCACCCTTCTCATAATTCATACAATAGTTCCTCGGAACTTCCGTGAACCGTTACTTTCCCGTCGAACGTCCGATTTCGAAATGCCGCCTGTCTACGGACTCGTATCGACCCGATCTACATAATGGTCCTCAGCCCTCGTGCATAGGACGGATGAAAAGTTAACTTTTTTCCCTCGTCTAGGGGAAAAATCGTAATTTTGCAATGAACAGCCATTAATCCTTGGTTAATCCGATTAGCCTCGCTAATCCATAATTAATTCTTAATTAATCCTTAAAATTAGGGAATTGTCGTTACAGTTTGATCCATTCCTTAATGCATAAGGATATAATAAACCCATAATCATTGTGCTACTGAGGTACCAAAAAATGTTTTTTATGCCAATCCAATGGCAGCACGTTGGCACATAGCTAAATTCAGCTAATATGTAACACCCCGGAAATTCGTGGATTTTAATATTGTGATTTAATGTGTGAATTGACGCTTTTACCCTTGGGATTGGTATGGCCAAATTGTTGACTTTTTGATTGATGAATAAAATGGACTTTGACCTATGACCGTGACGTAGTTCGGGACGTCACGAGTTCATAGACAGGTGGCACGTCTAATTCGGACGATCAGGGAAAAGGTTATGACTATCGGAAGTTCAGGGGCATTACCGTAAGTTGGACTTCACGGGCGAAAATTTTGACTTTTCGTTTGACAATTAATTTTCACGCGACTCAAGGACCGATAGGTAGGTCTCGACGTCCTGAGTCCGTAGACAGGCGGCACGCCGAAATCGGACTTCGTATGGCTGAGTTACGGGTCTAGAAAGTGAAGGGCAGTTTGGTAATTATTTGAACCATGGGCATTTTGGTCTTTTTGCCCTGGTTATTGTAGCAAACCGCGGGGGACATGGGCGGCACCACCATGTGCGGTGTATCTGAGTGCGATTTGTTTACTGGTGAGTGTGGGTTGGAAAGTATTGATTGTTTAAACCTTTTTGAAGCATCAAACGTGGTCTGATTCTTCCAGCTACACGATCAAATTGATTAATCGAAATTCGAAGCTTTCGGGGGACAAATTTCAGTGGACAAATTGGACACCCACGAGCCTCTGGGACGGCTTGAAATTGTATAAAACTGATTAGGACATGTGTGAGCATCACTTTGATGCAGAGATAACTGAGAACGGGTGAGGAAAACCAGAGAAGCCATTTCTAGAAAAATTGGAGGGAAAATCGGGTTTTGATTTCTGGTGACTGTTGGACCAAACCAAGGTCTGGTTTAGTCTTCTGGGAGTGTTTGGAACCCAACCGCATCAAAATCGAAGGCCATCAGCCACGGCTGAGCTAGGACGGTGACTACTGTTTTCAGGGAAATCGCAGAGCTTGGGACGACGACCTTCAGGTACTTTCAGACACAATTGATTGTTCATTTTGGTTCGTTTTGATCCGATTATACTTCCTGTGAAGTTAATTGGACAATGGGTTTGAAACCAGTGAGTTCTGGTGATTGACCCGTTTGGTTGATCACGGGTCGAAGGGCCATTTAAGGATTGGATTTGGATAATTAATAACTCAGAACTTAAATTAGATGTTTAAATAACATGTTAGGATCAAATTGGATTGAAATCGAGTAGGAATTGATGGGTAATCAACCGGGTCAAGCCGCGGGTGGCAGGCCCGAATTACAGACAAACGGGTGAAGGTGCTGACACTGTAGCTACAGTGTCAGGCGCGTGACTTTCACGCGCAGCCACTTTGGGCGGCGCGTGAGGGCGCGTTGGGGCTTATCTCCGATCACGATCAACATGAATTTTATTCCTCTCATCATTCTGAACATTTTTGGTGAATTAACCATGTTGATCTGAGATAGTTTTGATGGGTCAGTTTAGGGCCGGTTGCCTCGGGAAACGTGTTGGACGGCTTCCCCGAACCGGTTTCTGTTTCGAACTTTCTTTCGAGTAAATATTAAGGACTTGTAGTGACCCTTACGTGTGAATTGAACTGACAGGAATTGTACGATAATCTCGGTACAGGTCCGTACGCGCAGATTCGCAGCGGAATCGTACAGTGAGTGGGCCCGTTTTCATTAAACCCTTGCATGCTTAAATGTTTTCTGATTTACTTATATGTTCACATGCTGGAATCTATAAATGGTTTTGATGATATTGAAATTTCGGTTATGGCACGTTTCACGGTATTTGGGCATGAGACCCGTTTGATGAAACGTAACGATCGGTTCAGATTTTACCTATGTATACATATATGTTTGCATGTGGATATCAATGAAATGTATTTGGTACTGCACTGTATAGATCCATCCATACTATACTGTCTCCTCCGGATGAGGTACCCCGGAGTGGTCACGGACGTCTAGAACGTCCAGCGTCTATGACGCTAAGCATCGGGGATGCTGTAACCGAACAGGGTTCGGGGATTAAACTCGGAATTGAGACCCGAGTGGCACGCGTAGCCTTGTGATTGTGACCTTATTGGACGTCAGGGACGTCAGACATCAGGGATGTCGGATTGGAGTGTATAGTGCAGTGGCTAAAATTATGGTTATGGTTTTATTACATGACTTATGATTCATATTATATTATTTATGATTTTAAATGATGCTGCATGCATGTTTGGAAAACGGAGGGGTAAATTATATGTTTTACTTATCAAATGATTTTATAAACTTGAGTTTCGGTCCACTCACCCTTAATGTTTT
The DNA here is from genome assembly GCA_032719365.1 of Prinsepia uniflora. Classification (NCBI taxonomy): domain Eukaryota; kingdom Viridiplantae; phylum Streptophyta; class Magnoliopsida; order Rosales; family Rosaceae; genus Prinsepia; species Prinsepia uniflora. Next base: position 65,941,193 of record CM064866.1, read on the forward strand.
TGAATCCCCTCCAGGTCGTGATACTGAGGTAGAGGAGGAACCTGAGGCTGAGGCATAGATCCACTTCTGCGTACCTGAACCCCTGTTGGGTGGTGTACCCGCAGGTTTATGTTAGAGTCGTGCTCGCAACTTGTAGTTTGGATTTCATCCCTTGTCTGACATCTGTTTAATTCGGATTTGATGTATAACTTTAATTTGGTTATTTATGCATTTGATGTTTTTTTTGAGGTTAAAATTGGTATGAATTATCGGGTGTCAGACGGGAGCAGGGCACGTCCCCTTGTGGTCCCTGTGGGATCGGGGCGGGTCCTGTCATAATAAGTTCACATCGAATGAAATTTCCGGTCTAGTGCATTGAGCCAAGTACAATAATGTTTCTTTTGCACTTAGTTATGGAACTTTTGGTGCCAATATCACTTCATTATCGTCTGGGGGACGAAACAGATTCTTTTTAGGCTCTAGACTGTGGATAATCATGGACGTACTTGAAGGTTTTACTTTATCCTCATTAAAGCATCTCAACATCTTCTGGATGTTTCGATTGATGGACTAAAATCCCATTTGTATGGTGCTTCAGCTCTAAGTCGAGATAGAAGTTTGTTCTCCTAAGATCATTCATTTCAAATTCTAACTTTAGGTGCTTTGCAGTTTCTTTGATCTCTTCAGGAGTACTAAACAGATTCATGTCATTAGCATAAACTGCCACTATACTTGTCTTCTTAATAAACAAGCATGGACATAATTCATTATTCACGTATCATACTTCGATCAAATGTTCAGTTAGACGATTATACTATATCCACATAGATTATTTTAATCTGTAAAGTGAATGCCTAAAATGAATGGAGAGCGTGTTTCGTGGTCTAAAACTATTTACATCAGGTATGTTAAGTCCTTTGGGAACTGTTTACATCAGATCCCATAGAGATACCAAATCCGTAAGTTGCATACTCAATTTTTCGAAAACTACCAAATTGATAAGGTAGTGGTAAGTTATGACACCCATTGTTGGAGAATACGTCTCTTTATAATCAATCACAGGGCATTGAGAAAATCCTTGTGCCACTAAACAAGATTTGTGTCTCACAATCTCATTTTTCTCATTACGCTTCCTTACAAATATCTATTTAAATCCTATAGGTATAACATGGGAATGTGTAGAAATGATAGGCTCAAACACCATCATTTTCCTCAAGGAATCTAATTCAACCTAGATTATCTCTTTCTATTTTGGTCAGTCTTTTCTACGTTGACATTTATTCATCAAAGGAGTAAGGTTTGATTTCCTCAGTAGTTATTATTTCAGTAGCTACCACAAAACAAATATATCATCAATGATAATATCATTCTGATTCCATATCTCATATAAGCATGTATTTACTGGATCTCTCTATTCTTGGCTGGGGTTCGGACATTGGAATGTCCCCAATCGTTGTCTGTTCTATGATAGACCCATTATCTGGAATTATCTCATCAGATGAATAATTTGATATTAAGATTTCTAAGGGATTCGATTGTGCCAAATTTATCCTCTTCTAGGGATAAAAATTTTTCGAGCCTATTAGTCTACCTAGCTTCTAGGTAGAGACATATGACTGGTTAGCCACCATAGTTGTACATCGTCCATCATTTAGCCTATATTATCAAACATCATGGATTCCATTATCATTACGGTTATTTAACGATAATGGTTATCATCATCATATTTAATATTATCAACCTCAAAATCATATGCATAGGAAAAGGTTGAGGACTTATCTGCTCATCCCTTCGGCAAGGATGATCGAAAGCCAAGCCACGAGGTTTCAGCGATGAACAACATTGGTGGCCTGGATTTTGTAGATCGAATTATTGCAAGTTGAATAATGCAAGTGGTGTCGCTAACATGCCATTGTCGACTCTGAGAGATCAACCACTCAGCATCTGCTCTTCACGCCTAGTCCGCCCAACTAGCCACAAACCAGCAAATATGGGTCTAAGCCCAGAGTCTGAATACATTTTGGCTATGTGTTTTTCTCAAAAAATCAATGGAAAAAATGGAGACGTTCTCATGAGACTTCAAAAATTTCAAAATAGAGAGCAAGCGCCATGTGGAGGTTTAGCCGCACTGGGAGCATCATCAAGCTCTTCTGCATCGTCAAAATCTATGTTGGTCTCCTCTTCAAATCCTGCCATGTCACTACCTCTGATCCTAATTGCAGCAAAGCCATCGAGGCCAAACCTCATCAGGAGTTTGCAGAAAACCGTAGCAGTGATGGTAAAATATTCAGTTGGAAAACAACTCCATTCTGTATGCGAACAAGGAGGTTGTGTACCAGGAAAAACAGATTGTCTTTAAGGTGATCTCTGTTGATCCTAAACCGAATATTGACTCAGAGTTTGACTAGATTCAGGTACGAACTCAGACGACCTTGAGTTTCTCTATCCACTTTTTGATTGATCACTCTAATCTAGTGGTTGGTGTTTACACATGAAAAAAAAATCCACTACTAGCCAAAGTGAGGATTTTCTAAATTAAAGATCCAGCCCGATGAAAATTCAAAGTCCAACTAGTATCCACATGTTGTATCATAGGGCACCACGAGAGTGATTGATGCAATCATGCTAATACGACGCTGAAACCGTCAGAAGGTTTAAAAGGAGTGTGACATGATGAAACTACTGAGAGTTTCATTTCATGGTTTAAAAGACTAAAGATAAGTGTAGGTTCCCCGTGAACAATGCCTAGATGATAGCCATTGTTCAAAGAGCGCTGAGGTTCTTATTAAGGAAAAGGTTCGATGATACTTTTTCAAATTTACAAGAGATAGTGGTATCTGCGTCGAAGTTTTAGAGATTGCTGGAGACGAAAAATGGCATGTAGAAGCATAAATCTAAAGTACCCCATTTCTAAAAGAATAAAATGCTTGTACACCAGGTAGACCAAAAAGATGTTGAGGAGGAATCCTCGAAAAATGGAGAGGTGTAGGTTCTAGAGGTAGCTACTGTTGAGATCCAAGCTACGGATAAAAAGCTCGTGACCATAAAACCATTTATAAAACCCATGTGAGATCATAAACCCACTAATCTGACTGGAGGATACTTTGCCAATAAGGTCTCAATTTTCACCTCATACCTATTCGACCTAACCAAGGCCAAAGAAATATATGATGAACTGGTCAAGACAAAAGTGATCAAATCAGATCCTGAGCAAGAGATGCTTAGACCAGAAGAAATCAAGGGAAGGTAGTTTTTCAAATGGCATGTATCACCACACCACTCCACAGAAAATTATGCCCACTACAATCCAAAGCTTGATCAACTAGGGAAACATCGCCCTAGCCTCAATACCAAAAACAACAATGGCAATGGATACTAACCCATTCCTTATGACTTCTGTGAACATGGCCAACCTATAATGTCCATGGCCTGAAAAAGGAAAGGTCACCAACGAAGGTCAACCAAAGGCTCTTTAGGAAACTCAATAGCCTGGGAAGTCATCAACTACATTCGTTGGGGGTCTCGTCCAATGTATCAAATGCAGGACATATTGTATGCTAGAAATCCCTACCCTATGCGCTGAGATAGATTTAGAACTTAAATGATCGAGAGGAAAATGGGATGAGGATTTCCTCAAGATTCCCAAAATCAGATACAGACCTCATAGTTCGAAAAAAAGCTCCCTCGAAATTCCATATTTCAAAGACTAGGGGATATCAAGAAGAAACAAAAACGGCCAGCTAATTAGTGAAATCCCAAGGGCCAAAAAGTCACTTTGTCGGGACCAACAAGAACCCGAGTTGGGAAGGCCATCATCCAAGATAGATGATGGTATATGGTTGGCAAGAATGAAAAGCCAACAAAAGAATTAGGAAGGACTGCCAAGTGCAGGATCTAGAGATAATATCGAGCCTACAAACAAACGCAAAAGAGCTTGGGGGGAAACCCTGCCAGTTGTAATATCCCACATCGTTTAAGGGGTCCTAAGGGATGTGCCTTATATATGTAAGCACCCCTTCATCCAATGTAATTCGTTTTTGGGGTGTGACCCCCCAGGGTAAATCAGTGTAGGCAAGTGCCCACATGTCTTGGGAAGAACGGTGAAAAATCCTACATCGCTTGGGAAAGAAAAGGTGAAGTGCCTTATATGTGTGGACACGTATCTATCTAGCATAAGGCCTTTTGGGTGCTCACTAATTTTTGGTTTGGTTGGAACTCCAAAGTTAAGCGAGTTTGGACTGGAAAATCTCATGATGGATGACCCACTGTGAAGTTGCGTGTGAGTTTCCAGAAACAAAGCCGGGCTAAGCCCAAAGCGGGTCTGGTTGGAACTCCAAAGTTAAGCGAGTTTGGACTGAAAAAATCTCATGATGGATGACCCACTGTGAAGTTGTGTGTGAGTTTCCAGAAACAAAGCCGGGCTATGCCCAAAGCGGATAATATCGTACTAGATAGGTTGGGTCGTGACAGTATGGTATCAGAGCCCAGCCAATACCGGAATTGGTTGTGCCAGCGAGGACGCTGGGCCCTAAGGGGGAAGGATTGTAATGTCTCACAACGCTCGGGGGGTCCTGGGGGGATGCGCTTTATATGTGTGGGCACCCCTCCATCCAATGCGACATGATTTGGGGGAGGGGAGGGGGGGGGGGGGGGGGGGTGACTCCCAGGGAAAATCCGTGTTGGTAGGTGCCCACGTGCGTGCAGGGCATGTGTGTCGGGTCGTGAAAGTTTGGTATCAGAACCCAACCCCGAGTGGAATTGGTTGTGCCAGTGAGGACGCTGGGTCCCAAGGGGGAGGATTGTAATGTCCCACATTGCTCGGGGGGTCCTGGGGATGCGCCTTATATGTGTGGGCACCCCTCCATCCAATGCGACGTGTTTTGGGAGTGTGACCCCCAGGACAAATCTGTGTGGGCAAGTGCCCACATGTGTGCAGGGCCGGCGTGTAGTGGGGTTCCAAGTGGATAATATCGCATTTAAGGAAGCGGGGCATCTCCAGGAATTACAGGTCTGGGGCGTCTTAGAAATTACGCATTTGAGCTCTCCCGGGAATTACACATCCGGGTTTTCCCAGAAAAACCTCGGATGTGTAATTCGCGAATTGCTCTTAGATGCATAACTCCTGAGTTTTAAGTATTGGTTTATATTTGATATTTATTTTGTATCCAGATGTTTTATGATAATTCTTTGAAATGGATTTCAGAAATGTGGGAGGGAAAAGTGTCACCATCTAAATATATCTCTCATGAAAAATGACCAAAATGCCTTTCAAGTAAAAATTACCAAAATGCCCTTAATTTCTTTTGACTCGTATTGTTGTCAATTAGTCTCCAATGTTGGCATGCTGCCAATCTACTCAGGAGTTCGAGATCTTTGTAATAGTCTTTGCAGAACGTGCAACAAATACTCGGGGTAAAAAAGTCAATGGTTGACCTTCTAAGGGTAAAATCGCCATTTCCATTTAATTTTTCAAATTTTATTTTTCTCGAATTTCTGAGTCGTAACAACCTACCCCCTAAAAAAATTTCGTCCTCAAAATTTTAAACCACTAGTTGGGGTAGAATCGAGAATTACCTTATATAGGATTTAGTTTTACAATCACAGCTAATTATACCAACAGGTTTCCTTGCAGGGACTAACTTTTAGGAAACATATCCGTCTTATCTTCATACTCAGATTGGACAACTGGGTATCCAAAAAGTTAATCAACTTATCGACTTAAACACAAACGACTTCGGAATCTCGTATACTCTAACTAAATTACACAAGAAATCTCCAAATTATCACGATAGTACCAAACATTACTCATGAGCTGTATCATATATTGAAATTTTATGAACAATAAATTACAATCCTCATAATATAAATCATAAATCAAGAATCAAACCATATTAGTAATCAAATCAATATAAAGAAACATCGATTCATAACAAGAATCACACTTAGCAATCGTTTCTCAAAGTTTGAAAATCAACCATTATAATCAAACTGACCTGGGAAACTGTACTAAAAAATATCCGAGTCATGCCCAAGCATTTATCATATTAACAATAAATTATCCACTAATACACACAAGCCTCATAACCAGGCTTAACCAATTCTCAGCTCGAACTTCCGTCATAAATTATCATAGCACTACGCATAAACTACCCAGAAACATCAAAAAGCATTATCTGAGCCAAGTTTAGGAACTGCATTAATGCACCATCCAGACACGTCTGGGAACTACACGAAGCACCATCTAGACAATTACATCATCCCTCGAGAACTGCACGAGGCACCATTTGGGTTATCCCAACATCCCTTGGGAACTGCACAAATCACCATCCGGGTTATCACAACATCGCTCAGGAACTGCACGAAGTACCATCCGGGTTATCACAATAATACCGGTAGGCATAGCCACTCAAAAAAAAAAAAACAGAGTCCAACTCGACATCTGAATCTTCATACAATATCAGTCTCAAGAAACAGAGCCCAACTCGACGTCTGAGACTAACTAACCATCATATCATATAACCACTTGGGGATACAACATCCGAGTGTCCGTTCAGAGATACAACATCTGAGTATCAACCACATAACTCAACCACTCGAGAATGCAACAACCGAGTGGCCGCCTAGGGATACATCATCTATCCGTAACCCAGCAATCTGAGAAGGGTTGTCCAAAAATACACACATATCGAGAAACAAATATTACACATATCAATTTCTAAAACGAAATTCACATTTCGAGATTCGGGACTAACCCCAAAACACAGTTTTCATGAAACCTTATAAAACATGCATGTGAAGCAGTCAATAGTTTCCCCAAAAATAACCAAGTAATCATTTGAAAATCAAATTCAAATTATGTCGACGTATATCCAATCCTTAAAAGTCATATCATTATTCTGAAATCCAGGTGTAAACCCAACTCAATTTCCATAAACCTCGTAAAATGTGCAATTTAAATCAATTTAAAATTTTCGAAATTATCAATAACCATTTAAAAACCAAATTCAAATAATGGCCACAAATCATACAATACTCTAGACTCATATTTTAGGTCAACCTAAATTCCAGAACAAACTTCAGCTCAACATTGTTTATAACAAAAATCTCGTAAAACGTATTTTTCAAATAATTGTCATAAAATAAAAATCAATCATACACGAACCATCATCATATAAATCACATATTTAGCATCTTATATTTTAAAGACGAGTTTTGCAATAACCATGCCCTGATACCAAGTTGACATGATCCACTCTTAACTTACTTTGACAATTACACTTGGTCCTACTCCCATATGACAACAATCTTGAAATTACCATGATTACTTTAACCGTTGCCAGACAAAGGATATTCTTAATTGTATTTATATTTATATCATGATAAGTCGACCAAACAGAGTTCTACCTTCATGGGTCACTGCCCACATCCAACCCGCTTAACCACGTCAAGAGGTGGAATTTTTAAATTTATTTAATCCAGGCCTTATTATTATTAATAAATACTATGCTTAATTATGGCCGCAAAATAATTAAAGTAAAGAAGGTAAATTGCATATTTACCTAAAAAAAACATCACGCTTATAATCCGAACATATTCATATTAATACCCAAATATAATCACAATAATATGATCATATCCTTAATCACATATTTTCAATTGCTCCATCATATTTCATTACTAAAAATTGAACCTTGCTTAATCCTCCCCCCCCCCCCCCCCCCCCCCCCCCCCAATTAAAAAAATTTACCTTAATTTCCTCTAATTATTCAAAAATAAACTTTAATTTAAAACATAAATATAATATATTGAAAATTTAGAAAAATATTCAGATGATGTTGATTTAAGTCACAAATTATACCAATAAGTTCAAGATTCCAAGATAAAGGACTTTCATGTCGATCGCACCACTAGGAACCATTGGACGCGCCATCACACGCCGTCGTGCCTTCCACGAGTGGCCTTCACGTGCGACTGTAGTGCAGTTGCAAGGCTACTCGCCTCTGTCTTCCAACTGGGTCTGCAACCCAGGCCGGCCTACCCGGAAGGTTGACCCGACTCTTAACCACTCATTTCATCGTTATTTCTTATGTTTTTTTGTACTAAGATTCACTACATCGATTCCAGAAGAGGATCTATAAATTCAAAGTGAAAGAAAATGTATCTCCATGCTTAACCCGAATCCACCATTTTCGGCTATGGGTCATACACCATGTTTTTCGCCTTCCCATGTCAAACTTCTTCTTTAAGAATGATCCTAGGACCTCCACGAACATCTTGGTATCCTTAGTTCGCCACTAAAAGGCCTAAAAACGTCTTGATGGCCCACAATCAAGTTTGAACATTCACGGGTTTGTTCATGGCCATGGTTTTGGGGTGTCTCAACCTCTCAAGTTTCCCTTCTGGTCCTTTTCCCCCCTTCTTCTTCCTTTCCTTCCTTCCCTCTCTTTTCTCTTTCTCATTTCTCTCATTTTTCTTTTCTTTCATCATTTTCTTTTTTTCGATTACTACTTGCCAAAGCCACCCACACCCTAAGCTTCACACACACACACACACACACACACACACACACACACACACACACACACACACACACACACACACACACACACACACACACACACACACACACACACACACACACACACACACACACACACACACACACACACACATATATATATATATATATATATATGTAGGTCGGTGGACAATTAGGGAGGGAAAGGTCCAAAGTTTTCTAGAAAAGTGTCACCATCCAAAAATATCTCTCAAGAAAAATTCCCAAAATGCCCTTAAATTATTTGGACTCGTATTGTTGTCAATCAGTCTCCGACCTTGGCGTGCCACTTGTCTTCGAACTCAGGAGTCTGAGACCTTCGTAATGGTCTTTGCAGAACGTCCAACAAATGCCCGGGGTCACAAACTCAACGTTTGACCTTTTAAGGGCAAAATTGTCATTTCCATTTCATTTTCCAAATTTATTTTTCTCAAATTTTTGGGTCGTTACAGATTATGACATGGAGGAGGCCACATGGCAACCCGAGGCACTATTGCGGGCACAATATCCATAGTTGTTTAAGGGACAAGTTTGAATTTCGGGGAAGAAATTCTTTTAGGAGAGTAGATTGTAACGACCCGAATTTTAGTTCTGAAAATTATTAGGTAAAATGACTAGTTTTCCCATGTTTATATTTTTAACGCATAAACTTTGATATTTGGCTATGGAAATTTGTTGCACGTCTACCTATGATCATTATGTAGGTCTCGGGATTTGTTTTACATGGACTAGCGGCACGCGTTAAATGGATTTTGTACGAGGAAGTTACAGTTCTAGAAACTTGAGGGGTACTTTGGTCTTTTGGTGTTTGAGATCTTCTAGGAAGAGGATCATATTCCTTCTCCCTTATCTTTCTATTTTGGGCATTTTTCACACCTAACTCTTCTTTCTCCCACCCGTGAAACCCAAAGAATACCCAAAATTGTGGATTTTGATTTGAGGACATTCTATCCTATTTGGTTGCACTAATCACATTCCTCTCCTCCCCTACAATCAACAACATATTATCCATCGAAGGAAAGGACCGCAAAATAGCCCGAAATTGCAAAGGAAGAAAAATATGAAACTTTCGAGCCTTTTCCAGAAAATCTAAGTACTTTCTTAAAATTTTAGGTTTATATTTGAGTTTCTGGGTTGAGTAGATAAATTTCCATTATTAAAATGCTTGATTTGATTGAGAATTGAGAAAGTTATGAAGATTTGAAATTTAGGCCAAAATGGAGTTTTCCAGTGAGGTTTCGACAAACCAGACGGCGACACCCACGCTGGTCGTCTTCTCCAATAGAATATTCCAGTGATAAGGGTAGCCGTCAGCCTTCCACTGGCTCGTGGCAGCATATAGGGCATTTCCATGGCTCACAGCAGTGCTTGTTTTTAAGCTCTTGACGATACGAATCAAATGGAACCTGCTTGGCTGTTTCAGTCTAATCGGACATCAATTGGGGGTTCTTCTAGGCCTCTGAAGTGACGATACTTAGGTTTAGGATGTGTATATTATCTTAGGATTTTGGGGGTTCGAATGCAGGTTTATGTTTATCATTAGTGACCTATGATTATTCCTTTTGATAGGAAATATCGATTTAGGGACCTTGGAAGCGCACGGCTCGAGATTGAGCTCAATTGAACAGTTTGTGAGTGGATATTTATTTTTATAATTTTAATGCATGCATATTTAACTATTTTTAACTATTTTCTTATCCAATATAGATTGAGATGGTTTGAATAATTATTCTAAATGTGGTGCGCTATGGGCTGTTATCTGATGATTTATGATTTTAGAATAATTATTCTGCTTATTGTTCTGAACACATATTTTATGGATTTTTGTGAAAATTGTGTTTTGTGCTCAGGCCCTAACTGAAATGTTTTGACTTGGATTTTGAATCAAGGATTTATTTGAAGGAAGGTTTTGGCTTGAGTATTTGAACTGTTTTCCATTGCTGACTATCCACGAGAGATATTGTGATTACCTTTTTCTCGGACTAGTATCACGGAGTGTGTCTCCACTAGATTCTAGGGGTTGTATCTTCCTGGACTGGCATAAGGAAGTATGTTTTCTCCAGCTCCTAGGGCTATCTACACATAGTACGGATTTCCCAGCCAGATGGCTCATACAATGAGATATGGCTTGGGGTATGTTCCTAGTCAGCTGGCTCAGATTACGAGCTGCAACTTGGAAGAATCAAGGATTAGTCGGGAACTTGATTTATGGTATTTGTGTCTAGGTTTTCTAGAAAGTTTTTACAATCGAGGATTTCAAGAAAATGGGGGCTATATGAGTGCTTATACATTTTATGTTTTCTTATTAATCGGCCCATAATTTTTTAACTTCAATTTTATATGTGGAACCCATATGGTTTATAACTTGATTCTAGATGTTTCTTATTATGCATGTATGTTTTAGAAACTAGAGAGTAAATCGTATTTTTTTCTCAGTAAATGTGTTTTAACATGCTCGTTTTTGTTCACTTACGCATGTTTATTTTTGCTCACTTACGCTTTTACTGGTTTTGAAATCCCTCCAGGGTTTTGATTAGTGTCGGGAGCTACTCTTGGGGAGGAGGCATTCACTAACAGCTACACACTCATTGAAAACTATGGATTAGTGTTTGTACCCTAGTATTATTGTTATTCTAGTTGCTATGGTTGTCTACTGGTATCTTGTAACCATTTGTTTGCACGGTTTGTTGAGCGAAACTTGAAAGGTTATCCCTTATCTAACACATGAGAATATTTTGAGATTTTTTGTTTAATTTGTCTGACAGGAACAGGACGTGACAGGGTTATTTTGGTGTTTTCGAGACGAATCCCATGAATTTTTCTTAAATTCCATGGAACTTGAAATTTATCATCCAAACATACCCTAAGAGTTCCAGCATCATGAGCCGAGATTTAAATGTTCAAAACTAGTTTGGTTAAGTCCAAATTGATTAAAAAAAAAACTACACCCAACAACATAATTGTAGCCGAGCTTTCCCAAACTAGGCATTTTCAAGTCTTTTCTTACCAGAACAACAAATTCATTTTTGAAGAATTGTGATTTCAGTAGTTTGCTTTTTACAAAATCAAAAGTATTGGATGAACTTTATTAACTGTGGAGCCATAAATCACCAGAAATTGTGGAACTACCACAAGACCCATAAATCATATAATGTTCAAATTGCCCCTAGTAATGACATTAATGACTCACAAACACTCATACATTAAATAATGTATTCACCACCTAAATATATTATTTAATTGGGCTAAAACTTTAATAATATTAATATTCTTCCCGAAAATTAATTGTCATTATTCTTAATAATGAAGCATTATTATTAATATTGAATTATTATAATTGTCATTATTATTCTTAATAATAAAAAATTATTACATAATATATTTTTAATAAAAGATATTATTTATTAATTATAATGTCCATCGACCAATCAGAACGCTTTGTGACTCTCAAGGCTTCTCTATAAATAGTGGAGCTCATTTCATTTTCAAGGTAACTCGTTCTCTTTGCTTTTGAAGTATTTTCTACCTCTCTCAAAGCTTACTTAAGTATCAAAGTGTTGTTAGTTGAGGTACCCCCCCCCCCCCCCCCCCCCCCCCCCCCCCCCCCCGGACTTCAACCTTAATTTCGATTGTCTCTTGTTTACTGTTTGTAAAGATTGTGAAGATTTTGTTAGGCAAGTACGATTTCTACTTCAGCATTAACATTTTAGAATTTAGGGTTTTAAGTGGAAAATTATGCATAAATGTAGTGGTGGGTAAGTTTATGGATAAGCATTTAGTCCTCAGGTTTTGATCGAGCGACTAATCAAATAAGGGTACTGTTGGATTTCAAATTTGGTGGATAAGGGTTTTTTCATTGTTTGTGAAAATTTTTGTCCTTGATTGTCCAGAAAATTGTATTGTTTGTGTTCTTATGTGTTTAAAACAAGATTGACAGGGACTTACGCACACATACGTTACGTTAGAAATCAATCGTGAAAAATCCTAGATTTATTTGATATCTTGATTTTATATTTAGCTTAATTAGAATAGAATCTTTTTCGTTCCTAATTAGGCACTTAGGCTTATTGCAGCTAGTGTATAATATGTCTTTGTACATTCAATAATACGTTTGAAAAATATTCTTCTTTCTTTTACTTTTTAACACATACAAATATTGGATACATTGGTTCATTTGTAAGAGGTACAATTTCCAGGCTATACTTTAAATAGCAAATCATTCAACAATAAAATGATCTCAAACCATCTTACACAATCCGGCAATCTTATTATAAAACCCCAAATTAGATAAACATATCCATATATGCCAACTAATTAATTTATGGGCATGACTTTTGCCCGATGAATTTTCAAGCCTCCCTTCCATTTCCCGCTCCAGACTTCATACAGACCAAAATGGAGGGTGGTGTCGGCGTTTGGATTCGCCGAAGTTTGAACTGTATGTCCCGTGGTGTTATCCGGAATTTTGAATTCTCCAGCAGTTGAATCCCGCCCTAGCGTAACCCTAGTCCAGTTGTACTTGCCATTTCTCCCTACCTTGGACATCAAGAAAACTTGTATGTCTCTCCAACCAAAAGCATCTGGTGCCAATTCTACATGAAAGCTAAGTTCATACTTCCTGTTAGGCCTTAAATCAACAGAGCCGGTTACTTCCAGCCATGAGACCTGTATCAGCTCCACGGGCTCAGCAGTGTTAGCCCTACAAAATGTGTATATCATATCATATTCTAGGCTATTTTATCGCTTACATGAAATGAGACAAGCACGTTCTTTTGTTTGATTCACACTTCAAAGAATGGCGTTAATGATATTTGAGTACAGAAATCGAGAAAATAAATCCTAGAAAATGAGATAACTTATTCCTTACTTGGGTAATTTCCAATAACGTTCATCGTTGCCCCACACAATGCTTAGTCCTCGTGGTTTGATAATGTAGCCGTCATCTTTCTGTAAACATGAATACAACTAATCTCTTTCTAGCAAAGAATTAACTAATTTACGACCATGTAGTACACATACAAAATAATGAATTAATTATTTTGACAAGCTTAATTACCAGATTTGCTATTGCAGTTGTCTCTGCATTGAAATGAGGTTTAGTAATGGCCATATTGAAATCAAATTCTGTCTTCTTTTTCTTCTTCTGCTGGTGCTGATCTGTTTTATTCTTCTTCTGCTGCCTCTAGATTTTGAATTTCGATCGGCTTTTAAGATGGAGAGGCTATCATCTTCCTAATGAGCCTTTTATAAATGCAGGATATATGGGGAAGGAGAAAGAATCTAATGCCGTGAACAAGAGAAATATGAATACAAAAAACAAAATTGAAATATGAATTGGGAATCAAGTAGTGATTTGCATATGGACATTGGACGATGTATATGAAGGTTCGTTGGCATTTTTTTTGGGTAAAAAGGTTCCTTGCCTTACCTTTCAAAAAGAAGAATATATTTGGATTACCAGCACACGGACGTGATTAAATCTTTAACATGATTACACGAGACATATATATATTCCGTTAATAAGGTCCAATGATATTTCGCTTGCATATATACAATATGAAAAGTCTCAAATGCGTTCATCGTAAGAAGCGAGGTCTTTAGGGGGAATCAGGTACCTGACACATCATAGAGCTTATCATGATCAACTTGAAGTACGGATCACACTTGGCTTGACTCAACCTCAATGAGCCAATGGTGGCCTCTACAATCCATCGAAAATTGACACCCATACGGTACCAGATAAAATAACCAAGCACGTATATGTTAAAAGATTATTATTATTATTATTATTATTCTATGGTTATTAATTTCTTGTTAATCGCCAATACCTTTTCCCTTTCGGGCCTTTCGGCATGCAATGCATAAGTATACTTCCGAAGGCATAGTTTTGTGACATAATGGAGGAACCGCAGTCCTACCTACGCCAATTGGATTGATTTATCTTTCCCACAAGGTATATTCTGCATGCAACTTGAATTTTTTGTGACGCAAAACATTTCCTTTTGAAAATGGATCCATCCAAATAATTAAGCACATAAATACCTTTGTTCCTTTGATCCAATGGGCGGAGAATAGGAGATTCGAACTTCACATTTTAGAAGGGGGAATTTTATAGTGCATATATTATAACGATACAGTTGATCCCCAAAAAAAAAAAAAAGAAAAAAAAAGACTAAAGATACAACTGGGTACGAATACACAAATGGTATTTTTACCCAGAGCTATGAGTACAATGAGATTTCTGCACAACAGAGAAGAGATACAATGCTTCCTACATTTCTTGATCAGTTCATATTTTCCAAAGCTGCAGATGCAAAAGCCAAATCTTCCGCTGTTGCCGGTTCGTGCATCTGCAGTCATAAAAAAGAACAGATGAACACCTTTTAAAAGACAAATCTAAATGTTTCAATGCTGAGTTTTGGAGGAGCTGGATTACTAGATCTTTCAGAACACAATTTTGTCTAAAGATATTTGAAACCAAATCTAATTGCAATGCATGATTTTAGCTACTTAGCTGAATTATATGGGATCAAGACATCAAAATCTTTTGTAAAACAGGCCCTTCATATATTCTATTGATATTAGCTTAGAAAGCAAAGCGATTCATGGAACATAATGCTTAGCAGCTAATATTAATATATGAAACCATAGCCAACATACACAAGGCATGACCAGCGACTGTTCTAACAAGATTTATCAGAAACAAACTTACAGATTTTGCTACAGCAAGCCAGTGAAAACAACGCAAGAATGCATCGTCCTGTGAAGGAAGGTTGTCATGATTCCAATATGTGATGCTTTTATATTTTGCATTCATCTCCCAACAGTTTGAGTTCCCTTCAGAAGTATCAGAAGCTTTTATTTTGCCAAGATTCTTTTTCCCCAGCACAACTCCTGCAGCGCAATTATTACTAAAGAGCACCTCATCAAAATTCAACAAGAGAATGTAGTCTTAACAACAACATAGGAAGAAACACCATCTGGGATTAGTAAAAGTTCTCACTCACTTGCCTTGAAAACCTTATCACCTCGGCCCCTCTAGATAGCACCTAACACACACATATCCAAGTCCCTAAGAGGACTATTTAATTTTTCTGAGGAAAAAGTGTGGCAAAGGCAGGTGGTAACCGCTGTCATGCCTCTAATGGTTGGATCAATTGTATGACACAACAATAGTCACCACTAGCATGACGCAAATCAAGGGTAAAGGGTTTCTAGATCCAAGTATGGACATCCTGGAACTTTTAGTGGGTGGGACCCAAAGCTACAAAGGCCTTGGAAAAGGAAAGTCCTAGAAATCCAAAATGCCAGCTCACAATATGCAATGGTTTAACAGCCATGATTTGAGCATTAGTCTTTGAACAGCTTGCTTTGAGCCTAGTCTTGACTCCTTTTTTCTCTAGTTTCTTCCTCGTTTTTAACTTTCCTTTCAATTTCTCCTACTACTCTAAAAGTTTGCACTAACTCACTGCCTCAGTGGTTTTGGGAGACTAGTGCAGAAAATCATTGAAACAGCACCAATCATCCACCACTCCATTAGAATATAGACCCTAGCCTCAAGGACATCAAGAATGTACTGTACTATTTCATCAGACAAGTGCAATCTATTATCAGAAAAGTGTTATCTATTCCGTCCAACAACTCTAACATCACATGTTTTCATGATAAAATAAAAACAAAAAATCAAGATTGTACAAACCAAACAAAAGCATAACCGAACACCCTTCTAATCTGCCACATGATTTTTTTTTTTCTGGGTCTCATTTCTCTCCCTTCACTTCTATATCAAGAAAATGTCAACCTTTGTAAAGGGACCAGCAGTGTTCTCAAATGCTTCCCCTCAGAAGGAAGGAATAATGAAGGAAGAATGAAGTTTAAAATGGAGCAACAATGAAAAAGCTTTGTTATTGGCATTTCAGATATAATGCTAGGCCGCTATGCCATAAAATTTCTTTATATTATCAGTAGGCCTAAAGGAAAGTAGCAGTAGGGCACCAAGAAATAATGAGATAACCAGGCCTATCCTTGAAGAAAAAGGTGTATGAAACTTAAACTAATTAGAGGTTAATGTTCACGATATAAACCAAAGTTGGTTGGCTTTTCCGCGATCTCAGACCGAAAGTAAAAAGCTTTATTTTCTTCCACACCCAATAACCCAACTCTAAACATCACGAATACAGTCCATACAGAAGCATTGAGGTCAAAACAAGGTAAAAATAGATGAAGAAACTGATTAAGATACGGGGTTCACACCAACCACAATTGGAAAACAACAAACAAGGACTAAATTTACAATCAGTAAACGAGAGTGAATTACCAGAATACCCATCTGGCATGGGAATTGAAGCACCTTGCAGCCTTCGCCCTCTGAAATAAGCTTCCTGCGTCTTCAAACCTTCAGATTCAATTCCTGTATCAACGCCAAGAACAAGGAAACCCCATGAATCAATCATGTCATTTTAGCTTTTGTACAATTGTAAATGAGAAAAAGAGATTACATTTAGTTTTAGTTACCAGTGGGTCTGGGTTTGAAGTAGTGCGAAACAGAGGAAGGGCCGTTGTATTTGACGGAGCAGGGAAGGAGGTGCACCTGATCACTCAAGTCCACCACCTGGACTTCATCTTCTCCTTGTGATTTTACATTTCCATTTCTAGACAGAATTATGGTCCCCTCCATTGCTCCCAATTTTGCCTCGCGAAAACCCTAATTCTTGAGTTTCATTCGCTTTCTTCAAAATTGGCGACATAAGGATGGGCCACCTTTCCCGCGCTTTTTCAGGCTTGCCCCTAAAACGCCAATAGGCTTTGGAGAGTATTGGGTTACAAATTGTGTCAGGTGCCAAACCCACGATAATTAGATATAGGCCCAAACCCACAAACATAAGGGAAAAAATGGAATTTGTGAATTAAAAAAAGATGGACTTAATTTTTTATTTATAGGAATTTGTGAATAAAAAAGAAATTCCTATTAAGCCTTGTTTTTTCTTTTGGCAGTCCTATGAAGCCTTTGATTCTCCCATTTTCCCCTCAATATTTATTCATCGTATATAATATGTCTCTGATAATTGACTGTATATGAGAGATTGTTTTGGATGTGTTCACAATTTCACTTTTCTAAATTTTTTTTCCTTTATGTTCACAATTCCACTTTTCTAAGTTCTTTTTTCTTTAGAAGAAATGAAAATTGGGGTTTTTTTTTTCTTCTATGTAAATGGATTTTGGGATGTTGAATCAATTCATTTTCCTTCGACGTTACGTATATGCACACGTGTGTGTATATATATATTATTTACATATAATATTATATTTATTTATTTAAGTTATTCATTGAAAATGTACTTACTAATTAGAGTGTTTTTTTTTAAGTTGATTTGAATGTGATGGTTTGAATTTTTATTTTGGAAATTTGATAGAATCCAATAGAATCGTTAAGCTTTTACTTATTAATATTTGTCACTATGATTTTTAGGGCAAGTATTTATTAATATCTTACATTACTTGTTCTTTATTCATTTTTAGCTATTTTCGAATGTAAATTATATTTAACCACATTTCACTATGTTTGAAATTTACAATGTTGGAATTTTTTATTTTCGAATGTAAATTATATTTAACCACATTCCCCTATGTTTGAAATTTAGAATGTTGGAACTTTTTTTTTCAACAATATGTCAGAAATTTTTGAATATTGATGTGTATAGATTCAATTTTTGAATAAAATGACCATTCTACCTCTAAAGGTCAAAGTGTTAACTTTTTAACTTGGATACTTGTTGGATGTTTCGTGCAGACTATTATGAAGGTCTCGGACTCCTAAGTTTATAGACAAACGATATGTTGAAATCAGAGATTAAAAAGCTGTGATACAAGTCAAATTAGAGTTGCGGTATTTTAGTAATTTTGAACATAAGGGTATTTTGGTAATTTTACAAGAGAAATCTAGGGTTTTCTAGAAAATTCTAGTTTCCCTCCCCTAATTTCTTCTTCCACCAACATACTATGTCTATAAATAGATGTGGTTGTGTGAGAATGGGAAGTTCGGTGGTAGATGACCCAAAAAAAAGGAGAGAGAGAATGAAATGAAAGAAAACCGAAATATGAGGAAGAGAATGGAAAATGAGAGAAAGAATAGCACTAGAAAGAAGAGGAGAAGATGAGGGAACTCAGGAAAAAGGGAAGGACTACTAGTGGTGATGAGTTAAGGAACCTGTAAGTTTCCATTTTGGGTTTCCTAGCTCTGGACTAGAAAGCATGGGAACAAGCAATTAGCTATCTTCCTAGAGGTCCTACGATCACTCTAGAACTAGAAGAAATGAGTTGGGACGCAAGGATGGCCAACAAGATGATTGAGAAACCATGGTTGAATGTTCCAGGGGTTGGATCGTGATATCAAGTAAGTTTTCCCTCATTTGGATTTCGTAGATACTTTCCTTAGATTGAGTAAATGAAAATGAGCTATTAGAACGTCCAATTTGGACGTAAAATGGTCGAGATATCGCTGAATCGTGCTAGCGGGTCGAGCAACCCGAAACCAAGAAACGGGTCTGACTCTCTGAAAGAAGAAGATGACTGTGACACGAGCGTGGACACCACACGTAGGGACGTTTTGCCGGCACGTGAGGGCGTGTGCAGCGGAGCCTGAGGTTGTGGTCAACATAAAAGTTCTTTATTATAAAATTATACATTTAATGGTACAAGTATCAAGTTAATTGGATATTGTTTAAGTATAGTTTTGAATGTTCAGAGTAATATGTCTATATTCTAAACTTGAATTAACTATGGAAAAATCATGGGAATTAAACCTAAGATTTATGTTGACGTTAATAAATCTTAATGGTAAATTAGAAGCTTGGTTACATAAGACTTTCCTTTTGTTTAAAAGGTTATGCTTATTGTCACATATAATGATATTATGATGATGTTGAATGTATGATTAATGACCACATGATCATGGGTGGATCATAATATTAATGTGATGAAAAGATGATGCTTTAATGTTTTATACGATGATATGTCACGATGAGATGATATGATGATGTGTTGTGATTAGATGATATGATAAAACATGTAATGTTATAATGAATAAACGTTTATTGTACTACAAGTTACTATGAATAATTATTTACCAAACTAACATTTGGGAGAAATCAAAATAAAGTTTTCACTACTTGACAGGGTTAGTGGGCTGGACATGGGCGGTAAAACTGTAAGAGTGGGTTTAGTTTGGATAACCTAATGAGATATGGACACGGGTTAAGTCAGAAATATCCCTTTTCTAACAAGGATAATGGACATTTGTTTATAGTCAGACAGGAGTAGGGCCTGCACATTTATCTAAGTGTTTTTAATAACGGGTCCTGTCAACTTGGTATCAGAGCATAGTTATCGAAGATTCTATTTCTAAGGTATAAGTTCTGTGTATAGTGTATTTTAATTAAATGATTTATATAGTGGTGATTCGAGTAAGAATTATTTTTAAATGATTTTGATGATTTTATGGAATTAATTGAAATACTAATTTTATGATTTTTTTTCATAAATAGAATTTGGACTAAAGTTCGGTATTGGATCTGACTTGGAATATGAGTCAAGATTATTGTATGATTTATATGACAACGATTTGAATTTGGTTCTCAAATGATTATTGAGGATTTTGTTTAATTTAAATGGATTTTGCATGCACGTTTTACGAGATCATATGAAAAATGTGATTGGTTTGGATTTGGATTTCAAAAATAACGTTTTGGTTTTAGAAATGGATATTTTATGCAATAATTTGTAACGACCCGTCCCGAATTCCGGTATTAGATTAGTGACTAATTAAGGATTAGTGAGGTTAATCGGTGATTAGTTGAGCGAAATTGGACGAACGATGCAAAATGACTGTTTTGCCCCTGGTCGTGGGCAAAATGTTGACTTTTTTACCGGGATATCCGATGGTCGAGGGCCGAGGACCGTTACGTAGATCGAGTCGATATGAACCCATAGACAGACGGCACGTGGAAATTAGACGTTCGACGGAGAAGTTATGGTTCACGGAAGTTTCGGGTCACTATTGAACGTTTTACGAGACGGATGCCTTTTGGCATTAAGTGGGCCCAGATATTTTAGGAAGGCCCAATGGATGAGTGACAAGTGTCACCCATCCATTGCACAGCCCAAACACGTTCATGCATATCCCCATTTCCCCATTTCATACATTTTCCCCGATCTCACCCAAATGCCCATCGACCACGACCACACCCCAATCCCTTTCCCCTTCACTTGGTTCAATCTGAGGATGAGGAAGAGAGTGGTTGAGGACTGAGAGGTGGCTACAGGGCGGCCTGAACCGTCGTGGACGGAGGCGTGGAGGAAAACTCGACAAGGTAATCGGTTTGGCCCATTTTCTTTTATTTTCAGTTTGTGACATTATGGGCCGTTTTTAGTGCTTAGGGGGTGAGTTTATTAGGTTTCTAGGAAGTTAATAAGGTGGTTTTGGTGGTGGTTCACGGCCGAGGAGGCCCTGGGGAGAAACTGAAAAATTGGATCGTGGGCAAGGTTTCGAACCAATGGGTTTTAGGGCGTTTTTCTTCATTCTATTGATATGGTTAGGACCCTAGGATTTAGATAGGAAGATTGGAATCAAAAAAGGGAAGAAATGGACGAAAAATGGAGAGGGAATGAGGCTGGATCGGTCACGCCGGTCCAGTTGCAGGTTTTGGACCGGACCTGCCTAATCGGACCGGTCTGACCGAGGAAGAAGAAGGATTGTGCACCGGCGCGTGGCTCCCACGCGCAGGGGCTTTAGCCGGCACGTGTGGGCATATGGCCCGCTTTATGGGGAGGGTTCCAACATGTAATTTCACCTATTCGATGTAATGAACATTTTGGGACTGGTTTCGTGTCGATCGGACATCGTTTCGATAGGTTTCAGGGTGTCCAATGGTTTAGGATCGGGATTAAAAATACTTAAAATTTTGGGAAAATTACGGGACTTTAGTGAGAGGTTAATAAGGTAATTAGTAACCCTCTAAACTGATTTGGACAGGTTTGGGAGTCTCGGTGATGGCGATTAGCCCGGGAGAGCCGTATGGCACGCGTATCGAGGCAGCAGCTCGGACGGTCTGTGAGTGGACCTTGTTTTCTAAATTGATGAATTCATAAATGTTTATTATATGCTTTAATACTTTTTTTGTGATGACATGAGTGCATTTATGTGTGGTTACCTATTGGCACGTGTTTCGAGGTTTTGGCCTTATAAGGTGCCTATACGGGGTTGTACCTCTATATTGGTTTAAATGAAATGGTTTTGGATTTAAAAAGGATAAACTCGGGCATGAGACCCATTTGGTTTTGTCTCGGGCATGTAGCCCTATTGATGACCTATGGGTCTGAGTCGTGGTCGCGGCGAGTGTTATGTACACGACGACGGACGATATGACGCTTGCTTCCGGACTGGGATTCGTTCCTTCCGGAGAGGTCACGACACACATATTGTCGTTGAGCAGCCACTGGAGGCTCGACTTCAGAGTGGTGACGGTTCAGGATATCGATCGGTGATGGGTGCACCATGATCTAGAGGTGGTCACGTCGGTTGATTCGTTCACGGCGATATACCAGGATTGAGGGCGGTCATGGACGGATGGTTGCACGCATCACTACGATCGGAACCGTGACTGACTCTGAGATATTGGGCACGATGCCCAGTTGAGTCATGAGTTCGGGCATGAGGTCCAGTTACTTTACATTTATGATTTCGGGTTGAGGACCCTAAATATATTTCCGCATGCATGACGGTTTATGGGAACCGGGCATGAATCCCTTGGAAGGTTTTAAGAATGTTTTCGTTATATATATATTCATATACTTTCCTTATTTGGAATGTCTCCTCCGGGGAGGGTTGTTGGCCTGGGTGGACCCCGGAGTAGTCACGGAGCACTAACTGAGTGGAGTCACCCCTGTTGGGTACCTTACTCTCAGGAGGGCTTGGATTGTAACCCTTAGGGAAGGTCATTGATCTGCAGACATTGATCTGAGTGGACCCTGAGGAGACTTGGGTTTTGAGACCCCAGGTAGCACGCCGGTAGCTTTAGAAACCGTGACAAGATTGGTAGCATGATTTATATGTATATACTATATGATCTATGTACTGGTTTTAGGCTGGGTCCCATATGGATTTGGGTAGTGGCTCGTATGGTTGGTTTCATTAAGGTTTTGGTAAATGGTTTTCGAATGCATGCATGCTTTTTAGTGAAGGGTACAAATGTATTTCAATAAAGTGTTTTTAATAAATTATTGTTTTGTCCACTCACACCTTTTAATGTTTTGACTGCCCTTCAGGTTGATAGCGGATGCGAGCTGTAGCAGAGACCGATACATCACATACCTCCTCCGGATCCTGACATACTCTAAAGCCCGAGAGGGCTAAAGTCGGAATTTCCCTTATCTGACACTCCGTGTCAGACGGGATCAGAAACGTCCCGCGTTAATCCCGGGGGGACTGGGACGGGTCCTGACATAATTTGAGTACAAATTTCAAACAATTCTTCCATGATTTTTTAGAATTATTGATTGATTTTGAGTACTCATTTTATACTATTTTGCATAAATTGTGTATTGAACTTAGGTTCGGATCTGGAAACGTGGATTTGATCTAAAGAATTATTATATTATTATTGTATGTTTCTCGACACTTGTACCTTATTGTGGCTTGTTGGTTGGTACTTAAATGTTATATCCCTGGGTGGTTGTGTGATGTAATGGTGATGGTCAGTCTTAGATATTGAGCTAGGCTCCGATTCCTTAAACTGGTATTGCGATGTTGTGATAACCCGGATGGTGATTCATGCAGTTCTCGGGGATGTTATGATAGTCTGGATGGTGCTACGTGCAGTTCCCTAACATGTTCGGATGGTGCATCAGTGCAATTCCCGGACCTGGCTCAAATGATGCTTCGTGCAGTTCCTGGGTATCCTACGCATTGAGCTATGATACATTTTGATGGAAGTTCAAGTTGAGAATTGGTTAAGCCTAGTTATGGGGCTTGTGTGCATTAGTGGATGGTATACATTGCTAATATGATAAACGCTTGGGCATGACTCGGATATTGCGTAGTGCAGTTCCCGAGGTTAGTTTGATTATGATGGTTAGTTTTCAAACTTTGAGAAAGGGTTGCTTAAGTGAGATTATTGTTATGATTCAATGTTTTTTTTTATTGATTTGATTACTATATTGTTTGGATTCTTGAATTATGATTTAAATTATGATGATTTAAATTATGATGATTGAAATTACTTGTTCGTGGGAATTTCGAGGACGAAATTTCTATAAAGGGGGTAGGTGTAATAACCCAAAAATGCAAGGAAATAAAAATGATCATTTTACCTCTAAAGGTCAAAGTGTTGATTTTTTTCACCTGAATAATTGTTGGATGCTTTATGAAGACCATTACGAAGATTTCGGATTCCTGAGTTTATAGACAAACAATATATCGAAATCAGAGATTAAAAAGCTATGATACAAGTCAAATTTGAGTATAGGTATTTTAGTAATTTTGAACATAAGGGTATTTTGGTAATTTTACAAGAGGAATCTAGGGTTTTCTAGAACATTCTAGTTTTCCTCCCCTAATTTCTCCTTGTACCGAATGACTATGTTTATAAATACATGTGGTTGTGTGAGAAGGGGGAGTTCAGTGGTAGATGGCTGAAAAAAAAGTGTGAGGGAGAATGAAATGAAAGAAAACTAAAAGATGAGGAAGAGGACCAGGAACGAAGAGAATGGAAAAAGAGAGAAAAATGAGAGCGAGAAAGAAGGGGAAAATATGAGGGAAACCCAGAAAAGGGGAAGGAAAAACAGTGGTGATAAGTTGAGGAATGTCAGGACCGTTCCCAAATCACCTTGGATTAACGTGGGACACGCCTGATCCCGTCTGACATGAAGTGTCAGACCAGGGAAAATTCCGTCTCTAGCCCTCACCGGGCTTCCAGAGTACGCCAGGATCGTAGGAGGAGGAGTGTGATGTCTCGTCTCTACAACAGCCCGCATCCGCGATCAACCTAAAGGGCATTAAAACATTAAAAATCATGAGTGGACAAAATAAACATTTCATTTAAAAACATTTGCACAATAAGATATTTATGCCCTTCACTAAAAGTATATACATGCATTCAAAACCCGTTTATCAAAACGTTCATAAAACCATTTGTCAAACATATTCTCAAAATCATTCAAGGGTTCATGCCCAGTCCCCATAAACCGTCATGAACCAAAAATCCATTTGGGTCCCCGACTCGAAATCATAAACTTGAAAACTATAAAACATACATGTGGGAACTCAGCCCAAATCAACATACGTGGGTCTCAGCCCAAAGCCATTCTCAGTGAAGTACTAAAACATCGAATACAGGGTCTCCGCCCCAAACCATTTCCAAAACATCGAATACGGGGTCTCCGCCCCAAATCACTTTCTAAACCATGAAACACGGGGTCTCCGCCCCCAAATCACTTTCTGTAAACCACATACGTATCAATATACGTATAACCCATCCGCGGCACTTCCGAGAAGATGCCAACTCGGGCACACAACCCCTAGGGAACACATCCCCGATAGATATCATGATATCATCTCTATACTAGTGTGCACACTACCCGGGGTCTCACTCCGAGTCTTCTCCCAGGAATTCTCCATCTGGGAGGCTCAATCTCTGGATCTAGTCCGAGCTCTAACTCCGGATCTAGTCCACACATCTCTCCGGAATCTGGTCCTGGACTACATCATAAATCATAACTCCCACTCTTGGAACGGGATCCCTATGAGGATACCCACTCTGGTCTGTGGATCGTGACTCTCCATGCCGACTTCTGAAGGAGACCATATAAATCATATGGAGGGTTCATATACATTTTCAAAACTCTTTCTTTCTTTCTCAAAACACATTTCAACTGGGTCCCATACCTGATTCATCTCAATAGGATTCCTCGAATCCAATTCAAATCCATTTCATAGGCCTCGGCCTAAATCCACAGTTCAACAGGGTCTCAAGCCCGAATTCTCATTTCATAAACCCGAACTGGGACTCAAGCCCGATTTCACAATCAACAGGGCCTCAAGCCCGATACCACAGCTAACTGGGTCCTAAGCCCGAAACCATAAATCAACGGGGCCTCAAGCCCGATTTCACAACCAACGAGGCCTTAAGCCCGATACTACAGTCAACTGGGCCTCCAGCCCGATATTACAACCAAATGGGCCTCAAGCCTGGATCATAAATCAACGAGACCCTCGGTCCGATTGTATAACTCAAATGGACCCTAGGTCCGATTCCTCGTCAAATCAAATGAACTCCAAGTCCGAGAGTTCGTAAATCAAATGGGCCTCATGCCCGAGTTCATATTTCCAAATCCAAAATCCATTTATTAAACCCTCGATGAAAACCTAGCAGGGATAAGCATCGTATAAAACCGTAAATCTCGAAATACGTGCAAATACGTAAATCCTAGGCTACCACAAATAAATGCACTCATGGAATCACAAAAAATATTCTAAAACAATTATGAAACATTTATGCATGCATCGAATTCATAAAACAAGTCCACTCACACACCGTCCAAAGCTGCGCCTCGATACGCGTGCCAAAACGTCTTTCCTGGCCAATCGTCTCCTTCGGGATTCCCGAACCTGTCCAAATCTTAATATAAGGTTATTAACTACTTAAATAACCTCTCACTAAAGTCCCGTAATTTTTCAGAATTTCTAACTATTTTTAAAGGCGAACCTAAACCTTCGGACAACCCGAACTATATCGAAACGATGTCTGATTGACACAAAACCAGTCCCAAAATGTTCGTTACATCAAATAAATGATTTCACGTGTTGAACACTTCCCTAAATACCCTGCCACGCGCCGTCATGTACCCAAGGAATGGCATGCGTGTGGGCCTCACGCGCCAGCGACTGTTCACCTTCTTCAAGCTTCAGACCAGTTCAGATTGGCCGGTTCGGTTCAAGGCCTGTAACTGGACCGGCGTGACCGGTCCAGGGCTCCCCACTCCTCATTTTTCATCCAATCTTCTCCTTTTCAATCCTAAACTTCCTAATTCAATCCTAGGAACTAGTTTGTATAATCAAATCCACCTAAAACCCATGAAAAACCCACGGTTCAATCTTGCGCTCACGATTCAAGCTTTCTCAATTGCACCCAAGGCTGTTCAGCCCAAAACCACCATCCAAAACCTTATCTAATCCTTCCTAACAACCTAATAAACATCCTCTAATCATCCAAAATTGTCCCTATTGTTAAAATCGAATTAAAATGAGATTTGGATCTAACCGGGTACCTTGCTCGGGTTCATGGCCGCCGTCCACGGCGGCGATGTTCCTGGCTGGCCACCAGCATCAACAAGTCCTCCCAACACTCTCTGGTCCTCACAAGCATGATCAGGTGGGGATGGGTTGGATTGGTTTGGAATGGTCGATCGGTTTGAATGAAGAAAACAATAAAGGTGAGCTGATATGCATGAACCAATTTGGGTGGGCAATGGATGGATGACAAGTGTCATTCATCCATTGGCCTGCCCCAAAATATCTGGGCCCCACTTAGGACAAAACCCAAGCCGTCTCGAACTTCGTGCAATAGTTCCCTCGAACTTCCGTGAACCGTAACTTTTCCGTCGAACGTCCGAATTCAACGTGCCACCTGTTTACGGATTCGTATCGTCCTGATCTAAATAAAGGTCCTTACCCCTCGGCCATCAGACCTCCCAGATTAAAAGTCAACTATTTGCCTCCTTTTAACCAAATTACCAAAATGCCCCCGAACTTCCGATCGTCATAACTTCTTCCTCGAATGTTGGAATCGAGCGTGCCACCTGTCTATGAACTCGTGACGTCCCGAACTACGTCACAGTCATAGGCCAAATTCCATTTGACCTCTTGAACGAAAAGTCAACAATTCGCCCATTCTAGGGGCAAAATCGTCATTTCGCCCGAACGTCCGCTAATCCTCGCCTAATTCTCGATTAGTCTCGCTAATCCGTCATTCATTCTTAATTAATCCCGCTAATTCGGGATGGGTCGTTACAAGGAATCCGTAAGTTTCCATTTTGGGTTTCCTATCTCTAGACTAGGAAGTGTGGGAACAAGCAGTTAGCTATCTTCCTAGAGGTCCTATGATCACTCTAGAACCAGAAGAAATGAGATGGAATGCAGGAATTATGAACGTGATGACTGAGAAACCATGGCCAAATGTTCGAGGGGTCGAACCGTGGTATTAGGTAAGTTTTCCCTCGTTTGGATGTTGTAGATACTTTCCTTAGATTGCGTAGATGCACATGGACTATTAGAACGTCCAATATGAACGTAAAATGGGCGAGATACGACTAGGTTGTGCTCGCTGGTCGAGCAATCCGAAACCAAGAAATGGGTCTGACCCGGTGGAGGAAGAAATGATTTTGACACGCACGTGGCTACAACCTTGAGGGATGTTTCGCTTGCGCATGAAGGCGCGTGCGGCGACACCTGTGGTTGTGGGCAACATGAAAGTTCTTTATTTTAAGATTCTACGTGTAATGGTACAAGTATCAAGTTAATTGGACACCGATTAAGTATATTTTTGGATGTTCAAAGTAATATGTCTATATTCTAAACTTGAGTTAACTATGGAAAAATTATGGGAATTAAGCCTAAAATTTATGTTGATGTTAATGAATCTTAATGGTATATTAGAATGAATTAAAAGGGTTATGGAAGTTATGAGGAACTTGGTTACATAAGACTTTCCTTTTATTTAAGATGTTATGCTTATTGTCGCATATTATGATATTATGATGATGTTGAATGTATGATTAATGACCACACGTTCATGGGCGGGCCATAATATCAATGTGATGAAAAGATGAGGTTTTAATGTCATATACGATAATATATCACGATGAGATGATATGATGATGTGTTGTGATTGGATGATATGATAAAACATGTGATGTTATAATGAATAAATGTTTCTTGTACTAAAGTTACTATGTATAATTTAAAATAATTATTTAGCGAACTAACATTTGGGAGAAATCAAAATAAATTTTTCACTAGTTGACGGAGTTAGTGGGTTGGACGTGTGCAGTAATCCTACAAGAGTGGGTTTAGTTTGGTTAACCTAATAAGATATGGACATGGATTAAGTCAGAAATATCCCTTGTCCGACAAGGCCAATGGACATTTGTTTATAGTTAAACGGGAGTAAGACTGGCACATTTGTCTAAGTGTTTTTAAGAATGGGTACTGTCACAAGCGGTCTATCTACTTTTCAGTCCAAATCAATAAAATGGCTAGTATCGGACCGATACCGATACCAATTCATCTCATCAGTTCAATTTCAATTTTGACAAAATAATTAACCTAAAAAACTGATTTTCATCACTGTTTCATAACAGTTTCTTCTTTTGACTTTTTTACTAGTGTCATCCTGTAACTGAAAAATAGTTTTACTTTTAAAGTTTTTGCTTTTAAGGATAAGGATTAAGGAGACAAGCAAATAAGTCACTCATCCCTACTTATCATTATATCATACTTCATGGAAGGGATTTGAATTTTTAAATACTTGAGTTTGTACTTAATATTTAAAAAGATAGGGCTAGCAGAAATGGTGGGGTTAAGAATTAAATTTCTAAAGACAAATTTATCCAATCATATTTATACATGGTGTGTATATATCAATTATATCTATATTAGGGGGTGTATATGTATATATATATATATATATTGTAATGGCTCGTATATTTGGTTAATAAATTTTCGTAATATAATTTAGAAAATGGTGATTTTACCTTCGGGGCTAGGAGGGATTCGAAAGTGACTTTTTATGTAGGTCTCGAACTCCTAAATACGTAGACAGGCAATATGCCGAAAATGGAGTTTGGATAAACAAGTTTTGGCCTAAATAGTATAAGGGCATTTTGGTAATTTTGGCATAAAGGTTATTTTAGTAATTTCTAGTGAAAGCTAGATTATTCTAAAACTTTTTTCATTTTTCCCTCCCATTCTAATCGTCCCCACTGACATACTACATCTGTGTATGTGTGTGTGTGTGTGTGTGTGTGTGTGTGTGTGTGTGTGTGTGTGTGTGTGTGTGTGTGTGTGTGTGTGTGTGTGTGTGTGTGTGTTCAAAGGACAGTTTTGGTGGAGGGTGGCTGAAAGTGAGAAAAATAGTCACCAGCCAACTCGTAAAGGAGGAAAACCAAGAAGATAGGGAGATGAAGAGAAACAAGGCATGAGTGTGTGTGTGTGTGTGTGTGTGTGTGTGTGTGTGTGTGTGTGTGTGTGTGTGTGTTCAAAGGACAGTTTTGGTGGTGGGTGGCCGAAAGTGAGAAAAATGAGAAAAATAGTCACCAGCCAACTCGTGAGGGAGGAAAACCAAGAAGATAGGGAGATGGAGAGAAACAAGGCATGAGAGAGAGAGGAGAGAGAGGGAGAGAGAGAGAGGGAGAGAGAGAGAGAGAAAGAGAGAGAGAGGAAGGGAGAAGAAAAACTGAGAAGACTAAAAGGAGAAAACAGCGAGTCGAAAAACTAAAACTCTTGCACCGTGAACCCCCTGATCGTTCGAGGAACTTAACTTTTGAAATAAATTCCCTAGCAAGTTCCTTGAGCTCCCAGAAGTCTAAAACATAAAAAATAAAAAATAAAAAAAAAACATAGAGCTTGGCACGTAGGAAAATCTAGAAAACTAGAAGGAAGTTTAGACTGAAAGCTTGGATTTTGGGTTGAATCAAGTATGTTGTTTTCATGTTCTAAGGTCATAGAACTCTTTCTAGGATTCATTAGATGAAGATTAATGGTTTAAACGAAGAAAATGGTTGAGTGAAGGGGGTTTTCAAATCGGCTAGAGGTTAGGGGTGACTGCGAAGAGAATATGAAGCCCACGCGCAGAGAGGTAGGGTGGCGCGTTCCACGTTATCTCGAAGTCCAGTCAACATGAAAGTTTTAGCTCTTAATTTTCAGAGTTCAATGGTATAATCTTTAGATTAATTGGGTATCATTTGAGTATAGTTCTAAGGGTCCAAAGTTGTTTATTCATACTTTAAATTATAAATTAATTTGGGAAAAATTAAGGATTTGGATATTAATGTAACTTAAACTACATATTGTGATAAGATGAAAAATAAGGAAAGATACGAAAAGGTGTAACTGCCCAAATCTCGAGAAAAGAAAAAATTGGAAAATTTAAGGTAAAAAGACTATTTTACCCTTTAAAAAATCAAAATGTTGACTTTTTCCTATGGACATCTTTTGAGAATTTTGAGAAGATTTTCATAAAGGTCTTGGGATCTTGAGTTCGTAGATGATTTTTATGCTAAAAAATGGAGGTCGAAAAGTTAAGATACACGCTTAGAGCTTATAGGGGCATTTTGGTCATTTGCCCCACAAGGGCAATTTGGAAATTTTGCATGCTGATTTTTTTCCTACTATGACTAGCCTTCTAAACTGTTCTTTTATCTCGTTGGGCCTGGTGCACGGCCTCAAATATTTGAGGAGGAGCTTTATATGCATGAATGGGTGTATGTGCCAGGACCCATCCCGACTGGACTTTCGATAACCATGCTCGGTCCTGCTCCCGTCTGACAAGTCAACTGAAGTCTCGAAACTACCCTTCAGCACCTGTTAGACCAGGGATCATTGCACTGCTTTCCGCTCATGCCTCCGCCTTTCGATCACCCCCAACGTTGTGCCACGGCCTAGAGGGTCATCAAAAAACAAAAGTGTGAGTGGACAAAAATAATCTCAGTTCAAAATACATTTTGAAACACATCAGTTACCCTCCAGTTTAGCAAACCATGCATGCATAAAATCAACATATGAAAACAAGCACCGGCTTGCGAGCCAAATCTCATGAAAATATCTATCTCGGCTCTCAAGCCCAAATGCTACGTAAATCATTTCTAAAACTATTTAATCATTCAATAAAGCATATAACTCGGGAATTACACATCCGAGGATCCTCTGGAAATTACACATCCAGAGTCGTCATCCATGCTGGGAATTACACATCCAGCCTCACCGGGAATTACACATCCGGTCCCTCCAAGAATTACGCATCTAGAGTCCCTCCAGGAATTACACATCTGGAGTCGTCAAATATCAATACACAATCAAACACTATTAAAACCATATTAAAACCATTTATTACAGGGCCACATGCCCAAATCTCATTTCTCATTTCTCGTAATTCTGTAAAATCATTAAATAATGCAATGCACGTAAATCAGTAAAATTATATCCGAAAATATCACAAATTAATTCAATCAAGTTCCCAACGCATAATCGAAGTCAAAACCAATCACAAATTCCAGGCTTTCGCCCAAAACAGTCATTTCACACTTTCTCAAAAAACGTGCCTGAAACACCGATTAAAATAATCATTAAATCCCGAAATAATCATATCAAATCATAGTAATTCAAATAATGCCATAAATCATGTAAAACATTTAACTATGCATGCATGCCAGTTTATAAAATAAACGTCCACTCACACACCGTCCAAACCGTTCGCTTTCCGAGCTGCACGTGTTTCCGTAATTTCCGATAGTTCCCAGAAATCTCAAATCCTGCCCAAAATCATTACTCAGGGTCACTAACGACTTAAATAACATCGTACTAATTTCCCATATTTTTCCGGGAATTAAATATTAATTAAACACGTAACATAAACCTTCGGACCCTCGAAACATTATCGAAACGGTGTCTGATCGACTCGAAACCAAAGCCAAAATGTTCGTTACATTATATAGAATAAAAGTCGTGTTGAACTCACCTCGAAAAGCCCGCTCACGCGCCCTCACGCGCTGCCTTAAGCGACTGCGCGTGGGAGCCACGCGCTAGCTACAGTAACCAGCCACTATTCATCGTCATCTTTACCCGATTCCTCTGCACACGGGTCCTGCGATGCAAACCGGTTCAATTCCTGTTCATTCCCAGTTAAATTTCACAATTGATCAATCCAGTAACATCGTTTTATATCCAATTAAAGTTCTGACATCTTAATTTCACCATCACTTACCCTAATCCCATCGAATCAAACTTAATCTTCGAAGAACGGCCGTACACTGTGCCTTCATGGAACTCCCTCATTCACCATCGTTTTCCTTCAATTGATGCATCAGGAAGCATCGTGGAATCATAAGGAACACATTTCCAAGATCAATTTCACCGTCCCATGTCTCAATTCCCACGACTCAAGCTCGAACATTTACAGACTTCCTCCTATCTGTTCTAAGGCCAAACAACCCCAATTTCATCGTTTCTTCCACTGGTTCGACTCGTCTCACTCCCAGGGAGCTGAATTCAAGGTTAATTTCATTCATCAACGTTTAATAATTCGAATTCGACCCCTAGGTTCATCCATGGTTTTCGGGTTTCTGTGTTTAGGTTTTAGCAGGGTTCATAGTTCATAGCCCCCTTATTTTGCTCTATAATTCCTCACGAATTCACCCTCAATGACATCCAATTCTCACGTTTTGGGTTGCTGGGAAGAATCGATCAAATGAGATCATCATCTCTGTTTTTATCCTTTTTGTATAAATAATCGTTTAACTCACATTTTTGCCTTCAATCTGCATCATCAACTTGCCACTAATCCCTCACTTATGGTGACAAGTGTCACCAAATGGCCAATCCTCATCTACATTAGCTGAATCAACCTTGTAATCATCCTAATCACTTTGCTGGGGTAAATTACCATTTTACCCTCACCATAACAAATTTCCAAAATGCCCCTCACAATTCTAGACCCATAACTTTCTCGTCCGAACTCTGATTGAGGCATGCCGCCTGTCTACGGATTCAGCGTCCCGAGACCCATCCAACGGTCCTTCCGGAAAGTCCAAACAAGGTCCCGATCAAAAGTCAACAAATGGCCCCTTTGAACATTTTACCAAATTACCCTTTACCTTCCAAACATCATAACTTTCTCCTCGAATGTCGAATTCAGACATGCTACCTGTCTATGAACTCGTGACGTTCCGGACTACGTCACAGTCATCTGTCAAAATTCGTTTGACTGCTCAAACAAAAGTCAAATGTTTGCCCAATTCCGAGGGCAAAATCATCATTTCCTTCAAATTTTCCAAATTTTTCTTGTTTTGAATTTCCGGGTCGTTACAGTATGAGACGGCTAGGAGTGAAAGAAAGAAAAAAAAAACAGAGCAAAAGAACATCGAAGAGGGAGAGAGAATGAGAATAAGAACATTCAGGAGGAGAATATAAAAGTGTAGATAAGGGAAAGTCGAAGTAGAAGGTTTGGTGAATCCAGACCCGAGAGGAAGAAAAACGAAAAAAAAAGGGAGAGAAACTTCAAGTTCGTGCTTCTTGATGGAGTTTGATCTGGAAGTTTGAAACGAAGATAGAAGCAGACTTTATAGATGATAATGAGAATTTTGGGCTGGAAAGAGAGGAGTTTGGGCACTGCAACTGTTCGGACAGCGCTGGTAGCTAACGACCAAGAAATGGAACATTGCTAGACCATTTTTGAGGTTTTGTGATTCCCGAAAATTACCGAAAATGATTGCAAAGCGGAATTTGGTTACATGAACAGTCTGTGAGTGGAATTCCTTTTCCCTAAACTATTATGCATGCATATGTACATAATTTAAATAGTTTTCTATGTGATTTTGATGATGTTGGGGGTGATTGGGATTTTATATGGATTTTTGGTGATTTTACTATTAAATATTATTTCCTTGCACGTTTTATGAGATATCTCATAAATTGTGTTTTCGAGTTCCATTTTGATTGCGGGTTCGAATTTAATATGTTTTATGAGACGAGATATTGTGATATTGGATTTTTGGTAATTTTCCTATGATTTTTGGATGGTTTTCGGATATGTTTGATGGCATGTTTTATGAGAATACTATTGATTGTGTTATGCGCTTAGGTCCAAGGTTCTGGTTATGGATTTGGTTTGTGATTTTGATGTGGTTGTGCTTCGAGGATGGTTTAGATGTGGTTGATTGTATATGAGTATTGTGTTGGCATTGAGTTATCTATATGTAAGTTCTGTGGTGATGTTGGATATGTAAGTTCTGTGTGAATTGATGTATTGATTTGTGTTGTATGATGTATGTTGTAGTTCTATCTATTGGTAGGATAGTCTCGGACGTTGAGCATGGCTCCTTAGCCCCTCTTCACCAAAAGAAGCCCGCATCCTATATAAACTAGTGGCACACCTTCCCTTTCCCTTCCACCTTCCCCTTCACCTTCATCACTCTCTTTGTCCATCAGTACACCCTCTTCGGCAAAAACTTCTCCCCAAATCTCATTTTTTAAATAGGAACTTGCTAAGCTTGTCGACCTAGCCGTAGGACTTGGAGGGGGTTTGTGAAATATTCAAGACCTGAGGGGCTTTTGTGAAAACACAAAAAACCTCAGGAGGGCATCACTTTTTAACTTAATTGGATATGAAATTGAATGCATTAATGAAATCAAATAATACAGAGCTTTATTCAACTCAAATATACAAAAAATAATTATTTTCCCCCATTCTATTAACAATTAATGTATTTTTTGCATTAACGAAATAATAGCATGAAACTATATGCTTGTGGTACAATTTATTGAAATTCCTTAGGCCAAAGGTAAACACGATTTGCTTAATAGGAATGTATAATGTCAAGGTATTAGTGTCCCATGAGAGAATGAAAGACAATGCAGCTTTGGGTTCACAAATTCCTATAAATAGATAGGTTTTCTTCCTCAACTAATTACTTAGTCCTATATTTTAAGAAAAGAAGAGGATAGTTGCAGCTTGCAAGCAAAGGCCATATATACTTGTTTGATTTGCGTTATTTCTTCTCTCTGCTCGTCTTTTTCTACCTCCTCGTGGTAGTGACTAGTGAGTGGCAAGACAAGTTTGGGTCTCCTACCCTTGATAGTTAGTGGTTTGGATTTTATGCAAGCACTCAGTCACTTGTATTTTCTACTTCACCAAATATCCGAGGCCTTGGGCATAGATGGCAACACTTGGACTGAAATCGAGACATCATTCTTGTATCCATCACCATTGTATATTTGTTCACCATCAAGTTTATGCTGGCACATTCGGAAGCCAGGCGGCGGGCCCGATTGAAAGCCCAACTGGAGGCCCAATTGAAAGAAGTGAATGCCCCTTTATTCCGGCCCAAAAAAGTCCTAGCCTGCTTCATGCTAATTAGTTTATGGGATTATGAGACTTTTATTTAATTTTGAATGAATGGCTTGTGCTATTATCTTATTGGTATATCAAATTTTCATTGTATAAGGTCTGTTATTTCCTAACTTTTAACGTTCCTACATTTTCCATTTTTTTCGAGGAAGTAGAGTAACCTTTTAGTACCATGGTGTATTAGTACTAAAATAAAGAGAACATTCTTTCAGCCCTGTTCGTATAAGATTGAACCATCTTAGCAAGAGTCTGTTCGTATAAGAGTGAACCATCTAAGCAAGAGCCAATTCGTATAATAGTAGTAAATTAACTTAGCAAGAGTATTAACCACAAAATTAATATATATATATACATACATACACATCTACATATACTTGACGCCTAAGGAAGCCTAATTTGGGATATTTGACTGCAGCGCGCGCAATGATAAAAGAAAAAAAATGTGGGAAGGGTTGGATGAAGGGTTGTAGCTAAGTAGGATTTTATTTATTTATTTCCATAAAAATAAATGAAGATCATCCTTAATTGAGTTTAAGTTGGGAGTAACAGAGAATAGAACAGGCATCAAGAGAATAACAGAGAATAGAATAGGCTGAATCAAGAAAGGCTAAAATGTATGTTTACAATAAGTGTCATACTCATACCTTAAATAAGAGAAGATGCTCAACAAAACTTTTAGTGTCAAAAATTGCCAAAGCTTATCCCTAAACTACATAGCAAGACATACAAAGCTGTTATATTGTTTTCCTCCACACCGATATTAAATTGCATTGTGACGATCACGAGATCCTTCTAGATAGGTTCCTTAACCCAGAGCCCACACACTTGAGTATAACAGTGCCTGTGGATTGGTCAGGATTGATGACAAATTTAACTCCAAGAAAATCTCTAATGTTTCGGAGTGTTTCTATCCCATAAGGGGAGAGCTTTCCAACGCGAACCTTTGAAACATCTTGCGGACATAACGCACACAGAAGAAACAACAAGCCCTACAAGCAAAAACGACAGCAAACAATCAGTAACATTCAGGCCTCCATCCACCATCCTATAAGAATGCCTTTCACATCTTTTATCACTGTCATATTACAATGGCAACAAACAGTTGGAAAGGCGGGTACTAACATATGCCAACTACTACCCATTAAGAGTTATTCTAAAATTTGATTACCTTCGGACTGCATTTAAATCACCATCAAATTGCATTCTGGGAAAACTATTTGAATCAACATCAAAAAATCCATTTATAAGCAACAAGACTCAATATTCTTTCTTCTAAAGATTAAAGAATTGGGAGAGTGGACTTGTGAACACATCCAAAAAAAATCTCTCATCCAAGGTCAACATGATTCATGATTAGGGACATTTTGGATGAACATGGTTAGACGACCAAACATCAGGAGCGACATAATCAGTTGGATTACGTTATAACATATGGCTAAATATTAAAATGTCAACTAGATTCTTATAGTTGGTTAGCATAAGCTTTGATAATTTTTTCTTTTCATTAGATATCAACAGTAAGGGTTTACAACTTTACACAACAATATATATATATATATGTCACCATAATTTTGACAACTTTTAAACCATTAGATTAGTTTACTTTAATGGTTGAGATCTAATGATATGAAAATCTCTTCTCTTTTTGAAAATATATATCGGAAAGAAACATTAATCTTTCTAATTATTATTTATCAACATAACTACTATTGTCTCTCATTAATTATTAATTGGAATTTTATTCTCCCTCTCAATTATTCCTCCAACCTTCCTTTTTTTCTTCCCACTCAAAATAATTGGAATTTTACTCTCCCTCTCAATTATTCTCCCTCTCATTAATAATAATTATTAATTATTATTTATCCTCTAAACTCAGATTTCATCCATCCTGCTGTTCATGTTTACCCAGAAAAAATTATCAGGATTTGAGAAATTTAATTCTAATGACCTAGAAGTTAAAATATTTCTATCTAATTAATCAAAACATTAATTTTGGATTTATTTCCCTATCTAATTTCTCTCCATGCGTTCTCCCTCCATTCTTTATAATTTTGTTCTTAAATGTGTAATTATCTAACTAACATGCAATTGCGACATAAAAGTTCAAAGGATTGTCATGACATTCAATTGCACGATAAATTGACTCTGTTCCTAATCAAAATGGAAAATTAGGAAATTGTTCTCTGCTATTTTGTTATCACATATTACTCTCATGATGCTCTAAATACTTTGTCTAGACATGATTTTCTGGCCTGATATATAACTACACTTTTTTTTTTATATATATGATGAATGTATGTGAGAAGAGGAAGGCTCGAACCAAAAAAATTAAGAAAGAAAGAAAAGGGAGATGTATGGAGAAGACAGATGGACCAAAAAAGGGAGATGTACGGAGAAGAAAGATGGACAAAAAAAGCGAGATGTATGGAGAAGAAAGATGGACCAAAAAAGGGAGATGTACGGAGAAAAAAGATGGACCAAAAAAGCGAGATGTATGGAGAAGAAAGATGGACCAAAAAAGGGAGATGTATGAAGAAGAACAATGGACAAAAAAAGCGAGATGTATGGAGAAGAAAGACAAAAAGAGGGAGATGGAAAAGATAGACAGAATGAAACGTAGAGAAGAAAGGAAGGAGAAAGGGAAATTGTGAATCAGATAGGGGAAGAATTAATTAAAATCAATTAATGAGATATGAGAGAGAACTAAAATTAAATAAATTATGCTCTGAATTTAAAATTCTTAATTCATAATTCATAATTCATAATTGCTTAAATAACAAAATTTAATTTACAAACTAGATGAGATCTCAACCATGGAAAGTAAATTATTCTAATGGTTTAAAATTTGTGTTAAAAGTTAAGTCAAATTGTGGTGCCATTGATCCACCCACATATATGCGTGTGTGTGTGTGTGTGTGTGTGTGTATATATTATTTTCTTTTCTTCTTCAGCTTAAAAACGAGAAAGAAAATTCAGCCAGTTTGAAAGGTATACAATATATCAAACCACGAACCTGGTGTGTCGAATCCACCACTCCACCCTGCTCAACCTCCCCAAGAAGAACATTAGCCATTTGCACACCAGCATCCTCTGGAGACATCAGCTCTTTCTTCTCCTCATCTTCAAGTTCAGCTATTTCCTCCACCCGGGAATAAGAAATTGCTGTATCAGCAGAGATACAGCATCCAGAAGTAGTTTCCGCAACCAGTGAAATCCCAAAACCAGGTGAACTGCAATAAAATCAATGTTGAGCCTAAATGTTACTACCACTTCAATATATTGAACCTAAAAAACAAAACAAAAAACTTCAAATTCGTAAAATGTATCATCATATAAGAAATTTAATGATATCTTGTAAAAATGGAAAACATACAGTCCAGCTTGCAGGCCACTTCTATGGTCCGTAAATATGTGAACATCTGGGAGGAAGGAATTAAAGATTCCACGAGCAGCATATACCATTGTATTTTCAAACTGCACAGACACTCTCGTTGAGAATGTAACCCCTCTAATCCTCTTAACCATCCCCTCATCAGTCCAGGTTACAGCCTGCAGAG
Source organism: Prinsepia uniflora (assembly GCA_032719365.1). Lineage (NCBI taxonomy): Eukaryota > Viridiplantae > Streptophyta > Magnoliopsida > Rosales > Rosaceae > Prinsepia > Prinsepia uniflora. The sequence goes on from CM064866.1 coordinate 65,980,459, forward strand.
AAAAGAAATTAAACAGTACAAAACTGAAACACAAGTGCAAAAAATCTCACATAATATAGTATCTCAAAAGTCTCAGAAACTCACAGTTAGACTTTGAACAACCGGAATTGACAAACTCACTTCACCACCTCCTTTAGGAGCAGATCCTCGACTCTGTATTTTTAGGTCCAGTCCTTCTGACGGAACTCCAAAGTGTTTTAACATGGGCAAAGTAGTGGACCGGAATGTATCAACAGAGGGGTCCTTTGAATCATTTGTAATACCTAAAAGAAAAATAAATAAATAAAACTGTGTGACTCACATCAAGTGGTAGCACCTTCTTAAAGCTCACAATCACATCAATACCCAAAAATGGTTTATCGTCCTCTATCTATTATTCATATGGTCAGGGGAACCATTTTTGGGTCAATCATCAAGCCCAGGTCTTCTTTTTATCTTTTACAAAAGAACAATGGTAACAAAGATTAACACTATTAGACATTAGCTTTCCTGTTCCCATATTAATATGTAACTCCAGATCAAGACAGCTACCAAAACTCTTAAGGAAGCAAAGAATGTGGTAAAAATCATGTTCCTGGACCAATACAACAAGCGTGAACTTTCTTCAATAACAAAATGAATCTTAATAGTACCCAGGAACCAAACCTAGTTTTGCATATGTGATTCTACAAGAAGGCGACTAAAAAAGCAACAGATAAACATATCAAGCAAAAAGAACAAGCACAATCTCACAATAATAAAAATTGTACCTTTAAGCGTAATGGTAATAGGCTTTTTGGCAAAGAGACCAAGCACAATCAATGGCTCCAAGAAATAACCAATAGCCCGACTAAGACCGCAGTCGTGCACAAGATTCCTCCCGCCCATCACTATCCCAGGCTTGAACTTCAATTTCGTGCCTGCCCACAAACACAAAACAAAATCAATGCTTAAAACCCTAAACCCCAAAGGGAATTTTTTGAGCTAAATATCAAAAGATGATTTTTCGTTAATAGTACCGGTCTCGTTGATTTCGACGAGGCAGTCATCGGAGATCTTTTCGAGCAAGCGGAGGAAGGAGACCTCGTGAGGACGGAGACCAGGCCATGTCTCCTCTGCGCGTATGTCCTCGATTATAACCGGTGTGGACGCAAGCGCAGCCAATACAAGTCGTTGTCTTAGGCTTTCGCTTCCACTTAACCTCTTGTAGCTAGTCTTCCCCATTTTGCTTCTTTCTGCTCTCCCTGCTCTCGGTTGTGGGGGTTCGCCGGGCTGCTCTCGGTGGCTTTTGTGTTTTTCTAATTTTTCATCTCTTTTATTTATGTTTTCAAAAAAAAAAAATCTCTTTTATTTATGTAGTAAGATAAAATTGGATTAGGTTTCAAAAGTAGGATAAAGTTGGAATTTTTTTATAAAATAATTTGCAGTTGGGTGTATATAGGGAAAAGGCGGGTCTATTGGTGACCAAGAGTACTTTAGGGACCCGATAAAATTCTTACTCTACGGAGTATTCAAATTATATTTTAATTTTAATAGTGAAAATAAGAGAATAATTAAAACTAATTTTGATCATTGGATAGTGTCATAGAAACATTCTCCTTTGCAAATATTTTGGGTGAACTGGCACAATGGAACCTTCAAAGATTTGTGATGTTAATGGGGATCTTGTTACTGGTGGAATTGTGGTCGCTGAAGTCCGTCAGCTAGTTCGCTCCTTTGTGTGTGTGCCTTGCCAATTCAAGTCTCGGCACAACAACCATGTGGCGCACCAACTGGCTAGACATGTGCTATCTCCCAGTCAAATGGAGGTTTGGATCGAATCAGGACATGACTGGTTACTTAGTCTGACTGAAGGTGATTAGTTGTTTCTTTGGATGTTTTTCCTGCTGTTTTCCTCTTTATTTTTGTTGCATGACACTATTTTTTTTTTTAGTTAAATTGAAATCTCTAACAAAATTTTAACGAGACTATTTTTATTACACCTTCTGTAATCTACTTCAATGAAATAAAATTACATATTAAAAAAATATTGCTAAATCATTGTGTGATTTAAATTTTATTTATTAATAATTTTTTTTAACGTAGAATATGAATTTTATTAGAAAAAATATATATCATTATTGAAAAAATTAAAAGTTATGGGATTGTAAATTTTTGTGTCATTCTCATTTTCAGCTTTTGTGAGAGAAGGATTTCTAAAATTGATTTCGAGCCGCCAATTTATTGGTTCTACTTGTGTTAGCATTAAAGTGGTCGGATTCGGCATGAACACGAGGCGGAAGTGTGGCTAGGTCTATTCGTGTTAGTAGTTATACTAACACACACTCAATAATCAAAACTAACATTTTACTTATCACTTCACGGCTTGATAGTGGCAAATAACTAATTGAAAAGTCCGTTTAAAAATCAAGGTCAGCCTTGGCCCAAGATAACAGCCCAATTGTTCGGGGCAAAACAAATATATATTATAGTTCACAAAAAAAATTAAAAAAAGCTTTTCAGCCTAAGAGCACTAAATACTTGCATATTTGTCACACTTTATATCTTATTCTTAGTATTCGTTCACTAAGCATCTCGTAGCAGTCGAGTTGGCCCACTTAGATGTTTTTTTCCTTATATTCGTTCTATTTGACGTCAAAATGACTACATGGCACCTACGGGGATTAAAATTCACTGAATTGGCAAAGGGTAATTGTGGAACTTGTCAGGGCTCACCCCTAATCCCCCGGAATTAAGGGCTAAACCCCGCTCCCGTCTAACGTACGCATGACACGAGGGCTAAACAACCGCCTAACCTCCGTGTGACACGTAAGTCGGACAAGGGAGTTCCAAACCAACCACCTCAACAACCACAAACTTCTCAGAGTGCGCAGAGTCTACTGTGGATCGTATGTGTGATGTCTCCATCTCTCTCTCGACCAACAGCCCGCACTGCAGCAACCTGGAGGGTATCGAAAACACGAAAAGACTGTGAGTGGACAAAAATAAAGTTTAAATTCAAAACAGTTATCAGAAAACACAAACAGTTATACCCTCCGTGTTAAAAACCAATGCATGCATATACGAAAACCAAAGCACATTTTTCCTTGTTCCAAAACCCGGGCCTCAGCCCCAATATCACCGGAAACCAGTATAACCAATGAAAACCATTTCATCCGGGCTACTGCCCAAAACATCATCATCAAGTCTCAGTGAAAACCCAAACCACATTTAAAACCACATTCTCATCCATCGAACCTGCTGGATCTATCCGAGTCTTTAAACTCCCGAGTCTTTAAACTCAATCCAGGCCTTAATCATATCCGAGTCTTTAAACTCCCGAGTCTTTAAACTCAAGGCCTACGGGGGAAAAATCAATATATCCGAGTCTTAGACTCCCGAGTCTTTAAACTCAATCCGGGTCTTTAAACCCAATCCGGCCGGTCCCCCGTCACATATATCCGGGTCTTTAAACCCAATATCCAGATCCAGCAAATCCAATCCCCAAAACCATTTAAAATCATTTTCCATTTCCATATCCAAACCCGAATCCGAAACCACTGGTCTGATGCCCTTCCGACATCCATAACCGTCATTCCGAATCCAGACCCAGAACTCATTTCCTTCTCATTTCCTGGTCCGAGTCCGCAACCATCATTCCGTAAGCTAGCATCCGGAATAACCATTCCGAACCCAAACCCGAAATCTACTTCAAGTCCCGAATCGAATCCCGAATCGTCACCCGGGATTTCGATTCCGAAACCCGAAATCACGTTCTTAAAACCACTTTTCTAAACTGGGCCTCTAAGCCCGAAGTCACTTTTCAAAATCCTTTTACTTCCATTGAAATCAAATCGTATTTCAAATCCTGAAATCAATCATTAAAACCAGGTTCAAATCACATTATCCGTCAAATCTTGTAAAACGTAAAATACCGTAATTTCCTCGAAAAACGTGCACAAACCGTAAACCATCACAATCATAAATCAAATCATAGAATCAAGTATAGGAAAACATATATGCATGCATTAAGAGTTAGAAAGCAAAGTCCACTCACAGACCATTTCAGCGTCGCCTCGATACACGCGCACTTTTACCGTCCCCGGCCATTCACTATCCTCGATTTCCCCCGAACCTGTCCAAGTCCCAATATAAGGTCACTAACTGATTTACGATACTCATACTAAAACCTCATAATTTTCCCGTATTTTTAACTATTTTTAACCCAGCCCTAAAAACTTCGGACAGCCCGAAACATATCGAGACGATGTCCGATCGACTCGAAACCAACGTCAAAATGTTCGTTACATCAAATACTTTAAAAGTCATGTTGACTAATTTCCCAAATTACCCCTCACGCGCCCCCACGCGCGTCCAGAAGGTTCTGCGCGTGAAATCCACGCGCGTGAACAGTGTCACCAGCAACCTCAGGTGAACCCGGTTCACCTGGTTTGAACTGGTCCGGTCCAGCCGTGAACCGGCGTTCACGGTTTTCATCCCATTTTCATCCATTTTTAATCCCGTTGAATCCCTTAGTTTCGTCCTAACCTTCTTAATCCATTCCCCACCAGAAAACCCAACTTCGAAGTCCTTAGCTCGTCGACTTCGAATTTGAAAACATTTACCCGAAACCCCTGTTTCGGTTCCCAGCTAATCCAACCTTCCCCCCATCGCAACAACAACTTATTCGACTCCTAAGGACCTCCTGAGTCTCATAACACCCACCAAAAACCTCGACTCGTACCCAAAACCCACAACTATTGAATTAAACCAAACTGGGAAAAACAGAGGACCGTGGGCAATTACCTGTTCCTGGTTTCCGCCGTGCACGCCGCCGTGCTCCTCTCGGTTCACAAAGCTCCGCTCAGGTCTCTGAACACTTCCACCCGTCCAGTTGTGGAGATTGGTCGATCGGGGTGCACAACCGTGCACAAAACCCCTGCCCTGTTCTCTGGTTTTTTCCTCACTTCTCACACACCTCACAACTCATCGTCACGCCCAAATCCTCACAGATACCCTCACAGATACAATCACTCCCTCTCCTAGCTCTCCTTTGAACTTCACAGAGCCTCACAACACTCACCCGGTTCGATCAATTCCTCCCTCAGCTCTCCTCTGTTTTTTTTTCCCCCCTTCGGCTAAACTCAACACACACACACGACACAATTTTAAACACACTCATGCACGGCCTAGAACCCACTAGAGCCCTGCCACATGTCACAATCTTCTCCCTTCTCACACAAAATCTCCTTTCTGCCTTGGACAAGTGTCCCAATCTGATTGCACCATGCCCCCCAGCCAAAAGACCAAAATACCCTTCTTAACTTCAAAATTACCATTTTACCCTTACCGTTTTAGACCCGTAACTTGCCCGTCCTAACTCCGATAAACACGTGCCGCCTGTCGTTGAATTCAGGACGACGAGATCTACCCAACGGTCCAAGGTCAACACGTCAAAACTCGGTCGTAGGAAAAGTCAACTCTTTCCCCCCTAATTTAGTCAAATTACGGTTATGCCCTCAACCTTCCGAACATCATAACTTTTCCTCTGGTTGTCCGAATCGAACCTGCCACCTGTCTACGGACTCGTGACGTCCTAAACTACGTCACAGTCAAGGGCTAACAATCAACCAATCAGTAATTCAAAAAGTCAACTTTTCATCTACTATTCACAAGGGCAAAATCGTCCAGTTACACAAAATTTTACAAAATTACCTTTTTACCCTTCCCGAAGGTACGGGTTGTTACAGAACTTCACAACTGAGGCCCTTAAATGACATCCAACCACGACCCTTTGCAAAGAAAATCCCAATTTGAAGCCCTAATTTGTCTTATGTTCAATCTCTGTATGTTTTGATCTTCTCCAAATCCTTGGAGCATATTATCAGTTGACTGTAACAATACTTTTATTCTCAATTGAGGTTCTTCCCCTTGCCGAAGAAGAAGAGATGAACGATTTTGAAGCAAAAAGTTGCTACAGCGGGAAGAAATTCAAAATCAAGACTTCATGGATTGACAGACATCCTGACAGATGATTCCAAGTTTGTCAATGTTCTGGGGTAATGAAAGTTCATAAATTTGTCTTAATTGTTGGATTAATGGTGGATGGTAGATTTTAGGGGTTAGGGATTTAATTTGACTTCAAATGTGTTCATACGGCAGGTCTGAAATCTTATTTAGGTTTAGGGTTTCAATTTAGTTAAATGATGTTCAATTTTAATTCAATTGCTAGGATTTTTGAGGTTGAAATATTGATATTGGATTATTAGGTGCTTAGGCATGTGTAAATGTTGAAAAGAAAATGTGGATTTTGAGCATAGTTTGATCCTGAAAAATGTCATCACTACAAGGCTATTATACCTGGGTTATTGAGGAAAAATGGGAAAACGGAAGAGGAATTGAAGAAGAGCAAAGCTTGGACAAGGAAGTTATGAGTTGCTCTAATAGTAACCTAGCTTGTGGTGATTGTGAAGAAGTTTGAAGTAATTTGGGACTGCTTGAAAATCCAATTTTGTAATAGATCCCAACATTTAAGTTATTGCAATGACATCAATTTGGCCTATAATGTGTGCAGTGTTATGGATGTGCAATGTAAGATAGTTATTTCTTGAGAATATAATGAAATATGGAATGCAATGAAATATGTGACAAAAATGGGCTAATTAGTCTGTTATAGGGTGGGTGCATTGAAACTAAATCGTGCTAATACATGGTGCAAAGTATGACAAAAGTGCAAGTGTACGACAAATTTAAACTTAGAAACCCTTGAAATATGTCATGAACTAAGATTGAAATTTGTAAGGTAGAGATGAACTTGAAATTGAAAGCATAATTCATTGCAAAAGCACAACAATTAAGCTAGATTACATCCAAATGCATTGTCTACTTTGCATATGTGGGCCAATTAGTTTGTTATTCAAGGTGCATTTAAACTCAAAAAGTGCTAGTACATGGTACAAAGTGTAACAACAATGCGAGTACATGGTCTATTTAATCTTAAAAGCCCTTGAAACATGTAATGAACTAAGCTTGAAATTTGCAAGGAAGAGAAGAGATGAATTTGGAATTGAAAGCATAATTTATTACACAAGCACAACAATTGAACCAATTTACATCCAATTGCATTGCCTAATTTGCATAAGTGGACCAATTAGTCTGTTACAGGATGCATTTAAACTCAAAAGTACTAGTACATGGTGCAAAATGTGACCACAGTGCAAGTAGAGGGTGTATTTTAACTCAAAAGCCAACACACAAAACCATTATACACCAAACCAACATATGCCAAACTAAGGCCAGCTCCAAAAACTAATCCCAGCTACTAAACTAAGGCCATCATTCTATATTATACTTTTTCCACCTTACTAGAGATTTAAATCTAAGTTTCTTAGAAGGAGAGGCTTGAGCCAATAGAGGAGAATTTACCAGAGATTTAAATCTAAGTTTCTTAGAAGGAGAGGCTTGAGTTAATAGAGGAGAATTTACTAGAGATTTAAATCTAAGTTTCTTAGGAGGAGAGGCTTGAGACAATATAGGAGAATTTGGGAGAGGCTTAAATCTAAGTTCCTTGTAAAGTACAACGCCATCAAATATGTTCCGATTCTTTCTAGTAAGGTTATTATAGACTTTTCCCTAACTGGAAATACGGACTTTTTGAATGCCTTATTGAGGTAATTGAGAAGAATATCACACTTGAAAGTTATGTTGAAATGATACATTGTCCACTATCTTGGATTCATATTGCTTAACTAATCATAGGTAGTAGGACTCAAACTCAACCATTTTCTTCATCTCATAGTGGTACCAAGAAACAGTTCTGGATCTTGAGATCATTTCAAACTAATATTTTAGTGTTAAACCCTTATGGAGGGAATGATGTCAGGACCCGTCCCAAATCCCCCGGGATTAACGTGGGACGTGTCTGATCTCGTCTGACACGAAGTGTCAGACCAGGGAAAGTTCCCGCTTCAGCCCACTCGAGGCTTCTAGAGTACGCTAGGATCCAGAGAAGGAATGTGATGTCTCAGTCTCTGCTATAGCCCGCATCCGCGATCAACCTGAAGGGCATTCAAAAACACAAAATTCGTGAGTGGACAAAAATAAATAATTTATAAAAACATTTTCACGAAAAGATATTTATGCCCTTCACTAAAAAGCATGCATGCATTCAAAAACCATTTCTCAGAACATTCAGTAGGGCCTTGGCCCAAAATTCAATCAAAGTACCTGGGAATTCAGCCCAAACCAAATCAAGTGGGAACTTAGCCCAAATCAAATCAAGTGGGAACTCAGCCCAAATCCGACACACGTGGGTCTCAGCCCAAAACCATCTCATATACATATACATATATACATATATAACCCATCCTAGACATTCTCTTATGTCTACTTAATAACCCGTCACGATATATCTATCAGTGTGCAAACTACTCGGGGTCTCACTCAGAGTCTGCCCCCAGGATCTACGACGTCTGGGAGGAATCGTCCAAAATCCAGGATCTACGACATCTGGAGGATGGTTTGCGGACCCAGTCCGAGACTATACCATATATCTCACTCCTGGAATGTGCTCCCTCTTGGAGTCATTCATTCCAAGCAGTGGATCGTGACTCTTCAGAATCAACGACGTCTGGAGGAGACCAATACGCTCATAAAGGAGAAGATATACATATATGCATGAAAACCAAAAATGGGACGCACGCCCGATACCACAAGTCAACTGGGCCTCAAGCCCAAAACTTATGACTCAACGGGGCCTCTAGCTCGATTTCACAATTTAACTGGGCCTCAAGCCCGATACCTCAGGGCCAGTCACGATTCCAATCATAGTGATGTGTGCAACCATTAGTCCAAGACCGCTCTTAATCCTGGTATGTCACCATGAACATATCAACCTCCGCGACCACCTCTAGATCATGGAGCACACATCACCGATCAATCTCCTATACCATCAGCACTCCGAAGTCGAGCCTCTGGTGGCTGCTCGACCCCGGGACGTGCATCGTGACCTCTCCGGAAGGAACACATCCCCAGTCCGGAGGCGAGCGTCATGTCGTCCGTCTTCGTGCACATAGCACTCATCGCGACTACAACTCAGACCTGTAGGCCATCAATAGGGCCATATGCCCGAGACAAAACCAAAACCAAATGGGTCTCATGCCCAATTTCTTATTTACAAACCCAAAACCATTTACTTAAACCAAAACCACAAATACGTATAGTGTAACGACCCGTCCCGGAAGTCGGGATTAACTTAGTAGTTAATGACGGATTAACGAAGATAATCGGTGATTAGTTGGATACGTTTGGACGGGTGGCGTAGAATGACGATTTTGCCCCTATAATGGGCAAAATGTTGACTTTTAGTTTGGAAGGTCAAATGGACTTTGACCGATGACCGTGACGTAGTTCGGGACGTCACGAGTTCATAGACAGGTGGCACGTCCGATTCCGACATCCGAGAAGGAAGTTATGATGTTCAGAAGGTCGAGGGAATTTTCGTAATTAAGTAAAAAAGGTGGAAATTGTTGACTTTTTGCACGACAAGTATTTTGCACGTAAAACGAGGACCGTCAGGTAGGTCTCGACGTTCTGAGTACAACGACAGGCGGTACGCCTTCATCGGACATCGGACGAGTAAATTATGGTTCTAAATAGGTGAGGGGTAAAATGGTAATTTGGACATTTCAGGGGCATTTTAGTCATTTTGCACCTAGGGACTATTGACCAATCAGATGAGGCCATTTGGGGATTTAGGGTTGGATATTTTGGCTGTGTCCATAGGATGAAGGACACCTGGAGGTTTCCTAGAGGATTCTACACGGTTCACACAATTTTAAATGGTTTCTGTAACCGTTCAAACGAATAAAACGGGGAATGAAGCTAAGAAAACCAGTAATCGATTTCCCTAAAGTGTGAGAGTTGAGTGCTCTGGGATTGGGAGAGTAGGTGCAGATGTTTTAGTGTTTCATTTGAGTGTGATTAAGAGATTTGGAAGGTCGAGTGACGGTGTTAAGGGAGGAAAAACCAGAGGACATAACAGGGGACATTGTGCACAGCTGTGCACCCCAGTCGATCAAACCATCAAAATTGGATGTGTGGTGGTGTTCAGCAACATGTGAGGATTCTTATAGACTCAGTGGAGTACGGCGGAGCTCACGGTGGTGGTCAGGGAGCAGGTAAATTTCTCGACCCCCTTTGTTTTCTCTGTTTTCCAGTTTTGATTCAAAACCAAAGTCGTGGAGTTTGGTCATCTGTTGATGCGTTTTATTAGTCCTAATCGCTCTAGGAGGGTGTTAGTGACCTTAGGGATCAAACCAGAACCTTGTGGTGGCCACGGGTGGCCAGAGACAGGCCCTGGTACTTTCTAGGTTTTTCTTCGATTTGGGAAGTGAAGAACAGGCCGTTAATTCGTGTTTGAGTTAGTAGATTAGGTTGGTTAGAGTGAGACGATGCTAATAGTGAACAACGGGTTGAAAATGGACTGGATTCGAGGGAGAACCGGCCTCGCCAGCTCGGTTCAACCAGATCGGTCTGGACCGGTCTAAACCGGGTTGGCTGGAGGTTGAAGATGAACAGTGCCTGGGCGCGTGGCTCCCACGCACAGCCCCTTTAGGCGGCGCTTGAGGGCGTGTGGGGCCCCTTTTGAGGAAGGTTCCAACACAACTTTTAAAGTATTTGATGTAACGAACATTTTGGCGCTAGTTTCGAGTCAAGCGGACATCATCTCGATATATTTCGAGATGTCCGAAAGTTTTAGGGCTCGGTTAAAAATAGCAAAAAATACGGGAAAATTATGGGGCTTTAGTATGACCTTTGTGAAGTAGTTAGTGACCTTGGTGTGGGATTTGGACAGGTTCGGGAAAGCAGAGGATAGCGGAATGGCCAGAAACGGCGTAAGTGCGCGCGTATCGAGGCGACGTCGGAATGGTCTGTGAGTGGACTTTGCTTTCTAACTTATGATGCATGCATATATGTTTTTATATGTTTTCTATACTTGATTCTATGATTTGGTTTATGATCTTGATGATTTACGCTTTTTCACGTTTTTCGAGGTATTTTACGGAATTTCACGTTTTAGGAGTTTTCGAACGATCTTATGATTTGACTGTGGTTTTAATGATTTGATTTCGGGAATTGAAATATGATTTGATTTCAAGGATTTGAATTGGGTTTTGGAAAGGTGATTTCGAGCTTGGAGCCCTGTTTATGAGATTGAGATTTCGGTTTTGAGATTTGGAAAGGAAGTCTAGATTTGGGTTCGGGACAGTGGTTCCGGATGCCGGCTTACGGAATCATCGTTGCGAATTTGACTGTGGATTTTCTGTGGTTTTCACTGATTGACTGAAAAATGGTTTTGGGTTTAAAGATCCGGAAAGAAAAGAGAAAAACTCATTGGATCTAGCGGGCACACTTGAGATCCAGTAACTTGTATACTGTTGTTTTTTCACTGGTTTTCTGATGTTTTGGGCAGTGGCCCCGATGAAGTGGATTTGATGAGTTTTGGGACTGAGTTCCCGGATTTGAGATTGATTTGAGATTTGAGGCTGAGGCCTGGATTTGAATAACGGTTTTCAAACGGGTTTGCAAATGGTTTTTCTTGGATGGTTTTTTTTTTTTATATGAGTGGTTTCATGACTTGAATTAATATGCATGCATTGGCTTTTTGCGTGGAGGGTAAAAATGTAATTGTTTTATTGAACTGATTTTGAACTTATACCTTATTTTTGTCCACTCACAGTCTTTTCGTGTTTTCGATACCCTCCAGGTTGTTGCGGAACGGGCTGTTGATCGAGAGAGATGGAGACATCACACCCGCACTCCACAGTAGTTCGGTATACTTTGGGAAGACCGGTACCTTTTCAGATGGTTGGATCGAGAATCCCTTGTCCGACTTATGTGTCGCATGAAGGTTGGACGTTGGTTTAGCCTTCGTGTCATGCGTAAGTTAGATGGGACCGGGATTTAGCCCTTAATCCCGAGGGATTAGGGGTGGGTCCTCTCAATTGGTATCAGAGCGAGGTTTCGTGTGTTCTGCGCGAGGTTTGGTTCCCAGAGTCGTTGGTTCGTCGACTTGGGTGGTGTGATGCTACTTTGGATGTGATGTCTCGACGTGGAACAGCCCGACAGCAACCTAGATACGATAGTAATAGTACGTTCGTTGTGGTTAGTTAGCAGTGGTTGTCAGTGTCAGGATGTTAGTTGCTCGATACGCCGTACGAGGTGTGACGTACGTCGGCTTAGGGCCGGAACGGTTCGTGTGTTGGTACTGGTTTTGCTTGATGGATGGACCATAAGGGTCAGAGATACACTAGCAGGATTAACTTGGATGGTAGCCAGTGAGCTACGAATGAGTAGGTTGGTCAGCCTGATGGGCCTGAGAGTAGCTTTTTGAGTTAGTAAGATACATAGGCAAAGGAGGCCGGTTGACGGTGGCTGGTTTGGCCGAATAGTGTTTGGATGTTGATCGTATTGATTGGTGACCTTTGGTCAGTTGGGTTGAGTTTGGAATTGTGCGTGTAACACCCCGGAAATTCGAGGATTTTAGTATTGTAATTTAATGTGTGAATTGACGCTTTTACCCTTGTGATTGGTATGGCCAAATTATTGACTTTTGATTGGTGAATTAAATGGACTTTGACCTATGACCGTGACGTAGTTCGGGACGTCACGAGTTCATAGACAGGTGGCACGTCCAATTCGGACGATCGGGGAAAAAGTTATGACTATCGGAAATTCAGGGGCATTACCGTAATTTTGACGGTTGGGGCAAAAACATTGACTTTTCATTTGACAATTAATTTTCACGTGACTCAAGGATCGTTAGGTAGGTCTCGATGTCCTGAGTCCGTAGACAGGCGGCACGCCGAAATCGGACTTCGTACAAGGAAGTTATGGTCAGAAACGTGAAATCGGGAGGTTCGTGTCTCGGTTTTCGTGTCGAATATTTTATTCTGGAAATCTGATTGGAAGACACCTGGATGAGTAACAAGTGTCACTCACCCATTGGCTAGATTGGATCAGATCCACTATGGGATTAAATAGCATTAAAATCCACTTTTGATCTCATCCATTGATTTGAAGTACCCCAGATCTAATATGAACCATTGATCTCATCCTTGAGATCAAATCTAGACCGTCCGTTTCCTTTCCCTCCATTCTTTATATTTCCTACCCGAAATGCACATTCTGTCCATTTTGAACAAACACCCCAGCTCATCACCCATTCTCTATGTCTGCGTGTGGGGGACTCACTGGTGAGGCTGAGAGACGGCGGTGAACGGCGGCAGGCGGCGGCAAGGTAGGTGGTTCCTAACCCGAAACAGCTTAAAAACTTAGAAAATGGAAGCCTGTTTTCCAACGTGTTTTGTCGTGTTCTATTGATCCTATTTGATTCTATGGACTGGTAGGAAACTTTAGGACGTGATTTCGTGGTCTGAGGTGACCTGAACGGTGGTTAAACAGCGACGGGAACCCGGGTCTGTTCATCGAGGTAAGTCTTCGATTCAGCCCTTGTTTATTGATTTTAATTAGCTAGAGCTGTTTCTGGGATTAAGACGAGTAGTTAGGAACAAACCTGAACAAAAATGATTGAGAAATGATGAAATGGTGACCGGGTCATCATCGCGGGTCTGATCGACCCGAGTTGCAGAGATACGGGTCAACCCGTCTGAGGACAGAGGTGATGACGTGGCACCCTGTCAGACTATCAGGTGACGTGGACCAACCGTGAGCCGAAACATGTCACATGTCAGTGCACAGTCAGCACTGACATGTCAGTGACGTGGCCCAATCAGGGACTGCCACGTGTCACTGACATGTCAGTGACGTGGACCAGTGCCGTGCTGACACGTGGCACATGTCAGATCTGACACGTGGCCTGACAGATCAGTGAGATTGACCAATCGGGTGTTGACACGTGGCACTGTCAGAGTCTGACATGTCAGACCTGACAGCTGTCAGATGACGTCAGCAGTGACATCAGCGATGATGTCAGCAGGGACTGTTCCTGCGTTGACCGACGCGTTGACTGGCGCGTGTGGGCGCGTGTGAACAATACGTTTGGTGGGACCACCACCATTCTTTAGGTTTCGACGATCCGGATCCAATGGCGGTGGTTTCGGGTCGATCGGAGATCATTAAGTTGGTCAAAATGTGGTTTATTGCATTAGGAAGCGCGTTCAGGCGGCTTTCCCGGGCCGATTTCGGTCTAGGGTTTCATGGTTAAATGTTTGGGGTTTGTATGGACCCTTACGTATACTTTGGATATGACAGGGATTGTATAATTGTTCCAGATCGAGGGTATACGCTCGGTTTTCAGCAGGATTGTACTGTGAGTGGGCCATTTTCTTAAACCCTTGCGTGCATAAATGTTTTCTGGTTTATTATACTTGTTCACATGCTGGAATCAATAAATGGTTTTGATGATATTGAAATTTTGGTTGTGGCACGTTTCACGGTATTTGGGCATGAGACCCGTTTGATGAAACGTAACGATCGGTTCGGATTTTACCTATGTATACATATATGTTTTGCATGTGGATATCAATAAAATGTATTTGGTACTGCACTATATAGATCCTTTCATATTATATTGTCTCCTCCGGATGAGGTACCCCGGAGAGGTCACGGACGTCTAGAACGTCCAGCGTCTATGACGCTAAGCATCGGGGATGCTGTACCCGAACGGGGTTCGGGGATTGAACTCGGAATTGAGACCCGAGTGGCACGCGTAGCCTTGTGATTGTGACCTTATTGGACGTCAGGGACGTCAGACATCAGGGATGTAGGGATTGGAGTGTATAGTGCAGCAACTAAAATTATACTTATGGTTTTATTACATGCCTTATGGTTCATATTATATGACTTATGATTTTAAATACGGTTGCATGCATGTTTGGAAAACGGAGGGGTAAATTATATGTTTTACTTATCAAATGATTTTATAAACTTGAGTTTTGGTCCACTCACCCTTAATGTTTTTGGTAACACCTCCAGGTCGTGATACTGAGGTAGAGGAGGAACCTGAGGCTGAGGCATAGATCTACTTCTGCGTACCTGAACCCCTGTTGGGTGGTGTACCCGCAGGTTTACTTTAGAGTCGTGCTCGCAATTTGTAATTTTGGATTTCATCCCTTGTTTGACATCTGTTTAATTTGGATTTGATGTATAACTTTAAATTGGTTATTTATGCATTGATGTTTGAGGTTAAAATTGGTATGAATTATTGGGTGTCAGACGGGAGCAGGGCACGTCCCCTTGTGGTCCCTGTGGGATCGGGGCAGGTCCTGTCAGTGCGGCTACGAGTAGCCAGATGCCTTGAGTGGCAGGGTTTAGGAACTACTTTGAGATTCGAGGGATTTTTCCCCCTAATGATGGATACTGGTTGATGCTGGTGAGTAGAGTCACGATAAGGAATTGTCTTAGTCGGGTGTGACGACCCGAGTGGTAAGTCTGTAGTGAACCAGTGACAATTGCGGGTTTGGATAACCCGGATGACGGGGATGATTTGAGGAGCCCCGTGGGATTACTGGATTGTAGTGAGAAGTACCTGAGGGAAACCGTGAGTTGGGGTTTGTGGTATCGTAGTCCTTGTGGTTTGGGCCGACTTACGGCTGGCTTGAAGATGGTGCTGCTAGGTGCAGCCGAGGTAGTGGGTGCCTGGTGGATGACTTTGGACGAGGATTTGTACTCAGAGCAAGGTAGTGATGACCATGGGTAGGTCATGTATCAGGGCGAACAGTCAGGATGTCGTTGGTTGATCAGAGTAGCGTAGTGGAAGCGCGGTAGACCTAGGCTTCGTGTTGGATCGGGCTAGGTTGGTATGGACAGGTTGACCATCAGTGGGATTAATTTTATGGACTTATCCTGATGTGTTAGAAATGCCGAGGTTGGCATTTGGGTAATGCCGAGGTTGGCATTTGGGTAATGCCGAGGCCCGTGCTTGGAAATTGTTTGAGATTTGGTGACTTGTATCCTCGCAGGTGCTCGGAGTGGAACCTCAGGCAGGATGTGATGCGATCATCAGAAGGAGTGATGATTGATACCCTTTTCGGATGTGCATACATAGTGATTAACCGACATGTGAGTGGTTTGGGTGTGGACACGTGGTCGTGATCCGTAGAAGTTGAGGATCGCCTAAGGCTAGTGGAGTTGAGTTGGAAAACTCGTGGTTGAAATGCCAGGATTTGTAAACCCCCCTCAACTTGTATTGTGTTCCGAAGTAGAGAAGTACTTGGTGACGCTGAGTGTAGCGAGTGTTAGGAGATGGTGTTAAGATGGATTATAGTCGTTGTGATGGCATGGTTGGGGACCATTGTGAGTTCCGTTGAAGGATGGCGGAAGGAAATGAGAAATGAGTGACTATAACTGATCGATATGAGGTTATTGAAGAGAACCCACAATCTAGACGTGCGGTATATAAGTCGATTGGATTGGATGCAGTGGCTTGAAACCTAGTCAGTAGGATGAGATGACAAGACAGAGGTTGGATATGTTGAGAAAAGTGCTCTGTCTTGTAGCAGTGGTGCGTACCTAGTGATAGTCGAGCTGTGAGAATCGGTTGGTGTCGTGTTGGGAATATCACGGGAACGAGATGGATTTGTGATGACCCCAGTGCGATTGTCCCGATGAAACTAAAAGTTTGTTGAGTTGATTCACAAGGAAAGATGTGGTGACAGTTTGGGCACTATCAGGATATTTTAGATTGGCAGGTGCTGGACACCGGGTAGGAGACCCAGGTGTAAGATCAGTTGGATTTCTCCCCGCTGGTTACAGAGGTACGAGATGTGGAATTTCAGGACAAAATTCTTTTTAAGGAGGGTAGATTGAAACGATCCGTCCCGGAAGTCGCGATTAGCTTAGTAGCTAATCACGGATTAACGAAGCTATCGGTGATTAGTTGGATACGTTTGGACGGGTGGCGTAGAATGACGATTTTACCCCTATAATGGGCAAAATGTTGACTTTTAGTTCGGGAGGTCAAATGGATTTTGACCGATGACCGTGACTTAGTTCGAGACGTCACGAGTTTATAGACAGGTGGCACGTCCGATTTCGACATCCGAGGAGGAAGTTATGACGTTCGGAAGGTCGAGGGCATTTTCGTAATTAAGTCAAAAAGGTGGAAATTGTTGACTTTTTGCACGACAAGTATTCTTCACGCAAACCGAGGACCATTAGGTAGGTCTCGACGTCCTGAGTACAACGACAGGCGGCACGCCTTCATCGGACATCGGACGAGTAAGTTATGGTTCTAGATAGGTGAGGGGTAAAATGGTAATTTGGACATTTCAGGGGCATTTTAGTCATTTTGCACCTAGGGACTATTGACCAATCAGATGAGGCCATTTGGGGATTTGGGATTGGATATTTTGGCTGTGTCCATAGGATAAAGGACACCTGGAGGTTTCCTAGAGGATTCTACACGGTTCACACAATTTTAAATGGTTTGTGTAACTGTTCAAACGAATAAAACAGGGACTGAAGCTAAGAAAACCAGTAATCGATTTCCCTAAAGTGTGAGAGTTGAGTGCTCTGGGTTTGGGGGAGTAGGTGCAGGTGTTTGAGTGTTTCATTTGAGTGTGATTCAGAGATTTGGAAGGTCGAGTGACGGTGTTAAGGGAGGAAAACCCAGAGGACAGAACATGGGACATTGTGCACAGTTGTGCACCCCAGTCGATCAAACCATCGAAATTGGACATGTGGTGGTGTTCATCAACCTGTGAGGAGTCTTATAGACTTAGTGGAGCACGGCGGAGCTCACGGTGGTGGTCAGGGAGCAGGTAAATTTCTCGACCCCCTCTGTTTTCTCTGTTTTCCAGTTTTGATTCAAAACCAAAGTCGTGGAGTTTGGTGATCTGTTGATGCGTTTTATTAGTCCTAATCGCGCTAGGAGGGTGTTAGTGACCTTAGGGATCGAACTAGAACCTTGTGGTGGCCACGGGTGGCCGGAGACAGGCCCTGGTATTTTCTTAGTTTTTCTTCGATTTGGGAGGTGAAGAATAAGCCATTAATTCGTGTTTGAGTTAGTAGATTAGGTTCGTTAGAGTGAGACGATGCTAATAGTGAACAACGGGTTGAAAATGTACTGGATTCGAGGGAGAACCGGCCTCGCCAGCTAAGTTCGACCGGACCGGTCTAGACCGGTTTGAACCGGGTTAGCTGGAGGTTGAAGATGAACAGTGCCTGGGCGCGTAGCTCCCACGCGCAGCCCATTTAGGCGGCGCTTGAGGGCGTGTGGGACCCCTTTTGGGGAAGGTTCCAACACGACTTTTAAAGTATTCGATGTAACGAACATTTTGGCGCTGGTTTCGAGTCAAGCGGATATTGTCTTGATATATTTCGGGATGTTCGATGGTTTAAGGGCTCGGTTAAAAATAGCCAATAATATGGAAAAATTATGGGGCTTTAGTATGACCTTTTTGAAGTAGTTAGTGACCTTGGTGTGGGGCTTTAGTATGACCTTTTTGACGTCGGAATGGTCTATGAGTGGACTTTGCTCTCTAACTTATGATGCATGCATATATGTTTTTATATGTTTTCTATACTTGATTCTATGATTTGGTTTATGATCTTGATGATTTACGCTTTTTCATGTTTTTCGAGGTATTTTACGAAATTTCACGTTTTACGAGTTTTCGAACGATCTTGTGATTTGACTGTGGTTTTAATGATCTAATTTCGGGAATTGAAATATGATTTGATTTTAAGGATTTGAATTGGATTTTGGAAAGGTGATTTCGGGCTTGGAGCCCTGTTTATGAGATTGAGATTTCGGTTTTGAGATTTGGAAATGAAATCTGGATTTGGGTTCGGGATAGTGGTTCCGGATGTCGGCTTATGAAATCATCGTTGCGAATTCGACTGTGGATTTTTTGTGGATCTAGTTTTGAGTTTAAAGACCCGGAAAGAAAAGAGAAAAACCCATTGGATCTAGTTTTGAGTTTAAAGACTCAGTTTGATTGACGGGGGGAGGGCCCTGGATTGATTATGTTTTGAGTTTAATGACTCAGTATATGTTTTGAGTTTAAAGACTCGGATATGATACCCCCCGAGGCATGTGATTGTGTTTTGAGTTTAAAGACTCGTTGATATCCCGGGAAGGCCTGGTTATTGCGCATTGTGTTTTAAGTTTAAAGACTCGGGCGCACTTGAGATCCAGTAACTTGTATACTTGTTGTTTTTCACTGGTTTTCTGATGTTTTGGGCAGTGACCCGGATGAAGTGGATTTGATGAGTTTTGGGACTGAGTTCCCGGATTTGAGATTGATTTGAGATTTGAGGCTGAGGCCTGGATTTGAATAACGGTTTTGATACGAGTTTGCAAATGGTTTTTCTTGGATGGTTTTTTTTTTTTTTTTTATATGAGTGGTTTCATGACTTGAATTAATATGCATGCATTGGCTTTTTGCGTGGAGGGTAAAAATGTAATTGTTTTATTGAACTTATACCTTATTTTTGTCCACTCACAGTCTTTTCGTGTTTTCGATACCCTCCAGGTTGTTGCGGAACGGGCTGTTGATCGAGAGAGACGGAGACATCACACCCGCGCTCCACAGTAGTTCAGTATACTCTGGAAAGACCGGTACCTTTTCGAATGGTTGGATCGAGAATCCCTTGTCTGACTTACGTGTCGCATGAAGGTTGGACGTTTGTTTAGCCTTCGTGTCATGCGTAAGTTAGACGGGATCGGGATTTAGCCCTTAATCCCGAGGGATTACTGGTGGGTTCTGTCATATAGGCAGGGTATAAAATTGAAACCTTGAAATACATGCCAATACGTAAACACACACAAATGAACTCATGGCATCACAAAACATGTTCTCAAAAACTTATAAAAAAATTATGCATGCATCGATTCTGAAAATAAAGTCCACTCATAGACCGTTCGAGCTGCCGCCTTGATACGCGCACTATACGTCTTCCCATGCTAATCACTGTCACCGAGATTCCCAAACCTGTCCAAATCGTAATAGAGGGTTACTAACTACCTTATTAACCTATCATAAAAGCCCCCTAATTTTTGGGATTTTTAACTATTTTTAAACATGATCCTAAACCTTCAGGCATCCTGAACTATATCGAGATGATGTCCGATCGACTCGAAACCAGTCCCAAAATGTTCGTTACATCAAATAGATGATTTCACATGTTGAAACCTTCCCCTAACTCTTCCCTACGGGCCGCCACGCCCCACCTGAAGGCCATACGTGTGGGCTTCACGAGCCTGCACAGTCTTCATCTTCAATGTCCCGCCGAACCAGCCCGGCCGGTTCACTGGTTCAGCTGGTCCAACTGGACTGACGTGACCGGTTCAGGGCCCTAATTTCCTATTTTTTTGGTCCTTTTTCTTTCTTCTTTACACCAATCTTCCTTAATCTATCCTATGAATCCTTTTATGCAATCAAAACTAGGAAACCAATCGTAAAAGTATATCCTATGGGTTCAAGAATCCAATTAAACCCAAAACTTCCATTCTATGTTCAGGGTATAACCAAGGGATAAAACTCAATCCTAAGGGTTCTATTAGGTTCCTAGGATCAATTGTAAGACCCGGTCTTGGAAGCAAGAACGGTGAGCAAGACCCGTGAGCTTGAGAAGCAAGATCGGTGAGCAAGACCCGTGAGCTTGGAAAGGTAAGATCGGTGAACGATCCCACATTGGTCTGGGAAGGGAATGGTGGTGTGCCTTAAAGGTGTAGGCACACACCTATCTAACATGAGGCCTTTTGGGAGCTCAATGGCTTTGGGGGGGATTGGAACCCCAAAGTTAAGCGAGTTGAGGCTGGTGCAATTCCATGATGGGTGACCCCCTAGGAAGTTGCACCGTGAGCTCCCGAAAACAAAACCGTGAGGGCAAGGGCAAGGAGGCCCAAAGCGGACAATATCATGCTAGATGAGTCGGGACCTGACAGAGGAGGGTCGGGTCCTGACAGAATGGTATCAGAGTATCTAACACAAGGCCTTTTGGGAGCTCAGTGGCTTTGGGGAGGATTGGAACCCCAAAGTTAAGCGAGTTGAGGCTGGTGCAATCCCACGATGGGTGACCTACTGGGAAGTTACACGTGAGCTCCCGAAAACAAAACTGTGAGGGCTAGGCCCAAAGCGGACAATATTGTGTTAAATGGGCCGGGTCGTGACAGAAGAGGGTCGGGTTCTGACAGAATGGTATCAGAGCCGGACCCCGACCGGAAGTGTGCCAGCGAGGACGCTGGGCCCCAAGGGGGGTGGATTGTAAGACCCGGTCTTGGAAGCAAGAACGGTGAGCAAGACCCGTGAGCTTGAGAAGCAAGATCGGTGAGCAAGACCCGTGAGCTTGGAAAGGTAAGATCGGTGAACGATCCCACATCGCTCGGGGAGGGAAAGGTGAAGTGCCTTATATGTGTGGGCACGTATCTATCTAACACAAGGCCTTTTGGGAGCTCAATGGCTTTGGGGGGGATTAGAACCCCAAAGTTAAGCGAGTTGAGGCTGGTGCAATCCCATGATGGGTGACCTACTGGGAAGTTGCACGTGAGCTCCCGAAAACAAAACCGTGAGGGCTGGGCCCAAAGCGGACAATATTGTGTTAGATGGGCCGGGTCGTGACATCAATATAGGAAGGTTTGTGGGTTTAGATTGGGCCTACTTGGCCAGAATTGAAATTCGGTGGCTATTGACCGAAAACTCTTCACGACCGTAGTATGGCCGGCTCAGCCGTCCTCATCCACCTTTTGTGGTTCTACATGACTCAAACATCCCCGCACAACACCCCCCAATCATCAACTAACATCCTAAACGTCCAAGACTCAAAATGAAATTTTGAATGAAAAAGGGGTCACGGTTTTACCTTGGCCGTGAGCTCCCACCCCCGTCCACGGCGGTCCTACAGCCAGCAACCACCCTTCTCAGTCCAACACTCCCCTCAATTGCTCTCATGGACTAATATAGAATCAAGGGGGAAGGTAATGGGTTTTGGGGTTGATCGGGTTGGATGAACACAGACAGGGGGAATGGATATGCATGTGTCGGTGTTAGGTGAGCAATGGATGGGTGACAGTTGTCACTCATCCATTGGGCCTGATTCAAATATCTGGGGCCCACTTGAGGACAAAAATCCAATTTTCCTCGTAAAGCGTGCCGCCATAAATAGTTCCTCGGAACTTCCGTGAACCGTAACTTTTCCGTCAAACGTCCGATTTCGACGTACCGCTTGTCTACGGATTCGTATCGACTCAATCTATGTAACGCTCCTCGGCCCTTGGCCATCGGACCGCCCGGGTCAAAAGTCAACTTTTTGCCCTCGTCTAGGGGCAAAATCGTAATTTCGCCCTGAACGTCCGTTAATCCTCGGCTACTCCCCGATTAGCCTTGCTAATCCGTCATTAATTCTTCCAATAATTTGGGATAGGTCGTTACACATGAAGTTTACATACATATGCCTGGTTTAATGCTTATGTTCCGCTCTTGGAAAAAATTACCCCACAGCCTTAAGTAATCATTTATGCTTATATGTGATTAAAAGGTATCCTTCACTATTTTCAATCTTTAAATCCACTACCAACAACTCAAGGAACCACTTCCACGTGGAGTAGATTTCTACCTCAACAATGGCATAAACTGTTGGGAACATGCTATTATTTGCATCGACTGAGATGACACTCAATATTTGGCTACTGTGGCTACTGTGGGGACGTTTTATGTGAGCACCATCTAACCCAATAAATAGCCTACAACCATTCAGCCAACCCTCTTTGTTGCTGGGATTAGTTTGGTGTATGATGGTTAGGTTTATGGTTGTTTGGTGTATACTGGTTAGGTGTATGCTATTTGGTGTATGCTGGTGTTGAGTTTAAATACACCCTGTATTCGTACTTTTGTCACACATTGCACCCTGCATTAGCACTTTTGAGTTCAAATGCACCATGTATCAGACTAATTGGCCCATTTATGCAAAGTAGACAATGCAATTGGATATAATTTGGTTCAATTGTTATTCTTGTGTAATGAATCATGCTTTTAATTTCAAGTTCTTCTTTTCTCTTCCTTACATATTTCAGTATTATCTCATTACATATGTCAAGCCTATAACACACACCATGTACTTGCTCCGTTGTCTCACTTTGCACCATATACTAGCATATTTGAGTTTAAATGCACCATTTGGCAGCTTTTGTATGACACTTTTGTCACACTTTGCACCATATATTAGCACGTTTTTGTTTCAACGCATCCGGTAACAGAATAATTTGCCCAATTTTGACACATATGTCACTACATCCTCAATAAATAACCATTTTACAATGCATTACTAGAACAATCCACATATTACAAGCCAAATTACATTGTCATTACAACTTAAATGTTAGCATCTATTACAAAACTAGATTGTTAGGTAGTCCCAAATTACTTCAAGCTTCAAGCTTCTTCATGATCAACATAAGTCATGTACTATTAGAGCAACTCATAGCTTCCTTGTCCAAACTCTGCTCTTCTTCAATTCCTCTTCCATTTCCCCTTTTTTCCTCAACAACCTAGGTATAATTGCCTTGCATCGATGACACATTTTAATATTGAACCATTCCCAAAACCACAATTGCTTCCCTGCATTTAAACACACCTGATAATCAGAAATTTATCCAATATCAGTAAATCAATGTCAACAATCCTAGTAATTGAATGAAAATTGAACATCATTCAACTAAAATTGAAGTCATAAACCTAAATAAGATTGCAGGTCTGCCATATCAAGAAATTTGAAGTCAAATTAAATCCCTAGCCCCTAAAATCTTCCATTCATCGTCAATTCAACAATCAATACCAATTTATGAATTTTCATTACCCCGGAACATGGGCACACTTGGAATCTTCTGTCAGGATGTATGTTAGTCCACGAAGTCCTGATTTTGCTTTACTTCCAGTGGTAGCAACTTTTTTTCTTCAAGGTATTTCATCTCTTCTTCTTTGACGAGGGATGGGAAGAACCTGGGTTGCGGCAGATATAGGATTGGGATTTTTTTAACTCAATTGGGAAATTAAGGGCCTCAATTGTGAAGATCCACAATTCCCCTTTGCCAATTCAGTGCATTTTAATCCACAACTTTGACGTCAAATGGTACGTCTAAAACGAAAAAACAGTTTAGTAGATCAACTCGACTGTTATAGGGTATTAAGTGAATGAATAACTAATATAAGATGCAAAGCGTAATTTTCATGCGAGTTTAAGGTGCACTTAAAATAAAAAGCCTAATATTCTGGTTTTAGAAAACTGGAAGCAGCCCAGATGGAGAGAAAGTAAGATCATTGTGCCAATGCAGATTTCCAAGGACTCCATAGTTTTGAAGAATGAGATTTATCTATTCAGAGCTGGTTGTGATGAAATCAAGCCGCAAGATGAAGTGAAATGCATACGTTTCTTTGAATACCGTATTGATTAATTGAAGGTTATTTTTTTAGTGGCATGAGTATGACATCAAGAGTGGAAACTTTACTGGTAAGATAACATTTGAGTACACGAAGAGGACATTATTGCGATTTAGGTGATAAAGAAAGCCTGATTACTGTTAAGGGGATGAGGCCTGAAACTGGTAAAGAAAATAAACCAAGACTGACAAAGTGTTTAAGATTAAGTTGCATTGTATCTTTTACACGAACATTTTTTTAGTCGTGATATGTTATATGCATTTGAACATGTTGTTTTTTAGGTGTATAAAGGAAAGTAAAGAAGATTTGAATTTCCAATAATACTCTAGACACCAACTTTGTAATGACTCGTACCAAAATTTTCAGGAAATTCGAGGCAAATTGATGATTTTGCCCCTGAACGGGTAAATTTGGACCAAAAGTTTATTTTTGACCCGGGAGGTCGGATGAATTTTTACCTTGCACTGTTGCGTTGGTCTTGAGATTTCGGTTACGTGGACATGCGGCACGCCGACCTTGGAGTCCGTATGGTAATTTTAAGGGTTAGGGATTATTTTCGACGAGTTTTCAGTTGCATGTTAATCGAGGAAGTTGACTTTTGTTGTGGGGATTAGATATTTGTTTAGGTTTGTGGGATGAGTGACAAGTTTCACTCACCCCATGGTTAGCATCCACTGACAGGACCCATCCCAATCCCCCCGGGATTAGTGCGGGATGACCCTGCTCCCGTCTGACACGAAGTGTCAAACAAGGGATATTTCCGACCTTTGCCCTCCCGAGCTATCAGAGTACGCAAGGATCCGGAGGAGGCATGTGATATCTTGGTCTCTGCTACAGTCCACATCCGCTGTCAACCTGAAGGGCAGTCAAAACATTAAAAGCTGTGAGTGGACAAAACCAAGAGTTTATAAAAACATTTTATCGAGAAAGACATTTGTACCATTCACTAAAAAGCATGCATGCATTCGAAAACCATTTATCCATAAAAACCACAATGAAATCAAGTACACGGGCCACTGCCCAACTCCATAAGGGACTCAGCCCAAATCATAAGAAACTAACCATACGGGCCACTGCCCAAAACTTGTGTAAACGCACATCATACATCACATATACATATAATTCACACAACCAATCCTGTCACGGTTTCCAAAGCTACGCGCGTGCTACCCAGGTCTCAATCCGAGTCTTCTCAAATTCAAGATCAATGTCCGCAGACCACTGACCCCACCCGAGGTAATAGTAATCATAGCCTTCCTGAGAGTAAGGAACCCAACTGGGGGGGTGACTCCACTCAGTCGGTGCTCCGTGACTACTCCGGGGTCCACCCAAGCCAACGACCCTCCCCGGAGGAGATAATAGAACAAGTAAAGGAAGGTATATGAACATATATATATACATAACATAAACATTCATGCCCGGTTCCCCTGAACCGTCATGATCTACAACATCCATTAACCAGGGTTCATGCTAGTTCCCATAAACCGTCATGAACTAGAATAACCTGACAAAGGTTCATGCCGTTTCCCATAAACCGTCATGAACCCCAATTACCTTTCCAGAGTTCATGTTGGTTCCCATAAACCGTCATGAACTTGGAAATCTATCTAGGGTCTCTCACCCGAAATCATCAGTGTAAAACAACTGGGTCTCGTGCCCGAACATATGACTCAACTGGGCACCGGGCCCGATATCTAAGGGTCAGTCACGACTCCGATCATAGTGATGCGTGCAACCATCCATCCAGGAATGCCCTCAATCCTGGTATGTCGCCGTGAACGAATCAACTGACGCGACCACCACAAGATCATGGTGCACTCCTCACCGATCGATATCCTGAACCGTCAGCACTCCGAAGTCGAGCCTCCCCAGGCTGCCCAACCACGAATCGTCCATCATGACCTCTCCGGAAAGAACACATCCCAATCTGGAGGCGAGCGTCGTATCGTCGATCGCCGTGCATATAGCACCCATCGCGACCACGATTTAGACCCGAAGGTCGTAAATAGCGTCATATGCCCGAGGCAAAACCAAATGGGTCTCATACCCGAGTTTATCCATTTGAAATCCAAAACCATTTCATTTAGAACAATAAAGACATACAGACCCGTATAAGCACCGTATAAGGCCGAAACCTCGAAATACGTGCTTATACGTAACCACATACAAATGCACCCATGGCATCATCAAACATGTAATAAAACATATAATAAACATTTATGCATGCACCAAGTTAGAAAACAAAATCCACTCACAGACCGTCCGAGCTACCGCCTCGATTTGCGTGCCATACGGCTCCCCTAGCCGATCACCGTCACCGGGACTCCCAAACCTGTCCAAATTTTAATATAAGGTTACTAACTACTTAATTAACCTCCTACCAAAGCCCCGTAATTTTCCCGAACTTTTAACTATTTTTAAACCGACTCTAAATCTTCTGATGCCCCGACACATATCGAGACGGTGTCCAATTGACACGAAACTAGTCCCAAAATGTTCGTTACATCGAATAGAAGATTTCCCGTGTTGAACACTTTCCCAAATTATGGCCCACGGGTCCTCACGAGCCCCTAGAAGGTTGAAAACACTGTTCATCAACATCAACCTCAGGAAAACCGGTTTTTTTCTGGTTTTCCGGTCCGGTCACTGTGCTGAACCGGCGGAACCGGTTCAGCGTTCCTACTCCCTCAAATCTCGGCTGTTTGCCTCCATTTCAATTCCTAAATTCCTATTTTCAAGTTTCCTATCTATTCCAATTAACAAAACCAATTAAAACCTCATAAATCAATCCATAAAAATCACCCCCTCACGGCCCCTGTTTTCCGATTCCGTCCCCAGGCTTCACAGCCGTCAACCCCCGTTCAAAACCATCTCTATACACCCTAAACAATCTAAAAAACATTCCCTAATCAACCAAAACTATCCATAATGTAAAAATGGACAAAATGGGAGATTTGGGTCTAACCGGGTACCCGTTCGGGTTTGGGTCTCCACCGTGCACGGTGGCTTCGTCCTGGCCGGCCACCACGCTTCACCGGTCCTCCTCTCCCCCCTCTGGTCTCTCTGTCATGATCATAAGGTGAGGGTTGGATGTTTGGGTTGCACAGATGAGAGAAATGAGATCGGGAAAATGGGTTTGAAATGAAGAATATTCGATGAAGGGATGGTATGCATGTATGTGTGAGATTGGCCAGTGGATGGGTGACACTTGTCACTCATCCATTGGCTATCTAAAAAGCTGGACCCACTAGAGACAAAACTGCACTTTTTGTCTTGTAAAACGTGTCGTTGTAAATAGTAACCTAGAACTTCCGTGAACCGTAACTTCGCCGTCGAACGTCCGAATTCGACGTGCCGCCTGTCTACGGATTCGTATCGTCCATATCTACGCAACAGTCTTTGGCCCTCGGCCATCGGACCTCTTGGTCAAAAAGTCAACATTTGACCCCATTTATCCAAAATTACCAAAATGCCCATAAACTTCCAAACGTCATAACTTCTTCCTCAAACATCGGAATTGAACGTGCCACCTGTCTATGAACTCGTGACGTCACGAACTACGTCACGGTCATCGCTCAAAGTCATTTGACCGCCCGAATGAAAAGTCAACATTTTGCCACGACTAGGGGCAAAACGGTCATTTCGCATTGTTCGTCCGATTTCGCCTAACTAATCCCCGATTAACCTCACTAATCGTGATTAGTCACTAATCTAATCTAGGAATTTGGGACAGGTCGTTACAACCTTCCCTCCTTAATTAATTTCGTCCTCGAAATTCCAACCGACCTAATTCTAACCGTTCTTCCCTCCTTAATTTAGTTCCGTTCTCAAAACTCCAACTATCCTGATTCCACATCCACCTCGTGGAAAGTAGAATCAACCTCAAAACACGTGCACGCTCGTACACCAACTAACCAGAACAATCCTTACTTGTCTGCAACTAGACATACCACTAACGTTCACATCACATCGTCTACATTCGACCACATCGAATAGCAGAAGTCGTACGCTCCGAACTGACACCACCTGTCAGTATCAGAGTAGCCCAAGTATCCTATGATCGACCCACTTGTCAAATCTACCCTTTCGTTGACATAAACAACTCTACGGTTCCTTCCTCAATCTCTAACCTATCCTGACGTCTGCTCCCACTGGGAGTCACCAAACTGCACTCAACGATCCACGCTGACACTTCCGACAACTGTCACCACTTGACAGTCGTCAGTCGAAAACTGACACTATACCCACTTGTGGATATACTAACCACCAAATTACTCAACCTGAGTAAGGCTTACCAACATCTCACTCGACTTGTGTGTAACTAGACCCATCAAAACCACTATGACCCAGTGCACAATATCCAATGTCTAGTTCATGACCTCAACTAATCTGATGGTATCAGATCCAATCCGACTACCAATACGTTCACCATCGTACCCATGGTATAACCTATTTACCGTCACCAGGTACGACAAGTCTACCCAGTCTCGTACCCCGGACAACGTACAAGGTACGTACATCTACCCATCAATCAGACTACAACCACAATAACAACAACGTCAACACGGCGACCTAGGTTGTAGGCGATCACGTTTCAATAATGGAGTCCATCTGTCCAATCCCGGACTAGAAAAATCGAAACTCCAACCCATCATCTATTTCCAAATCCGAATCCGAATCCGCAATTTCGTAAGAAATCCCGAATCCAAACCCAGAAATCATATCCATAATCATGTCCAAATTCGAATCCGAAATCATCATTCCGTAGACTAGTATTAGGAATGACCATTCCGAACCCAAATCCATAAAAGAAAATCCATTGTCAAGCTCTAGAATCAAATTCTGAATCGTCACCCAGAATCCGATTCCAAAACCCGAAATATCGTTCACGTCTACCGAGACGTACCAAAACCGAACCTATCGGTTACCTGCTCAACCTATTACCACAATACAATCGATTGACTTCATAGGGAAGTCAATCACAATATACGTACATCCAAAGCTAACCAAATCCGACCTCGTCGGACACCTACTCACCTGAGTAATATACCACATGGGATTTACCTCGAAAAGAAGTTCAGTCCCATCATCCACAACTCAACATCCAAGTAAGAGTAATAAACTCTCCACCTATCTGGATCATCAAGATCACGATCCAGATCCACCACTACGTCAACCGACCATAGACGTCACGATCCCCGATAGTCACGACATCCAAAGTCCTCAACCATTTCCCATATCTTAAATACATCAGTCAACGACGAGACACGCCGAGACTGTGGGTTCTTACTGATTACCTCGTATCGATCCTTGTCATCCCACCTAGGAAACATCAAGGATGATACATGACTATGACATCAAAATTCAACCTACGTGAATACAACCAAAACTCATTGCACTCACATCGCCATGTAAACCAACATCGTCTGCCACCAGGCAGAAAATGAGAAATTTCAGTCACCTAACTTTGATATACTCACTCCACTTGATGACCCAAAACAAATCCTGGGTCCATCAACGAATACACGATCTATGTACTGGTGACAACAAACATCACCTAACGTCATCTACCGTCATCTACCACGGTAGAACCTGAGAAGTCACCCAAACGACTCTGAAATACCCATTACTAATGCGGAAAATCCGTATTCCACTCGTCACCTCAATCGCAACCTCTCGCGATTCCGAAGTTCCAACAAGATTGGAAACAACATACCCGGACATCAACCTTGTGTCCATAATAAGTTTAACTCTATCCGTGATCCACTCCCGGATCACCGATATCGAACATACGCCCATCATGACGGAGTCACATCCCGACTCGTAGCTCAGCGTCATCACGATCACCGGCACCAGCACTAGCACCAGCACCAGTATCATTACTAGCACACACTAACAACAATACTAGTATCAATATCAGCATCGGCACACAAGGTGCAAATCTGACAACCCTGGATCTCCGCTCACATCGAGCGACGACCCCGCACCTCTGCTCAAATAGGAGAAACTCTGCCTCCCTCGTACCCGACAACTCTGGGTACAGTCACCCTGATAACGCATACGAGAAAAGGAAACGTCACCTGAACGTCACCGATTCCCAACAATCGTAACTACTACCATTCTCGGTAGTAGCACCCGCCACAGACTCGTGCAGACCTAACTACCAAACACCTAGATATCCAGACTCCGCATCCAACAGAATCCATCGACCGTACCAACTATCGCGTATCCTAAACCTGGGATTTCATCGACAAGTACCAACCTCAACTGCGAAGTGCAGTCCCATCATTAAAGCTAACATGACTAGACCAACTAACGAATCCAAATCCGAATAGTCGTCCAAGTCAAACCACTCGTCAACTCACATTTCCGAACCATACACCCAAGGTAGGGTTCCACGATCACACGTAGAGTTCCCATGAACCCACCTGCGAAAAGCAGTAAAATCAACAATCTGACCGACCCCGCGGTCTTGACATCGTAAAGACGTCAATCCAATCCTACCGTAAGTCCAACTAGGATTCCTCGAATTCGGCTGCTAACTGCCGACTGCAGTAAATCCATTTAACTCAACATAATCCGACCATCTAATGGTCACAACATCGAATCAGTCGTCGGAACCGATCCTACGATATCGGGAAGACGATCCCAACTAGCCGTCTCACGATCACACTCCAGAATACGAATACGTTAATCCTTCCGTAGGGTCCCACACTGTCAACCACGACAGAACTATGGCAACCCCGGCATCTAGTGCCGAACCAAGACATTCTACGATACAGTCCTACTAACTATCGGTACCGACATCCTACTATCAGGTTGATCACGAACTATAGCCCCTTGAGATATCACATCCTCGACTTGCGTACATTCCAAGAGCTCCACGGTTGCTCGAATAGAGACAACCCCGCTCTGATAAGCATCATATGAGCAATCCTATGCTCTGATACCACATTGACAGGACACATCCCAATCCCCTCGGGATTAGTGCGGGATGACCCTACTCCCGTCTGACACGAAGTGTCAGACAAGGGATATTTCTGACCTTTGCTCTCCCGAGATATCAGAGTACGCCAGGATCCGGAGGAGGCATGTGATATCTTGGTCTCTGCTACAGTCCATATCCGCTGTCAACCTGAAGGGCAGTCAAAACATTAAAAGCTGTGAGTGGACAAAACCAAGAGTTTATAAAAACATTTTATCGAGAAAGACATTTGTACCCTTCACTAAGAAGCATGCATGCATTCGAAAACCATTTATCCAGAAAAACCATAATGAAATCAAGTACACGGGCCACTGCCCAACTCCATAAGGGACTCAGCCCAAATCATAAGAAACTAACCATACGGGCCACTGCCCAAAACTTGTGTAAACGTACATCATACATCACATATACATATAATTCACACAACCAATCCTGTCACGGTTTCCAAAGCTACGCGCGTGCTACCCAGGTCTCAATCCTAGTCTTCTCAAAGTCAAGATCACTATCCGCAGACCACTGACCCCACCCGAGGTAATAGTAATCATAGCCTTCCTGAGAGTAAGGAACCCAACTGGGGGGTGACTCCACTCAGTCGGTGCTCCGTGACTACTCCGGGGTCCACCCAAGCCAACGACCCTCCCCGAAGGAGATAATAGAACAAGTAAAGGAAGGTATATGAACATATATATATACATAACATAAACATTCATGCCTGGTTCCCCTGAACCGTCATGATCTACAACATCCATTAACCAGGGTTCATGTCGGTTCCCATAAACCGTCATGAACTAGAATAACCTGACAAAGGTTCATGCCGGTTCCCATAAACCGTCATGAACCCCAATGACCTTTCCAGAGTTCATGCCGGTTCCCATAAACCGTCATGAACTTGGAAATCTATCTAGGGTCCCTGACCCGAAATCATCAGTGTAAAACAACTGGGTCTCGTGCCCGAACATATGACTCAACTGGGCACCGGGCCCGATATCTAAGGGTCAATCATGACTCCGATCATAGTGATGTGTGCAACCATCCATCCAGGACCGCCCTCAATCCTGGTATGTCGCCGTGAACGAATCAACTGACGCGACCACCACAAGATCATGGTGCACTCCTCACCGATCGATATCCTGAACCGTCAGCACTCCGAAGTCGAGCCACCCCAGGCTGCCCGACCACGAATCGTGCATCGTGACCTCTCCGGAAAGAACACATCCCAATCCGGAGGCGAGCGTCGTATCGTCGATCGCCGTGCACATAGCACCCGTCGCGACCACGATTTAGACCCGAAGGTCGTAAATAGCGTCATATGCCCGAGACAAAACCAAATGGGTCTCATACCCGAGTTTATCCATTTGAAATCCAAAACCATTTCATTTAGACCAATAAAGACATACAGACCCGTATAAGCACCGTATAAGGCCGAAACCTCGAAATACGTGCTTATACGTAACCACATACAAATGCACCCATGGCATCATCAAACATGTAATAAAACATATAATAAACATTTATGCATGCACCAAGTTAGAAAACAAAGTCCACTCACAGACCGTCCGAGCTGCCGCCTCGATTTGCGTGCCATACGGCTCCCCTAGCCGATCACCGTCACCAGGACTCCCAAACCTGTCCAAATTTTAATATAAGGTTACTAACTACTTAATTAACCTCCTACCAAAGCCCCGTAATTTTCCCGAACTTTTAACTATTTTTAAACCGACCCTAAACCTTCCGATGCCCCGAAATATATCGAGACGGTGTCCGATTGACACGAAACCAGTCGTAAAATGTTCGTTACATCGAATAGAAGATTTCCCGTGTTGAACACTTTCCCAAATTATGGCCCACGCATCCTCACGAGCCCCTAGAAGGTTGAAAACACTGTTCATCAACATCAACCTCAGGAAAATCGGTTTTTTTCTGGTTTTCCGGTCCGGTCACTGTGCTGAACCGGCAGAACCGGTTCAGCGTTCCTACTCCCTCAAATCTCGTCCGTTTGCCTCCATTTCAATTCCTAAATTCCTATTTTCAAGTTTCCTATCTATTCTAATTAACAAAACCAATTAAAACCTCATAAATCAATCCATAAAAATCACCCCCTCACGGCCCCTGTTTTCCGATTTCGTCCCCAGGCTTCACAGCCGTCAACCCCCATTCAAAACCATCTCTATACACCCTAAATAATCTAACAAACATTCCCTAATCAACCAAAACTATCCATAATGTAAAAATCGACAAAATGGGAGATTTGGGTCTAACCGGGTACCCGTTCGGGTTTGGGTCTCCACCGTGCACGGTGGCTTCGTCCTGGCCGGCCACCACGCTTCACCGGTCCTCCTCTCCCCCTCTGGTCTCTCTGTCATGATCATAGGGTAAGGCTTGGATGTTTGGGTTGCACAGATGAGAGAAATGAGATCGGGAAAATGGGTTTGAAATGAAGAATGATCGATGAAGGGATGGTATGCATGTATGTGTGAGATTGGGCAGTGGATGGGTGACACTTGTCACTCATCCATTGGCTATCTAAAAAGCTGGGCCCACTAGAGACAAAACTGCACTTTTTGTCTCGTAAAACGTGTCGTCGTGAAGAGTAACCTGGAACTTCCGTGAACCGTAACTTCGCCGTCGAACGTCCGAATTCGACGTGCCACCTGTCTACGGATTTGTATCGTCCATATCTACGCAACGGTCTTTGGCCCGAGGCCATCGGACCTCTTGGTCAAAAAGTCAACATTTGACCCCATTTAACCAAAATTACCAAAATGCCCCTAAACTTCTGAACGTCATAACTTCTTCCTCGAACGTCGGAATTGAACGTACCACCTGTCTATGAACTTGTGACGTCACGAGCTACGTCACGGTCATCGATCAAAGTCATTTGACCGCCCGAATGAAAATTCAATATTTTGCCACGACTAGGGGCAAAACGGTCATTTCGCATTGTTCGTCCGATTTCGCCTAACTAATCCCCGATTAACCTCACTAATCGTGATTAGTCACTAATCTAATCTAGGAATTTGGGACGGGTCGTTACATCCACCAATCATCTAGCACCTTCTTATTTTCTTCCTTTCAAACAAACACACAAATACATCGCACCGCCCCACCATCATTCCCTTACTGTTTGGTTACCAATCTGTGTGAGAGAGTGAGATTGTGGGATTGAGGAGGAAAAGGAGTAGATGCTGGGCACAGGTTGGATGACAGAGAGCTGGAACTCAGGGAAAACCCAAGTAAGCGGTGAGGTTGATTTTGAGACCTTGGAACTGCAAACTGATGTCATGGTTGGCTTCTCTAAGATTTACGAATAGATTGGGCCAGAAATGGAGCGAAATGGACGCCGTGGCTGGTTCTGGGACACGGTTGCAGGTCGACCGTAAGCTTCGAGCTTGGCTCGAGAGGTTAGAGGTAAGTTCTTTTAGTTTTAAGCTCATAATCTCGTTTTTAGGTGATTTTATAGTCTTTTGGCATCGATTGGATGAAAATTGGTTGAAGAATGGTTGAATTTGGATCGAGTTGCAATCCAGGTCGTGTGACCCTTTACAGTCTCGCGAGTCGACCCACGAGAGGTAGGAGACGATGAAGTGGCATGCCACATCATCATGTCAAGACATGTGGCAAACAGTGGTTGGTGCCACCTGTCGTGTTCTCAAGGTTCTGTTAGAGTTATGAGGTTGACGTTAGCTTTAACCAGCGCGTGAGTTGACCGCCACCTTTGACTGGTGCGTGTCGGCGCATGACTGGGACTTTCGAGGTGAAACTAGTCTTGTTCGAAAGGTTTCGACGTCCTAAATCTAATAGAGGTTGTTTTAAGTCTATTGGAGGTCATTTGAGGGATGTTTTAGCTGATTTTATCCTCGGATTCCTTGTTCGGTGCACGTATTTTGGCCCGGGAGTAACGGGGTTTCAGTGTGTGGTTATTGGTAGTGTTAGTGACCTTCGGGTGTCGTTGATGACATAGATTGATGATAGGACACATCCCCAATCCCCCTAAATTAACGTGGGATGACCTGCTCCCGTCTAACACTACGTGCTAGGTCAGGGATAATACCGTGACCCAAATAGGGTTTCTACAGTATGCAGTTTCATGTGATGCCTCAATCTTTACTACAACCGAGTCCGCGATCAACTTGAAGGGTATCAAAAACCATTAAAACTGTGAGTGGACAAAAATAAGCAGTTTCAAATACATTTTGAGAAAAATACATTTATATCCTCCAATTGAAAGCATGCATGCATCAGAAAACATGTAATCTCAAATGCTTTTTTAAAATCAAATCATATTTTTTTTCTAACCAAAATACGTGAAAACTTCTAGACATAAAACAATACTCGAAAACATGACTAATCATCATAACTCATATCTGTCTCATTTCATATCATCATATGTCACGTCATTCGTACAACACGTGCAAATAAGCTCCAGGACAGCTCACGACTGAGCATGTCGCTGTGAACAAATCAACAGCTGACGTTCATATCGTCGTGAACAAATCAACGATCGATGTCATACATAATAAGCACTTTTGAGTCAAGCATTCCACGGCTGCTCGACAACAAGCAGTGCATCGTGTCCTCTCAGGGGGGAAGGGGGAGGGACTCAGCGCATCCCGGAGGCGAGCAACATATCATAGGGACCGCTCCGGAGAAACATATTCACAACTAGAGTCACATTAATATCAAGAGGATGGTCTTAGTGAAAACAGTTATCAAACCTCATAAACATATTTTCACAAACATTTTGCTTTCAAAATAATCATGTGTCTCACGTAGGGTCTCAACCCAAAACCAAATCTCATAAATCATTTCAGTAGCATATATTTCAAACATCTCAATAAGACCTTTGCCCAAATTAGCCCTCGGCATTGGGCCGGGCCGAGCAAGCCCGGCCCAAATTTTTTTGGGTTTGGGCCGGGTCGGGCCGGGCCGGGCTTATTAAATAGTTTTTAAATTTGCAGGCCAGGCGGGCTTATTAAATAATTTTTAAATTTGCGGGCCGGGCGGGCTTAATGACATAAAAAAGAGCCCACGGGCTTTTATCGGGACGGGTTTATATCGGGTTTTTCGGGTAGGGCCTATTAAGCCCACTTGGATCGGGCTTACGTGGGCTTTTGCAATAAATTATGTCTCAAATTTTAAAATTACAAAAAAATATATGCATGAAAAAAAAATATTAATAATGAAAAAAAATACTCAAGGGTGCAAAAATGTGGCCTCGTTAAAATAAAATACTCAAGGGTCCAAAAACATTGGGCCTATTAAGCAGGTAGAGGAGTGGTTAGGGTTTGTATTGGGTATTGGGATTTTTAAAATAAATTAGGTGGGCTTGGGGCTGAGATTTGGGTTTGGGTTGAAATATTAGTATTAAGAATGGGTTGAGTATTAATTTTTAAATAATGAATATTTTATATTTTCGGACTTATGAGTCGGGTTTATTATGGGCGGGTCGGGCTGGGCTTATCGGGCATTATTGGGCTCGGACCTATCGGTTTTGAACACTATAAGCCCAAGCCCATCCCGCTAACTCTCGGGCTGGGCCGACCCACGACCCATAGCGGGTCGGGCCGGGCTTTTTTCCATCGGGCTTATCGGGCCCCCATAAGCCCATGGGATTTTGGGCCAAATGGTGAGAGCTAGCCCAAAGCATAGGTTTCACAAATCACAATCTTTCTTTCAAAGTCACATAGACTCACACTCTGAGTCAAACATCTTTCCAACGGGGTCATAAGCCCGAAACACCGTTTCACAAATACCAAAATCATTTCATTCAAATCGAATCATCATTCAAATCACCTTTAGTGAAATCTCAAAGCACGTAGAAAACTCAGCCTAAGCCCAAAGTATAGCATAAAATATAAATCTCGAAATATGTGCACAACAACATTTTCCACGAAAATGATCAACAATAATACTTAATCATTATGCAATCATTGCATTTCAAAACATGATCATAAGACATTTAAAATATTTATGCATACATCACATTTATAAAACAATGTCCACTCACACACGGTTCACGCTGCGCGCTCAAAACCTGCGCCGTAAGCCAATCTGAAGCTTCCGGAACCACTTGACCTGTCAAAGTCACACTCGGTGGTCACTATCAATCTATATATGTCTATACGTAAACACCCCCTTAACCTCGGTACAGTAAACGTGTAACAACCCGTACCTTCAGGAAGGGTACAAGTGTAATTTTGTAAATATTTGTATAAAAGGACGATTTTGCCCTTGTGAATAGTGTGTCAAAGTTGACTTTTTGATTTACAGGTTGGATGAGTGTTGACCATTGACCGTGACGTAGTTTAGGACGTCACGAGTCCGTAGACAGGTGGTATGTTCGATTTGGACAATCAGAGGAAAAGTTATGACGTTCGGAAGATTGAGGGCGTTACCGTAATTTTGACTAAATAGAGGAAAAGATTGACTTTTGATTGGAATTTTGATTTTCACGTAGATCACGTAGATCGAGGACCTTTAGATAGCTCTCGACGTCCTGATTACAACGACAGGCGGCACGCTGTCATCGGACATCGGACGGAATAGTTATGGGTCTGGAAGTTGAAGGGCAAAATGGTAATTTTAATTCTAGGGGCATTTTGGTCTTTTTCTCTTAGGACCAATCAGATAAGGGCAAGTGGCATTAGTGGGCTTGGATATTTTTTCTCTGGACCATGAGAAATTGGACACGTGGAAGTGACCAGATGGTTCTAGGATTTGTTTACAATATACACGGCCACATTTTGATCGATTTCAACCGTGCATTTTGGTTGAGAACAGAAAACAGAGAGGAGGAAAGTGAGAGACTTTGATCGATTCTGTGAGCGTGAGAGAGTTTTGTGGACTGGTGAGTGTGACATAGAGAAGAAGGAGAACTGGTGAGTGTTTGGGGGAGTGAAATCGTGCAAGAAACACGGTGGTCGGAGGGTTTGATTTTCAGAGAAAACAGAGAGAGTTGTGGGACAGAGGTGGTGGTTGTGTCGTGTGTTGGCTTAATCCAAGCTAAGAGGAGGTTAAGACGGCTGCAGGGGACTCAGTGGACACCGTGGTACACGGCGGTGCAGACGACGGAGGACGAATCGAAGGTGAGACCCAAATCCCCTGTTTTTCCTGTTTTGCTTATTTTGAAAGTCGTGGCTTTTAGGTTAGAGTCGAGGGCTTTGGTGAGTGATGTGAGGTTTAGGAAGGCCCTAGGAGTCGTCTGAGGTTGGTGCCGTGACGGGGGATGACCTGGGTGGCCGGAACCCGAAACAGGGTTCTCGGGCAGTTTGGTTTCGAGGTTGAAGACGACAGGTTTAGGGCTTTGATTTCTAGGTTTTTGGACTGGAATGGATTTCTGGGAACTGGACGAAGCTTGTGGGATTGAAAGGGTGGAAAATGGTGGAGGAAATAAGAAAAACCGGTCACGCCGGTTCAGTACAGTCAAACCGGCTAACTCCAGGAAGACGATGACACTGTAGCAGCGCGTGAGGCCCACGCGCAACCACTTTGGGCGGCGCGTGAGGGCGCGTGGGGAGGATTCTAAGGAACCTTCAAACATGGTTTTTGGTCTAAATGTTATAACGAATCTATTGGGACAAGTTTCGGGTAAATCAGACGTTGTTTCGAGTTAGTTCGAGGATCCGGACGGTTTAGGGTTTATATTTAAATTACGTTTAAATTCCCAAAAATTTGGGAAAATTAGGGTTATTGTATTTGACGTATTTGTGACCCTATTTGGTGCCTATTGACAGGACGAGAGACGCCTGAGACGGTCGAGGAGCGCACGGAGCGCGATTGACACTTTTTGACTCGTGAGTGGACTCTTTCTTTCCTTACGAGCATGCCTAACTAATTTTATTTATGTTTTATGATTTTAAATATGTTTTTATTCTTTTTAATGATGATTATATGTGGTTGCTATACTTGCACGTTTTTCGAGACATTTTCGGGTTTTTGCACGTTTTTCGAGAAAAAGCTGGATTTCTGATTTTGATGCTAAGTTTTGGGTTTTCAATCTATAATTGTTTTCTGATGGTTATAAATGGATTATGAGATATGATTCTGGTAATCAAGGTTTTGGTTTTAAAATCGGATTTCGAGATGCGAGATTTGATTTTAAAGTCGAAAAGTGGAATTCCGGATTTGGGTTCGGAATGACGGTTCTGGATGCCGGAAGGGCATCAGACCAGTGATTTCGGATTCGGGTTTGGATATGGATTTAGAATTTGTTTTCAATTGGTTTTGGATTGGATTTGCTGGATCTGGATATTGGGTTTAAAGACCCGGATATTGTGATTGACGGGGGACGGGCCCGGATTGAGTTTAAAGACTCGGATATTTACGATATTACCCCCGTAGGCCTGTGAGTTTAAAGACTCGGGAGTTTAAAGACTCGGATTACATTTGAGGCCTGGTTTGAGTTTAAAGACTCGGATAGACCCAGCAGGTTTGATCAGACTTGACATTTGTGGATTTGGTTTTTATGATATGATCTTAGCATAATTGTTATACGGTTTTATGTTGTGGTTTTCTGATACTTCGTTAGGCATGCATACTTTATTTTAAAACGGAGGGAAAAATCTTAGTGTTTTTCTTAATCCTTGTTTGTTTCTAAATCGTGTTTGAAACTCTTATTTCTTTAGTCCACTAACACTTTCTGGTTTTTAATTTACCCTTCAGGTCGTGGTGATAGCGCTGGGGTGAACGTTGAGGCAGGAACCGAGGCATAGAGCTTTACGACGTTCTTCTGTTGCGAGACTAGCCTAGTAGGACTTTTGTGCTTGTGTATAACACTATGCTCTGTATTACGGTTGTATTGTATTTACTCCCTTGTCTGATAGTTATGTTTATGGTTATTTTGAGGTTCTTTTGGTACTTTAAGTGTGATTGTCAGACGGGAGCAGGGTTCGTTCCGGGTATCGAGGTGATATTTGGGACGGGTCCTGACAAAATGTGTCCCGAACACGCTTCTCGAGGAGAAAAAGCTTCAAAACACTAACTAAATGATCTCTAATCGGCCTGAAACCACCACTATTGGATTCAGATCGTTGAAACCTTTCAAATAAGATCAGTTTGACCTCGAAATTCCTGCCCACGCGCCCACACACGCTAGTCAAAGTTCGGTCAACGTCGGTCAACTCTGACGTCATCCTAACATCTAACAGCTCCTGATAGCCTGCCATGTGGCACTCTTTGAATGGTGCCACATGTCACATGATGACGTCATCACTGCCACGTCACTCTCACAACTCTAACATGTTGCCATGTGGCACCACCTCACTAGTCCACGTGGTCTGACAATATTGACGTGGACTTGCCACGTCGACTTGACACCTTACCATGTGTCACCACCTGGTTAGCCACGTGGCCTGACATGATGACGTGGACTACCACGTCATCGCCTTCAACCTCCATCCGGGTCGACTCGTTCCACTGTATCAGGTTGTTTGACCCGCGACCTTGATCTGGCCCATTCTCCCTCATTTCAACTCTGTTTTCCACCATTCTTCCACCAATGTGATCGTCTTTTACCTAGAAACCGTTCTACAAGCTTGAAATCAAGTAAACTTACCTAAAACCTCTTGGGAAAGCTCGAATCCTCAAGAATGCTCTTCGAACTTCCTTTCAGGACCATCTAGTAGTCCAAACTCTTCCATTTTGACCCTAAAAACTCGTCCAAACTCAGAAAACATGAGCAAGGCTTCAGAACAGCTTCCAAACGTCCAAAATCAAAATTATAAAATCAAACATAAATGGGTTCATGAGTTACCTTTTTCTCTGGGTTTTCTGGCCAACTATTGTAGCTCCGCCGTCCTCATCTGCTTCTCACGGCCACTCTGCCTCACTCTTACTCTCTGTCTCTCTCTCAACCAACACCAGAATTTGAAAGAAAATGGGAAAGGGTTTCGGGTGTTTGAAAATGAAGAGAGAAAGATATATGGATGCATAAAGATAGGAGAGTGGGCCAATGGGATAAGTGACACTACTCACTCGTCCATTGGTCCAGATGAGATATTTTGGGTCCAACAAGTCAAACACCAAAAGTCAATCGTCTCGTAATTCGTACAACCGTAAGACGTAAAAATTTGGCGTGCCGCCTTATCTACGTACTTGTAATCCCTCGATCTACGTAACGGACCTCGGTCCACGTGCAATTGACCTTCCAGGTCAAAAGTCAACATTTTTCCCTTCTAGGGGTAA
Source organism: Prinsepia uniflora (assembly GCA_032719365.1). Lineage (NCBI taxonomy): Eukaryota > Viridiplantae > Streptophyta > Magnoliopsida > Rosales > Rosaceae > Prinsepia > Prinsepia uniflora. Next base: position 66,021,985 of record CM064866.1, read on the forward strand.
AGTTGTCATTTCACCTCGACTAATCCCGATTAGTCTCAATAACCCTAAATTAATCCTTAATTAATCTCGATAATCATGTAATTTCAGAACGGGTCATTACAATTGATGCTTTAGGGTTTTTAGGAAGCGTGTGATTCGGGACTGAACGCGTTCAGAGATATGTGAGTGGACCTTTGCTTTCTAAACTGTTGTGCATGCATATATGACTATTTTCAATGTTTTGTATATTTACTATGGTTATGAATTCTTTGATATACTGAGTATTGGTTTTGGATATCTTTTTTATCGTTTTGGATATCGATTTTACGGATTTGTGTGCGTGATCTATGTTTTGGCTTTGGGCCGGGTTTTTATGGTTTTGACATGGAGTCGAGTCCATGGGACATGTTTTTAATGATGTTTATATTGGATTTGGACTATTAATCTGGTTGAACATCCTCGGGTGGTTACTTTTTTCTCGGACTGACGTTGGAATGTGTCTCTGTCAGCTTTCTAGGGGTATGTATTTCCCAGACTGACATTGGAGTGTCTCCGACAGCTTCCTAGGGGCTTGTATTTCCTAGACTGGTGTTTAGAGTGTCTCCACCAGCTTCCTAGGGGTTGTCTACGTGTAGTACATGGATCGGTTGGCATGGTCAGGTATGGAGGATGATGCATCTTGGATGCTGGTTGTGGCGTTCAGGTATTTGTTTTCCGATTGTTGTTTGGAGGTTGCTTTAGGGCAGAGTGGGCCTTGGTATGTTGTATATGGTTTGATTAGTGATCTTGTGTTTTCGAATTGTTTCCCATATACTTGCATTGTTTTCAAATGAAGGGTGATTACTATTTTTTTTTTCTAGATAAATGTGTTTTAAAATGATTATTTATTTTTGGTCCACTCACATGATTTATTTGTAGTTTTGAAAACCCCTCCAAGTTGGGGTTTAGGTATCAGGACTACTTCCGCGGCGGAGGCATTACGAGTAGCTACGTAAAGTTGGGGACTATGGTATAGTTTTCGTACCCTTTGCTTTATCGTTACTCGAGTGCATATCCCTGGTCTAACACAAGTGCAAGGACATTTTGGGTATTGTGGCCTTGTGTGTCATGCGGAAGCAGGACTCGGACACATGCGTTTTGGGATTTCCGGGTCGGATCCTGTCAAACTTAACCAAAGAATAGAAAGAATCGAAAAGGGAATTCTGCACAAATATCAGCCTTAAAAAAGCAACCGAATCAATTCAAAGGATGGAAAATTTATCAGATGAATGTTAGAACAATGGTATGCACCTGTCATTTTGACCTAAATCAAGTTACAAATTAACAATGCTACAATTTACACTTGATAAGGCTACAACAATACAACTTGACATCCTACTTAATGCCACACCAGTTTTCTTCTCTTGATGGTTAGAAATAACCTTTCAACCCTCTGAATCATCGAAATGCTTTGGACTATCAAGTTCACCCATACTTGCAGAAGCAAAAGATTCAGTGGACTCTATAGAAGAAAGGGATGAGGCAGTATCATCTGAATCCAAGATGATGTGATCATGAAAATTGATGTTATCTTCGTCAATTTCGGATATCTCTGACCCTTCCGCGCCTAGAAGTAGTTTGTTTATTGCTGACTTTGCAGTTTCAACAAACCACTCATCCTCAGGCAGTGCGCTAATAAAACACAAGAATTTTTACTTATGGGTTCACACCTGAAAATAAAGGTCGGAAGGCGAAATAACCGAAATTGGGAGAACTTGCATACTACTTACCTTTGTGCTTCTATGCCTCTAGAAGAAAAGGCCCTGATGGCACGAGCTATTATGGCTGATGCAATTTGGTGCACGTGCCTTGATGGGTAGCCCGCAAAACGTGCAATTTCAACAGTGAAGTGCATATCAAGAATTAACTGTAACAGCAGAGCTTGATTATGAGCTAACTGTGCATGTGCATGTGTTAGTGCGTGAGAGATTATGAAGCATATAAGTACCTGCTGCAACCCAAGTGGCCGAAGAGCCTCTGTATCATCCTCGAACACACCCCAAAACTCTTGTTCATCAGACAACCACATTACGACTGTCTCTGTCAACCTAGCAAGCAAAATTTTCTGTATTTTCTCTTTTCCCAGTAACACATCTCCGGCCACAGTTGCTAATTGCTGAAGCTTTGCAAATAATGCCTGCAATAACAGAACAAATTCACGTTACTTGTACAAAAAAATATCCAGCGACAGGATATGCATATAAAGTCCTATGACGGAATGCCAGGTCATCACCAGAACACGACATATTGCTCTCAGGAAAATAAACTTTCTAATGGTTTTCATATAGAAACCGACTAAGCAACAATACATTTCCCAAAACATTTTTCTTTCATGTTGGTCCGAAATAATTAAGAGAGAGGGAAAGATTTAAAGTTTCAAATAACCACAACAAAGTTTCAAATAACCACAACTGAAGGAATATACTATCACATACAAAACCATGCATACGTAGAGCTTAAAGGGAGAAACAAGACCTGAAATGGAAGTGAAGGCAAAGGTTCAGAGTCCCAATACAAATCATCCCCATCCCCATCCCCACTTAAATATATTTGGGCATCCAATCGTGTTTTTCCTTCTCTTGAATAAATGAAGTTCAAGACATATTGCCGGCAAAAATGGTCTCTTAGCTTGTCAAATGAATGCTGAAGATGGCGTTTCCAATCCTTTAACTCTGCAGAAGTGCTTGGAATAGATGTGACATTTTCAGCAGGTCCACTTTTTGGTTCCCCACTTTCACTCTGCAGCTTCCAAAGGGTCATAACAGCATTCGGCAATAGTTCATCCAAAATGGTAAATGCAAGTCCCAAAATGGCAAGCTGTTCTGAGTCTGTTTCAGCTCTAAAGGATACATATTCCTTCAGCTCTGTAAGAGTTTCATCATCAGATGGTCCTGGTAGGGCTCTAATCAGAGCATCCATGTATTTATCAAAAAGTTGACCAATCCTACTCAATATATTTCCTCCAAAATGCAAAATGGTCAAAGGGGTCAACTGTTCCAATATATCCTGTGAAATAATTTTGACAATGTAACATTATGAACTGGTTGTTGTGTCATTTAGTACAAACTAGTAACGCATTGATGGAAAAAACGTGACTATAAACATTATTTTTAGAAAAATTAGTTAGGAGACTAACTTACTTCAACAATGCACATAAATCTTATCCCACTGCCAGCAAGCATACCATCTGATGATGTTGTGAATGCAGACAATGGAGGCACAAAGCGAGGTGAATATGACATGCACTCATCAGCTTCTACCAAGTCAAGGACAACTTTTCTGGCACGTCTAAAGTTCAATTCTAAAACTTCTTCAACAAAAGGCCGCAACAGAACCAAAATCAATTTTGAAAGTTTCAGACCCTGTTTTTCCAGCATCAAGGAGTAGTTAAGACTAGCCTGAATACAAGTACTAGCTGCACGTAAGGCAGAAACCGTATGGGAAGATGGTACATTCTCTTTCACCAACCGTACAAAGTATTCGATTTCCCACTCTGCCCATTGAACAACTCTGTTTGTATAAGCAGGATTATCACCAAATATTGAACCAGACTTCACTGTTGCCAATGAGATTGTAGAAAATACAAGCTTTGACAATGTTGCTGGATATGTCTTTGGACAGACAGAACAAGAAGGAAAAAGAGCCTCAACGCTCTTCTCTAGACGGGACCCATAAAATTTCAGCAGTAACTGATGTGCCAAAGGACCTTTTCCAATTTTTATTAACCCACATAAGGCCTTCTGCAACTCACAAAAACTAACAAAAGGTTGTCCAGTAATCTCAACTAGTTGATCCTCAAGTACTGCTTTTCTTTTCAAGAAAGCAGATCTGTACGAGGACCCTTCAGTTGATGAAGCATCTCCAGAGCTTTTCAGCTCCGGAGAGTTTCTCTCTTCAGCATCTAAAACCTCTAATGCTTCTTCTACTTTATGTTCAGCCAAAAGAACATCAATTCTCTCCAAAAATATCTTGTGAGCGTCTGTTTCAATTGGAAAGGGATCTTGAACTTCATTAACCTCAGTGTTTTTTGGGACTTCACTAGTATTCAGTCCTTCCAAATGATGGCATACACCAGTCATCAAATCCTGCACAAGAATCCCTTGAGCTGAAATATGCTTTCGGAGCTCAACTAACTCATGCTCCATTTCTACAGCCTCTTCAGATATCCTGAAATTAGCACAAGGACAGGATCGCGCATGCATAAATAAACGGCGCAAATGAACTTAATAAAACTGGTTGAAAACCAAAGCAACTTATATCGACTCAGATAGAAAACCCGCTTTTGGACATTTTGGGGCCATGTTTCTGGGTTTCAGAGGCACGTCCAGACAGGCTTCAAAATATGTTCTTGAAATAAGGGATTTAGATAAAAAAAAAAAAACAAGCCATGGGAGAGATAGAGTAAGTATGGTGCATGCCCTTCTGGGCTTCTAAACGATGTTTCCTCAAGAAAAATTAGGTGGGAGACTTGGAGTTGGGCAGTAGTGTAAAGCTCTTCAAATTTTTGTTGGAGAAGCTCTCACACAAACATGGCAATAGTCAAAAAGGAAAAGGGCTGTGTTGTATATTAACTTGGTTCAATTATAACCACACATTTGGACAAAATTTTTCTGTTAAATTAAACTATGCTCTCCAAGAAGTTAAATTATGAGAGCATCCACTTGCTCAACAATCATGCCATGGAAAATTTGAGTTGCATGACTGCAAATAGAATGATGGTTACAAATTGGATGACAACACAACTTTAACATTCTGAGCTAAACTTTTAAAATGCCATGTGTGAAATAGATTTTGTAGGTTTCAAGCCCTAAATCAAACATTGAGTTTTCACATCCCTTCCTGATCCCCACTACTTTAAGTTGTCAACTTCGTTGGTTCATTCACATGATTATAATATCATGTAATACTTGGTATTATAATCATGTAATACTTGGTATTTTTGCTTCCCATAAAGTTTTTCTTATATGCAGCGGATATAAAGTTTAATACTAAAATCTTTCAAAAATTATCATCAGGTCAACCATAAAACATTTCATGGAAAATTTCTCCATATAAGAGGCTCTGGATAAGTAGATAGAAAGAATCAACTATTTCAAACCTCAAGAAAGCCAAGTACTTCGTTCGCATATTTCCACATAAGTTTTCCACTGCATCCTTTAAATCTAAGAGTTCGCAACATAGCTTTCTAATTCCCTGCATGCATAATATATATGTATAAGTGATAAAAATTTGATTATCACCCGTCACAAATGTCTGAATGATATAAAATGATAGCCATAACAATTATAATATAGGAAGAATAACAACTGCTTATTGAATAGATACAAACATAAGCAGCACCGACAACACTTACAAGAATAACCTCAGTATTTAATAAGTGCAGCTGCCAACCTGAGACAGCAACTCACTGCCACAAACACAGCAAAGTCCACATATTTTTACCCCAAACAACCTTACAGAAAACAGAATGCATAACTACATGTTCCCAAGAGGTGTACACATCTATCATTCGTAATCCACTTCTATTGAGTCATGTAATCACCCACATCATACATCAAAAAGTATATATACCACTCTGACAAAGCCACTGTATTGTTACTACCTCAACCAAACTCTAATTGGCAACCCCTTAGAGAACATATAAACCCTTACGAAAGGGTAAACTTAATGCCCTATGAAATGCATTCAGTAATTAACTCCCAATTGGAATTCAAAAGGCCAAAACTTGAAGTAATTTCAGTAAGATGTAAAAAAAGATAATCGACTTAAAACAGTGAACTTTCAATACAATGAATGGCAATTAGAAGGAAGATGAAACCTTTCTGCGTTGGATCATAAAAGGAACAATCCTTAAAGCGTCACTAAATGCACAAATAAAACACTTGTGTCTAGATGCCATGAAACAAGAATTATCCTCTATCACCCCCTAAAATCACTGAAGTCGGAAACGTCGTCAGAAATGAAATGCCTAGTTATTCATTATATGCACAATTCGTTTGAAATAGAAATTACCCAGAATGCAACTGATCCCTCAATTTTTACTTAAGAAAATGAAAACCCAGACCATGAGAACCAATTTCAGCTGAGAATGTATCAGAAAGAGATAACATAACTACACTCAAGTTTATTGATTATTTTGTAACGGGCAGTCCGCAAACAACTCAAAAAGCTAGAAACTGGGGTCCAAACGAATTCCGCCCGGAAAAAATATAGAAAACATGTGAAGCAAAATGGTGAATCTTCAGTTTTAACCGTTGCTGATGTGCTCAAAAGAGGAGAAAAGAGTGAAGAAGAACAAACCTTTTCAGTGTGGGATTGGTAAATAGAGTCAACTTTAGTCTGGGGAGTGATGCTCTCTATGGATGGGAAGTCGTCATCTTCTTCGCTGCTCTCCATTTTTATTTACCTTTGCGTTTGCCTTCGCTTTCTTTGGTCAAGCCTTCAGCTTCAGCTATTGAAACATACGGGAGAGTTAGACAGTGCGATGGCAAAACGAGACAAAGGTACCGTACTCAATAGTTTTTTTTTTTTTCCTGATTTTTTTTTTTTAAATTTGCTCTTTACATAGAGAGAATTTTTATTCATAAGAAGATAATTTTAAAAAAAAAATGGAAATGGAATTCTTGCAAAGGCAAAGCTTTGGCTTGTTTTCGGTTAATAAAATCACTAAAAATTGAAGAGTTTGGTTATCAAGTGTAAATTTCAATGATGGTAAATTTGTTCTTAACGCACTTAATTGAAGAAAAAAAAAAGGAAAAAAATTGAAACATTAATTTCCAGATAACTTATGAAATTTTTAAACCAAAATCACATATAATTAAGATTTTGAAGGTACATAAGAAATTTAATTATTTTCATGTTTTTGCTACCAATTAGGATTTAGAGAGCTAAAATATAGAAGTGCATTTCATCAATATTTGATCCAATATATTTATATATATATATATATATATAAACCTATTTCAAGTCAATTTTGATAAATTTATAAGACATAGGGTTTGATGCATTTAAAGTTTTTAACATATTTAAATAAAAACGTATACAAAACTAGCTATCTTCAAGTCAAGTTTAATTGTGTAAATAGACACGGACTAAATGTGGCTATCTAAAGAAAGAAAATGATTCAACTTTTATAGAAAATAATTAAATATTTATTATTACTAAAAAGATTAAAGAACATTAATAAAGTAATATTACTAAAGTGGCTAATTATAAGTTATTTTTGTAACATTTGAAGTTGAGTCTGTGATAACGCTCAAACTACGCATTAAATTAAACATGTAATTTGAGTATTATGCAAATTTAAACCCTTTTGTGTAGTTATAGTATTGGTAAGTAGGGATCGTTCTTAACCGGGGAAATTAGGGAATATTAATAATATGTTAGTTAAAAAGAATAATGAATAATTAATGAATTGAAGAATTAAAGAATTAAAGAATTAAATAATCACATAATTAATTAATTGAATAATCAAGTAATAAAGAATTAAAGAATTAACGAATAAAGGAATAAACGAATTAATAAATAAGAGAATCAATAAATTAATGAAATAACGAATAAATGAATTAAACGAATAAAAGAATAAAGATGGGGGTTTTAGGGATTTTGATCATGCAAAATAAGTAAAGACATAAATGAACTAATTCTATTCCTATTTTAACATATATACAAGTGGACTTTCTTTAAACACAAAATCTACCAACACTCTAACATTTGCAAACTTTGAATACATCACAAAATTCTACTTCCACCATCTCACTCATGCATACATTTTATAAACATTATAAATGCACCGAAATGCGGTCATAAACACTTATAAATTGATTAACCCAATGTTTATGATTTGAATGTGTATTAAACATTTAAATCTCTTCAATTTTATACTAAGTGCACCGAAACGCGGTCATAAACACTTAATATAAAATTGAAGCTTAAGCACTCAAATGTATAAAGTAAATGAAGTTTGAAAAGTAGAACACATTATAATAATATCCTTGTCTACAAAAGTTAGAAAGAAAATACCCACAAAAATGTTGAACTAAAGAAAATAAAACCGAAACAACAATGAGAGTTTAAGCAAAGGAAAGAACAAGTTACACCTTCGGAATCCAAGAAAGCTTGTGATTCCGAAAATGGATGGAATAAAAATGACATGTTATTCATAAGATTTTCTGACAGCAGAAGAAACCTTATTGTAACGACCCGTCCCAAATTCCTAGATTAGATTAGTGACTAATCACGTTTAGTGCGGTTAATCGGTGATTAGTAGGGCGAAATCGGACGAACGATGCGAAATGATCGTTTTACCCTTGGTGGTGGCAAAACGTTGACTTTTTAATCGGGAGGTCAAATGGACTTTGACCGATGACCGTGACGTAGTTCGTGACGTCACGAGTTCATAGACAGGTGGCACGTTCAATTCCGACGTTCGAGGAGGAAGTTATGACGTTCGGAAGCCCAAGGGCATTTTGGTAATTTTAGTTAAAAGGAGCGAAATGTTGACTTTTTGACCGAGATGTCCGATGGCCGAGGGACGAAGACCGTTACGTAGATAAGGACGATACGAATCCGTAGAAAGGCGGCACGTCGAATTCGAACGTTCGACGGCGAAGTTACGGTTCACGGAAGTTTCGGGATACTATTTACGACGACACGTTTTACGAGACAAAAAGTGCAATTTTGTCTCTAGTGGGCCCAGATATTTATCCTGATGCCCAATGGATGAGTGACAAGTGTCACCCATCCAATGGACACCAATTTCATTCATGCATCAAACCCTTCCCCGTTCATCCATTTCTCCCATTTTTCCCAAACCAACCCGATCTCATTTCTCACCCAAACCCATTCAACCCTTTCCAATGATCATATAAGAGAGACCAGAGAGTGAGGATGGACCGGTGGACGTTGGTGGCCGGCCAGGAACGGCGCCGCCGTGGACGGCGGGGGAGGAATGCACGGTAAGCCCGATAAACCCATTTTTCTTCTATTTTTCGCTTTAGACATTATGGTTGCTATTAGTTGATTAGGATGAGTTTATTGAGGTTGTAGGAAGGTGTAGAGGGTGGTTTGGACGGCGGTGAAGGGCTGAGCAGCCCTGGGTGCAATCGGGAAAATTGAACCGGTCGAATTTCGAAAGTTTTAGGTAGTTTGATTGATTGGGTTAGATAGGAAATGAAGAAATTGGAATTTAGAAATTGGAATGGAAGAAAACGGATGAAAAATGAGGGAGAAGGAGGCCTGGACCGGTTACGCCGGTCTAGTTGCAGGGGTTGGACTGGACCGGCCGGCCCGGACCGGCTGTGCGAGGAAGGAGACGGGTACTGTAGCAGGCGCGTGAGGCCCACGCGCAGCCACTTCAGGCGGCGCGTGAGGGCGCGTGGTAGGGAATCTGGGGAAGGTTCCAACATACGAAATCATCTATTCGATGTAACGAACATTTTGGAACTGGTTTCGAGTCGATCGTACACCGTCTCGATATGTTTCGGGGCATCAGAAGGTTTAGGTTCGGTTTTAAAAATAGTTAAAAATACGGGAAAATTACGGGGCTTTAGTGGGAGGTTAATTAAGTAGTTAGTAACCTTCTATTACAATTTGGACAGGTTCGGGAGTCCCGGTGATGGTGATCGGATCGGGGAGCCAAATGGCACGCAAATCGAGGCGGCTTCGGACGGTCTGTGAGTGGACTTTGTTTTCTAAATTGGTGCATGCATAAATGTTTATTATATGTTTTATTACTTGTTTGATGATGCCATGGGTGCATTTTTATGTGGTTACGTATAAGCACGTATTTCGAGGTTTCAGCCTTATACAGAGCTTATACGGGTCTGTATTTCTTTATTGGTTTTAATGAAATGGTTTTGGATTTCTAAAAGGATAAACTCGGGTATGAGACCCATTTGGTTTTGTCTCGGGCATATGACGTTATTTACGACCTTCGGGTCTAAATCGTGGTCGCGACGGGTGTTATGTGCACGGCGATCGACGATACGACGCTCGCCTCCGTATTGGGTTGTGTTCCTTCCGGAGAGGTCACGATGCACGATTCGTGGTCGGGAAGCCTGGGGAGGCTCGACTTCTGAGTGCTGACGGTTCAGGATATCAATCGGTGATGAGTGCACCATGATCTTCTGATGGTCGCGTCGGTTGATACATTCACGGCGACATACCAGGATTGAGGGTGGTCCTGGATCGATGGTTGCACGCATCACTATGTTCGGAGTCGTGACTGACCCTTAAATATCGGGCACGGTGCCCAGTTGAGTCATATGTTCGGGCACGAGACCCAGTTGTTTTACACTGATGATTTCGGGTCAGGGACCCTACGTGAATTTCTAAGTTCATGATGGTTTATGGGAACCGGCATGAACTCTGGAAAGGTCATTGTGGTTCATGACGGTTTATGGGAACCGGCATGAACCTTTGTCAAGTTATTATGGATCATGACGGTTCAGGGGAACCGGGCATGGATATTATGTTATGTATATATATATATATATGTTCATATACCTTCCTTTACTTCTATTATCTCCTCTGGGGAGGGTCGTTGGCCTGGGTGGACCCCGGAGTAGTCACGGAGCACCGACTGAGTGGAGTCACCCCCCAGTTGGGTTCCTTACTCTCAGAAAGGTTATGATTACTATTACCGCGGGTAGGGTCAGTGGTCTGCGGACATTGATCTTGACTTTGAGAAGACTCAGATTGAGACCTGGGTAGCACGCGCGTAGCTTTGGAAACCGTGACAGGATTGGTTGTGTGAATTATATGTATATGTGATGTATGCAATATATGATATGATGTATGACGTGCGTTTACACAGGTTTTGGGCAGTGGCCCGTATGGTTAGTTTCTTATGATTTGGGCTGAGTCCCTTATGGATTTGGGCAGTGGCCCATGTACTCGATTTCATTATTGTTTTCTGGATAAATGGTTTTCGAATGCACGCATGCTTTTTAGTGAAGGGTACAAATGTCTTCTCGTTAAAATGTTTTTATAAACTCTTTGTTTTGTCCACTCACAGTTTTTAATGTTTTGACTGCCCTTCAGGTTGACATCGGATGTGGATTGTAGCAGAGACCGAGATATCACATACCTCCTCCGGATCCTGGCGTACTCTGATAGCTCGGGAGGGCAACGGTCGGAAATATCCCTTGTCTGACACTTCTTGTCAGACGGGAGCAGAATCATCCCGCACTAATCCCAGGGGGATTGGGATGGGTCCTGTCAGCGTGGTATCAGAGCATAGGATTGCTTATCAGAGCAGGTTTGCTCTTTTTGTGCGCGCAGGTCGAGGATGTGATATCTCAAGGGGCTACAGTTCGTGATCAACCTGATAGTTGGGGTGCCGATACGATAGTTAGGAGGATAGGATCGTTGTAGTTCGGCACTAGATGCCGGGGTTGCCATAGTTCTATCGTGGGTGACAGTTTGTCGGAGGTGTCAGCGTGGATCGTTGAGTGATTGGTAACTCCCAGTGGGAGTAGATGTCGGGATAGTTAGTGTTTGAGAAAGGAACCGTCGAGTTTTTGTGTCAACGAAACGGTAGATTTGACAAGTAGTGTCAATTCAGAACGTATGACTACTGTCATTCGATGTGGTCGAACGTAGTCGATACGACATGGATGTAAGCGGTACGTCTGGCTACAGACGAGTAAGTATTGTTCTGGTTAGTGGGTGTACTAGCGTACACGTGTTGCGAGGTAGGTCGATTCTACTTTCCACGAGGTGGATGTGGAATCAGGATAGTTGGAGTTTCAAGTACGAAACTAATGAAGGAGGGAAGAACGGTTGGATTTAGGTCGGTTGGAATTTCGAGGACGAAATTAATTAAGGAGGGAAGGTTGTAACGACCCGTCCCAAATTCCTAGATTAGATTAGTGACTAATCACGATTAGTGCGGTTAATCGGTGATTAGTTAGGGCGAAATCGGACGAACGATGCGAAATGACAGTTTTGCCCTTGGTGGTGGCAAAATGTTGACTTTTCAATCAGGCGGTCAAATGGACTTTGACCGATGACCGTGACATAGTTCGTGACGTCACGAGTTCATAGACAAGTGGCACGTTCAATTCCGACGTTCGAGGAGGAAGTTATGACGTTCGGAAGCCCAAGGGCATTTTGGTAATTTTAGTTAAAAGGAGCGAAATGTTGACTTTTTGACCGAGAGGTCCGATGGCCGAGGGCCAAAGACCGTTACGTAGATAAGGACGATACGAATCCGTAGAAAGGCATCACGTCGAATTCGAACGTTCGACGGCGAAGTTACGGTTCACGGAAGTTCCAGGTTACTATTCACGACGACACGTTTTACAAGACAAAAAGTGCAGTTTTGTCTCTAGTGGGCCCGGCTTTTTAGATAGCCAATGGATGAGTGACAAGTGTCACCCATCCATTGGCCAATCTCACACATACATGCATACCATCCCTTCATCGATCATTCTTCATTTCAAACCCATTTTCCCGATCTCATTTCTCTCATCTGTGCAACCCAAACATCCAACCCTCACCCTATGATCATGACAGAGAGACCAGAGGGGGAGAGGAGGACCGGTGAAGCATGGTGGCCGGCCAGGACGAAGCCACCGTGCACGGTGGAGACCCAAACCCGAACGGGTACCCAGTTAGACCCAAATCTCCCATTTTGTCGATTTTTACATTATGGATAGTTTTGGTTGATTAGGGAATGTTTGTTAGATTGTTTAGGGTGTATAGAGACGGTTTTGAACGGGGGTTGACGGCTGTGAAGCCTGGGGACGGAATCGGAAAACAGGGGTCGTGAGGGGGTGATTTTTATGGATTGATTTATGAGGTTTTAATTGGTTTTGTTAATTGGAATAGATAGGAAACTTGAAAATAGGAATTTAGGAATTGAAATGGAGGCAAACGGACGAGATTTGAGGGAGTAGGAACGCTGAACCGGTTCCGCCGGTTCAGCACAGTGACCGGACCGAAAAACCAGAAAAAAAAACGGTTTTCCTGAGGTTGATGTTGATGAACAGTGTTTTCAACCTTCTAGGGGCTCGTGAGGACGCGTGGACCATAATTTGGGAAAGTGTTCAACACGGGAAATCTTCTATTCGATGTAACGAACATTTTGGGACTGGTTTCGTGTCAATCGGACACCGTCTCGATATGTTTCGGGGTATCAGAAGATTTAGGGTCGGTTTAAAAATAGTTAAAAGTTCGGGAAAATTACGGAGCTTTGGTAGGAGGTTAATTAAGTAGTTAGTAACCTTATATTAAAATTTGGACAGGTTTGGGAGTCCCGCTGATGGTGATCGGCTCAGGGAGCCGTATGGCACGCAAATCGAGGCGGCAGCTCGGACGGTCTGTGAGTGGACTTTGTTTTCTAACTTGGTGCATGCATAAATGTTTATTATATGTTTTATTACATGTTTGAGGATGCCATGGGTGCATTTGTATGTGGTTACGTATAAGCACGTATTTCGAGGTTTCAGCCTTATACGGTGCTTATACGGGTCTGTATGTCTTTATTGTTCTAAATGAAATGGTTTTGGATTTCAAATGGATAAACTCTGGTATGAGACCCATTTGGTTTTGTCTCGGGCATATGACGCTATTTACGACCTTCGGGTCTAAATCGTGGTCGCGACGGGTGCTATGTGCACGGCGATCGACGATACGACGCTAACCTCCGGATTGGGATGTGTTCTTTCCGGAGAGGTCACGATGCATGATTCGTGGTCGGGCAGCCTGGGGAGGCTCGACTTCCGAGTGCTGACGGTTCAGGATATCGATCGGTGATGAGTGCACCATGATCTTGTGATGGTCGCGTCGGTTGATACGTTCACGGCGACATACCAGGATTGAGGGCGGTCCTGGATGGATGGTTGCACGCATCACTATGATCGGAGTCGTGACTGACCCTTAAATATCGGGCACGGTGCCCAGTTGAGTCATATGTTCGGGCACGAGACCCAGTTGTTTTACACTGATGATTTCGCGTCAGGGACCCTACGTGGATTTCCAAGTTCATGTTGGTTTATGGGAACCGGCATGAACTCTGGAAAGGTCATTGTGGTTCATGACGGTTTATGGGAACCGGCATGAACCTTTGTCAGGTTATTATGGATCATGACAGTTCAGGGGAACCGGGCATGGATATTATGTTATGTATATATATGTTCATATACCTTCCTTTACTTCTATTATCTCCTCCGGGGAGGGTCGTTGGCCTGGGTGGACCCCGGAGTAGTCACGGAGCACCGACTGAGTGGAGTCACCCTCCAGTTGGGTTCCTTACTCTCAGAAAGGCTATGATTACTATTACCTCGGGTAGGGTCAGTGGTCTGCGGACATTGATCTTGACTTTGAGAAGACTCGGATTGAGACTTGGGTAGCACGCGCGTAGCTTTGGAAACCATGACAGGATTGGTTGTGTGAATTATATGTATATGTGATGTATGCAATATATGATTTGATGTATGACGTGCGTTTACACAGGTTTTGGGCAGTGGCCCGTATGGTTAGTTTCTTATGATTTGGGCTGAGTCCCTTATGGATTTGGGCAGTGGCCCATGTACTTGATTTCATTATGGTTTTCTGGATAAATGGTTTTCGAATGCATGCATGCTTTTTAGTGAAGGGTACAAATGTCTTCTCGTTAAAATGTTTTTATAAACTCTTTGTTTTGTCCACTCACAGTTTTTAATGTTTTGACTGCCCTTCAGGTTGACATCGGATGTGGATTGTGGCAGAGACCGAGATATCACATACCTCCTCCGGATCCTGGCGTACTCTGATAGCCCCGGAGGGCAAAGGTCGGAAATATCCCTTGTCTGACACTTCGTGTCAGACGGGAGCAGGGTCATCCCGCACTAATCCCGGGGGGATTGGGATGGGTCATGTCACTTATGAAGATGGATGAATAAACACGAGAATGCAAACTTAAACTCAAGAATTGCAACGGAAATACTAGGCTTGATATTTCTAAAGGAATGATACAATTTTGTGTTTTGGAGTTCTTTTTCAAAACAAAGTCCCATTTTCAAGTGAAATGAACTCCTATTTATAGGAGGAAAAAGTCACTAAAAACAAATAAAGTAATTAAAAATTACAATAAAATAAAAGAAAATGAAATGATGACTAATTATGAAAAATGATGAAATTAGGTAAGGTTTGGAATTAATTTGTGGTTGAAAAATAAGGGAAATATGAGCAAATGTGGCTGTTGGACTGCTGAATTTTTGGGTGAATAGTGTCGGGCTGAAGAGTTGGTTGTGCAGCAAGTGGGCTGGTGTGGGCGCAGGCAGGCCAGGCTGGTGCAGTGTACGGGCTGGCGGATTGGGTTGGAGTGGTTGTGCAGCAGCTGGGCCGTGTGTATGCAGTGGGCAGGTGAGGGCGCACTGTTGGACGTACGGGCTGGAGCAGTGGAGTTGGTAACGGGCCAGGCGTGCAGTGGCCTGGTGGCGTGATGGACTGGCTGAAGCAGACGTACGGCGGACTGGAGCGAGCTGGGTAGCGGGCCGGGCTTCTCTTTCGCGCGGGCCGAGGCTGGGCTGGAAGTGTTGCACGGGCCAGCAGGTGGACTGGAGAGAGGTACGGGCCAGGGCGCAGGTGACGTAGGCAGGGCCGTGGTTGGGCCAGATTTGAACTTGGTCTTGGGCTGTTTCCTGCGATGGCTGGGCTGCTGGCAATTTGGGCTGGGCCGGTTTCATCAAATGGATTCGGCTGTGCAAAAGAAATAATAAAAATAATTAACATATATAATTCAATCGAATTCCGTCCATAATTTCTTCGTTATAAATCCGATCGGGACGATTCTTTCGCCAAAATGCTCCAAATTACAAGTTTTATTTATTTAAACAGAAATAACACAAAATACATTATTTTATCTAATTATTTATTATTTTAATATTAAAAGTCAAGTATAAGGGTATAAAATAATATAAAATAATGCTTATTTGAGGACCTATCAAATACCCCCACACTTAAACTTTGCTAGTCCCTAGCAAATACTAAAATCAAACTACGAATTCAAAACAAGTAAACCTTTAACCATTTGTCTCAATATTTTATTTTTATCATGGCATCAAAAATTTTCACTTAAAGCAATTAAGCATATGGAATTTAAGAGTTAATACATGGTAACAAAATATTTTAACAAGTAAGATAATGAGTAAATATGGTGAAATGGATCTCAACATGAATAAAACAAGTATGAATCAACTCACAAGGATATGCACTCATAAATCCACTCAATTTTGTAAGGGTTTGTGTTTGCACTCAAAATATGTGAGAAAAATGCTCACATAATAGAAATGAAGTACTTTTGCAAAATCTCAAACAAACACCTCAATATAAAAACAAAACATACTTGCACAAATGAACCAAAACTATAAGCTTACTCAAGTGATTGACTCCACTAATCAAAATTTACCATCTTAAGGATCATAAGGTCTTTACGAAGGTTGTAATGGGGCTAAGTTTAGAGGCAGGGAATATATAGGACAAGTGGTGCTCAAAATTCGTTCCAAGACTCAAAAGATTCTCAAAACATAACATAACTTCCCGACCTTAGTGCAATGATATCATGATTTCATCCCTTTTAACATAGGCCAAATTTCATCATGTTGGGCCTCAAATTCATTTGAATTTACAACTATAAAGGACTTAACTCAAACATTACATAATCAAACCTTATTACCTTGATAGAAACTCAATACTTTTTTTTTTCTTTTTTTTTTCATATATCAAGGTAATAACATGTGTCAACAATACAACAAAGTTTGAGTAAGTAAATCCATATACATAAAAGTCTTCAAAACATCATCAATTTCTCTTCACACAATTTTTATGTCTTCAACCGAATCATTGGAACAAGGGTGAAAGATGTCTATACTAAGCTCAAGTGTTTAGATAATCATGGTGATGAAAGAAAGGCTTAATGTAGGCTCAAAGGGGTTAAAACTAAAGGAGTCGCAACTTGTGCGCACAAAATAGGGAGCATGGATGTTTGAATTTATGGTGTTAACCCTAATGCCTTAATCATATCCAAAATCGGAGAGTTTAATGACTTAAAAGCTTTGAAAATCAAATTGAATAAGTTCTAGTACTCTAGAGTTCATTAAGATCTATTGCAAGTAGTTATGAGGCATATGTATATCAATTTAAACAAAGAACTTATGAATCACTCATCAAAGATGTATATATAGTTCTAAAGCTCACATAAGGGTTAAATGATTCATACTTGTTTTAGCATGCTCGTTTATGTACCAATTTACATGCACTATCTTAAAAGCTATAACATTTAATCACAAAGTATTAACAAACGAATTCAAGTTATAGTGATCATCTTTATAGCCATAACATACTTATTCCCTTCATTATTATCATTGACATGTTAAAGGGCAACTAAAGACTCGATAAAAACGAAAAGACTCAAGGAAACCAAAATAACTCTTTTTTTTAAACAATTTTATTGTGCACTTAAAATTGTAAACCACTCCCCCACACTTAAATTCTACATTGTCCTCAATGTAAGAAAGTAGAAATGAACATAGACTCTAAGTAAGGAAGAGAATTTTATGAAAAAAAAACTAAAGCCACGAAAGACATAAACATAAAAGAGAGTGAAGGGATTAAAGAGAGCAAATCTACGGTGATGGCTCCTTCACGACTCGGAAATACATTGGGTTGCCTCCCAACAAGCGCTTTGACGGAGTGCTGAAGTCAACTCATGTGATGCGAGGCGGTAGCACCTTCGTTGTTTCCACATCGTGTTCTCCAAATGCCTCAATGTACGGATTTAATCTGTGGCCATTGACTTTGAACTCCTTCCCAGTTTCGATGCTTTTGATCTGTATGGCTCCATGGGCAAACATATTAGTAACAACAAAAGGACCTAACCATTTAGAACATAACTTACCGGGAAAGAGTCTGAGTCGGGAATTGAATAGCAAAACTTTTTGTCCGATGTCAAACGTTTTACTCTTGATCTGCTTGTCATGAAATGCCTTAGTCTTCTCCTTGTAGATCAGAGTGTTTTCGAAGGCATCATTTCTGATTTCCTCAAGCTCGCTCAGCTGGAGCTTTCGATGCAAACCGGCGTCATCTAGCTTGATGTTGAAAGTCTTGACAGCCCACCATGTTTTGTGCTCCAGTTCCACCGGAAGGTGGCATGCTTTTCCATAGACCAACCTATAGGGTGACATCCCTATAGGAGTTTTGTAGGCCGTCCTGTAGGCCCAAAGTGCATCATCCAATCACTGGCTCCAATCCTTGCGACTAGGGCCCACGGTTCTCTCAAAGATCTTCTTGATTTCCCTATTGCTGACTTCGGCCATTCCACTCGTTTGAGGATGATACGGTGTAGAGACTCTGTGAGTGACACCGTATCGTTTCAGTAAGGCTTCAATGGTCTTGTTGCAGAAGTGACTTCCACCATCACTGATCAGGACCCGAGGGATCCCAAACCTGGAAAGAATGTTAGTTTTGAGGAAATCTGCAACAGTTTTAGAGTCATTAGTCCTGGTGGCTTTAGCTTCCACCCATTTCGAGACATAATCAACAGCAAGTAAGATATAGAGATAACCATTAGATTGAGGAAATGGACCCATAAAATCAATACCCCAAACATCAAATATTTCAACAGTTAAAACATAATGTTGTGGCATTTCATCCCTTTGTCCTAAGTTTCCTGATCTCTGACATTTATCACAGGCTAAACAGAATGAATGTGCATCTTTAAAAAGTGTGGGCCAATATAGTCCAGATTCTAAAATTTTGAGTGCAGTTTTTCTAGATCCAAAATGGCCCCCACAAGCATGGTTATGGCAAAACTCTAGGACTGACCTATGTTCAATATCAGGGACACATCTCCTAATCAATAAATCTGCACAGTGTTTCCATAAATAAGGTTCATCCCAAACATAGTACCTAGCATGCTTCTTAAGTTTATCTTTTTGTGCACGGGTGAGAGTGGAAGGTAACTGCTTGGTGACTAAGTAATTTACGATATCAGCATACCAAGGAGTACTTACCTGAATTCCGAAGAGTTGTTCATCCGGAAACATCTCCTGAATCTCCACGGGATCTCATTCATTTGCTATGCGACTCAAATGGTCTGCCACCACATTTTCTACACCTTTCTTGTCTTTAATCTCGATGTCAAACTCTTGGAGAACAAGAATCTATCGGATGAGCCTTGGTTTCGCCTCCTTCTTGGCGAGGAGATACTTCAGTGATGCATGATCAGTGTAAATAATGACTTTAGTTCGAAGTAAATAAGAGCGAAATTTATCTAAAGCAAACACTACAGCAAGCAACTCCTTCTCGGTAGTGGTGTAGTTCATTTGAGCATCATTCAGAGTTCTGAATGCATAATAAATGACGTAGGGCTTCTTGTCCCGCCTTTGTCCTAGTACAGCACCAACTGCATAGTCAGAGGCATCACACATTAGTTCAAAGGGTAAGGACCAATCCGGGGCACAAAGAATGGGTGCAGTGGTTAGAAGAGTTTTAAGCTTCTCAAAAGCTTCCTGACAGTCAACATCGAAGACGAAGGGTGTCTCCTTCTGAAGCAATCGGCACAAGGGCCTTGCAATGTGGGAGAAGTCCTTGATAAATCTTCTGTAGAAACCTGCGTGACCAAGAAATGAATGGATCTCTCTCACCGAAGTGGGAGAGGGTAAGTGTGCACAATATCAACTTTAGATTTATCAACTTCAATTCCTCTTTCAGAGACAATATGGCCTAAGACTATCCCTTGTCTAACCATGAAATGACATTTTTCCCAGTTAAGTACTAGATTAGTTCCGACACACCTTTGTAAGATAAGTTCTAAGTGTTCTAAGCATGCATCAAAACTATCCCCAAAGACACTGAAATCGTCCATAAATACTTCAATTATTTTTTCGACATATTCAGAGAAAATAGAAAGCATGCATCTTTGGAAAGTACCTGGGGCATTACATAAACCGAAAGGCATTCTTCGGTAGGCAAAAGTGCCAAAAGGACAAGTGAAAGTCGTTTTGTCTTGGTCATTTTGAGCGATACATATTTGATTATATCCAGAATAACCATCAAGAAAACAGTAATAGGAGTGACCTGCTAACCTTTCAAGCATTTGATCAATTAAGGGCAAAGGAAAGTGATCCTTCCTAATTGCTTTGTTGAGGCGTCGATAATCGATACAAACTCTGTATCCGGTCACTGTTCTTTGGGGCACCAGCTCGCCTTCGTTGTTCGCCACAACTGTGACTCCACTTTTCTTTGGGACTACTTGGACTGGTGAGACCCATTTGCTGTCTGAAATTGGGTAGATGACACCACAGTCCAAGAGTTTGATGACCTCTTGTTTCACGACCTCCATCATCGGGGGATGAAGGCGACGTTGAGCTTCGCAAGAGGGTTTTGCATCATCTTCAAGCAAGATTCGATGTACACAGGTTGTAGGGCTGATTCCCTTGATGTCAGACAGAGTCCATCCAATGGTTATCTTGTACTTTGTCAAGACCCGTACCAATCTGTCTTCCTGTGATTCGGTTAATGCAGAGGACACTATGACAGGCAGAGTCTCGTCCGGGCCAAGATAGGCATACTTCAGGTGGTCCGGCAGAACCTTGAGCTCGAGAACGGGGACCTGCACTACTGAAGGAGGAGTGACATTAGTACTAACTGGAAGGGACAAGGGTACCTGAGGATTTACCATTCCGGGGGCCTCATTTAGGGTCATGACTTCATCCAAAATTCGAGGCCCTAGTTCATAATCCGCATCTTCAACCAAGGCGTCCCCTGATTGAGTTAGGCCAACTCCTTCCTGGATTATCATATTGAGCGTGTCTTCTTGAATTGATTCAAGATGTTTTTCTGCAAAAGAAGTGCACACGTCAATAGAAAACGTAGTTTGAGTTGTGGAACTAGGGTACCTCATGGCATCGAAAATGTTGAAGCCAATTTCCTCTCCATCAACTTCCATTGTTAATGTACCATTGAATACATCAATCTTCGTCTTAGCAGTTCTCATGAATGGTCTTCCTAACAACATTAATGGAGCTTGATTCGTAGGGGAATCCTCCATGTCTAGGACATAAAAATCCGCGGGAAAAATGAGCTGGTTAACCTGCACAAGAACATCTTCGACGTATCCCTTGGGATACACATTAGAACGATCGGCTAATTGAATGATAACATCATCATCTTGTAATTTTCCTAAACCTAGGGCAACATATAACGAATATGGCATAACATTAATGGATGCACCTAAGTCTAGCATGACTTTATCAAAAGACTTGTTACCAATCACGCAGGGAACAGAAAAACTCCCTGGATCCTTCAACTTTGGGGGTAGCTGGCGTTGGATTACAGCCGAAACTGTTTCACTCACCATCACAACCTCCTTCTCCCTCGTTTGGTGCCTTGGAGTGCATAACTCTTTCAGAAATTTTGCGTATTTCGGCACTTGTTTGATGCACTCGATCAAAGGCATGTTGATTTGCACCCTTTTGAAGATTTCCAAGATTTCCTCAACGGATTCATCCTTCTTAGATTTGGCAAGCCTACTTGGAAATGGTGCACGCACAGACGGGGAATTAGTAACAACATAACTTGAAGGGATTGGGTTGTTACCTTGTGTGTGGGTAGGTTGAACTGGCGGTTGTGCCGTGGTGGTCTTAGTTGCCACCTTGTGCTTTTCAGCCTCAGAAACTGCTAGATCTGGCTCTATTTCACCGAGCACTTTACCACTTCGAGTGATAATCGCATTGGCTTCAGATCTTGCATTCGGGTTGGGTGTAGGTTGAGGTGGAAGAACCCCACTAGCTTGGATTTTACCCATGAAGTCCACCACCTTGCCCATTTGGTCCTTGAGATCAGCGATGTCTTTTTGCTGATGTTGCTGACATGTGACAAGAGCTTGAGTCGAAGCCATTAGTGTTTGCTGCCCTTATGAAAGAGCAGCCAGCACTTTATCATAATCAGGATTAGAAGATGAAGAGATATGATTATTTACATGATTATGAGAAAAGTTAGAAAATGGAACCGGGGGCCTTGGTTGCCATGTGGGCTTTTGGAAATGTTGAGGATTCGGGGCACGGGTTGGGCCTGTCATCATGTGTTGAGGGTTTAGGACATTGTTCGGATCTCTCCAACTATAGCCTTGGGTCCTTGGCCCTCCCTGAAATCCACCAATGGCATGTGCCATTTCAGTCCCGGGGTCTTCCTCCCTTGCAGTGTAGGGGCATTGGTCCTCAAGATGGCCTTGGGAGCATATGGAACACACCGGGGCTACCTGCTTCTTTAGTTCCAACACATTCGAAAGCATAGAGGTGATTTTATCTAATTTAGAATCATTAATAACTTGGGCACTTACTTCATGTAACTTTCTTGGAATAGGCTCGGCACCTTCATACTGTGCATCATTGAGTGCACGGCTTTCAAGTAATGCACGACCGTCTACTAAACTCCGAGCTAAGAAACTTTCGTTAGCTGCAGCATCAAGTAGTCCTCTATCCCAACCTTTGAGTTCTTCGTAGAAGTAGGTTAAGAGATATCCTTCGGTGATTCCGTGAGTCGGGCATGAAGCACAGAGTTCTTTAAACCTTTCATAATACTGGCTGAAATTCTCATCATGATCTTTTTGCTTGATTCCAGTGATCTCCTTTCTTAACACCATAATCTTTGAGGCAGGAAAGTATTTGGTAAGAAATTCCTGAACCAGCTTCTCCCAAGAGTCAATATGATTGGGTGGGAGACTCAAAAGCCACACCCGTGCTCTATCTTCCAAGGACAATGGGAAAGCCTTCAGCTTCATGATTTCCAAATCCGCATCATCGGGACACATGCTACCGATAATGAATTGGAACTCCGTCAAGTGTTTGTGTGGATCTTCATTTCTGATTCCATGGAACTTGGGTAACTGATGAAGGACTCCACTCTTGAGCTCAATATCTTTTTTGTTGGTTCTAGGCTCGGGATACTGGATGCAGAAATTCGTAGTGCCACTTGTGTTAGCACATGTCTGCTCTCGGATACTCAAATTTCTTGCCATGACTACTGGTGTTCCAAAAATCTGTTCCTCGTCTGAATTACTCTTCTCACTTATTGATTCACCGAGTATTGGGGATGGTGGTCCGGATGAGCTGGTTTTCTTAAGTGCGTCTCTGAATGTTGCGTTGCTTGGTGAGATGTCAAGTTGCTTTCTCAACCGATCAAGCTTAGATTGATGAGCGTGCATTCATAAGTACGTACCTAAATTAAAAGTGAACACTAAGTTAGAAGGTAAATATACACAAGTACTTAGCTAGTGAAAGTTAATTTAAATACAATAGTTGCGACAAGAGTTAGAATTAATGTTCGGAATACAAGTTAAGAAAGTCACAATTAGCAAGAAAATGTGAGTTATGAACAAGTATTAACTTAAGCTGGAATTAACATATACAAAAAAAGATATAGTAAGGGTATGAGAGTATAGATTTCATACAGTGTGACATAAATGGTAGCTATAATTAACAAAAAGTCACAGTAATAGCAAGAAAATGCACAAGTTCCAAATGCATCTAAACTAATGCAACACAAAAGTATCTACATGAAGCATGGTGTGAATGCATTTATTAGAACCTGCACAAGACATAAGAGTTACGTGACAGTTCATGAAAGAATGGCCTACACCTTCGATCTCACTTCCCTAGATTCACTTAGTCTAGGGGGCCTGGTGATGAATTCCGAGCATCATGAAATCTCAGGGAGGGTATGCAACTATTTATGCAATAAGTAGAGCCTTAGAGTGTCATGAATAACTTTCCCCTTCCGCTTCTCATAATACTTTCCTGGGCGTACGGCTTGCGCGTACTGATAATGACACGACCCATCCCAATCCCCCCCCCCCCCCCCCGGGATTACCATGGAATGTGTCATGCTCCCGTCTGACACGAGGTGTTGGACAAGAGATAACCTGTTGCCATTGCCCAACCGGGCTTCCAGAGTGCGTAAGGATCGATGGAGGAGGTGTGCGATGCTCAAGTCTCTGCTGCAGTCGCATCCGGAATCAACCTGAAGGGCATTAAAACAAAAGCTGTGAGTGGACGAAAATAAACAAGTCTGTTTAAAACATTTATAAGACATTTATGCCCCTCAGTAAAACCATATGCATGCGCCAAAAACCAATGATCACACATTTAATTAGAAATAACCATTAGGGCCTTAGCCCGGAAACCAAAGCATAGTTTCAATTTCCAAAAGTCAATCCAAGAGTTATTTCATAAATCCAGTAATATGAACCATAAGGCATATAATATAAACCAACCATAATTTTAGCCACTGCACTATACACTCCAATCCGACATCCCTGATGTCTGACGTCCCTGACGTCAATAAGGTCACAATCACAAGGCTACGCGTGCCACTCGGGTCTCAATTTCCGAGTTCAATCCCCGAACCCCGTTCGGGTACAGCATCCCCGATGCTTAGCGTCATAGACGCTGGACGTACTAGGCGTCCGTGACCTCTCCGGGGTACCTCATCCGGAGGAGACAATATAATATGGAAGGATTTATACAGTGCAGTACTAAATACATTTTATTGATATCCACATGCAAAACATATAGGTATACATAGGTAAAATCCGAACCGATCGTTACGTTTCATCAAACGGGTCTCATGCCCAAATATCGTGAAACGTGCCATAACCGAAATATCATCAAAACCATTTATTGATTCCAGCATGTGAACATATATAAAATGTAAACCAGAAAACATTTATTCAATTCCAATTTAGGGTCCCTGACCCGCAATCGTATGTAGGAATCAACTGGGCCCCTGGCCCGATTTCACAAGTTAATTGGGCCCCTGGCCCGATCCACCTGTTAACTAGGCCCCTGGCCCGATTTCATAGTTCAACTGGGCCCCTGGCCCGATTTTACATTATTCAAGTTTGTAACCGTTTCATGAAATCATAACCAACCACATTTATGGAAATCGGTGCAAATCCAAAAAACCTCGGTTTACGTGCAAATACGTAATTCACCTCGAAATACGTGAAATCATTTTAATTCACCGATATCCAAAGTAAATCAATTAATCATAATTATAACAATCATAAAACAGTTATGCATGCATCGAATTTATGAAACCAATGTCCACTCACAGACCGTTTAACCGAGCGCCTCGATACGCGTGCCATAGGCCTTCCCGGGCCACACCACTATCACCGGGACTCCCAATCCTGTTCAAATCACATTAGAGGATTACTAACCTCATCATTACCATCCTATTTAAGTCCCGTAATTTTCCCGAATTTTTAACTATTTTTAAACTGGATCTAAAACCTTCGGACATCCCGAACAATAACGAAACGGGATCCGATCGACACGAAACCAACGCTAAAATGTTCGTTACAATAAATAGGACAGAAGTCATGTTGGAAGTTTCCCAAAATTACCTCACACGCGCCCCCACGCGCCGGTTGAACTCCCTGCGCGTGAAACCCACGCGCCGGGTACTGTTCACCGTCGTTCAACCCGAACGACTGGTAAACGGGTCGCCGTGACCCGCGGGCCAACCCGATCGGTTCTCCGCCGTTCCTTGATCATTTTCGACAGGGTTTCCTCCTACAAGATCGTCTGAGTTAAACTAGGAGTTCTGTGGAAACAAAAACAAGGAACAACGTCAAGATCCTTACCTCCCCGATCGAGAAGCTCACGGCCAACTCCACCGTCGACTGCTCTCAGCTCCGACCACCATTCTCGATGAAAACGGTCCCAATAGACTCGTCTCATCCTCTGAGTCATCATCCTGGTTACTAGATTGATCGAAAGACAGTAAAACCCATCCTGCCATTTTAGACCCGAGAACGGGCTCGCGGGTTTAGGCTCACTTCGCCGCCGTGGTCACCCCCGTGGCCACCGAAACGCCTGGACTGATCACAGGAACATCCACCACCCATCAATACGATCACAAACAGTCGACATCGACCTCCCCAAATTTTGAGTTTCGGACCTCCCCTGTTTTTCCTTCCGCCGTCATCTCCGCTGGCTCCCGCCGTCTCCCATCGTGCCCAGCTCTCAGCAGTCATCCCACAACCCTCCGCACGATCCCATGGATACAGATATGGTGGTGGTGTGCAGTGTGAGCCGTGTACATGCTCACGGGTTTGAGAGAAATGAGAGTGGGAGGATGTAGTCTGATACAATTAAAGAGAGGGGGAAACAGAATCAACGGCCCAGATTAAATCTCACCAATGAGATTAAAGGTCCAGATTAAAAGATGCAATAAGTGGGAATTCTTTATATTTTTTTATTCCAATAATTTAATCCAATCCCACCAATCCGGATCTGAGTTCATAATTAAAGGTTAGTGGTCCACGTGTCCCACTCAGAATCCCAGACCAATCAGAAAATGCCACGTGTCTCCGCCTCGTAATGCTTGCATAACGAACCCAGATTTTCGTGACCCATAACTTCGTCGTCGAATCTCCGATTTCGGCGTGCCGCCTGTCGTTGGATTCGCATCGACGAAACCTACGTAACGGTCCTTGGCCCACGTCCATTGGACATCCTGGTCAAAAAGTCAACATTTGCCCTTATTTCGTCCAAATTACGAAAACGCCCTTGAACTTCCTCACATCATAACTTTCACCACGAACGTCGGAATCGAACGTGCCACCTGTCTATGAACTCGTGACGTCCCGAACTACGTCACGGTCATCGGTCAAAGTCCATTTGACCATCCGAAATAAAAGTCAACATTTTGCCCACGCCTAGGGGCAAAACGGTCATTTTGCACAATTCGTCCGAAATCGCCCAACTAATCCCAGATTAGTGAATCAAAATTAAATATTATTAAATCCCGATATTCGGGACGGGTCGTTACAGATAACCACCCTTCCACCATTCAACGTTAATCATGGCCAGTTGAGATAGATGTAACGCGAGAAGCAAGGATAATTTCGAGAACACCCCGAGGCTTGCATTGGCATATACTCCATTGGTGTTCTCTTTCTTAATCCAAATTTGTCACCAGTCATAACCCTTCTAGACACCATAACCAACCGATGGAAGATTTGGTGAATTACCAAACCCGAGTTGTAACGCCCCGGACATTTAGAAAATGTAATTTTGTAACATAATGAGTAAATGACGTTTTTACCCTTGTGAATAGTATAGTCAAATTGTTGACTTTTTGATTGGTGAATCAAACGGATGTTGACCGATGACCGTGACGTAGTTCGGGACGTCACGAGTCCATAGACAGGTGGCACGCCCAATTCTGACAATCTGGGAAAAAGTTATGACGTTCGGAAGCCCAAGGGCATTTTCGTAATTTGGGCGAAATGAGGGAAAATGTTGACTTTTTGTTTGCCAACTAATTTTCACACGATTCGAAGACCGTTAGGTAGGTCTCGATGCCCGGAGTACAACGACAGGCGGCACGTCGAAAACGGAGTTCGGTTACGAACGTTACGGGTCACAGAAGGCTGGGGGCAAAATGGTAATTTGTCCAACCAGGGGCAAAATGGACTTTTGGCCTTGATCAGACTTGTCTTTTGTCTGATTCTCACCTCATAAAACACAGAACCGGGTCTTAAGGGAAACACAATAATATCCCCTTTTGACAACTTTTCCCCAAATTAAGGCTTGAACCATGATTATGTCCAATTGGCCCGTGATAAGCCCCAAACTCGTCGTCATTATGCAATTGAACGTCTAAGTAGCATAACTGAGAGAGAGGGACTCGAGAGGTTCAGAGAACTGAGAGAATTTTGCTTCGAAAATTCTGGAAATTTGGGGGAAAATCGAATTCGGATTTGGGAGCCAGGAG
This sequence comes from Prinsepia uniflora, assembly GCA_032719365.1. Taxonomy (NCBI): domain Eukaryota; kingdom Viridiplantae; phylum Streptophyta; class Magnoliopsida; order Rosales; family Rosaceae; genus Prinsepia; species Prinsepia uniflora. The sequence goes on from CM064866.1 coordinate 66,049,774, forward strand.
AGGAGCAATTGAGGATTCCATTAAGTTGCTGGGATCAAAACTAAAAGCTTTGCAACAAAAACGAGAAGAATTCGTGTCGAATTGAGGAAGAACAGACGCTGCCATGGCTGCCAAAAATCGACCTTGAGTTCAGATACTTAGAGGTAAGCTCATTCGAAATTGATCATGGAAAATTGTTCATTATACTCTCACGAAGCTAACCATATGAATTAATTGAAAAATCAGGCACGGAATCGTGAAACCCGATTAGGAGACCCGTCGAATTTCGATCGTGAGTCGTGAAGATTTGGACCTTACCTGAGGTAATTGAATTCACAGAACTAAAATGAAGTTAGAGTAGATGAGATCAGTTGAAAGAACGGATCGATTTGAGGTCGAATTGACTGAGATTGTATCGGATCCTATCGCGGGTATTTCAACCCGTTTATCAGACAAACGGGCGAGAACAATGCACTGTAGCTGTACTGTGCTAGGCGCGTGACGGCACGTGGGGAGGATTCCGGCAAAGTGTTCAACATGAAACTTGATGTTCTCGATGATACGAACCTATCCGCGTTGGTTTCGGGTCAATCGGATATGGTTTCAGTGTAGTTCCGAGTACCCGACACGTTTAAATTTATATTAAAATAATATTATAAAATTCCGACAATTAGGGGATTCCTGTTTAAGGATTATATGATAGCCTAGTAACCTTAAATCACTTTGTTTGACAGGCTGGAATATTCCCGGGACTTCGGAGGAAAACGAACAGCTCGAGGCTGAACAATCGGGACGGTGTGTGTGAGTGGACTTTTGGTTTTCTAACTGTGATGCATGCATATATGGTTTAAAATGCTTATTTATATGATTTTCTATGATTTGACATGATTGATGCTTTGATTCGGTGATTTCTCGATTTTCTCGGTTTTATGATTATTATATTATTATATTCTGGCACGCTTTTCGAGAAATCATGAAATTGGTTAAAAATGATATTGTGGGCGTGAGAACCCAAGTAAATAATGATTTTGACTCGGATTTGGAGTTACATGTGAATTTGATGATTTTTTTGGTATTTTCGTGATTTGTGTGATTATTTTAATCAGTCTTTCGGGCACGTTTTACGAGGAACGTGCAAATGATGTTTTGGGCTAGGCCCGGATTGAAAATGATATTTGGACTCAGATTATGAGTCAATGATTGATTTTATGGATTGACGTGATCGTGGCAACTCGGGTTTACGGTTGCACGGATTTACGTAAAATTGATATTTTGGGGTTGGAACCCAATGGAATTGTGTTTCTGATTGGATTTGCATTTTCCATGTGATTATATGATGATAATGATGATTTCGGATTTATAAAGTAAATCGGGACTTTGGTTAACTTAGGGCTGAGACCCTGTATTGATATATGATTTGGTTTTCAATGCAACTGTTTTTCACTGGTTTTAGTGATGGTGATATGTTGCGGATATTTAGGGCTTTCGGGAGAAAATATGTTTTTCTCCGGAGTGCACCCTGGAGATAACGCTCGCCTTCGGGATGGAAGTGTTTACCCCGAAGAGGTCACGTAGCACGATCTTTGTCTTGAAGCCCAGGGGAGGCTTGACTCAGATCAGATGTGCTGGATTATATGGATCGGTAAGTGATGTGTTCACTAGATCTGGATTGCCGGCTGGTGATGTGTTCACAGCGGCGGATGCTCGGATTTTGAGCGGTCCTTGAGCCTATTGATATGCACGCGTTGCAGGGATAAAACGTGACTCTAAGCAACAAGATATGGATATAAGTCCCGTGATTTTGTGGAAATTATTTTGATTGATCCACTTTAATTGATTTCCTATTATTACTAATGTTTTAATGATATGCATGCATGTTTGTGAAAACTGGAGGGTAAGAAATGTATTCTGGAAAATGTTTTTGTAAGAGGTCATTTTTGTCCACTCACACCTTTATTGTTTTATGCACCCTCCAGGCCAGTGTACAGGTACGAGGGCTAAAAACGAGGCAAGCGAGGCAAAAGATTAAATAGACCGTTGCGCACTCAGACATTCTACAGAGTAGGAATTTGACCCCTATCTGTAATGGTACCTATGCTCTGTATTGTCCTTGACTAGTCAAACTTGTGACGTCATTGGTCTGTAAAACTTAACTATCCCTTGTCTGACAATGTTTTCGGGATTTGTGTGTGTTGTATGTATATAAGTTTGGTTACTTTCGGAATTTTTTAGTTATTGTCAGACGGGAGCAGGATTCATCACGACTATCGAGGGATAATCGGGATGGGTCTTGTCACGAGTGTTTACAAACTCCGCCCCAACCTCATGCCCATAGATTCAAGTCTATGGTGTGTGGTGATGAAATCCACACATCACGAAGGGTTAAGGAGAAAATAAACACGAGGGGCCCTATCTGTTCCCGAAAGTAGAATTTTGAAGAAAAATGGGCCTTGAGATTTATGCAACTCTAAAACATTTAATAGGAAACAATATTTACATTTAGGAAAGTCACATATATAAATATATATAGCTCCTAAAAATTAATAAAATAAACAAGTATAAAATACAATTCATGAAATAACACAATAAAGGCATTAAATACAATTTATGAAAAAAAAAAAACATATTATGAACATTGTGAATTAATATAATAAGGCAAGCATAAGACATAAAAGTTGTGAATAAAAATGGATACTCAAATATGAAAATAACTCAAGTGTGTAAAAGTATAACCAAATTATGAACAAGTATACAATTATGAACAAGTATGACAAAAAAACAAGTAACATAATTACAACTTATTTATGCTAACACAAAAATAAAAGGTATGAAGATTTCGTAAAGGTAATTATAAACAAGTAGGATCATTTAATAAACATAATAAAAGTAAAATGAATAGTTAAAACACAATCTAAAATTAAGTATGCACAAATTAAATTGTTTATTTATTTACTACTATTGATTTATACTTATCCGAAATTTTCTTATTTTTTTAATTTTTCATTTATTTTTTATTTTTTTGTTTAATAGAAATATCAAATAAAAAAATAATAAATAATCATAAAATAAAGTAATTGTAAACAAGTAATATACATGTAATACTATGAAAGTAAACGAATAAAATATGAACAAGTATTATGGCAGCATAATTAAATAAATAAATAAAATTTAAGAATATGTATACTTAATTCACAAATATGAACATTTCAAATATAAACAATTTTATACATACTAACACATTAAGAATGATTTTTAATTTCCCCGACAACGGCGCCAAAAATTGATAACGCCCAAACTACGCATTAAATTAAACATGTAATTTGAGTATTATGCAAATTTAAACCCTTTTGTGTAGTTATAGTATTGGTAAGTAGGGATCGTTCTTAACCAGGGAAATTAGGGAATATTAATAATATGTTAGTTAAAAAGAATAATGAATAATTAAGGAATTGAAGAATTAAAGAATTAAATAATTAATTAATCACATAATTAATTAATTGAATAATCAAGTAATAAAGAATTAAAGAATTAACGAATAAACGAATAAACGAATTAATAAATAAGAGAATCGATAAATTAATGAAATAACGAACAAATGAATTTAACGAATAAAAGAATAAAGATGGGGGTTTTAGGGATTTTGATCATGCAAAATAAGTAAAGACATAAATGAACTAATTCTATTCCTATTTTAACATATATACAAGTGGACTTTCTTTAAACACAAAATCTACCAACACTCTAATATTTGCAAAGTTTGAATACATCACAAAATTCTACTTCCACCATCTCACTCATGCATACATTTTATAAACATTATAAATGCACCGAAATGCGGTCATAAACACTTATAAATTGATTAACCCAATGTTTATGATTTGAATGTGTATTAAACATTTAAATCTCTTCAATTTTATACTAAGTGCACCGAAACGCGGTCATAAACACTTAGTATAAAATTGAAGCTTAAGCACTCAAATGTATGAAGTAAATGAAGTTTGAAAAGTAGAACACATTATAATAATATCCTTGTCTACAAAAGTTAGAAAGAAAATACCCACAAAAATGTTGAACTAAAGAAAATAAAACCGAAACAACAATGAGAGTTTAAGCAAAGGAAAGAACAAGTTACACCTTCAGAATCCAAGAAAGCTTGTGATTCCGAAAATGGATGGAATAAAAATGACATGTTATTCATAAGATTTTCTGATGGCAAAAGAAACCTTATGAAGATGGATGAATAAACACGAGAATGCGAACTTAAACTCAAGAATTGCAACGGAAATACTAGGCTTGATATTTCTAAAGGAAGGATACAATTTTGTGTTTTGAAGTTCTTTTTCAAAACAAAGTCCCCTTTTCAAGTGAAATGAACTCCTATTTATAGGAGGAAAAAGTCACTAAAAACAAATAAAGTAATTAAAAATTACAATAAAATAAAAGAAAATGAAATGATGACTAATTATGAAAAATGATGAAATTAGGTAAGGTTTGGAATTAATTTGTGGTTGAAAAATAAGGGAAATAGGAGCAAATGGGGCTGTTGGACTGCTGAATTTTCGGGTGAATAGTGTCGGGCTAAAGAGTTGGTTGTGCAGCAAGTGGGTTGGTGTGGGCGCAGGCGGGCCAGGCTGGTGCAGTGTACGGGCTGGCGGATTGGGTTGGAGTGGTTGTGCAGCAACTGGGCCGTGTGTATGCAGTGGGCAGGTGAGGGCGCACTGTTGGACGTACGGGCTGGAGCAATGGAGTTGGTGACGGGCCAGGCGTGCAGTGGCCTGGTGGCGTGATGGACTGGCTGAAGCAGACGTACGGCGGACTGGAGCGAGCTAGGTAGCGGGCCGGGCTTCTCTTTCGCGCGGGCCGAGGCTGGGCTGGAAGTGTTGCACGGGCCAGCAGGTGGACTGGAGAGAGGTACGGGCCAGGGCGCAGGTGACGTAGGCAGGGCCGTGGTTGGGCCAGATTTGAACTTGGTCTTGGGCTGTTTCCTGCGATGGCTGGGCCGCTGGAAATTTGGGCTGGGCCGATTTCATCAAATGGATTGGGCTGTGCAAAAGAAATAATAAAAATAATTAACATATATAATTCAATCGAATACCGTCCATAATTTCTTCGTTATAAATCCGATCGGGACGATTCTTTCCCCAAAATGCTCCAAATTACAAGCTTTATTTATTTAAACAGAAATAACACAAAATAAATTATTTTATCTAATTATTTATTATTTTAATATTAAAAGTCAAGTATAAGGGTATAAAATAATATAAAATAATGCTTATTTGAGGACCTATCAGTCTGATCAAAACTTAGACTACTATCGATGGCAAAGCTCATGCAACCTTTTTTTTTATATAAATATTCCACCTCTAAGAGCTTGATCAAGTGCTCGGAAGGATTGACAAAAAATCTGCATCTACTAGCCGACCTCGTTGTCCTTGAGCAACTTAGAACAATGCCTCTAAACATACTGAGGAAAGCATTTCGGGACTTGATTTATTCTTAGGCAGACGGCCGCTGATTGGATTTTTACCCTCGCAATATCTGAGAGCCTTCTTGGAAGAGCACTTTCGCCAAGCTCCTAAAATAAGCCATCTAGAAAAGCAACGTGATTGCAAGCTTTCCATGCCTTGAAGTCTTCCAGTTCCTCAAACTCCTTGTCCTTCCCGTGAAATGGATTCTGACTATGCAAATCGCCACGCTCCCATAATGTAAGATTTCCAAATCTCTTTGAAAATATACCTTGTCACATCTTAAAATGACCGCCCTGGAAAAATAAACATGTCATTATTTGAATCATTTTCAACAGACGTCCCAAGCTTCCAGAATGTGCAAAAACGTAGAACTAACAATATATAAAATTTTATATACACTTATGATAAAGTTATATGTAAAAAATATATATTTCCTCCAATGACAAGTTCTGCACTTCATAATCCAATGAGGCCCACCCACTTTAGCAAAAAGCTACAATCCTCACACTTGAAAATACCTCAAGTGAAGGCAAATCGCAGCGCGCTACGTGTCAATACAACGAACAATATCTACAAGCAAGTTGGCCCATACTCTAGTATTTGGTCGTGAGAAGCACATGCCTATCACAACAATCCAAGACGCCCACAAGTCACTAGCTAAGACAAGTTGTTGATGTCACCTAACGTCAACAGAGAAACATGCCTGACTTTATGGGACAACCCCTCAACATTGGGCTAGGTCGAGCAAGCCCGATCCAAATTTTTTGGGCTTGAACCTATTTGGGCTAAGCTTATTAAATTATTTCAAAAGTTTTGGGACTGGCCAAGCGGGTTTAGTTACATATATAAGAGCTCAAAATGGGGCTCTAAATGAACCCAAGATGTCTCGTAACCATCAGAAACAACTTCGAGAGGTAAAAAAAATAAGGATATGCGTCGCCGTGTGCCGTGGAATAGCCCTACACACCCCCACACACCGAAGGAATTCTGGCAGATCTCCCACGCACCCCCAAGTGCCTGAAAAACATTCCCACATGCCTGAAAACATTCCCACGTGCCTGAAAACATTCCCATGTGCTACCCACGCACTGTCACACTCCCCCACACGCCTAAAAACATTTACATGATATTGCACACTCTGGTGCAATACTGGCGACCACCGCAAACACTGTCAGGACCCGTCCTAATCCCTTGGGGATTAACGCGGGATGCGCCTGATCCCGTCTGACACGGAAAATTCCGACTTTAGCCCATTCGGGGCTTCAGAGTACGTCTGGATCCGAAGGAGGAGTGTGATGTCTCGGTCTCTGCTACAGCCCGCATCTACGATCAACCTGAAGGGCATTCAAAACATTAAAAGCTGTGAGTGGACAAAACAATGAATTTATGAAAACATTTTCACAAAAAGACATTTATACCCTTCACTAAAAGTATGCATGCATTCGAAAATCATTTATCCAAAGGAACCATATATGGGAACTCAGCCCAAAAGCATAAATGAAACCAATCATACGGGCCACTGCCCAAATCCATGTGGGACTCAGCCCAAAACCAGTATATATCATATAATATAACATATAACCAATCCTATCACGGTTTCCAAAGCTACGTTCGTGCTACCCGGGGTCTCAAATCACAAGTCTCCCCAGGGTCCACCCAGGTCAATGTCCGCAGATCAATGACCCTCCTTGGGGTTTATAATCCATAAGCCTCCTTGGGGGCGACTCCACTCAGTTAGTGCTCCGTGACTACTCTGGGGTCCATCCAGGCCAACGACCCTCCCCGGAGGAGACAATCCATAAATAAGTATGGTATATGAAAATCCAGTCCAAAAACATTCTTAAAACCTTTCAAAGGATTCATGACCGGTCCCCATAAATCGTCATGAAACAAGAAATCCATTTAGGGTCCCCGACCCGAAATCACAATCGTAAACCAATTGGGCCTCAAGTCCGAACTCATGACTCAACTGGGCATCGAGCTAGATATCTCAGGGCCAGTCACGATTCCAATCGTAATGATGCGTGTAACCATCCATCCAGGACCGCTCTCAATCCTGGTATGTCACCGTGAACATATCATCCGACGCGACCACCTCTAAATCATGGTGCACCCATCACCGATATCCTGGACCGTCAGCACTTCGAAGTCGAACCTCTAGTGGCTGCTCGACAATGGAACGTGCATCGTGACCTCTCCGGAAGGAACACATCTCAGTCCGGAGGCGAGCGTCGTGTCATCCGTCGCCATGCAGACAGCACTCGTCGCGACCACGACTCAGACCCGTAGGTCATCAATAGGGCCACATGCCCGAGAAAAAACCAAATAGGTCTCATACTCGAGTTTACCTTTTCAAATCCAAAACCATTTCATTTAAACCGAACGACAAACATGTATAAGCACAGTATAAGGCCGAAGCCTCGAAATACATGCAAATACGTAAACACACACAAATTCACTCATGGAATCACAAAACATATATTAAAACACTTAATAAACATTTATGCATGTATTAATTTAGAAAACAAGGTCCACTCACAGACCGTCCAAAGATGCGCCTCGATATGCGTACAATACGCCCTTCCCGGGCCAAACGTCCTCACCACGACTTCCAAACCTGTCTAAATCGTAATAGAGGGTTACTAACTACTTAATTAACCTCTCATTAAAGTCCCGTAATTTTTTGGAATTTTTAACTATTTTAAAACTCGATCCTAAATCTTCAAACACCCCAAAACATATCGAAACGATATCCGATCGACACGAAACCAGTTCTAAAATGTTCGTTACATCGAATAGATGATGTCGTGTATTAGAAGTTTCCCCAAAAGAGGCATCACGTGCCCCCATGCGGGGCCTGAAGTCCCTACGCTTGAAACTCACGCGCCGGGAACAATGTCATCCCTAACCTGCGGTAGATCGGTTGGTCCGGTCCGGTTCTGCAATACGGTCCAGCAGAACCAGCGGAACCGATTCGGTTCCATATCTTCTTGATTTTTCATCCTTTTTCACCCATTCCAACTCCTATGGCTTCCTTTCTTCATTTCCAGCCTAACCATGTCCTCAAAATCCAGAAACCAAGCCTAAAACCCATTGGTTCTGAAAACCATTTTGAACTAAAACCTCCATTCTAGGTTCTGGGCATTTCTAGGGGTCAAATGACAGGACCCGTCCCGATCCCACAGGGACCACAAAGGAACATACCCTGCTCCCGTCTGACATCCAAAATAACATACCAATTTTAACCTCAAATGATCAAATGCATAAATAACCAAATTTAAGTTATACATCAAATCCGAATTAAACAGATGTCAGACAAGGGATGAAATCCAAAATTACAAGTTGCGAGCACGACTCTAAAGTAAACCTACGGGTAAACCACCCAACAGGGGTTCAGGTACGCAGAAGTAGATCTATGCCCCAGCCTCAGGATCCTCCTCTACCTCAGTAGCACCGCCTGGAGGGGTTACCAAAACAATAAGGGTGAGTGGGCCAAAACTCAAGTTTATAAAACCATTTAATAAGTAAAACATATAATTTACCCCTCCGTTTTCCAAACATGCATGCATTAGAATTTAAAACCATAAATCATATAATACGAACCATAAGGCATGTAATAAAATCATAAGATAAATTTTAGCTACTGCACTATACGTTCCGATCCTGACATCCCAGATGCCTGACGTCCCTAACGTCCAATAAGGTCACAGTCTCGAGGCTACGCGTGCCACTCGGGTCTCAATTCCGAGTCCAATCTCCGAACCCTGTCCGGGGGTACGTCATCTCAAATGCCTAGCGTCCTAGACGCTCGATGTCCCTGATGTCCAATAAGCAATCCTGCTCCTGAGTCATTTTACGGTCCGGTTCCTCCGTAGAATGACCCCTCGCAGGCAATGCGCTATGACCACTTCGGGGTACCACATCCGGAGGAGACAGTATCATAAGAATGGATCTATACAGTGCAGTACCAAATACATTTTATTGATATCCACATGCAAAACATATATGTACATAGATAAAATCCAAACGATCTTTAAGTTTCATCAGACGGGTCTCAAGCCCAAATACCGTGAAACGTGCCATAACCATAATTTTAATATCATCAAAACCATTTCTTGATTCCAGCATGTGAACATATAAGTAAATCGGAAAACATTTAAGCATGCAAGGGTTTAATGAAATCGGGCCCACTCACAGTACAATCCTGCTGAAAACCGAACGTATACCCTCGACCTGGTACAATTGTACAATCCCTGTCATGTTCAAAGTATACGTAAAGGTCAATACAAACCCCTAACATTCAACCATGAAACCCTAGACTGAAATCGGCCCGGAAAAGCCGCCCGAACGGGCTTCTCGAGGCAATAAACCTCATTTTGACCAACATAATGATCTTCGATCGACCCGAAACCACCGCCATTGGATCCGGATCGTCGAAACCTAAAGAATGGTGGTGGTCCTACTAAAAATACTGTTCACACGTGCCCACACGCGCCGGTCAACGCCCTGGTCAACGCAGGAACAGTTCCTGCTGACGTCATCTGACAACTGTCAGGTCTGACGTGTCAGACTCTGACAGGTGCCACGTGTCAACACCTGATTGGTCCACATCACTGATCTATCAGGCCACGTGTCAGATCTGACATGTGCCACGTGTCAGCACGGCACTGGTCCACGTCACTAACATGTCAGTGACACGTGGCAGTCCCTGATTGTTCCACGTCACTGACATGTCAGTGCTAACTGTGCACTGACATGTGACACGTGTCGGCTGAAGAGTGGTCCACGTCACCTGACAAGTCTGACAGGGTGCCACGTCATCACCTCTGTCCTCTCGACGGGTCAACCCGTTTCTCTGCAACTGGGTCGATCGGACCCGCGATCTGACCCGGTCACCATTTCTTCAATTCTCAACCATTTTAGTTCTAGTTTGTTCCTAAATGCTCGTCACAATCCCAGTAACGGTTCTATCAAATTAAAATCATCACACAGAGACTGGATCAAAGGCTTACCTCGATGAACAGACCCGGTTCTCCCGTCGCCGTTTGACCTTTGTTCCGGTCACCTTAGATCACGAAATCACGTCCTATAGGTTCCTAACAGTCCATAGAATCGAATAGGATCAATAGAACTCGACAATACATGCTGGAATTCAAGCTTCCATACTCTGAGTTTTTAAACATTTTTCGGGTTAGGAATTGCCTACCTCGCCGCCGTCCGCCGCCGTTCACCGCCGTCCCTCAGCCTTCACCAGTGAGTCTCTCACTCCCACGGTCACAGAGAATGGGTGATGAGTTGGTGTGATGATTGTATGGGCAGTATGTGTGTGTCGGGTAAGAATATATATATAGAATGGGGAGGGAATCTGATACATGAAATGGAGGGTCCAGATTCAATCTCAGAAATGAGATCAAGGGATGAGATGAAATCTGAAGGTTTTTGAGATGAATGGCTGAGATCAAAAGGTGGGTTTAATTCTATTTAAGTGCTTAGTGGAGCTGATCCAATCTAGCCAATGGATGAGTGACACTTGTCACTCATCCAGGTGTCCTCCAATCATAATATCAGAATAAAATATTCGACACGATTACCGAGATGCAAACCTCCCGATTTCACTTTTCTAACCATAACTTCCTCGTACGAAGTCCGATTTCGGCGTGCCGCCTGTCTACGGACTCAGGGCATCGAAACCTACCTAACGGTCCTTGAGTCATGTGAAAATTAGTTTCCAAACGAAAAGTCAACATTTTCGCCCCTAAAGTCCAAATTACGGTAATGCCCCTCAACTTCCGATAGTCATAACTTTTTCCCTGAGCGTCCGAATTGGACGTGCCACCTGTCTATGGACTCGTGACGTCCCGAACTACGTCACGGTCATTGGTCAAAGTCCATCTGACCCATAAATCAAAAAGTCAACAATTTGGCCATACCATACATAAGGGTAAAAACGTCAATTCATACATTAAATTACATTATTATAATCCTCGAATTTCCGGGGTGTTACATCAAACCTTCAACCTAAGGGTTCCAATAGATTCTTAGGATCACTAGAAACAGATTGGGAGGATCGGTTTGGGTTTAGTTGGCCGAAATTTGAATTCGGTGGGTAGCCACCAAAAATTTCCCAACCGACATTACGGGTTTGCTCAGCCTTCCTCAGCCCTCAAAACCTTCTCCTAAGCTTCCTACCAACCTCCTAAACCTAGCCTAATCAACATCTAACTCCCCTAACATCCCAATCCAAAATTACAATTTCGAAACATAAAGTGGGGTTCAGGTTTACCTTTGTCGTGCATTCCACCGCCGTCCACTGCGGCTGGCCGTCCTGCCACCGTCTCCCTTGGTCCATCACTCACCCTCAGCTCCTCTCCTTGCCTCAGATGGATGCAGATGGGAAAGGTTTGGATTTGGGGTTAACTAGGTTTGGATAGTCGATCGAATGAAAACAGAAGGGGGGAGTGGTTGCATGTGTCTATGTAAGGGAAGCAACGGATGGGTGACACTTGCCACTTATCCATTGGGCCTGGGGAAAGGACATGGGCCCCACTCAGGAAAAAAGTCCACTTTTGCCTCGTAAAACGTATTGACGTACATAGTACCTCGAAACTTCCGTGAACCGTAACTTTTTCGTCGAATGTCCGATTTCGACGTGCTGCCTGTCTACGGACTCGTATTGACCTGATCTATGTAACGGTCCACGACCCTAGGCCATCGGACCTCCCAGGTCAAAAGTCAACTTTTGGCCCTCGTTTAGGGGCAAAATTGTAATTTCGCTCTGAACGTCCGTTAATCCTCGGCTAATTCCCAATTTGCCTTGCTAATCCATAATTAAGTATTAATTAATCCTAAAATCAAGGACGGGTCGTTACAAGCACCCCCAAGCACCATGTGGTAAGAGGTGTCAGTGACACAGTAGATACAATCAGTTGCCACGTTGAAGAGATGTTAGGACTACGTAGGCATCACAAGCCTTGTGATGCCTACGTGTCACTAACATCTCTTCAACGTGGCACTGATTGGCATCTATGTGTCACTGACACCTCTACCACATGGTGCTGACGTGACGGCTGAGGTCACAGTTGACGTCATCTGTGGACCAAATCGGCTACTGAAGACGATGACTTGCGCTGACGTTTGGTTCACCGAAATCCGTGATAAATAGTCTAAACTTCAAGATTTCGTATCTTTCTCGTTTCTCCACAAAAAACCACGATCTATACATGGAAATTTATCTACTCAACGAGAGGAATGCAAATCTGAACCTAGAATTTAGAGATCGTACCTAATTTAGCTGTAATCTGGCCGTGAAATTTTGTATTACTTTCGCCCATTGTTCCACTATCCATAGACCACCACCAATCGACTCATGGAGTCCTGGGGAACCCATTCCTCGCCTTGGTTTGCCTCAATTCGACCTAAAAATGTGTCATCCGTGTAAGGTGGTGTGGTGTTCGCACGAAGGAGAGCAAAAGAGGAAAGAGGAAAAATCTGCCCAATCCTGTGAGGAGAGAAAAACCACACCTTTTATTTCAAGACTGTTTCTTAGGAAGTAAGAACGGTGAACAATCCCACATCGCTCGGAGAGGAAAATGTGAAATGCCTTATATGTGTGGACGATTCTCTTTCTAGCACGAGGCCTTTTGGGAGCTCATTGGTTTTAGATTCTTTTGGAACTCCGAAGTTAAGCGAGGTTGGGCTGGAGCAATCCTAGGATAGGTAACCCACTAGGGAAGTTATGCATGAATTCCCAGAAATAAAGCTCGTGAAGGTGTGGGCCCAAAGCGGACAATATCGTGTTAGGGGAGTTGGGTCGTAACATTTATACCTTGGACTTTTCACAAAATTACTGTTACGTCCTTACCATTTTAGACACATACCTTTCATCCACGAAGTCTGATTTCCTTGTGTCGCCTATCCTTGAGTTAGTGTGTTAGCAAGTTACAAGGTTAGTTACTCGCATATATCGACGACCATCCTGATTTTGACAAATTTCCCACACTGGGTTTTGGATAACAATGTTATGCTTATAATCGCTATCCATTGACTTTATTCTTATCATTTAGTTTGACCATTGACCCTGGGCTAGGAGTTGAAGCACCTTTTGGACTAGATTTCACCACCAATTTTCATCCAATGTTAATTAGTCTATTACCCTTAAATTCTAAGATATTTCCAAGTTCTATATCAAGATTTAGTCGGTGTGTCCCGTAGTTAACGGCTCAGACTTTTCAAATGAGATTTAACATAAATCGATGTTACGTGTGCGAGTGGACCTCTCTTTTGAACTCCGTCTACTGATCTTGTGCTTCAGCTTGGTAAGGACTAATACCTTGTGTAAGTTACTCCAAAAGGAATTAGTGCACGTTCGTCTAAGTCGACCTATTAGACTTAACGAGAACGAGGAATTTTGAAGGAAGCTTCTTGTTGAAACCTTAGCTAGGAAGCTAATACCTTTGAGACATGTAATCTTTGGATTTTGGTCACGTACCTTGTTGAGTGTTTCTCCTTTTGAATATATGGTGAGGATTCCATCTTTCAACCATTTCCTTGTACTTGTAGTCGAGTAATCACAATATTGCGCCCAATCATCTTTTCAGTCTGAGTGCAAGCAGATGTTTCTACCCCATAATTGCAAGAGATGACTTCACCACAATCTTGAATGTAGCGCCTTTTGGACTAATCATAAGCCGAGTGTTGGACTAACAACCTTCTTATAAATGTGTAGGAACCGACCTTAGTGTGAACCTAATAGGTTGTTCAAGGTCGGAACAATACTTTACCCGGACAAAATCCATAAACATATTTGAAAGAGAACCTCAAGTCATCCTTGTTTTGGGAAAAATGTAATGACCCGTCCCGAGTGTCGGGATTGAATATTAATTAATTATGGTTTAGAATGACTAATCGGGGATTAGTTGAGTGAAATCGGACAAATTGTGCAAAATGACCGTTTTGCCCCTAGCGTGGGCAAAATGTTAACTTTTAGTTCGGTCGGTCAAACGGACTTTGACCAATGAATGTGACGTAGTTCGGGACGTCACGAGTTCATAGACAGGTGGCACGTTCGATTCCGACATTCTAGGAGAAAGTTATGGCGTTCGGAAGTTGAGGGGTATTTTGGTAATTTGGCTAAAAAAGGGCCAAATGTTGACTTTTGACCCCGGAAGTCCAATGGATGAGGGCCAAAGACCGTTACGTAGGTCTCGTCTATACGAATCCAACGACAGGCGGCATGCCGAAATCGGAGATTCGACGACGAAGTTATGGTCACGGGAACGGACTCAATTAACCGAACGAACCGGGATTTCGATTAAAATATTATTTTATTATGAATAGTATCCTGATGATTGAACACACCTGGATGAGTGACAAGTGTCACTCATCCCTTAAATTGAGGCTTAAACACAGATCCATGTTTTGGGGTAAACATCATTATGATGTTTTATTATTTTTAATTAATTGTTAAATCCTTTTATTTTCCATTAATCTCTTCTGCTCTTAACCCGTGTGCAAGAAAAACACAGAGAAGAGAGAGTTGATCTCTGTCCATCAGTTCCCTTCCATTTCTGAGCTTGAGATTAAGGGATTGAGAGCCTAGTGTGACTGATTTAACTGGGGAAACACGGGAAGTGAGGGAGAGCTGAAAAACTGGAATTCGGATTTTAGAAAGTTTGGAGGGAAAATTCGAATAATGAGATTTGAGCCGTGAGGATTGAAATTGAAGCTTCATTTAGCTTCCTGAGGTTGTGACGAGTTGTTTCAGATCAAAAACGAAGAGAATTGAGGCCCAATTGGCTCTAAACGGGTCTGGTAACAGGAGCGAGGTTCGAGCTTGAGTCGTGGAGTTTGAGCCTTGGATTGATGCAATTGAGATGGGGAAAGAGTTTACCTGAGTCCAGTGAAGCTTCTGGATGCATCAATTGAAGGAAATCGATCGACATGGAAGGATTTCGAATGATGAACATTGTTCGAGAGTTCTTCGATGTTCATCTTCGAGTTGTATGATTTGAGGTATGATTGTTTGTAATTAAGTTCGCAGATCTCTAATTGGACTTAAACCGAAGCTAACTGAGTGTTCAATTGTTGAAATTGGTATCGAATTGATAAGATTTGAACCGGGTCTGTTCGCGGGCAAAAGGACCCGTTTTACAGACAAACGGGTGAGGAATACGGTTACTGTAGCTGGAGCGTGGGTTTCAAGCGCAGCCAATCACGGCGGCGCGTGAGGGCGCGTACGGCCTAGTTTCAAGGTGAGGTCAACATGACTTTGAATCCTCTCATTGTAACGAACATTTTGACGCTGGTTTCGAGAAAATCGGATATCATTTCATTAATGTTCCGCGTATCCGAAGTTTTGTTTTACGTTAAAAATATGTATTTAAATTCCAGAAAAATTGGGAAAAATTATATGAAGTATTTTGAGATGTTAGTAACCCTCTATAATGATTTTGGACAGGAGTTGTGATTTCCAGAATTTACAGAAAAACGTGCAGCTCGGAAACGGACCGTTTTGGACGGTGTGTGTGTGAGTGAACTTTGTTTTCTAATTGTGATGCATGCATATATGATTTAAATGCTTTAATATATGATTTTATATGCTTTGGCATGATTGATGTTTCAATCCGGTGATTTCTCGATTTTATGGATTATTATATTATATTTTGGCACGATTTTTGAGAAATTGTGAAATTGGTTAAAAATGATGTTTTGACTCGGGTTTTGAGTCAGGAAATTGAAAATGAAGTTTGGACTCGGATTATGAGTCATGGATTGAAAAATGATGTATTGACTCGGGAATGAGTCAAAGATCGGTTTCATGGATTTACATGAAAATGGCAACTGAGGTTGCGAACGCATGGATTTGCGTGATAATGTTATTTTGGGTGTGAGACCCAAGTGGATAGTGATTTTGACTCGGTTTTGGAGTCACATGTGAATTTGATGAAATTGATGATTTGGTTTGATTTCTGGTGATTTTATGATTATTTTAATCAGTCTTTCGGGTACGTTTTCTGAGGAAAGTGCAAATGATGTTTTGGGCTAGGCCCGGAGTCTAAAAGATTTCTAAAAGGATATTTTGACTTAGTTTGTGAGTCAACGATGATTTCTGGATTATTTTATTGGTTTAAATGTGATTTTAAAAGATTTACGTGTAAATGTTATTTTGGGGCTTGAGACCCAGTCGGGAATGATCTTGACTTTGTATGAAGACAAGATTTGATTGAAATGTTGGGATGTAGTTCCCAAGATGGTTTCCATTGTGATTGTGAAATGCCTAGATGGTCGGAGCTTGGGGGGGATTACCCAGACGACCAGAGCTTGGGGGATGTGATTGTAGGATCGGGAGTTGATCCTATGGTAGTCAGCTTCTCGGATGTGACTGAGCTTGGATGTACCACTTGGATAGGTCTGAGCCTGGGGATGTGTTCGCCCAGATGTGACTGAGCCCGAGGGTTGAGCCCAGAGGTGTCTGTTCCCGAGAGAGTAGCTGGATATTGGCCTACGCGTAGTGCAGTTGATGGTTTGATTGTGCACTTGTGAGTAGTGCAGATGTGATTGTGATAGTTTGTGCACTTGTGAGTAGTGCAGATTGATTGGATTGATATATTTATTGTGCACTTGTGATTAGTGCTGATTGATGTTGTTTGTGGTGACGTACTGGTATTGAGTACGGGTTTTTGGTCCTTGTGGCCAGGTGATTATGTTTTCACATGTTTTGGCCTAAGAGCCGGGATTTGACGTTTTATAACATGAACTGATTTGGTGAACATGAGTTTTATGGACCATGGGAAAATATGTTTTGATTTTATCGGTCCACGGTTCATACTTGAATGATTTCATACTATTACTCATGTTTTGTGATATGCATGCAAGTTTGTGAAAACTGGAGGGTAAGAATGCATTTTGGAAAACGTTTTTATAAGAGGTCATTTTTGTCCACTCACACCTTTTCTGTTTTGTGACCCTCCAGGCCGTGGTACGACGTTCGGGACTAATCGTGAGGTAGTGGCAGCAGTAGAAATCAGCGCAAACATCCCTTGTCTGGCAAGCACTGAAGGGTAGTTTCGGACCTTTGGTTGACTTGTCAGACGGGAGCAGGACCGGGCACGGTTTTTTACGTCCAGTTAGGACGGGGTCCTGTCAAAAAACCATCTTGGTAAATGTAGATTCTATTACATTCCCATCATCTCTCACCTACTTTGGATTGGTGTCGTGCTCAGACGATTTCTACCTTTTGAGTTAAGCATGACCTTTACTAGGTATAGCTTGTCATTGAAGTTAATAGACGCAGTTGGTTAACCAAGTTTTTGGTGTTAGGGTTTTGAACACATAGGGAAGAATGTCAGGATTTCTTGACGAACCAATGGCTTCTAGTAGTCCTACCATCTTGGTCAATGTGTATTGTGAGTAAGAGCCTTAAAAGAAGTTACAAGTTTTACGATCGATTGTTAACTTTTTTCGGGGCTGGTAAGTTGGTTTTGTGAAGTGAAATTGGGGATCACTAGGGTTAATGTCTTAGTTGGTAAAGATCTTTGTTCGAAGAAATTTTAACTACTACCCTTGTTTATTTCATTAACCTTTTACTAAGGGATTTTCACTTGTTGAGTAAATGGATGAGCTTCACTCCCCACTTAAGTTTAATATTTACCATTTAGGATTAGTCTAGGTGTTTGGTCATTAGGAGTGTTGAATAGGTATTCTGGTGTTAGGTACTAGGATTACACTTCATCACTTAAATTTCTTCCTAAAAATTAGTTAAGCTGTCTTATAGATATTTTCATTCCTAAAGGTTTTCTAACGTCATTTGGGTAGTAGCGTGACATCCCTGCACCAATGGAAACCTTTTTATCATTCAGACATGTAAGGATGGAAACTAGGACTTATTGTGTTGGATAGTCGAACTTGGGAATGAGATTTGAGTTCTTAGTATTAGCTGGAGTGTAAAGCAAACTTTAACGTTACAAATTGGAAATATTTTACCGGGAACAGGATTGAAAAAAGTTGTTCAGTGCCTTCACCTTATTGATTACCACTAGGTTGTGAGATAAGAATTGCAGTGTTGTTATGTCATTGATTCCCTTCTGAGAGTTTGCCATATTTCAAGATGTGGTTGGCAAAATTTTTACAACAGACTTGGACTTATTGGTTAAGCAAAACCTTCGCGGTATTTTATACCTCCATGGTTAGAGAACTATCTAGTCGTGATGAATATTAGGAGAAATCTGAAGAATCGTTAGGTTACGAAATGTAGAGTGGTTGCGCTGTTACGACATGTATCATTTCCTCGAGAGTTAAACCGAATTAGGTTTTGTGCTTGGTAGTTGCCCTACACCCCTATTGGACTCAAGGATTGGGAGAATCACTTATTTGAAATGGCTACTTGAAGAATTCGAAGAACTAACGAGCAAGTTGCACTCTCGTTATCTTGTTAGTTAGTAACTTAACGAACTTACCCGTCCCTATACCCACCTTGGAATGCTAATAAGGAAAAGCTTCCGTATTAGTATATTAAGTGGCCATTTGAACCTTGGAGTCTGTGCGAAATTAGTTACTCTAATACATGAAGTGCACCTTGGACCGTTGTTAGAGGGGACCAATTTGTAAATCGTTATTAGTTGTTTGAGTTAATAAGAACCCTAAGTGGAAATTTGGATGAAGTTAGTCATTGCACTCACAAAGAGCATGTGAGTTACTAGAAAGATTAGTTGCTACCTTATAAGATCAAGTGTGTGCAACCAATGAGCTTGTTTTTAGCAACCGTTACCTCGATGATTCGTGTTTAGATTATTTAGACGAGAATTAGGGAGATTATGACGTGTGTTACTTTACGAGATAATTAGGAACACTGAGGCTTTATCAGTTGCATAATTGACATGGATTTTTTAATGAAAGAGAATTAACTTTCGAGGGATCAAGGCTTATTTGGAAGAGAGTTGTTGTTGCCCAAGGAACTCTTACAAGACATTCAAAAACCTGAGGAACTCTTACAAGAAATTTAAAAACTATTCAAGAAGACTCTGATTTCTTATTTTACTTGGGGACAACGTATAATAAGTTTGTAAAATTTTAGCCGGAGACACATTGAACCGTTGGATAAGCAGGGAAGTTGAGCTCAGGTTAGTAAGGACACTGGAGATTTTGAGGAAAATCGTTTGGAAGGAATAGCATGAACGACGTTGAGAAAATTTCAGAGATGAAATTTCTTTTAGAGGGTAAATTGTTATATCTCATCTCGTAAATATGAATTCCTAGATTTGAGACTTTACCAAACTACCCTTAAACATCTTATGATTTACTCGGTTAGATGTATGTAAAGCCCAACATTTTCTTTAGACCCGATGAACACGTGGAAGCCCATTTGGGATTTTTTTTTATTGTTTATTTTAAGCCTTGTTGGCTCAAGCCGAATTTTCTTTTATAA
The DNA here is from genome assembly GCA_032719365.1 of Prinsepia uniflora. NCBI lineage: Eukaryota > Viridiplantae > Streptophyta > Magnoliopsida > Rosales > Rosaceae > Prinsepia > Prinsepia uniflora. Next base: position 66,069,643 of record CM064866.1, read on the forward strand.
AAAAAAAAATTATACTAACTTAGATTTTGAAAAGGATCATTTGAAACAGAGCGCCCTTACTATCATTTATTTGTTCTTCTCGATCGAGAATGAACCCAAACATCGAAAGACCTCAACTAATCTTCTCTTCTCCTTCACCTCGATTTTGAGAGAAAAAACATTATCATTACCTTGCAACTGCAACGCCACTTTCGAAGTATGATTAAACGACCATTTACCTTCTCCCTCACATCGTCCTCTTTGAGATCGACAAACCTCACAGTTCAAAAATCTCAAGCTTTGAACCAGAACTCCAACCATTGCCCAACATGCCTCCCCCATTAGATTGATGGATCAGAGTAAGAACCACATCAGCCTCGTGACTCGAGTGAGAGAACTCAACCTGTTTAGGATTTGAGAATGACCCAAGAGGTTATGCATGTTGAAGCAGAAATCGAACCCGCCGCGAAAAGTTCTCACAATTCCTGCAAACAGCAAACAATTAGCTATCGTTGTCTCGATCGATTTACCCGGGGAGTTGTTCGACCAAGAACACTCCGATGCCTAAGTTAGCTTTGAGAGAGGAAAAGGATATACTTCGAAGCGAAGAATCAACTTAACTTGGAAATGAAATGTGCCTTGCTATTTATAGGGGTGAATGAAATGTTCAATTTCCATAGTTTCGATGTGGGACAAATGCTCATCAATTTACCTCTTATATAGGGGTGAGTGAGATGTTCAATTTCCATAGTTTCGATCTGGGACAAATGCTCATCAATTTACCTCTTATATAGGGGTGAATGAAATGTTCAATTTCCATAGTTTCGATGTGGGACAAATGCTCATCAATTTACCTCTTATATAGGGGTGAATGAAATGTTCAATTTCCATAGTTTCGATGTGGGACAAATGCTCATCAATTTGCATGCTAACACGTGTTATACAAATCGAGGGTGGAGAGGCTTCCACATGTCATTCTGGTTTGGGCCATGTTCGGTGCTTGTGCTTACAAGCATTATTGCCAAGGGCAATTTGGTCATTTTGAGAATTATGGGCCACGTGGCAGCTCCACATTTTTCCGGTGATTTTGGGTTCCACAAATGCCCCCACATCGATTCGGTATTCAGGGAATCCGGAGGGATGTACATTGTTTGGAGTCTTATATTACCGGGTTACCAGTTACCGTTGGGTTCAAGAATCGATTCAGTGTTTATTTGACGATTTTGCCCCTGGTTATAAAGGTAAAAAGTCCATTTTTAGTTTTAGAATGACTATTCTGGGTTTAGTGGTGTGAATCGGACATAATGTGCAAAATGACCATTTTACCCCCAAGCATGGGCAAAATGTTGTCTTTTGAACCGGGGGGTCCAAAGGACGAGGGCCAGAGACCGTTACGTAGGTCGAGTTGATACGAATCCATAGACAGGTGGCATGCCGAAATCGGAGATCGGATGCGAAGGTTATGTGTCTACGAAGGCGAGGGGCATTTTCGTAATTTTGGAAGCGAAGGGCAAAACGGTCTTTTTGAGACAAGCGAACGGTGGACGCTGACTCATGCTACCTACCAATGATTCTTGCTGCTTTGTCTAGACAACATGGAGGAAATCAAGGATTTTAGGGACCCTAAACCCTTAATTAGGGAAAACTCAATCATTTTGTCCAAACCTTGATTTTGTTAAATAGCAGAGCAATTCGATTGTGAGAATGAGAGATTAGAGAGTCTGAATTGGAGCAAAACAAACACAAAGGACAGAGGGTCGCTGGTTTTGCAGATTTTCGAAATTTTGGAAATTTGTGGTAAAAATTCGAATTCGAATTCGTGAGTCTTGAGGATCAAAATTGAGGCTGGATTAAGTCTCCTGGGACTAATTCGAACCGATCCAAATCAAAAACGGGGAGGATTGAGGCCGTATCGAGCAAGAACAGAAGCTTCAAAATCCTCGAAAAATCGAGCTTGAGTTCTACTAGCTGGAGGTAAGGATTTATCAAATTGATCTTGTAAAATCGTTCCTTATACTCTCACGATGTCACGTCGTGGACGGAGTTTGGCCGAACAGTCGACGGGGACTTGGTGGTGACTGAGTGCACTTGCGGACGTGACTAGTGAGCATCGGTAGGCAGGATCACACCTACTGTGACTCTTGCTAGTACCACATACATGCTCGCCATGCGTCAAGATGCCGAGAGACCTAGCAAATTTGTCCTGTGGGAGCGTGGCGGTTTTCGTGGCCTAAGTCCATTCCGAGGGAAAGATATGGATTTTGAGAAGCCTGAAGACCTCATGGAGTGGAAGGCTTGCAATCAAAATTCCTTTTCAAGCGATGTTCTCGTGGAACTTGGCGACAGATGTTCTTCTAGAGTTTCGGGACATGAGCCGGCTACTCTCTCCATGAATGGCGAGAAGCTTTCAGACATCCCAAACAAGGAGTGGTTGTGCGTTCCACTGTGCTTGAAGGAGACCGTTGTTCAGAAGAAGGACAATAAACAAGGACTTACTGGTTCTTGGGAGAAAAAACCATGCCGAGCAACTTCTTTCCTAACCCATAAGCATACCGAGCAACTTCTTTCCTAACCTTTCCGTTCTGGCCCTACGAATGTGCCATCTTGATGCGAAGGGCAGGCAGAAATGGAAAGTTATGTTGTTGATGTGAGATTGCGATAACTAAGATAACTTGAGGTCTCAATTTCACATCGGAAGCCAAAATGGGCGAGTTGGAGATGAGCCGTGCAGAGAGGATGCTGATAGAAAATGAGCGAGATATCACTCGAGATGAGCTCTCCCTGCTGCACAGAAATTTGCAGGACTCAGAAGGCTTTGATGCTTCGATGACGAAGGCTTGAATCCTTCGCAGGGCGAAGGCTTGGATGCTTCGATAACGAAGGCTTAGGTGCTTCGCATGGCGAAGGCTTAGATGCTTCGCAGGGCGAAGGCTTGAATGCTTCGATGACGAAGGCTTGGATGCTTCGCATGGCGAAGGCTTAGATGCTTCGCAAGGCGAAAACTCAGATGCTTTGATGACGAAGGCTTGGATGCTTCGATCATGAAGGCTTTTTACACTAGAGAGAATAAGCTTTGAAAATTGTACATGGTGAACAAATCAATTTGTTAATCTCATTTCATTGATACTTGAATTCAGAAGGCAACTTGAAAAGCAAAATTGAAAAGCTCCATAGAGTTTTATGTCTTTCTAATGTTGACTTGCGTCTAGTTGATGCGAATCACCTTTGACGCTGGCTCGTTTGACTCTTTGTTCTCCATGTGATTTACAGTCTTGTTTTTGATGTAGTCTGTACAATGCCCCTCCCTCAGGAGATTTCAGAGATATCTTTCGAAAGATATACATGTGCTGATATTGTGCCCATAACATTCATGATAGGCGCACCATTTGGTTTTATCAGCATTCTCTTGATTGCCTTTGACTGGCTCTGGCCTCTTAAACCATGGCTTGTTCTTAATTTCATTGTGGATCTGATGGGCTGGTAAAGATAGCTGCAAGTTAGGCTTCCCCATAACTGGCGTTTGGGAGTGTTGCCCTGCCTTTCGCTTGTTGAGCTTTCCAGTTGCAGACTTTCCATGGGGTTCATCCTCATCGGAGGCCTTTTCGCTAGTCCCAGCATGGCCATGAGTATGAGCGGCGCGCTTCTCGTCCTCCCAACTTGCATGTCGCTCTGCTAGCGAAAGTATTTCGGAAAGACTTCGCGCATTGCTCATGACGATGTCCCCGTAAAGCTGGCTGTCTCGAGGGAGTCCTTGCTTGAATGCCATTGCCGCAACAAAGTCATTACAGCCGATAATGCGAGATTTCTCCTCACAAAATCTCCATATGTATTGTCGCAGAGTGTCTTTTGCTCTCTTTCGGACAGAGAAAAGATGGTCGTCTTTCACCTCGATTGTCCGAAGTTATGCGTATTCCTTCACAAATGTCAAAGCCAACTCTTCGAAGGACTCAATCGACCTCGGGGGGAGATGATTGAACCAAGTCATGGCTTGGCCTTGAAGGGAAGCTTGAAAAACTTTGCACATGAGCGCATCGTTAGACCTGTGGGGGATCATGACTCCTCGAAAATGATCTATGTGTTTTACTGGGTCGGAGGATCCTTTGAATGGAGTGAAGTTTGGTGTTGCGAACCTCTGGGGGAATGGCTCCTCCTCAATATCCCTTATGAAGGGCGTAGAGAGCTGTATTTGGCGACGTAGATCGTCTTCTAGATCGCCACCTTGTTGAGCACGAAGGTGCATGTCCAGCATTTTTTGAACATCATTAGCCCGCAATGCTCCTTGCTGAGCCGATGAGTCCTCTTTTGCTAATTGTTGAGAAACTCCTTGAGTTTCTCCCCTTTTACTGTCGTGGGCAGATCGTTTTGGGTTTTTGTTTTGAGCTCGAAGTTGCCCCCTGCCCCCACGTGAGTGCTGTGAATGCTCTGCCCATAAAGTTGCCTCAGTCCGACCTCCTAGCCGTTCACGTACTAACGGCTTTAGGCGTTGTGAGATTTTTGCTTGATGAGCGTGACTTTCTTCTCCAGAGTTTCCCAGCGAAGTATCTTGTGACATTGTTTGGCAGCGGGCCTGCTCTTTCCTAGGTCGTCCCTGGGCATTCTCTTGTCGGCCACGTGACGTGGATCGTCCGTCCCGCTCCTGGATTGGTCTCCCTGCTAGGAGTTGCTGCAAGAGCTCTGACTGAAGTTGGATTTGTTTGCTTAACCCTTCAACTTGCTGCGCCAAATTGTCTTGGGGAGGTTGGTGACGACTTCTCCCTAAGATGTCATGACATCCGTCCAGAAAGTCCTTTAGGACCATGTTTGTTGTGGGTCGATCATGTCGTGATGCATTTCCCATCAACCTCTCATTCGCTTGTTTGAAAGTCGAAGTTCCTTCCCCTAGCGCGGGTACTTGGTTAGCTGGAGAGGGGAATGCTCCAAAACTGAAGGTTGGCCTCCCTTCGAGTTTCTCAAGGGGCGCTTCCATAGACACGCGCCTGAGTTGAGCTGGGCGCTTCTCCGGAGTTTCTATGTGAGCTTCATTCCTCGTCTGAGCTGTTGAGGCAGAAATACCTTCTCCGGCTGACTGAGCGGATCGACGAGCCTTAGCCATGCCGATTCGAAGAATTTTGAATTTGGAAAGCTGTTGATGGGTAATTTGAACAACGTTCAGAATCTTCGAACAATGTCGATGAACGACGAACGAAGAGAGATGAACGATGAACAATGTTCAAAATCTTCGAACAATGTCGATGAACGACGAACGAAGAAAGATGAACGATGAACGAATTCTTGATGAGTGATGAACAACGTTCAAAATCTTCGAACAATGTCGATAAACGACGAACGAAGAAAGATGAACGATGAACAAATTCTTGATGAGTGATGAACAACGTTCAAAATCTTCGAACAATGTCGATAAACGACGAACGAAGAAAGATGAACGATGAACAAATTCTTGATGAGTGATGAACAACATTCAAAATCTTCGAACAATGTCGATAAACGACGAACGAAGAAAGATGAACGATGAACAAATTCCTGATGAGTGATGAACAACGTTCAAAATCTTCGAACAATGTCGATGAACGACGAACGAAGAAAGATGAACGATGAACAAATGAGAGAGCTTCTTCTGAGTATAACTCAATAGCTCTCAATGAAAGCACCAATTGTTGAAGCAGAAATCGAACCCGCCGCGAAAAGTTCTCACAATTCCTGCAAACAGCAAACAATTAGCTATCGTTGTCTCGATCGATTTACCCGGGGAGTTGTTCGACCAAGAACACTCCGATGCCTAAGTTAGCTTTGAGAGAGGAAAAGGATATACTTCGAAGCGAAGAATCAACTTAACTTGGAAATGAAATGTGCCTTGCTATTTATAGGGGTGAATGAAATGTTCAATTTCCATAGTTTCGATGTGGGACAAATGCTCATCAATTTACCTCTTATATAGGGGTGAGTGAGATGTTCAATTTCCATAGTTTCGATCTGGGACAAATGCTCATCAATTTACCTCTTATATAGGGGTGAATGAAATGTTCAATTTCCATAGTTTCGATGTGGGACAAATGCTCATCAATTTGCATGCTAACACGTGTTATACAAATCGAGGGTGGAGAGGCTTCCACATGTCATTCTGGTTTGGGCCATGTTCGGTGCTTGTGCTTACAAGCATTATTGCCAAGGGCAATTTGGTCATTTTGAGAATTATGGGCCACGTGGCAGCTCCACATTTTTCCGGTGATTTTGGGTTCCACAATGCACGTATGAGGTAATTCCTTGAACTTAAACCCACATAATCAATTCATCAAGATGATAGCTTTTTTTCTAATGGGATTGCATGTTGATTTCGTGCAAGGATTGACAGTAGAGGGCATCGCCAGAAATTGCAGAACCACCACCTTCCCAACATTGTTACGAGCGATGCAAGTATATTCTCAGCTTGAAATTGTGTTTTTTGTGGTGTCGAGTTTGACTAATTGCATGTTAAAACGATGAGGATTTGAGGAAGTTAACCCTTGCTCAAATCTGAAATTTTTTCGGCGAAAATTTTAGATTCCACCCACTATGAGCGATGGTGGTCTGGCCGCTTGCTCCGGGGGCTCCAGCAACCGTCAGTCAACCGTTAGTCAATTTCAGTTAATGCATGTCACCGTTCGTCAACGTCAGTCAACTGTTAGTTAACTAACGACATTATAACGAAATATTCCCAAGAATAGTCCATGAATATTCCAAGAATATTTCAGGGAATATTGATGTGTGTGTGACTCACACGTGTGGGCGCGTGGCCGCTGCGTGTGATCTCTGGCTAGTGTGCGGAGGCACGTGATGTGGTTTTCCAAGCTTCTACCGGCGCATATCGGTTGTGCGACTGTTTTCCAGCCCACAATGGCGCGTGGGACTAGTTTTTAGGTGTTTCGAATAGTTTTAAGTACGATCTGGTTCGTTTTAAGTGTTTTAAGCACCGTTTTTAGGCAACCCTATTGGTGTTTTTCTTAGAATTCAATTTATGAATCATTAGTAACCTTTATGAATGGTTTCTCTAGGGTTGGATTGACTTGGAGCTCATGCTAACTTGATTGTCAGGGGATTTCTATTTCCCGACCAGTGTGTGAGTGGACCCTATTTACTTGTTTGATACCTTTACTTATTTACTTTCACATGTTTACGTACTTGTTGTTTTATTATAGAATGCATTGCATGCTTAGTTATTATTTATGGTGGTTAGTGCATAGTAGTGCCGGGATATTATTTGAGATGGTGATTTTAGAACCACTTACCTCCTTACCCATCTATATGGTCACAAACCAGCCTCCACGTAATTATTCGCTTGCACTGCTCGTAGTACTAGTTAAATAGTGTCAGCTTGTCTCCGAGCTCTAGGGGACTTGTGGTAATCAATGCACACCACCTAATTTCCACGTGGTCGTGGTATACGAGCATTATAGATACCCAGCCTGACATAAACATATGCCTCGAGCGACTCATGAGCAATAGACTATGGTTCATGCATGATTTATTCATACTTCGGGATGTTTGATGTGATTTATGATTACTTTATTATTATTTCTCGTATTACTTGCAAATTAAAGGTTTGATTACGAGTTTTCTACAAAACTGAGGGGTTAAAGTTTGCTTTATGTTAATTGATTTTACACTAAAATTAATTATAGGATCCACTCACCCTTCTATTTTTGTAACACTCAAGTCACGATGTCACTTCATGTGCTTCGAGGAGTTTTCAGTAGCTGCTCTGACATTCACACTGGAGGTTGGAGTGGCACAAGGGTAATCGATAACTCAAGTAGTTACTTGTTGTATGATCATCATTAGTAGTCTATGCTCTATACTTCCTCTATCATGATGAAATACTAATTGACATTCTTAGTAATTACATTTCACACGACCTCGTAAAATATAACTTTTTAACTAATTGACTTTAGTCATCTGAATAGTGCCTCAATCTTGGCGTCTTAGTTGACTTTCTGGATCGAAGTGTGTCATTACATCCTTTCCACATCGAATTGCCGTGAATTTGTATTAATTGTCATATGTTTGAATTTTAGTTAAATGCAAAGATGTATTTACCAATTTAATCAAAAGATATAAACTAATAAAATAAAGACTAAAACCCACCCAAGCCCCCCATCTCCGAATCCAATGGAGAGAGCAAAATGACCCTGGTTCGATATGGTATTCTTCCTCGGGCAAAACCCAATGGCGCCTCCTAGTGGAAACTATTTTAGTTATATTCACTTTGATTTGGGCGAATTGGGTTGAAACTATCATTGATTTCGTTATCGTCGAGATGGAAATCTCGGTAGGGAGGCCGTTGCCGCTAGAGACGGACAATCTGGTATTGTTTGATGGTATAGAAGATTATAATGATGATGGTTCATATAATGGTCAGGTGATGAGGACGAGAAAATTAAAAGAAATAATAAAGAAAAAAAGGAAAAAAAAAATTAAAAGCAACAGAAGCCAATAAACATACATTACCAAGGCCAAAGAAGCCACGAATTATGCAAATACATAATCATTCGTTACATGAGTTTTCCAATAATCGTACAGCGATTAGATGGTTATTTGAAAGTTATGGAGTTGGATGGTGATCGAATGAAGTTTTTTTTATTTGGTGGAAATTGGACACGATAGCTTCTTTGAAATTTTGTTCTGATTTATGGAAAGTCCCAAGAGTAAAAAAAAAAAAAAAAAAGGAAAAATTGGAGCATTGTTCCTTCAAGTTAACCTTAATTATTGATTTCATTTTTAAAGTTGAATGTTAGCTTTTTTTCGTGCCTTAACTTACTAAAATCGTTAATTTAGTTCCTCCATTAAAAAAAAAAACTCACAGATTCTGTTAAATCGTCCAAATTGGAGTGTTTGGTGCCAGGAAATAGTTAACCATAACAAGAAGGAAAACAAATCTGAATATATAGGAAAACATATTTGAATGGAAGATATATACATTATTATCTAAAATTTATATTAGATTACTTAAATTAAATTACTAATTTTTATTTGGGAATTATTATCTATATGGATTTCCATATACTTTTAAAATATAAAATAAGTGATAAAAGTGAGGTTTTTTTTTTATAACCTTTAAAAGGGGGTTATATAAAAACTTTTACTTGTTTCAAAATACTTTTTTTTGGAAAAAAAAATACATAAAGTACCCAAACTATATGGTTAATTTCAAATTCCTACTCCATCTATAAAAAAAAATAGATTTTAAGTATCTTAACTATCAAAAAATAACATTTAAGCCCATTATTAGCAATCTATTAAAAATCTGTTAAATGCTCAAGTGACACTTGTGAAACCTTATTTATTCTGACATAGATGTCATGTAGACAAAATAAATAGTTAAAAATTGAATATATTAAAAATAATTAATAAACAATAAATAAATAAAAACAAAAACAAAAAAGCTTCTCTCTTTCACTCTCTTCCTCTCCCTTTCTCGACAAAGAGTCGAAGACAATGTCCATAACCACCATCGAATCCATCTGGGCTAGGAAAATGGTTTAGGCTCCAGACTAGGACATCTTCTGGTTCTACCCCCACATCTTCTGATTCTATCTGAGATCTCCCTCAATATTGACCCTTCATCTCTCTAGAAATCTATGGTGTTTCAGTGCTAAATTTTGTATTTGAATGTTTCTGGATTTATGAGTTTGTTGAATTTATGGGTTTAAAGTTTCACGTGAGCCTTCTTGTTCTTCATTGGAGTTTTTATGTTTCGACCTAAGGTTTCATGAATGGTGTATGAATTCTCACTTCTTCATCATTGCGCATATTATTCAATTTTGTTAGATGTTTTTTGTTAGGTCTAGATTTGATTATGATGACTTCAGAAGGAGAGGGAAAGAGAAGATGGATATTAGATTTTTATTAGATATAGTTTTATCAAAATTTTCAATTTATTACATCCTAAGGGTATAATGGTAATTTTACTATTCACGAAGAAGAGAAAGAAAGGAAAAATAGAGACAAAACCAATAAACAATGTGCATGAACAGAGCTTTTAAATTAAGTTGTAATTAGGAGCAATTTGATATGAATTGATGAATATGCCCTTAATTTTTAACAGAATTCGTGAGTTTTTTTTAACGGATAAACTAAATTAACGATTTTGATAAAATTAAGTGACGAAAAAAAACTAACATTCAACTTTATGAACAAAATCAATAATTGTCAGGACCCAACCATCCTCGGTCAGGACCCGACTCATCTAGCACGATATTGTCCGCTTTGGGCCTCCTTGCCCTTGCCCTCACGGTTTTGTTTTCGGGAGCTCACGGTGCAACTTTCCAGGGGGTCACTCATCATGGAATTGAACCAGCCTCAACTCGCTTAACTTTGGAGTTCCAACCGAACCCAAAGTCACTGATGTCAATCCAAGTCATGAAACCATTTCACATCAGAAACCATCAAAGAAAACCCGAATCAAATTCATCATTCAAATCCAGGCCTCAGCCTCAAATCTCAAATCAATCTCAATTTCGGGAACTCAGTCCCAAAACTCATAAAATTCAATTCATCCAGTCCACTGCCCAAAACATCGGAAAATCAGTGAAAAACCAGTGAAAAACATCAATCATACAATTTTACTGGATCTCAAGTGCGCCCGAGTCTTTAAACTCAAAACCAGATCCAGTGGGTTTTTCTCTTTTTCCCGGTCTTTAAACCCAAAACCATTTTTCAAGCAACAGTGAAAACCATAGAAAATCCTTCTCCGAATTCGCAACAATGATTCTATAAGCTAGCATCTGGAACCACTGTCCCGAACCCAAATCCAGACTTCCTTTCCAAATTTCCGAAATCCAGTTTTAAAACAGAAAGCTCATGAACAGGGCTCCAAGCTCGAAATAACTTTTCCGAAATCCATTTCAAATCTTTGAAATCAAATCGTATCTCAAATCCCGAAATCAAATCATTAAAACCATCGTCAAATCACAAGAGAAATTGAAACCTCGTAAAACGTGCAAATATATAAATATCTCGAAAAATGTGCAAAATCGTAAACCATGCAGATCATAAATCAAAGCATAGAATCACGTATAGAAAACATATAAAAACATATATCCATGCATCAAGAGTTAGAAAGCAAAGTCCACTCACAGACCATTCCGACGTCGCCTCGATACACGCGCACTTACGCCGTTCCCGGCCATTCCGCTATCCTGGGCTTCCCGAACCTGTCCAAATCTCATACTAAGGTCACTAACTACTTCACATTGATCATACTAAAGCCCCGTAATTTTTCCGAATTTTTAACTATTTTTAAACGAGTCTTAAAACCTTCGAACATCCCGAAACATATCGAGACGATATCTGATTGACTCGAAACCAGTGCCAAAATGTTCGTTACATCGAATACTTTAAAAGTCGTGTTGGAACCATTCTCAAAAGCTAAGCCACGCGCCCACCGCCCAAAGGGGCTGCGCGTGGGCTTCACGCGCTAGGCATAGTCATCTTCTTCCTCGGGTAAACCGGGTTTGACTGGTTCTCGATTTAGGCCGAACCGACGTGGCCGGTTCACCCTCTTTCTGCGTTTATTTTATCCCGTTTTTCAGTTCTAATTAATCCCCTTTAGTTCAACTTTTAGTTCCTAATCAAATAGCATGATCAAAAACAAGAACCTTTCAATCTACATCATACCTTCAATCAAAATTTCGGACCGGTCGTCCACCACTTGACGGTTCCCTCACTTCCGGCCACCGTTAACCATGGTGTCAACTCCTACGAACTCACCGAAGCTTCCAAATCATCACCCAAGTCATCAAATCGATCGACAACCTTTAACTTAAGACTTGCCATTTTCGAATTGAAAATTACCTTGCACGGTGTTCACGTCCCCTGACCACGGCAGGTCTCAAGTTCCAGCTCCCCAGCTTCCTAGTCACCTCAGCAACACTCCCTAACTACTCAACTCGATCCTTAGGCCTTGAATTCAATCTTCCTAAAACAGGGGACTTCCTTGGGTTTTCTCTGGCTCCACCGCCGTCCTCCGCCGTCGTGCCTCGCCGTGGTCACCAGGCGTCTCAGCATAGTCTTCTTTCCAAGTTCCCTTTACACCCCAACAGCATCTGATCAAGTTTTGCGAGGTTAAGGTGCAAAGGTAAATCCAAGTCTCTGTTTTCTCTCACGGTCATTGTGCAACCAAAATCCTCAGTGTTTAAACCGATCAAGGCGGTTAGGGAGAGTTCTACAGCCCTCTAGTGCTGGGACAAGTGTCCCTATCTGATGGGGCAATTATCCTAAGACAGCCACATGGCCAAATGTAGCTGGGCACAAATCCCAAGGCACCTCACTGACCAAAATACCCCTAAATGGCAAATTACCGTTTTGCCTTTAGTAATCCTTAACCCATAACATTAATTCTCAAACTCCAAATGGTACATGCCGCCTGTCGTTGTACTCAGGGGATCGAGACCTTCCTAACGGTCCTCGAATTTCGTGAAAATTCCATGTTATTTGAAAGGTCAACAACTTGCCCCCTTTTTAACCAAATTACCAAATTGCCCTCAAATTTCCGAACGTCATAACTTCCTCCTCGGTTGTCGGAATCGGACGTGCCACCTGTCTATAAACTCGTGACGTCTCAAACTACGTCACGGTCATCGGTCAAAGTTCATTTGACAGCCCGAACTAAAAGTCAACATTTTTGCCCATTTCAGGGGCAAAATCGTCATTTCGCACAGTCCGTCCGAACGCAGCCAACTAATCACCGTTTAACTTCACTAATTCGTCATTAACCACTAATCTAATCCCGGATTAAGGAACGGGTCGTTACAACTGATCTCCCAAAAGGCCTCGTTTAGATCAGAGTTGCGCAGCGGCCCATTCTATCTAACACGATATTGTCCCAACTCGGCCCGCCATTGGGAAACTCCCTCCAATGCGCGCCCGCTGGGTTTTGACCCTAAGACCTCACGCTTGAGATAACACCTCAACCAGCGTGGCCAAGGGAGGCCTCGTGCTAGATAGGTGTGTGCCTACACCTTTAAGGCAAACCACCATTCCCTTCCCAGTCCATTCCCCCCTCGCAGGAATGTGGGATTGTTCATCGTTCCCTCCAAGACACGGGTGATAGGTCGTTAATTAAGCATTATTTTATATTATTTTATACTCTTTATAATTGACTTTTAATATTAAAATAATAAATAATTAGATAAAATAATTTATTTTGTGATATTTTTGTAGAAATAAATAAAGCTTGGAGTTTGGAGCATTTTGGTGAAAGAATGGTCCCGATCGGAATTATAACGAAAAAATTATGGACAAAATATGAGAAGGCACCGAAAATCGCAAGAAAATTTGGTGGGAAACTGCTGAAATCTAGAAGCTCAAACCAAAAATCAGCATCTTTCCCCAAAATCAGCATCTTTTCCCCAAAATCCACCCAATCTCATCATTTCCATCATTTCTTCATGTATTATTTTATTGTTATTTTTATATTTTAATTTTGTACTTTTATTTAAACCATTGTGGTACTCCCTCTCTAAATAGGGAGGCCATTTCATGTATTAGGAGTCCTCATTAGTCCTCATTAGTCCCCATTAGTCCTCAGTAGTCTCCCTTAGTCTTCATCTTTCCCATTTTGTTTCTCCTTTTAGTTTAGGTTCTTATATTTTCTTTCTAGTTCTTCTCTTCTTTTAGTTCATCTTCTTTATTTTGTTCTTTATTTTTGGGGACCATTTGTAACTTCTTGTAATTTTCTTCTTAATTAATTATCTTAGTTTCATTTTCTTCATTATGTTCTTAGAATTTCTTAAACTTATCTTTAATTACATTTTTGTTTTCCGTAAGAAAAACCTAAGGCTAGGTAATTCTAAGGCAATTCAAGAGTTTTTAAGACCAAATTCTTCGTATTTCTTCCTCCATCTTCAAACGGTTCTGCCTGCTGTCAGGGTTCCTTGTGAAAAATCATGTTTGTGTACTTAAACTCTTGTTATTGTTTCGGTTTTACTTATAATGCAATATTTGTGTTGGTATTTTCTTTCTAATATTTGTAAGTATGAATACAATCTCCATGTGTTTTACTTTCTGAATTTCTTTTACTTCATATGTTGTATAAAGCATGCTAAGTGTCGGACGATGTCGGTGCACTTAGCATTTGATTGAAGAGATTTTAATGTCGGCCGCTGTCAGTGCATTTATAATATGAAAAACGTATGCATATAATGGAGATGATGAAGGTAGGATTTCGTTATTGATTTAATATAAACATGATGTAAGAGTGTTAGTAACAATTGTATTTAAAGGAAGTTTATTTTAGGAGTAGTTTTAAATAATGTTATTGCTAAGTTTAATTTAATTCTTAGTTAGTGTTTTCTTTAGTTTAGATTACAAATCTCCCTCAAAACCCCCCATCTTTATTCTTTATTCTTTTATTCTTTTAATTCTTTATTATTTTATTCTTTTATACTTTTACTTTATTCTTTATTTTTTTATTCTTTTATCGCTTTATTCTAATTAATATATTCCTTGATTAATTAATTCTTTTATTATTTTATTCTTTAATTCATTAATTTATTCATTCTTCTTTCCCACTAACACATTATTAATGTTCCCTAATTTCCCCGGTTAAGAACGATCTCTATTTACCAATACTACATCTACAGAAAAGGGGTTTAAATTGCATAACACTCAAATTACGTGTTTAATTTGATGCGTAGTTTGGGCGTTGTCAACGGGTCTTACAATCCACCCCCTTAGGGACCAGCATCTTCACTAGCACACTTCCCGATCAGGGTTTGGCTCTGATACCAAATTGTCAGGACCCAACCATCCTCGGTCAGGACCCGACTCATCTAGCACGATATTGTCCGCTTTGGGCCTCCTTGCCCTTGCCCTCACGGTTTTGTTTTCGGAAGCTCACGGTGCAACTTCCCAGGGGGTCACCCATCATGGAATTGCACTAACCTCAACTCGCTTAACTTACCAGGGGGTCACCCATCATGGAATTGCACCAACCTCAACTCGTTTACCTTTGGAGTTCCAACCGAACCCAAAGTCACTGAGCTCCGAAAAGGCCTCGTTTAGATCAAAGTTGCGCAGCGGCCCACTCTATCTAACACGATATTGTCTCAGCCCTGCCCACCATTAGGAAACTCCCTCCAATGCGCGTCCGCTGAGTTTTGACCCCAAGATCTCACGTCTGGGATAACACCTCAACCAGCGCGATCAAGGAAGGCATCGTGCTAGATAGGTGTGTGCTTACACCTTTAAGGCACACCACCATTCCTTTCTCAGACCATTCCTCTTTCGCAGAAATATAGAATTATTCATCGTTCCCTACAGGATACGAGTCTTACAATAATTATAGTCAACTTGAAAGACCATTACTCCAATTTTTCCAAAATAAGGATAATGAGCAAAACCCTATATTTATATTTTACTTTTTTTTTTAATTGCAAAATTGCTTTATTTAAAAATGAAATACTACTTTGATAAAGCTTAAAAATCTTAATTTTTTGAAAAGTGACAAGTTTTTTACAATAACTTTTAAAAACAATCTGTTTATTGCTTTTGAAAATTATTTTTATAAAAATTAGTTTAATGTATAAAAATTTATTATGAAAATAAAACGAAAATAATTTTTCAAAATAATACAGCAAAATTCCTGACAAACATTATGAACTAAGTTGTAAGTTTTGTTTTTTTAACCAACCTAATCATTTAGATCTTCAACTGAAAGTGGTTGTTGCAGCAAAAAATTAAAACGGAATATAAATCAAACTACAATTTTAATATGATTTTGTGAGAAATTGTAAAAAAATAAAAATAAAAAAAATAAAAAAAAAACACTTTGAGCTCCGTGTCAACTTAAATCTTTTTATCCAAATACCAAAATATGATTTCAATGGCTGAAATAAGATTAAGTAATTAGACTCTTATCTAATCCGATACAACTAACTCATTCGTTCCACAACCAATGCTTCAAACTATTTTTGGTGTACAGTCAAGTTTAAAAAAGGCATTATTAGAAATATAGTCCAAAGCTGTAACATAAAAGATTCTCATACAGTCGTTAGACACCACGAGCTCAAACATAGTAGAATTCTATAACAATTAAAGTTTACACAATCCCATTAGTACATGACACCCCTTACCCTTGAACAAAAATGGGGAAAACCAAAAGTACAGAAATTTACACCTCTAACTTCTCAGTATTTGTGGTATCCTTGGAATCGTAGGCAGCATCCGCTGAAGAGGTATCTATGTCATTCAGACCCAATTCCTCATTTTGCTCCCATGACCTCTCATATTCCTCAACTGAGGCCAGCCATCATCACCAACAACACAAAATAATGTCAAGCGAAAGAAAAAAAACCATAATAGCATGACAATCAGACAAAGCAGTCGGAATGCCCACATGCCACATGATCAACTAATGTTATAGCTATGAGTTATGAGTAACATTTTCAAATTAAGCTGTCAAGATGGAAGGAGGAAGGCTTACACATCAACTGATGGTCTTCTTTGATATCGTCAGTTGCTGGTGCAATAAAAGAATTAGCCAATGCATCGTCAAGAATTAAAGTCCAAGGCTCTTCTAACCACAAAAGCTGCAAGAAAGCGAAAGAGGTTAAGGAAACACTGCCATTGATTTTGAAAGTAAAGCTTCCATTTGTTAAAAATCAAATAAATAGACCGCAGCAAGAACATAACTTCCTTTTTTGGTAAGACATAACTTTATTTTTAGAGCATTGATGATGAAAAGAATATTACAGAGATTTAATTTCAGCCGACATATTCATTTTATATACATCTGACTAAAAGACCATGTAGTACCTTCTTAAGGTTTGTTTGGAAGTTTAGCCACTTGCTTCTCTTATTCTCATCAAGACTATCTCCAAAACTAAACCCATGAACTCTCTCAAGGCCTGCAGGAAAAATCATGAAGGCACTAGTTAAGTACGTAGACACCACAGAAACAACCACATTCATAACCATAACGCAGGTTAGGAAGATCAAACCCAGGTAACTACAACAGATATCAATGTCACATTCCACATTTTAATATACATGTGGCTGATAAAAATTAAAAGAATTGTATACTTCTGGTCACTGACTCACTGCATTGCACACAGACGACCAACAGAAATGAACACTTACTTTCGCTAATTTTCATGACTAAGCCTTCAACAGTTGTAACAACTCCTCCAAGAGTGCCACTAGTCAGCTCCAACTGAATTTCTGGAATTGTCACACTCGCTGTATCTGACTGAACCAATATGATGGTTTGTCAGTCAATGCTTTGCAACTTCATATAAAAATAAAGGTATCAAACATCTTTAAGTGGAAGGGAATCAACCATATTGCACTCCCATCTGAATTTCATATTGTTAGGTCTCCCCTGTTTTAGGTTGGTTAAATGTACAAGTTTTATATGAACAGAATAACAGAAGCCAGAAAAAAAAAAACACTTATAGTTACATTTTCGTAGCATTATCCGTACATCACTTTGTACTTCCAACATGAAACAAAACCTTCATTTTTAAACCATTGATAAACCAATAAAGGGGTAGATACACCCTATCTTTTTCACCATTTCTGTCCGTTAGATTTTTGGCTCGTCAATTATGTCCTAGTTGGTTTAGGATTGTTTTAGGAAAATTAGAGGTAAACCAATTCTTATCCAGAAGGGATTAGAAAAGAATTTCTGGTTTCCCTATTCAATTAGGTTTAAAATAAGTCTAAATTCATATTCCTCTAAGGAAGAGGAATTCGATCAGTCTTGGGACATGTATGCCAACTCTATCTCTATAAATAGGCTGTGGCAAAGCTTATTTCTAAGAGAGGAAAAACAATTAACAGCCAAGAGTTTTTGAGATTAGTTCTAGGATTACAAAAGTTATGTAATCTCTATTATTAATAAAAAGAGCCGTGATTTCTCTACCAAGAGAAATCAAAACTGGATGTAGGCAAAAGTTCTGCTGAACCAGTATAATTCTTGTGTGTTTCTAAGTTTCCTAAATTTTGCTAGTTTTAGTCTATTGCCCTTAGTTACATTAAAGAACCAGATCCGGCTAGGGTTTTTTCAACAATTGGTATCAGAGCTTGGCTCAAGGGGTTCTGCAATGTCCAAAGGAAAGATGAATGTAATAAGGATCCCCCAGAATCCACGGAGATTGAGGATCAATCTCCTTGATCCTGTGTTATCTTAGGCCCAAAGAATCTCCCTGATTCTTTCCTAAACTTGTACATTAAATCCTGTAGATACTTTCCTAGTCTAGGTCTCTGATTTCCTTCCTAGTCTAAGTATTTATTTCCTAGTTAGTTTAACCTAGCATCTGTATAAATACCTCTCTACACTGTAAAGTTATTTTAAGAAATATAAGGAAATTTCCTACCTCTTTATGGTATCAAAGCCTTAAGGCTCCACCGAGCAGAAAACCCTTCCGTTTTTTCTTTTTCTTCCCAAAAATCCTCCTTCCATGGCTGCTCCACCGCCAACACCTGTCATCCCAACTCCCCCACCAAACCCCGATATCACTAACCCTTTCTCCTCTCTTATCTCCATTAACGCTGCTCAGTTTACACTCAAACTGACAGCAACCAATTTTTTCCCTTGGAGAGCACAGTTTAATGCTCTCCTGCAAGGTTATGACCTTATGGGATACGTTGATGGCACTCGCCCCTGCCCACCCCCCACTGAAACCCTCCCTCATGCTCTCTGGTACCACCAGGATCAGCTGATCCTCCATGCCATTCTTGGCTCTGTTTCCCCTCAGGTTGTTACCCTGATTGCAGCTGCAAAAACCTCTGCAGCCGCCTAGACACGCCTCACACGCCTCTATGCTAGCAAAGCTAGAGCCCGTGTTTTAGGTCTCAAAGAGAAGCTAACTCTTCTTCGTCGTGACAACCGACCAGTCAGTGACTACCTGCAGGAGGTTCGTCTCATTTCAAACGAACTCGCTGCTATTGATGCCCCACTTTCTGATGATGACCTACTCCTCTATGTCCTCAACGGCGTTGGCCCAGCCTTCAAAGACATTGCAGCTGCAGTACGCTCTCGAGACACCTCTGTCTCGTTTGAAAACCTCCATGATATGATGGTTCAACATGAGGCAGCCACCTCTCGTGAAGCCCCTGCTTCCCCGCACTCTGTCATCATAGCCAATGCTGCCCAAACCACCCGCAACTCCTCCTACAACCGCTCTCCTCGCGGCTCATCTGACCACCGCACCTTCAACCCTACTTTTGACAGCCGTGGCTCTGCTTCTCAGCGCTCAGGCCAGCCCCAGGCTTACCCACGCAGGACCAACAACAACCAGGGCGGTGGTTACCGTGGTTTTTGCCAATGGTGTGGCACTCAAGGACATAGTGCCAAACGTTGTCCCCAGCTGCAACGTCCATCTGCTGTTCCACCAGTGGCCAATCCCACTTTTCCCGACCACTTCACCTCCTCACCCTGGCTCCTTGATTCCGGCGCTTCCCACCATGTCACTGCTTCCCCCCACAACCTCTCTGCTGTTTCTGAGTACCAGGGGTCAGATGAGATTCTGATTGGTAATGGGACAGGGCTTGACATCACCCATGTCAGCTCTGCCACTCTTTCCTCTCCCTCTTCTCACACTTTCTCTCTTACTAATGTGCTGTGTGCTCCTAAAATAACTCACAACATTCTTTCCATTTCCAAGTTTAATCAAGCTCACAATACCTCTATTGAACTTTTTCCTAATTGTTTTCATGTCAAGGACCTGAGCACGGGGGCAGTTCTTCTTCAAGGCCCGAGTAAGAATGGCGTGTATGAGTGGTCGTCTACAACCCTGCAGCAACCTCAAGCACTGGTGGGTGTAGTGGTCTCTCCCAACCTCTGGCATCGCCGCCTTGGCCATCCTCATGACAAAGTTCTCAACACCATTCTTCGTCAGTCCTCCATCAAACTATCCTCCCAGCTTCCTGAAACTAAGTGTCGGCCCTGTCTCTGTAATAAAAGTCATAGGTTGCCGTTTGGCACTTCTTCCCTTAAGAGTCACCGTCCCCTTCAACTGATATATACTGATGTTTGGGGCCCTGCCCCCTACACTTCTGTTGATGGTTTTTCATATTATATCAACCACTTCACTAAATATACATGGTTATACCGTCTCAAAAAAAATCAGATGTTTTCTCCACTTTCATTGATTACAAAAACCTCGTTGAAAAATACTTCCAGCACCCCATTCAAACACTCTATACAGATGGTGGTGGAGAATTCACAAAGCTCAAACCCTTCCTTGCCACCCATGGTATTAATCATCTCCTCACTCCACCTCACACTCCCCAACACAATGGCATGGCTGAACGTCGCCATCGCCACCTTGTTGAAACCGGCCTCACACTCCTCCATCAAGCTAACCTCCCACTCTCCTACTGGACCTATGCCTTCAAAACAGCAACCTACCTCATCAACCGTCTCCCCACTTCCACTCTCAAAAACCAGTCACCATACACGGCTCTCTTTCACCTTCCACCCAACTATCACCGCCTCCGTACCTTTGGCTGCCTCTGTTTTCCCTGGTTACGTCCGTACAACAGCAACAAAATGCAACCCCGTTCCACTCCCTGCCTCTTCCTTGGTTACTCTCTCAACCAAAGTGCATATTTGTGTTATGACACTTCTGCCCATCGGCTCTATGTCTCCGGCCATGTTCAATTTGATGAGTCCACCAATCCAGGTCTCCACCACTCCTCCCAGGTCCCTCCTGTCACCCCTCACAATATCCAAAGCTGGCTCTCTTCCCTGCCCCCTGTCACCTTCCTCCCTGCCCCTGTCTCTGCTGCTCCACCAGTGCCCACACCGGCTGCCACTTCAACAGCAGGACCCTCCGACACGTCCTCCTCATCAGGCCTTGACGCAACAACTGCTCCAGCAACGGTCCAGCCCGTCCTATTGCTCACCCGGTCCCCCTCCACCACCACAGCAACCGGCCTGCCACCCCAACCAGCCACCACCACTGCTGCATCCTCTGTTCCTGCACAACCACCTCCTCCTCTTCGAACCTACACACGGCGACCCCCTCGGCCGCCTTCCACATCCGCCTCCTCACCACCGCTGGCCTCTACCCTTCCACAACCTACTCCCCCAGCCCCAGCTCCCCCAGCCCCCACCCATACCATGCTAACCCGCAGCAAAACAGGCTGCCTTCCCTCTGTGCCCACCTATGCTCTCACCGCCACTGCCCATCCTCTCCCAAACCTCCCTAAACCTACCTGTGTCTCCCAGGCCGTGAAACACCCACAGTGGCGTGCAGCAATGTCCGATGAGCTCAATGCTCTTATAACCAATGGCACCTGGACCCTTGTACCCCCACAGCCCAACCAGAATGTTATTGGAAACAAATGGGTCTTTCGGATCAAACGAAAGCCCAATGGCACCGTGGACAGGTTCAAGGCACACTTAGTGGCTAAGGGTTACCACCAGCGTCCCGGCGTGGACTACTCAGCCACCTTCAGCCCCGTGGTGAAGCCCACCACCATCCGGATCATTCTTCATCTAGCCGTGACCAATGGCTGGCTTATACGTCAGCTGGACGTGAATAATGCATTCCTGCAGGGTACTCTTCATGACACCGTTTACATGGCCCAACCAGCTGGGTTTGTGGACCCTCACAACCCAACCTATGTCTGCTAACTCCGGAAAGCCCTATATGGCCTCAAACAGGCCCCACGGGCCTGGTACAAGGAACTGCACTCCTTTCTTCTGGCCCAGGGCTTTGTCAATGCCCTTTCTGATGCTTCTCTCTTCTTACTCAGGAAAGGTTCCAACACAACTTATTTTCTGGTTTATGTTGACGACCTTATTGTTACAGGCAACAACTCAGCACTCATTTCCCGGTTCATAACTGCACTGGCCAACCGGTTCTCAGTCAAAGACATGGGCACTTTGCACTACTTCCTTGGCGTGGAGGTCATCCCTAACATGGACGGGGCCAAACCTGTCTCCACCCCCCTCGCTGTTTCACCACCCCTCCACCTCAAAGATGGCTCCCCACCTGCTGATGCCACCCTATTTCGAAGAGTTATGGGCAGTCTGCAGTATCTGAACCTCACCAGACCTGACATTTCCTTTGCTGTCAACCGCCTCTCTCAGTTCATGCACGCTTATCTCAAAGGCACCCTCCTCTTTGGCCTGCATCTTCATCGCCAAGCGTCCAACCAACTTCACGCAGTCACCCATTCCTTCAGTACTCTCACTGCCTTTTCCGATGCGGATTGGGCAGGTGATCAAGACGACCGTAAATCCACTACAGCCTACCTTGTGTACCTCGGAGGAATGGAGCTCCCGCAAACAGAGGTCGGTCTCCCGCTCTTCCACGGAAGCAGAATATCGCGCAGTCGCATCCACAACTGCGGAACTCCTTTGGGTTCAGTCCCTCATGAAGGAACTTGGCATCACCCCCAACGGGAAACCCACTATCTCCTGCGATAATCTAGGCACTACCTTCTACTGCGCAAACCCCGCTCTACATTCCAGGATGAAGCACGTGGACATAGACTTCCAATTCGTCCGTGACCAAGTCACCTGTGGCCTTCTACAAGTCCATCATGTGCCAACTGATGATCAGCTAGCAGATGCACTTACCAAGCCCCTTCCCCGGCAGCGTTTTCACCTACTCCGCACCAAGATCGGCGTTGCCGACGGCAACACCGTCTTGCGGGGGCGTAATAAGGATCCCCCAGAATCCACGGAGATTGAGGATCAATCTCCTTGATCCTGTGTTATCTTAGGCCCAAAGAATCTCCCTGATTCTTTCCTAAACTTGTACATTAAATCCTGTAGATACTTTCCTATTCTAGGTCTCTGATTTCCTTCCTAATCTAAGTATTTATTTCCTAGTTAGTTTAACCTAGCATCTATATAAATACCTCTCTACACTGTAAAGTTATTTTAAGAAATATAAGGAAATTTCCTACCTCTTTAGAATGCAGATCTAGGACCTGCATTGAAACCTTTTGACGGCAAGGATGACTTCACGGACTGGCAAAGGATGATGAAGAACGTACTGATACAACAGGACTAGGATGATGTACTCGACGGAGAGAAGCCGGCAAACATGGCAGACGCAGCATGGACTAAGGTTCTCAAGAAGGCCAAGCGTTCCATCGAGATCCATCTCACTAGGTCAGTTCAGTCACACATCAACGAAAAGATGACTGCCTAGGAAGCATGGGAAAAGTTGGAGAATGTTTATATGGGCAAAACCGTGTCCAATGAACTTTTTTCTAAAGGATGAACTATTCGGACTTCGACTGGAAAAAGGAGGTGATATTGAAGATCACGTATACAGGTTCCACAATTGCATAGCTAATCTTCAAAAGGTCGGAGAAACGTACAAAGGTGATGATTTGGCTATCATCTTATTGAGGTCTCTACCTTCGTCTTTCAAGCACTTTTGAACAACCCTAATGTTTGGAAAGGAGTCTCTAAAGCTTGAAGACGTAATTCAAGCTCTTCAGTCATTGCTAAACTAGATGATATAACTGAAAGCTCTCAGGGTCTTTATGCCAAAGGCAAGGAGAAGGGACAGGCAACAGAGGTAGGTCAAAATCCAAGAAGAAGAAGGAAAATAAGGAAAGTTGCTTCGAATGTGGTTCAGCTGATCATTGGAAGAGGAACTGCAGGATTTGGAAAGAGAAGAAAGCCAAGATGGAAGGAAGCTCAGGTTCAGCTAGTGCAATCACCGAGCATGAGAGTGACGAGGAGCTTCTTTCAGTAACATCAAGCTCCAAGGCTCTCACAAATTGGACTTTGGATACCAGATGCACCTTTCATGTGTGTGCAATAAAAGAATATTTCGATACTTACAAAGAAGTCAGCAGCGGGGAAGTTTTAATGGGGAACAATTCTTCATGTCCGGTAAAAGGAATCGGCACTGTTAGAATCAAAATGTTTGATGGGATGATACGAGTTTTGGGGAACATTAGATATGTCCCTAGACTAAGGAAGAACTTGATTTCCTTGGATACCTTAAATGAGGCCGGCTACGGGTACGAGTCTAAAGACGGAAGACTCAGAGTAGCCAAAGGATCACTGGTGGTACTGAGGGGTGACCTACAACCCAATAAGTTGTACAAGTTAATTGGGACCACCATAATCGGGGGAGCAGCTCTTTCTCAAGGTATAGAAGACAAGACTGAACTCTGGCATCATAGGCTAGGACACATAAGTCAGAAAGGGTTGCAAGAACTACACAAGCAAGGCCTATTAGGAGGGCGTGTCATCCTGCAAACTGGACTTTTGTGAATATTGTGTTCTTGGAAGGCAAAAGAAGGTATCATTCACGAGTAGCATTGCAGATAACAGAAGGAAGGAGCAACTCAGCTACATTCACTCAGATGTTTGGGGATCTGCACCCACCAAGTCAAAAGGTGGAGCTAGGTACTTTGTTACTTTCATGGATGATTTTTCTAGGAAGATTTGGGTTTATTTCATGAAGCAGAAATCCGAGGTTTTTGCAAAGTTCAAGAAATGGAAAACAGAAACCGAGAATCAAACTGGAAGAAAGATCAAGTACCTGAGAAGTGAGCATGGAGGTGAATATACAAGTAATGAGTTTAGGGATTACTGCAAGCAAGAAGGCATAATAAGGCACTTCACAGTAAAGAAAAATCCCCAACAAAATGGAGCTGCTGAGAGATTGAATCGAACTCTCATAGAGAGAGAGAGAGAGGAGCATGCAATTTCATGCAGGATTACTCGATAGTTTCTGGACAGAGGCTATTAATCATGCAAATTATTTGATTAACAGATCACCATCTACGATTCTCGATTTTAAGAGTGCAGAAGAGGTATGGTCTGAGAAGCCAGTGGATGGACTATTCCAAACTCAGGGTATTCGACTGCAGTGCTTACGCACATATTCCAAGTGATGAAAGGTCCAAGCTCAAACCAAAGTCTACACATTGTATATTCTTAGGTTTTGAGAAAGGAGTAAAGGGTTTCAAGCTTTGGGACTTCAACAACATGAAAAAGGTTGTCAGTCGAGATGTTGCCTTTAATGAGACAACCATACCTCTGAATAAAGTTAAGAGCAGTAGGGAGAAGAAAGACGATGTTGGAATTGAAGCAACAATGATTCCGTTAATAAATTCAAACAAGGAAGAAGCTCAGGTGGAGCAAATTGAGCAAGATACAAAATCCGATGGTTTTGAGGAAGAAGATGAGTATCAACATCGTTCACCAGTTAGGAATCAGGTGGAGCAAGAAACAGGGCAGATTGAAGGCACTCCAATCTGCCAGACATCCCCAAGGGTTCAAACTCCAACCAATAATCCACCCGCATTCCAGAAATGCATAGCATTGGACAAACCTAATCGGAACAAGAAGAAACCTGACAAATTTGGGTTTGACCAAGACGAAGTTAATTATGCTCTCAACATTAGCCAAGGAGATCCAACTACTTATCAAGAAGCTATTGCAAGTGATGAGCAAGTTAGTTGGATAAGTGCTATGACAGAATAAATGAAGTCTCTTTACAAGAACTCTGTTTGGGAATTGGTTCCTAAGCTCAAAGACAGAAAGCTAGTTGGATGCAAGTGGGTATTTAGGAAAAAGGAAGGACTACATGAACAAGAAGCCGCGAGATTCAAAGCAAGGCTCGTGGCTAAAGGGTATTCACAAAAGGAAAGGGTGGATTATGATGAGATCTTTTCACCCGTAGTCAAGCATACTCCTATCAGATTGCTTTTAGCAATGGCAACTCAACATGACATGGAGATTGAGCAGATGGATGTGAAGACAGCATTTCTTCATGGGGATCTTGAGGAGACAATTGTCATGGCTCAACCAGAAGGGTTTGTTGAGAATGGGAAAGAAAACTCAGTATGTTAGCTAAGAAAGTTTCTGTATGGCCTGAAACAGTCTCCAAGACAGTGATACAAAAGGCTCGATTACTTCATGTTGAAAATTAATTTTAGATGATGTTTATATGACTGTTGCGTGTACTATCATGTATTCCAAGATGGGATGATCATATTGCTATTGCTATATGTAGATGACATGCTAATTGCGTGTCAAGACAAGTCTAGAATTCGAGACTTGAAGAAGATGTTGGGCGAGGAGTTTGACACGAAGGATCTAGGTGCGGCTCAGAAGTTCCTTGGCATGGAAATTCAGATAGATAGGACCACGGGAAGGACCTAGATATCACAAGCCATGTATATTCAAAAGGTTCTTGAGAGGTTCAGCATGCAAGAAGCAAAGGCAATTTCGACTCCTTTGGCAGCCCACTTGAAGTTAAGTGAGCAACAGTGTCTTAAGTCTGAGGAAGGGCAGCAAGCAATGGAGAAGGTGCCTTATGCTAATGTCGTGGGCTGGGCTGCCTCATGTATGTAATGGTATGCACACGTCCCGACATAGCTCAAGCAATCAGTGTAGTTTCCAGATACATGGCAAATCCAAGAAGGCAACATTGGGAGGCACTGAAGTGGATTTTGCGTTATTTGAAGAGTTTTTGGCAACAAAAGATTATGTTTGAAAAGCAAAAAGAACATGCAGGGGTATTGGAATATGTGGATGCCGATTATGTAGGGGACTTGGACAAGAGAAGGTCAACTTCTGGTTATGTATTTACATGCGCAGGAGGACCGATAAGTTGAAGGGCACTACTGCAACCAATTACAGCTTTGTCAACCACAGAGGTAGAATATATTGCATTCGCTGAAGCTGGAAAGGAAGCAATTTGGCTTAGTGGTTTGGTAAGTCAAATGGGAATCACCCAAAATTGTGTGAAGCTGAAGTGTGACAGTCAAAGTGCCATTCACTTGGCAAAGAATGAAGTCTTTTCTGGAAGATCAAAGGACATTGAAGTAAGATATCACAAGAAGCAGAAATTGGGCGGAGTCCAAGGAGATCCGGATTGAAAAGGTCCATACGGATGACAATCCCGCAGATTACCTTACAAAGATAGTGTCAGCCAAGAAGTTCAAGTATTGCTTGAACTTGATCAATCTCGTTGATTGATTACAGTGGAGCACCTCCTCACTTGAGGTGCAATGAGGCAAGATGAAGATTTTCAAGGTGAAGACTCTTGAAGATTTCCAAGGTGAAAACTCTTGAAGATTTCCAGAGCTGCTTCAAGGAAGTTCAAAGATACTCTGGGGTGCAACGATCAAGACTTGGTTTGACTCACCAAGGTGGAGATTGTTAGATTTTTGGCTCGCCAATTATGTCCTAGTTGGTTTAGCATTGTTTTAGGAAAATTAGAGGTATACCAATTCTTATCCAAAAGGGATTAGGAAAGAATTTATGGTTTCCCTATTCAATTAGGTTTAAAATAAGTCTAAATTCCTATTCCTCTTAGGAAGAGGAATTCAATCAACCTTGGGACATGTATGCCAACTCTATATCTATAAATAGGGTACGGCAAGGCTTATTTCTAAGAGAGGAAAAACCGTTAGAACAACCAAGGGTTTTTGAGATTAGTTCTAGGGTTACAAAAGTTCTGTAATCTCTATTATTAATAAAAGGAGCCGTGATTTCTCTACCAAGAGAAATCACAACTGGACGTAGGCAAAAGTTCTGCTGAACCAGTATAATTCTTGTGTGTTTCTAAGTATCCTAAATTTTTCTAGTTTTAGTCTATTGTCGTTAGTTACATTAAAGAACCAGATCCGGCTAGGTTTTTTCAACACTGCCTACTGGGAATCTAGCTCTTATGCAGAAATTGCCGCAAAATTTCAACAAAGATTCAGCTGACAACCTAAATCGTAGTTATTAGAACAAGTCAATGCAGGAAACCTACCAGTACAATGGTAATATAAGTGAACTGAAGAGATCATAAATAATATCGAGATACAACAAGAACAAGCTAATAGACCTTTATTACATCACGGCTGAGATCCTTAACATTCTTCACACGAAGAATAATTTTCTTCCCTTTCTCAGGAACTCGTCCTCCAGGCTTCAACTGCATATGAGAGAAAAAATTACCACCAATGTATGTGTACAAGCCGAAAAAACAAAAAAAAATAGCAGATTGGTACATACCTCAGAATTGCGGTAACCACAAGCGTCACAAGTGGATGCCATGACAATTACTTCTTGGAAGTATGGAATGTCTGGATTTTGTTAAGGAGAAAAAAGATTTCAAGAGAATCATGTCTCCAAATGTATTTAAGTAACAGTAGAAACTAACTACATCATGCCTATGTTTGCTTTGGATGTTTCCTTGTCTAGTCATTGTGCTACATAGATAGGCTACTGTGCTACATAGATAGGCTACTGTGTTAGAAATCCATTTTCACGGTGATAAAAAAAAGTTTCATTAAATATGCTGAACGAGAAAACCAACTTATTGATTCATGCATATCAAGATGATTAATAAATGCAAAGGGATACTGGTGACAAACATTCGAGTCTCGCAACTTGCAGTACAAACTCCACAGGTCGATGGGAAAGTCATCACCTGTCAAATAAAAAGTGGAAACATACACCAAAATATTAAATATACAATTATGAAAAGATAGAGAATTCTAAGAGTTGGAGTACTTAATGGTTGTGTACCTCCTCTGGAGCTGTGTATCGAAACAACGATTCAGCAATTTCTGCACTATTACTCTGAGCAATGGCACGATGTCCAGCTGCTGCTCCAATTGATCCATGTGGGGCTCTTTGTGCTTGGTCAGAAGTACCAACTGCATCTTCTGATGCTCCATCACGACCACCTCCCATTTGTGATGACTCAAGAATATACCCCAATGTTGATTGTTGCTCTGGTGTTCGCTCATAAAATTTGATACTCAAGGACGGGTCAGGGAATGGAGCAAACCTGGTCAAATGATTTTTCATCCTCAGTACATGAAATGTCCATATAAAAAAGCAACAGAGATTTTTAAAAATATAAACAAATAATGACAAAGCCCAAGTCCATCCCAAGTGCAAAGCAATTGACAAATTACCTCCAAAAGGGAACACAAGTGATGTTAAACTTCACTTCTACTACTTTGAAAATGTAAGACAGAAAGGGAACTGAATGTGGCCTTAAGGAAGTAAAAGTCACTTATACCACATTATGAGTATTCCTTTTAACAAGGAAAATAGGAACTTAAACCACATACTGATAGAACAGACTGTAGAAACTTCAGCTAAAAAAACAATCAATAACAATAACCTTTCCAAATCAAACTTACACGTTCTCAACAAAGCTGTTTCCAGCTGGATCATCCAGGATGAAGGTGAAGGGAGAATCTCCTGTAGCACAGGCTCTTAGCTTCAAACAAAACCGATCTATTGCTTCAGCAGTCTGAGGATCCACTTTCTGGAAATCCCAGAAGATAGAAAGTAAATATTGGAAGAGAAACTATGTTATATCCAAAAACAATGAATGTGATGAATGAACCTTGCGTTCTTCTTGAAGTGACAGCAATTCATCTGCTGCTCGTAACAATATCCCTTCTACCTAGATTATCACAGACCAAATAAAATATTTGAAAAGGTAATACAGGGTCTAAAAATGATGCACTCATAATATTGTTAAACACGTGTGGCCTATCCCCAAAGCTAAGCTACACTGAGAGTCGACCATCAAACCTCCAAACCTGCCCATACCCAAAGATGATAAACAAAAGGTAATAAAGTTTGCCAATTTAGCAATGTTGCGCCTATGCCTAATGAATGCAGTCAGGCTAGAACCAATGACATGTACAAATAGATTACTTCCAGTCAGCACTTTTTACATATTAACAAATTTAAACGAAGCATTTATCTTTCTTACAGAAACAATTTGCCTGCACAAAAAGGAGATAACAAAAAAGGATTAACTTGACAAAAGGGAAAAAAAAAAATTAATAAGCAATCAATCAGAGCACCGCAATGTACAATCTGCAAGAATATCACCACATGTTACACAATTCAAAAAAATAAGAAATCAATAGCGACCACAATTTTACTAGCAAAGAAAAAAGACATCTAGGTAAATGAAGCATAAGCACTAAGCAGTGTATTACAACTATACTAGAGAAGAAAGCGAAAGTAAAACCGTACCGTTGACAGAGATCCACGCTGAGACTCTGGAGGAATCTCAAAATCTAGTTCGGGAATCTGCATAAACAAGAAAGATGAAAGAGAATGCACACCTCAATACCATTCATTACCTTGTTGAAAAAGAAACTATAGGCAAGACCACAAAGAAGAACAGACAATATTATTTTAATTTCACTAGAGAAATTAAAAATCTCTACAATGAAGGCAATATAACACAAAAAGTAAGAAAAACTCTAGGTCAATGCTCAGTTTTTTTTTTTTAATCCTTGGCTGCTTATTAAAAGCCACATGAGAAATCTAACATTAATACTTTTAACACGACTTGTTAACCTAATTACTAAGTTTTGGAAGTTCTTATGCAAGGCATATATTGAATTGAACAACCACCTTTATCGCACAGCATAAAGGTGATGGACAGCTGATGGTGTCAACTGCAGCCTCCACAGCCAATTTGTGAAACCCTGACCACAAAAGTGACTAAGCAGTAGCCAGATCCTTTAGGGTATGTTTGGATGGAGAACATCAAAGTTCCAACGAATTTAGGCTATATTAGTAATATAGACATTACAAACAAGGAGGCACATGCAACACATGAGCATTGCAAAACCACTAAATAAGGGATTTCCAAAGTAACACCTTGATAGGTTACTTACAAATCCCATCTAAATGCCTTGCATCTAATCATTTGCAAATTACTTGGGATTTTGGATTTCCTCATTTTTAACTAATTTTTCCTAAATTCTTGGAACTTTGAAGTTCCTCTCCCAAACATAACATTATGCATGGATATACCAGGATAAGGGCCATCAATAAAACTATTGACATTTTTTCAGCATTCATGCAATCCAAGATTGAAACTTTGACATGAATAATACTTGCTAATTATGGTAGCATGTACTACAAAATCCAATAAGCTCTCCAGCTACATTCAAATTATATGACATGAAGACAAGTTCTCTTATTTAAAAATGCTAAGAAAAATTGTAAGTTAGTGAAACAAGATGGAAAAGATATTTTATGCATTGAACACCGAAAGCAAGATCCCTCCTAAGTACCTTAATAGTAGCAGACTCTGATTTCACCACTTGACGATTAAGCAACTGCATAAAAAGAGCTCATCAGTTCTGCAATCCTGGAAGGAGACTGTTCAATAGACTTGATAGCAAATATATTGTGCATTGGATTGTCTGGTTCGGTCTCCGGTACTTTGTATAACTAACTTCCACTGAACTAGACTTTTAGAACATAAATTATTAGTTGATAGTTGAGATTCAATATTATCAAGAAAATCTGCAGAGCTTCTTCTTTTTAAAACTAAGAATCGGTTCTAACAAGCAACATCATCAAACTGATCCATAAAATGTCAACTTATAAAATTTTGATTACTCTAAGTCTCTAACCTTGGGATCCCCAGAAGGCACCTTCAACTCGTAGCAACAGCCCTTGGGTTGGATCTCACCAGCAAACTGGACCTCATTATTCCTGAGGAAAACCAACAAAACTTAAATTAAGAAACAAAAGCTTCACTTACCCAATCAAGATTTGTACAAATTATCATCATGTAGTTTTATTACCTCTCATGGCAATGCGGACACTCAAAAGCAGACAACAAAATCTGCACACCAACAACATTTTCATGCATACACAAAAACAAAAACAGCAACTTGACCAAACTTATAAACAAATTAGAGGCGCACCTTTCTGAAGTGAGGAATTAGAGTGAGCAAAAAACTGGTTGTGCCCTGAAAATAACAATAATATTTAACAAATTTAATAATGAAAATTAAGACAATCCCTAAGAAGAAAATGAAGAGAGAGTACATTTTCGCCGCAACGCATGCATAGACTTTCGATTCGATAGAGTGGGGCGTCGGAGTCGTCGGCGGAGACGGCTTCGACCACCGAGCGCACATCGACGATTTGATTTTGGTCTTTGCTTTGGATACCACTATCGCCTTCCATTTTATTTATCGCGTGCTGTATTTCTTTGTCCGTGATTTTGTATGTGCGAGAGTTTTGCGATTTTATTTGGCGGCAGAAGAAGAGGCGGGTAAGGTCGAAGAAGAACCAACTCTTTTTCTTTCAACTTCAATTTCAAGTGTATGTGACCTACTCAACGCAACCGTTGAGAAAGTGCCAGAAGTTTCGCAGGCATTCCAGGAAAGCTACCTGGACCGGTCCTATGGAAGAAAAACCCCGGCTTGAACCGCCAAGCAGCTTTTCCATTTGAATTTTTATATTTCACATTTTTCCTCAATTAACTCTTGGGAAATTGCCCTACATGCCCCGCTTACGGCTTACCAAACCCATTATCGGATTATCCGTCAACATCCGGTTTCGGATTTTTTAGTAGAAATAAGAAAATTATTTTGGATATTTACACTTTTGGTCCAAATATAAATTTTTTTTTTTAAAAGAGAGAAATCAATCCCCCACTTAACTACTTCTTTTGGAACGGAAATGAATGAAGGAAAACGGAGGGAGAGAGAGTCATGGTTCGTTTGTGGAGAACTTCAGCGCGACCAATGAGTCGTCCCTCTCCGCCCCCTCTATCTGCCGTCCCTTTTGTATACTTTTCCTCCCATCGCCCTTGTCAAAAAAACGCCGCTTGATTCATTTTCATCTTCGTAGAGACAAGCCTATGGAGCAGATCTCGACCTTTTACGAAAGTGAGGGGTAAGTATATATTTGATTCCTTTTTTCTCTTCCTTCGTTCGTATTTCTTCTTCTCTGTCTTAAGCAAACCAATCTGGTGTGTTTTAGGGTTTAGCATATGTTGATGAGTTTTTAATCGATCAATTTGGCGTGAGGGTTTGATAATTTGGTTTTAATTGTTCAATTTTGGGGCTTAGGGCGAACATCAAGGTGGAGGATTTGGTCAGAGAGAACATCTTTCTACTTTGGAGGATTTGTATAGTAAATTAGTAGGTAGCACTTCATGCTAATCTCAGTTTTGTATTTTTCTCATGGAACTTGGCATTGGTATTGTTGCATACGATCCTGTAGGAAGAGGACATTTTTCCTCAGGCGCTAAGTTCATCGATACTTTAGCCAATGATGATTTCCGAAAGGTTTGTTGATATGTCCAGATAATTGTCGCATCATCATACTATTATTGTGAATATCCATTTATCTTTATCTTGCAAGTCCTACAATTAGTAGTTGGCCTTGAAAATTGTAGCATCATCAGTCTAGCACCCTCTTTCTGAATTCTTGCGGTCAAAAATTATTTTCGTAATTGCTGTATCCAAGTGGCCCTGATTTATTCCGGCATATGCCTTCTTTTTGTAGTCAGTATTAAAGGCTAAAAATTCAGTAGCATATGAGGCCAAATCAGATTTTAGTAGTTGACCACTAAGTTATGTTATCAGGCCTCTTTATCATGTTGATTTGGTAAAGTCGTTCGTTTTAGTGTTGATGCTGAAATATGTGATATATTTGTTGCAGTCTCTACCCAGGTCCCATTTAAAGCAGCCGCTGAAGGGAATGGTGGCGGGTATAGGAGCATTTAAGTACAATCTCCTTTGAAAGAGGCAAATAAAATTGGAGACAGTGGCATGGGAAGAGGCGGCCAAAGAGTACTAAGATCTTTCAGCTGACAAGTGTGAGCAGAAGCTTGCACCCAATTTCCATACATTAAGGCATTGTTTCTTGATTGGTTTGAGTCATTGCGTAATGCCATTGCAGCAGACCAAGAGACCTGCATGCATCCTAACAATAGAGTCAATCATGCTCCGTACTTTGATTACTTGCCCACGGATCAGATGGCGGTTATTACAGTGCACAAGTTAGTGGGGCTATTGGTGACAAGTAATGGTGGAGTGGGCAGTGTGAGGGTAGTCCAAGCTTCTTATGCAATTGGTGAAGCCATTGAGCATGAGGCATGTGAGCTTTGAACTTTCTTATTTGTTAATTTTCTGTTTGCTCTTTATTTTAACCTATGATTCGAATACTATAGATTTGCTTGAACAAATATAGCTGTGATGACTTCATTTTGGGCGAAATCTATTTTTTGTTCGGGGTTCAAGAGAAGAGAGGAACCACCACTAAATGTTGCTTTTATGACACGACTTACTATTAACATTTGTCCTAGAATTTGCAACTAGCTAGCTTTCAACTATCAATTCGTTAGGTTTGATATAAAATCATAACCTAAGATTCCTTGGATTCACAAAAATGAACTTCCACTTTGTAGGATTACATGTATTCCCAATGTGTGAAATCGATTCCTTTGACCTCTTATGCATCCATGACTAGGTGAAGGCTTTTCTCATGAGGTAGCCATGCTTATTTCAGAAGGAGATTAATAATATGGACTGTCCCTTTTTCCATTTATTGTTGGTTTTGATCTTAAGGGGAGTTATATATAATAATCATGTGGATGATCCGGTTAGGATACGCAGGTTTTTTGAGAAGTCAAAGAAGAAGAATACCATTGCTGATAAGAAGCCTGAAGCTGAATCTGAACCTGATACATGACTGCCGAACAAGAGAAAGTGACCAGTGAATAAGACAAGCTGAGTAAAGAACAAGACAGACTTAGGAAAAAGGTTAACAAACTCTTATTTGTCATCTCTATACCAGTGGGAAGATAAGTGAGATTATGGTGATCTTATAACTCTTCTCAATGAGGAAGCCATAATGGCCAACTGCTTGCTAAGCATGATCCAAGCTAAAAGCTTCATGGTAAGTTACTTTTATACTAGAAGCGGTGAAGGATTCAAGCCAACCTGATTTTCTTTCTGACTCACAATCTCGATTTAGCTGGAGTTGCTTGTTTACATTGATTAATGCTTCTGTCTCTTCTAAATCAGTGAAAAGGTTATTTAGGACTGGCGCTTATGCAGGTTTCTTAGGACTTGAAATTGAAATATTTGTCAATGAAGAGTTTTTGTTCAACTCTCTAACAATTTGTTAAAGTTTTGTTCATATTGTAATCACTTTGTTGATGGTTTTGATGTGCCTACATTTTTTTTCCCATTTGTTATTGAAATGAATGACTGAGAGTGATTGATTATGATTATGATTATGATTATGATTATGATTGGATTATGTTCCCTATTGTAATATCTTGTGTATGTGTTTAGACAGCCTAAAATTGTCCGCTTAATTGTCAGTGAAACAAATTCAAAGGACGGGTATTGATCCCATGAATAATTCAAAGGAAAGAAGATGGAGAGTGAAAAAAGGGAATTAGTTGTCTATAACTAGTAAATAAACGGTAGATAACATATACAAGTGGTATTTGGTATATAACCAGTATAAGACTTGTATGTGCTTAAAGTTAATACAACCAATCTTTTTGCAAAGTCTACACCAAATGATCTATTTTACACCGTCTCTTAAAAAATTTAAATATATATTTTATTCATTGATTGATTACATATCGGTTTAAAACACGTTAAAGAGCAATGGTAGACTACTTACTTATGTATTGTGTACAGATCACTTATATATTGAATATTTATGGTTTTCGGATGTCACTACTATGAAAGCAACAACTGATGGATTATTACAAAAGAGGACCACGGACTCATGGAGCGTACTTGCTTTCATACTCTCATTTACTTCACTTATGTTTCCTACACCATGAAGTTAATACAATCAATATTTTTGCGAAGCCTACACCAAATGACATGTGTTAGACAATTTCTTACATTTTAAAATGGAATATACTATGCAAGTACCATTTATACACCCATTATCTACATGTTATATATCGGTTTGAGATATAGGGATATTCAAATTAGTGTTATATTATTGTTCTTTCAGTTTTTCTTCTTTTGTTTATAACTCGCGTATAATTACTATATAATCGGGATTAAATCGATATATAACTGATATATAACCAATAGTTAAGTGGTATTTATGTGGTAGATTCCAATTGAAAATTTATGAAACTATCTCACATGTGTCATTTGGTGTAGGATTTGCAGAGTGATCGGTTGTATTAACTTCATGGGATAGGAAACATAAGGGAAGTAAGTGGGTGGGAGTATAAAATCAAGTACATTCCATGAATTTTTGGTCATCTTCTGTAATTGTCTATCACTTCCTGCTTTCATAGTTCAGTAGCATACAATTCACATGTTTGGAAGATAATCGATATATCAAACTATAATAACATAACTCAAGTTTGAACTTCCCCTTCCAAGAGGAAAGAATGAAACTCTTTCTTCTAGAAATTGCAGATGCTCTTTTTTCAAACCTGTGGGGGGCATTTCACAAAATATGATACATCCCCTATCGAAAATAGAAATCGAAAAGTCAAAAATACCAAAATACCCCTTTGAGTTCCGTCTCATGTTAAGTCTAGTTCGGGATCTTAATTGTTACTACATTGACCCCAAAACAAACTTAAAGCCCATTTTGAAGACGCCCACTTGAGTTTTTAAAACTGTTTAAGCTAGTTAGTGTTGTTGGTGACTTTTAGGTGTTAGTATGTAACGACCCGTCCTGAAATTTCGAGATTTGATTAGTAATTAATGACGAATTACTGAGATTAATCGGTGATTAGTTAAGTAATTTCGGACGGATGATGCAAAATGATTATTTTGCCCTTGGAGGGGGCAAAAGTTGACTTTTCATTCGGGACACTTTTTAGACTTTCCGAAGAGACCGTTGGATAGGTCTCGGGACCCTGAATCCGTAGACAGGCGGCATACGTAAATTGGACCATGAAAGGGCATTTTGGAACGCTAGGGGCATTTTGGTAATTAGCCATGAAAAGGCATTTTGGTCATTTGTATCCTAAGGGGCAAAATTGTCTTTTTGCTAGAGTCTGCTGAATCAATTAATTGGTGACTTAGTTAGTTCATGCAATGACATCTATCACTCTAATTTCACTATGATTGTCGGTATGTTGAGGTAAGCGGTGGAGGAGAAAAGGTGATATATGTGTGTTTAACAATGAAAACAGAGGATGGGTATGATCGATCCAAGGCAACAATTAATCCCCGAAACTAAAACGGTGAGACTTAGAGTAGAATTGAGAGTGAAATTGTGACGAAATAGAAAAGAGAAGGGGAAGGAAAACTCAGTAAACCTGAAACCCCACCTGAAACCTTGAATTGAAACTTGGGATTGAATTATGAAGTTCGTTATTAATTGATGGAAATAGAGATGAGGATGAGCTTATGGAGACTTAAACGAGTCGAATGGGATCGGAATTGAGGTAAATGGTGAAGAGACAAGCCCAAACGGACCTTGTCTTTGTTTTACAAAATTTGAGTTGAGTTCAAATGGTTGGAAGGAATTAAGGTTCCAATTGAGACTGGAAGTATGTTTGGATGGATCTTGCGAAGCTTCTGAGGGAATCAAAGTGAAGAAACTGATTGAAATTCGAATGGATTGTAGGATGAACAGTGCTCACCTGTTCTTCTAATTGTCGAATTCGAATTCGATTGGATTGAGGTAAGTTCTAATGTAATTGAGGTTACAGAACCATAATTAGATTCATAACGATGCTATTGGATGAATCAATTGAAGAAATCGAGTTGAAATTGACAGGGATTGAATCAGGTCATAACACTGGTTGCAGAATCTGATTGCACAGACAAACGGTCGAAGGAGATGAACAGTGTCAGGCGCGTGGCATTATTGAGTTGGAGATGTAATAACCAATTTTAGGAGTCGTGTGTATCTAATAACTATTTGTAGGCCACATAAATTTTCTCTACGTGATCGTTCATCTGTGCTGCTCACAATACTAATTAATAGCGCTAGTCCTGTCCCCGAGTTCTATGGAACTCGTGGTGGTGGTACGCGAGTAAAGATACCCAATTTTGTCATGAAAGTATGATTAGAGCCAAGAGTTTAATGGGTTGACATGTAATATGTATATGTTCAGCATGACACATTTGATCATTATTATATTACTGTTATTTTTTGTACTACATGCAAGTCTAAAATTACTGTTTAAGTTTTCTAAAACCGACGGGTTAAAACATATTTTACTAATTATGGTTTTACACTGAAATGGATTACTGAGGGCACTCACCCTTTGTTTTTGAACCCCTTAAGTCCCGTTGATATTTTACGTTCTTCTAGGAGGCTTTAGTAGCAACTCTAACACTCACACCAACAGTTCGAGTGCTACAGAAATTGGGGTAATTCGAGTAACAAGTTATTTGTATAATCATCATTAATGTCTAAATTTTATATTTCCACCGTCGCAGTGAAATGTAATCCGTTTTCACTGATTATGTTTCACTTGATATCTTAAAACAGAACAATTTTAATTAAATGGATTTCGTCATTTAAACGTCACTGTCCAGATATCGACCACCATGCCCTGATCTTCGTGTCCTAACGAACTTGCCAGATCTGAGTGTCAAAATACATTAAAAAAAAATTGATGTAATTTAAATCATAATAGCATTTGAAAACTAATTTTTAATAAAGTGGTATTCATATTATTTAAATTAATATAACAAAATAAAACTAAATAAAGATTTAAAAAATCATACCATATTTTTAATACTTCATTATATGAAGATATATTGGCTAATAAAAATCCAAATATAGAATATAATATAAATAAGAAATTATAAATAAAGAGTTTGTGCCATAATTAATTAATTGATTTAATTAATAAAATTAAAATTATAAAAAAATAGAAATAATTTCTTAAAACACAAATACTTTAATATTTTATTTAAATAAAATATTTTAATATTATATTGACAAATTAAATAAATATATGTGAGAGGGAGCCCAAGACTCCAGTGGACCCCCCCTTACTCCGCCATTGACCACAGCAGGGGGAATTTTCATGGATATCACTTGCCTACATTACAACTGAAAAGTATATTTTTTTAAAAAAATATCCTAAAAAAATAATCCTTAACTCTACTTAGATGAATTCGCCTTTTCCATTCTCCTATTTGATAGTTGATACTATACTTAGATCTCCAAAACATAGATAAGAAATTTGATTCTATACTTAGATCTCCAAAGTATTTCATGATCTCTTTAAGGTAAACAATCAAAAGGAACTAAGATATCAAAGTACATATTCCACTGATCATTGATGAAAATATCGACAATATCATCGATATATCGGGAATTTGGTTGGCGTCACGTAAGAGAGGGGGGAAAGAAATTAAGAGAAATATCGACATTTTTCCTTGTTTTAAACCCATCGATCTCCTTATTTCATTAAAACGATCGAGATAGGGTCAAATTTCATGAAAATCGGACGAAAAACCATTGAGTTCCAGTCGGGTCATGCCCGCGGGTCAAAAAGTCCGAATCACAGACCCGTGCGAGGTTGAAGATGATTGTTACAGGTGTCTTTATGTATACTTTATATATTATTTGGTTGCTTATGTTTAAAATTGGGCTTGCTTAGATGAGTTGGTTTGCTACTGTTTGTCTTTGGCTTTAAAAATTGGAGGTCCACGGTTCAACCCCAGCATGTTGTTGTTGGTTTACTCATTTTATAATTTTTCTTCCTTTGAAATTTTTTTATGCTTATTATTATGTTTTTAATTATATTAACATTCAATTATAGTAATTCATTTCAATTTATATTTATATTTAAAATTTTATATTATTAGTCATCGATAGAACTCTATTATATCATATTATTCATCGTATATTTATTATAACAAAGTCATTTTATAATTTTTATTAGTTCTATATAACCATCGTTGAGTACTTAAGTTTTTTTCCAAAATTTCATTATAAATTTCCAACTTTTATACCAAATTTCCGTCATTTTTGTTGATCATAAACGATATATATCGATATTGATATTTGGGGCGAGATATCCATAAAGTTGACTAACAATATATACGTCGATAACGATATTTTAATCCTTGCCACTGATATTCCCGATCATCAAGCCTATAATTTAAGGAATCGACAGAGAATAAAAAGATAAAAATTTCAAAAGAGGGAACATTAAAATGATTGCCAACAAGGTTGAAACCACATAACTAATTCTATGAATTATATAACATTTTAATATTTGAATGAAGAAAATTATGCAAACAATAATCACTCAAACCCTTACAATTGATTTCAAACAAACATAGCTTCCTTATCAATAGCTTTCAACTCTGAAATTAGTTTAGCTTCCTAAAATTTTTCTGCACAGCCTCCTTATCGATATATACTCAAATTTGTTGTTATGGACTTACAGTTCCTAGCAACCAAACATACACAATTTTCCCAATCCTCATCTTGAAAGCAAAATAAAAAATTATATCAATACATCGTATCTTGTTTCTTACGGTTGATAAGTCATTAAAGAAAATGATCATGGGATTCTAGTGCTAGAAGAAAAATATAAATCAAAAGACATAGTTCCATAACTAATATAAATCAACGTTATAATGAGAAAGAACAATCCTCCCACGAAAATGAGAAAGCGATGCATGTCAATGGAAGAGCAATAAGAGCCATGCATAAACATCATTTTCTCAAAACAAAACAAATCATAGATCATGTACAATCAGAAATGATATATTCAATTATACTCCCACCTTC
The DNA here is from genome assembly GCA_032719365.1 of Prinsepia uniflora. Classification (NCBI taxonomy): domain Eukaryota; kingdom Viridiplantae; phylum Streptophyta; class Magnoliopsida; order Rosales; family Rosaceae; genus Prinsepia; species Prinsepia uniflora. The sequence goes on from CM064866.1 coordinate 66,110,084, forward strand.
TGTGCTACTAGAAGATAATAACTCAAGTTTCAGTAGCAACCATCATCAGTGTCAACATAAACCTTTAAACAAAATTCCCCAATAATATGAGACATTGTTCAACCGAAATAAAATAATGACAGAAAATTCCAAATGACAAAATACCAAGCCAATATGAGTGTAGGTTAAGTTGTTGAGGTTGCTTCCACGGGAGCTGGCACCCAAATAGCCATCGACCACTGGAGTCTTGGTGGAGGACGAGGCTGAGCCACCTGCAGCCACCACTACTCTTAATCGGCTCCTCCCTCGAAACCTGAAGAAGAACCAGCCATCTAGATAGCAGAGTGTTGCAAATCCACTTCTGCTTGAAAGGAAATTATGGTTGCTTTAGTGACGGTACAATAGAAATAAAAAGGGAAAGAAAAGGCATTACTAAAGGCACCTCAAATAAGATCAACAAGAGCAAAGACGACAGTTTTCGGTAGTCATTCCCCATCAATAGGAGGTGGTGCTAGCTCCAGCATATCTCCATATGTTTCATTTCACATTTCTAAAATAAGCTGGCCCCAAAGATCCCTTGGCAGATGAACTCCATGTATAAAGACTAGACAGCTGCTGTTGAAGCCGAGCTTGTTTTTCAGACAATGCTGACCTTTCCCTATGGTGTGGATCACATCGGGAAAGACTCTAATTTACCACATCAAGTTCCTTTTCCATCTTCTATACATTCTGCATTTGCTGAAAAACAGCCTTCATGGCAGAATCCAATATTTCCACATGGGATGTAGCATTCTTGTAGTCACATATGCGAGAGTCGATAAAAAATGTGCAACAATTCATTATAAACTAGTAAATCCAAGGCATTGTTTTCTCTTTATGGATGTGATAAAGCAAGAACATAAAAGCAAACAAACAAGTATTAGTATCAAAGGAAAATATGAGTTTAGAAGCAGCAATGCACAAAAACAATCAAGACACACACATACATTCTGTTGGTCTAAGGACTCGCGGACCTCTTCACAATTGGTAACAGCACGTTCCACGGTACTCTCATCATCCCATAGCATCAGTTGTACATGCAGCATACCAGTCTAAGTTGCACCGAAACGGATACGGATATGAGGATACGATACGACACGATACTCCGATACACAAAAATCAAAAAATCAAAGGATACGATACGAGAATGATATGGAAAATAAATAATATATTAAAATTCAAATATAGTTAACAAGAAGCTGCAAAAACAAAATTCAACAACAATTTTGAGCAACAAAATTCAACAAAGTAGGTCTCCACAGAACTTATGGTCATTTATATCAACCATTAAATAGTGATGGCAAAGAAAATGGAAGTAGAGTTCTCCAATTGTCAATTCTTAGTTACAAAGTCATTAATATCAAATGAGAACTAAGTGTGAATCCTCGAGGGAGAACATAGAATCTCAATTGACAACAGTGCCATAATCAATTCCCTGTCAATGACTACACACCAGCAACTCTAATTGAGAGCTTTTTCAGTTTCAGAATGAGACAACAAACAACAAGCTTTGAAACCTCACAATTTAAATTTCGAAAAACCTTCGGAATTTTTGGATTCAGAGTCATATACATAATTGTTTTACTGCAAGCCAAGTCTTCACATAACAAAAGGCAATGCAATTGGATGCACATAATTGACAGAAGTTTCTTACAAACAAAGGATATCAAGGTGCGATAAATTTAAAGAGAGGATCGTCCACCAAGTTGCTGTTGAGCTTGGTCAGTTCTTAAGTTATGGGACTATGAGAAAATTAAAACATGAAGTCTTCCCATGAAAAAACTTGCAGAAAAAGTGTTCAACCCAAAACAAGCTTTAGATAAAAGTCTCCGGAGTGAAAACCACGACTTGTTATCAAGTAACCAATTGGGTTCTCTGCAGAGGCCATGGAAACGATGTTCAACAATGTTCACGACAGATGAACAAACAAAGAAATTGAACCCAATGAGAATAATCACCTGGAAAATAAAAATAAAAGATTTATATGAAAGTAATCTCCCCATGGACGTTTCGGATCAGACTGAACTGATAAACTAGAATGCGCATGCTAATTATAAAAAGGTGGAAATCCATGGTGATATGCAGTTTTGTCAAACATAACGGCAAGCCAATATTCAATGTCTCTGAACTCTGATAATTTAGTTCCAATGAAAACCCAGTCCATCGTTAGCTCATATGCTCGAGGAACTCAATTTGAAGACAACTAAGTCAATATTACTATAAAATTACTAGAATAAAAAAACACAGCTACATCAAGAGCACTTCAACAACAAACATATAGCCTCCAATTTACAGACCAAGAACCCAGTAAAACAACAAACTGCCTATTTTCTAAATTATTATTTGTCTTAATCACCGTAAAACCAAAATAATCCCAACTATCAGCTCACCCCCAACTATCAACTCACCTCGTTTATCCGTCGAAGAGCAGCCACTGCAGAGAGCTGGGTCACCGCACAAAGACGAGGGCGAGCGAGAGACAAGGGCGAGGGAGAGGCCAGGGCGGGGGAGAGAGAGAGAGGCGAGGGCGAGCTGGGTCACTGCACAGAGATGATGGATTAGCAAGGGAGAGACGAGGGCAAGGGAGGGAGAGACGATGGCGAGGGAGAGACGAGGGCGAGTGGATCGATTTCCAAATTTTATTTTATTTTCAACTTTGTTTGACATTTATGCCCTCACGTATCAATCAAAATGACAAAATGGCATATCCAACTATGAAACGTACGTATCTAAACCGTATTCAAATCTCGATATCGTATTCAAACGTATCCGAACGTATCAGATGCATATCGAACCGGTATTGGTATCCAAAATGTGATATCGCCCCCAATGGACGTTTCGGTGCAACATAGTTCACTTGCAAGTCATCGGACAATTTTGAGATAAGAGTTTGAAAGTGATAAAAACAGGTCGAAGACGTAGAGAAAGGTTTAGCAGAATCGGTTATCTCTAGACTCTTTTCAGATGCAGACAACTGCGGAGTCAGCCGGTGGTGCGTGAACTAGAGATGACAACTGAGAAGATGCGTCTTAGAGCGCGAGAGAGATGTCGACTAAGATGAGCTTCAAATTACTTAAGCATAATGAAGATCGCCTCAAGCCGTTTTTTTTAGAACTAGAGACCTTGCGCTCCTAGCCAATAAAAACTCGGCACATATATGAGAATTTTTAATACATATGCGATGGATATATGCTCACCACTGGAGAAAAAACTTGGCTCGCTGGCTGTAATTAAGGATTGAGATTGTAATTAAGAATTGAAATATCGACGGAAATATCGCTAGTTAAATTTACGGATATTTTAATGGATATATTGATATTGTTTATGATCAACAAAAATAACGGAGATTTAGTCTAAAAGTTGGAAATTTTTAATGAAGTTTTAGTAAAAACTAAGTATCCTATAATGATTATATATGATTAATAAAAATTATAAAATAATTTTGATATAATAAATATATGATATATAATACGATACAATATGATCTAATAATATAAAATTTTAAATATAAACTAAACTTATCAATTGATTATAAAATTTGGAAAACAGAACTTAAGGAGTTAAATTTGAACTCCCATGTGATTCGAGAAGTAATAAAAAATTCAAAAAGAAATTAACATTCAAAATAATAATAAAAAACTAAATTCGCAAAAAAAAGTTGAGAATGAACAAGTTTGAAAAAAAAATGATAATGTTATTATTGATTTTATTAATTAATTTTTTTTTATAGAAAATTATCTTTGTAGTTTATTCCTACATATCTAAAAGAGTGAAAATATCAACTTGATAATTACAAAAAAAGATAATTGATCCAAAAAAATAATAATAATCACAAATTATAAAAATATCTACTTGATAATTAATAAATGTCACTTAGATATAATTATCTTTATTCCCATCTCAACCACCGTAAAAGTTAAAACTCTCCCTCCCATTCATTCTTCTCCTCTGTGGCGACTGGCGAGGAAGAACGCTCACTACCACCAATCCATGACCAATCTTAACCAAAAACCATGGAAACCTCTACCCAGGGCAAGATGAAGACGCCATGCCTTCTCCGACCATCGACCTCCCTCAACAGAGACAAATCAAAACCCTTCTCATCTAGGTCTGTGCCGAAAGCATTAATGGCAGCTCCGACTCCATCCACAGAGGCACAGACCAAACCCTTTTCGGTTCTCTTTGTGTGCCTCAAAAACATTCTGCAGAAGCCTAGCTCTTGAAGGCGTCTTCACGAACTTGGTCAACAAGAGGGGTTTGGGTATGAGAATCCATTCGATTTTGTTTTCGAGAATAGAAGCCCAAATTGGTATGTGTGAACTGATTTGTTTTGCTCTTGAATTGGTCTTTTTATCTGCTCATATTCATCTGTGAGGGATGATTGATGAATTTGGAAACAAAATTCATCTTTGGACAAAATTTAGGTGCTTGTAGGATTGGGAAGGCCTTCATTTGCAGTATATAAACTGAAATGCCAATGTTGTGTCCTACTTTTAAGTTAATAAATTGCAGCAACAATAACTAGATTTTTATAATTCAAATAGGTGACAGCTTCATCGTCTATTTTTTCAAAATATCATCTTGCTTAAGTGTGTCATCTTCTATGTAAAAGCTTGAAAAAATTTTACCTTCCTCTATTGACAGTTAACAATCGTTATTTTCAGTTTACATAATGGGTTTTAGATAAAAACCATTGTAGTCGAAACATCTACATAATAGTTTTGAAGTTGTCAAATGTCTACAATGGTTTTAAGTTTCAACCAGCGTGATTTAACTTCATTTATGTTGCATTTGAAGTACATACCTTTGTAGTGAACAGAAGAATCTTTTGTACTTTGCCCTACTTTCCATGTCTACTTCTGGATTAAGGTTTTGTTTGCATAGTTGTTTCCCTAAAATTTCAGAATCTAGTTACTGGTTGCTTATAGTGGGAAAGGTGCTGTTCTAGAGCTTTTAAATGATTAGTATTTTAATATTCTCAGTCAATAGAGTGATCATCTATTTATTTTAGAGTAGTGATTTTCTATTTATTTTAGAGTAGTAATTTCGAGATTGTGCTTTCGGAATTGAGTAGTGATTTTCTAGTTTTCCGTGAATTATGTTCTCATTGCCCTTGCAGATTTTAAAATCTCTTCAAGTGGTACTCAATTTGGTATACCAACGATGCGTCATATTTAGTTGCATGCATTTTGATTTGCATTGGGTGAGAAGGGCGGTCAATTGCTGCAGGGATTGTTCACGTACAGCTACATCCCGGCCAGTTGGGTCTAAACTATTTCCGTGCTGCTGAGTTTCCGTTTTCTGGAAAATAGGCCTCCACAAGGAAATCGATAATGTGATCATTTCATACTTGCCTGGTTTAGGATTTAGGATGTGTTTGGAACTATTTTTATACAGACTGCCTAGCCAAGCTTGGTGATACGAGTATGCCTTCAACTCGTATGCAGACCATGTTGGCACCAGCAAGATTAGCACCTGCTGGCCTTTGACAACATGGTCTGCATACAGTCCTGAGCTGGCCTGTGACATAGTTACAGTAATCATGCTTATACTGAACCGCCAAAAAAAAGGGACAGTTGTTCCATGGTGCCTGCAATTGACAGTTAATGTTCTAAACAAGGCAAAAATGAACAAGGAAAGAATTTCAATCATCTGCGCGAAGATGACGTTTAGAGCAAGAAATCTATTTGTTGACAATGGCACTTATATAGCTTGCAAGTTGAATGAACTAATTACACATCTCAATGGAGATTCAATCTGCTAATAGCAAAGATAGACAAATTCATTTTCAACAAAAATAAATTAAATCATCACTTCCTATACCCATCCCTTATCGATCACACCATATCTGGGGTCTGAAATCACCGAAAGCACATAAAAAAGGCTTGAAAACCTTGGAGATCATTAGATTCTGAATCGAACTCAACCAGAAATAAACATCTAGCTCAAGTAAAATACTAAAATATTGTCACTCGGAAAGAATGGTTGGGTGTAAAACCCAAAAGCTTGGCTCAATAATGTTACAAGGTTCTACTGCAACTCTTTTCCAAGAATTTTCAACCGGTTCTTCGTTCTCATGCATCAGATGGATTTCCTCGTTGATCCAGAAAATGGAGGAACCTTGGCGGAACATGGCTGATAGTTTGTTGTAATCAATGCCAAATTGCTTAAGCAGCTTCTCTTTGTCGCTTGTTTGAGTACCCTTCAGAAAATTCTGAGCTTCACCTTTGCTTTTTCCAGACTTAACAAGCTCCCAAAAACAGGTATTGTATTGGTTGTTGATATGACAATCAACTTGTCTCCACGCGAGATAGTCTCGAAGAATTTCAGATGCTGGATAGCACACAGCCCGCCCATCAAAGTATGGAGGGCATTTCAACTCTTTCCGAGGGAAGAAATTGTTCCATTTCATCACATATGTGGATGTGAAGAATGATACAATGACAGACACTATCTCGCTTGCTTTCCTTTGACAAAACTGAGAATCCTTGTTCAAAACAAAGCTGTATTCGTCACTGACTCCATACGAAAAAACAATGTCTTGAAACTCTTTTACCACAGCAACTGCACAAGAATTCATAAGGTTGAGAGCTTGTTCATCATTTGGCTTCACAAATTCATGAACATCCGAAAACTTGTGAAAATGGCAACCATCAATTCTAATAACGGTCCAAGTTGATGGAATCAATTTGGTTTCAAACTGAAAGGACCTAACATAATCTGGCTCGATTTTTCCAATATCCTTAGTAAAACTACCCAATTCCTTTGGAAGAACAGCGTGTTCATTCCAAAAACTCATAGCAGATATATTTTTTGAATGCAAAATCCTTGACCTTTTTCGAAGTCTCTTGACAGGACAACCATTTTCATCATGCTTCACTACTTCAATCGCCTCAGTTTTCAAAATGCAGGATCCTTGCCGGAATATTGGATGCAATTTCTGGTAGTTGATTTGAAACTTTTCGAAAAGCAGGGCATTCTTTTCTTCCTTGCTGGTGCCCTTTAGCAACTGCATTGCTTCGCTTTCGGTCTTTCCAGATTTAATTAGCTCCCATAGGCATGTGTTATGCAGATTACTTGTATGACAAGTATTTTGCCTCCACAAAAGATATGATTGAATGACTTCAATCGAAGCACAACTGATAACCTGTGCATGAAATGAAGGTGGGAATCTTAACTCCTTCTGAGGGAAAAATTCTCTCCATTTCATGACATAAACTGAAGTGAGGAAGGACACAATAATGGAGCCTATTTTGCTGGCACGCCTCTGGTAGAACTTGGATGTCTTCTTGAATATGAAACTGTACTCGTTACTGTATCCGTACGAAAATACCACGTCTGGAAACTCCTCTGACACATAAATGGCGCATGAGTTCATCAAATTCAATGCTATCTCATCATGTGGTTTGTCAAATTCATGGACTTCAGAAAACCTTTGAAAACCATGGCCATCAATTCGAACAATGATCAAATTTGGCCAAAAAACCTCATCTTCTACCTCAAATGACTTAACATACTCGTATTTACTATTTGCCATCTCTCAACCACGTCCTGCTTTACTTTTATCAGAGGACTTTTATCATACCAGTTGAAGGCATACTCGTATCACCAGGCTTGGCTAGGCAGTGTGTATAAAAATAGTTCCAAACACATCCTAAATCCTAAACCAGGCAAGTATGAAATGATCACATTATCGATTTCCTTGTGGAGGCCTATTTTCCAGAAAATGGCAACTCAGCAACATGGAAATAGTTTAGACCCAACTGGCCAGGATGTAGCTGTACGTGAACAATCCCTACAGCAGACCGCCCTTCTCACCCAATGCAAATCAAAATGCCTGCAACTAAATATTACGCATAGTTGGTATACCAAATTGAGTACCACTTGAAGAGATTTTAAAATCTGCAAGGGCAATGAGAACATAATTCACGGAAAACTAGAAAATCACTACTCAAATCAGAAAGCACAATCTCGAAATTACTACTCTAAAATAAATAGAAAATCACTACTCTAAAATAAATAGATGATCACTCTATTGACTGAGAATATTAAAATACTAATCATTTAAAAGCTCTAGAACAGCACCTTTCCCACTATAAGCAACCAGTAACTAGATTCTGAAATTTTAGGGAAACAACTATGCAAACAAAACCTTAATCCAGAAGTAGACATGGAGAGTAGGGCAAAGTACAGAAGATTCTTCTGTTCACTACAAAGGTATATACTTCAAATGCAACATAAATGAAGTTAAATCACGCTGGTTGAAACTTAAAACCATTGTAGACATTTGACAACTTCAAAACTATTATGTAGATGTTTCGACTACAATGGTTTTTATCTAAAATCCATTATGTAAACTGAAAATAACGATTGTTAACTGTCAATAGAGGAAGGTAAAATTTTTTCAAGCTTTTACATAGAAGATGACACACTTAAGCAAGATGATATTTTGAAAAAATAGACGATGAAGCTGTCACCTATTTGAATTTTTCTTTTTACTAGTGTATGTATATCCAATTCGATTTGCCAATTAAAATTTGATATCAAATTAAATAGAACCCAAATTAAAGATATACCTTAGGCTGCAACAAACCAGAGCAATAACAATAACAGAGTAACTTCCTCTCCGTTCTTGATTCTTTTGACGCTCCTAATTCAAGAAAACAAAAGAAATAAGAAAACTATCATACAAGTACAACAAACTTCTTAATAATAATCTACTCCAATCAAGTTGCCAACGACGAGAAGCAAAAACAGATTAGAAACAGGTAAAACCTAATATGAAGGTAAGCTACTAATATGAATTCTACCCGATTAAAAGAGCCTCATACAAACAAATTTTCCGGCACAAGAATCGGATACAAATCATGCAAATACCCGGGCAGCAATATAATTAAAAACCTATGAAAAAGTCACCAAACGAAAATGTTATCACTACCAACTAGCCCACATGCAGTTGCTTATGGACAATTATCATGAATATCAAGCAACATCAAAATTCAAACTAAACCTCAAAATTAATTTATCTCAGACACACCCCAATCCTTTATTCAAGTTTCAAACTGCAACACTAAATCAATTCTGAATATCCCCAATTGAAATTGGACCTCAGATAAACCCTAAATTAGGCTAAAAGGAAAGGAGTTACCCCTAATCGTACCTCCTCACTTATTACCAGTTGCAAAGAACATCTAAAAAATGAGTAAATTAAAAATGACTTTATAAATAATGCTTCCTTGCCAAACAGTTTGACATCCCAACAAATTCAAGTTATGTACCTGCAATTCGAGATAACAAATTTCAGTAGCGCAAACAAAATCAGCCTCTAAGGTGGATATAGCACTTGGATAGTCTCCTTCAATGATCAGAGCATTTGCAAGCTGAGAATTGCAGTTGCAAGGCCATAACTTGACTGTAATTCTTCCACAAATTCAATCAACCAATCACAACATCAATATGAGTATGGAAATTTGAAATTGGTAAAACATGAACCACAAATAAAAATGGAAATTAGGCATTATCTGAAAGAAAAAAAATATTATAGATTGCTAAACTAGTACATACTCTTGGCCAGCAGAAGCAGAAAGCTCGAGTGCCTTATGGAGAATCTATTTCTGAGGCGGAATGGCGCCGACGAGATGGTAGCATTGGCTGAGGAGGCTATAGGCTCTGCACCTCTACAACTACAATCGAGTGCCTTGAGGCGCCGCCGATGAGATGCGCGACCTCTCGATGTTGGTTCGCGAGACAGCTACAGAGCATTTGAAGGAGTGGTTGAGCGATTGAGCGTATTGGAAGCCCGTGGTGCTTCTCACAGCGGCATCGGTCTTTTTTTTAGCCAGTAAGAAAAATGCCCGAATATGCCCATTGAAATTGTCGATCGTGGGGTTTGGCCGTAAGAGAGACTTGAGAACTTGGGAGAAATGGATTGGAAGATAATAGAAGGAGGAGAGAAGAGAAATAGATAAACGGGTGTTCGAATTCTTCTTTTTTGTATTTATATTTAGGCCAGATTTATAAATACTCAAAACTATTTTCCTCTCTGAAAGCGGATATTGAGATATAATGAGTTTAGTAACAGCGTCTAAAGATAATTTCCCTTTAACTCTGCACAAAATCACATGGCTACTTGGTTCCTCTCTCAGTTCCTCAAACCCCCGAGAAACCAAAAAACTGGGGTTTCGTCCATGAATTCAATATGCAGAGCAGCAATTCAGCCAAGAAAACGCCTTCTCTTACGTCCCCTACCGCTGCTGGAATCTCACTACACCACCACTAAACCCAAAACCAAACAAACTTACACAGCACCAACCCTCGCTTCACTTCCAAACCACCGCAAGAACCACCGCCCAAGCTCGATTGGCCGAGGCCTAGCGAAGTCCCGTTCCAGCCAAAGGTTGCCAATTCAGTTAGGCCTCGTCATTGGGCAGAGTCGGGTAAGCCCGGCCCAAAATTTTTGGGCTTGGACCGGGCCGGATCGGGCCTATTTCATAATTTAAAAAATACCGGGCCGGGTTAAGCGGGCTTGATCATAAATATGAAAGCACATGCCCTTTGTCGGGTCGGGTTTGGGCCGGGTTTTTATCGGGCTTTACGGGTCGGGCCTACTAAGCCCATTTGTACCTACCTAATTGTAAAAAACAAAAAAAATGAGTTGAGCTTAAATATTATTATCAAATATTGAAATAAGCTAAAGAGGGGTACTATTGGATTTGGAGAATTGACTTAACTTTTCAACCATAAAGCCGAAATAGGATAAGGAGGTCGCTAAGAGAGTCAGAGACCTAGTGAGTTTTTTTGAATTTAGGGTTAGCGTTTGTTTGGGCATTGAGCTTTTAAATGACACTAGGTTGAGATTTGGTTGGAGTTTTAGATTTTGGCTATAATAGTAGGTAATAAGATTGAACTGAGTATCAATTCTTAATTTATAATTATTTTATATTTTCGGGTTTATGGGTCGGGTTTACCTTGGCTGGTCGGGCTGAGCTTACCGGGTTTTATCGGACTCGGGTCTATCGGGCTTAGCGGGCTTGAATATCCTAAGCCCAAATCCAGCCTGTCAACATGCGGGTCGGGCTGGCCCACAGCCCATATCGGGCCGGGTCGGGATTTTTGTCATCGGACCTATCGGGTACCCATAAGTCCGTGGGTTTCTAGGCCAAATGATAAGGGCTAAATTCAGTGCCCCTAATTGGTCACGTGCAGACCCCTCTTCAAATCCAATCTTCCCCTGATGGCAACTTCTGGGCCGCCACCATACTCACCTCTTCTTCTTCGGCTCAGTCTCTTCGGTATTCTTTGTTTCAGTACTTGGGGCTTATTTCTGTGGTTGAAATTGAGCAAAACGTTTGGATTTTTTGTTTAGTTTTATTACTTGGATTGTCTTATGTTGTTGAAATTATGCAAAAAGTTTGATTTTTTTTTTGGGTTGGTTTTTATCATTTCTAGGATCCCCATAATCTTTCAGGGTGACTTGGCTCATATTGCTAGTTTTCATTTGAAAGACAATGATTTTGTGTTTGTAGCTGGAAATTTGAGGTCGAATTTGTACCATCTAAATGCTAGTGAGGGTCAGACCCGTCTCCAGGTAATAACCCTTTAAGCGGAATTTCGGGCTTCTGGTTGCTAGAAATGTGGTTGCACATGATTCGACTGAGATAATAGTTGTTTTAGTTTTCTTCATTATATTTGATGCTGATTTATATGTAGAAAAGGAATAGAAGTTAAGATAGAGTTTTTTTTTTTGGGGTGTATTGTAGACTTTGTAATATGTGTTAAAGTGAGGGCTAAAGGGTAGAGCACTTGGGTACCCAATTGGTTTCAGATAATGATTCGCCAAGCCTACTCCAAAGAGTTGAGATTAACACCATGTTGAATTGAGTTGAGCGTGATGTATGAGTGTATGCTGTGTGAATAACTTGATATTGAGTTGGTACCTCCTTGAATTGAAGTTGATCTAGGAGTGTTGATAGTTTCTATTTTAATGTTGTAATTTTTGAGGCCGTTGACACAAAGTTAGAAACCATTAGACTATAAAGTGTTGAACTTTACATTGGAAATGTGGTAAGTAGAAAATTTCGGCTATTTTTTACTCTCTGTTCAGTTTGTGAGTTCGGTGATTTATCTTTAACTGAATGTATCTAAATTGATCTAACATTCGAAGGTTGTAATCTGGTCAGATTCTGGTGGATACACTCCACTTTGTCCAGGAACAGGAATCTTCTCAAGTGAAGAAAATCTCTAAAAATGATAAACCAGAAGAAAGCACCGATGATGGCACTGGTAAATTCTTTTAAGTGATTTTTATTTCCTATTTTGTCTCACCTTTTATTACTCAGACAATAATCCTGCACTCAATTCAGAACTGGGACTTTGACATGCTGAAAAATGACACTGAAGATACTTTAGTTGCATTACATATTTGTATTTCAAATACAGATTTAATATGTGGGGGATGTGAACCTAATGACAACATAGCAAATGAACATACACGCCGTTTGATACAATTATAATTTCAGCAAACATGAAACGACGTTAGTCCTCCAAGCATTATGCTAGGAAACTATGAACATGCATCGGTGATTTTACTGCACCCCAATTCTGATTTCTTTCATTTAAATATATGGTTTAAGTTTTCAGAAAATCTAGTTACTTTCTGAACGATGTTGACTTGTAGATTTTATGCTTGTGCATGCTTGTAGCTTTGTGTTGTCTGCATTTTTCTTATACGTTGCTGTTCTATGTTTCCACCTGTAGAACAGTCCTTACAGCCGTAGGTCTTTAGGAAATTGTATATTTTTAGACTTTAGGACAGCTGTCCTTAGACAGTTACTTAGGTAGTTATCAGCAGTTCTAAGTTAGAATCAGATAAGGAAGAGATTACTGCTTGTAGTTATCTCAACCCCAGATTTTTGTATAAATAGGCCCTGCGGGCAGATTAATGAAATCATCTAAGATTTCTCTGAGTTTCTTCATGGTATCAAAGCCATAAATCCTGACCACCATAATCGGTCCCGCCCTCTACTTCAACCTTTCCTTTCTGTTTTCTGAACATCATAGCCGTCTCAATTCCCTTCCTCCTCCCTGTCATGGCATCTGACTCTTGCTCCTCCCCTCAAATCTCTCCCACTCATGTTTCTACCCTGGTTTCTGTCAAATTGACTGAAACTAATTATCTTCTATGGGAAAGTCAGATCAAACCTTTCCTAATAGGACACAACTACTGGCGCTTTCTTGATGGAACTTACCCTCCCCCTCCCTCCCTCTTATCACCTGCTCTCTCCTCCCCAACATCTGCAGCCTCTGATTCTGCTCTCACTTCTGCCTCTGGACCTGTCCCCAACCCAGCCTATCATCAATGGTTTCAAATTGACCAGACCCTGATCAGTATGTTACGGGCCACTCTCACTGGACCCATTCTCTCTCAAGTTGTCGGTCTCAACACTTCCAGAGATATCTAGGAATGTATGCGTCAGAATTTTTCACAGCAATCTCTTGCCAAAGCTACCAACCTTCGTTTCCAACTTATGTCCCTAACCAAAGGCTCCAAGACAATTTCTGAATATCTCTCCCATGCCAAAACCCTTGCTGATTCGCTCGCTGCCATTAATGAACCGTTTTCATCTACTGATCTGGTCACCGCAGTCCTGCGTGGCCTTGGCCCTGAATACACTGTCCTAGTAACTACCATGCTTAACTTCCCACCACTTCCTCCCTTATCTGATCTGCGAGCCCGTCTCTTTCTTTCGAAGCCCAGCAGACTTCCTTTTCCTCTTATGTCGCCCCAGCAAATCCAACTGCTCTCTATACAGCCCATCCCAATCCCATACCCACTTCTTCTGCTCACGGCTACTACACTGCCCGTAGCCGCCCACCCTTTCAGCGTGGTTACCGCCCTGGCCGCGGCTCCCGCCCCTTTAACCGCCGCGGTGCAGGTCGTTTCCCACCCACACATCCCTCTCCTGGTATCCTTGGACCGTCCCCTTCCCCCACTCGCTCTTCAGGCCCTCAATGCTGGTCATGTAACAGGTTTGGACATGTCGCTGCCCACTGCCCACAACTCACTCAGACTCAAGACCATGATCTATCTCAGGCCTTTTCTGGTCTCCATTTGGCCACAGTTTTCGATCCCAACTGGTATCCCGACAGTGGAGCTATTCACCATGTTACTATGGCCCCTGCCACTTCCACTTCCTCGCCCACTTCTGCCTAAGACCAGGTCATGGTAGGCAATGGCAGTACTGTCCCCATCACCCACACGGGTACTGTAACCTTTCCCTCTGGTTTGTATGTCTTTAACCTCAAAGATGTTCTTCATGTTCCTTCAATCCGTAAAAACCTCCTTTCTGTAGCTAAACTCACCCAAGATAGTCATGTCAGCGTTACCTTCTATCCCACCCATTTCATTATTTAGGACCTCACTACTAAGGCTGTTCTGTTTCAGGGCCCCTGTAAAGATGGCTTGTACCCTATCCCTCCACAAAGCACACCCCAAGTTTTCCTTACGACTGCCTCCCCTACGTTGTGGCATCAACGGCTAGGGCACCCTTCCAAAAAAGTCCTCCAGCACCTGTCATCTCAACACCAGCTTCATCCCCCTGTTTCTTTTAATTCACTCCTTTCTATAATTCCTGTGCTCAATCAAAATGTACTAGACAACCATTTAATTCTGTTGTACACACATCTAAGAAACCTTTTGACTTAATTCATTCAGATGTTTGGATGTCACCTGTTAATTCAGTTTCTGGTTTTAAATACTACGTTCTGTTTATAGATGACTTTACCCGTTACACTTGGGTCTTTCCCATCCGTCTAAAATCTGAAGCTTTTGCCCATTTTTCCCGTTTTTTCACCTATGTCCAGAACCACTTCTCCACCACCATCAAAACATTTCACAGTGATGGTGGCAAGGAGTTTGCCAATCAGTCTTTCCAAGACTTTTGTCACACACACGGCATCCATCAGAGATTCTCCTGCCCCCATACCCCTCAACAAAATGGTCTAGCTGAGAGAAAACATAGACACATCTCTGAAGTAGGCCGTACCCTCCTCCTCACAGCTGGCCTCCCTCCCTGTTACTGGGTAGATGCTATCACCACTGCAGTATTCCTAATCAACCTCCTACCTACTCCTGTTCTCCAGTGGTCCACTCCCTACTACAAACTCCATGCCAAACCCCCTCCATATACCCTCCTACGCACATTTGGATGCTCTTGTTTCCCATATCTAGGAGACTACACTAAACACAAGTTAGAACCCCAATCTCTCCCTTGTATCTTTCTCGGATACAGCCCTCAACACTCCGGATACCGCTGCTTACACGTCCCCACTGGACGTGTTTACCTTAGCCATCATGTCATCTTTGATGAAACCACATTCCCGGACACTTCCAACCCCAGACCAGCACCAGAATCCTTTTCTTTCCTCCCCGTTATTCCACCTCTGACTCACCATGCATTGGACCAACCTCCCATTCTTTCTCCAGTTCCACCACCTCCATTTCCTACTCCACAACTTGATTCTCCCTGCCCTTCCCGCACTGTTTCTTCTGCCACACCAGCCCCTTCTACTCAGTCTCAAACTTCTATCTCCTCCACCTCCTCCCTCCCTCCCATCCGCCTCCCTCCAAATATCCATCCCATGATCACTCGTAGTAAATCCGGACTTGATCCCTCTCGTCATCTCCTCCATGTTTCCCGTTATCTCCGTTTCAAACTACAAATGTTACAAACAGCATCTATTCCTTAATTCCCTCCTCACCCTTTGAGATCCTCTATGCTTCATTAAGAGCCGTTCCCAATATCTCTCCTTTAATAAAGAGGAAGAAGTACCATTGTGCTGCAAGGGTTGGTGGTCATTAGGAGCATCAACTGAAATCTAATGAGTGGGACTTCTGTTCAGTGGAGGGAGGATCCTTTCATTACTGATGGAAATACATCTCTTAGGGTAGCCTTCTTTCTATAAGTCGCCCTGGACTTGTGTTGGGAATGAGATTCAATTTTTGGAAGCGTTTGGCACACTTACTCGTATTAGTTTCATCAATTATCCCAGTCATGTTTGTTTCGTCAATTATATGGGTCATCTGCATTTCTATGCCATGTAACTGGTCAAAGCATGTGCATAGTGTTGTGTCGTAAGAAAGGCTACTTGGTGGCTGAATACCCTGTAGAATTTAAGGCATAATTGTTAGTGAGGATAGCTAAGCAATGATTTTAGGGTTAGTTAAACATTCTGTGGTTGTCTGTTGCTTGAAATAGTTCGCATGAACTGTACTAGGTTGATGGATCTTGGGATTGTTCGATCGGTTGAGTCTGAAATACGTAAAAGTTTGATAATTGACCCCTCATTTCCTGTGTACTTCGCGAACTTTTTGCCATATAAAACATTACAACCTTAATTCGTACTATAGTTCATTATTTTTCATTGAACTGTTAATATCAGACGTTAGCATCATAACTTGATTGAATTTAAATATAACTTCTTTATCATGTGTAAAAAATACTTTTATTTTGTTGCTGATGCCAGTACCAGCATTGATGCAACTGTTTTTATTAACACACTGGACTTTTGACGCTGTCTCCAAAGTCTAAAAACCAAAATGTTTCTAGTAACTTTCCGTTTAACAACCTCTAATAACTTTCATCCATATTTTTGCAGTGGTGGTGGCTATGAAGGTTGATACTACGCAATCATGGAAAGATATGCTCACATGGAAAGATCTTCTTTCCAACCCTCATGAGTGCTGGGACATCAGGTTGAAAGAGGTAGCAACTAGCAAGTTTTCTATCGGTTATTTCATTTGAACTTTTTGCGTTGATTACGATTTGTGTTTTACGCATGGATCCTGATAATTCATATGTGAACATTGAATCCTACTTGTTATAATTTTGCTCAGGATAATCCGAAGGGTGCAGGATTTGGACGGAAGGATAATGGGGATTTACTTTGGATTAATCTAAGCACTCCTCAACTTGTTTGGCAGAAGTTAGATTCTATGACATTTGATCAAAAACCTATATCAGATAGTTTTGAAAGTATATACTCGACTTATTGAATGATTTTATCCTTAAGCTTGGTTGGCTTGATTAAATAAGTGTTTAAAATGTTTTCACTAACTATAATCTTGTCACTATTTCAGTTAACATGAGCAAAGATGGGGACCCCTTAGCAAAGATGGGGACTCCATGAGCAAAGATGGGGGCTCTACAGTAGTTTCTTGGAGAGACCTTATTGATAATCCCAAACAATGGCGGGATTATCAAACTAGCAAGCTCAGTGGAATGGTGATGCTCCTTCAAATGTATGTTATCTCACTGAGTTTACTGGTAAAAAAGCTTTGACATAATTGTTTCCTCTACAGGTAAACCCAAAGCACCCTGATGTTAAGCGTAAGGATGGTAATCACGCACTCTGGCTTGACACGGCACCAGAATGGGTTTTGCCTAAACTTGAAGGAATAGAGTTTGATGTTCAAATTCACAAGTCAAAACAAGTAAAAGAGAATAGAGGTGAGCCTGGACAATGGATGCCCTATCCAACTGTTACCTTTTATCATTTTTATACTGTCACGTTTTGGTGAGTCTTATTGAATTGGATTGGACCTCCCATCAAATTCAATGTATCTTGAAGGTGGGAATGGATGTTGTTTCATTGTTAAGGGATTGGAGGGGGATTAGATATAAAAAGAAACTTACCTCTTATAATCCTATTATTTTGAGAGGAGTGCATTACATAAGTTTCCTTCATTATCGAACTCCCTTTAATCCACTTACATGAAACACATTCACTTGTACTCTTAAAATGCATTGAATTTGATGAGTTATCTTATCCAATATAACCCACCAAGCGTGACCTCAGTGTTTACAGTGTTGGAGGGCTATGCATTTCCTCTTCTAGTTCAATCTGATATCTGCTTTGTTGCTCCCGGTCATTTCAGGAGAAGAATCCTGGAAGGACTTGGTGGAAACCCAAAGAACTGGTGGGATAATAGATTGGATAAGGTAACCCTGAAGATTTTGATCTGTCTTTTGCTACTTGCCGTTCTTTATTTTGTTACTTTAATTGAGGCCTTTGCTACTATTTTATTCACAGCGGAATCAAAAAGCTCCAGACTTTAAGCACTAAGAAACAGGTGAAGCTCTACGGCTTGACAGTGCACCAGCCTGGGTGCTACCAAAGTTGCCACCTCTTAAACCTAAGCAATAAGATCCCGCGGTTGGTATACAGACAACCGCCTCTGGCCTAGGCTGGCAGGCAAGCATCTGTAACCGGTGTTTGAAATAATTTTGGAAGTGGATTTTAGCTCTCTTGACATTTCCATATGTACAGGTGGGTTTTGCGGCGAAAGACTGATTCTAGGCGACCTCTGGAATCTGAGCAAACGATCTTGAGTATCAAGGAATTCTGCAATATGACTAGATTATTTAGATTGTATATTAATCAGTATTATTTTTAAATCAAGTCCTAAATCTTGTTGGAAACCACATGGATGCTTTAAATGTGTGTTTTTTTTTTTTAAATATTGTTAGGAAGAACAAGATTGTCTCAGGTCCCGACACAAAAGGCAGAGGAAGAAATCTGTCTTTTCCCTTTTTTTTTTTGTTCACCTCCAATTGCAGTCTTTAATCTTTATTCACTCATGCTTGCACAAAAAGAATGTGACAAGTTTTCTCTACCAAAAAGAAAGTAGGTCATTTGCTAGGGCTGAGCTCGAATCCTCTGTTTATATTAAAATGAACTTGCACCAATCTCAGTACATATAATTTTGTTTATCCAAAATCAATGACTAATCGTTGCAACTAGATCTAGATGGCATGTTGGAGGACATAATTTTCTTTAGTTTATTTTTAATTTGTGTAATTTTTGAGCCAGGGATTGAATCACTTTTTGCTTCATTTCCATTACTATTTTCCTTCTTTTTGGTGGGTATGAACCGGATGATGATTGATGAGACTGCGGCTGACTTGACGGTTGGGGCAAATTGATGCTTTATCTCTTTATTTTTTTTTATTCTGTACGCTTCCTTTCTTTTATTAAAAAATATATAATATAATCTTTTGTTATCTCATATCATCATATGTCACCAATAAGATACCAAACTAGGGTTAAAAGAGGCAACGTTGGTCTTTTTAACCTCTAAGTGTAATTTTGAATCTTATAATAGTTTTATATTTAAATTTTTAAATGCTATAATTTTCACTCACAATTTTTTAAATTGCTGCACTTTGATTCTTTGGTCAAAATTTTTGTCAAATTTAAAATAGGAATTACAATTTTAAATTTTAAAATATTAATTTAAATTTGTAAAAATGATTTATTTTTAAAAATCCAAACCAAAAAAAAAATTACTTTTAGATAATAAAAATTAAAGTAATTTACAAAGTACAAAAAAAATTTAAAAATTCAAAAAAAAATATTTATGTATGAAGGTAATTTGCCTCTCTACATCATCTTTATTTATTTATAACTAAGGCCTTATTTCACAAAACAAAAGTAAAAAATTATTTATGGAGAGAGACAAATTACTTTCATACAATTTTTTTTTATTATCTAAAAGTAATTTTTTTGGATTTTTCCAAAATAAATTATTTATAAATTTAAATTAATATTTTATTATTTAAAATTGTGGGTCTCATTTCATATTTGACAAAAAATTTAACAAAGTGTAATAGTTTGAAGAGTTCATAGTGAAAATTATAACATTTGAAAATCTATTGTATGAATCTGTTATACTTTGTAAATTATAAGGTAGTAAAATGGTTTAATTTAATTTAATAATGTTGTTTTAAATGTACAACCTTCTTGAAATATTATTTGAATTTACCATGATGCGATTGTTATAAAAAAAAAAAAAAAATTGATAACTAACGTATATAATCTTCCTTCTAATTATGCACTTGAAACTATTAGCTAGAAAATAAGATAGCTAAGAATTTTGTTTTTTAATCCAACCCTCGTTTCACTAATTATAGCTACCGTCAGTATAGCGTAATTGTAAAATTAATCAAATAGAATTACGAGGTTGATAGGGTAATTTTGTCCACGACTGTCTTTTACCACATGTCTACATATTATATTACCATATATGAACTTCATATCCAAATTTTGTTCTACCTAATCTTGTTTGAGTTAACCATAGATAAGAGTTCGTAAAATTGAAATATTAAAATATTTGAAAATAGAAAATTTCGATAGAGAAATAAAATAATTAAGGATTTCATTTTCATATTTAAAATTCCATTTAACTAATGTGAGAATAGTAGCATTTTCATATTTAAAATATCATTTAATTAATGTTAAAAATAATGAAAATGGATGACTGCTCATCCAACATTATGGTATGTTCATATGGTTCCAATGTCATGTTTTGAATGGGGAAACATTCTTATATAGTTTTACCTAATCAATGACCCTAATTTGGAAGAAAAAAAAATCCCTAATTCATTCTTTGAAGCCAAATCAAATCATTAGGCCATTCAAATTTACTCTGATGATATATATTTTTTAATTTATTTTTTTATTAATGCGAAGAAATCATCCGATTAAAATTTTTCGAAGATTGAAAATTAATTTATTATTTAACTTCTACTTATAATTAGCATTGGAAAATGGAGATTTTGAATTGGATTGCATAACTAAATTACAATTACTCTTTAATTTACATATTTAGCGTGGTTGAGTAAGAAATGGAAAGATGAGCTCATGAATCAAAGACGAACCTGACCTCGCAAAAATCTGTCCCCAAAATAAAAATCCCTCTCTCTCTCTACTTTTTAAGCCTCATTAAACCCCCGACTTTCCCTTTTTCACCTCAAAAACCAGTGAGTGGGGGAGGGGCCATTTGACAGATCAGAGACCGGAAGCCAAATCCCGAAACCCCCAAAAAAAAAAAAAAAAAAATCAAAATACCAAATTGTCCGTGTCTCTGAAACTAAAAGCCAAGCACAGACCAGAAGGCTTTCCAGGAGAAGAAGCCGAGAGACAATGGGGCAGAAATCGCTGATCTACGCGTTCGTAGCACGGGGCACTGTGATTCTCGCAGAGTACACGGAATTCAGTGGCAATTTCAACTCCATAGCATTTCAGTGCCTGCAGAAGCTTCCCGCTACCAACAACAAGTTCACTTACAACTGCGATGGCCACACCTTCAATTACCTCGTCGACAATGGCTACAGTAATGCTCTCTTTACTTTTGTTCTCCGTTTGTTTCCGGAGAAAAATGATATTGCGAGAAAATGACGGAGGAACTACGTTACCTTGCGTTGATTCTTTTATTTGTTCATTTTTCTTTTTTGTGTTCACAAGCCGAAGCGAAGTTGAGGTTACGTTTGATGTGCTTACTTGTTCATGGATCTGTTCTGGATGTTGAAGTTTTGCTCTTTTTTGTAAAATTGAAGTTCTGGTGGTAATTTTTGGTTTCTGTGCATTAGATATTTTTAGATCTTAGATCCTGTATTGCTGTGTAAAAGTTTCTTTATTGTTATCTTGCTATGTAGGTAACTAAGTATGCATGAGTGGATGCGTTTTCCTTGTGATCTGCTTTCGATTATATTCATACATCAAGTGCATTGTAGAGAAGTGGCTAGTAACTAACATCTTATTGCTATTGAGTTTGATTATATTTCAAATTCATTCATTTCCTAAATGTTGAAGTTGTTAGGATTTTTGAAATTCCTCTGTTTAGGTTGACAGTTGCTTGTGTCCAAAGTCCAAACCACTGTTGTATAAGCTCCCTTTCACTTTACTAATATAGGATTGAGATTTTAAAACTCCTATGAGTTGAAACTCACACATTACAAATACATTTTCCAATTTGTTTACTGACCGAAACTTCTCCTTTTTGCAGCATACTGTGTGGTTGCAGATGAATCAGCTGGAAGACAAGTACCTATTGCTTTTCTGGAGCGTATCAAAGATGACTTTGTTTCAAAGTATGGTGGTGGAAAAGCTGCTACTTCTGCTGCCAACAGCCTTAGCAAGGAATTTGGGTATTATACCTGATTTGAACTCTTGGATCATGTGAAAGGACTAATTTGATTTTGTCTGGTTTAAATAGCTGATATTGGTTTCCATAATTGTAGATCAAAATTGAAGGAACACATGCAATACTGTGTTGATCATCCTGAAGAAATAAGCAAGCTTGCAAAGGTGAAGGCCCAGGTTTCAGAAGTTAAAGGTGTTATGATGGAGAACATTGAAAAGGTAAGTAAGCCTGGCTTATCTCTATCAATTACATGTCTTGTATAGATTGTTTTCCGTGGATGGGATATGATATTACTGTCTCCAACGGCTTTACTTTGAGGCATAATAATTTCTTCATTGTTACTCTTTTTGGCCAGTTGTTTTTTTTCGGATTTGGTAATTTAGATATAACAAGGGATTTTCACTCTGAATTGAGGTCAAAGTGCTCTTCTGCAATTATTAATCATGTAGGTTTACACGCATGTGCAGAAAGACATGTGCATGCTTGTGTGTTTTAATGACCTGAGTTTCCTCAACTTTAGGCATTGTGCCACAATTGTATGTGCTTACACACATGTGCAGAAAGACATGTCCATATAGTTCATGTGCATGCTTGTGTGTGTTTTAATAACCTAAGTTTCCTCAACTTTAGGCATTGTGCCACAATTGTATTTGGGTGATGTGGGAAAGGGGAATATGGAAGGAGTGTTGAGGATAGGTATTCACTTGATCTTGTTTCCAATGCTCAGGCAAGGAAAATTATCCGTGCCTTAGGAGATAACTTGAAAACAGTAGTGGCTATAGATACTCGAATTACCTGAATCATGTTCTGGTGGTCACCATAACCTTGATTCTATTTCTGAAGAAGAAATAGAATTGAAAAAAAAGGGCTCAACAAATTGATTGTGGCATCTATATTTGCTGAACCTTCTGTTTATTTTGGAAAGTTGGAACATATTTTTAAAAATTAGTCCACTATTCTAAGAACGTGTTTGATATGAGTTACTTTCTACATGGTTGAAGTTCTATGAATTTTTCTTATTATAGATATAACCCAAAAGTCATTAGATAGACTTGTAACTTGTTTCCTCAAGATGCTTATTTCATACCTTGTTTGTGGGCATACTTCTCATGCGTTTGTTTTTCATTTTGATGTAGGTTTTAGATAGAGGAGAAAAGATAGAGCTTTTGGTTGACAAGACTGAGAACCTTCATCAGCAGGTAATCTTCTCTCACAGCCTATGCTTGTGCCTATAATTGTGCATACCACAAGTATCATATAATTCATAAATGGCTGTAAATACTTCCTTTGCCTGTCTGATTCCGAGTCAATAGGCTTCGGTAGTCTGCTAAAAATATTTTAGCTAAAAATATTTTATTGAAGGCACTTAGTAGTTGTGGAAATTTTCCGTGTGTGAATGTCACACCACGGCAAAAATTTTAGCTGGTTGATAATATGCTAACAATTCATGTGTCTCATTCGAGATTGATTCATGTTTTGGAAGTTCTGTTTCCTCTGAAAGATTTGTTAATCTATGTTCTGTACTTATTGGGAAATTTTGATATGTGCATAGGCACAGGACTTTCGGACTGTTGGGACTAAAATGCGTCGGAAGATGTGGCTGCAGAACATGAAGGTGAAGCTGATTGTTTTGGGAATACTGATTGCGTTAATCCTTGTCATAATCCTGTCTGTTTGCCATGGTTTCAACTGCGGAAAGTCCTGATTGTGTTTATCCTTGTCATAATCCTATCCGTTTGCCTTGGTTTCAACAGCGGAAAATGGGCCCTTGCCTTTGCTTACAAGTTTCAAACAGCTTTTGTTCAAGTCTAGCTTGTTCTTGTCAAGTCTTGCAATTATATATGTAGTAGTCTTATTAGAGAAAGATAAAATACTTGTCGCAACTCCGTGAAATGGAGTGATTTCCAGATAATGCGGCACAAGGCGAATGATGGCGTATTTTTTGTGTGAATGGAATGGAATCGCAAACCGACATGATGATGTATGTTACTTTTTTATGAGAATGCTTTTGCCAAACATAAGTTGCTTGTTGCTTGAAGGCTCATTTTCCCGCATCTTGAAATGCTTTTTAAGTAGCTGATACAATAACCTCACAAGAAAATATTCGATATTTACATCCATTACCCGGTTAAATAGAAGTCTACATGCAAAAATAAAACAAAGGCATAAACCGGATGTAAAGAGTCCAACAGGTCACCCTAAATGCCCTTTTTAGAAGAGAGAGATCTCGGGTTCAAATCCCAATGCCTCTTTCGAATTTGAACACGCAACTGATTTCAGCTGATATTGAAATTGTAGGAACCATTTTTATTCAAGCACACCCTTTTCCCTCCTATACAAACCCCACTTCTCAAGTTCACACCAGAACCCCCAACCCTCACCACCGCCTTCTCCCCCGCCGCTCCCACTCCAATGCTAAACCTCACCCTTCCAATCTTCTTCTTAACCCCTAATTCCAAGTTTAGACCTTTTTCTTTCCCGTTCCCGTTCCCGTTCCCGTTCCCATCACCATTCTCAATCACACTTACACCTTCATTCACAGCACCATTGCCATCCCCGCCCAACACATTCTCCCACAACTCCTCACCATTCCTCCTCGTCAAAGCCGACTTCTTTAACTCCGGAAACGGTGGCAACCATCTGGGCACGTGCAACTCCATTTCCTGCGAAATCGGAGTCCGTTTCTCTGTATCCAATTTCTCTGCCCTCGGAATCGGCTTGGCGAAAGGGATTTCCTCGTTCCACCTGATGAACTTGGAGAGATCAGTCAAGACGCTCGAACCCAAGACACAGAAACCGCTTTCATGGAGGGTGGAACCACCTTTGAACCCCTGCACCGACTGCAAGTTATGGAGGGCGTTGGTGAAGTCTAAGACGTTGGTGTCGGTGCGGTTGGCCATGGCGGCGTAGGAGGCGGAGGCCGACGCTATGGCTTCCATGTACTTGATGGCGACGTGGGTTAGGGTTTCAAGGGCGGAAAGCTTGGTGGCTCTGAAGCCCACCGACTGGCTGATCTGAGACATCGCGACTCTGGCTACGGCGAGTGAGAACTCTGATGGCGTTGGGTTTGCAGTTGCTTCTTGTTTTGGAGCCTTTCGTCTCGATTTAGACTTTTGGGACATGGCGGCGGTGGCGGTGGCGGTGGTCGATTGGGGAAGAGGGTTTCCGGTTGCAGACGGTTTGGGTTCGACACTTGAGATATGCTCTTAGTTCTAAAAATCCTAGAGTGTTGGAGAAAGTTTCGGCTTTTTATTGGTGGCATAGAAGGATATTAGAGTCCAATAACGAAACAGGCCAACCCAACCCGAACATCTGATTTCATCAGAATCTGGACCACGCTTCCCATAACATTGTAAATAAGTATTGAAATATCGATATCGACGGATATATTGCTCGTCAAATTTACGGATATCTCGCCTCAAATATCAGTATCGTTTACGGTTAACAAAAATGACGGAAATTTGATCTAAAAGTTGGAAATTTAGAATGAAACTTTGGGAAAAACTTAAATACCCAATAATGGTTATATATGATTAATAAAAACTATAAAATGATTTTGATATAATAAATATATGATGAATAATATGATGTAATATGATTCTGACGATAACTAATAATATAAAATCTTAAATATAAATATAAATTGAAGTGAGTTACTATAATTGAATGTTAATATATTGAAAATATAACAATAAACATACAAAAATTCAATATAAGAAATATGATAAAATAAGTTTAAATATATTTAAAATTGAAAAAAAAAAAGATGAAAAAATAAGATCAAACTTTGTTTAAAAATTGGAAGTAATTGATATATTTAAAATTGGACAAAAAATGAAAAAGAAAAAAAACCCAAACTTTGTTGAAAAGTGGAAAAAATAAATTCAAATGGATAAAAAAGGAAAGAAAAAAAAAACAGTTGTAGCCTTGTGGGGGGTCGAACCCATGACGCCCCAACTGACAAACAAAAACTCAACCATCTCTGCTAGTCAGCGAGTTTGTAAACTAACCAACGCCAATTATATAAATATGAAAAATAACAGTCATCCCCTACCTCCAGCCGGGTCTGCCACCCGAGTTTTTCGACTCGACGGCATGACCCGACTCAATTTTCCATGTTTTGCGTCCGATTTTCACGATTTAGTGCATCTTCATCGTTTTGATCCCAGAAAAGGATCCGTGGGTTCAAAACAAGAAATCATGTCGAAATTTCGGCCAATTTCTTCCCCCCTTCTTAGGTGCCGCCGGCCGAAAATCGCGATATATCGGTCGATATATCGACGATTTCGGCGATATTTACTTCCCTGATTGTAACATCTTAGATTCATAGACTTTAACCAAAAAACTAAATTCATAGACATTGTAACATCTTAGATTCGTAACATTTAACCTAAACTTTTTTAGAACTAAGAGATATTACAGTACACTTTCTAAAATTGTAACATTTCTCACAGTTTCATAGTCATTTCCAAGAAATTGAATTACAGGAATTGAATTACAAGCTAGGTATTAGATATGGGCAATGCTATTTGCACTCTCTAAATTGACTACATTTAGTGAACATATTGATGTGGCAATCAATGAATTGTCTAATATAAATATAGAATAATTTCATTTATTAAAATAATATCATTTATTGATTGCAACATCAACATGATCACCAAATGTGGTCAATTTATATGGTTCAAATAGCATTATTCATTAGATATAGATGAAAATATCGTTTTTTTATGAAAATATCGGTATTTAAATTTATGAATTCATATTCAACAAAAAAATATTGGAATTTAATTTAAAATTTGAAATTTTGAATAAAATTTGAAATTTTGAATAAAATTTTAGAAAAAAAGGTTAAGCACTTAATAATATTTATATAAGACTAATATTTATGTTATGGAAATTGAGGGGAGATTTTTCTCTCCTCCTTCTTTTTATACGTATATTCATGAAAATATCACTAATATTTCTTTCTCCATATTTTAATACCGAGACTTCAAAATACAGATACATCGATGATAATTTTACGAATATTGCAGATATTTTTATCTATGATATTGAGTAGGCATGAAGAAAATATCAGGAGATTTATAATCAAAAAATTACACTCTTGATAAATATAAATGAAGAAAATAAAATTAAAAGAGCACGCTTGTGGAACCCAAAATCATCCGAAAATTATGGAGCTGCCACGTGGCCCGTAATTCCCAAAAAATGACCAAATTGCCCCTGACAATAACGCTGATCATTTGAAAACACCCGCACATTAAATAATTTATTTACCAATTAAATACGTTATTTGATCGGGTTAAAATCTCCGTAATATTAATATTCTCTCCGAGAGTTAATTGTCATTATTCTTAATAATGGATAATTAATATTAATATTAAAATACAATAATTGTCATTACTATCATGATGAGCCATCATTACAATTATTAAATAATATATTTAATTAATAATATATTATTTATTAATTAAAAATTCAACCGACCAATCAGAAAGCTCCAAAGCTCCCAAGATTTTCCTATAAATAGCGAAGCACATTTCATTTACAAGGTACGTTGATTCTTCGCTTCGAAGTATATCCTTTACCTCTCTCAAAGCTAACTTAAGCATCGGAGTGTTCTTGGTCGAACAACCCCCGGGTAAATCGATCGAGGCAACGATAGCTAATTGTTTGCTGTTTGCAGGAATTGTGAGGACTTTTCGCAGCTGGTTCAATCTTTGATTCAACAATTGGTGCTTTCATTGAGAGGAATTGAGGAATACTCAGAAAAAACTCTCTCAATTGTTCATCGTTCATCTTTCTTCGTTCTTCGTTCATCGACATTGTTCGAAGATTTTGAACGTTGTTCATCGTTCATCAAAAAATTGTTCATCGTTCATCAGAAAATTGTTCATCGTTCATCTTTCTTCGTTCGTCGTTCATCGACATTGTTCGAAGATTTTGAACATTGTTCAAATCATCCATCAACAGCTTTCCAATTCAAAATTCTTTGATTCGACATGGCTAAGGTTTGTCGATCCGTTCAATTAGCTGGAGAAGGTGTTTCTGCCTCAACAGCTCAGACGAGGAATGAAGCTCGCATAGAGACTCCGGAGAAGCGACCAACTCAACCCAGGCGTGTGTCCATAGAAGCGCCCATAGAGACACTCGAAGGGAGGCCAACCTTCAGTTTTGGAGCATTCCCCTCTCCAGCCAACCAAGTACCCGCGCTAGGGGAAGGAACTTCGGCTCTACAACAGGCAGGCAGGAGGTTGATGGGAAGTGCATCACGACATGATCAGCCCACAGCAAACATGGTCCTAAGGGACTTTATGGATGGGCATCATGACATCTCAGGGAGTAGTCACCACCAACCTCCCCATGACAACTTGGCGCATCAAGTTGAAAGGTTGAGCAACCAAGTTCAACTTCAGTCAGAGCTCTTGCAGCAACTCCTAGCAGAGAGACTAGTCCAAGAGCAGGACAGACATTCCACGTCACGTGGAAAACAAGAGAATGCTCAAAGGCGTCCTGGGAAAGAACAAGTCCGCTGCCGAATAATGTCACGAGACACTTCGCTAAGCGATTCCAGTGAAGAAAGTCGTGCTCGCCGAGCAAAAAGCCCACAACGCCTAAAGCCATCAGTACATGAACGGCTAGGAAGTAGGATTGGGGAAACTTCACGGGCAGAGGGCTCACAGCGCTCACATGGGAGTAGGGGGCAACCTCAGGCTCTATACAAAGACCCAAAACGATCTGCCCACGGCAGTGAAGGGGAAGATGAGGCCTACTCCCCTGGACGATCCCAGAGATCAAGGGAAGAAGCTCAAGGAGGTTCTCGACGATTAGCACAAAGGGACTCATCGCCTCAGCAAGGTGCGCTGCGGGCTAATGATGTTCAAAGAATGGTGGACAGGCACCTTCGTGCTCAGCGAGGTGGCGATCTAGAGGACGATCTACGTCGCCAGATATAGCTCTCTACGCCCTTTGTAAGGGATATTGAGGAGGAGTCATTCCCCCAAAGGTTCACAACGCCAAACTTCACTCCATTCAAAGGAGCCTCCGACCCGGTAAAACACATAGATTATTACCGGGGGGTCATGGTCCCCCATAGGCATAACGAAGCACTCATGTGCAAAGTTTTTCAAGCTTCTCTTCAAGGCCAAGCCATGACTTGGTTCAATCATCTCCCCCCGAGGTTGATTGCTTCCTTTGAAGAATTGGCTCTGGCATTTGTAAAGGAATACGCACAACTTCGGACAATCGAGGTGAAGGATGACCATCATTTCTCTGTCCGAAAAAGAGAAAAAGACACTCTGCGACAATACATACAAAGATTTTGTGAAGAGAAGTCTCGGATTGTTGGTTGTAGTGATCTTGTTGCAGCAATGACATTTAAACAAGGACTCCCTCGGTACAGCCAGCTTTACGGGGACATCGTCATGAGCAATGCGCAAAATATCACCAAAATGTTTTTGCTAGCAGAGCGACATGCAAGTTGGGAGGACGAGAAGAACGCCTTTCATACTCAGGACCATGCTGGGGCTAGTGAGAAGGCCTCAAATAAGGATGAGCCCCATGGAAAGTTTGTGACTGGAAAGCTCAACAAGCGCAAGGCGGGGCAACCCTCCCAAACACCAATTATGGGGAAGCCTAACTTGCAACTATCTTTGCCAGTCCATCAGATCCACAATGAAATTAAGGACAAACCATGGTTTAAGAAGCCGGAGCCTGTCAAAGGTGATCAAGAGAAGGCTGATAAAACGAAGTGATGTGCCTTTCACGAGTGCTATGAGCATAACATCGGAAAATGCATATCTTTCGAGAGATATCTTCGGAATCTCATCAAGGAGGGACATTGCACTGAATACATTAAAGGGAAGGCTGTGGATCGTCCTGCTGACAAAGGATCGAAGGAACCTACAACAAAGATGATTCGCATCAACACTATCATAGCTGAATCGGAGTTGCTAGGAACCACCTCCAAGCAGAAGAAAAAAAAGATACGAGATGCACTTGCCGTCTCTCAGGTCTCCCATGTTACCACCCCCGGGGTGGCCAATGACCTTGTCGTTGGTTTCTCTTTGAAGGAAAAGGAAGGACTTGATTGGCCGCATGATGATGCATTAGTTGTGTCAATTCAGATCGCCCATGCTCAAGTTGATCGGATTCACGTCGATGAAGGGAGCGCGACAAATATCCTCAGCCTGGATGCAGTGCGCAAGATGAGGTTAGAAAGCCTCGCAACGAAAAGGGTTGTCCCGTTCCGAGGTTTCAATGGGTCAACCAGTATGACCGTAGGTACTCTCCAACTAGATGTACATTCGGATCCCGTTGTCACGTCCCAGACTTTTTACATCATGGACGAGTACTCTCCATACAATTGAATCTTGGGAAGGCCATGGCTTCACAAAATTCTCGCAACCACATCAAGCCTTTACCAGAAAATTAGGTTCCATATCCCCGGTGGTGGAATCGGGGAGATCAAGGGCGATCAGACGATGGCTCGACGGTGCCTCATGGAAAGGCTAAAAGAGGTCAAGGAGGCAGAGTTTGTTCCCCAAGCAGGATCATCCACCGGGGGCAAGTTTTCTTCTTCGTCTCCCAAATAGAAACTAATCACGGGTCAAGATCCTGACATTCATGAGGAACCACCAACTCCGGAAGGATGGCAGCCAGAGGATGATGTCATCCTCGTTCAACTTGACCCTCGGTATCCTGAGCAAGAGGCCCGCATTGGTGCCCGGTTAGGTGACAAAGAAAAGGAAGAACTCATAGCTTTCCTGCGTAAGGAGAAAGAAGCTTTTACTTGGTCTCCGTCAGACATGCCAGGGATTGATCCTACCATCGCTAGCCTCAAGCTACACGTCAATCCCCATCACAAGCCGGTCAAGCAGAAAAGACACAATTTTTCCCCCGAGAAAATTGCTATCATCCAAGAGGAGATTGACAAGTTACTCGTTGCTGGATCCATTGAAGAAGTTCCGCACTCTGAATGGCTAGCAAACGTCGTGCTTGTCAAGAAAAAGGAAGTTGGACGGTGGAGAGTTTGTGTTGACTACACCGATTTCAATCTTGTGTGCCCAAAGGATAACTATCCTCTGCCCAGAATCGATCTCTTAGTGGACTCAACTGCAGGGAATGAGCTGCTAAGCTTCCTGGATGCATACTCAGGCTATAACCAGATTTTCATGCATGAAAAAGACAAGGACAAAACGGCCTTCGTCTTCGACTGAGGTGTGTACTGCTACAAGGTCATGCCATTTGGCCTCAAGAATGCGGGAGCAACGTACCAGAGACTCGTCAATCGGATGTTCAAAGATCTCATTGGCAAAACCATGGAGGTCTATGTGGATGACATCATGGTCAAAGGAGAAAAAAGAGGGGATCACATCACCAACTTGCGAGAGACCTTCATCTTGCTAAAGAAATACAAAATGAAGCTCAACACTCTGAAGTGTACTTTCGGGGTGTCAGCAGGGAAGTTCTTGGGATACCTTGTGACTCAGCGTGGGATCGAAGAAAATCCAAATCAAATCAAGGCAATACTCGAGATGAAGTCCCCATCAAGTGTGAAGGAGATTCAAAGTCTCACTGGACGAGCAGCAGCATTGAACAGGTTTCTATCCAAGTCAACTGACCGGTGTCTAGGGGTGGGCATGAATCCATTAAAATCGCTAACTGATCTGCTTCAAACCGTTATTTATTAAACGGTTTAAGTTTGACCGGATAAAAGTCAAACGGTTTGAGAATCCAAACCGTTCCGTTAGTAACAGTTTGGATTTGGATTTTAATTTTGGGAATCCGTTAAATCCAAACCGAATCGTTAAGAAATATATTAATTTTTATTAATGTTTAAATCTATTATTAATACAAAGTAAAAATAATAAAAATAAAAGGATACCCAGATATACCCATATAAGTATATGTATATTCATATAAGATTATAATAAAAAAAATTATTAAATAGTTGGTGTGTTTGATAAATCTTAGTACAGTGATAATGTTTGCAATTCAATACTTAACAAGCTAAATATATAAAATTTTGAATATTGAGTATTGATTTTTTTTTTGTATCCTTATTTTTTTTATTTCTTAACGGTTTAAAACCGTTTCGATCCAAACCGAACCGTTAGTAACGGTTTTATTTCTAATTTTAGAAAATCCAAACCGTATTGAACCGTTAAGATTTTAACGGTTTGGATTTGGATTTTGTCAATATCCGTATCGAACCGAACCGTGCCCACCCCTACCGGTGTCGACCTTTCTTCCAAGCAGTAAAAAAGGCATCCAGAGATAAGTGGGATGAAGGTTGTGAGAAAGCATTTCAAGATCTCAAGGCCTACTTGACTTCTCCACCACTGCTATCAAAACCCAAAGATAATGAGGACCTGTTCCTGTATCTGGGGGTTTCTGATGTTGCTGTAAGCTCTGCACTTATCCGGGAGGAGAATGGGATTCAGCTACCTGTGTTCTACACATCCAAAGCCCTTCTTGATGCTGAGACACGATATCCAAAATTTGAAAAACTGATTCTGGCATTACTGGTTACCACAAAGAAGGTGAGGCCATACTTTCAAGCTCATCCGGTGATCGTCATGACCGAATATCCGCTCCGTTCGTTACTTCATGCACCCAATGCATCGACACGGGTAATGAAATGGGCCATTGAGTTGAGTCAGCATGATTTGCTCTATCGTCCACGAACATCTGTCAAAGGCCAAGCCTTGGCGGATTTTGTTGTGGAGTTCACACCAGCATCACTGAAAGGAGGCAATAAGCTTGGCAACGCCCCCACGGCCGCCGACACTTCTTTGTCATGGGATAAAGGAGACAATTCCTCTTCCCTACAGCCCTCATCTTCCGATCATCTATGGAAACTCTTTGTTGATGGTTCCTCGAACCAGAAGGGGGCAGGAGCGGGGATCGTCCTTATCACTCCCGATGGCTCAATAATGGAGCAGGCAGTACAGTTCGGATACAAAGCCTCTAACAATGAAGCGGAGTATGAAGCTTTGATCTGTGGGCTCATACTTGCCAAGGAGTTGGGAGTCAAACGCCTTGCTATTCATTCGGATTCACAATTGATCACTATCCAATCGATCGGTGAATACGCTGCGCGTGATGCAAGGATGCTCAGATATAATAACAAGGTCCAGAAAATGCTTGCTTCTTTCTCGGTTTTCACTTTTCATCAACTTCCACGAGCCGAAAATACACAAGCAGATGTGTTGGCCAATCTAGCGTCATCACTTGACTTTCGTTTCAAGCGCTCAATCCCGATTGAGGATCTCGAGCGGAGGAGTATTGATATAAAGGAGATTGAAGTGAGACAAATCAGTTCATCTCCAAGCTGGCAAGATCCTTTTATCAACTATCTAAAACATGGAATATTGCCTGATGAACGGTTAGAGGCCCGCAAAGTTCAGATGAAAGCTGTGCGATACTATATCAACAAGGGTCGACTATTTCGAAAGAGTTTCACAGGACCAAACTTGTTATGCTTGAAGCATCCAGAAACGTTAAAATTCTTGGCTGAAGTCCATGAAGGACATTGTGGAAATCATTCCGGTGGAAGGTCGCTTGCTCAAAAGACGCTTAGTGCAGGATTTTACTAGCCTACTCTACGCCAGGAAGCTCTGCAATATGCTCAGAAGTGCGACAAATGTCAAAGGTTCAAGCCTAACCAATTGGCACCACCAGAAGAGTTGCATGCACAGACAAGCCCTTGGCCATTCATGCAATGGGGACTTGACATCATTGGATCACTCCCAAGCACTCCAGTCCCAAGCAAGAAGTATTTGATTGTTGTCACTGACTACTTCACTAAATGGGTGGAGGCAAAGGCCTTGGCCACCATAACTCAAGCTGATGTTCAGAAATTCATCTGGAGCCAGATTATCTGCGGATTTGGGCTCCCCAAGGTCATTCTAACTGACAATGGAACTCAGTTCACTGGCGCCATAATCAACGAGTTCTATGAATCTTGGAAGATCAAGCATTTCACTTCAACTGCATATTACCCCCAGGGTAATGGACAGGCAGAAGCTTCAAAGAAGACGATCCTTGTAACGACCCGTCCCAAATTCCATGATTAGATTAGTGACTAATCACGATTAGTGAGGTTAATCGGTGATT
Source organism: Prinsepia uniflora (assembly GCA_032719365.1). NCBI lineage: Eukaryota > Viridiplantae > Streptophyta > Magnoliopsida > Rosales > Rosaceae > Prinsepia > Prinsepia uniflora. The sequence goes on from CM064866.1 coordinate 66,144,207, forward strand.
AGTTAGGTTAAATCGGACGAACGATGCGGAATGACCGTTTTGCCCCTAGTGGTGGCAAAATGTTGACTTTTCGATCGGGCGGTCAAAGGGACTTTGACCGATGACCGTGACGTAGTTCGTGACGTCACGAGTTCATAGACAGGTGGCACGTTCAATTCCGACGTTCGTAGAAGAAGTTATGACGTTCGGAAGCCCAAGGGCATTTTGGTAATTTGGGTGAATAGGAGGTCAAAAGTTGACTTTTCGACCAGGAGGTCCGATGGCCGAGGGCCGAAGACCGTTACGTAGATAAGGACGATACGAATCTGTAGACAGGCGGCACGTCGAATTCGGACGTTCGACGGCGAAGTTACGGTTCACGGAAGTTTCCAGTTACTATTCACGACGGCACGTTTTACGAGACAAAAAGTGCAGTTTTGTCTCTAGTGGGCCCAGATATTTAATGGAGGCCCAATGGATGAGTGACACTTGTCACCCATCCACTGGCCAACCCCACCTACTCATGCACCAAACCCATCCCCGTGCATTTTCATTTCTTCATCCACACACAAACCCACCCGATCTCACCCATTTTCTCTCATTCCCGTGCAACCCAAACCCAGCCAACCATCACCCATGACCAGGCAGAGGACCAGGGAGATCGAGGGAGCCGAGGTGGCCGGCTTGGAGGCCTGAACCGCCGCCCACGGCGGCGAGAGGAGGAGAAACCCGAACGGGTACCCGGTTAGCCCATTTTGATCCATTTTTCCATTTTCGTTGTTATGGTTAGTTTTTAATGGTTTTAATGAGCCCATTAGGTTGCTAGGGACATTTTAGGAAGGTTTTGGTGGTGGTTGACGGCCGAGAAGCCGTGTAGACTGATCGGGAAAAATTGAACCGTGAGGTTCAAATTGGACCGGTCGGATTTCGTAGGTTTTAGGTAGTTTTGTTAATTGGGTTAGATAGGAAATGAAGAAATAGGAATTTAGGAATTGGAATGGATGAAATCGGACCGAAAATGAGGGAGAAGGACACCTGGACCGGTTACGCCGGTCCAAGTTGCAGGAAAAACCGGACCGGATCGGTTCAGACCGGTCTGACCGATGTAGGGGATGACTGATGACGTCATCCTGATGACGTCATCATGTCAGGGATGACGTCATCATGTCAGATCTGACAATGTCAGACTGACATGTCAGACAGTGGGCCAATGGGAGCGTGACACGTGTCACTGTCAGGGGCTGTCAGTGATGACGTCATGCTGACGTCAGCGATGATGTCAGCAGGTACTGTAGCAGGCGCGTGAAGCCCACGCGCAGCCACTTCAGGCGGCGCGTGAGGGCGCGTGGCAGGGAATCTGGGGAAGGTTCCAACATACGAAATCTTCTATTCGATATAACGAACATTTTGAGACTGGTTTCGTGTCGATCGGACACCGTCTCGATATGTTTCGGGGCATCGGAAGGTTTAGGTTCGGGATTAACAATAGTTAAAAATACGAAAAAATTACGGGGCTTTAGTGGGAGGTTAATTAAGTAGCTAGTAACCTTCTATTACGATTTGGACAGGTTTGGGAGTCCCGGTGACGGTGATCGGCTCGGGGAGCCGTATGACACGCAAATCGAGGCGGCAGCTCGGACGGTCTGTGAGTGGACCTTGTTTTCTAAATTGGTGCATGCATAAATGTTTATTATATGTTTTATTACTTGTTTGATGATGCCATGGGTGCATTTGTATGTGGTTACGTATAAGCACGTATTTCGAGGTTTCGGCCTTATACGGTGCTTATACGGGTCTGTATTTCTTTATTGATTTAAATGAACTGAATTTGGATTTCAAAATGATAAACTCGGGTATGAGACCCATTTGGTTTTGTCTCGGGCATATGACCTCAGATATCGGGCACGGTGCCCAACTGATGTCCTATGTTCGGGCACGAGACCCAGTCACTTTACGGTTTTGATTTCAGGTCAGGGAACCTTAAATGGATTCCCAGGTTCATGACGGTTTATGGGAACCGGCATGAACCCTTGTTGTGGTATCGTGGTTCATGACGGTTTATGGGAACCGGCATGAACCCTTGTTATGTTATTACGGTACATGACGGTTTATGGGAACCGGTATGTTACCTGATTATGGATATGATGGATCATGACGGTTCAGGGGAACCAGTCATGAATGTTTATGTTATGTATATATATGTTCGTCTACCTTCCTTTACTTCTATTATCTCCTCCGGGGAGGGTCGTTGGCCTGGGTGGACCCCGGAGTAGTCACGGAGCACCGACTGAGTGGAGTCACCCCCCAGTTGGGTTCCTTACTCTCAGGAAGGCTATGGTTACTATTACCTCGGGTAGGGTCAGTGGTCTGCGGACATTGACCTTGACCTCGAGATGACTCGGATTGAGACCCGGGTAGCGCGCGCGTGGCTTTGGATACCGTGACAGGATTGGTTGTGTGACTTATATATATGTATGTGATGGATATATGATATATGATATGTGGTGTGTACAGGTGTGCACAGGATTTGGGCAGTGGCCCGTATGGTCGTTTTTATTGTGGTCCTTTCGACCTTAGTTTATATCTGCTTTGGGCTTAGTCCCACATATGGTTTGTTTTGGATAAAGGGTTTTCGAATGCATGCATGCTTTTTAGTGGAGGGTACAAATGTCTTATGAAATGTTTTATAAACTTTTGTTTTGTCCACTCACAGTTTTTAATGTTTTGACTGCCCTTCAGGTTGACATCGGATGTGGACTGTAGCAGAGACCGAGATATCACATGCCTCCTCCGGATCCTGGCGTACTCTGATAGCCCGGGAGGGCAAAGGACGAAAATATCCCTTGTCTGACACTTCGTGTCAGACGGGAGCAGGGTCATTCCGCACTAATCCCGGGGGGATTGGGATGGGTCCTGTCAACGTGGTATCAGAGCGGGGTTGTCTCTATTCGAGCAACCGCGGAGCTCTTGGAGTATGTATGCTGGTCGAGGATGTGATATCTCATGGGGCTGCAGTTCGTGGTCAACCTGATTGTCGGGGTGCCGGTACGATAGTTAGTAGGATTGGCAAGCCTTGGTTCGGCACTCGATGCCGGGGTTGCCATGGTTCTGTCAGGGTTGGCAGTGTGGAACCCTACGGAAGGCTTAACATAGTATTACGTTAGAGTTTTGGATCGTGAGACGGTTAGTTGGGATCGTCTTCACGATGTCGTAGGATCGATTCCGACGACTGGTTAGGAGTTGTGGCCATTAGATGGTCAGATTATGTTGAGTTAAATGGATTTACTGCAGTTGGCAGTTAGCAACCGGATTCGAGGAATCCGAGTTGGATTGTTGGTAGGATTGGATTGACGTCTTTATGATGTCAGACCGCAGGGTCGGTCAGATTGTTGATTTTACTGCTTTTCGCAGGTGGGTTCAGGGGAACTCTAGGTGTGATCGTGGAGCCCTACCGTAGGTGTATGGTTCAGAAATGTGAGTTGACGAGTGGTTTGACTTGGACGACTATTCGGATTTGGATTCGTTAGTCGGTCTAGTCATGTTAGCTTGTGTTGGGACTGCACTTTGCAGTCAGGGTTGTACGTATCGGTTAGACCGAGTTGGTTGTCGTGCTACTTCAGTTGTGGGTTGGTGCAACTAAGGTCGCGGGTGACCTGGTAGACGACATTGGGATAGTCGAGTTGCGACTGGTTAGAGTTTGGTTGGACAGGTTACCAGGGTTGGTACTTGTCGATGGAATCCCTGAGTGGGATACAGAGTAGTTGGTACGGGCGATTGATTCCGTTGGATACGGAGTCTGGATATAGCGAGGTCTGGTAGTGAGGTCTGCACGAGTCTGTGGAAGGCACTACTACCGAGAGTGGTTGTAGCTGTGGTTGTTGGGAATCGGGGACGTTCGGGGAACGTTTTCCTTATCTCCCATGAGTTGTCAGGGTGACTGTGCCCAGAGTTGTCAGGTACGAGGGAGACAGAGTTTCTCCTATACGAGCAGAGGTACGCGATCGTCGCTCGGTATGAGCGGAGATCCAGGGTGTCAGTTTTGCACACGGCGTGTTGATACTGACACTAGTTTTGGTGATAGTGCGTGGTGCTGGTACTAGCGCTGGTACTGGTGCCGGTGATCGTGATGACGATGAGTTACGGATCGGGGTGTGACTCCGTCGAGATGGGCATATGTTCGGTATCTGTGGTTCGGGAGTGGATCACGGATAGTTAGGGTACAAGTGATTGATGTCTGGGTACGTTGTTTCCAATCTTGTTGGAACTTCGGAATCGCGAGAGGTTGCGATTGAAGTGACGAGTGGAATGCGGGTTTTCCGCATTGGTAACGGGTATGTCGAAGTCGTTTTGGGTGACTTCTCGGATTCTACCATGATTGATGATGGTAGATGACGTTGATGATATAGATGTTGTTGGTTGCCACTAGTACACTGATCGTGTATTGGTTGGTGGACCCGGGATTTGTTCTGAATCATCAGGAGGAGATGAGTATATCGAAGTTAAATGACTGAGATTTCTCATTTTCTACTTGATGGCAGACGATGTTGGATTACGTGGCGTGGTGAGTGCAGCAAGTTTTGGTTGCATTCACGTAGGATGAGTTTTGATGTCATCGTGTTGGATCGTTCTTGGTTTTCCACGGTGGAATGCCAAGGATCGATACGAGGTAATCAGTGAGAACCCACAGTCTCGGCGTGTCTCGTCGTAGACTAATCTATTTAAGATGTGGAAAGTGGTCTAGGACTTTGGTTGGCGTGACGATCCTCGATCGTGACGTCTATGGTCGGTTGACGTAGTGTTGGATCTGGATCGTGATTTGTATATCCAGATAGGTGGAGAGTTTATTACTCTTACTTGGATGTTGAGTGAAGCATGATTGGACTGAACTTCTTTTCGAGGTAAGTCCCATATGACTTATTACTCGCCTGAGTAGTTGTCCGATGAGTAGGTGTCTGACGAGGTCGGATTTTGTCTGACCTAGTGTTGTGTTGATGTTGGGATTGACTTCCCTATGAAGTCAATCGATCGTATTGTGGTAATCGGTTGAGCGGGTAACCGATAGGTTTGGTTTTGGTACGTCTCGGTAGACGTGAACGATATTTCAGGTTTTGGAATCAGATTTCTGGATGACGATTCAGGATTTGATTTTGGAACTTGAAAAAGGATTTCTAGATTTGGGTTTTGGAATCGGATTCTGGGTGACGATTCAGGATTTGATTCTAGAGCTTGACTATAGATTTTCTTTTATGGATTTGGGTTCGGAATAGTTATTCCAAATGCTAGCTACGGAATGATGATTTCGGATTCGAATTTGGACATGATTATGGATATGATTTCTGAGTTTGGATTCGGGATTTCTTACGAAATTGCGGATTCGGATTCGGATTTGGAAATAGATAATGGGTTGGAGTTTCGATTTGTCTAGATCGGACAGATGGACTCCATAATTGAAACGTGATTGACTACAACCTAGGTAGTTGTAGGCTGATTGATGGGTAGTTATATGTACCTTGTTCATTGTTCAAGGTACGACACTGGGCAGACTTGTGGTGCCTAGTGACGGTATATAGGTTATACTCGTAGTACGTTGGTGAGCGTGTTGGTAGTCGGCTTAGTTCCGATACCATTGGATTAGTTAAGGTCTTGTACGTGGACTGGACATTGGATACTGTGCATTGGGTCATGGTATTTCTAATAGGTCTAGTTACACACAGGTCGAGTGAAATGCTTGTGGTTAGTGTAACCACGAGTGTGTGTCATATCAGTTTGCGACTGACGACTGTCAAGTTGTGACAGTTTGTCGGAGGTGTCAGCATGAATCGTTGAGTGATTGGTAACTCCCAGTGGGAGCAGACGTCAGGATATCTTAGTGATTGAGTAAGGAACCGTAGAGTTGTTTATGTCAGCGAAAGGGTAGATTTGACAAGTAGGTCGATCATAGGATACTTGGGCTACTCTGATACTGACAGGTGGTGTCAGTTCGGAGCGTACGACTTCTGCTATTCGACGTGGTCGAATGTAGACGAGGCGACATGAGCGTTAGTGGTACGTCGGGCTGTAGACGAGTAAGTATTGTTCTGGTTAGTGGGTGTACTAGCGTACACGTGTTGCGCGGTAGGTCGATTTTACTTTCCACGAGGTGGATGTGGAATCAGGATAGTTGGAGTTTCGAGAACGAAACTAAATTAAGGAGGGAAGAACGGTTGGGTTTAGGTCGGATGGAATTTCGGGGACGAAATTAATTAAGGAGGGAAGGTTGTAACGACCCGTCCCAAATTCCATGATTAGATTAGTGACTAATCACGATTAGTGAGGTTAATCGGTGATTAGTTAGGTTAAATCGGACGAACGATGCGGAATGACCGTTTTGCCCCTAGTGGTGGCAAAACGTTGACTTTTCGATCGGGCGGTCAAAGGGACTTTGACCGATGACCGTGACGTAGTTCGTGACGTCACGAGTTCATAGACAGGTGACACGTTCAATTCCGACGTTCGTAGAAGAAGTTATGACGTTCGGAAGCCCAAGGGCATTTTGGTAATTTGGGTGAATAGGAGGTCAAAAGTTGACTTTTTGACCAGGAGGTCCGATGGCCGAGGGCCGAAGACCGTTACGTAGATAAGGACGATACGAATCCGTAGACAGGCGGCATGTCGAATTCGGACGTTCGACGGCGAAGTTACGGTTCACGGAAGTTTCCAATTACTATTCACGACGGCACGTTTTACGAGACAAAAAGTGCAGTTTTGTCTCTAGTGGGCCCAGAAATTTAATGGAGGCCCAATGGATGAGTGACACTTGTCACCCATCCACTGGCCAACCCCACCTACTCATGCACCAAACCCATCCCCGTGCATTTTCATTTCTTCATCCACACACAAACCCACCCGATCTCACCCATTTTCTCTCATTCCCGTGCAACCCAAACCCAGCCAACCATCACCCATGACCAGGCAGAGGACCAGGGAGATCGAGGGAGCCGAGGTGGCCGGCTTGGAGGCCTGAACCGCCGCCCACGGCGACGAGAGGAGGAGAAACCCGAACGGGTACCCGGTTAGCCCATTTTGATCCATTTTTCCATTTTCGTTGTTATGGTTAGTTTTTAATGGTTTTAATGAGTCCATTAGGTTGCTAGGGACATTTTAGGAAGGTTTTGGTGGTGGTTGACGGCCGAGAAGCCGTGTAGACTGATCGGGAAAAATTGAACCGTGAGGTTCAAATTGGACCGTGAGGTTCAAATTGGACCGGTCGGATTTCGTAGGTTTTAGGTAGTTTTGTTAATTGGGTTAGATAGGAAATGAAGAAATAGGAATTTAGGAATTGGAATGGATGAAATCGGACCGAAAATGAGGGAGAAGGACACCTGGACCGGTTACGCCGGTCCAAGTTGCAGGAAAAACCGGACCGGATCGGTTCAGACCGGTCTGACCGATGTAGGGGATGACTGATGACGTCATCCTGATGACGTCATCATGTCAGATCTGACAATGTCAGACTGACATGTCAGACAGTGGGCCAATTGGAGCGTGACACGTGTCACTGTCAGGGGCTGTCAGTGATGACGTCATGCTGACGTCAGCGATGATGTCAGCAGGTACTGTAGGAGGCGCGTGAAGCCCACGCGCAGCCACTTCAGGCGGCACGTGAGGGCGCGTGGCAGGGAATCTGGGGAAGGTTCCAACATACGAAATCTTCTATTCGATATAACGAACATTTTGAGACTGGTTTCGTGTCGATCGGACACCGTCTCGATATGTTTCGGGGCATCGGAAGGTTTAGGTTCGGGATTAAAAATAGTTAAAAATACGGAAAAATTACGGGGCTTTAGTGGGAGGTTAATTAAGTAGCTAGTAACCTTCTATTACGATTTGGACAGGTTTGGGAGTCCCGGTGACGGTGATCGGCTCGGGGAGCCGTATGGCACGCAAATCGAGGCGGCAGCTCAGACGGTCTGTGAGTGGACCTTGTTTTCTAAATTGGTGCATGCATAAATGTTTATTATATGTTTTATTACTTGTTTGATGATGCCATGGGTGCATTTGTATGTGGTTACGTATAAGCACGTATTTCGAGGTTTCGGCCTTATACGGTGCTTATACGGGTCTGTATTTCTTTATTGATTTAAATGAACTGAATTTGGATTTCAAAATGATAAACTCGGGTATGAGACCCATTTGGTTTTGTCTCGGGCATATGACCTCAGATATCGGGCACGGTGCCCAACTGATGTCCTATGTTCGGGCACGAGACCCAGTCACTTTACGGTTTTGATTTCAGGTCAGGGAACCTTAAATGGATTCCCAGGTTCATGACGGTTTATGGGAACCGGCATGAACCCTTGTTGTGGTATCGTGGTTCATGACGGTTTATGGGAACCGGCATGAACCCTTGTTATGTTATTAAGGTACATGACGGTTTATGGGAACCGGCATGTTACCTGATTATGGATATGATGGATCATGACGGTTCAGGGGAACCGGTCATGAATGTTTATGTTATGTATATATATGTTCGTCTACCTTCCTTTACTTCTATTATCTCCTCCGGGGAGAGTCGTTGGCCTGGGTGGACCCCGGAGTAGTCACGGAGCACCGACTGAGTGGAGTCACCCCCCAGTTGGGTTCCTTACTCTCAGGAAGGCTATGGTTACTATTACCTCGGGTAGGGTCAGTGGTCTGCGGACATTGACCTTGACCTCGAGATGACTCGGATTGAGACCCGGGTAGCGCGCGCGTGGCTTTGGATACCGTGACAGGATTAGTTGTGTGACTTATATATATGTATGTGATGGATATATGATATATGATATGTGGTGTGTACAGGTGTGCACAGGATTTGGGCAGTGGCCCGTATGGTCGTTTTTATTGTGGTCCTTTCGACCTTAGTTTATATCTGCTTTGGGCTTAGTCCCACATATGGTTTGTTTTGGATAAAGGGTTTTCGAATGCATGCATGCTTTTTAGTGGAGGGTACAAATGTCTTATGAAATGTTTTATAAACTTTTGTTTTGTCCACTCACAGTTTTTAATGTTTTGACTGCCCTTCAGGTTGACATCGGATGTGGACTGTAGCAAAGACCGAGATATCACATGCCTCCTCCGGATCCTGGCGTACTCTGATAGCCCGGGAGGGCAAAGGACGAAAATATCCCTTGTCTGACACTTCGTGTCAGACGGGAGCAGGGTCATTCCGCACTAATCCCGGGGGGATTGGGATGGGTCCTGTCAATCCTTGACTGTATCAAGAAGCGACTCGATGATAAGAAAGGCTTGTGGGAGGAAGAGTTGGATGGCACGCTCTGGGCATACCGTACCACTCCGCGTCGTGCAACAGGAGAGTCTTCATTCACCCTCGCATACGGCACTAACGCAGTCATTCCTCCATATGTTGTTGTCCCAGCACCCTTTACCGAGCTCGATGATCCAGTAGTCAACTCCATCGCTCTAAGAACTTCACTTGATCTTAGCGAGGAATTAAGAGAGCAAGTGGTGAAGCGCATCTCCAGCTACCAGCAGCAAGTGAGAAGCTCCTACAACAAAAAGGCCCGACTCCGACACTTTCTCCCAGGTGACCTTGTTCTCAAGAAAAAGTTTACGACATCCAATCGTCCAGGGTCTTAAAAACTCAAGTCCCCATGGGAAGGACCCTACCGAATCTACCAAGTAGGCGAAAAAGGAAGCTATACCCTGGAGACAATGGACGGAAAGTTAGTGAGTGGTTCCATGAACGCTCATCACCTCCGAAAATATTATGTATAATGCAAACTAGAGCTCAAAGTTAAGCTAGTCATTGTTTGGTGCCAAATAAAGACTTTATTCCCTCGGGGAGAATCCAAGGCCTTCTTCCAAGGAGCACCCAACCTTCCTCCGGGAAGCATCCAAAGCCTTCCACTAGGAAGCACACAAAGCCTTCCACCAGGAAGCACACAAAGCCTTCCTCCAGGAAGCACCTCAAGCCTTCCTCTCAGGAAGCACCCCAAGCCTTCATCTTAGGAAGCACCCTAAGCCTTCCTCTTGGAAGCGCCCTAAGTCTTCTTCATTGAAGCACTTCAAGCCTTCTCCTAAGAAGCACAAGCCCTTTCCTGAAGGCAACAAACCAAAGACTTAATCATCTAAATGTCGCAAGTTATTTAGAACTCACTGTTGTACACCCATGGTTGCAGTAGAGGCATATGAATGAGCTCATACCAATACATTGGCAAGAATTTGAAAGTGTTCGCTTCGACACATAGCATAAAAAACAAAGTTAACACTCGTGTTTCAACAATTCAGCTTAAGTAATTTTTCTTATTCATTTGGAAGGTGTTTGGCAAATCACATCTCAATTGCTCACACCAGTTGTTCAATGCAAAAATGAAAAAGCACTAGCCAACATACACATGCAAAGGAACTATGGAGGAAAGTCTTCAAATCCCATTGTTTTTCTAAACTCTTCCCACTCTTCTGCTGAAAGTAGGGAAGCGTCGTTAAACAATGAATCAGCAGTCTCAAGGGCAGCTTCCTTCCCGGTCCCGGTCTCAGGCTCTGGGTCAGGTACCGGAATAGGCTCAAACTCTTGCTCCAGCTCTCGTTCCCGCTCTTTGGTGGTGACCCCGCTGTAACTTACCATGTCCAACTTTTGTGCCTCAGTGGGTTTTTGGCACAAAGTTGTGGGGGCATGCGGTGACAGTAAGTGGTCGTGTCCCGGGAGCCTTCCAGCCTTCGGACTCTGGATCTCCACCTCCAAAAGTCTGATTGTTTCTTCTGAGTCCTGTAAATTTCGGTGCAGCAAAGTGAGCTCGTCTCGAATGATATCTCGCTCCTTTTCTATCAGCATCGTCTCTGCACGGCTCGTCTCCAGCTCACCCACTTTGCGGAACAGAATTTTGACTATCCTTTGCTAAGATGGGGGCGCCTATCACATCAGGAGTCTTGGATGACGATCGTGTCTCCCCCACTATTCGATCTGGGCCTTCATCTCTCAACTCTTGATGAGCCGGGTAGTGGGAGGTAGGAATCACCTTCAGCTTCTTAAGTTGTTTGGATGCACCCTCACAGGGACCGTCTGAAGTTTTACGCTTGCTAGTTGACTCTGCAAGACTAGAACGGTCGGGCTTGGAAGGAAGCTGCTCACCATGCTTTTTCTCCAAAGAGCCAATGGGTCCTTGCTTGTTGTTCTTCTTCTTGATAACGGGCTTTTTCAACCGCAGTGGAGCGCTCAACCACTCCTTGATTAGGATGTCCGAAGGCCTCCCGCCATTCATATCTCTAAGTGGAGAGAGTAGCCAGCTCACGTCTCGGAACTCTGGAGGAATTTTCAGGGCCATGTCAATCTTTTTGAGATCAGGATGACCTCTAAACCCGCTGTACAGCTCGTCAAACGTGCGGAAGTGCGAGGAAATCCTCAAGTCCGGGGAGGTGTGTTTGTCCCATGCACCACCAACTTCGATGCAGTTGAATCTGTACGTGTTGTCATCGAACTCCGTCCTAAAAAATAGCTCCACTCTGGGTACGACTCGAGAAAGCCGACCGCCGGTAATTCCATTGTGCGACACGGAATAGTAATTCCAGAATTCATCTTCAGTGAGTCCCAGGCCAAAAAACTTGTTCAGCTTCTCAAAGCACATGATGTGTCGATAAGCATCAACATCCAGTTGAGCAGGGCTGCATCCCATCCGGCCAATAATCTCGAAGAAGAACTTCGAGAACGGGAACTTGAAACCCCATCCAATAATCAAAGGGTGGAATTTAGTCCACCGACCGCCGATAGGGTTTTTTCCTCTTCCATGCTTAAGAGCCTTCATGGAAGAACATTTGTCGCCAAGCTCCACAAAAAAGTCGTATAGAAAGGCAATTTGATTGCGAGCCTTCCACTCCTTGAAATCTTCAGGCTTCTCAAACTCCATATCTTTCTCTCGGAATGGACTTAGGCTACGAGAACCGCCACGCTCCCACAAAGCGAGTTTGATGGGTCTCTCGGCACCTTGACGGATAGCAAACATATTTTTGGTACTAGCAAGAGTCACAGTAAATGTGTGCCAGCCTACCAATGCTCACTAGTCATGTCTGCAGGTGCACTCAGTCACCTCCAAATCCCCGTCGACTATTCAGCCAATCTCCGCCCACCAAGTGGCGCCAGTTGTACACACGCTCCTACAAAGCTTCTAAACACCTTCTACGGACTCTAGACGCGTAGTAAGCATATTTGTGGTACTAGCAAAAGTCACATTGAATGTGAGCTAGCCTACCAATGCTCGCACGCACCGTCCAAACCGCTTGTTTTCCAAGCTGCACGCGTTTCTGTAATTTCCGACGCTTTCCAGGAATCTCGAATCCTATCCAAAAACATCATGAAGGGTCAATAATGACTCTATGAATATCATATCAATTTCCCACAATTTTCCGGGAATTAAATATTAATTTAAAACATAAACTAAACATTCGGACCCTCGAAATAATATGGAAACGGTGTCCGATTTCCTCGAAATCAATGCCAAAATATTCGTTACATTAAATGGGGAAAAAGTCATGTTGAACTCACCTTGGAATTGGAGCCAACTCGCCCTCACGCGATGCGGTGAGTGGCTGCGCGTGAAACCCACGCGCCTGCTACAGTGTCGTCGTCCTCACCCGTTTGTCTGTAAAACGGGTCCTGCAACCCGCGTGTTATCCCGACTCGTTTCCCATCAATTCGACATCCAATCCTTCAATTGAACATTCAAATAGCTTCGGTGTAAGTCGAATTATAGTTCTGTAAGTTCAATTAGACGATGTCTTACCTTAAATCACACGATTCGAAGATGAACTTCGAAGAACACCTGTGCATTGTTCAACCTTCGAAATTCATCAATCTCAACAGATTTCCTTCAATTGATCCACCCAGAAGCTTAAATGGACTAAGTTAAACTCATTCCCCACTTCAATTGCATCGTTTGATCTCTCCACGATCACGACTCAACCTCGAATTTTGCTTACTGTCGTCTTGACCGTTCAGAGCCAATTGGGCATCAATTTGCTTTGTTCTTTCGATGATTCTGATCATGGCAATCCCAGAAAGCTCAAAGTGAGCTCAATTTTTATCGTCAGGGCTCATAGCTTCAATTTCGAATTTCCCCCCAAAATTCCAAAATTTTCGATTCTGGTTTCACTTCTCACTCTCTGTCTCCGTGTTTTCCCTCAGCTAAATCAGTCTCTTCAAACACTCAATTTCTCACTCTCAAGAACAGTCTCACCCTTTTTTGTTCACAATTTGAAGGTAATAGAAGAAGAAGAAGAAGATTAATGGTGTTTAAGAAGGATTAGAGATAATTAGAAAATGATAAAACATGATGGTGATGTTTCCCATGAAACATGGAGCAGATTTTGGGGTCCTTAAATCAAGGGATGGGTGACACTTGTCACTCATCCAAGTGTTCACAATCAATGATCACTATTCACAATTTAATATTATTTTAATCGAAATTCTGGTTTGTTCGGTTAATCGATTTCGTTCCCGTGACCACAACTTCGTCGTCGAATCTCCGATTTCGGCATGCCGCCTGTCTATGGATTCGTATCAACTCGACCTACGTAACGGTCTTTGGCCCTCGTCCATTGGACCTCTCAGGTCAAAAGTCAACATTTTGCCCTTACCTTTCAAAATTACCAAATTACCCCTCGACTTCCGAACGTCATAACTTCTTCCTCGAATGTCGGAATCGAACGTGCCACCTGTCTATGAACTCGTGATGTCTCAAACTACGTCACAGTCATCGACCAATGTCCATTTGACCGTCTGAACTAAAATTTAATATTTTACCCACGCCTAGGGGCAAAACGGTCATTTTGCACATTTCGTCCGATTCACTCCACTAATCCCAGATTAGTCATTCTAAACCATAATTAATTAATATTTCATCCCGATACTCGGGACGGGTCGTTACACCTCGCCTTCGCTGACCAATAACTTTCGCATCCGACCTCCGATTGACGCATACCGCCTGTCTGCGGATTCAGCGCCTCGAGACCTACTCAGTAGTCTCTTCGGAAAGCCCAAAAAGTGTTCTAATAAAAAAAATCGACTTTTGGCCCTTATAACTAGGGGCAAAATCGTCAAATAAACACTGACTCGATTCTTGAACCCAACAGTAACCAGTAAACCCGGTAATATAAGATTCCAAACAATGTACATCTCTTCGGATTCCCTGAATTCCGAATTGATGAGGGGGCATTTGTGGAACCCAAAATCATCCGAAAATTATGGAGCTGCCACGTGGCCGTAATTCCCAAAAATGACCAAATTGTCCCTAGCAATAACGCTGGTCATTTGAAAACACCCGCACATTAAATAATCTATTTACCAGTTAAATACGTTATTTGATCGGGTTAAAATCTCCGTAATATTAATATTCTCCCCGAGAGTTAATTGTCATTATTCTTAATAATGGATAATTAATATTAATATTAAAATACAATAATTGTCATTACTATCATGATGAGCCATCATTACAATTATTAAATAATATATTTAATTAATAATATATTATTTATTAATTAAAAATTCAACCGACCAATCAGAACGCTCCAAGGCTCCCAAGATTTTCCTATAAATAGCGAAGCACATTTCATTTCCAAGGTACGTTGATTCTTCGCTTCGAAGTATATCCTTTACCTCTCTCAAAGCTAACTTAAGCATCGGAGTGTTCTTGGTCGAACAACCCCCAGGGTAAATCGATCGAGGCAACGATAGCTAATTGTTTGTTGTTTGCAGGAATTGTGAGGACTTTTCGCGGCGGGTTCAATCTTTGATTCAACAACGCTAATATCAGGAGATTTATAATCTTTTTTCTCATTTGATATATGGAAAGCATATAGCTATCCCTAGTATGGCCAAAATATCCCCTACTCAATTTTTTGATACCTACTCTAAAAGACCCTAATCGAAAGGTAATATCCAACGTAAATTACCGAATTAATAGAAGTTAAGTTATAAGCCAATGATCAATCTCTCTTTAAGTCTTTCACCTTGATTTGTTGATTACAGATTTGAACCACAAACTTGGTTGCAAAGAGAAAGAGGTTGAAGTAACTCCATGACCTTTTTTCCATTCCTAGTCGACAAACCTTTTAGATTCACACATATTGTCATCAGTATTCCTGTTCATAGTATGCTCACAAATGGTGTTTGAATTCAACTTCAAATGTATGTGCTGTTTTCAATTATTTTTGTTTTTTAAATGCATGCTCCTTTCAGTTATCTAAAATAAAAAGATCAAGAAACTTCACGTTCTCAATCTATATTTTAAATAGGCAAGTACGTATCACATGTTTAATAAACTACCTGATTATAATTAAATTATTCCATTAATTTACACCAAAGACCAAAGATCGATAGGTGTTGATATCATATCGACCGACCACACTCATAAAGACCAAAAACCATAATTGTTGATCAGCAGCTAGGCACTCGGCCACCAACCAGCCGACACCGCACCAGCTAGCACTTAAGCAGGTTCAGGAATATCCTAAAAGTATAAGACCATGCTAATCGGTACCCCCGCTCGGTACCTTTGGTTGGCACCTTTGGTACAACTTTCTTAAAAATGTTAATAATAGCTCCCTGACACGCCAAGAGGTCTATTGCCACCTGATCTCCATCTCGGATTTCCGAGAACGTGACAACATCTCCTTAGGTGGCTTAAACCTCACACTATTAAGGTTCGACTACCATATTCATTACCATTGGTTCAACTACCACATTCATTACCATTGGTTCAACTACCACATTCATTACCATTATAAATACAAGTCAAAGTTGTCTTATAAAGGTAATTCAACTCACAAACTACACTCCCTCCTTGCCTCTAAGCTGCCCATTTTCCTACAGACTTCCATCTCCCTTACTGACCAAAGCATCAGAGTCTTTATGCATGTCACTCAGTCATCATAGAAGAGAGCATACCAACAGGTAGCAAAGTCACATCCCGTTAGATCCATTTTCGGATCAAACATTTGGTGCCATTTATGGGAATTTGGAGTAAGTACTCTTATTAGCATACATACCATTGTCCCATCTTCTTGCCAATCACAATGTCAGCTGAGTAATTTCAAAGTAAGTACTCTTAATAGTGTCGTTGCCTTATCACCGTGGTTTTATGTAATAGGCAACGCAATTTCAAAGTTGTTGTGAAATCTAAACGCAAGGACATTACAAGTCGTTGTCTATCGTCATAAGGAACAACCGCTCAGGTTGTTATCAAACAGAAAGGCAAGGCAATCACAAGCCGTTGCCTATCGTTATAGGGAACAACCGCTCAGGTTGTTGCAAAACAAAAAGGCAAGGCAAATACAAGTCGTTGTCTATATTCTTAGGCAAGAACCGACAAGATTGTTGCTCATAATATTTAACAACACATATGTAAGTTGTTTCGAATCAGAAATGCAAGCCAAAAATGAGGCGTTGCCTTCGTACATTGGCAATGACCTTCGAAGTTGTGGGTAGTACTCTTTGCCAACTTCCTTGACAGGAATTGTCCCAATCCCTCGGGATTATCGTGGGACGTGCCTAGTCCCGTCTGACACCGTGTTTCAGACCAGAGATAATTTGTCACCCGCTCGGGGTCCATCAGAGTACGCCAGGATCGGTGGTGACATGTGATGTCTCGATCTCTACTATTGCCCGCATCCACTATCAACCTGAAGGGTACTAAAATTATAAAAGCTGTGAGTGGACAAAACAACAATTTATTAAAAATCATTTATATCAAAAATACATTTATACCCTTCACGTAAAGACATGCATGCATCATAAAACAGTTATTTCAAATACTTTCTGGGAAGCAAGACATATTGCTTCCTAAATCAAAACATAATGAAAAATGCTTCTTAATCGAAGCCAGTATCTTGGTAGGGTATCAGCCCAAAACCAGATTATGGAAAACAAGTACGGGTCTTAGCCCAAACAGAAAACACAAGTAGAACCTCGGCCAACCATAGAAAACATATTAACTCATCCCAATGTCAGTCAAGATTCTAATCCTAGCACATGTGCAAATAGTTCAGGACTGCTCATAATCGACGAACAGCTGTGAACACATCACTCGCTGCGGCCGTCTCTAGATCATCGCAAACACATCGCTGATCGATCTCAGAGGAAACCATAAGCACTCCTAAGTCGAGCCTCCCTCAGTCATTACTTCCCGCGGTTTCTCGACAACAGGCAGTGCATCGTGACCTCTTCGGAAGGAACACATTTGCAGTCTGGAGGCGAGCATCACCATCATCAATAGGGCCTCAAGCACGGAACATTGCCAAATGGTTAACAGCCCGAAAACTAGTGTCCTATGGCACTTCATATCCCAGGATTTATCGAATCCTATCAAATCCACAACTGGGTCTCATGCCCGAAATATCTTTCGTAAAACTCATAACTGGGTCACTGCTCGACTTATCTCACGTTTGACCATACTCTAAGTCGAACCTCAAATCAACTAGGTCATATGCCCGAAAGATATTTCCAAAGCTGAAAGCCATTTCTCATTTCTAAAACACTTTCAAATCATCTTTCAATTGGGACTCGTGCCTGGATCTCGATTTCACGCATCTCCGTGAAATCCTCCAAAATTGTAAATCAGTTCTTCGATTTCACGTCTCTCTGTGAAACCTTTGAAATCACATAAAACACAAGCACGTAATACTCTCGGTCGTAGACCAAAACATCATATAAAATAGAAATCTCGAACTACATGCAATAACGCATTTTCCTCCGAAAATGCCAAACAATTCATATTTAAATCACATGCACTCATGGCATCTCACAAGATGTTCATATACACATATAAAACATTTATGCATGCATCATATTCATAAAAAAAAAAGTCAACTCATAGACCGTCCATGTTGCGACTCGTTATGCGTTCCATAAGCCTCTCAAGGCTAATCCGACCTCTCCGGGTCACCCAAACCTGTCCAAAACAAACTCAAAGTTCACAACCAACCTAGAAAAGTCCATAACAAGAACACTAAATATTCTCGGAAAACTCAATGTGTCTCGGACACGCTTCCCTAGGCTTTAAACCTCAATTTGACCAACCTAACGATCTACTCGAAACCACCACCATTGGATTCGTATCATCGAAACCCTTAAAATGGTTCTAGTCCCCCTTGACCACGTGAGCCCATGTGCTCTTCAAAAGTGGCTGGTCAACAACATTGACCAAAAAGTTAACGCTGACGTCAGTAGTCAACGGCCAAAGTCAACGCTGACATCATTACTTACACCTGTCAGTCTGACATGTTAGACCAAACATGATGACGTCATCGATGACATCATCAACACCCATGTCCTATGTCTGGGTTGACCCAGGTCATGCAGACCCACGGACCTGACCCTATCCGTTCTTTCAGCTCTGACCACCATTTTCATTGTGATCATCCAATCAACCCTAATCGATCTATGGCTTCAATAACACTTAAAACGGGCTAGGATTACTTGTTCGAATCGACGAATAGTGGCACTAATTTTTCCCCGTCTATAGCCCTCGATTTCGGCCACTCCTACCTTGAAAACCAGCCCATTTAACTCGTCTCAATCCCTAGAACCTGTTACGATCAACCAAAACCATCAACAACGTCCAAAATTCCATTTTCAATTTTTGAACTAAAACTGGGTTTTGGGTTTACCTTTTCTCGTGACTCCACCGCCGACCACGACGATTTTGCCACCTCATAACTATCATCGTCTCCCCTTCAGCCTCACTTTTAATCTCACAAGGGTCCACAAGAAGATGATGGGATAAGAATGGATTGAAATGAGGAAGGTTTTGTTTTGGTTCGAATGAAACAGAGAAGGGGTGGGTGCATGTATGTGGGGTGATAGGCAATAGATGAGTGACACTTGTCACTCATCCATTGGGCCTGGAAAAATATCTCGGGCCCACTCAAGATAAAAGTCCACTCGTCTCGTAAAATGTGTAATAGTACCTTGAAACTTCTATGAATCGTAACTTTCCTGTCGAATGTCTGATTTTGACGTGCCACCTGTCTACGAACTCGTATCGACTCGATCTACGTAACGGTCCTTGGTCCTCATGCACTGGACCTCCCGGGTAAAAAGTTAACTTTTTGCCCTCGTATAGGGGCGAAATTATTATTTTGCCATGAACGTCCAATGATCCTCGGCTAATTCCTAATTAGCCTCACTAATCCTCAATTTCATCTTAATTAATCCCAAAAATTTGGGACGGTTGTTACATTCCTTATCTTTGTTTAAGGGAAAAGGATCCAATTAATATCATTATAGTGTGTTGATGCACAAAATGTGTCAACTTAGTGAGCGAATGGTGCTTGCCCATGTGTTCTTAAACATACCGGTAAAAGAAGGAAACCGGTTGGTCGGTCAGAGTATAGGCATTTGTGTGGTACCAGCCCAAAAGTACTCGTACGCCCAAGTTAGTGGTCGGTATGAGGTGTAAGGAGTGTGGTGAATAATATATTTTAAAGTAATAGTGAATAGTCAAAAGTCTTTTACCTTTACAGAACAGATGTACCTATTTTGTATGAGTGTGATGTGTGTAATAAATATATTCTTTCGATGTGGGACAAATGTCAGTTATTGTGGGACCGACACGTGGAAGGTGGGGGTCTGTCCATGTGTGGGCGTTGGCCAAGCCCTACTAAGGTTTTCTTATTTGAATGGGCATGGGCCCTTGGGCTTGTGGAGGTGTGTTGGGCAGAGGTACTGGGCCTTCGGGTCGGTCTGAGCCAACGGGGTGTTTGACAGAAGGACATGCCTCCTGGTTTTGATTGAAAGGCTGGGCTTCTTAGTGGGTCTGGGCCGATATTATATCAACAGAAGTCCCCTAAGTTTGTGACCAAGGTGGAATTTCTCGGTTGGGGATATGTAAATAAAGTGTCCCAGACCGGGAGTGGGAGTATGTTTCCAGTCCCCCAAGCGAGGGAGTGTACTGAGCGTAATGTGTGGTCGATATGGAGGTAGAGGGGAGAGCGGTCGGTGAGATGTGATGGAAGGTGGTTATGGTAAGACCTGCGGGTTCGAGCCAGTTAATGTTGGCGTGGAAGACAAGGAGCCATCCTTGCTGTGGAGGTTGGTTGGTGCGACCCTTGGGTCGCACGACTACTAGGTGTCTGTGGTTCATGCAAGGACATGTATGGCCTGTGGTGGACAACTGGCGTGGTAATAATTGCCACGGGAACCAAGGTGACCCTTTAGCTGCCGACCTCACCTTATAAATAGCAGGTAAAAAATGTTCCATCCTTTTTCACTTTCACATTGTTGCTTAGGTGAAACTGCTTTGTGTTTTTAGCGGATTTCCGGTGAGATTTTGTGGTGGAGTTAATAGTGGGGCGATTTTCGGGGAAGACGACTGCCGCGTAATAACCAGGTTTGAACTCGTTTTCCTCGCTTTATCGATTAAAATATTTTTTTGAATGAACTGGGGATGAACTAGGGGGTTAGACATTGGTTCGATCTGAGGAGCATTGGGATCAGTGACCAAGGGTTGTATTTTCTTTCGTAGGTTGTTCTGATGTCCAACCGAGATAACGAATCCAACAAAGTGTAAAACTCCGATGAGGGGGATCGGCAGAGCTCGGCGATGAAAAGGAGCATGTCGGTGGAGGTAACATTGATCGCTCCAGCTGCAAAGAAACCCCGTCGAGGAGATCAGACCGTGGTGTTGACGTCTGGTTAGTCCAAGAGCGCGGAAGAGACCGCTCTGTCAAGCAAGAAGTCCCGTAGTGTGAGAGCTGCTTGGGCGACCCAGGGTTGGAAGGTTGGGTTGGTTACCCTGATTGGTGTGTTGGCCGAAGAGGAGCCGGAGGAAGAGATACCGACCGCGGTCCCTATCGACATGGTCTTGTGGTTGATCAATGCATTTGAGAGTAAAGAGATAGAGGTGACTATCAAGAAACTTCAGCCGACGTGGGAGGTACCGCTGGACGTGGAGCTTAAGGTGGTTGGTCCTATCGAGCTATCAAGTGAGCCACCTGAGGGGTTCGCCATGTATTACACCGAACTGTTTGGGCATTGGGTCAGGTTCCCCTTGCACTTGTGGCTAAGAAGAATGGTCTGAGGGTTAAGGTGGCACTCGGTTAGCTGAATTGGAATGTATGGATTATCTTGGTCAGCCTTTATGCAGCGTTTGTCAAAGTCAAAGAAAAGCCACCGACCTATGCCCAAGTGGTTCATCTGTACGAGTTTGCCCAGTAGTGGCAGAGTACAGGCTGGGTACACACTCGATGTGGGTATAAGATGACTCAGGGGGAGTTCATATATGGGCCTCTGTCCTCCCAGAAGACATGCAAGAACAAGTTTGTGTTTGTTGGAGGGAAGTGGGGAGGAAGAGGCATTTCCTCCGCGTTTCAAGATCTGAGCCTCGAGGGTTGGTCCTTGATAGCTGTCTATGTGTTTCTTTTTTCTGTCCTAGTTTGTACACAGTTGGACAGATTTATTTATGTTTGTCCAGGTACTCTCCCCGAGGCGGTTGCTACTGAGCAAGAGCAGAAGGCTTGTGAGCGGGTCAGGAGGATTTGTAGTCCACCTTGGCGCCATCAGGACGTTCTTCGGGTGCCCCAAGTTCTGCATGAAGTCGGTCTGATTCCCAACCTCGGTAAGTGATACTTGTGTTTATTTTTGTTATTTTTTTTTTGTTATTTTTTTTGTGTTGGTCGATGCGCTGATACTTGTCCTTCATTTTGCAAGTCATCCCTAAAGACGTGAATAAACGCATAGACTGAGTGGCACATGAGGCTCACGTGCTGCCGGAGTAAAAGATAACCAAGTCCTTCAAGCAAGGGAAAAGTTCTGGGTCGATCAGGACTCCCTCCACCAAAACGGTCGGAGAGAAGAATAAGCAGGCGCCGAGTGCTGGCTCGGGCTCTCAGAAATCGTCCACCCTTAATCCGAGGGTGATCGAGAGGTTGAGGCGATTGCTGGGCCTCAGTAAGAAGAGCAAATCGGGTAAGAAGAGCAAATCGAGTAAGAAGACGCCATCTGGGGTAAAAACTATGTCATTCACAATCACCTCTCAGCAGACCACCCCTGGACCCAAGTCGTTTGAAAGGGAGTCAACCAAGGCTGCTCTGTCCTCCGAGCCCACCACCGTCGTACCTGAATCGATCGGTGGGGCAACCGCCCCCGTTTTCAATATGGACAGTGGAAGTACTAGAGTCCCCGAGCCAACAGATCAGGTTAAAGGGCTGATCGGTATCGATGTGACCGAGGATGAAGTCGAGCAGGAGAGGTAGGCCTGGAATTTCGTCTTAAAGTCTATCGAGGAGGCGAGGATTCGTGCTGGTGTCCCAGACTTCACCGGTATGTTCTTTTGAGACCCGCCGTTCACGATTCGGGACGTTTCTTATCCGTCTTTGTTGTTCCCTATCCAGCCATTTCCTCGGCCCTATGCTTACCAGTTAGAGGTGTCCCCACACATTTTCAAGCCATCGTTCTCGATTTCCGTGTCGGTGCCTCGTCTTCAGCCGTCCTCTCTGCCTCAGCCATCCTCCTAGCAGTCCCCAACAATTACTCGCCACCATGCTGGTTGGCGTGAGGATACGATGGCTGACCACAGGGTGGTCGGTTTGGAAGGGTTAGACAAGCTGGATGCCAAGTGAGAGGACGTCTCGGTGGCAGTCCACGAGAAACTGCTACCAATCACCAATGACATGGCGAGCGGTGCCATGATGGAGCTGTCTGAGCTGAACGAGCTTCCCAAAGACTTCATGCCCTAGCGGATGTCAAAGTCCCTCCTTGTCGCCTCACACGTAAGCGCTCTGTTCATTTTATACTTGTGAATTTTTGTATCTCTGTTGAATATATTGCTAACTTCTAGTCTGTCGTTATAGTCCCTCGATAAGATGTTCATTAATTACCCCCACGCTCTGAGGCGGGTGGCTACTATTGACAAGGAGAAGGCCAAGCTTAAAGAGCAGTCGGTTGCCCTAGCTCGACGGTCTCAGAAGCCTGAGCTGGCTCTTAAGGCAAAAATTGAGTTAGAGCGAAAGCTTCAGACCCAGGAGCAGCAGCTGGACTAGCAGAAAGGCCAGCTCAACATGTATGTTGAGGAGGTTAATGCCACTCAGTCGGTAACTGAGGAGGCCGACCGACTTAAGGCTGAGCTAGAGCAAGTCAAGGGGGAGAGGGACCAAAAGAGTCTGGAGGTTGAGCAAGCGAAGGCTAAGGTCGAGCGGCGGGTGACCGAGGTCGGCCAGACCCATATTGAGCTGGTGCGCCAGAAGGTAGAGACCGAGCGCCTGCAAGTGAAGGAAAAGAGTTTGAGGGGAGAGGCCGAGTGTAAGAGGGTTCAAGTTGACCGGTATAAGGAAGGGGTTGAGGGGCTCAAGGTCGTGGCAATGGACCGAAAGGTTGAACTGCAGGTCTTCCAAGCCAAACTCTCATATGCCCCACCTGAGGCGGTGGAGGAGTTCCACAGGTCCCCAGAGTTTGTGCGTCGGCAAGACGACTATGCTGGGGAGGCCGAGATGGAAATTTACAAGAACATATTTTAGGCCTACCCCGACTTCGACTGCGACACCACACCACTTGGCTTCCAGATGACTCCAGACGACCTGTCGAGGAGTGGTCACGCTGAGAGCGAAGGTGAAGAGGAGGATGAAGAAGTTGTGAAACCCGACCAGACCCCCTCTACTGATGTTGGACCGACCGACCCTCTGGTGGCCTGAGCTTGGTTTTTATTTTTTGTATCCCACCTGCATGTCGGTGTAATGTAGGACTTTCATTTTCATTTTCTTTATCTTGTAAAATTTGGTAGACTCACATGTTTTTGTTTTGAAAAAATCTTTCGAAGTGTTGATTGTCCCAACTGTTGATCGGTGTGTTGCAAGTACCTTGATGTGATGAATGTATGCTCGCATTAGGCGGCCCGGGACGTGTTGATCCAACCATAATCTGTGCACTTAGGTAGATGTATGTTTATGTGGTCTGACCTGCTTGCATGTATCTAGATAGGTGTATGTATAATGAGACTGACCGAATGGGTGTTCGGTCTGCATGTTGTATGCCCTTGTAGACTGACCGGGTATGTGTTCGATCAACGTGTTTTACACAGAAAAATTTATTGTATGCCAGTGTGTCTATAAGGTAGTCGCAGCTCGGTGTGTTTGAGCTTATGCCTTAGGAAAGCGTTCCCAATGTGTAGGCGTCTGCCTCTGTTGTCGACTTGCACAAACCTCATGAGTGTCGGAACTCGAAGTGTCCCTCAATCCCCCAAGTTCTCAAATGAGGTAGGTCTCCAATGAGGGAACGAAGGTGAAAATTTTGCAAGTGTGGAACTTGTAATGATTTCGTGACGGGTCAGAGTGGTGAGAGGCTGTGTTGTGAGTGTACGTGTGCTCGACCTGTTCATCTGTGAGCCAACCGACCGTTGTGTGAAGTGATGGTCAGCCGGTTTGGGCCAGTTGACTAAGTTGTCGAGGGCATGTCCGTTTGGAGGGACGTGTTTTGCATTAGTCGACCGGTGTGCATTGCGGAATGCTGTCAGTTCCCTTGTACCATGTGGAATTTTGGTACTAAATGTTAAAGTGTGTCCTCAGTGTTAATGTGTTAGAGGCGAGCTTGGTAATGTGTTAGAAGGGCCTTCCTAGTTTGGGTCGAGGGTGCCCATTGATCGGTCTCTGGTTGCCAGGCTGACTTTTCTGAGTACCCAGTCCCCCACCTAAAAAGTGCGTGGTCGGACTCTGGTGTCATGATACTGGTAGAGCCATTACTTGTGGGCAACATTTCGAAGGCGGGCCTTCGCTCGGTGCTCCTCGATTAAGTCCCAACTCAGTGTCATCTGATTGTCATTCTGGTTGGTGTCGTAGGTTAGGAACCGGTATGATTCTCCATCGACTTCTGTTGGGACGACGACTTCTGTACCAAACTCTAAGGAGAAAGGGGTCTCATTGGTAGCCGTTCGGTATGACTAGAGTGTGCTTGGTAAGATGTCTACCCATATTCCTTTGGCTTCACCAGGATGGGTCTTCAAGGTATGTTTAATGATTTTGGTCACGAACTTGACCTGGTCGTTGGACTGGGGGAGAGCTGGGGAAGCAAAGCACAAGTTGATGTCGTGCCGAGCGTAAAAAGCTCTGAAGCAGGCGTTGTCGAACTGCTTCCCGTTGTCAGTGATGATCGTGTGCGGGAGGTTGAATTGGCAGATAATGTTCTAGAATATGAAAGTTTCGATCTGAGCAGTGGTGATGGAGGCGAGGGCCTTGGCTTCGACCAATTTGGTGAAGTAGTCAACTGCGAAGGACGCATACTCAATCTGTCCTTTGCGTGTCGGCATCTTGCCGATTAGATCGAGTCCTCACTGGGCGAAGGGCCATGGGTTGAGCATACGTGTCAGGTCCTCAGGAGGGTGCAAGATGAACGGGGCAAGATGAACAGAGGTATGGGGCAAAACTTTGGCCAATAAAATCCCTAGCGAAAGGCCTTGTGAGCAAGTGATTGGGGGCCCGAGTGATTGCCACATACCCCTGCATGGATTTCTTTCAAGAGGATTATTCCGGCCTGCGATTCGATGCACTTGAGTAGTGGGAGTGTGTAGCCCTACTTGTAAAGCTAATCGGTGAGGCGAGTATAGCGGGCAGGCTGTTGGTGTATTTACTTAACCTCGACCCTGTCGGTCGGTAGTGACCCGTTGGTGAGGAAGTGGATGAGCGGTACGATCCAGGTCGAGTTAGTGTTGACGTAGAGGGTTGAATAGAGGGATGTGCTCGATTGGTGGAGTATTTCGACTGGGATGCGTCGTCCTATCCTTTCATCCAATGACGAGGCGAGTAGGGCGAGTGCGTCGGCGTGGCTGTTCTCAGATCGGGGGATCCGTGTGATGGTATGGGCACGAAAGCCGTGTAGGAGAGATTAAGCAAGGTTTTTTAACATCTTCATAGATTTGTCCTTGGCCTCAAATTCATCGTTGACTTGATTAATGACAAGCTGGGAGTCTTTGTACTCCTGTATTTGGTCGGCCTACATATTTTTGGCCAAGCGGAGGCCTACGAGCAAGGCCTCATACTCTACATCGTTGTTAGAAGCCTTGAACATAAACCGAAGGGCATACTCCAGTCGGTGCTTGTTCGGGGTGGTCAGGACGAGCCCGGCGCCCGAGCCGCTATGGTAAGCCGATTTGTCGGTGTGAAGGAGCCAAGTAAGTCGGTCGACGTCCAAGGTAGATTAGTTGGTTAAATTATAGGTACAGGTGTGGTACCATCCTAAAGTTACTCTGACGCCCACGTCAGTGATCGGTCTGAGGTGAAAGAAGTGTGGTGAATAATATATTATAGAGTAATAGTGAATAATCAAAAGTCTCTTACCTTTACAGAACAGCTGGACCCTTTTTGTAAGGTTGTGATGTGTGTAATAAATATATTCTTTCGGTGTAGGACAAATGTTAGTCATTGTGGAACCAACACGTGGAAGGTGGGGTGTGTCCACGTGTGTGCGTTGGCCAGGCTCTACTAGGGTTTTCTTGTTTGAGTGGGCATAGGCCCTTGGACTTGTAGAGGTGTGTTGGGCAGAGGTGCTGGGTCGAAGTGGTGTTTAACAGAAGGCTGGGCCTCCTAGTCTTTTTGGGCCGACGTGGTATTTGATTGAGGGCTGGGTCTCCTGGTCGGTCTGGGCCGACGTAGTATTTGACAGAGGGCTGGGCCGACGTGGTATTTGACAGAGGACTGGGCCTCCTGGTTTTGACGGAAAGGCTGGGCCTCTTAGTGGGTCTGAGCCTTCGGGTCGGTCTAGGAAGATATGGTATCAATATAGTGAAAGCTAACAATAAAGGGAACATTTAAATTAATGAAAAAACAATCCATAACATAACCAAAGACATTCTTCACATTCATCAAATTTTCAACCATATTAGATCACATCACAATAGACATTGTAATTGTAAGCATGAAATGTTCAAACCATTTTACCCATATTGAACACTATATATGATGCCAATGCCTAAGATAAGCATTAAGTACCAAAAGAAACACTAGTCCTAGTGTTCAGCTAAAAAGAAAACATTCAAGGGTTAAAAAAGAACGAAGTCGTAAGGAAGTGGACTTTGGTTAACAAAATACCCTATAACGCTTCAACGGATAACAACTATACCATGCATACTCTTCTTCACAGTCTTCATCCAAATCTTCATGTGCCAAGTTTTCAAATGCATTATCTTTCAGTGGGTGTTCTAGATGTTGTTGTTCAAAGGACTCCCCACAATTTTTTCCTTGGGATCCTTTGATAGCCTCTAACTTAGTCTTTAATTGTTCACTCTCCTTTTGAATAGTGGTGACAACCCCTGCAATCTTGTTAAACTGCTCTGTTAGTGCATTCCATTGATTCATAGAAGGCCCAGAATTTTGAACACGTGTAGAGGTTGATGTTTCCATGCGAGGAAATTCACCTAGGCCACTCATACTCACATATCATCCATTCTATATAGATATACCAAATGTGTAATGTGTAAATCACTACCCACTCTACTGTAACCAAGGGCTGATAACTTTCAATTGACTACAATCAAGAAACTTGATCCTTTACTAAAAATCATAACGACTAATGAAATTTTTGCTCACTCATCTATTATTAATGACACAAAAAAACTTCAAATAGTTATTTCTACACAACTGTAGGCAGAGCAAGAAAGAACTCCTCCACAACTTTTCATTAATAACAAAAATGAATACACAATTTTGCATTTGAACTTAAATTTAGCATGAAAGAAACAATTTTCAGGACAAATTAACCATATCAGTTTTTGCAGTAGAATTTTCTTCATTGTGATCTAATCCAAACAAAGAAATATTCCAAAAAAGGGGAAATCAATAGGAATTTCAAATTGTTAAACACACAAACAAGAAAATGAGGAAAAAAATATCTAGGGTTTCACCTGTTTTTCATTCAACTATGCGACACCGATTAGGTCGAATTACGCAACCTTTTTCCCCCCAAATCGAGTAAAGCTCTTCGAGTGAACATCTTCTAACATGAATTTGCCTCTGCCAGCTGGTGGGTTGTGTTCACAGTAGGATGACTACAATCCTTGATAATAGATGAAAAATAATTAGAAAATACATTAAACAAAAAAAAAAGGTTAATTTATACCCGTTCTGTGTGCAGTTCTGGCCACCGATAGAACAAAAAATAACCAAAAAAAGTCCTTTTCGGTTTGGGTACCTAGGAGAGAATTGAGGCGACGGTATTTTAGGGTATTTCAGAGGGAATCTCTTAAAAACCAGATGGTTTTGGGCATTTCGAAGAGAATTGAGGTAAAGGGTTTGAGTATTTCAGAGGATTGAGATATGTATTTTGTGGTGAATAATCGAAACAAATGAGAAGAAAACCAAGAGGGCAGCACCTTAGCTTCACACACAACAAGAAGCCATCAGAAGAGCACTGAACGAAACCAAACTAGACCAGCCGCAACACCCAATTCGGCGAAACCATTAGCCACCTAGGTCAAATTTGGGTATTTCAATTTGATTTCAGAATTGTGACAGAGAAGTGAAGGTATTATTTGGGATTCTTCATCTTCTTTGGCTTGACATTTAGAGAAGAAAGCTTTATCTATGATTCTTTTCAGATAAAAAGAAAGGTTATGTTTGTGACTTTTCCGAAGTTGAGTTTGTGAAGACTCAATTTGATTACCTCAAATTAAAATACCCCAAATACTCCTAATAGTTGTTGCTTTATTTCACAATTTTTGTTACTTTTCTTTTACGCAACAAAGATAAATCCTTGCCTATTATCTATTAGGAGTTTTTACCTAATGAAAAACAATTGTTGTCTTTCAGAATATGCAACAATGTTTTGTTCTTACATTAAATAATATGCAACTCTTAGACAAGTCGTTGCTTATAATTTTTTCATTATAGCTGCAAGTTTCCCGCACTCGCTGAATTGGCAACAACTTCCAAATATCAAAAGCGTCAATTGCTTCCCACGTGAATTATTTCAAGATTTCGCAACAACTTGCAAAAGTTGTTGCCTATTGCTATTATAGGAAAGGAAATTTAGGTCGTTACATACTGTTTCGTTGCTGAATCCATGTTTTCTTGTAGTGTCATGAGAGCGAAATATAAACAGAACAAAGATGCCTTAACAGGCAGTGCTCAAGATGATGAGGACGCTCTGCTAGGAGATGGTCGAACTATGGAAGAACAATGCTGAAATCGAGAACAGAAATCATGTATGGGAAGACCAACATTAGAGGACTCTCGCTATACTCTAATCCACGCAGGAAGAACCGAAGGAACAACATGAAGTTACCGAGAGAGCCCTCTGGAACCGTCCTGAAGAATGCTCATCCATTCTACCAACAATGCTGGCCCTTTGGGAATACAAATCTTTCACGATACTCATGAGCTACTTGACAGGAGACCACTTCTGATCGATCCTACTAGGCTGACTTATCCGACGAATGATCCCAAGATCGGTGAATAACCTCATATCCCCGTCTTATGTTAGGGAGGACGCACTCTATCAAAGTCAGCCCCGATGAGAGCGTAGTTTCAGAAAGGTCCAGAACTACCGGCGAAAGATCAGATCCGACGAAAAAACTCACATCTTCTAGTGGACATAGGGGACTCTAATGTTTCAGATTAATTCGATAATCATTACAATTTTTCTTTACCATTTTTTCTTTTTATATAGGCGTTTAAAAAGTATAAAAAGATGAACACAAGTATGGTATGGAGCGAAGATAAACAACGAAGAAGAAAGAAAATAATCGAATATTAAAACAAAAACAAAAATAAAAAGGTTTTTAATTTTTATTTTGTCCATGGTTTCTTATATAATGTTCTCTATCTCTTCCATCCTACAATTTTCTTCATCCCTTTTCATCTCTAATTTTCTCATATCTTAAGTATGAAAAATGAAAGTCTAAATCTAAAAACAGAATATTTATCTAATGACACATTACATATGCTATTCAAAAATTTTACACCGTGGTTTAACTTAACCAAGTTAGTTGGATCGACATAATGACTTCAAATAAAAATAATCTTCATCTACTTGCTTGCTCATCAAATTTTATCACAGAAGAAGCCCACACACCAAAAAAAGGAGCAAAAATTGATTCGGGGAAATGCTGGAGTGAATCACCCTTTCAATACGTAATGGTGGCGCGATTATTCACCAGAGACCCTTGACTTTCCTCAAGTACAACAGAGATAGATATTTGCTATTTTCCTACGCCAAGAACCATAACCCTACTGTCTGGTTCGCCGACACTGGCGAGCGCCTCGGCACCTACCGCGGCCGGCCACAACAGTGCAGTTTGGTGTTGCGGCGTCTCCAGAGATTCCTCGCGACTCATCACTGGCAGCACCGATCGATCAGACAGCCAAACTCTGGGACGTCCAGACTGGGCAGTAAACTTTTAGTTTTAATTTTGACTCTCGGCGAGGGCTGTGGACTTCTCAATCGGCGACAAGCTCGCTGTCATCACGACCAACCCCTTCATGGAGCTCACTTCTGCGATTCACGTCAAGCACATCGCCAAAGACCCAGAAGATCGTAAGCATCCTCTCATTGCCCTCGTTTTTGCTTTTCAGTTTATCCATAATTGAATGTTCAAAACTTGGTAGTTTCAAATTTTCAGAGACTGGTGAATCGGTGTTGGTGCTCAAGGGGCCTCCGGGAAGAATTAATAAGGCTATATGGGGACTTTTCAACAAAACCATCATAAGCGCTGGAGAAGGCATAGTTATTCGTATCTGGGATACTGAGGTGATTATTTGCTATGATGATATCCTGTGTTTGAATTATAAATCTGGAAGGTGTTTCTAAATTGGCCCTCATTTTTGCTTCCCATTCTTTCAAATTTGCTGACTGGAAAGCTACCTAAAGAGGAGGTGGGTCACAAATAAGCGCGATAACATCACTTACAAAATATGTGGATGGCTCGTATTTCGTGATTGGTTCCCTTGATCGATTTGCCAAGGCAATGCATCTCATAATATTCATCTTTGTTTCAATATTTAATAGCTCAGTTGAATTTCAATATTTAATAGTTCCATGTTTAACTGATTTTGTGTTTTCTGATGTAAAATTTTCAGCTTTGGGATATCCAAACACCGACTCTAATCAAGACATACCAGACGGAACGTCCTGTCAATGCAGTGGCAATATCTCCTATCCTTGATCATGTATGTGCTTGCAGCATATATGAAGATTTCTAGGTTTTTTTTATTGATTTCAGTTGACGCGATTATGATGTTAATTTTTAACTCATTATTATTAAATTCTATTCGAGAGAAAAAGAAAAAGAAAAAGAGTGATTGAGTTAAAAAAAATAGTGGATGAAGATGTATTTGTGTGAAAAATGAGGGAGGAAGAAGATGAACAGTGTTTAAGGGCATTTAAGGAAAGAAAAAGTGTTTTTAAAATTGTCAAATATGATATCAGTTAAATGATGCAACGGATTTAATGTTGCACCTATTCCTAGGGTGAAGTGGAACAAATTTCCATTCATATTGCAATAATACAATATGTATATGTTATACAGTTATTCAAATCAATGTTTTCTAATTTTTGTAACAAATATAATTTTATTTTTTAATTCAAACCTCAAATCGCTACGTAAACAAATGAAGCCTTATACCGCTTCATTCATGATGTATATAGCATTTTGCCTCAATGGGTTTTTGTATTCGGAGATTCTAGTATAGTTGTAAACTACATTTTAATACAATTAAATAAAGTCCACAAATAAAAATAGACCCTGCTTATATTAAAAATGTGATCTATCTATCTTTTTTTTTTATTAAACTATTAATTAATTCATGATAAGATCGTATTTTACTTAAAAGTTGAAATATAACAGTTTTTTACTCTAAGATTCTTCAACTATTTTTTAGCCATGTTGTGTATTATCATCTTTTTGTACAATGCATGAGTATTAGGATTCTAATATTCTATTTTATATTTAAACATAAAACTTTTATAATTAAACTATATATCATAATCAGTTTTTTTAAATAAAGCA
Source organism: Prinsepia uniflora (assembly GCA_032719365.1). Classification (NCBI taxonomy): domain Eukaryota; kingdom Viridiplantae; phylum Streptophyta; class Magnoliopsida; order Rosales; family Rosaceae; genus Prinsepia; species Prinsepia uniflora. The sequence continues at coordinate 66,176,138 of CM064866.1, forward strand.
TGAAATCCATGTTATTTAGGATTTAACGGTACCATATAAATAGATTTGGTGAATCTGGAAAATTAAAAAAGTGAAATGACGATTTTGCTCTTATAGGGTTAAAGGTTGACTTTTTTACCTGAACACTATTTGGACATTCTATGAAGATCATTACGAAGGTCTTGGAATCCTGAGTTTATGGAAAGGTGGTATGTCGAAATCGGAGATCAAATAGATTTGTTACGAGTCAAAATGTAATAAGGGCATTTTTGTAATTTTGGTCTAAAGCGCAATTTGGTGATTTTGCATTAGAGATATGGTGTGATGGTGATACCTGTCTAAAACTCTCTCATTCCCTTCATAATCTTCTTCCACCAACTTAGCTGTGTTTATATATATGGAATTGATGTTTGTAGAGGCAGGTTAGGGGAGAGGGGCCGAAATGAGAAAAAACATGGAAAAGCCCATCGAGTGGGAGGAACCATAGAAAAGAGGAAAGGAAGAGAAGAGAAGGAGAAAATAGAAGAAAAAAAAAGGAGAAATGAGAAGAGAAAATCGTGAGGGTATGAGGAAATCAGAGAGAGAAACAAGAAACTTGTGAGTCCAATTATGGTTTCTCAGTTTTGGAACCAAGAAGCTTAGAACACAGGCATTGTATTACTTTCCTGGAGTTCCTATGACCATATACGAACAGTTGAGCGTGGAAAAGTCCAATAAATGGACCTTGTAACCCAGGCCGAAAATCCATGAAATCAAACCATGTTAATAAGGTAAGTTCTCTAGGTTTTGATGTCAAAGATCTTCTTCTAGGTTAATATAGATGTAGATGGGTAGTTAAAACATAGAAAATGGGCGTAAAATGAAGGTTGGACAACCGAGTCAAGGTCACGGTCAGGCGACTCGGAAACCGGGAAAACGGGTCACTCACTAAAGGTTGAAGGTAACCCTGTGCAGCGCATGGGAACCACGTGCAAGAATCCTTTGTCGTGCGCGTGAGAGTGTGTGCGGCAGCTCCCAAAGGTCCGATCAACATATAAATTATTTTTCTTGAAATTTTGAATTTAACAGTATAGGGTTTGAACTATTTGTACACCATTTAAATATATTTCTGGATTTTTGATGCAATGTGTTTATTTTTGGAATTAGTGTTTAATGATTAAGATTTGGGGTTGGAACCTAAGACCCATCCAGACAATAATGATCGTTAACTATGATTTATGATGAATTAAAAATATATCAAAAAGGATGTATAATTAAGGATTGGGTTTAAAGGTATAGTGTATGTGCATACTTTGTTGCGTATGTTATGGTGTTAATTATTTTATGAAGAAGGATTTCACAATATTTTATTATCATTATTATTATTAAATTATAACAATAACTATGATAGGGGGGAGTTTATGGAAGTAGTAAAAGAAGGCTTGGGGTTGAGTAATATTGAAGATCTAAGAAGGTCTTACTTGAGTTAAATGTAAATTATGAGTATCTTTGTGATTACTTGGTCATATTGCGAAAATTAATCAACATAATGTTTACTAAATGTCTAAACGAATAAGGTTCAAAAAGTGTTTTAATTGACTGATTTCATTACTGGACGGGATAAATGGGTTGGATGTGGGCGGTACCCTACAAGGGATAAAATCTGTTTAGTTAAGTATTAAATAAAAATAAGAATTAAATCTCCTGTCTAACAAGAGTTGTCAGATGGGAACATGATCGGGTCGATTTTCAACGTAAAATTACGGACGGTTCGTGTCAGTTTAGGTAAAGGTACTGGTGGTGTTTTAAGTGATTAATCTAATATTTTAATATCGAACCGGATAATAAATATTTTTAAAATTTGAAATTTAAAAGTATTTTTCAATAATTCGTGCTCTTAATTATCTTGTTTTAAGTTAGATTTTGCTTATATCACACCTCAAATGAACAAGTAAAAAATAAAAAATCGAGCAATTAACTCATAGATCCTTATTAACATATAAATTTATTTAAAAACTTGCATATAAAAAAAATAAATTTATAGGTCTTTTGCCTAGTCAAAGGACTATACAATTTAAAATAGACCATAGTTTTTATATAAATTATAACTAAAGTTATCCAGTTGTAAACTAGTCCAGCAATAATCTAAAAAGCACTTACCAAAATCTATCATGATTTCAACATTACTTTTTTATTTTTTTTATTATGAGATTATATTGAGAATTATGAAAACATTACTCCTATTTATAATTTTTTTTTCACTTATTCATTTTAAAAGTAATATGAGTATCTAATCTAACTTAAAGTAAGATAATTAAAAGCAATAATTCTTTAAAAATACTTTTAAATTTTAAATTTAAAAATTCTTTATATTCCGATATTAAATAATTTAATTAATTTCGTATAGTTTAGGGTTTAATTCTTGAGTTTTTGAGAGAATGTCTTATTTTGAGGTTTTAAATAAAAGTAAAAGTTGTTAAGTGTGTAACAATGATTTACTCTAAAAAATTATTATAAATGGGAGTAATATTTTCAGAAAATACAAGGAAAAAGAAAAAGCTAATAAATAAGGATTAAAAACTTCAAAAGGTCTTTGAGTAATTATTATTGTGGTTAATTAGGGATTGGAAAATTCCAAAAATATTATTAAGGGAGTTTTCAAGTACTAATTAATGGATAGTTTTTTTTTTTTTTTTCAAACAACATCCCTTTTAGGACAACCTTACCAGCATTGACAGAGAGCCATGCTTTTGCTTAATTAGGTGTTTCACAGAATCACAGCGAGTCCCAACTAACAATTTTGGAACCAACTGCGTTGTATTATTCATCATTTTTTTTTCCTTGTTTTTATTTTTTTTCCTTCCTTAAATTATTTTTTTTCCGACAATTTTAAGAAGCAAACTCGTGAAATATATATTAGAAATTATTTTCATTGACTCAATTCTTTCAACTTACTATTGAAATTAAATTCAAAATTTTGAATCTATTATAAAAAGCCCTTACGATGTGTTTGAATAAAGGGAATCTATGTATTTTGTATTAAGCCGTGAGGCTAAGTTCTTTCACAACCTTTATTTTTTCACACCTAAAAATAAAGGATAGTAATATGTGTTCGCACATAAAATCAATTTACTTTTGGAAGACTCTTTAATGACTTCGACCAAAATTCTTGGTTTTGGGGTTTTTGGATTCAATATATATTGCTTGACTTGGAGGCCATGTTTTGGTCCATAACGTGATTCCTTGAAGCTACGACATGTAATGTTCGGGTGACCATGAATTGTGATGATAGGTGACATTCAAATGCTATGTGCATTCAAACCATTCACCTCCTATTTTGGGGCCTATTACATTCATCAATAGCCCTTAGATGTTCATACCATTGAATGGTAAAAGAGCATTGAAGTTTTGCCCGACATTTCTGCTTTCCAACTCCTTTTATAAAAGTCTCACTCACCCGTTAAAATTTTATGCATATTTATTTAATTACGTTATAAATTTATAATATTATAATGATATTTTTTTATTATTCACTTCTCAAATTTAATTGTTAATTAACATATAATATGATTTAACTCCTTCTAGGCTCATTTCTTATGCTTGCTTATCTAAGTGGACTGGTATGCCAAATCTACTGGATTAGGCTGCTAAAATGGGCTTAAAGCCCTTCACGCCAAATCTCTAAGCCGAAACCTTCTGGACCATACCACTATTGGGGCTAATAGTTTAGTAGACTTTTGAGCTAAAGGTTAAGCCTTGCTCGCTAAGTATGTTGGGTTGATGTATTTAAGGTTTCATTATCATATCACCATCAGAAATATATCATCATCATTATACAGATCAACATAATATCATCATGGTATCATATAATCATCAAAACATAATATATTATCATAATATTATCAACATGCATCATATTCATCATATCATTAACAATGTATCATCATAATAGCATCATCATAGGCATAACATCATATATAACAACATAGTATCATTATGTATGTATCATATAACCATCACATATAATCATCATAACATCGTTACCATCATTATTTTATATACAACATCAAAAGATGCAACCCACATTTGCAATGCTTCAGACATGCATATTTATGTTTTAAAAGCCCGAGGAGTCTAAAGGAAAATTCTGTTTTTTTTTAAGCCACCACTGTCGCTGGGGCCTGCTGGGCTGGTCCTGTGGCCTTCTGTGCCGAAGTGGGCTAAGCCCAAGTGCGCCTGAGTCCTTTTTTTTTTCCGGGCTATAGCCTTATTGGCTGCTCAATTAGATTGGCCTTCTGGGCTCAGGTAATTACATTTGGGCCTTCTGGGCCATAGGATTTTTGTTTCAGGCTTTTATTTTTCCAAAGCCTACATGGCGACTTTTTTTTTTTCAGGCCTTCTTGGCCATTTATTTCCCCTTGTTTTTCTTATTTTTATTTTATTTTTTTTTTCAATTATCTCACTGGAGCCGTAGTTGCATTTGCAACTACTGTGCCCTTTTTTCTTGGGGTCACCCTTGTTTTTTGGCAAGGGGTGCTGTGAGAGGTTTTAATCATCATCAAATATCTATAAAATATTCAAGTATCAATTTATATATATTTATTTAAATTCCGCATGAATTCATCAAGAATTAATTCGTGCAATCAATTATGAATTGCAGTAAACAATTATCGTGCAAATTGGGTTCAACAGAAAATGCACAAGTATCAATTCATGAATTATTATCATTAGTATCATACATACATGGATAGGTGAATCATACATACAATTTATCAATTTTCAATTGATGGGTTCATCATCAAATCATCAATTAATGGGCTGCCTTCCACTCACTAATTGTATGACATAAAACCCCACAAGAATGTGCAGTTTTGTGTTTGCCCTATTATCAAACAATATACAATTATAATATTCCAAATATTATAATATTAAATAACCCAAACAGTGTTAATTCATTCATTCAAGTTTTTTCATACATCAATCCATCATATGAATCCGTCCATCTATATGTTGTCCATTATTAACAATTATCAAAATTTAACAACAATGATTCATCAAATCGCAAGCAACAAAAATTAATCCAATTTTGATTATAAGGATTGTAATCCTAGGGTTTAACAATAATAAAATAAATTTAGGATTTAGAAAACATACTTGGTTGAATTGATATTTCCCTTGAATAATCAACGATTTGGATACGATCGTGCTGATAACGTGTTGTGAATTGATTAGGAGGATGAGAGAAGTTAGAGAAGGAGGCAGAGAGAAGAAAAGTTCTCTGTATTATAATACGTTCACAATAATACAGATAACCTAATACATAACTGAGTAATCCCTTTATATAAGGAAATAATTAATATATGTACAATTACCTATCTACCCTTCATATCTTTTTACATAAATAGACACATCTCTTAATGTTATTTACAAGACTGCTTTCAATTATCTAAAATAAAAGATTAAGACGCTTTACATTATCGATCTATACTTTAAATAGGCAATTAAGTACGTATTTAATAAACTATCTAGCTATAATTGACTTGTTCCATTAATTTGCACCAATTAAAGACCAAAACCTATCAATTTGATTGAGAAGAAGAGAAAGAATTACTTGCATCAATAATTTAGATGAAGACAATTCTCCTAATTATATCAATCCAACCACAAGAAATTATGCGCATCTGGACGGGGATCTTTAAAATTCTATAAAATTTGGTTTAAATTAGTTAAAAATGAGGAACTAGAAAATATCATGGAATTTACAAATAATACATTACAAGGCATATAGATAAAATTTGTAAGTTGCACTTGTAGATATATTATTTTGAAAAGTTTCTTGTTTAGTGATTTGTTAATTATGTGTACAATGCCCATATTTTCTTTTTTAATATTTAAACTATTTAAAATTCCCATATTTTTTTATCTTGTACATATTTAGTAGTATGGTATAATTTTTTTATTTTTTTTTTAACTTTGAACTTCTTCCAAATGCACTAGGAGAATGACATCCTACATTTCAAATATCATATGTACCACGCAGAAAAATTATTCGACAGTAAAAAAGGAACTATTATTTATAGTTCATTCAGTCACCAAATTTGAAAGTGATCTTCTTAACAAACGATTTATGATTATAGTGGATTGTAAAACAGCAAAAGATATTTTGTTAAAGGATGATAAGAGCGTAGCATCTAAACAAATCTACTACTTACATTCTCCTTGATATTGCAGGAAAAGAAAATTTTATGTATATATATATATATATATATATATATATTGATTGTACGCATTAGAGATTAACATACATTTCAGAAATGAATGTGTTTCCTTTCTCTTCAAGGGAATGATGGGCCTCCACCAAGCTAGTAGCTAGGGTTGATATGTTGTAATCATGGTAAATAACCCATGTGGGATTTCATTCTGTCGGTGGGATAAGATTATGTGCTCGCTAGGGCATCTTTCCTAATTCCACTAAAAAGAATGGCCACAAAAAGGTTCCCCGACCTTTTATATATACATACATATGCGCGCATTTCTATTCTTGAAACTGGCTAGTAGCTACCTAGTTGAATTGCTGCTTTATTGCATTGTGATTCAATTTAACCATGGAACCCAGGCCACCACCTACATTACATATATCATGCCCTGGCTTTACTTGTACAGTATACTCCACCATCTCCAACTCTTATCCCACCAAATCCCTATCTCTCTAAATCAAACCAATGGAAAATCCCCACACAAATTATATTTATATATGTACGTGGAAGGCTGCCAAAAACCCTTATCTCTCTATCTCTCTCATAGGACAAATGGACAGTTGAGGGGTACATGGGGACAAAGTCATAAAGGAGATCGAGATGTGTGTTGTGAGATCGGAGGAGAGTGGGGGAGCAAGTGAGCAACATCGATGGATCGAAGTTTAAGGTGATGGACTCTATAGGTGATAGCTCAGCTGCTAGCTAGCTAGCTGGATACTGTATGTGGCCCCATCCCTACGCATTTTCACATTTTAATTGGAGCCCACATTTTGTTTTTTCCTTTAAAAGTATATTATGGGTGCAGGGTTTTGTGGAGTCCATCACCATCAACGAGCATCAACATCAGTGATGACCATCAAATTCGTCCACGAACACCACCGCCGTGCATGGAATATCTGCAAAGTGGACATGCCTCGTTTATGACACATCTTTCCAATTCTTCTCATTTTTCACCATCGGGGGGACCATTAGTACTGCCGAATCAAATTACCATTAATACCCCGACACACGAGAGAGAGCGATATGATGGCTCAGCCTAAGATACTGGGATCCTCCACTTTTAGGTCAATTTTAATAATAACTGAGGCTGGCCAGCTCTTGTGGCTCTGCCTCATTCGCTGTCATCTTCATTATTTCGTGGTCTTGCATGCTTGACAGACAATACGCACAGAGTTGGGACCATTCACCGGTCGGCATACCATGTGGTATAAACTGTATTTAATTATAATTCTTAAGAATTTTTTAGATAGAATTGTAGATGATTTTAAATAATTTCTATATAATTTTTTCAAAAAATTAAAGTATTCATTTCTTTTGTAAATTTGTATGAATTATCTCATAAATTATTAATTTAAATTTTTCAACAATATTATATTTAGTCAACTATATCAGGGATTCTCAAAAACGAAGAACCCACCTACCAATCTTTATAATATCGATTTGCTAGTTCAAAATTAGGAAATGAAGGAACATTAACTCCTCTATTTCACTAACCCTCATCAGCTTCATGCTTCAGGTCATGATATCATTACTCCCTTCAATTACATCCCATCATCTTGATTTGCTTCCCATTTTCTCACTTTTGTTCGCTCACATCATCCTTCTCTTTCTCCATCTAAACCCCAAGATGAAAATTCCATTTTTTATTATTCATTGTTGATGCAAGAAATGGATCAACCTACTCCTACTTCGCTGAGCTTCCTTCGCGGTCCCTCTCGAAATATTGTGACCTGCATAGGAAGAGGGTGATGCAAAGGGGCACCGGTGTGATGCCGGCCGAACAGTCTCCGATGCTTAAGTCAGTTAAGTAGGAGGGTACTGTTGTAATTTAGACAGCGTGAGGGCAAGATTGTCATTACCTTTTGGAGGGGGATGCCCTTGTATTTATAGTAGCATTGAATGTGTTTGTTGGTGTTTGTCTATGTGGGATAAATGTTGCTGCCTCTAGGAGTTTGACATGTATCCTGTGGTGGTCCCGGATAGCATTTATGACTTGTCAGTAAGCCTTGCCGACCAGATTTGGTCTTCCTATGTCGTTCTTGGCTTTGTTAGCGTAATCTGAGACTTGCCTGGGACTGGTGGAGCAGGAACAGGTCAGATTGGTTCGGAATTTTGACCAGACCGACCAATTTAGGTATGAACATTCATCATCATCAACACATTAATGCAAAATCATTATATATATATAATAAGCCAAATTCCTCTGCAACTCAAAGATTGAATTTTGTTTTAATCTAATCTAAAGTTATACGAGTAAACAACATAAAGCAACCAGCAGAATGAAAGAACCAAAGAAGGCGTTGCCATAGGCACATAACCTACAACCTTCTTCGCCACCAAAATCTCAGCAGAGGGGGCAGGGGAGCCAATTTTTGTAAAGTTTATATATGAGTTTGAAATTAAAAATACAACATAGAAAGGGAAAGACAGATAAAGATGGTGGTGCATAATCAATGAATTTATCGATGAAGTGTGCGGTAGAGATGAAGAATTTGCAGAAAAAAATTAGGAAAAAAAATACCCACAAAATTCTTTGGTAGGAAGGTGGAATTGTTATATGCACTTTGCAGTTATATCTATGACCTTCAAATTCACCCAAATTCATTGTTTAATGAATTCTTTTCTAATTTAATATGGTTTCAATATACTTGCATTTGTGTGGATTTTTAGTATATTAATCCAAATTCAAATTTAATACACTTACATTTCTTATTTCTTATTACATGAAGTTTAGTATCAGCTTTTCAAAAAAAAAAAAGGAAAAAAAAAAAGAAGAGGTGAATCATAGCAAATTTGCCTATATTATGTGTGGTGAAAATAAGCATTAATTATTAAGTTTCTTGGAGTGAGAGATATATATATATTTTTTTTGTTAAATCGAGTGAGAGATATATATGACATGATGGATTTTAATTTTATTGTTGGTTGTGGTCATGACTCATGGGTAGGTTTGTACGTGAACAATAAGTTGGGCAACAGCAACTGCCAAGGAATAGGATCCACCACCTTTTTCAAATGTGACTTAACATCAATATGTATGTCCCGCGGAAATTATTACCATGGTCCAGATCTACTTTACCTATCCACCCCCCATATATTTTAATGTAACCTCGACTTATTTTTACGTACCACATCAATAAAATAAGTTAAATTTACCATTATTTTTTCATATGATTCATTAATCATAACGGCTAGTAAATAATTACAGCATGCAATTATATACAAACAACTTATATGCAACGCAGCTTCAAGTGGTTTGCTTAGTGATTTTGGACAAATTTATATTTACGTGTTTTGCAAGTTTATGTTCGATTTTTGTTTTAGCAAAAATCGAAGTAAAAAGACGGTGAATTTCAGTTCTAGTTTTCCCCAACTTTCATCTGAGAGGACTGAGGAGGAATCTAATGTGTGTGCCTGTAAAATGAAAGCTTCATCTTTGTCCATATGTTTTTTTTTTTCATTAATTGGTTAAATGTATATGAGTTTAGCTACTACGGCACACGTACTAGATGTTGCAGTTTTGAACGTTACTTACCTTCAATTTAATTATTATGTAGTTTTTGTGCAGATCGAGCGTTAGCGGAGCTATAAATTTTGGAGAAAAGTTTTGGGAACCATGTACATACACAGATACATACACTGACTGACAGTCACAGTGACACACATGACAAGGTGCTGATAAAGATGCGATCTATCATCTATGCTGTCATATAAAACAAAGCTATTAATATTAGTCCCACTTTTATCTATGTAGTTAAAGGTGTATAATATCTTTTGTATTTCTTTTACCTAGAAATCAAATAAAACTTTGGGCTCAATGTTATTTATTTATATGGAGGCAGAGGCAGATGATAGCAGCAGGTAAGTAGTGGGCATTGTTTAATTTGGAGCGATGGGTACTGTCTGTCGTCGGCGATTGGCAGGCATTACACTTGTTTACTGTGTCATCAAGTACATGTACCACATGAGTGGCTATTGGCTACAGCCAAAAATCCCCCACGCAACAGATAAAGCCCAAAGATTCATTGCATATAATATTTACGATGAGTGGTCCAATATTTGCCGAGCTAGCTTCAATATATGATGATCGACAATATTCAATAGGCACCTACACATAGACATTAGACAGTGACGATGCCCCCGATGAATTTAAAAAATTTTAGTCTCAGTTTTCAAATATTAAATGTCATTTCGTGAACAGACGCAATTCTATGTAAGCACATCATTAGTTAGAAAAGAAAAGAAAATAATTTTTTTTTAAAGAGAAAAATAAGGCCAAGAACAGTACAAATTTAAAAATTTTAATATAGTATCATATATAAAATATTTAAATACATAAAAAATTTAATACAAAATTACAAGAGAAGATAAAAAAAATTAAGCATTATAAATAAAAAGATCAAAATATAGTTATTTTTTATCAAGCAAATGTCGCGATTGTATATTTATTTTTTTGGTGGTACTTCTTAGTTATAAACATCCAATAATATCTAAAAAATTAGTTGGTTGCTAAAGTGAGAAACCATCCATCTTGGGTTAACTTAGCGTACTGCATGTGTCAAGGGTTTGATTTCTTTTAAAATCATATTAAAATTTAAGTGAAAAATCTTGTATAAAGCTTGTTATTATCTAGCAAATTCTTATATCATAAGGTTATATTTGGTACGCCGTATAAAAGATTAGATATGATAAAATAATACGAAATCAGTGTTTGATACAACTCGTATTAAGTAGACATCGTTATTAATTAATATGATTGAGTGCTTTTATACGATTCAAATACGCTAAAATAATACTCTCCAAATTATCCGTATTAAATAGTCAGATATATAATAATCTTGAAAAGTATAATAATAATAATAATAATATAGCATTCAAATAAATAGAAATAATAATATATCAATAAGATATTATAATAGATAATAAAAATAAAATAATAATGTACATAATTAATATTTATATATAAATATTTCTTATCAACTATTACGATATAATTTGTTCAATATAATATAGTCGGTATTTTAATCCGGTCGAGCACCAAACGCCTGACTAAATAGTCAGTCTATCCAATAGACAAATTAGTGTATCCGATTGAAATAGTTAATACAATACGGCGTACCAAACGAGCCCAAAGATTTCTCCATAAATTGGTTACTTAATTAATATTAATCATTTTCGTGTATAACAGTGTACATACATTGTATTAGGATGAATATCAATGCACGTTTTAAATAGGATTAACTTAAGAAAAAGACCTTGGAATAGTTAAAAGACCCACTAACACATTGAAATGCAAGTGAATCTGTGAATGCAATGGGAGTGAAAAGGACTAATTATTCTTTCCATTTTATTACGAATCATTAACAATATCTAAAGTACGTTTCAAATCGCAATTACCTTTTTCATTTTCTTCCTCTTCTTTTTCAACACAAAATTTAAATTGAAATAGCTGAAATGAAAATGACTAATATCACGCAAATGGAAATTTATTAACTAAGAAACATTTCAAATTCAAATAATCATTATTCATCCTTTAATTCAAATAATCGCAATTACCTTTTTCATTTTTCATGCCTTTTTTCAGTAACTTTTTCATTACATTTCCTTTTATCTTCTTTCACTACGCCTTCTCCAACATTTCGTTACGGCAATCAAAGTGTTCGTGATTTAATTTTGATCATATAAAACATGAGTAGTTCGAACTGTGTAGTGCATAATGTCCCCTTTGGGTTTTTAGTGGGCGTATTATTAATTTATTACTAAGACTTTTTTAGCCGTAATTAGTTGTTTAATATTTTGCTAGAGGAAACCAATATTTCTATTTCTCTTTAATAAAATATAACTATTTTTTAGAAAAAAGATAAATAAATAAATGAGTGATGACGAATTATATATGATCAAGCAAAGTTTTTTTAGGTTAGAATAGATATTATATTCAAAAATAATTTACAGTTGTTCATAAATAAACATTAGATTCATCAAGAATCCAATACTGAATATCATAGTTAATAACACAATTTGTAAAATGGGAAAGAAAAAAAAATACAATTGTGTTCCAACTATAATGCAACTAATTAAAGAAATCATTGAAATAGAGTTCAACACCCAAATGGAACTTGTGAAGTGTACAGAACGATGAAAATATCGATATCGACGGATATATCGCTAGTCAAATTTACGGATATCTCGTCCTAAATATCGGTATCGATATCGATATCGTTTACGGTCCACAAAAATAACGGAAATTCGGTCTAAAAGTTGGAAATTTGGAATGAAATTTTGGGAAAAACTTAAATACTCAATTATGGTTATATAAGACTAATAAAAACTATAAAATGACTTTGGTATAATAAATATATGATGAATAATATGACACAATAGGGTTCTGCCGATTACTAGTAATATAAAAATCTAAATATAAACATAAATTGAAGTGAATTACTATAATTGAATGTTAATATAATTAAAAACATAACAATAAGCCTAAAAAAATTTGAATGGAAGAAAAATTATAAAATGAGTAAATATATTTAAAATTGAAAAAAAAGGATAAAAAAATAGAGTCAATTTTTGTTCAAAAATTGGAAAGGATTGATATATTTAAAATTGGAAAGGATTGATATTTTTAAAATTGAAAATGATTGATATATTTAAAATTGGAAAAAATGACAAATATAGTTCAAAATAAGGAAAAATGACAAATATAATTTAAAATAAAGAATAAATGAAAAATATAGTTCAAAATAATAAATAAATGAAAAGAAAAAAAAGCAGCAAAAAAAAAATAAAGGCATCATTCGCAAAAGAAAGAAAAAGAAAGGCATCCGCGCCTTAGGGGGGTCGAACTTGGGTGGTGGGCAACTGTTTTTAAATAAAAACAGCCCACAACCAACTCTACTAACTTGCCTAATTGAAATATTAGGCAACCAAGTAATATATAAAGTGTACTTACTGACTTAAAACACTCATCTTCTACCTTAAGCGGGTCTGCTATTCGGATTTTTGGACCCGGCGTCATGACCTGACTCAATCTTCCATGTTTTACGCCCGATTTTCACGATTTAATAGTGCATCTTCATCGTTTTGATCCCAGACAAAGGTCCTGTGGGTTCAAAACAAGAAATCATGTCGAAATTTCGGCCAATTTCTCCCCCCCCCCCCCCCCCCTTCTTAGGTGTCCCCGGCCGAAAATCGCGATATATCGGTCAATATATCGACGATTCCGGCGATATTTACTTCCCTGAGTGTACATAATACTGCCTCGTTTTAAAAAAAAATTGCTAAGGAAAAATCCAATGGAGAAAAAACCAAGGCAAAGAAAAAAAAAAAGTGCAACACACTTAGATATTAGCATATGCAAATACCGAACATTCTCAATGGGAGGCCTGGCACGAATAAGATTATTAGACTGGACGGTTTAAAAAGGTTAGTTGGAAATTTTGTGTATCATTATATAATTAATTATTTTGACAGTGGAACAAATTTTTTTTTTTATGGGTTGTTGATATTACTTCAATCACAAACATTGCCAAGTTTCCCCAAATTTTTTTTTTCTGTCAACAGTTGCTCTTCTAATTCGTTTCGAACAACAATTCTAACAAAAACAAAATTCTTATAAATAATTTGGACCCAAATTAAGAAATGGAGAGCCAAGCTTAGATTACAAACATAATATTAATTGGTGGATATATTAGAGTTAGTCTTAGTAATTAGGTCGAGCTTCCTTATGGATTGTTAGCAAAGTATACAAATAAGAGAGCCTTCAATCGCTTTCTAAGTTTCAATTCTTATGAATGATTCGTTTGGCATGGATTCATAATCCTTGTTTGATAGCTTCATCACGCCCTTAATTAATGTAAGAAGCAACATATATGTGTGCCTCATTGGCGTGAGAAGACCGTCCCCTAACCTAAACAAACATTTTATGGGGAATGCTAGAATTTTAGGTGAATTTATAATATTTATTATATTATCCTTATATAGTATTAATGCTCAGTAATTTATTTTATACAAAAACCAGGAACATATCCATAGGTGCGTAAGCGTATCGGGGTTAGCTGGGGTCGAGCTGGGTTTGACTGTAAATTCCAAAGTCAGATGTTCAATGCTCCCATCTCTCTCCAAGTTCCCAATGTACAACCACATCTATGTGACACGAGATGTCCGTGGTGAAGCTTCAACAAATAGGAGTAGGTCTAATGTGGCCTTGACTTTTGGGTACGCTCGATAACACAAAAAAATAAAATGGAAATGAATTAATGTAACCACTAGATTGGATAGATTATACTAAGGGATTCCACTATATTTTCCGGTGTTTTTTTTTTTGTGAAAACTAAGGTATCACTCGCATATAGACGATGACTAATCTTCGAGCAGCATAGGATCCATGAGCTCTTTTTAATGTTGGTTACTTTATTCACAATGATCGAATTCGAGACCTTACTTAAAGAGAATAAAGTTTTTTCTATTTAAATCATCAATCATTGGTTTTCAGGTGTATTTGATTTCTATATAATAATTAGGTCGTCTGAATTTATTCTTGTATTATTAATTTTACATTAATGAGTATAATATATGTGAGTTTTATATATTAATTATGGGATCCAACTTGTTTTAATTGGAAATTACATTTTCATTTTTTTAATTGCTTCTATCTCCATTAAATAATGTAAACCACCATAATAAAAATCAAACTCACGAGACCAATATATTTCGAGTAAGAGTTTGATTTCCCTAAATAGAGAAGAACTAACTATTGATCCACATTTCATTTCCTAAATTCCAACGAATTTGTTTCTTAATTTCTATTTCTTTTCTACGTCACATTCCATAAATAATACTTTTTTTCTTTCCACAATTCATAAATGATTTTTAATCCTAGGCTTTAATAGCCACTAGCTTCATAGCTTGTGACATTATAAGATTCCTAGGAGAACAAGGAACAATAATTTACTTTGGCTTTCAAATTATACATCGTGTATACAGTCATCGAACCATTCACACATTTTCGTAATTAAAATTTGATCAAGTATGAAAGTGTAACCGGCACATCTAAACCATGCATGCTTTAGATAATGGTGGGCATTTTAATTTATACTTTATATGGCTTTCACCTAGTTTATAATAGAGTAAATTATTATTACACTCTTGATTAACTTTTATTTTTATTTAAAACTTTTAATACTTGTATATTAAACAAAATAAAACTTTCTATCAAACTTTTTTTATTCAAAAGTTCATAAATATAATTTGTAAGCAATAAATTCTACATTGTCATTGTATATCTCAACAAAGAGGATAGATGAGTTATCGAGAAATTCTTTAAATAATTAAAAACAACATTGCCTTTTTTGACCCTTTTTGCCCTATATACCCTTTAGTGTTTAGTCTCTTTGGCCTCTTGGGCTCTTTATTAAATTATGCATATAATAAATATTATATATGTATACTATATATATATATTATATTTAGTTGCAATTGAATTTTTTATATAAAATAAAAAATGAAGTCCATATTATCTGAGGTTCAACAGTAGGGTATAGAAAGTTTTTAGGATGGCGGTGAGATGGTGGTGGAAAATCGTACGACGTATGATTTAATTCTTGAATTTTGTATCCTAAACTATATGCAATAACCAAATTATTTAATATCGGAAGATAAAGAATTTTTTAATTTTAATTTTTTTATTTTTTTTTTAAAGAATTGTTGTTTTTAAGTATCTTACTTCAAATTTGATTAAATACTCATATTACTTTTAAAATGAACAAGGGAGGAAAACAAATTATAAATAGGAGTAATATTTTCATAATCTTCAATATAATCGTATAATAATAAATAAATAAAATAATGTTGAAATCATGATAGATTTTGGTAAATGCTTATTAGATTGTTGTTGGGTTAGTTTGCAATTCGATGACATTAATTGTAATTTTTATAAAAACTCTGATCTATTTTAAATTGTATTATTCTTTGATTAGTTAAATTATCTATGTATATATTGTTTCTATATACAAATTTTTAAATAAATTTATATGTTGTCAAAGACCTATGTGTTAATTGTGCTTTTATAATATCTAATTGAATCAATTAAATACTAATTTATTTAATTATTTTAAGTTGTTTGGTTTTGATTTACTTTAACTTTTTTTATTTAGTCACATCTTATGATGGTCACAGAGGGACAAAAGATCCTAAATTAATTAATTATTTTAAGTTGTTTGGTTTTGATTTACTTTAACTTTTTTTATTTAGTTACATCTTATGATGGTCACAGAGGGACAAAAGATCCTAAATTAATGGGTCCAACTCCAATTCTGGCAAAATCCTCACAACAAATCTGCGTCATCAAATGTTGCTTTCATATACACCAACCATACATCATATTTTTTATTTCATTTTTAAGCCGATTTTTATTCTCCTACTTGCATGCAAACTAATATTTATATAAATAAAGTAAAATAACAAATCTCTCGAATATTATAGTCATAGGATTCAGTGGTGATTAAAAAATTAAAATTAAAATAGTAGTCTTCCAATAACCATATGCTGGCCTCAATGTAATCTTAGCATGTTAATCATTTATAATTGGGACAAATGTTGGATTATTTCAAAAATATAATTTGATTGAATAATTGATATAGTTTAAATATTATATCTTTTAAGAGTATTTGTAATAGAATAATCAAATTTAATTTTTTTTTTATAAATTTAATCAAAAATTTATCCAAAAGCACCAAAATGGATTTGCAGCAGATTATGTAAATTTAACCTAAAATTTAATTTTTCTATTGGGGCTAACTATTAGTAGTTAGTTCATATCATCCACATCAAACTAACTAAAATTTTAGGCAAATTGAACTTAAAATGACTCAAAAGTTATTAATAGTTAGCCAATTTTTATAGTTACCAAAATTAGGCTCTCTATATTTTCACCAATTTTGAATATTAATTTCATTTTTTTTCAAATTTGAATATATCAAAGCATAATTTTTTTTATAACAGTTAGTTTTAAACGGTTCAAATAAATATATTGCATGTGTTAAAATTATTGAATGTTTTTTAATGGCTAGTTTTAATCCTTTCTTTCTAATAATTGTTGAATGTATTAAAATTATAATATTCAAGCTCTATTCACGGCAACTCGGTCTTCCTGATCGTCGCCTAAAAGTTGCAAAACACCAAAACTCCATTACTCAAATACCAAAAAGAATCAAACTTTTCCTAACCATATATGAAAAGTCTGAGTCAATTAATGACCCAGGAACCAAAAAAGTTAGGAAAATCGTTTTATTTTTTTTCTTCGATAATTCACGAAAATTTAAAACTTGTGAATGCAAATGATGATGAGTTTTGAGAACGAAGAAGAGAGTTTATGAAGAAGAAAAGATGCAAGGGATGAAGGAGAGAGAAATGATATGAAGAAATAGCTAGCGAGAGCGTGACTAGCTACTAATAGTTAGTCAAAATAGAAAAGTAAAATTTTAGGTTAAATTTAGTTAGTTTGTTGCATGCCCATTTTGATACTTTTGAATAAATTTTTGGTTAAATTTCTCTAAAAATTAAATTTGACTAGTCTGTTGCAGATGCTTTTAACTATTTTTTCATCTCGTTTCTCTTTCCTCTCTCCTTCATCATTTTCATCCTCTTTTCTTCACAATTTTTTTTAATTCCCAAAACTCATCATCATTTGCGTTCAAAAACTTTAAATTTTTGTGAGTTATCCAAAAATTCAAAGAAAATGAAATTTCAATTTTTTTTCTTGGTCATTAATTGACTCGAAATTTTTATGTAGGGTTGTGAAAAGTTTTATTTTTTTTTTCCAGTATTTGGGAAATAGAGGTTTTGATGTTTCGCAACTTTCAAGTGACAATATGAAAAACCAAGTTGCCACGAACAGAGTTTGGGTATGATAATTCTAACACATTCAACAATTAGTAGAAAAAAGGGAAGAAAAATTAGAAATTTTACGATAAACCAAGGTGTTAACATTTAGTAAAATGATGCTCCTAACTTTCTTGGAGGCGAAAAATATATTTTGCTACATATAGGACTTGAAGTTTAGGGTTGTTACTCTTTTTTCCTCTTGAGATGGATTCCCATTTAAATTTTTATCTATTGTATTTGTGTAATAACCCGTCCCGAGTATCGGGATTGAATATTAATTAATTACGGTTTAGAATGACTAATCGGGGATTAGTTGAGTGAATTCGGACGAATTGTGCAAAATGACCGTTTTGCCCCTGGCATGGGCAAAATGTTGACTTTTAGTTCGGGCGGTCAAACGGACTTTGACCAATGAATGTGACGTAGTTCGGGACGTCACGAGTTCATAGACAGGTGGCACGTTCGATTCCGACATTCGAGGTGAAAGTTATGGCGTTCGAAAGTTGAGGGGAATTTGGGAAATTTAGCTAATAGGGGCCAAATGTTGACTTTTAACCCGGGAAGTCCAATGGACGAGGGCCAAGGACCGTTACGTAGGTCTCGTCGATGCGAATCCAACGACAGGCGGCATGCCGAAATCGGAGATTCGACGACGAAGTTATGGTCACGGGAACAGACTCGATTAACCGAACGAACCGGGATTAAAATAATATTTTAATATGAACAGTACCCGGTGACTGAACACACTTGGATGAGTGACAAGTGTCACTCATCCCTTAAATTCAGGCTTAAACACAGATCCTTGTTTTGGGGAAGACACAATTATGATGTTTTATTAATTAATTAAACAAAATTATTTTTAAATCCCCCATTAATCCTCTTTGTTCTTCAAACCATGCACAATTTGGGGGAATCAGAATTGAGAGAATTCAGCTCCCTTCCACTGCCGGTTTTGAGTGAGAATTGTGTGATTTGAGGGATTGAATTGAACTGGGAAAACACGAGGGAGTGATTGAGAGCTGAGGAACTGGAATTCGAATTTCAGAAAATTAGGGGGGAAATTCGAATTGGGAGATTTGAGCCGTGAGGAGTGAAATTGAAGCTCGAGTTAGCTTCCTGAGGTCTATACGAGTCGATCCACATCAAGAACGGAAGAAATCGAGGCCCAATTGGCTCTGAACTGGGTCTGGTAACAGTGTGCAAGTTCGAGCTTGAGTCATGGAGTTTGAGGCTTGGATTGATGCAATTGAGTTCGGGAAAGAGTTTAACGGAGTCCATTGAAGCTTCTGGTTGCATCAATTGAAGGAAATCGTTTGACATTGACGACTTTCAAAGATGAACAGTGTCGGGGTGTTCTTCGAATGTTCATCTTTGATCTTGAGGTTTAAGGTAGGTTTTGGTGAAATTATCATTACAGAACTCTAATTGGACTTAAATAGAAACTAACTGATTTTTCAATTGTTGAAATTGGTATCGAATTGACAGAAAACAAACCGGGTCTGTTCGCGGGTTAAAGGACCCGTTTTATAGACAAACGGGTGAGGAAGACAGTACTGTAGCAGGCGCGTGGGTTTCACGGCGGCGCGTGAGGGCGCGTACGGCCTAGTTTCAAGGTGAGGTCAACATGACTTTTGATCCTCTCATTGTAACGAACATTTTAACGCTGGTTTCGAGGAAATCGGATATCGTTTCGTTAATGTTCCGCGTATCTGAAGTTTTGTTCTATGTGTTAAATACAGATTTAAATTCCGGAAAAATTGGGGAAAATTATATGAAGTATTTTGAGATGTTAGTAACCCTCTATAATGATTTTGGACAGGAGTTGTGATTTCCAGAATTTACAGAAAAACTTGCAGCTCGGAAACGAACCGTCTTGGACGGTGTGTGTGAGTGGACTTTGTTTTCTAACCGTGATGCATGCATATATGATTTAAATGCCTTATTATATGATTTTATATGTTTTGGCATGATTGACGTTTCAATCCGGTGATTTCTCGATTTTATGATTATTATATTATTATATTTGGCACGATTTTCGAGAAATTATGAATTTAGTTAAAAATGGTGTTTGGACTCGGGTTATGAGTCCGATATTGAATTTGATTGAAAGTAATGTTTGGACTCGGATTATGAGTCATGGATTGAAAAATGATGTTGTGACTCGGGAATGAGCCAAGGGTCAATTTCGTGGATTTACGTGAAAATGGCAACGGAGGTTTCAACGCATGGATTTGCGTGAAAATGATATTTTGGGCGTGATGTAACGACCCGTCCCGAATATCGGGATTTAATAATATTTAATTGTGATTTACTAATCTGGGATTAGTTGGGCGATTTCGGACGAATTGTGCAAAATGACCGTTTTGCCCCTGGGTGTGGGCAAAACGTTGACTTTTAATTCGAATGGTCAAATGGACTTTGACCGATGACCGTGACGTAGTTCGGGACGTCACGAGTTCATAGACAGGTGGCACGTTCGATTCCGACGTTCGTGGTGAAAGTTATGATGTACGGAAGTCCAGGGGCATTTTCGTAATTTGGACGATGTAGGGGCAAATGTTGACTTTTTGACCGGGATGTCCGATGGCCGAGGGCCAAGGACCGTTACGGAGGTTTCGTCGATACGAATTCAATGACAGGCGGCACGCATTAATCGGAGTCCGTATGACCGAGTTACGGGTCAGGATGCGTGAGGGGCATTTTGGTAATTTTCTGCACAAGGGCAGAATGGTAATTTCACGGGTGTTTGAACGGCTACTGTAGCACCGTGGAGGGAACATGGCCAGCGCACGGGTGGTGCGATTATGGAGCAAATTGATGGCCTAAAACTATTGTTTATAGGTTGTATGGATTGTTTAGTGGCATTGTGCGATGCCAGGCTGTGTGGGACGGTGGATTTGGCCATTAACTATGACTGGTGCACGATGAAAAGCAGAGTGCTTCCCACATGTGTTCAGCCTTTCCAGGGCCCAATTGAGCGGATTGCAGTGGGCAATGTAGTTATGGGACTGAGTGAAGTGTTCTGGGATTGAGAATGAGAGGAAAGGAGCAATTTTGGTGTGGAATTGTTCAAAAACCCGAAACTGGTTTTTGAAGAGTTCATTATCGAATTTCGGTTTTCAGGCCAGCCCAGGGCAAATTGATGATTCATTTTGTTCTCTGGGATCATTTCGAGTCGAACCAGATCAAATGGGGCAAGCTTGGGAGCTCCTAGGGCCGTGAACGGACATGGTGGACGGCCGGAAAACTCGAGCTTGAGTTGTGACGATTGAGGTATTGTCGAGTTAAATTAATGATTCTAATTAGTTCGTTGTAGTCCTAATTAACTTCCTGTGAAGTTAATCTAATTTTGGTTAAGGATTGGAGGAGCTCTGGTGATCGACCCGTTTTGGGTGATCACGGGTTGTCGACAAGATTGATCGACGGTTGATGCTAATCATGGACACAGAACTGAAATTGGTGGATTGGTGATTGTTATAGGATCAAGAACGGATGGAATTGATATCGAATTGAGGGTGTTTGAAACGGATCCTATCGCGGGTAATCTGACCCGTTTACCAGTCATTCGGGTGAAGAAGGAGCACTGTAGCAGGCGCGTGGCTTTCACGCGCAGCCACTCACGGCGGCGCGTGACGGCGCGTGGGCACGAATCTCGAGGTGAGGTCAACATGACTTTTATCCTATACATTGTAACGAACATTTTGGGATTGGTTTCGTGTCGATCGGACACCGTCTCGATATTGTTCGGGATGTCCGAAGGTTTTAAATCCAATTTAAAAATACTTAAAAATTCGGGAAAATTACGGGACTTGAATAGGATGTTAATGAAGGGGTTAGTAATCCTCTAATGTGATTTGGACAGGATTGGGAGTCCCGGTGATAGTGGTGTGGCCCGGGAAGGCCTATGGCACGCGTATCGAGGCGCTCGGTTAAACGGTCTGTGAGTGGACATTGGTTTCATAAATTCGATGCATGCTTAACTGTTTTATGATTGTTATAATTATGATTAAATGATTTACTTTGGATATCGGTGAATTTAAAATGATTTCACGTATTTCGAGGTGAATTACGTATTTGCACGTAAACCGAGATTTTCTGGATTTTCACCGATTTCCATAAATGTGGTTGAATATGATTTCATGAAACGGTTACGAACTTGAATAAAGTAAAATCGGGCCAGGGGCCCAGTTGAACTATGAAATCGGGCTAGGGGCCCAGTTAACTTGTGGAATCGGGCCATGGGCCCAGATGAGTTCTACATGTGATTGCGGGTCGGGGACCCTAAAATGGAATTGAATAAATGTTTTCTGGTTTACATTTTATATATGTTCACATGCTGGAATCTATAAATGGTTTTGATGATATTTCGGTTATGGCACGTTTCACGGTATTTGGGCATGAGACCCGTTTGATGAAACGTAACGAATGGTTCGGATTTTATCTATGTATACCTATATGTTTTGCATGTGGATATCTATAAAATGTATTTGGTACTGCACTGTATAGATCCTTCCATATTATATTGTCTCCTCCGGATGAGGTACCCCGGAGAGGTCACGGACGTCTAGTACGTCCAGCGTCTATGACGCTAAGCATCGGGGATGCTGTACCCGAACGGGGTTCGGGGATTGAACTCGGAAATTGAGACCCGAGTGGCACGCGTAGCCTTGTGATTGTGACCTTATTGACGTCAGGGACGTCAGACATCAGGGATGTCGGATTGGAGTGTATAGTGCAGTGGCTAAAATAATGGTTATGGTTTATATGCCTTATGGTTCATATTACTGGATTTATGAAATAACTCTTGGGTTTACTTTTGTAAATTGAAACTATGCTTTGGTTTCCGGGCTAAGGCCCTATTGGTTATTTCTAAATAAATATGGGATTATTGGTTTTGGTGCATGCATATGATTTTACTGAGGGGCATAAATGTCTTATAAATGTTTTAAACAGACTTGTTTATTTTCGTCCACTCACAGCTTTGTTTTCAATGCCCTTCAGGTTGATTCCGGATACGACTGCAGCAGAGACTTGAGCATCGCACACCTCCTCCATCGATCCTTACGAACATTTTGGCGCTGGTTTCGAGTCAATCGGACATCGTCTCGATATGTTTCGGGTTGTCCGAAGGTTTTAGGGCTCGATTAAAAAATAGTTAAAAATACGGGAAATTATGGGGCTTAAGTATGATTATTTTGAAGTAGTTAGTGACCTTATTATGGGATTTGGAAAGGTTCGGGAAAGCCAGTGATAGTGGTTTGGCCGGGAACGGCGTAAGTGCACGCGTATCGAGGAGACGGCGAAATGGTCTGTGAGTGGACTTTGTTTTCTAACTCTTGATGCATGCATATATGTTTTCTATACGTGATTCTATGATTTAATTTGTGATCTTGATGATTTAAGATTTGCACGGTTTTCAAGATATTTACGGAATTGCATGTTTTACGAGATTTCAAATGATCTAGTGATTTGAGCATGATTTTCATGATTTTATTTCGGGATTTGAAATATGATTTGATTTTAAGGATTTGAATTGAATTTCAGGAAAGTGATTTCGGGCTTGGAGCCTTGTTTTCTGAGATTTCGATAAACGAGTTTTCGGTTTGAAACTGGATTTCGGATTTGGTTTGAGACTTGAAAGGAAAGTCTGGATTTGGGTTCAGGATGATGGTTCTGGATGCTAGCTTACGAAATCATTGTTGCAAATTCGGAGAAGGATTTTCTATGGTTTTGAATGAAAAATGGTTTTGGGTTTAAGGACCCGGAAAAAGAAAAAGAAAAACCGCTGGATCTGGTTTTGAGTTTAAAGACTCGGATTGATTGACGGGGGGAGGGCCCTGGATTGATATGTTTTGAGTTTAAAGACTCGGTGATTGTGATACCCCCCGAGGCCTGTGCTTGTGTTTTGAGTTTAAAGACTCGTTGATATCCCGGGAAGGCCTGATATTGCGCATGGGTTTGAGTTTAAAGACTCGAGCGCACTTGAGATCCAGCAAACTTGTACGATTGATATTTTCACTAGTTTTTCACTGGTTTTCAGATGTTTTGGGCAGTGGCCCGGATGATTTGGATTTGATGTGTTTTGGGACCGAGTTCCTGTACTTTGAGATTGACTTGTGAATTGAGGCTGAGGCCTGGATTTGAATAACGATTTTGATTCGGGTTTCCGATAATGGTTTTCATTGATGGTTTTGATATGAATGGTTTCATAACATGACTTGATATGCATGCATTGGTTTTTGCGTGGAGAGTAAAAATGTAATTTTTTTATTGAACTGTTTTTTATATTATACTTTATTTTTGTCCACTCACAGTCTTTTCATGTTTTCGATACCCTCCAGGTTGTTGTAGTACGGGCTGTTGATCGAGAGAGATGGAGACATCACCACCGCAAACCACAGCAGTTCGGCGTACTCTGGGAAGTCCGGATACTTTTAGGATGGTTGGATCGAGAATCCCTTGTCCGACTTCCGTGTCACATGGAGGTTGGATGTCAGTTTAGCCTTCGTGTCATGCGTAAGTTAGACGGGAGCAGGGTTTAGCCCTTAATCCAGGGGGCTTAGGGGTGGGTTCTGTCAATTTTTATCAATAAGATTTCTAATTATCTATAAAAGTTAAATTGATATTAATTTTTTTTTCTATCATTATTTAGAGGTCTCTTCATTAGACTTTCTATCGTAATATTTCGATCTTTTTCATCAATTATTTAGTCAAATTATATTCTTGCATGGTATAAGAGCAATTAGGATCTTAAGACACAAATTAGTTGCTCTTTCTTCCTTGTGGGTATGCTGAGCCTAATTGCTCTCTGTATCCACATGACAAATACTTGATCCCGATATGTTGTGTTTTCTCCCATGTTGCATTTGCTCTGTGTACCCAGAACTTCTCTGTGCACCCACGAGATGCATACTTGACTCCCCGAGACACATAATTAATTCCATTTAAAGAGTAATAATAGCAACCGTCTGATAATATAGCATTTCACGACATAAATCCGACGAAATATATCTGACAGCATAGATTTGATGACATAGATCCTACTACGCATATTCGAAAGTACAAATCTAACGACATAGATCTAACGATATAGATCCGATGACATAGATCCTACTGCATAGATCGGTTGTGTAGATCTGACGACATGGCAGGAACCCCCCCCCCCCCCCCCCCCTCTCCCCCAAAGGGACATTGATAACCGTGCCCGGTCCTGCTCCCGTCTGGCAAGTCGACTGAAGTTCCCAAATTACCCTCAGTACTTGCCAAACCAGGGATAGCCACATACGTACTCACTCATACCTCCGCCTCTCGATCAGACTCGATCAACGCGCCACGACCTGGAGGGTTAATAAAAACACAAAAGGTGTGAGTGGACAAAAATGAACTAGTTTATAAAACAGTTACAGAAAGACATTCCTACCCTCCACGCAAAACCAATGCATGCATTTGAAAATCATTTCGCAATCCATTTCATTTCCAACATAAGAAAACCGTGTATGAAAATCCAATCATTTTCCTTTTCTTAACCTTCGGGTCTTAGCCCGCAATCATAAACACAGGGCCTCCGCCCAAAATCATGAATCAAATCCAAGTACGTAACATAATCCAAAAATCCATCAAAACCACATAAACCGGGTCATTGCCCAACACATCCGAAAACATCGGGAATCAACAATAATTCAGAAGTCAATCAATCTGCTGGATCTCAAGTGCGCCCGAGTCTTTAAACTCAAAACCATGTGCATAATCAGGCCTTCCCGAGATATCAACGAGTCTTTAAACTCAAAACATAATCAATAGGCCTCGGGGGGTATCACAATAACCGAGTCTTTAAACTCACGAGTCTTTAAACTCAATCTGGGTCTTTATACCCAATCCGGGCCCACCCTCGCCATCAATTAACCGGGTCTTTAAACCCAAAACATAATCCAGGAATAGTACCGGGTCTTTAAACCCAAAATCGTTTGTAAATCACAACAATCCAGGATCCATCGTGATCCAAATTCCAAAACCAATCCGAAATCACATTTTGTCATAATAGGACTTATGTCGGAATTTCACATTCAAATCCCCAATCATATCCGTCATCCATTCCCGAATCCGAATTCGCAATAATGATTTCGTAAGCTAGTATCCGGAAACATCATTCCAAACCCAAATCCGGAAATCCATTTTCACGTTTCCAAAATCCGAATCTCGTTCATCAAATTTACTTTTATGCCCTGGGCATCAAGCCCGAAATCACCTTTTCCAAAATCAGTTTTAAATCTTTGAAATCATTTCAAATCTCAAAGTCAAATCAAATCACATTTCAAATTCCAAAGTCAAGGCATCAAAACCATGATCAAAACACAATATACTCGTAATCTCGTAAAACGCGCAAAATCGTAATAACCTCAAAATTCGTGTCAAAATCGTAGGTCATACTCCCAATTATAATCAAAACATCCTTAAAACATCATACTCACAAATCATGTAAAATCGTTCATCAAACCAACATCAAAGCATAAATGACAGGACCCATCCCAATCCCCCCAGGATTAGTGCGGGATGACCCTGCTCCCGTCTGACACGAAGTGTCAGACAAGGGATATTTCCGACCTTTGCCCTCCCGGGCTATCAGAGTACGCCAGGATCCGGAGGAGGTATGTGATATCTCGATCTCTGCTACAGTCCACATCCGATGTCAACCTGAAGGGTATTAAAAACAGAAAGACTGTGAGTGGACAAAAATAAAGATTTATCAAAACATTTCCATAAAAGACATTTATACCCTCCACTAAAAAGCATGCATGCGTATTAAAACCATTTATCCAATTGTATATGTTAAAACATCCATAAATAGGGTCACAACCCCAAGTTCCGTAAATACAAGTCACACGGGCTCCTGCCCAAAACCAATTTACAGAAAACCAGAACATAGTAAACATATGTGGGATCTCAGCCCAAATCCATTTATCATCATAAAACACAGTTTTCCCAAACCAATTGAAACCATGTTTATCCAATATATTCATATCCAGAACCTGTCACGGTAAAATAAAGCTACACGTGTGCTAACCGGGGTCTCAAACCCAAGTCTCTCCAGGGTCCACCCAGGTCAATGTCCGTAGATCAATGACCCTCCCTGAAGGTAACGAACCATGCCCATCCTGAGAGTAAGGAACCCAACTGGGGGGCGACTCCACTCAGTCAGTGCTCCATGACTACTCCGGGGTCCACCCAGGCCAACGACCCTCCCCGGAGGAGACAATCATATATAAAGGATGGAATATGAAAACCTTTTGAAATCATTCTTGAAACCTTTCAAGGATTCATGCCCGGCCCCCCATAAGCCGTCATGAACCATAAAATCCTTTCATGGGTTCATGCCGGTTCCCATAAACCGTCATGACCCGTAAATCCATTTCAGGGGTTCATGCCGGTTCCCATAAACCGTCATGACCCGTAAAAACCATTTGTAACACATAGCGGGGCACTAGGCCCGAATTCACATAGAAACTGGACCCCCGGTCCGAATCGTAAACCAATTGGGCCTCCGGCCCGATTCCGTAAATCAAATGGACCTCAAGTCCGAGAATTACCTTTTCAAATCCAAAACCATTTCATGAAATCATATCCAAAACCACAAGAATGGAAAATCAGTGTAAAACCGGAAAACCTCGATTTACGTGCAAGCACGTAAATCGCCTCGAAATACGTGAAACCATATAATTCACAAGCATCCAAATCAACATCATAAAATCATATGCATAATCCATTTGGAAATCCAAAACCATTTCATTTAGACCAATAAAGACATACAGCCCCGTATAGGCACCGTATAGGGCCGAAACCTCGAAATACGTGCCTATACGTAACCGCACATCCAAATGCACTCATGGCATCACAAACAAGTATTTAAAACATATAAGAAGCATTTATGCATGCACCAATTTAGAAAACAAGGTCCACTCACAGACCGTCCGAAGCCGCGTCTCGATACGCGTGCTATACGGCTCCCCGAGCCGATCACCATCACCGAGACTTCCAAACCTGTCCAAATTAATTTAGAGGGTTACTAACTACTTATATAACCCCTCACTAAAGCCCCGTAATTTTTCCGTATTTTTAACTATTTTTAATCCCGAACCTAAACCTTCTGATGCCCCGAAACATATCGATACGGTGTCCGATCGACTCGAAACCAGTCCCAAAATGTTCGTTACATCGAATAGATGATTTCGTATGTTGGAACCTTCCTCAAATTCTCCTCCACGCGCCTGCACGCGCCGCCTGAAGCGGCTGCGCGTGGGCCTCACGCGTCGCTACAGTGTCACCTGCTCCAGCGATCGAACCGGTCTGGGCCGGCCGGTCCGGTCCAACCTCTGCAACTGGACCGGCGTAACCGGTCCAGGCCTCCTTCTCCCTCATTTTCGATCCGATTTCCTCCATTCCAATTCCTAAATTCCTATTTTCTCATTTCCAATCTATCCCAATCAACCAAACTAATCAAAACCTCATAAATCCTAACCAAAATTAAAGGGTCTCACGGCCCTGTTTTTCCCGACCACCCTCACGGCTTCCTCCGCCGTGAAGCACCCTCCAAACCATCGTAAAATCATACTAGAAACCTAACTAACTCAACCTAATCGTCCAAAAGCAACCATAACATCAAAATCAAATTAAAAGGGAGAAAATGGGTAACCGGGTTACCTGTTCGGGTTTGGCCTCGGCCGTGCACGGTGGCGCCGTCCTGGGCCGGCCACCACGTCCTCACCATCCTCACTTCACTCTATCCTCAGTCCTAGCCGAAATGGGGTTGGGTTGGCTGGGTTGGATTTGGAAATGGGATCGGGTAATGGTTGGAGGAAAAATGGAAGAAATGGATGCACGGTGAATGGGTTTGCTGCATGAGTGGGTGAGGTTGGCCAGTGGATGGGTGACAAGTGTCACTTATCCATTGGGCCTCCATTAAATATCTGGGCCCACTAGAGACAAAACTGCACTTTTTGTCTCGTAAAACGTGGCGTCGTGAATAGTAACCGGAAACACCCGTGAACCGTAACTTCGCCGTCGAACGTCCGAATTCGACGTGCCGCCTGTCTACGGATTCGTATCGTCCTTATCTACGTAACGGTCTTCGGCCCTCGGCCATCGGACCTCCCGGTCAAAAAGTCAACATTTGACCTCCTATTCACCCAAATTACCAAATGCCCCTAAACTTCCGAACGTCATAACTTCTTCTACGAACGTCGGAATTGAACGTGCCACCTGCCTATGAACTTGTGACGTCACGAACTATGTCACGGTCATCGGTCAAAGTCCATTTGACTGCCCGATTGAAAAGTCAACGTTTTGCCACCACTAGGGGCAAAACGGTCATTTCGCATCGTTCGTCCGATTTCGCTCTACTAATCACGGATTAGCCTCACTAATCGTGATTAGTCACTAATCTAATCATGAAATTTGGGACGGGTCGTTACAATAAAAGAAACCATAGTCTTGAAATACGTGCAGTTACGTATTGAATACCAAAATATGTATAAATACGAAAATCGTAATTATTACAAGTCATAATCATAATCATAGAAATCATAGAAACATTTATGCATTCATTAACTTTTGAAAGCAAAGTCCATTCACACACCGTCCATAGCGCTCGTTTTTACGCCGCACGCGTTTCCGTAATTTCCGATATTTTTCAGGAATCTCGAATCCTGTCCGAAAATATTCCTCAGTGTCACTAAGGACTCAAATTACATCATACTAATTTCTCATAATTTTCCGGGAATTAAATCTTAATTGAAAACGTAACATAACCCTTCGGACCCTCGAAATAATATCGAAACGGTGTCCAATTAACTCAAAACCAACGCTAAAATGTTCGCTACATTGTATAGGGTAAAAGTCGTGTTGAACTCACCTCGAAAATTGGGCCCACGCGCCCTCACGCACCGCTGTGAATGGCTGCGCGTGAAACTCACCCGGTTGCTACAATAATGCTATAGTGTCACCTTCTTCACCTGACAGGACCTCCCCCGAAAGGGGCATCGATAACCGTCCTTGGTTTCTGGTTCAACCCACACCAAACTGTTTCTACTAACTCAAAACTGTTAAACAATTCCCCTGTCCAGCCACTAACAAGGTTAAGCAAATCCTTGATCAGACCACCCAAGCACGGGGGTTTAGTCCCTGTTTCCATGGTTTCAAACAAACTCAGTCAACCGAACTCCGATTGACGCGTGCCATCTGTCTACGGATTCAGCATCTCGAGACCTACCTAACGGTCCTCGAATTGTGTGAAAATTAGTGGTCAATCAAAAAAACAACATTTTCCCCCTTTTCGTCCAAATCACGAAAATGCCCTTGAACTTCCGAACATCATAACTTCCTCCTCGAATGTCGGAATCTGACGTGCCACCTGTCTATGAACTCGTGACATCCCGAACTACGTCACAGTCATCGGTCAAAGTTTGTTTGACCGCTCGAGCCAAAAACCAACCGTTCGCCCAATTTCCAGGGGCAAACCACATTCAAATCCCCAATCATATCCGTCATCCATCCCCGAATCCGAATTCGCAATAATGAATCCGTAAGCTAGAATCCGGAAACATCATTCCGAACCCAAATCCGGAAATCCATTTTCACATTTCCAAAATCCGAATCTCGTTCATCAAAATTACTTTTATGCCTTGGGCATCAAGCCCGAAATCACCTTTTCCAAAATCAGTTTTAAATCTTTGAAATCATTTCAAATCCCAAAGTCAAATCAAATCACATTTCAAATTCCAAAGTCAAGGCATCAAAACCATGATCAAAACACAATATACTCGAAATCTCGTAAAACGCACAAAACCGTAATAACCTCGAGATCCGTGTCAAAACCGTAGGTCATACTCCCAATCATAATCAAAACATCATACTCACAAATCTTGTAAAATCGTTCATCAAACCAACATCAAAGCATAAGAGAAACCATAGTCTCGAAATACGTGCAGTTACGTATTGCATACCAAAATACGTATAAATACTAAAATCGTAATTATCACAAGTTATAATCATAATAAAAGAAATCATAGAAACATTTATGCATGCATTAAATTTTGAAAGAAAAGTCCACTCACACACCGTCCATAGCGCTTGTTTTTGCGCCGCACGCTTTTCCGTAATTTTCGACATTTTTCAGGAATCTCGAATCCTGTTCGAAAATATTCCTCAGTGTCACTAAGGACTCAAGTAACATCATACTAATTTCCTATAATTTTCCGGGAATTAAATATTAATTAAAAACGTAACATAACCCTTCGGACCCTCAAAATAATATCGAAACGGTGTCCGAATAACTCAAAACCAACGCTAAAATGTTCGTTACATTGTATAGGGTAAATGTCGTGTTGAAATCACCTCGAAAATTGGGCCCACGCGCCCTCACGCGCCGCCGAGTGGCTGCACGTGAAACTCACTCGCCTGCTACAGTAATGCTACAGTGTCACCTTCTTCACCTGACTAGCCTGCAAACGGGTTGTTCAACCCACGACAGAACCCGGTTAAATCCCAATCAAAACTCACTCAATTCTTTCCCTTATTCCACGTAAATCCTTCCTTTACATTTTAATTTAGGTTCTCATTCGTTAATTATCCTCAACAAGCCTTAAATCGACCATTCGACTCGTGATCAAACAAACGGGTCAACCGTTGTAACTCATTCGACTCAACTCCAATTTCAAATTAGCATAAACTGAAGCTTCATAGGACCTAAACGAACCTTAAACCTAAACCAATTTTCGGAAAACTTACCCATAGGTGATCGTCCTCAGGTCTGAAATTTCTTCAAAACTGGAACTTGGGTTCCTGGCCAACCCGTGATCGATTCTCTTCAAAATTGATACGGTTGAACTCTAAATGGTCCCAGAAGACTGTTTCAATCCTTGGTTTTGTCCCTCTTGACTCACAATTGAACTTTCGAATTTCCCTCCAATTTTCCTAGTTTTTCTTCCCGTCTGTTTTTCTCTCGAATTCTCAGTCCCTCTGCTCCAAAAATGACTCTCCCGACTCACTCTCACTCCCTATAATCAAAACAGACCTCACTGCAACCCAAGGGAATCTCAGTCCCACTGTTCTTAGTTTCCCGCAAAAGACCCCAAATCCCAGTTTTAAATTCCTCTCGTGCCTGGTTTCTGGTTCAACCCACACCAAACTGTTTCCACTAACTCAAAACTGTTAAACAATTCCCCTGTCCAGCCACTAACAAGGTTAAACAAATCCTTGATCAGACCACCCAAGCACGGGGGTTCAGTCCCTGTTTCCACGGTTTCAAACAGTGCCCCTGTGAAATTACTGTTTTGCCCTTCTACACAAAATTACCAAAATGCCCTTCACGCTTCTAGACCCGTAACTCGGTCAACCGAACTCCGATTGACGCGTGCCGCCTGTCTACGGATTCAACGTCTCGAGACCTACCTAACGGTCCTCGAATTGTGTGAAAATTAGTGGTCAATCAAAAAGTCAACATTTTCCCCCTTTTCGTCCAAATTATGAAAATGCCCTTGAACTTCCGAACATCATAACTTCCTCCTCAAATGTCGGAATCGGACGTGCCACCTGTCTATGAACTCATGATGTCCCGAAAAACGTCACAGTCATCGGTCAAAGTCTGTTTGACCTCTCGAGCCAAAAGTCAACCGTTCGCCCAATTCCCGAGGGAAAATCGTCTTTTTCTTCAAATTTTCCTTTTCCGAAAGTCCTAGTCGGTACACGACATATCACTGATTACAGAACACCGACTTCTTGGAAAACTCACGATGTAGCATCTTGTGTTTGACGCAGAATTTGAGGGGGGGGGGGGGGGGGGAGGGGGGAAGTTGTTGGAGCTTGAGGAGGAGTCTTAAAAATCGAATCCTAAATTAATTTAGAATCCTAATTTGATTTGTCTACTAGATTTGGGGACACACTTGGCCCCATGTGACAGGACTCGTTCCGAAAGGACTTTGATAACCATGTCTGGTCCTGCTCCCGTCTGGCAAGTCAACTAAAATTCTGAAAACACCCTCAGTAGCTGTCAGACAAAAGATAACTATACTGAATCCCGCTTATGTCTCCGCCTCTCGGTCAGCCCCGGTTCAAAAATATCAAAAGTGTGAGGGGACAAAAATAACATAATTTGAAAATACATTTTAAAACGAACTTTTTTACCCTCGAATTATAAAACATGCATGCATAGAGTAAAATATGAACAACCGGATTTCAAATCACATCACATAGAAAACTGTGGGACCCACAGTTCATCAAAAGCCCGTGGCCCACATTTCCCAGAATCCGTTTCATCAAATCATGTAAAATATCTGGACATAACCATGAACATCAATACTAGTCACCAGTACTCAATTATCAAGCACAATAACCAAACAGCACTACTCACAAGTGTATCGACATCAATCACAATATCACAGTATCACATCAACATTACTCACAAGTGCAAAATCAATCACATAATCACATCTGCATTGCGCGTAGGCCACCAATAATAACCCCGACTATCAGCCATCTGGGAACACCCCTAATTTTGGTTGCCTTGGAACATAGATTCCCTCAGCATCAGCCGTCTGGGAACACCCCTAGCTTCGGCTTCCTGGGAACATACATACCCTGAGCATTAGCAGTATGGGAACACCCCGAGTTTCGGCTGCCTAGGAACAATCACATTACCCTCTGAGTTTCAATCGTATGAGAAATCCCTTAGTTATGACCGTATGGGAACTCATCAAAATCACAATGAAAACCGTCCAAGGATTACACCCCAAGCCTTTCAAAACAATCTTTGACTTAAAACCAAGTCAAAACCATTTCCAACAGGGTCTCAAGCCCAAAATATCATTTCCAACAGGTTCTTAAGCCCAAAACATCATTTCCATGAAATCATCGTAAAACCTTGTCCAGAAATCATTTTATAAATCCGAAAACCATCAATTCAATTATATAGTCACATTTGACTGTAAATCCAAGTCAAAACCATTTCCAATAGGGTCTCAAACCCAAAATAAAATTTTCACGTAAATTCGTAAAATCATGTCTAGAAATCGATATTTAAATTCATAAAATCATCAAGTAATCATATCAAATCATCAATCCAATCATTGCAAATCAAATCATGGAAAACATTTACTATGCATGCATAACGATATATAAAACAAACGCCCACTTACACACTGTAACGACCTGTCCCAAATTCCTAGATTAGATTAGTGACTAATCACGATTAGTGAGGTTAATCCATGATTAGTTGGGCAAAATCGGACGAACGATGCGAAATGACCGTTTTGCCCCTATTCGTGGCAAAACGTTGACTTTTCATTCTGGCGGTCAAATGGACTTTGACCAATGATCGTGACGTAGTTTAGGACGTCACGAGTTCATAGACAGGTGGCACGTTCAATTCCGACGTTCGTGGAGGAAGTTATGATGTTCGGAAGTTTAGGGGCATTTTGGTAATTTTGGATAAAAGAGGTCAAATGTTGACTTTTTGACCGGGAGGTCCGATGGCCGAGGGCCGAAGACCGTTACGTAGACAAGGACTACGAATCCGTAGACAGGCGGCACGTCGAATTCAGACGTTCGACGACGAAGTTACGGTTCACGGAAGTTCCAAGTTACTATTCACAACAACACGTTTTACGAGACAAAAAGTGCAGTTTTATCTCTAGTGGGCCCAGCTTTTTAGATAGCCAATGGATGAGTGACAAGTGTCACCCATCCACTAGCCAACCTCACACATACATGCATATCATCCCTTGCATTTTGCATCGATCATTCCCATTTTCAACCCAAAAACCCACCCGATCTAATTTCTCTCATTCCCATGCAACCCAAACCCATCCAAATTTCACCCAAGACCAGGACAGAGGACCAGGAGTCTGAGGGAGTTGAGGTGGCCGGCCTGGATGGCCAGGGCCACCGTGCACGGCGGCTGGAAGGGAGGAAACCCGCAAGGTACCCGGTTATACCATTTTAATCCATTTTCCATTTTTATTGTTATGGTTCATTTTTAATGGTTCTAATGAGTCCATTAGGTTTCTGGGGGGTTGTTATGACGGTTTTGGTGGTGGTTGACGGCTGAGAAGTCGTGGGGAAGGAAATGGGAAAATAGGACCGTGAGGTCCATTTCGAACCAAGGGGTTTCGGGTGGTTTTTCTTAGTTTTAGGGATTGGGTTAGATAGGAAATGAGAAAAGAGGAATTTAGGGATTGAAATGGAGGAAAACGGACCGAAAATGAGGGAGTAGGAGGGCCAGACCGATCACGCCGGTCCAGCTGGACCGGACTGCACAGTAGAACCGGCCGGACTGGTCGGCTGAAGGTTAGGGGTGACACTGTAGCTAGGCGCGTGAAGCCCACGCGCAGCCACTTCAGGCGGCACGTGTGGGCGCATGGGGGATATTTTGGGCAAGGTTCCAACATGTAATTTCATCTATTCGATGTAACGAACATTTTGGGACTGGTTTCGAGTCAATTGGACATCGTTTCGATAGTTTTCGGGGTGTCAGAAGGTTTAGGTTCGGTTTTAAAAATAGTTAAAAGTTCGGGAAAATTACGGGGCTTTGATGGGAGGTTAATTAAGTAGTTAGTAATCTTCTATAAAATTTGGACAGGTTTGGGAGTCCCGGTGACGGTGATCAGCTCGGGGAGCCGTATGGCACACAAATCGAGGCGGCAGCTCGGACGGTCTGTGAGTGGACCTTGTTTTCTAAATTGGTGCATGCATAAATGTTTATTATATGTTTTATTACATGTTTGATGATGCCATGGGTGCATTTGTATGTGGTTACGTATAGGCACATATTTTGAGGTTTCGGCCCTATACTGTGCCTATACGGGTCTGTATTTCTTTATTGATTTAAATGAAAAGGTTTTGGATTTCTAAAAAGATAAACTCGGGTATGAGACCCATTTGGTTTTGTCTCGGGCATATGACACTATTTATGACCTTCGGGTCTAAATCGTGGTCGCGTCGGGTTTTATGTCCACGACGATCGACGATATGATGCTCGCATTCGGATTGGGATGTGTTCCTTCCGGAGAGGTCACGATGAACGATTCGTGGTCGGGCAGCCTGGGGAGGCTCGACTTCGGAGTGCTGACGGTTCAGGATAGCGATCGGTGATGAGTGCACTATGATCTTGTGGTGGTCGCGTCGGTTGATTCGTTCACGGCGACATACCAGGATTGAGAGCGGTCCTGGATGGATGGTCGCACGCATCACTATGATCGGAGTCGTGACTGACCCTTAGATATCGGGCCCGGTGCCCAGTTGAGTCATATGTTCGGGCACGAGACCTAGTTGCTTTACACTGATGATTTCGGGTCAGGGACCCTAGATGGATTTCCAAGTTCATGGCGGTTTATGGGAACCAGCATGAACTCTGGAAAGGTCATTGTGGTTCATGACGGTTTATGGGAACCGGCATGAACCTTTGTCAGGTCATTGTGGTGCATGACGGTTTATGGGAACCGAGCATGAATGTTATGGGTCATGACGGTTCAAGGGAACCGGGCATG
This sequence comes from Prinsepia uniflora, assembly GCA_032719365.1. Taxonomy (NCBI): domain Eukaryota; kingdom Viridiplantae; phylum Streptophyta; class Magnoliopsida; order Rosales; family Rosaceae; genus Prinsepia; species Prinsepia uniflora. The sequence continues at coordinate 66,212,769 of CM064866.1, forward strand.
AACGTTTATGTTATGTATATATATATGTATTCATATACCTTCCTTTACTTCTATTATCTCCTCCGGGGTGGGTCGTTGGCCTGGGTGGACCCCGGAGTAGTCACGGAGCACCGACTGAGTCGAGTCACCCCCTAGTTGGGTTCCTTACTCTCGGAAGGCTATGACTACTATTACCTCGGGTAGGGTCAGTGGTCTGCGGACATTGATCTTGACTTTGAGAAGACTTGGATTGAGACTTGGGTAGCACGCGCGTAGCTTTGGAAACCGTGACAGGATTGGTTGTGCAAATTATATGTATATATGATGTATGCTATATGATATGATATATAATGTGTGTTTACACAGGTTTTTGGGCAGTGACCCGTACGGTTGAGTCTTTATGATTCTTTCAATCTTGGTTTTGGGCTTAGTTCCCGCATATGATTTCTAGATAAATGGTTTTTGAATGCATGCATGATTGTTAGTGAAGGGTACAAATGTCTTCTCGTTAAAATGTTTTTATAAATTCTTGTTTTGTCCACTCACAGCTTTTAATGTTTTGACTGCCCTTCAGGTTGACATCGGATGTGGACTGTAGCAGTGACCGAGATATCACATACCTCCTCCGGATCCTGACGTACTCTGATAACCCGGGAGGGCAAAGGTCGGAAATATCCCTTGTCTGACACTTCGTGTCAGACGGGAGCAGGGTCATCCCGTACTAATCCCGGGGGGATTGGGATGGGTCCGGTCACACACAGTCCATATGGTCCGAATCCGAGCCGTACACTCCTTCATATATTCCAGGAATCACCAATTTAGTCAAAAACCATTACGAAGGGTCACTAACACCTCAAGTAACCTCACATTACAATCCCCCATTTTTCGAGATTTAATTACATATTTAAAATGTAACATAACACTTTGGACCCTCGAAACTATATCGAAACGGTGTCGAATCGACTCGAAACCTGCGTCAAAATGTTCGTTATATCAATTACATTAAAAATCATGTTACCATACCTCGAGAATCATGCGCATACGCCTCCACGAGCCACCGCAAGTGACTGCGCGTGAAGTCCACACGCGTACTCTATTCATCATCTTTCTCGCCCTTTTTCTGTAGAACGTGTTGTTCGACCCTTTTTCATGACCCAGTTTGAAATCACACTTTCCTACACCAATTCTCGTAATTAAAGCCTCGAATCGATCCTAATCAAACTCAGAAGAGGATACATGGTTTCAATTTCATGAAAAACTCACCCGAAGTCTAGAATCATATTCTCCATTTTCGGCCCAAATTTTGGTTCATCGTTTCAGGCTTTCCTAAGCCTAACTCTTCATGTTTATATCTCCATTCAACTTTACAGGGACCAAAGATCACAATTTCGACTTCAATTTCGCTAATTAAATGCCCAAAATCAAAATTCAATTTCAAGGGTTCAAGGAGGTTTTCGGGTTTTCTGGATTCTGGGCTCCCTCTCCGTTTTACCTCTTTTATTTTACTTCCTCATCACTCGTTCCTATCAATCCTTTTTTGTTTCCCAGTTTTTCCAACCTGAACCGATCGATGCTTGAGAGATTAATGGGTTTGTGATTTGTTGTTCATCCCCAAACACCATGGGCTTGGGTTAAATTCAAACACTACACACATGACACCCACGGCCAACAAGGCCACTAATCCAATCCTAAGGGTGACATGTGTCACTGAAACAATCCAAATTGGTTACTCAACAAAGTAGCAAAAGGCCAAAATATCCATGAATGCCAAAATTACAAATATGCCCTTCTAAGCACAAATTACCAAAATGCCCTTAACCTTCCTAGCGCATAACAATTTCATCATGATTCTGCTTTCGACGTGTCGTCTGTCTATGGATTCAGGATTCCAAGACCTACAAAACAATCCTGGAAAAATATGCAAAATATATTCCAAATGAAAATTCAACTTTGTCCACGTAAACCAAGGATAAAATCGTCATTTCCCTTCTAAAATTCCCAAAATTTCTTCTTTCAAATTTTCGGGTCATCACACCATGAGACACATAATTAATAATTATATTCATATAACAATAATAGCAACTGTTCAATTGCATAGGATCTGATGGTATGGATCAAACAACATTGATCTGACAATATAGATCTGACGACGTAGATCAGACAACATAGATCCGACGATAAAGATCCAATGTCACAGCACCGATGATACAACACTGACTTCTTGACAAACTTATGATGTAGCATTATGAGTTTGGCGAGAGGTGTTAGAGCATCCATATCAGACTAACCAAATTTTTGGATAAATTTAACTTAAAATGCCCGAAAAGTTATTAATAGTTAGCCAGTTGTAGAGTTACCAAAATTAGACTCTCTATATTTTCAGGAACTTTGAATATTGAATTCATTTTTTTAAATTTAAATATATAACAATAGAATTTTCTTAACACGGCTAGTTTTTAACGGTACAAATAAATAAGTAGATTGTGGGTACAAAATCGATCCGACCCATAATTCATGTAAGTCACCATATATATATATTTTTAATGGTTCAAATAGATATGTCCATTTTAACAGTGAAATTGGATAGAACGAATTCGGAGTCAAATTGACAGGACCCGTCCCAACTGGACGTCAAAAACCGTGCCCGGTCCTGCTCCCGTCTGACAAGTCAACTAAAGGTCCGAAACTACCCTTCAGTGCTTGCCAGACAAGGGATGTTTGCGCTGATTTCTGCTGCTGCCACGGCCTCACGATCAGTCCCGAACGTCGTACCATGGCCTGGAGGGTCACAAAACAGAAAAGGTGTAAGTGGACAAAAATGACCTCTGATGAAAACATTTGCCAAAATATATTCTTACCCTCCAGTTTTCACAAACTTGCATGCATATCGTAAAACATGAGTAATAGTATGAAATCATTCAAGTATGAACAGTTGACCGATAAAATCAAAATATGTTTTCCCATGGTCCATAAAACTCATGTTCACCAAATCAGTTCATGTTATAAAACATCAAATCCTGGCTCTCAGGCCAAAACATGTGAAAACATAATCACTGGCCACAAAGACCAAAAACCCGTACTCAATACCAGTACGTCATCACAAATAAAATCAATCAGCACTAATCACAAGTGCACAATAAATATATCAATCCAATCAATCTGCACTACTCACAAGTGCACAAACCATCACAATCACATCTGCACTACTCACAAGTGCACAATCAATCAAACCATCAACTGCACTACTCACAAGTGCTGCACTACGCGTAGGCCAATATCCAGTCACTCTCTCGGGAACAGACACCTCTGGACTCAACCCCGTCGGGCTCAGTCACCTCTGGGCGAACACATCCCCAGGCTCAGACCCATCCGAGTGGTACATCCAGGCTCAGTCTCATCCGAGAAGCTGACTACCATAGGATCAACTCATGATCCTACAATCACACCCCCCAAGCTCCGGTCGTCTGGGTAATCCCTCCAAGCTCCGACCGTCTGGGAATATCACAATCACAATGAAAACCATCTCGGGAATTACATCCCAAAACATTTCAATCAAATCTTGTCTTCATACAAAGTCAAGATCATTCCCGACTGGTTCTCAAAGCCCAAAATACCATTTACACTTACTTATTTAAAATCACCTTTTAAAACAACAAAATAATCCAGAAATCATCATTGACTTACCAACTAAGTTAAAACATCATTTTAGAAATCATTTAGACTCCGGGCCTAGCCCAAAACATCATTTGCACGTTCCTCGTAAAATGTGCCCGAAAGGCTGATTAAAATAATCATAAAATCACAATAAATCATTAATTTCAAAAATTCACAAGTGACTCCAAATCCAAGTCAAAATCACTATTCACTTGGGTTCTCATGCCCAAAATAACATCTTCACGCAAATCCATGCGTTGCAACCTCCGTTGCCATTTTCACGTAAATCCACGAAATTGACCCTTGACTCATTCTCGAGTCAACACATCATTTTTCAATCCATGACTCAATAATCCGAGTCCAAACATTATTTTCAATCAATTTCAATCCCGGACTCATAAACCAAGTCCAAACATCATTTTCACCAAATTTCGTAATTTCTCGAAAGTCGTGCCCAAAATAATAATATAATAATCATAAAACCGAGAAATCACCGAATTGAAACATCAATCATGCCAAATCATATAAAATCATATAATAAGGCATTTAAATCATATATGCATGCATCACGGTTAGAAAACAAAATCCACTCACACACACACCGTCCAAAACGGTCTGTTTCCGAACTGCACGTTTTTCCGTAAATTCTGGAAATCACAACTCCTGTCCAAAATCATTATAGAGGGTTACTAACATCTCAAAATACATCATATAATTTTCCCCAATTTTTTCGGAATTTAAATACGTATTTAACTCGTAAAACAAAACTTCGGATACGCGGAACATTATCGAAACAATATCCGATTTCCTCGAAACCAACGTTAAAATGTTCGTTACACTGAGAGGATCAAAAGTAATGTTGACCTCACCTTGAGAGTAGGCCGGACGCGCCCTCACGCGCCGCCGTGAATGGCTGCGCGTGAAACCCACGCGCCAACTACAGTATCGTCGTTCATACCCGTTTGTCTGCAAAACGGGCCATTTAACCTGCGAGGCGACCCGGTTCCAATCCTATCAATTCGACACCAATTTCAACAATTGGACATTCAATTAGTTTCGAATTAAGTTCAATTAGAGATATGTGGACTCAATTACAAACAATCTTACCTCTAACCTCACGATCACAGACGATTATTCGAAGAACATTCGAACCCTGTTCATCATTCGAAGTCTTTCAAAGTCACACGATTTCCTTCAATTGATTCATCAAGAAGCTTCAACAGACTCCGTTCAACATTTTCCCCAACTCAATTACATCAATTCGAGGCTCAAACGCCACGACTCAAGCTCGAATTTTCTGCAACTACTGTGCTTCTGTTCTACCTCAAATGAACCTCAATTACCTTCGTTCCTTCGATGAAACTGATCGTGGCAATCCCAGAAGACTAAAAATGAACCCAATTTCGATCAAAAAGGCTCAATTCTTCCAATTCGATTTCCCCCCGAATTTTCTAAAACCCGAATTCCAGTTCCACAGTTTCCCTCAATCCTTCGTGTTTCCCTCACTAATTCCGTCTCTGAATTCTCTCCAATTTGCACTCTCAAGTTCAGCTGATGGAGAGGAGATTAAGGGTGGAATGAATTGTGTTTTTGGTTGTACTCGGTTAAGACATTAGAGAGGATTAATGGAAATTAAAGAATAATTTAGTTTAATTAATTAATAAAACGTAATAATTATGTTTTCCCCAAAACATGGGATCTGGTTTCATGCTTGAATTTAGGGGATGAGTGACACTTGTTACTCATCCAAGTGTGTTCAGTCACCGGGTATTGTTCATATTAAAATATTATTTTAATCCCGGTTCGTTCGGTTAATCGAGTCCGTTCTCGTGATCATAACTTCGTCGTCGAATCTCCGATTTTGGCATACCGCCTGTCGTTGGATTCATATCGACGAGACCTACGTAACGGTCCTTGGCCCTTGTCCAGCTAACCTCCCGGTCAAAAAGTCAACATTTGGCCCCTAATATGACCAAATTACCAAAATACCCCTCAACTTCGGAACTCCATAACTTTCACCTCGAATGTCGGAATCGAACGTGCCACCTGTCTATGAACTCGTGACGTCCCGAACCACGTCACAGTCATCGGTCAAAGTCTGTTTGACCGCCCGAACTAAAAGTCAACATTTTACCCACGCTAGGGGCAAAACGTTCATTTTGCACAATTCGTCCGATTTTACTCAACTAATCCCCGGTTAGTTATTCTAAATCATAATTAGTTAATATTCGGGACGGGTCATTACAAACTACCCTTCACACGCCCCCACGCGTGTTTGGAAACTTCTGCTCGTGAAACCCAAGAGCGTGAAGTGTCACCAGCAACCTTTGGTCGACCTGGTTTAGACCAGGTCAGACCGGTCTCTGCAAATCGAACCGGCGTGGTCGGTTTTCGTCCAATTCTCACCCATTTTTACTCCTTTCAATCCCATTAGCTTCTTCCCACTCTGAGCATTCGATTTACTTAGTTAAATTACGAAATGAATTACAGAATCTTACCTCCCAAGCAATCCCAAAAAACTCGAATGTTTCTCCTCACTGTTGCTCTGATTCCACCCCTTCCAGACCATGGTTTCGATTCCATTCACCTCCTGGAAGTCTGAGAGGAAGTTCTCAATCACCAAACCCGAGTAACAATCATGGAATCGCGAAACACCATTGTCGAATGAAAGCTTGCCAGTTTCCAATTCTGCAGCCACCGTCCACGGCTAGCCGCCGTTTCAGGCTTAATCGACTCCTAGGCATCTCAGAAACAGCATCTACTACTCAATTTGGTTCAACAAACCTTCAATTCGATTCCAAAGTTTCAAACTCAACAGGGGACTCAAGGGTTCTTACCTCTGTTCGACCACCACCGTGCACGACGGTGCTTGATAGCAGCACCACCATACTCATCTCCTTCCACTCTCTCTTTTTCGTTCACAGTGTAAGCAAAATGGATGAAGATCGAAGGAAATCAATGGGTGGAGTCTTCTCTGTTTTCCTCTGTTATCCAAAATCGGGCACAACTGTTTAAAAACACGTTGAGACGGTGAGCAACATTCTACCACCATCCAGACCCAGCCAGGTGTCCAAAACCTGGTGGTCACCCCATCCAACAACAGTCAAATGTCCATCACTGAGTGGGCACAGGTCCCAAGGCAGAAAATGTCCAGAATGCCCCTTACTGCACAAATTACCATTTTGCCCCTTGTGTAACGACCCGAACCGAGAATAATAATATTTTAATGTAAAAAGACTATTTTGCCCCTGAAGGGGGGGGGAACATTGAATTTTGACCCGGGAAATAATTTGGACCTTGACCCATGACCATGACGTAGGTCGGGACGTCACGAATCCGTAGGCAGGCGGCACGCCGAAATCGGAGTTCGTATGAGGAAGTTATGGTCAAGGAAGCGTTTTAGCGGAATTTACGAACCGAGAACAACGGAATAAAATATTAATTTATTGTGGAAATCTGTGCTAACTAATATTTAAATCAAACCAGTGGATGAGTGACAAGTGTCACCCATCCAAGCCCATACTATTCCATTAAAGCAACCTTACACTATTTAACTATATTATAACCATTTAATTTCCCTCCATTTAATCCTAGCCCTTGGATCTCTGCCCAAATGAATCCCAGCCCTCCATCCTATCTGCTTTTTCTTCTTCATGCACGATCATCCTCCCTGTTTTCTCACAAACACACACATCCATCCCCCTTAAACCGTGCACTTTTTTCCCATTTTCTCTCCACCCAAACACACAAACCAGCCACCCTCATCGCACCAGGTGACCACCAGTAGCACCACCATCATCTACTCATCATCACCGTGCATCGCCGGCGACCACCAGCCCGTTTTCCCCGTCTGAAAACCCCGTGCAAACTTAGACCCGAAACACAGAGGAATCGGGTCCAAGAAGCAAACCGCGACATCCACCACACCTCGACGCAGGGGAAGCTCCAGTCTGCACCGTGAGGACCCCAGGAGCGTAACTGGACGACGGCGCGGCCTGCGGCGGCGACACGGCGGCGGTAATGTTGAAAACCCGAGAACCCGTTTTTACTCCCCTGTTTCGAACAAACTTGTTTTGATGCTAGGAAATCGATTGTTTGGTGATAGAAATGTCCTAGGGTGAGAGACGAGCTGTTTGGAACCAGTTTGGACGACTGAGACGGCGTTGATCGATGGAGACGACGACCGGATTCCTGGCCGTGAGTTCAGCGACGGACTGGTGAGTTTCTTCTAGCTTTCTTCCTGTTTTGAGGTTGTAGAACCATAGAACAGACCTAGACGACCCTATAGGGATGAACCCCGTCGAAAATGGTGGCCGGAATCGTACGGTGGAATCGGGTCAAGCCGTGGGTCGACGGCGACCCGGTTCCAGTCAAACGGGTCTGACCCGGTACTGTAGCATGATGACGTCATCATGCTGACGTCATGATGACGTCATCCTGTCAGAGGTTGTCAGATCAGGGACCAATCAGAACATGCCACGTGTCACCTGACAAGTGTCAGTGATGACGTCATGCTGACGTCAGCAGTACTGTAGCAGCGTTGACCCACGCGTTGACCAGGCGCGTGGGGGCGCGTGTGAACAGTGATTTTGGTGGGGCCGGTACCATTTTCAAGGTTTCGACGATACGGATCCAATGGAGGTGGTTTCGTGTCGATCGGAGATCGTTAGATTAGTCAAAATGGGGTTTGAAGCACCGGAAATAGTGCACGGGATGCGATTTTGAGGCGGATCTGTTCTAGGGTCTTAGTATTGATGTTATAGGGTCCTTAAGTAACCCTCAGGTATAAAAATACAGGTTTTAGAGATCGTTGAGCAGAAAGGACCGAGTGTGAGTGGGCTGTTTGATTTATAAAAGGCTTGCATGCATAAACTGTTTTACTATTTCCACTTATGATTTCGATGAGTCTTATATGAACTGTTTATATATGCTATTACAATGTTTTGGGCATGAGACCTGTCTGGATTATATGTGGATTTTGTTTGGGGATGTCCGGAAGGACATAGGGTAAACTATATTGTTATTGTACTGTACTTTCCTACCTGTGTATATTGTCTCCTCCAGGGAGGGTCGTTGGCCTGGGTGGACCCTGGAGTAGTCACGGGGCTCTGACTGAGTGGAGTTGACCCCCGTTGGGCTGCTTACTCTCAGGAAGGCATGTTTATATACCTCGGGCATTGACCGGGATACCGGGAGCTGATGTACCTAGAGAGTCTCGGGTGTGAGACCCTGAGTGGCAACGCGTAGCCTTAGAACCGTGACATCAGTTGGGTTGGGTTTTACAGTGCACTGATATGTTAGTTTCTACTTTTGATTATTATTGTGGTTTTATGGTTATGATTTCATTATAATATTATATTTTCACTGCATGCAAGATTTGGAAAACGGAGGGGTAAAACCTTATGATTATTTATTATTAAATTTATTTATAAACTGTTATTTTTGGCCCACTCACCTTTGTTTTACTGACCCCTCCAGACCCTGACACGGAAATAGAGGAGGAGGACCCGGAGGAGGAGGAGGCAGAGGTTTAGTTGGCTTAGCTGTGCATCTGTACACCCACTTGTGGGTAGGTTGAGCACCGAATAAATGTACTCTGACTATTGTGCTCACGTGTTGTATTTTACTTTCCCTTGTCTGACAGTATCGCTTTAAAAACTGTTGTAGTACGTTACCTATCTGTTTAAGTATTCGGTTTTTATTTAAGGGTAATTTTGGTATGTTTAGAGTCATTGTCAGACGGGAGCAGGACACGTCCCCGGGTGGTCCCAGTGGGATTGGGACGGGCCCTGTCACCTTGAGTTCCTAGACCTGTAACTTTAACGTCCGAACTCCAATCGATACATGCCGCCTGTCGTTGTATTCAGGAGATCGAGATCTACCTAACGGTCCTCGAAATTCGGGACAAGTCCATGTCGTTTGGAAAGTCAACGAATGACCCTTATTCCACAAAATTACCAAATTACCCTCAAACTTCCGAACGTCATAACGTTTTCCTCGGATGTCGGAATCGGACGTGCCACTTGTCTATGAACTCGTGACGTCCCGAACTACGTCATGGTCATCGGTCAAAGTCCTTTTGACCACCCAAACGAAAAGTCAACATTTTGCCCATTCCATGGTCAAAACCGTCATTTCCTACCGTCCGTTCGAAATCGCCCAGCTAATCACCGATTAACTTCACTAATCCGTCATTACTTACTAAACTAATCCCGATTTCCGGGACAGGCTGTTACAAAAATAATCTATAAATACGTAACCAAATCTAGTAGATAAATCAAATTAAGATAACAAATGTACTCAAAAAGTTACCTACCATATCCATATATAACAACAAATACACATTCATTTACCAACTAATTTATCAGTCTTTGTTTTAAATATTAAAAGAAAGCGTTGTTCAATCATCAAATGTTTTCTTTTTTATTAACTATAGAATTTTTTTAAAAAAAAAAATCATGAACGATTCCTCATTTAACGAAAATGATTCCATACATGCATGTATGAAATGCTTCATCATCTTCACCCTTGAAAATAAGTGGGATTCATCTTTCATTATTGAAGACGATGATTATACGTCATACATCCACGTATTGAACCATCTTCCATAACATACGCCGTCTGTTTCAAATATTCAATCCCTAAAGAATTTTTTTTTATTCCATCCATCTTATTGCATGAAATGCATGTATTAACAATTATCTACTAAATAATAGGCATGACCACTCTGACTTGACATTCTGGATCTATATTGGGCCCACAATTTTGTTTTCCAGTTTTCTTTGTTGCCAGATTTTAATTTCTTTTTTTGGTTAGAAATATTGTAATGTCTTCCAACTCTATAAGTTATATCAACGCCAATTCATATCTTACTTGAATATTGTAGGCGAATTCACTGTATAAATTTTTCCTCCATCTTGTTGTCAAACATCACGTTTTCTCCAGCACCTTCAACTTCAATCGTGAGATGTCCAAATTTTATAAAAATTAAATGTAGAAAACTGGCCTATATCTCCAACTAAAAACTAAATTTCAATCTAAATATTATAATGACTATGCAGAGATCCATTACGTCATTTGTTCTACATCACTTTGGAATTCTCTAAGGGAAGGACGTTGTAGTTCGCTATTAACTAATCCCCTTTTTATAAAATAAAAATAAAAATATATATACGAATGTAAATTAATGATCGAGACTAAATTGTATTTTGGCCAAATTAAATATTTAATTAGGTTAGTACGTAATGAATAAAAATTAGAGAATAAAGACAATGTTTATCTTCTTAATGAATGAATTAATTATGAGAAATAGTCAGTTAATTAAGAAGGATTGGTATTAGGTTGAATCATCTGTAATTGTTTATGCCAACCCTAAACAGTGAGTTCTCGAATATTATATTAAGTTAACCTTGCCTGTCAAGTTTCAAATTAAATTTATATTCTTTTTTAAGGAGAATGGATATTTAATTAAGCAATAAACGAATTAATTAGTGAATGATAATCAGGTATACTAATCTCGATATAAATATAAATAAATTGTTATTCTTTATTCACGCGTGAATCAAACGTGAGATCTTCCGAGTATTCATAATACTAGATATTAAATGCTTGCGATCAAACTATGAACACCTTATATATGTTGGTCATTTTAATTAGTACATAGAGTTGTAACATCGGCATCTCTAAACCTCACATGCTGATGAGAGAGGCCTGAATACTTTATTGCTTTCGGTGAGTTATAGAAAAGAAAAATACCAATAACAAAGAGCTACTTAATTAGGACGTCCGTACGTTTCTATTAAAACCACATAGTGATTATCGATCAATAACCTCATCTTGACTATAAGTCTATAACAAACACAGTCCATTTCTAGCTTTAATTTGTGTCACGGTTTGCAGCAGCTAGCTAAGCCAAGCAAGTAAATCAAGGGGTACATGTCCAAATGAATTAGATATTGTTTTGTTTTCATCCTTTTAGCACCAAGTTCAAGGAACCCTAAATTTTACCGTTGGCTTGTTCATTGTTCAACCCTTTGTGTCACAACTCACAAGAACCATGGATTGGTAGACCCAACCCATCAAAGTGAGTAGGTGCCTTTGGTCGCTTTCCCCAGTCGCATATATACATATCTCTATGCATCATTTCTGACGTGCCTCTCACACCTAATTAAAGTCATTTAAATCCAAAGTCCTATAGCTTTCACCTTTACGATCTCAACACTCCAACCACACAATTTTGGTAGTTTATCTCCCACCCCAAAAAAAAACTATATAAATACATTATTTGGTAGTTTATTACATCAATCTTACGTGATGGTACTCTTAATACGGGGTCTATTCTTGTTACGGGACTATTCTATAATTTCTCATTTAATTATAAACGATTATGGCTAACAATGACACGTTGTCATAATTATACCAGAACCAAATTGTATAATTTTCTAGGGTTTCTAGGTTTCATGCTTTGCAGAATGTAGTTGGAAGTTGAATTATATGGGGATAATGCAATGTTTTGGCTTTAAATAGCAAGGCATGGGGACCCATCGGGTACATTCGTTTAAACAAGAAATGCTTTGTCATTACGAGTCGAGCCTTTTTCCTTTTTCTTTAATTAGGTTGAGTTCATAGTTTCAAAATAATATACATAACTTTCTAGGTCGAACTCCCTCAATTGTATTTTAATTTTGGTTTTTTTTTTGGTGAAATCAAGCTACCTCTCTCGTACGTAGACGATGACTAACCCTCGAGTCACGTAGGACTTTGATACGGAGAAGCTCTCCGAATATATTGTCATATTAATAAATAATTTTGATGCGCATTTTCAATGGAATCTCTATATAAATGTTCATAACTTATGACTGAAAATCTTTGATTTAACTAAAGTAAAACAAAATCTTTCCGAGGGATGAAAAAAAACAAAAACAAAAACAAAAACAAAAACAAAAGCCAAAAACAAGGGTTACATATTTCTTGGGTTTTCATTTGGAAAAGACAAAGGGATGGAGACATGGATTTTTGACTAGACCCCACCAGCCTTATTCAAAAAGGAAACAAAACCCCATTATTCAATCCTATCATTGAAAGATTGAAAGCAAAAGATTTGGCCCACAATTGTATATGTAGGGTACCCGGTACGTAGCATCAATTTTGATAAAGTACGTGTGACTAGTGACCACACTATTAATATGCACAAATTTTCTCCATCAATCCCTCTTTTGTCCTGCAGCCTCCAATCGAGAAAGAAATTCCAAGAAAATGACGTCCCGCCATGTCTCAATCGATCAGTTTGGTTCCAATTTTGTGTTTGTTTGTGTTGTCAATTTCTTTACTTAAGCGGCATCCGTCCATTATTAATTTCAACAATCAGTAATCCTTTGGACCATCTTATTTTCGATTAATCTTGTTCACGAAAAACCCAATAATAGGTGGGAAGCGAAGTTGCATCGAAGCATAATGGAAACCCCATTAATACCAAGGGCGTGCATAGTGCATACAACCAAGTCCATGAGTCGGAGGAATACTCTCAAATTGTCAATGTCTTTGTCTTCATACGTACTGCTTTCATTTCATCTTGTGAAGGGAACAAGAATGAGTGGGAGATTTCAACTATTTCTTTCACAAAACAATAAACATGTATGCATGGTGCGTCTAAAGTTGGGAATCGAATTCCTCCCAGATACTCATTTTTCAACTAGTTTTTTTTTTCTTTTTCTTTCTTTCTAATTTTCATTATAGATTGATCAATTCAAAGAAACCATCATTAGAGGAATCATGATTAAATAGTTTAACCAAAATCTAACAATTTTATAATGCAATTAAATTATGGATTGGGTATAATTAATTTTTAATTTTCAACGCCGTTGAAAGTGCTTTTAGGTGAGCTACATAGGAATCTTCATCGATCCTCACTAATCTCATATGTTCCATTATTTTTTACAAAAATTTTAAAAAAATAATGAAAGATTACAATCTATTATAGGATTGATGTGCTTGTTTCTTTACTACTAGTTTTTTTAGTGGGAATATGCTTGTTTCTTTGTTGTTGATTAAAGAATTTTTTAATATACATTTTATAATTTGAATAGTTGGTTTAGTTGGTTTAGTTAAAAATACAACAAATATGAAAACCCCTTTTTTCTTTACATGTATCCAAATAATCGATAATTTTGATAATAATTAGGACTTAATATTATATATTACAGTAAATTATCAATTTTATTAATCTATAATAAATGAGTAAACAATTTTCAATTTAATTGAGTTATGCTGATATAGAAAATAAATAATTTCAATTATGACATATACATTGCACACGGCTCATGAACAATGAGGACACAAAAATATGGACCATGCATAAAATAAATATAAATATTGTGTACTAGAAAATGAATACTATTTATACCGTGACGGTGATTCTAAAGCAACAAAAAAATAGACACGACGTCAATAATTAAAGAGGTGGTGGGCAATGTAATGTAAATGATGTACAAGCACGTACCCTATGTGTCCAATATAAAAGCTCATGAACATCAACAGTGCGTGGATTGCCCATGCAATATGCATAATTACATGGATCGATCTCTAGGTCATGTGAAACAAGTGAGTATTCAAATGTGCTAATTAATCAATAAATGTAGGAAGAAAATAAGATAGGACAAGGAGATTAATCAACAAATGAGGTGGCGGGCGGGCATTCATGAACACGGCATATATATATATGATCGAGTTGTAGTGGTGTCGACTCACATATCTAATCTCAATGAGATGAGTGACGTAATTTGTCACTAATTGGGTTTGTTTGTCATTCAATTAGCTCAATAATCACATTTAATTAAGCATATTATAAGTTCCGAAATTACGGATGTTTGGATTTTTGGAGGGACCAAGTGCCTTCCTTGTTGGTTTAGTACAAAAGCATGATAACTTTATCATCACTTCCATTTCACTAGCAAAGCTTTGATCATTTAGCTACCCACTTCCAAAAAGCTCCATAAACCTACCTCATCTCTTGCTTACAAGATATCACATGATAAATTAAATTAATTTTTTAGCTTATCAGATGCATCCTCCTAAGTCCTAACACATCACATTCTCAAATTGCCTATCTTAGCACATGTCCACCTAATTCCCAAAAATTACAATCGAGTTGAATACTACAATACATCACTCATGTATAAGAGTATTTTCACTTTACAATTTTGAGTTGAATACTCCAAAAAAACGTCACATATAACCACATGTATTGTCAAATTTCCAATCTAAGCACATGTCCGCACCAAATTTCAAATAATTTGGGTTTTGATAATTAATAATTTAAATTTAGTCGTTTATATTTACAGTCAAATAATATAATACGTTAATGCATACAAAATTACACGAATAAGGAAAAAAATACACAAATACAATGGAGCAATAAAATACGTTAATATACATCAATAATTTGTAGTAATTTATAATCAAGTGATTACAGAGATTATAGGAGTGAATGAGGAGAAGAAATGGTTGTTGGTTATCAAAACCAGGTACTATGCATATTGATCATGATGATGTTTTTTGGTTGCAAGTTGGGTGGTTCCCACACTTGAAAACTTTTAGAATCATCGTGGGATCTTCCAAGTGGTAGGCATATAAAACCAACCTCTGCAGACTGCAGATATAAAAAGATAATTAAAGCGGCCGGCATTCGCATGGCTGCCTATGGTGGCCATTCATGCTTCAAACACTAGGTGTGAACCAAGGAATTATGCAATTCTAGCAACTTCCTTCGAAACTTCTAAAATTCATCTCATTTTAACAAATCAACGGGAACAAAAAAAAAAAATTTAGTGGGTTTGAAGCCACTATGCCCAGTGCCCAGTGTCCACTCCACGGTACAAATCATAATGCATAGAAAAACCAACACAAACTTCAAATATGCCATTACTATTACCAAATATCTAAGCACACTTCACACACCATATTTTTTAATGGACACACTAAACTGACAAAGTTTAATGATACACAGTATATTAACGAGCAGTGAGCTTTGAAAAAAAAAGAAAAATACAAAATGCTATAATGCCCATATGATTTGTTACCAAATCAATCTATTTTTATGGAGATAGAGTCCAACTCGAATGTATCCATGTAGGAAGAGAATCAAGTTTCTTCTAGCCAACTAATTAACTTTGCACACCAAATGATGATAACTTGAACTCCATTGTAAAAGAGAGCTCATTAATTGTAGGCCAACTTCTCTATGCACGCAAAAATATGAGTGTATTAGGAGATTTCAATTACAAAGTATGTAGATTAAATTATATTAATTTAAAATTGAAGAAAATTCAAATTATGGGTAAAAAGTAAAAACTGATTCTTTCTAATTAACTTGACTACACACATCAGCATTTATGTATAAAAAAGTACAGTTATTCTAATCAATTTGGCTAGTACAAAAACTGTCATTCTTACTTACTTTTTTACTATATGCAGTGCTTTGCTTGCTACTTTTTTTTTTTTTTCTTCCTTACTTTCTTTTGAGGCGGTTAAAGTGAAGCATACGTTATGAACCCAAATGCGGTGATGAGTGCAAGCAATAATAGAAGGAATGAAAAATAGAGAAAGTGCGATGAGGGCCGGATGGTGGATATGGGAATCCATCTGTCTACATTTATAGTTGCCTATCTTTTTTGGTGGCATCGGCAAACTTTCTTTTTCTTTCCCTTTCCCTTTCTTTTATGAGTAATTATTTTCTTTCCCATTCGATTGTGCGTGTTCGTGAGGGAATGAATGAAAAAGGATGTGTTGAGATCGTTTCAGACAAGGTGGGGTTACTATTCTATCTAATTCAACTTGGTCAATACTCAATAATTTGGTTTCAACCATTCAATGTTGGTGACTTTCAAATTTACATGCCAATAATTTCTTTTCAATTTTTTGGTACAACTTCACCATTGACTTTGACCCTAACTTAATTAATCCTCTCTATTTTTTCTTGTGAAAATTGGTACGACTTTATCACAGATGAATTGCAATAAATATATCTTGCACTAGTTAGGAAAAATACTTAATGCCAAATTTAAATCCTTTTACATGTGTACTTTTAATCTGACTATATATGTAATGCTGTCAATTTCAGAAATTTAATTACGAGCATTTTTCAAGTTTTATTTTTTACTTAATGAAACATCAGATATTCTTTTTAAAAAACTATTATCATTTTTTTGAGTGACTAGAGCAAACAAAACAACTCATAATGGTCTTATTACATGGAGTTTTGCAAGGGATTCTTTTTTTTTTTAACTACAAATCTAATTTGGTCTCCCTCTCTTACAGAAAATAACTTGAAGTTATAATAATCCTAAGCTTAACAACCCTACCCTAATAGGATTCACCTTGTTAGAGAGAAAAGTCCATAGCTTAACAACCCTACCCTAATAGGATTCACTTTGTTTAGTATCTCAGACTCTAAGGGTAATAATTACAAAAGTTAAAATCTAAATAAAAACGAACCGCAAATTCTTAATTCGCAAGTGATAATTAATTGCCATGCACTTATTTAACTTAATTTGTTCATCCATCGCTTTATTAAGTAGCTCAAAATAAAACATGCTGAAATCTAATTTCCTATAAATGAGCAAATTTTTATTGATTAAGAATAAATGAATCCAATTGCGAATCAAAGATTATGAGAGACAAAAACCCCGCGCTTCGAAAACGCCTGGGAGCCACCATTTATTGTCGACGGTCCACGGTTGTAGCCGCCTCGCACCTGATCGTTCACACCACCCTATTTGTCCGTACACGGAGACCGCCAGTTAAAAGATAATGGGGACAAGGTAGCAAAACGGGGAAACCGCTGTGAAACGGAAACGTAGGCCCCACACCCATTTGTCCCACTTTGAGATGGACCCACCCGGACGTGGTTAGTGGGTCAGCTTTATTGTCAGCATACGCGCTCACCCGTCACATGTGGGAACCCTCACCGGGCCCCACTTCCTTCAATCCCATAATCAAAGTCACGTACGCAACGAGTGCTGTTGCTGCTGCTGCTGGCATCGGGAAAAGTCCGTGGGGCCCGTACTCTTTCGCTGACGTGGTACGCCTCCCTGCGTGCCACGACGAATCGGATACGTGGCGGATATGCTGCAGAGCCCATTAACTGCAGAGAATCACAACCCCGCTCTCATTGCTGTCACTCTCCACGAATTCCGCTAATGTCCCTGCAAGTTTCGTCTAATTACGGAAAGACCAGACCAAATCCAAGAGTAAAAAGCAAAGTGAATGGAGGTTATTGTCTAGATATGGAAAAATCAACAAAAATTAAAGAGGACCAAATCTGACAAAATCTGTCACTTGCATGTTTTATCAATTAATTTGTTGAGATTTTTTTTTAATATAAAAAGTCATAAAAAAGAAAAGTTTTATAAAAATGGGATTTTTTTTTCCTTGTTGGAAAACCAATTATAACTTTTGAGGTCGCTCTGCCTAATAAATTGGTTCAGACTCTCTAGTCGACACCTCTATCGCGTGCTCTCTGCCTCATCTCAAATTCATTCTCTTTAAGCTCTCCCGTTCTTTTCTCTCTATATCTATCTTCATCTCAAACAACAACAAATAGAAGCAAGAAAGAGCTGAGCAATTCATCGCAACGAAAGCATAGCAGAACCAACCAATTTCTCTTCTTCATGGCAGTTGAAGCTCAACATCACCACCATCATGCCGTTCTCATCCCACCTCAGCTAATCCCAAACAGGTGCATAATAAAAACCGTCATCAAAATCTTATTTTTCAACGTGGGTTTTGTTTGTTTTTCTATTTTCTTATCTGTATTGTGCTTCTTTTTTCAGAGATTTCATCAAAACCAACCAAGGAAACGCCAATATTTACAATACCCAGATGGATTCCGGCATGCTTTTGGCCTCAACAATGCCGGAAAATTTTCAGCCGACGATTTACCCGTCCAATTTTGGTGAAGTAAATAAGGCCTCCATGAACAAGCAGGCTGATAGTGGCCTCACATACAACAACATATGTCCCCCTAGAAAGCGGCCCAGAGACCAATTAATCAACGACTTCAACAATTTCTCAGTGCCTCAGAAGACAAAAATGCCCGCCGGTACCGGTGCCGGTGCCTCTTCCTTTCTCGACCAAGACATTGCTTTTCAGATGCAACAACAGCAATCTGAAATCGACCGCTTCATCGCCCAACATGTAATTTTTCATCCTTTATTGTTTTCTCCAATTTCTATAATCCTCTGTTTTTCTTCTGTTTTCGGCCAAGAATTTTTATGCTTTACTGTCTTCTGATTAAATTTTTACAATGTTCGGCAGACGGAGAAAGTGAGAGTGGAGCTTGAAGAGCAAAGAAAGCAGCAATCAAGAATATTAGTGTCGGCAATCCAAGACAGAATCGTCAAGAAATTGAAAGAGAAAGACGAGCAGATACAGAGGATGGGAAAGCTCAATTGGGTTCTTCAAGAACGAGTTAAAAGCTTATTCGTTGAGAATCAAATATGGAGGGATTTGGCACAGACAAACGAAGCCGCAGCCAATTCTCTGCGCTCTAATTTAGAGCAAGTGCTGGCGCACGTTAGCGAGGACCACAACCCAGGCGGCGTCAATGGACCCGCTGCTGCCGCCTTGGCGGACGACGCCCAATCGAGCTGCGGCAGCAACGATTACGGGCAGGAAGAAGAAGTGGATAGGCGGTGCATTGCGGCAGCTGAGGGCGGCACAGTGGTGGGAGGTGGGAATAGGCTGTGTAAGCGGTGTGGGTTGAGGGAGTCAAGGGTGTTGTTGCTGCCATGCAGGCATTTGTGCCTTTGCACAATGTGTGGGTCCACCCTTCTCAATTGCCCTGTATGTAACTCTGTCATGAATGCCAGTGTGCATGTTAATTTTTCGTAGGAATTGTAGCCCTCAGAAATTGAACAAAAAATATTGCAAATACCTTTTTGAACGAAAAGATAAGAAAAAAAATCAGTTTTTGAGTACAAATTTTGTTTTTTGTTTTTGTTTAATTAATTTCTCTTTCTCTACTCTTATAATTCTTCTTTTTACTTATTACGACCACACAAAATGGATTGTTCATAACTAATCAACGGTTTCAATGTAAATGTAAATTATTATTCGCATATACATTTATATAAATTGAATTTGAATTAGGATGATTTATTCAAGAATTTATTGTCTTTGTTTTTTTGAAATGCTCAAATGCATGGTCGGTTCATACCTAATTGGTCTCACTGCTTTAAGAAAATAATTTATGAGGCATCACTTTTTCTTGATTTTTGGGATGCGTTAAGAGATATTGCTTGCTTTCATAGGTTGATGCAACATTCAGTTGTTACCCAAAGCAAAAGCAAAGGCAAAAGAAAGAAATTGTCAAACTCTTTTACATTTAAAAGCGTGGGATCAGTTAACTCATTTACCTACCCATATTTTTTACTTTAACCAGATAAGTTGGCATCTTTTCTAAAAAATAAATTGAATATAAATATTTCCACTTACATTAGCCGAATTTTTTTATTAAATAATAAGAATAGGTAAGAATAATAAATACGTACTAAATGAGGCCACCCTTTTCTTTTGAGCGAGAATATATTTAACTTTTCCCATTTTAGTGTGGTGAGGAATCCAAGCTTTGGAAAGTTTGTTGAGTGGAGGGGTAGGGTTGAATATACGTTTTCAAAGAGAGGATGGCGATGGAGGCATCTCATCATCTGCTGCAGTTTCTGGTTGATATGCATTATGCAGCAGCAATGCCAATGCCTTTAAAGCTGGGACAGTACGTGAGGGCTCAAGATGTCATTAAAGTAGGGTTAAAATTGCGTATGGAAACAATGGTGAAATGTCAAAACTAGCATCATATCTCCTACGAATACGATATATATGGTCCAAGGTGGGGAGGGGGGGGGGGGGGACCTGATCCCATTATTCAATTCCTCTTTTCTAGCTTTCCCACATTTTCATCCTTCTCTGCCTGGCTTTTCCAATTTGATCCCCATCTGTTTTTTTTTTTTGGTTACAATTTTCATCCAAAGTTTATGCCTCTGATCTCACAGAATCATTTTTATTTAATTTTATGTAGGTTTAAGACAATCTAATAAGAAGGTTGAAACAATGAGCTTGAAACGTCTGGTCAAATCGAATTCGGATTATATAGATATATCACCGTGCATTAATTATTAATGTCTAGTTTCACAAACATATATACACGTTAATGATGAACCCTAGCAATTAATAATGAATAATTCCTTGCTTGTTGAAGAAAACTTTGTCCAATCATTCAATTCAATCGATAAGAAAACAATTCTTTTGCTCCATTTGTTTACTCATGTTATGATTATAGTGATGGATCCACCAAAGGTATAGCGAAGTTCAGACCTTACTCATTGATTATGGGAAGTTGGCCGGGAAACACCACGAGCCACATTATTTGCTTCATTAAAATTTTCTCTTTTTACATTAAAAAAATGGAAAAGCACGATGATGGTTTCTCCTCCATTGTTAAACCTTTTCCATGTTCGCTTTTGATTCTTTATATGCTCATGAGCTTCTTTCCATTCTTTTTTTGAACAAATTTCTTTCCATTCGGTGTCCTGAGATTTGTAGCAAATAAGCACAAAGGACATTTACCTGAAAGGTGAAAGGTGACCCGGCCCTATATATCCACCAACTTTATCAAAACCTAGGAGAGAGCAGTGAAAAACAGAAGAAGATATGGAGAAGGAAGAAGAAAGACACTCTTGTATTGGGAAAATGAATCGTCCATCGTTCTTTACAAACATGGCAAAGGAGCTGTGACACTTGGCTTTTCTTCACAACTCATTAAAAGCTGGAAGTTAACTTCCATAACAAACTGCATAACTAACCTAACTGTCCTAACACCCGCCCTCAGCTTGATGGGGGAGAACACAGCATCAAGCTGTTGTAGAAGAAGTTATGTTGAGGAGAACACAAGGCTTTTGTGAATAAATCTGCAGGTTGGAACTTAGAGGCAACAAACCTCAATGTAATGGAACCATCTTTGACTTTCTCACGGGTGAAATGAACATCTGCCTCAATGTGCTTGAGCGTGGAATGATGCACAGGGTTAGTTGCAAGAGCCAAGGCTGAGAAGTTGTCACAGTGAAGAGAAAGGATGGCAGTAAGTTCAATCTGTAGGTCTTTAAGTAAATGCCTTAGCCACTGTAGCTCAGAAGTGTTATCAACCATAGCTCTGTACTCAACCTCTGTGGATGATCGACTTACATAGTGTTGTTTCTTACTGCACCAAGAGATAGGTGACTTGTTGAGCAAGATAACAAAATCAGATGTTGATCGTCTGTCATTGGGGTCACCGGCCCAGTCAGCATCAGAAAATGCTCTAAGATGGATACTTATGTCAGAGAAAGCATTGAGTTGTAGATTGGTTTCTGAACTTGCAGCATGTTGTAGAACTATGCCATGGTCAATAGTCCCCTTGATATACCGCATAATTCGCTTAGCAGCAACTAGATGTTGCTGTGTTGGTTGCTGAAGAAACTGACATACAGTGTTCACACTATAGGCTATGTCAGGCCTTGTAAAGGTCAGGTACTGCAAACATCCCACCAGACTTTGAAAATAGGACACTTCTTCATCATTCAACCTCTTACCTGTGTCCTTAAGTAACTTCACACCAACCTGACTTGGGGTAACCTGAGTATTGCAACCTGTCATGCCAGCTCTCTCCACCACATCCTTTGCATACTTAGACTGAGACAAAAACAGATCCCCATTAGGCAGGTACCTGATTTCCAGACCTAAAAAGTAATGAAGGGGACCTAGATCTGTCATTTCAAATTCCTGCTGAAGGGCAGACTTCACCTCTTGAATTAGGGCCTGATTGTTTCCAGTGATAATAATGTCATCGACATATAACAGCAAGTAAACCAAGGAACTAGCCACTGTCTTGATGAACAGACTAGGATCAGCATAGGAGGTATGAAAGCCTAGAGTGGGAAGAAAACTGGTAAACCTTTCATTATAGGCCCTAGGAGCCCGTTTTAAACCATAGAGAGACTTGGCAAGTTTACAGACATGGGTAGGATGATCTGGATCAGTGAAACCACCAGGCTAAGTCATATATACTTCCTCATGTAAGTATCCATTTAAAAAAGCATTCTTTACATCCAACTGGTGTAGTTTCCACCCAAAATGAGCAGCAAGTCCCAATACCAATCTAAAAGTAGTATGCCTGACCACTGGGGAGAAAGTCTCATCATAATTGATTCCTTGAGCTTGACTGAACCCCCTAGCCACCAATCTGGCTTTGTGCCTAGCAACTGTGCCATCTGCATGTTTCTTAAGCTTAAAAATCCACTTACAACTAAAAACATTCTTGTTGGGAGGTAGAGGTACTAGTGTCCATGTTTTCTGAGAGATTAAGGCCTGCATTTCACACTGCATTGTTGCATTTCATTCTGGACATTGAAGAGCATCCTTATAGGAATGAGGTTCTGTGAAAACATGATCAAGGGATGGATGAGAATGCACTGCAAGCAAACATTTGGGGTTTGAAAATGCCTCTTTTAGCTCTAGTAAGCATAACATGAGTATTGGAGTCTGTAGTAGATAGACCTGCCACTGGATGCAGGATGCTAGACTTAGAAATAGGGTTGAATTGACTCTTGTTACCTGGAGCATCAATAACAACAGAAAGACCCTCTCCTGGGACAGTATTGACAGATATGGCACCTGTGGATTCCCCAAAATGAATGGTAGTGTGATTTTTGGGAGAGAAAGCACTGAGATCAACCACCAAGTTTGGTCCAGGATGATCATTCAGAGAGTGAGTCATGTGCTCACCAAGTGAAGGATCAGTTCTCTGATGATCAGCAGATGAAGGAACTCCAGAATCAGATATAGAAGAAGGAATGAGAGTATGAACAGAAACATCAGATGTGTTAGTGGCAGGAGTAGGAGGGAACTCAGCAGCCAAGGATGCAGACTCCTCAGAGGAAGGATGAGAGGAAGATGAAACAGGTATCAGTGTTGTAGGGAAAGAAGCTCCAGTGGTCCCAATAATGGGGGAATCAACAGGGTTAGGAGGGACCTCAGAATGTACTGATTCAGAGTTCTCAGAAGAAACCTATGTAGGTGTTGAAAGAGCTGAGGAGGGAAGAAATTGAGCAAAATATGGAGGCTGAGATTGAACCGCAGGACTGAGCTGTTGAGAAGTTGTTTTTGAGGATGAAAGGACATATGGAAAACAGGTCTCATCAAAGACAACATGTCTAGAAATAACCAGCCTTCTTGATTGTGGATGATAGCAGATAAAACCTTTGTACCCTAGAGTAAAACCAACAAAAACACATTGATCTGACTTGGCCATCAATTTGTGAGAATTGTATTGAGTTAGAAGTGGATAACAAGCACAACCAAACACCTTGATAGCATCTAACCCAGAAAGTTTCTTATATAGTTTCTCATAGGGAGATTGCATTTTCAGTGTGTCAGTTGGCATCCTGTTGATCAGAAAAATGGCCAAAGCATAGGCATGGTACCAAAACTTATCTGGTAGGGAGGCTTGCTTGATCATGGTTACTGCTGTTTCTATGATATGCCTGTTCTTTCTCTCTGAAATCCCATTTTGTTGAGGGGTATAAGGACAAGAAATATGATGAAGAACACCCTTCTCATTTAGGAAGTCCTTAAATGCTAAGCTCATGAACTCTCCACCACCATCTGATCTTAAGCACTTAATAGAGACATGGAATTGATTTAACACATAGGCAAAGAAATTCTTGAAATGACTAAACACTTCACTTTTATTGATCATGGGAAACATCCATGTATACCATGTACAATCATCAATGAAAAGTACAAAATACCTGAATCCCTCTATAGAAGCTTGAGGTGCAGGACCCCAAACATGGGAGTGTACTAAAACAAAAGGTTCAGTAGCTCTAGATGTACACACTGGAAAAGGAAGCTTGGTGAATTTGCCTTTGATACAGGTTGACACAAGGGAGAAGGTGTACAAGACTTATTTTTGTCTAAGAGACAGGCTTTCTGCGACATAGACCTAGTAATGTCATTAGATGGATGTCCCAACTGTTCATGCCAAAGATCATGCTGAACCTGTTTCCCAAGAAAAGCAGAATGCTGCAACTGGAACTAAACTTGTTGTGAAGCATTTTGTTGAAGACATGGAAGTGGATATAGCCCTCCTCTACTCAACCCCTTGAACAGAACCTTGCGGATGACCCTGCAGTTGTTGTGTTTGCAGAGCTGATGAACAAATAGCAGATTTTCTTTGAGTTTAGGAATTAGTAAGATATTAGACAAGACTAATACTCCTAAAGAAGAATTACCACTGTGTGTAATAGACAAATTCTCACCATTCCCAATAGTTACAGTATCAATAGTAGGGTAGGAGGTGACATTATGGAGCAATTGGATGTCACTGGTCATGTGGTTAGAAGCCCCAGAATTTGCAAATAGGGCACAGTTGGGCTACTAGAAGAACTGATATTGCCAGAGGCCACCATTGCATTTTGACCAGCAAAAGAAACATTGTTACCATCTGTTGTAGAGTTGCTCAATGTAGGAGGATTGTGATTTGTAGGCAAACCAGTCAGATCAGAAGAACCAAAAGGAGTACCAGAAGAACCAAACTGAGTACCATTGGTGTTGTTTGTATTGTGGAAACTGTGATGATTTGTGGGGTTGAAACTAGGTCTACTTGTGAAGAAACTAGACTGACTTCTTGGAGTAGAGGCACCACGTGAATTTGGAAAACCAATCAGATGATAACACATGTCTGCAGTGTGATATTTCCGGCCACAGTGCTGACATTCAACACCACTATTACTTCTACCTGTTCTAGCACCCCTACCAGTGACATCAAAGGCTTACAATTTATTACAGGTCTTGGCACAATGCCCTATCTTATTGCACAACTGACAGGCACTAGAATATTGACCAAAACCAGAGCCTCTTCTTCCTCCTACAATGTTTTCTCTTCCCTCAAATTGACCTCCTCCACCTCTTCCAGTAGCAAAGAATGCTAGGAGACTTTGATTTACTCTACCATCAAAGTATGTTGGACAAACCTGATTCCCAAAACCATCACCAGTATAAGCACGAAAATTCATGGAGTATGGAGGCATGTGAGTAAACTGTGCTTGAGAGAACAAGGGTGTTGAAGGAATAGGCTGCATGTGCTGAGGAGGCAGATAAGCAGACCTAATAGATTGAGAAGTGGACATTCCCAAAGAAGGGGCTGATGTACCAGGAGACACACTGAAAGTACTTGAGGGACCAGATGCAGCCTGGAAGTTAGTGAGCTGTTGGCAACCATAGCAGTCAGATTATGCATGGTAGTAATTTGAGGTTAATCATAGAACAGGTTGCCTGAGTCCTAATAATAGTTTTGATGGCAGTAAATTCTGGTGGAAGACCTTCAAGGAAGTGACTACAACATCATCATCATCTAAGAGTACCCCTACTGTTGCAAGACCAAATCTTGCAGTTTTGATTTTTTCCAGATAGATTTCAATAGAGTCATGCCCTTTCTTAAACCTTTGCAGGTTGGCCTTGAGTTGAAGAATGTTTTGCTTATTTGAATCAGCAAACTTTGACTTCAGTCCTGATCACATGGCTGCAGCAGACAAGCTTCCCACAACACAGGACATGGCTTTAGGACTCAGGGTTTGTCCTATCATATTGATAATATTCTGATCTTGACCCTTCCATTTGACAAAAACATCATTTAAGACCTTGGTGACATCATCTTCAGCCAATACATACTCTGGGGGACACTTAGTGGTACCATCAACAAAGCTAAGTAAGTGTAAACCTCCCAAAATTGATTCCGTTCGAAAAAGCCAGGTGGAGTAATTGGACTCATCAAGCATGATATTTGGTGGGAAAATGGGGGAATTCTGAGAACTAGATCCAAGAACTTGAGACTGGGAACTAGACATTCTTGAACTGCGTACACTTCTTCACTCTAATCAACTTTTCACAACCTGAATTTGACTACAACTTCTAGGATTTCGTATTGCTACTTGTACTGAGGCACTGATCACACTCCATTCAATTGACCATAACATGAACAATCATCACCATACTTCAATAGATGACTTAGTGTAACAACACATCGAACAATTTATCAATATCAAGATTACTACTGAATATCAAGATGACTTAGTTTTGATTTTTTCCAGATAGATTTCAATAGAGTCATGCCCTTTCTTAAACCTTTGCAGGTTGGCCTTGAGTTGAAGAATGTTTTGCTTATTTGAATCAGCAAACTTTGACTTCATTCAATATCAAGATTACTACTTTTCACACTCCATTCAATATCAAGATGACTTAGTTTTGATTTTTTCCCGATAGATTTCAATGGAGTCATGCCCTTTCTTAAACCTTTGCAGGTTGGCCTTGAGTTGAAGAATGTTTTTCTTATTTGAATCAGCAAACTTTAACTTCAGTCCTGACCACATGGCTGCAGCAGACAAGCTTCCCACAACACAGGACATGGCTTTAGGACTCAGGGTTTGTCCTATCATATTGATAATATTCTGATCTTGACCCTTCCATTTGACAAAAGCATCATTTAATACCTTGGTGACATCATCTTCAGCCAATACATACTCTGGGGGACACTTAGTGGTACCATCAATAAAGCTAAGTAAGTGTAAACCTCCCAAAAATGATTCCATTCGAAAAGGCCAGGTGGAGTAATTGGTGTAACGACCCGTCCCAAATTCCATGATTAGATTAGTGACTAATCACGATTAGTGAGGCTAATCCGCGATTAGTAGAGCGAAATCGGACGAACGATGCGAAATGACCGTTTTGTCCCTAGGCGTGGGCAAAACGTTGACATTTCATTCGGGTGGTCAAATGGACTTTGACCGATGACCGTAACGTAGTTCGTGACGTCACGAGTTCATAGACGGGTGGCACGTTCAATTCCGACGTTCGAGGAGGAAGTTATGACGTTCGGAAGTTTAGGGGCATTTTGGTAATTTTGGTTAAAAGGGGGTCAAATGTTGACTTTTTGACCGGGATGTCCGATGGCCTAGGGCCAAGGACCATTACGTAGATAAGGACGATACGAATCCATAGACAGGCGGCACGTCGAATTCGGACGTTCGACGACGAAGTTACGGTTCACGGAAGTTTCGGGATACTATTTACGGTGACACGTTTTACGAGACAAAAAGTGCAGTTTTGTCTCTAGTGGGCCCAGATATTTGTCCTGATGCCAATGGATGAGTGACAAGTGTCACCCATCCAATGGACACCATATTTCTCTTCATGCATCTCCCTTTCCCTGTGCATTTTCATTTCTTCATTCAAACACACACCCATTACCCGATCTCATTCTTCCAAACCAAACCAAACCCTTAACCCAGATGACTACTGGAGAGACTAGAGAGCGTGGAGAAGACTGTGGAGGATGGATGGTGGCCGGCCAGGGACCGCCGCCGTGCACGGTTGAGGCCCCAAACCCGAGAAGTACTCGGTTTGTCCACTTTTCTCCTATTTTTTCAATTTATACATTATTGATTGTTTTGGGTGCTTAGGATGAGTTGGTTGGGTTTCTAGGATGTTGTTAGGATGATTTGGAAGAGGGTTCACGGCTAAGAAAGCCCTGGGAAAAACTGGGAACCATTGAACCGTTTGGTTCAAAATCAAACCATGGAATTTAATGGTTTTAACTTAGGTTTAGGGATTAGAATTGATAGGAAATGAAGAAATAGGAATTTAGGAATTGAAATGGAGACAAACGGACCAAAATTGAGGGAGAAGGAGGCCTGGACCGGTCACGCCGGTCCAGTTGCAGAGAAAAACCGGACCGGACCGGTTCAGACCGGTCTGACCGAGGTAGGAGACGGGTACTGTAGCAGGCGCTTGAAGCTCACGCGCAGCCACTTCTGGCGGCGCGTGTGGGCGCGTGGGGAAGAATTTAGGGATGTTTCCAACATGTGAAATCTTCTATTCGATGTAACGAACATTTTGGGACTGGTTTCGTGTCGATCGGACACCGTCTCGATATGTTTCGGGGCATCGGAAGGTTTAGGTTCGAGATTAAAAATAGTTAAAAATACGGGAAAATTACGGGGCTTTGGTAGGAGGTTAATTAAGTAGTTAGTAACCTTCTATTAAAATTTGGACAGGTTTGGGAGTCCCGGTGACGGTGATCAGCTCGGGGAGCCGTATGGCACACAAATCGAGGCGGCAGCTCGGACGGTCTGTGAGTGGACCTTGTTTTCTAAATTGGTGCATGCATAAATGTTTATTATATGTTTTATTACATGTTTGATGATGCCATGGGTGTATTTGTATGTGGTTACGTATAGGCACATATTTTGAGGTTTCGGCCCTATACTGTGCCTATACGGGTCTGTATTTCTTTATTGATTTAAATGAAAAGGTTTTGGATTTCTAAAAAGATAAACTCGGGTATGAGACCCATTTGGTTTTGTCTCGGGCATATGACACTATTTATGACCTTCGGGTCTAAATCGTGGTCGCGTCGGGTTTTATGTCCACGACGATCGACGATATGATGCTCGCATTCAGATTGGGATGTGTTCCTTCCGGAGAGGTCACGATGAACGATTCGTGGTCGGGCAGCCTGGGGAGGCTCGACTTCGGAGTGCTGACGGTTTAGGATAGCAATCGGTGATGAGAGCACTATGATCTTGTGGTGGTCGCGTCGGTTGATTCGTTCACGACGACATACCAGGATTGAGAGCGGTCCTAGATGGATGGTTGCACGCATCACTGTGATCGGAGTCGTGACTGACCCTTAGATATCGGGCACGGTGCCCAGTTGAGTCATATGTTTGGGTACGAGACCCAGTTGACAGGACCCATCCCAATCCCCCTGGGATTTCCATGGAATGTGCCCTGCTCCCGTCCAACAAGGGGTGTCAGACAAAGGATGACCAAGAGCCACTGCCCAAACAGGGCATCCAGAGTGCGCAAGGATCGATGGAGGAGGTGTGTAATGTCCCAGTCTCTGCTGCAATCGCGTCCGTGATCAACCTGAAGGGCATTAAAACCAAAAGCTGTGAGTGGACAAAAACCGGTAAGTTCATCAAATACATTTATAAGACATTTATGCCCTCCAATAAAAACGTATGCATGCCACCAAAACCAGTAACCAAAACGTTTGCTCAACCGAGCCATTAGGGCCTTAGCCCAAAAAACCGTTAACCAAAAACCAAGTGTGGGAACTCAGCCCAAAACTGTGGAATACCACCACCATACATATACGACCATGTGGGTCACCACCCACGACCATAAATGAACATCAATTCATTAAAATCACACAATCATAAATCCACCCGGAAAGCCATTTCATTAATTCGTATTTTACCATTACCATCACCAGCATCCCTGATGCTAGACGTCCCTGACGTCATATCTCACGGTTTCACAAGCTACGCGTGCTGCCCGGGGTCTCTCCGGGTCCATATATCTGACATCCCTGATGTCTGACGTCCCTGACGTCAATCATAGCAATCCTGCTCCTGAGTCATCATACGGTCCGGCTGCTCCGTATGGTGACCCTTCACAGGCAATGCACCGTGACTTCCCCAGTGTCCCAGACATCTGGAGAAGACCATCATATATCCATGTGTACAGATGGTATATGGAAAAATAATTTTATTAACTCATTTCACAACATCACAATGGGCCCTGCCCGAATTTTCCATAAAACAACACATTTCCATTTAGGGTCCCTGACCCGAAACCACATTTATTAAATATAGGGCCCCTGACCCGAAATCATCATTTTAATCCAACTGGGCCCCATGCCCGATAACATAACTCAAATGGGTCTCAGCCCGATTTCATACCAACTGGGCCCCTGGCCCGATTTCATTAACCAACTGGGCCCCCGGCCCGATTCTCAAATGGACTCCAAGTCCGAAATTTCCAAAACAAGTGGGCCTCAAGCCCGAGTTCATCTTTCCAATATAAAAACCATTTTATCATAATATTTATTTAACCACAAGCATGCAAAACCACAAATAAACCGTTAATCCCGATACACGTGAAATACGGAAAATACCTCGAAATACGTGCAACATACCCAAAATCAATACTCACAAATACCATCATAGAAATCATGTATATAAACCATATAACACATTTAAGCATGCATAGGATTTATAAAACCAAAGTCCACTCACAGACCGTTTTAACCGTGTGCCTCGATACGCGTGCCACCGGCCCTCCCGGGCCACACCACTATCACCGGGACTCCCAATCCTGTCCAAATCACATTAGAGGGTTCCTAACCTCATTATTAACATCCTATCAAAGTCCCGTAATTTTTCCGAATTTTTACTTATTTTTAAACTTAATTTAAAACCTTCGGACATCCCGAATACTATCGAGACGGTGTCCGATCGACCCGAAAACCAATCCCAAAATGTCCGTTACATTAAATAGGGCAGAAGTCATGTTGACCTCACCTCGAGATTCGTGCCCACGCGCCGCCACGCGCCGCCGTGAGTGGCTGCGCGTGAAACCCACGCGCCTGCTACAGTGTCACCAGCCCAACCCGTTTGTCTGGTAAACGGGTCCAATTCACCCGCGACACAACCCGGTTCCAATCCTGTCAATTCGATCCTAATTCCTTCAATTGATCATTCCATTAGCTTCGTTTTAAGTCCAATTATAAGTCTGTAACATCAATTACACGATAACTTACCCAAATTCCATCGATTCCACGATGAACACGAAGAACACCCAGGTTACTGTGCGTTCATGGAATTCCCTCAATTCCACACGATTTCCCTAAATTGATTCAACTAGAAGCATTAGTAGACCACGAGGAACAATTCCCCCACATCAATTTCGTCGTCGTAACTCCGATTTCGGCATGCCGCCTGTCGTTGGATTCGTATCGACGATACCTACGTAATGGTCCTTGGCCCTCGCCCATCGGACCTCCCGGTCAAAAAGTCAACATTTGGCCCCTAGTATGCCAAATTACCAAAATGCCCCTCCACTTCTGAACACCATAACTTTCTCTACGAATGTCGGAATCGAACGTGCCACCTGTCTATGAACTCGTGACGTCCCGAACTACGTCACGGTCATCGGTCAAAGTCCATTTGACCGCCCGAACAAAAAGTCAACATTTTGCCCACGACCAGGGGCAAAACGGTCATTTTGCACATTTTGTCCGATTCCACCCTACTAACCACCATTCAACCTCGCTAATCAAGATTAGTCACTAAACTAATCCCGGAATTCGGGACGGGTCGTTACACAGTTGTTTTACACTAATGATTTCGGGTCAGGGACCCTAGATGGATTTGCAAGTTCATGACGGTTTATGGGAACCGTCATGAACTTTGGAAAGGTCATTGTGGTTCATGACGGTTTATGGGAACCGGCATGAACCCTTGTCAGGTCATTATGGTTCATGACGGTTTATGGGAACCGGCATGAACCCTTGTCAGGTCATTATGGTTCATGACGGTTTATGGGAACCGGCATGAAACCCTTATTATGGATGCTATGGATCATGACGATTCAAGGGAACCGGGCATGAACGTTTATGTTATGTATATATATGTATTCATATACCTTCCTTTACTTCTATTATCTCATCCGGAGAGGGTCGTTGGCCTGGGTGGACCCCGGAGTAGTCACGGAGCACCGACTGAGTGGAGTCACCCCCCAGTTGGGTTCCTTACTCTCAGGAAGGCTATGATTACTATTACCTCGGGTAGGGTCAGTGGTCTGTGGACATTGATCTTGACTTTGAAAAGACTCGGATTGAGACTTGGGTAGCATGCGCGTAGCTTTGGAAACCGTGACAGGATTGGTTGTGTGAATTATATGTATATATGATGTATGCTATATGATATGATATATGATGTGTGTTTACACAGGTTTTGGGCAGTGGCCCGTTTGGTTAGTTTCTTCTGATTTGGGCTGAGTCCCTTATGGATTTGGGCAGTGGCCCGTGTACTTGATTTCATTATGGTTTTTCTGGATAAATGGTTTTCGAATGCATGCATGCTTTTTAGTGAAGGGTACAAATGTTTTCTTGTTAAAATGTTTTTATAAACTTTTGTTTTGTCCACTCACAGCTTTTAATGTTTTGACTGCCCTTCAGGTTGACAGCAGATGTGGACTGTAGCAGAGACCGAGATATCACATACCTCCTCCGGATCCTAGCGTACTCTGATAGCCCAGGAGGGCAAAGGTCGGAAATATCCCTTGTCTGACACTTCGTGTCAGACGGGAGCAGGGTCATCCCGCACTAATCCCGGGGGGATTGGGATGGGTCCTGTCAACGTGGTATCAGAGCATAGGATTGCTCGTAGGATACTTATCTGAGCGCTGTTTGCTCTTGGAGTATGTACACAGGTCGAGGATGTGATATCTCAATGGGCTATAGTTCGTGGTCAACCTGATAATGGGATGCCGATACGATAATTAGTAGGACTGTATCGTGGGATGTCTTGGTTCGGCACTAGATGCCGGGGTTGCCATAGTTCTGTGGTGGTTGACAGCGTGGGACCCTACGGAAGGATGAATGTATTCGTACGTTAGCATTTTGATCGTGACACGGTTAGTTGGGATCTTCTTTCACGATGTCGTTGGATCGGTTCCGACGACTGATTCGGTGTTGTGACCATTAGATGGTCGGATCTTGTTGTGTTTGGTGGCTATGCTATTGGGAGCAGCCAGATTAGTGGAATCCTAGTTAGACTTATGGTATGACTGGATTGACGTCTTTACGATGTCCAGACCGTGGCGTCGGTCAATTCGTGGAGTGTACTGCGGTTGGCAGTAGCAGTTGGGTTTAGAGTGACCCTAGGTGTGATCGTGGAACCCTACCTTGGGTGTATGGTTTGGAAATGTGAGTTGACGAGTAGTTTGACTTGGACGACTATTCGGATTTGGATTCGTTAGTGGGTCTAGTCATGTCAGCTTATGATGGGACTGCACTTCGCAGTCGAGGTTATATTTATCGGTTAGACATAGTTGGTTGTCATGCTACTTTAGTTGTCGTTTGGTGCAACTAAGGTCAGGGGCGACCTGGCAGACGACATTGGTTGAGTCGCGTTATGAATGGTTAGAGTTTGGTTGGACAAGTTATCAGGGTTAGTACTTGTCGATGGAATACCTGAGTGGGATACAGAGTAGTTGGTACAGGCGGTTGATTCCGTTGGATGCGGAGTCTGGATGTCGAGGTGCCTGGTAGTTAGGTCTGCACGAGGTTGTGGCAGACACTACTATCGATGGACTTAGTCGAGTCTTATCAGGTCGAGTAGACTCAGGTTACCGTGACGATTGTGACGATGGGATTGTCAATCGTGACGATGATACGAGGTGCGTGAGTAACGCATATGTACGAGCAGTGATTCTGGATTCGACTCGGTTACGGCTGAGTGCGATCGCAGATTGAGACGGGGACGTGCCGGGGACGTTTCCTATTCTCGTATGAGTTGTCAGGGTGACTGTACCCAGAGTCGTTGGGTACGACGGAGGCAGAGTTTCTCCTATTCGAGTAGAGGTACGGGGTCGTCGCTCGGTATGAGCGGAGATCCAGGGTTGTCAGTTTTGCACACGGTGTGACTCTGTCGTGATGGGCATATGTTTGGTATTGTGTCCGGGAGTGGATCACAGATAGTGATGGACTGGATTAGATCCAACGTTAGCTGAGACGTGAGGATCGAGTACTGACATGGGGGATTAGTGACCAGTTGGTCAGACTCGATCTGTCACGGGGTTTAGCGACCAGTTGGTCGATGTTGGCCAGAGTTGGTCAGATATGGCGGTATGCAGAGATTTGACTGTAGATCACAGCAGGGGTCTGTTGTGACTCTCTAGTCGAGAGGTACATATACGGTCGTAAATGGGCATGTGTCCATAACCAGTCTAACGGGGACACGTGGTTGATGTCCGAGTATGTTGTTTCCGACATGGTTGGAACTTCAGAATCGCGAGAGTTTTCGATTGAGGTGACGATTGGAATGCGGGTTTTCCGTATTGGTATTGGGTATTTCGAAGTCATTTGGGTGACTTCTCAGTTTCTACCGTGGTAGATGATGATAGATGACGGTAGAGGACGGTTGCATCACCAGTACGCTGATCGTGTATTGGTTGGTGGACCCGTGAATTGTCATGGGTCATCAGGTGGATGGTTAGCTCAGTAAGCTTATGTGGATCCCGATGGGGATCGGGATTGTGATGTTGTGGACCTTGGACATTGTGACGATTCTCGATCGTGACGTTCATGGTCGGGTGATGTAATGATAGGATCTGGATCGTGATTTTGATGATCCAGATGGGTAGCGAGTATATCGTTCTTACTTAGATGTTTGAGTTGGGGATGATGGGACTGAACTTCTTTTCAAGGTAAATCCCATATGGCTTACTACTCGCCTGAGTAGTTGTCCGATGAGTAGTTTTCCAACGTAGTCGGATATGGTCAGCCTTAGAGATGTGTTGATATTGTGATTGGCTTCCCTACGAAGTCAATCGATGGTAATAGGGTAATCAGTTGAGCAGGTAACCGAGAGGTTCGATTTTGGTACGTCTCGGTAGACGTGAACGATATTTCGAGTTTTGGAATCAGATTTCTGGATGACGATTCAGGATTTGATTTTGGAATTTGAAAGAGGATTTCTGTATTTGGGTTTTGGAATCAGATTCTGGGTGATGATTCGGGATTGATTCTGGAGCTTGAATGTGGATTTTCTTTTATGGATTTGGGTTCGGAATGGTTATTCCAAATGCTAGCTTACGGAATAATGATTTCGGATTCGGATTTGGACATGGCTATGGATATGATTTCTGAGTTTGGTTTCAGGATTTCTTACGAAATTGCGGATTCAGATTCGGATTTGGAAATAGATGATGGGTTGGAGTTTCGATTTGTCTAATGTTGGATTAGACAAGTGACCTCCATAATTGAAACGTGATTGGCTATGACCTAGGTGGTTGTAGTCTGATTGATGGGTAGATGTACGTACCTTGTATGTTGTTCGAGGTACGATACTAGGCAGACTTGTCGTGCCTGGTGACGGTATATAGGAGATATCGGTGGTACGTTGGAGAGTTTGTTGGTAGTCGGCTTGGTTCCGATACCATTGGATTAGTCGGGGTCGTGGACTGGACATTGGATACTGTGCATTGGGTCATAGTAGTTCTGATGGGTCTGGTTACACACAAGTCGAGTGTTTTGTTGGTATACGTATACTCAGATTGAGTAAGTTGGAGGTTAGTATAACCACGTGTGAGTATAGTGTCAGTTTTCGACTGACGACTGTCAAGTGGTGACGGTCTGTCGGAGGTGTCAGCGTGGATCGTTGAGTGAGGTCTGATGACTCCAGTGGGAGCAGACGTCAGGATATATTTGTAAGACCCGGTCTTGGAAGCAAGAACGGTGAGCAAGACCCGTGAGCTTGAGAAGCAAGAACGGTGAGCAAGACCCGTGAGCTTGGTAAGGTAAGATCGGTGAACGATCCCACATCGCTCGGGGAGGGAAAGGTGAAGTGCCTTATATGTGTGGGCACGTATCTATCTAACACAAGGCCTTTTGGGAGCTCAGTGGCTTTGGGGGGGATTGGAACCCCAAAGTTAAGCGAGTTGAGGCTGGTGCAATCCCATGATGGGTGACCTACTGGGAAGTTGCACGTGAGCTCCCGAAAACAAAACCGTGAGGGCTGGGCCCAAAGCGGACAATATTGTGTTAGATGGGCCGGGTCGTGACAGAATGGTATCAGAGCTGGACCCCGACCGGAAGTGTGCCAGCGAGGACGCTGGGCCCCAAGGGGGGTGGATTGTAAGACCCGGTCTTGGAAGCAAGAACGGTGAGCAAGACCCGTGAGCTTGAGAAGCAAGAACGGTGAGCAAGACCCGTGAGCTTTGTAAGGTAAGATCGGTGAACGATCCCACATCGCTCGGGGAGGGAAAGGTGAAGTGCCTTATATGTGTGGGCACGTATCTATCTAACACAAGGCCTTTTGGGAGCTTAGTGGCTTTGGGGGGGATTGGAACCCCAAAGTTAAGTGAGTTGAGGCTGGTGCAATCCCATGATGGGTGACCTACTGGGAAGTTGCACGTGAGCTCCCGAAAACAAAACCGTGAGGGCTGGGCCCAAAGCGGACAATATTGTGTTAGATGGGCCGGGTCGTGACAATATTAGTGATTGAGAAGGGAACCGTCTAGTTGTTTATGTCAGCGAAAGGGTAGATTTGACAAGTGGTGTCAATTCGGAACGTATGGCTACTGTCATTCGAAGTGGTCAGGTGTAGCCGATGTGACGTGAGTGTTAGTGGTACGTCTGGGTGCATACGAGTTTTGATTTCGTTAGTTGGTGTACGAGTGTACGCGTATTGCGACGTAGATTTTACTTTCCACGAGGTGGATGTGGAACTAATATAGTTGAAGTTTCGGGAACGAAAATAAATTAAGGAGGGAAGAACGGTTAGAATTAGGTCGGTTGGAATTTCGAGGACGAAATTAATTAAGGAGGGAAGGTTGTAACGACCCGTCCCAAATTCCATGATTAGATTAGTGACTAATCACGATTAGTGAGGCTAATTCGTGATTAGTAGAGCGAAATCGGACGAACGATGCGAAATGATCGTTTTGCCCTTGGGCGTGGGCAAAACGTTGAATTTTGATTCGGGTGGTCAAATGGACTTTGACCGATGACCGTGACGTAGTTCGTGACGTTACGAGTTCATAGACAGATGACACGTTCAATTCCGACGTTCGAGGAGGAAGTTATGACGTTCGGAAGTTTAGGGGCATTTTGGTAATTTTGGTTAAAAGGGGTCAAATGATGACTTTTTGACCGGGATGTCCAATGGTCGAGGGCCAAGGACCATTACGTAGATAAGGACGATACGAATCCATAGACAAGCGGCACGTCGAATTCGGACGTTCGACGACGAAGTTACGGTTCACGGAAGTTTCGGGATACTATTTACGGCGACACGTTTTACGAGACAAAAAGTACAGTTTTGTCTCTAGTGGGCCCAGATATTTGTCCTGATGCCAATGGATGAGTGACAAGTTTCACCCATCCAATGGACACCATATTTCTCTTCATGCATCTCCCTTTCCCCGTGCATTTTCATTTCTTCATTCAAACACACACCCATTACACGATCTCATTCTTCCAAACCAAACCAAACCCTTAACCCATATGACTACTGGAGATACTAGAGAGCGTGGAGAAGACTGTGGAGGATGGTGGCCGGCCAGGGACCGCCGCCGTGCACGGTTGAGGCCCAAACCCGAGAAGTACTCGGTTTGTCCACTTTTCTCCTATTTTTCAATTTATACATTTTGGATTGTTTTTGGTGCTTAGGATGAGTTGGTTGGGTTTCTAGGATGTTGTTAGGATGATTTGGAAGAGGGTTCACGGCTAAGAAAGCCCTGGGAAAAACTGGGAACCATTGAACCATTTGGTTCAAAATCAAACCATGGAATTTAATGGTTTTAACTTAGGTTTAGGGATTAGAATTGATAGGAAATGAAGAAATAGGAATTTAGGAATTGAAATGGAGACAAACGGACCAAAATTGAGGGAGAAGGAGGCCTGGACCGGTCACGCCGGTCCAGTTGCAGAGAAAACCGGACCGGACCGGTTCAGACCGGTCTGACCGAGGTAGGAGACGGGTACTGTAGCAGGCGCTTGAAGCTCACGCGCAGCCACTTCTGGCGGCGCGTGTGGGCGCGTGGGGAAGAATTTAGGGATGTTTCCAACATGTGAAATCTTCTATTCGATGTAACGAACATTTTGGGACTGGTTTCGTGTCGATCGGACACCGTCTCGATATGTTTCGGGGCATCGGAAGGTTTAGGTTCGAGATTAAAAATAGTTAAAAATACGGGAAAATTACGGGGCTTTGGTAGGAGGTTAATTAAGTAGTTAGTAACCTTCTATTAAAATTTGGACAGGTTTGGGAGTCCCGGTGACGGTGATCAGCTCGGGGAGCCGTATGGCACACAAATCGAGGCGGCAGCTCGGACGGTCTGTGAGTGGACCTTGTTTTCTAAATTGGTGCATGCATAAATGTTTATTATATGTTTTATTACATGTTTGATGATGCCATGGGTGCATTTGTATGTGGTTACGT
Source organism: Prinsepia uniflora (assembly GCA_032719365.1). Lineage (NCBI taxonomy): Eukaryota > Viridiplantae > Streptophyta > Magnoliopsida > Rosales > Rosaceae > Prinsepia > Prinsepia uniflora. The sequence goes on from CM064866.1 coordinate 66,251,501, forward strand.
ATAGGCACATATTTTGAGGTTTCGGCCCTATACTGTGCCTATACGGGTCTGTATTTCTTTATTGATTTAAATGAAAAGGTTTTGGATTTCTAAAAAGATAAACTCGGGTATGAGACCCATTTGGTTTTGTCTCGGGCATATGACACTATTTATGACCTTCGGGTCTAAATCGTGGTCGCGTCGGGTTTTATGTCCACGACGATCGACGATATGATGCTCGCATTCGGATTGGGATGTGTTCCTTCCGGAGAGGTCACGATGAACGATTCGTGGTCGGGCAGCCTGGGGAGGCTCGACTTCGGAGTGCTGACGGTTCAGGATAGCGATCGGTGATGAGTGCACTATGATCTTGTGGTGGTCGCGTCGGTTGATTCGTTCACGGCGACATACCAGGATTGAGAGCGGTCCTGGATGGATGGTCGCACGCATCACTGTGATTGGAGTCGTGACTGACCCTTAGATATCGGGCACGGTGCCCAGTTGAGTCATATGTTCGGGTACGAGACCCCGTTGTTTTACACTGATGATTTCGGGTCAGGGACCCTAGATGGATTTCCAAGTTCATGACGGTTTATGGGAACCGGCATGAACTTTGGAAAGGTCATTGTGGTTCATGACGGTTTATGGGAACTGGCATGAACCCTTGTCAGGTCATTATGGTTCATGACGGTTTATGGGAACCAGCATGAACCCTTATTATGGATGCTATGGATCATGACGGTTCAAGGGAACCGGGCATGAATGTTTATGTTATGTATATATATGTATTCATATACCTTCCTTTACTTCTATTATCTCCTCCGGGGAAGGTCGTTGGCCTGGGTGGACCCCGGAGTAGTCACGGAGCACCGACTGAGTGGAGTCACCCCCCAGTTGGGTTCCTTACTCTCAGGAAGGCTATGATTACTATTACCTCGGGTAGGGTCAGTGGTCTGTGGACATTGATCTTGACTTTGAGAAGACTCGGATTGAGACCTGAGTAACACGCGCGTAGCTTTGGAAACCGTGACAGGATTGGTTGTGTGATTATATGTATATATGATGTATGCTATATGATATGATATATGATGTGTGTTTACACAGGTTTTGGGCAGTGGCCCGTTTGGTTAGTTTCTTCTGATTTGGGCTGAGTCCCTTATGGATTTGGGCAGTGGCCCGTGTACTTGATTTCATTATGGTTTTTCTGGATAAATGGTTTTCGAATGCATGCATGCTTTTTAGTGAAGGGTACAATGTTTTCTTGTTAAAATGTTTTTATAAACTTTTGTTTTGTCCACTCACAGCTTTTAATGTTTTGACTGCCCTTCAGGTTGACATCAGATGTGGACTGTAGCAGAGACCGAGATATCACATACCTTCTCCGGATCCTGGCGTACTCTGATAGCCCGGGAGGGCAAATGTCAGAAATATCCCTTATCTGACACTTCGTGTCAGACGGGAGCAGGGTCATCCCGCACTAATCCCGAGGGGATTGGGATGGGTCCTGTCAATTGGACTCATCAAGCATGATATTTGGTGGGAAAATGGGGGCATTCTGAGAACTAGATCCAAGAACTTGAGATTGAGAACTAGACATTCTTGAACTGCGTACACTTCTTCACTCTAATCAACTTTTCACAACCTGAATTTGACTACAACTTCTAGGATTTCGTATTGCTACTTGTACTGAGGCACTGATCACACTTCATTCAATTAACCATAACTTGAACAATCATCACCATACTTCAATAGATGACTTAGTGTAACAACACATCGAACAATTTATCAATATCAATATTACTACTGAAATTCAAGCAGCAACAACCTTTTAACTACAACAATGACGTTTGATCAATAGGAGAAACAAGACTTCGATTGACAAAGATACAAAAAAACAGAAGGAAAAACACGTTTTGAAAGGAACTTAGCTATGGCGGAGACGAGCTCAGGATTAACGAAACAAGCTCATAATTGACAATCAAGCTCAGGATTGATGGATGATCGTGACTCCGAACTGGTACTGCGCAGAGTACCACTTCAAGATAAGATTGAGGATCGAGCCGAAGCTCTGATACCATCAAAACCTAGGATCGAGCAGTGAAAAACAAAAGAAGATATGGAGAAGGAAGAAGAAAAACACTGTTGTATTGGGGAAAATGAATCGTCCATCGTTCTTTAAAAAAGGTAGCTATATATATACATTTGATAGAGACTGAAAACAGAACAAACATGGCAAATGAGCTTGTGACACCTGGCTTTTCTTCACAGCTCATTAACAGCTGGAAGATAACTTCCATAATATTGCATAACTAACCTAACTGTCCTAACACTTTACTCATTTGTCTAATATAGTGTCACCGACCAACTCAACTCATCTTCTCTCTTGATCCCTTTCTTCCTCTTCAAACTTCATTGCGTTTCCTCACCATGTTAGGAGTGCAACTCGGGCGGCTTGGGCTTGGACCCCTTGCTCATTATGTTGGTTGGAACAATTGGAAGGTGTTTTATGCATGAAACGTGTATTTGGATTTAAAAATCAAGGCCAGGGAGCAGGAGCTGAGGGCGAGTCAAACAGTTGAATATGTATATGTGCATAAATAACAAGGAAATTCTCTCTTAGACAGTGAATCTGTAAAATCATACAGCAAATAGTTAAAATCTGACGAAAAGAAAATTTTCCTTCAATGACAAGAATACTTGATTGCTGCAGTTGATAGACAATGGCACAATAATGGAACGGAAATATATATTTTTTAGGTTAATTAGATGACAATTCATTAGTATATTGAAAAATCCTACAATAATGGAACGGAAAAATTTTAAATAAAAAAATATCATACAAATGTATTATATTTAGATTTTTTTTTGTTCAGGTTGATCGGCATGGGAGCCCGATTTCATCAAATCGGCATAAATTTGGATGTTTAAAAAAGGAAACGGTAAGTCAAGATTGTTTATAAATTGTTACAGCTACTCTTTCCAAATAAATACATATCACAATCTTCAACTACGCCTATTTATATAATGTTTATGAGGGGTGGTCATAAATTCATTGAAACTATTAACCGGCCCGCTTTTAATCTCTATTTTTCTTATGGCTTGGTATAAATATGGTAGGGTCAGTGGTCTACGGACATTGACCTTGACTTTGAGAAAACTCGGATTGAGACCCGGGTAGCACGCGCTTAGCTTTGGAAACCGTGACAAGATTGGTTGTGTGAATTATATGTATATATATGGATTATGATATGTGATATGTGGTGTGCACAGGATTTGATCAGTGGCTCGTGTATTTGGTTTCAGTATGGTTATGGTTTTGGGCTGAGTCCCTTATTGGTTTCTTATGGATTTGGGCAGTGCCCCGTATATTTGATTTGATTATGGTTTTGGGCTTAGTTCCCACAGATTGTTCCATTTGGTTAAATGGTTTTCGAATGCATGCATGCTTTTTAGTGAAGGGTACAAATGTCTTTATGGAAATGTTTTTATAAATTCTTGTTTTGTCCACTCACAGCTTTCAATGTTTTGACTACCCTTCAGGTTGACATCGGATGTGGACTGTAGTAGAGACCGAGATATCACATACCTCCTTCGGATCCTGGCGTACTCTGATAGCCTGGGATGGCAAAGGTCTGAAATATCCCTTGTCTGGCACTTCGTATAAGACGGGAGCAGGGTCATCCCGCATTAATCCCGGGGGGATTGGAATGGGTCCTGTCATTTGGGCTTAGGGCCAGTTTCGTTTTAAGATTGTGATTTTGGGTCAGGGACCCATAAACGGTTTTTATGGTTCATTACAGTTTATGGGGACCGGCATGAACCCTTGGAAGGATTTTATGGTTTATGACGGTTTATGGGAATCGGCATGAACCCTTGAAAGGATTTTATGGTTCATGACGGCTTATAAGGGCCGGGCATGAATCCTTGAAAGGTTTAAATAATGATTTCAAAAGGTTTTTGGTATGCCATCCTTTATATATGATTGTCTCCTCCGGGGAGGGTCGTTCGCCTGGGTGGACCCCGGAGTAGTCACGGAGCACTGACTGAGTGGAGTCGCCCCCTAGTTGGGTTCCTTACTCTCAGAAAGGCTATGGTTCATAACCTCCAAGGAGGGTTATTGATCTATGGACATTGACCTGGGTGGACCCTGGAGAGACTTGGGTTTGAGATCTCAGGTAGCACGCGTGTAGCTCTAGATACCGTGACAGGTTTGGTGATATGAAATATATGGATGAACATGATTTCAAATGGTTTGCGAAATTGTGTTTTATGATGATAAATGAATTTGGGCTGAGATCACACATATGTTTACTATGTTACGGTTTTCTGTAAATGGTTTTGGGCAGGAGCCCGTATGATTATGGTTGTTTAAACATATGTGATTGGATAAATGGTTTTAATATGCATGCATGCTTTTTAGTGAATGGTGTAAAGGTCTTTATAAAGTGTGTTTATGAAACTTATTACTTTTTGTCCACTCACAGTCTTTCTGTTTTCAATACCCTTCAGGTTGGATACGGTGCAGACTGTAGCAGAGACCGAGATATCACATACCTCCTCCGGATCCTGGCGTACTCTCGAAGCCTTCGGGCTAAAAGTTTTGAATTATCCCTTATCTGACATTTCGTGTCAGTCGGGAGCATGACACATCCCGTGTTAATCCCGGGGGGATTGGGATGGGTCGTGTCAGCCCAGCCATCCTCAACCCCTGATTTTGATCCCCAGACACTCGTACGGACCTATAGAACACCAACCAAGCCTCAGAATGTGTCCTAATCGTTTAAAAATCAAAAACCAAATCTAATGGGTTTCAGGTTTACCTTCTTCACGATTTTCCAGCCACCGCGTATCTCCGCCGTCCACCACCATCATCTCAGCCTCTCCGTCTCACCCTCATCCTCACTCTCAGTCTCTCTGGGGTCCTCAAGCTGAAATAAATGGAAGGGGAAATGGGTTTTGGGGTTTTCGGGTTTGAACACAAAATGGGAGAAGGAAGGGATGATACATGTATGTTTGGTTTTGGGCCAAAGGATGAGTGTCACTTGTCACTCATCTATTGGTCCAGGCCAGATCTTTTGGGCCAACTAAAGAAAAACTAAAAGTCAACAGTCTCGATTTTTGTGTAACTGTAAATAGTTCTCGGGACTTTCCGTGACATGTAACATTTTCGTACGATATCTGATTTTGACGTGCCGCCTCTTTGCGGACTCATATTGTCTCGATCTACGCAATGGACCTCGGTCCACATGCCATTGACCTCCCGAGTCAAAAGTTAACTTTTTACCCTTGTCTAGGGGCAAAATTGTAATTTCACCCTAAATGTCTGATAATTCTTGACTAATTCCCGATTAGTCTCGCTAATCCTCTATTAATTTGTAATTAATCCCTTAAATTCGGGACTGGTCATTACAATATACCCTTACATACGTAAGTGCACCTTAGTTGCTATATTTTGTTCGTTTCATTTATAATATCGTGTTTTTTATATTTTGATCGGAATGTTTGAAGCAAACTTGGTAAATATTGTTGTGTTTTTCTGGTTTAAAAGACTTCAAATGTTACTGTGTTTTGTTGTTTCATTTCTAATGTTATTGTGTCCTTTATATTTTGGTGGAAATATTTTGAAGAAAATTTGGTTGTAATGTTTTTGAAGCAAGCTTGGTAAATATTTTTGTGTTTTGTTGGTTTTAACGACTTTAAATGTTACTTTGTTTTGTTGTTTCATTTCTACTGTTATTGTATCCTTTATATTTTGGTTGGAATATTGAAGAAAGTTTGGTTAGAATGTTTAAAAGTTTGATTCTACCGATTGTGAATATTTGAATGAAGGAAGTTTATGATGTTTTAGTAGGGAATGAGACGTTGAGTTTGTATAGTTTACATATACTACAAATTTTTCATTATGCATAAACTGTCCATATCGATCCAAATCGAACCGTTAGCAACAATTTGATTTGAAACAGTTTCACTTATAATTTTAGAAAATCCAAATCGTATCAAACGATTAAGATTTTAATGATTTGGATTTGAATATTGTCAATATCTACATCTAACCGCACCCTGCCCACCCCTAATATTCACATTACAACATTATGATTCACGAGGATGAAGTACCCATAAAATTTATTGTATTTTTCTTCGTCATTTATTTAAATGTAACTTACAATTGAATTAACATAATTATTTATTTAATTTAATTTGTATTTTAAAATAAGATATAATATTTTATAAAATGATCATCTTATTTATAAAATGAAACGGAAGAAGAAAAATAAAGTGTCATTATATATACCAGTAAATTCACTTTTCGCGACACATTTTAAAATTAAATTTCAAGTGCCTTCAAAACATAAATGGCAAAACTATGATTACAAATAAATGTTCAAATGTACAGAATAAGTGTATCAATAATGTGGATGACAGAACGGAAAACAAAATATTTAACAAGTGAACATTTAAGGTTTGATTCTTATTCATTTTAACAAGAAACCTTGTAATCATAATCATTTTAGGCTTTGAATACACTATATACCTATCTAGCTCGGTAATTTTATTTTTAACATTTCCTTGCTGATGTATATGATCTGTTGTTGATCGAGTTTTTGCAGTAAAATCTGTTACCGAACTCTTCAAAATCGACTACATTGACATCGCATTTATTTTTGTTTTTTTTTTTTTTTACTTTTATACCCCAAGCATCGCGCCATGCACGATGAAATAATATTTACAATACCCATCATCAGCGCATCACAGATAAGAAATAATATTTGAAAGAACATGTCCAAAACCAGTGGTGGATGGACCATAATAATATTTCAGAGATTAGGACCACTAAATAATATTGGATGGACCATTAATATTGGTATTCATTATTGCTTGATTTCAGAGCAGCGTCCATCATCAGCAACCTCAGCAAATGTAAAGGATTTGACTAACAAAACCCAAAACAAGAAGACTGAGAAAAACAAAAAACAAACAGAAAATAATAGATATATATTATTAATATCTCGTGTCTCGTAGCTACGGCCTTACGTTGTGGCACCGACAAGCCAACCCATGAATGAAGCAACGCGACTAAAACAAATTAGGAGTCCTAATCTCTGAAATATAAATTATGTATTTTTTAATTGTACGTATTTTTATAATATTTTGATGTATCTTTTCGTTGTACAGATATTTATGATATTTTTATTTCAGATCTTGCAATTCTTAAATTCTGTTGAATAATTATAAATATTCCTTTTTAATTTGAAGTTTACTGAGCTAGTATCTCAGACGATTCTCAAGTGATATCATCGTTATTTTTCTTTTTTACCTATAGATATATCTATATGGCATTGAAATAGTTGTTCTCTATTATTGTACTAACGTATAGTACAAACAATAATGCATGCACCCCATCTATGTCTTGACGTACAAATTATATTTTTTTATTATCCCAGAAGTCCAAATACAACTCTTACCCAACCTAATCTAGTCCTTCTTTGGTTATTATAACATAAGAACTTTACCCTTCTTTATTTTTAATTACCATAAAAATTATTAGATTCGATCTACAAAAATAAGGAGATGATCATTTGTATTATTATTGACAACTACTCTTCAGAGTAAAGTATAAAAACACAAATCATTTGGCATATAAATATGATCAAGTCCACTTGTGCAACCACTTATGACATATCGAGGAAGCAGATGAGAAAGAAATAAAGAAAGAAATTAAAGATAATGATACTGTTAGGTAGACACAAAGTAAATAGTACGTATATCTATGACTCGTATGGGCTATGGGGATGAGGTAGGGTTAAGAGTCGAGAGTTGAGAGTTGAGAGTTGAGAGTTGATGTTGCAAATAATGGCATGTGGGATTGCCCCACCAGCGCGCTTTTACTCGCATGCCTCTTATATGGGACTCATGGGGCTCTGTGATGCGTCAACTTTTTCAACAAAAACACTGCAGAAGAACCCTAAAAATGCGCCAACACTCACCACCAGAAAACAAACCCTTCGTTAATGCCACTGTGTCAGTCTCCGCAGATATATATATATATATATATATATATCCAAGAAAGTAGTGTGTTTGTGAATACGTGTAGATCGAAGCTATGTACGTATATCGTATTAGTTGGGCACCATTACCATTATTCTGATAAATTAGCAGGGTTTGGATCAGATCAAGCTTGCTAAGGGTTCTGTAGACCTGGAAGGTACAATACCGACCAAAATTAGGGTTGTCAAGTACGACTCTGTGTGTGTATAATGGTGTTCTTACTGCTACTTGCTTGGTATCCCTACAGGCTACAGACATGTATGGTGAAATTTTATACTTATCATCTCCACACCGCCTCATCAACAGCCTTGGATTTACTTTAATGTATAACCGTAACAACTGTATATTATACTTTATTATTCTCTAATTTATATTAGATGAAAAAATTATATTTGTATTTTAAAATATTTCATTTTCTTGAATTCTGTTTTTATTTTCTCTTTAATTAAGTATTGATATAGAGTGTCTGACTCCCACTAATTAAATATGTTTAATTTCTGTCATGTTAAAATGTCAAAATGTGAGAGATTTGAAAGAAGAGTTTTAATTGATGAGTGATTATTATTTTAAAATGCAAGTATTTGATATGAATTTCAACTGAATTAAAAAATAATTAATCGATAGGACCCATATATATATATACTCGATATTAGGAAGACAAAAAATTTAAAGTGTAACAATTTAGAAATTATAAAATAGTTAAATAAAATATTTTAAAATATAAGGGTAAATTTATTATCTAACTTAAATTATAAAATAGTAAGGCTATTATAATTGGGCATATATGTTGTCAACTATTAATTATGATCGGAGTCAATAATATTATAAAGTGGTCATAATCGTAAAATATTTACTCACCTAGCTTATAAGACACCGGATTATTATTGTACGTTATCGTGTTTTATATGTGACACGTGACTGTTACGTTTATTAGTGGATGATGTAATTAATTTGTTGCTCCAAGGCCGCAAGTGGCAGTGAGGATGTGAGGTGAGGTCGAAGTGTGCAGCAGACTGCAGAGAGACCCACAAGGCAGAAGGCCAGGCCAGGCCGGCCAGAAATGCAAGATTTACAATAATTGGGAGGATTTTGGGGAGTGGGGTTTTGTTTTTGTTTCTGCGTGTCTCATCATCATTCATCATTCATCATTCATCATTCATCGTAAAAAGACATTGTCCTTTGAAACTATGCTCTCTCATAGCCACAACTTGTGCGTATCTTCTTTGTGGGGTTCACCTTCTTAATCTTTACATGTCCTTGCCTTTGCTTTTTCATACATCCATCTACTCATGGTTGCCCGTTTCACACTTAATTTGTATACAAATTCTGTGCTTATATCAAATTTTCAACTGACTTCAGTCCTCCTATACAATATCGTATATTTCTTGTAGTCGACATATATAATGTGTTAGAACTCAACTTGTACTTGAACTCCATTAATAATGCTGATCGAGTATGCTAGGCTGCTAGCTAACCTCATATATATCCTTGCTTGATCACGTTTAAACGTACTAATTTTCGCCCCTTATGTTGTTCGTATGATATTTTCAATATCATTTCTTTCAAAAAATATAAATGGTACGTGGTATTTTTTTTTTTCATTATATATAGAATGTTTTACTAATGTTATTGAAAGTTATATATTCGGCCATAAGTAAATAATGAATATCATATATACATAGTGTGGAACCCAAAATAATCCGAAAATTATGAAGCTGGCACGTGGCTCGTAATTCCTAAAATGACCAAATTGCCCCTGGCAATAACGCTGATCATTTGAAAACACTCGCACATTAAATAATCTATTTACCAGCTAAATACGTTATTTGATCGGGTTAAAATCTCCGTAATATTAATATTCTCCCCGAGAATTAATTGTAATTATTCATAGTAACGGACAATTAATATTAATATTAAAATACAATAATTGCCATTACTATCATAATGAGCCATCATTATAATTATTAAATAATATATCTAATAATAATATATTATTTATTAATTAAAAATTCAACCGACCAATCAGAACGCTCCAAGGCTCCCAAAATTTTCCTATAAATAGCGGAGCACATTTCATTTCCAAGGTACGTCGATTCTTCGCTTCGAAGTATATCTTTTTCCTCTCTCAAAGCTAACTTAGGCATCAGAGTGTTCTTGGTCGAACAACCCCCCGGGTAAATCGATCGAGGCAACGATAGATAATTGCTTGCTGTTTGCAGGAATTGTAAGGACTTTTCGCGGCGGGTTCGATTTTTGATTCAACAATTGGTGCTTTCATTGAGAGCAATTGAGGAATACTCAGAAGAAGCTCTCTCGGTTGTTCATCGTTCTTCAACGGTGTTCATCATTCTTCAGGAAATTGTTCATCATTCATCTTTCTTCGTTCGTCGTTCATCGACATTGTTCGAAGATTTTGAACGTTGTTCAAATCATCCATCAACAGCTTTCCAATTCAAGATTCTTTGATTCGGCATGGCTAAGGTTCGTCGATCCGTTCGATCAGCTGGAGAAGGTGTTTCTGCCTCAACAGCTCAGGCGAGGAATGAGGCTCACATAGAGACTCCGGAGAAGCGGCCAACTCGACCCAGGCGTGTGTCCATAGTATCGCCCATGGAGACACTCGAAGGGAGGCCAACCTTCAGCTTTGGAGCATTCCCCTCTCCAACTAACCAAGTACCTGCGCTAGGGGAAGGAACTTCGGCTTTACAACAAGCAGGCGAGAGGTTGATAGGAAGTGCATCACGACATGATCAGCCCACAGCAAACATAGGACTTTCTGGATGGGCGTCACGACGTCTCAGGGAAAAATTACCGCCAACCTCCCCAGGACAACTTGGCGCAGCAAGTTGAAAGGTTGAACTACCAAGTTCAACTTCAGTCAGAGCTCTTGCAGCAACTCCTAGCAGAGAGACCAGTCTAAGAGCAGGACAGACATTCCACGTCACGTGGAAGACAAGAGAATACTCAAAGGCGTCCTGGGAAAGAGCCAGTCCACTGCCAAACAATGTCATGAGACACTTCACTCAGCGACTCCGGTGAAGAAAGTCACGCTCGCCGAGCAAAAAGCCCACAACACCTAAAACCATCAGTACATGCGCGGCTGGGAAGTAGGATTGGGGCAACTTCACGGGAGGAGCGTTCACAACGCTCACATGGGCGTAGGGGGCAACCTCAGGCTCTACACAAAGACTCAAGACGATCTGCCCATGACAGTGAGAGAGAAGATGAAGCATACTCCCCTGCACGATCCCAGAGATCAAGGGGAGAAGCTCAAGGAAGTTCTCGGTGATTAGCACGAAATGACTCACTGCCTCGGCAAGGTGCGTTGCGAGCTAATGATGTTCAAATAATGCTGGACAGGAACCTTCGTGCTCAACGAGATGGCGATCTAGAGGACGATCTACGTCACCAGATACAGCTCTCTACGCCTTTGGTAAGGGATATTGAGAAGGAGCCATTCCCCCAAGGTTCGCAACGCCAAACTTCACTCCATTGAAAGGAGCCTCCGACCTGGTAAAACACATAGATTATTACCGGGGGGTCATGGTCCCCCCAGGCATAACGATGCGCTCATGTGCAAAGTTTTTCAAGCTTCTCTTCAAGGCCAATCCATGACTTGGTTCAATCATGTCCTTCCGAGGTCAATTGCGTCCTTTGAAAAGTTGGCTCTGACATTTGTGAAGGAGTACGAACAACTTCGGACAATCGAGGTGAAGGATGACCATCTTTTCTCTGTCCGAAAGAGAGCAAAAGACACTCTGAAACAATACATACGAAGGTTTTGCGAAGAGAAGTCTCGGATTATCGGCTGTAGTGACCTTGTTGCAGCAGTGAAATTTAAACAAGGACTCCCTCGGGACAACCAGCTTTACGGGGACATCGCCATGAGCAATGCCTGAAGTCTCACCAAAATGTTTTTGCTAGCAGAGCACTCATACTCAGGACGATGCTGGGGCTAGTGAGAAGGCCTCCAATAAAGATGAGTCCCATGGAAAGTTTGCGACTAGAAAGCTCAACAAGCGCAAGGTGGGACAACCCTCCCAAACACCAGTTATGGGGAAGCCTAACTTGCAGCTATCTTTGCCAGTCCATCAGATCCACAATGAAATTAAGGACAAGCCATGGTTTAAGAAGTCGGATCCAGTCAAGGGTGATCAAGAGAAGGCTGATAAAACAAAGTGGTGTGCCTTTTACGAGTGCTATGGGCATAACATCGGAAAATGCATATCTTTCGAGAGATATCTTCGGAATCTCATCAAAGAAAGATATTGCACTGAGTACGTAAAAGGGAAGGCTGTGGATCGGCCCACTGAAAAAGGATCGAAGGAACCTGCAACAAAGATGATTCGTATCAACACCATCATAGCTGAATTGGTGTTGCTAGGAACCACCTTCAAGCAGAAGAAAAGAAAGATACGAGATGCACTTACCGTCTCTCAGGTCTCCCATATTACCACCTCTGGGGTGGCCAACGACCTTGTCGTTGGTTTCTCTTTGAAGGACAAGGTAGGACTTGATTGGCCGCATGATGTTGCATTAGTCGTGTCAATTCAAATCGCACATGCTCAAGTTGATCGGATTCACATTGATGAAGGGAGCGCGAAAAATATCCTCAGCTTGGATGTAGTGCGCAAGATGGGGTTAGAAAGCCTCACAACAAAAAGGGTTGTCCAACTCCGAGGTTTCAACGGGTCAACTAGTATGACGTAGGTACTCTCCAGCTCGATGTACATTCGAATCCCGTTGTCATGTCCCAGAATTTTTACATCATGGACGAGTACTCTCTATATAATGGAATCTTTGGAAGGCCATGGCTTCACAAGATCCTAGCAACCACATCAAGCCTTTACCAGAAGATTAGGTTCCCTATTCCCGGTGGTGAAATCGGGGAGATCAAGGGCGATCAGACGATGGCTCGACGGTGCCTCACTGAAGGGCTAAAGGAGGTCAAGGAGGCAAAGTTTGTTCCCCAAGCAGGATCATCCACTGGGGGCAAGCTTTCTTCTTTGTCTCCCAAATAGCAACAATCACGGGTTAAGATCTTGACATTCATGAGGAACCACCAACTCCGGAAGGGTGGCAGCTGGAGGATGACGTCATCCTCATTCAACTTGACCCTCGATATCCTGAGCAAGAGGCCCGTATTGGCGCTTAAGTGACAAAGAAAAAGAAGAACTCATAGCTTTCGTGCGAGAGGAGAAAAAAGTTTTTCTTGGTTTCCGTCTAACATGCCAGGGATTGATCCTACCATCGCTAGGCACAAGCTACACGTCAATCACCACCACAAGCCGGTCAAGCAGAAAAGGCGCAATTTTCCCCCCGAGAAAATTTCTATCATCCAAGAGGAGATTGACAAGTTACTCGTTGTTGGATCCATCGAAGAAGTTCCGCACTCTGAATGGCTAGCAAACGTCGTGCTTGTCAAGAAAAAGGAAGCTGGACGGTGGAGATTTTGTGTTGATTACTCAATCTTGCGTGCCCAAAGGATAACTATCCTCTGCCCAGAATCGATCTCTTAGTGGACTTAAATGCAGGGAATGAGATGCTAAGCTTCTTGGATGCATACTCGGGCTATAATCAGATTTTCATGTATGAAAAGGACAAGGACAAAATTGCCTTCGTCTTCGACCGAGGTGTGTACTGCTACAAGGTCATGTCATTTGGCCTCAAGAATGCGGGAGCAACGTACCAGAGACTCGTCAATCGGATGTTCAAAGATCTCATTGGCAAAACCATGGAGGTCTATATGGATGACATCATGGTCAAAGGGGAAAAACGAGGGGATCATATCACCAACTTGCGAGAAACCTTCAACTTTTTGAAGAAGTACAAAATGAAGCTCAACCCTCTGGAGTGTACGTTTGGGGTGTCAGCAGGGAAGTTCTTGGGATACCTTGTGACTCAGCGTGGGATCGAAGTAAATCCAAAGCAAATCAACGCAATACTCGAGATGAAGTCCCCATCAAGTCTGAAGGAGATTCAAAGTCTCATTGGACGAGCAGCAACATTGAATAGGTTTCTGTCCAAGTCAACTGACCGGTGTCAACCTTACTTCCAAGCAGTAAAGAAGGCATCCAGAGATAAGTGGGATGAAGGTTGTGAGAAAGCATTTCAAGATCTCAAGGCCTACTTGACGTCTCTACCACTGCTATCAAAACCCAAAGATAATGAGGATCTGTTCCTGTATCTGGGGGTCTCTGATGTCGCTGTAAGCTCTGCACTTATCCGGGAAGAGAATGAGATTCAACTACCTGTGTTCTACACATCCAAAACCCTTCTTGATGCTGAGACACGATATCCGAAATTTGAAAAGTTGATTCTGGCATTACTAGTTACCACAAAGAAGTTGAGGCCATACTTCCAAGCTCATCGGGTGATCGTCATGCTCGAATATCCGCTCCGTTCATTACTTCACACACCTGATGCATCGACACGGGTAATGAAATGGGCCATCGAGTTGAGTCAGCAGGATTTGCTCTATCGTCCATGAACAGCTGTCAAAGGCCAAGCCTTAGCAGATTTTGTTGTGGAGTTCACACCAACGTCACTGGAAAGAGGCAATAAACTTGGCAATGCCCCTAGGGCCGCTGACACTTCTTTGTCACGAGATCATGGAGACAGTTCCTCTTCTCTACAGCCCTCAACTTCCAATTATCTATGAAAGCTCTTTGTTGATGGTTCCTCGAACCAGAGGGGGGGCAGGAGCGGGGATTTTTCTTATCACTCCTGATGACTCAATAATAGAGCATGCAGTACAGTTCGGATTCAAAGCCTCTAACAATGAAGCGGAGTATGAAGCTTTGATTTGTGGGCTTACACTTGCCAAGGAGTTGGGAGTCAAACGCCTTGCTATTCATTCGGATTCGCAATTGATCACTAACCAATCGATCAATGAATATGTTGCGCATGATGCAAGGATGCTCAGATATAATAACAAGGTCCAGGAAATGCTTGCCTTTTTCTCGGTTTTCACTTTTCATCAACTTCCACGAGCCGAAAATACACAAGCAGATGTGTTGGCCAATCTAGCGTCATCACTTGACTTTCGTTTCAAGCGCTCAATCCCGATTGAGTATCTCGGGAGGAGAAGTATTGATATGAAGGAGATTGAAGTAAGATAAATTGGTTCATCTCCAAGCTGGAAAGATGCTTTTATCAACTATCTAGAGCATGGCATATTGTCTGATGAACGATTAGAGGCCCGCAAAGTCCAGATGAAAGCTCCGTGATACTATGTCGACAAGGGCCGAATCTTTCGAAAGAGCTTCACAGGACCAAACTTGTTATGCTTGAAGCATCCAGAAACGTTGAAATTATTGGCTGAGATTCATAAAGGACATTGTGGAAATCATTCCGGTGGAAGGTCGCTTGCTCAGAAGACGCTTAGTGTAGGATTTTACTGACCTACTCTACGCCAAGAAGCTCTGCAATATGCTCAGAAGTGCGACAAATGTCAAAGGTTCAAGCCTAACCAATTGGCACCACCAGAAGAGTTGCATGCACAGACGAGCCCTTGGCCATTCATGCAATAAGGAATTGACATTATTGGACCACTCCCAAGCACTCCAGTCCCAAGCAAGAAGTATTTGATTGTTGCCACTGACTACTTCACTAAATGGGTGGAGGCAAAGGCCTTGGCCACAATAACTCAAGCTTATGTTCAAAAATTCATCTGGAGCCAGATTATCTGCCGTTTTGGGCTTCTCAAGGTCATTCTAACAGACAATGGAACTCAGTTCACTAGCGCCATAATCAACGAGTTTTTTGAGTCTTGGAAAATCAAGCATTTCACTTCAACTCCATATTACCCCCAGGGTAATGGCCATGCAGAAGCTTCAAACAAGACGGTCCTTGACTGTATCAAGAAGCCACTCGATTAAAAAAAAAGGCTTGTGGGAGGAGGAGTTGGATGGCACGCTCTGGTCGTACCTTACCACTCCGAGTCGTGCAATAGGAGAGTCTCCATTCACCCTGGCATACGGCACTAACTGCGTCATTCCTCCACATGTTGTTCCAGCACCCTTTACCAAGCTCGATGATCCAGTAGTCAACTCCATCGCCCTAAGAACTTCACTTGATCTCAGCGAGGAATTAAGAGACCAAGTGGTGAAGCGCATCTCCACCTACCAGCAGCAAGTGATGTAACGACCCGTCCCAGGAATCAGGATTAGATTAATTATTAATGATGAATTAGTGCAGTTAATCGGTGATTAGTTGGAGGCGTTCGGACGGACGGTGCGAAATGACAATTTTGCCCCTAGAATAGGCAAAAATGTTGACTTTTCTTTCGGACGGTCAAATGGACTTTGACCGATGACCGTGACGTAGTTCGGGACGTCACGAGTTCATAGACACGTGGCACGTCCGATTCCGACCTCCGAGGAAAAAATTATGACGTTCGGAAGTTCGAAAGCACGTTGTAATGTTCGTTAAATAGGGGCAATTTGTTGACTTTTTAAACGCCAAGTCAATTTCACGTATTACAAGGACTATTAAGTAGGTCTTGATCCCTTGATTACAACGACAGGAAGCATGTGTCATTCGGAGTTCGGGAACTAGTGTTATGGGTCAAGAAAATTGAGGGGCAAAATGGTAATTTGTATATAGGGGTATGATGGTCATTTGCTGCATTAGGAATTGTTCCCAATGATAAGAGGACATTTGGCTGTGTTGGAGAGGGTGACCATCAGCTGTTGGACAATTTTCCCATTCTAGATAATTGTGAAACACTTGATGATCGCCTTCGAATTCTATACGGGTGGTTAAAGGTTTTACATTATGTTGAGAGAAAAAACAGAGTACTGAGACTGAACCGTGAGAAACCCACCCCACTCTCAATTTGATCTTTATCAAAACCTTTGATACATAGGTGAGAAATAGTAAGAAAGTTGAGACACAGTCAACGACGGTGGCCTGGCCGTATACGACGGCGGGCGGTCATGAAAAACCCGAATAAAATCCGTGAGTCCCCTGTTTGGATTTCAAATTTGGAAGTCGAATTGTAGGGTTAAGGAGCCTAGCTGACTACTCAATCTTGATGCTGAGGTGTTTGGGAGTCGATTAATCTCGAACTAGTGGTTTGCCGTGGACAATGGCTGGGAAACCGAAGGCTGGTAAGGTTTAATTCAAAAATGGTGTTTTGTGTTTTCGTGACAACAACTTGAGTTTGATGGTTGGGAATGTACTCTTAGACTCTCAGGAGATGAATGGGATCAAAACCAAGGTTTGGAAGGGCTGGAATCAGAGCAGCGGATAAAGGGAAAATTTCGGTTTCTGCAGGTTACTTGGGAGGTAAGATCCCGTACCTTATTCTTCAATTGAACCAAGTAGAATAGGTGCTGAGAGTGGGACGAAGTTAATCGAATTGGAAGGAGGAAAAATGGTTGAGATTTGGACGGGAACTGGCAACGCCGGTCGAGTTGTAGAGGATCGGTCCAACCCGGTCTGAACCAGGTCGATCTAAGGTTAGTGACAATGAACAATGACCGAGCGTGGTTTCACGCGCAGGACGATTGGGCACCGCGTGAGAGCGCGTGGGC
This sequence comes from Prinsepia uniflora, assembly GCA_032719365.1. Lineage (NCBI taxonomy): Eukaryota > Viridiplantae > Streptophyta > Magnoliopsida > Rosales > Rosaceae > Prinsepia > Prinsepia uniflora. The sequence continues at coordinate 66,269,065 of CM064866.1, forward strand.
TCTCTTTTCGAGGCACGTTCAACACGTGTTTTAAAGTATTTAGTGTAACGAACTTTTTGCCGTTGGTTTCGAGTCGATCGGACATTGTCTCGATATGTTTCGTGTTGTCCGAAGGTTTTAGGGCTCGGTTAAAAATAGTTAAAAATCCGGGAAAATTACGAGACTTAAGTGTGATCATTGTGAAGTAGTTAGTAACATTATATTGGGATTTGGACAGGTTCAGGAAAGCCGAGGTTAGCGGATTGGCCAGAAACGGCATAAGTGCGCGCGTATCGAGGCGACAACGCTATGGTCTATGAATGGACTTTGCTTTCTAACTCTTGATGCATGCATATATTTTTTTATATGATTTCTATACTTGATTCTATGATTTGATTTATGGTCTTGATGGTTTACGGTTTTACATGTTTTTCGAGGTATTTTACGGAATTTCACGTTTTACGAGATTTCGATGAAGTTTGTGATTTGACTCTATTTTTGAGGATTTGATTTCGGGATTTGATATATGATTTAATATCAATGATTTAAAAAGGATTTCGGAAAAGTGTTTTGGGAAAAGTATTTTCGAGCTTGAAGCCCAGATCAGGAAGTGGTTTAAAAAAAAAAACGTGATTTCAAGTTTTTGAATCGGATTTCCGGATGACGATTCAGGATTCGATTTGGGACTTGAAAGTGGATTCCGGGTTTGGGTTCGGAATGGTTATTCCGGATGCCGGCTTATGGAATGATGGTTTCGAACTCGGATTTGAAAATGGAGATGGATATGAGTTCTGGGTTTGGATCTAGGATCCAGATGAGATTGCGGATTCGGATTCGGATATGGATAGTGGTCATGGAATGGATTTGCTGGATCTGGTTATTGGGTTTAAAGACCTGGATATGTTATGACGGGGGCGGGCCCAGATTGGGTTTAAAGACTCGGGAGTTTAAAGACTCGGATATTGATATTTCCCCCGTAGGCCTGTTGAGTTTAATGATTCGGGAATTTAAAGACTCAAATTATATTGAGGCCTGAATTGAGTTTAAAGAATCGGGAGTTTAAAGACTCGGATAGATCCAGAAGGTTCGATGGATGGATATGTGGTTTCAAATGTGTTTGGATTTCACTGAGTTTTGATGATAATGGTCTTGAATAAAAGTTTTTCGATGTTTTGGGCTCTGCCCGGATGATATGGTTTTACGATGGTTTTGGGCTGAGGCCCGGGATTTGAGAAAAGGAAACTGTGTTCGGTTTTTCTTAAATGAATTTGATATGCATGCATTGGTTTTTAATTGGAGGGTATAAATGAGTTTGTTTTATGAACTGTTTTCAAACTTATACTTTATTTTTGTCCACTCACAGTCTTTTGTGTTTTTGATACCCTCCAGGTTGTTGCGGTACGGGGCGTTGGTCGAGAGAGACGGAGACATCACACACGAGATCCACAGGAGTTTTTCGTACACTCTGGGAAGTCCGAAAGCTTTTGGACGGTCGGATCGAGAATCCCTTGTCCGACTTACGTGCCACATGGAGGTTGGAAGTCGGTTTAACCTTCGTGTCCTGCGTAAGTTAGACGGGAGTAGGATTTAGCCCTTAGTCCCGGGGGATTAGGGGTGGGTCCTGTCAATTGGTATCATAGCAGGTTTTGTGCGATCTGTGTGAGATTTGGTTCCCAGAGTCGTGGGTTGTCGACGTGGGTGCTGTGATTCTACTGTGGATGTGATGTCTCGGCGCGGAACAGCCTGTCAGCAACCTAGATACGATTGTGATAGTACGTTCAATGTGGTTCGTTAGTGGCGATTGCGAGTGCTAGGGTGATAGTTGCTCGATACGTAGTGCGAGGTATGACGTATGTCGGCTTAGGGCCAGAAAAGTTAGTGGGTTGGCACTGGATGTGCTCGCTGGTTGGACCATAGGATTGGAGAGATGTAAGCAGGATTAGTGGGATGATAACCGGTGAGCTACGATGGAGTAGGCTGGTCGGTCTGTGGGGCCGATAGTAGTTGGTTGTGAGCTGATGGGCTACGTGGGTTGAGGAAGCTGGTTGACGGTGGCCTGTTGGGCCGGATGGGATGATGATCTTTTGGTCAGATTGGTTGAGGTTGGCTTTGGGTGGCTATAAGTAGCCGGAGGCCTCGAGTGGCGGGGTACAAGAAACTACTTTATGGATTTGAGGGAAATTCCCTAGTTTTGTGTGGGGAGTTACGATAAGGGATGGTCTTAGTCGGGTGTGACGACCCGAGTGGTAAGGTTGTGGTGAACTAGTGGCAGTTGCGGGTTTGGAGGACTCGGACGACGGGGATAATTTGAGGAACCCTGTGGGGTGACTGGTTTGGATTGTGAGTACCTGAGTATGAAACCCCAGAGTAAGATTTTAATTTGGAAACCGTGAGTCGGGGTGGTGGTAAAAAGTTGTTGTGGCTTGGGTCGACTTACGGCCCGACTGGCGACTGTGCTGCTAGGTGCAGCCGAGGTAGTAGATGGTTGGTGAATGACTATGGACGAGTCTAGTAAGATGGCAGTGTTGGTTGAACCTGTGGTTGCTCAGAGTTGTGGCTGACGAGGGATGTTAGTTTCCCCGACCCGAGCGTAGATTGAGGGTTTTGGCTGAGTGTGAGCAGAGATTCGGGCTTAGAGTATTGTGAACCTGGGAGTAGAGATGATGTGCCACTAGTTAGACTGCTTGTAAAGGAACAGATGGGTACATTGAGTTGAGATTGTGGCTGGTAGTGAGGACCATTGGTAGGTCATGGTTGGGACGAACGGTCAGGAGATCTTGGGTCTGATCAGTGTAGCGCAGCGGAAAAACGGTGGATCTCTGTTTCGTGTTGGATCGAGCTAGGTTTGTATGGTCGGGGTTGACCGCTTGTGAGGTTGATTTTTAGTCGACTTCCTCGAGATGTGTTGGTATATGTCGGTTAGTACCGAGGTTGGCACTTGGTGAGTGTCGACTTCGAGGGTGGTACTTGGGGAGTCTGAGGTGAGTAACCGTTGATTTTGATCCCCTAGAGTCGGGTATAAGGGTAACAATGGTGCTTGAAGTTGAACCTCGGAAAGGTTGAGACTTAAGGACTGATATCCTTTTGGGTGAGCATACGGTGTGAACAGACAGGTGAGTTGATCGATGAGTTAAGCTAGTTACGGACACGTGGCTGTGATCTGTAGGAGTTGAGGATTACCTCCGCGTAGTAGAGGAAGTAATGCTTGGAAAATTCGAGGTGGTATACTTGTGGATCACGTACCATGATTGGAATCTCGGAATCAGGAGATGTTGTGGTTTAGACGATGAGATGTCGTGTTGATTCCGAGTTGGTGATAGTTGTTGAGTGTTGGTTTGGGAGATTTAGTGGTGGTATTTTCGGAGTCGTAAACCCCCTTGATCGTGGACACTTGTGGATGTGTTCAGGAGTAGAAAAAGTACGTGGTGACACCGGGAGTGGCTTGTGTGGCGAGTGTCGTAGGATTGTGCTAAGTTGGCTTAAGGCTGGATGACTTGTGATGTCCTAGTTGAGGACTATTGAGAATTCCGTCGTAGGAGGGCAGAAGGAAGCTGAGAAGGAGTTACTATAATTGATCGATATGAGGTTATTGAAAAGAACCCACAATCTAGACGTGCGGTGTATAAGATCAGTCGGATTTCTCCCCGCTAGTTACAGAGGTACGAGATGTTGAATTTTAGGACGAAATTCTTTTTAAGGAGGGTAGATTGTAACAACCCATCCTGGGAATCGGGATTAGATTAGTTATTAATGATGAATTAGCGTAGTTAATCGGTGATTAGTTGGAGGCGTTCGGACGGACGGTGCGAAATGACGATTTTACCCCTAGAATGGGAAAAAATGTTGACTTTTCGTTCAGACGGTCAAATGGATTTTGATCGATGACCGTGACGTAGTTCGGGACGTCACGAGTTCATAGACACGTGGCACGTCCGATTCCGACCTCCGAGGAAAAAGTTATGACGTTCGGAAGTTCGAAAGCACGTTGGTAAGTTCATTAAATATGGGCAATTTGTTGACTTTTTGAACGCCAAGTCAATTTCACGTATTACGAGGACTATTACGTAGGTCTTAATCCCTTGATTACAACGACAGGAAGCATGTGTCATTCGGAGTTCGGGAACTAGTGTTACGGGTCAAGAAAATTGAGGGGCAAAATGGTAATTTGTATATAGGGGTATGATGGTCATTTGCTGCATTAGGAATTGTTCCCAATCATAAGAGGACATTTGGCTGTGTTGGAGAGGGTGACCATCAGCTGTTGGACAATTGTCCCATTCTAGATAATTGTGAAACACTTGATGACCGCCTTCGAATTCTATACGGGTGGTTAAAGGTTTTACATTATGTTGAGAGGAAAAAACAGAGTACTGAGACTGAACCGTGAGAAACCCACCCCACTCTCCCTTCGGTCTTTATCAAAACCTTTGATACATAGGTGAGAAATAGTAAGAAAGTTGAGACACAGTCAACGGCGGTGTCCTGGCCGTCCACGACGGCGGGCGGTCATGAAAAACCCGAATAAAACCCGTGAGTCCCCTGTTTGGATTTCAAATTTGGAAGTTGAATTGAAGGGTTAAGAAGCCTAGCTGACTACTCAATCTTGATGCTGAGGTGTTTGGGAGTCGATTAATCTCGAACTAGTGGTTTGTCGTGGACAATGGTTGGGAAACCGAAGGCGGGTAAGGTTTAATTCAAAAATGGTGTTTTGTGTTTTCGTGACAATAACTCGAGTTTGATGGTTGGGAATGTACTCTCAGACTCTCAGGAGATGAATGGGATCAAAACCAAGGTTTGGAAGGGCAGGAATCAGAGCAGCGGATAGAAGGAAAATTTCGGGTTCTGCAGGTTACTTGGGAGGTAAGATCCCGTACCTTATTCTTCAATTGAACCAAGTAGAATAGGTGCTGAGAGTGGGACGAAGTTAATCTAATTGGAAGGAGGAAAAACGGTTGAGATTTGGACGGGAACCGGCAACGCCGGTCGAGTTGCAGAGGACCAGTCCAACCCAATTTGAACCGGGTTGATCTAACGTTAGTGACAATGAACAGTGACCGTGCGTAGTTTCACGCGCAGGACGATTGGGCAGCGCGTGAGGGCGCGTGGGACCTCTTGTCGAGGTATGTTCAACACGTGTTTTAAAGTATTTAGTGTAACGAACATTTTGGCGTTGGTTTCGAGTCGATCGAACATTGTCTCGATATGTTTCGGGCTGTCCGAAGGTTTTAGGGCTCGATTAAAAATAGTTATAAATTCGGGAAAATTATGGGACTTAAGTGTGATCATTGTGAAGTAGTTAGTGACCTTACATTGGGATTTGGACAGGTTCGGGAAAGCCGAGGTTAGCGGATTGGCCAGAAACGAAATAAGTGCGCGTGTATCGAGGCGACAACGCTATGGTCTGTGAGTGGACTTTGCTTTCTAATTCTTGATGCATGCATATATGTTTTTATATGATTTCTATACTTGATTCTATGATTTGATTTATGGTCTTGATGGTTTACGGTTTTACATGTTTTTCAAGGTATTTTACGGAATTTCACATTTTACGAGATTTCGATGAAGTTTGTGATTTGACTCTGTTTTTGAGGATTTGATTTTGGGATTTGAAATATGATTTAATATCAATGATTTAAAACGGATTTCGAAAAATATTTTTCGGAAAAGTATTTTCGGGCTTGAAGCCCTGATCAGGAAGTGGTTTTAAAAAAAAAACATGATTTCGGGTTTTGGAATCGGATTTCCAGATGACGATTCGGGATTCGATTTGGGACTTGAAAGTGGATTCCGGGTTTAGGTTCAGAATGGTTATTCCGGATGCCGGCTTTCAGAATGATGGTTTCGAACTCAGATTTGGAAATGGAGATGGATATGAGTTCTGGGTTTGGATCCGTGATCCTGATGAGATTGCGGATTCAGATTCTGATATGGATAGTGGTCATGGAATGGATTTGCTAGATCTGGTTATTGGGTTTGAAGACCCAGATATGTTATGACGGGGCGGGCCCGAATTGAGTTTAAACACTCGGAAGTTTAAAGACTCGGATATTGATATTTCCCCTGTAGGCCTGTTGAGTTTAAAGATCGGGAGTTTAAAGACTCGGATTATATTGAGGCCTGGATTGAGTTTAAAGACTCTGGAGTTTAAAGACTCGGATAGATCCAGAAGGTTCGATGGATGGATATGTGGTTTCAAATGTGTTTGGATTTCTCTGAGTTTTGATGATAATGGTCTTGAATAAAAGTTTTTCGATGTTTTGAGCTCTGCCCGGATGATATGGTTTTTCGATGGTTTTGTGCTGAGGCCCGGGATTTGAGAAAAGGAAACTGTGTTCGGTTTTTCTTACATGAATTTGATATGCATGCATTGGTTTTTAATTGAAGGGTATAAATGAGTTTGTTTTATGAACTGCTTTCAAACTTATACTTTATTTTTGTCCACTCACAGTCTTTTGTGTTTTTGATACCCTCCAGGTTGTTGCGGTGCGGGCTGTTGGTCGAGAGAGACGGAGACATCACACACAAGATCCACAGTAGTTTTCCGTACACTCTGGGAAGTCCAGAAGCTTTTGGACAGTCGGATCAAGAATCCCTTGTCCGACTTACGTGTCACATGGAGGTTGGACGTCGGTTTAACCTTCGTGTCATGCGTAAGTTAGACGAGAGCAAGATTTAGCCCTTAGTCCCGGGGGATTAGGGGTGGGTCCTGTCAAATGAGAAGTTGCTACAATATGAAGGCCCAACTCCGGTACTTTCTCACAGGTGACCTTGTTCTCAAGAAAAATTTTGCGACACCCAATCGTCTAAGGTCTCAAAAACTCAAATCCCAAAGGGAAGGACCCTACCGAATCTGCCAAGTAGGCGGGAAAGGAAGCTACACCTTAGAGACAGTGGACGGAAAGTTAGTGAGTGGTTCCATGAACGCTCATCACCTCCGAAAATATTATGTATAATGCAAATTAGAGCTCAAAGCTAAGCTAGTCACTGTTTTGTGCCAAATATAGACTTTATTTTCACGAATGATGTGTTCACACTTACAAATAAAGCTTTCAAGTCATTCTTCATTCACCTATGTGTTATTATACTTTCGGCAAGGTTCCCAAAGCATTCTTCCGAGAAGCACTCAAGCCTTCCTCCGGGAAGCATCCAAAGCCTTCCACCAGGAAGCACACAAAGCCTTCCACCAGGAAGCACACAAAGCCTTCCACCAGGAAGCACACAAAGCCTTCCACTAGGAAGCACTTAAAGCCTTCCACTAGGAAGCACCCAAAGCCTTCCTTTAGGAAGCACCTCAAGCCTTCCTCTTAGGAAGCACCCTAAGCCTTCCTCTTGGAAACGCCCTAAGTCTTCTTCATTGAAGCACTTCAAACCTTCTCTTAAGAAGCACAAGCCCTTCCCTGAAGGCAACATACCAAATACTTCATCGTCTAACGCCACAAGTTATGTAGAACTCACTGTTGTACACCCATGGTTGCAGTAGGGGCATATGAATGAGCTCATACTGATACATTAACAAGCATTTTGCTCGCTTCGACACATTAAAAAGAGCATAGAAGAAAGTTAACACTTGCGTTCCAACAATTCAGCTTAAATTATTTCTCTTATTTATTCATTTGGAGGGTGTTTGGCAAATCACATGTCGATTGCTCACACCAGTTATTCAATGCAAAAAATGAAAATGCAATAGCCAACATACACATGTAAAGGAACTATGGATGCAAGTCTTCAAAACCCATTGTTTTTCTAAACTCTTCCCACTCTTCTGCTCAAAGTAGGGAAGTGTTGTTAAACAATGAATCAGCAGTCTTAGGGGCAGCTTCCTTTCTGGTCCCGGTCTGGGGCACTGGGTCAGGTATCGGAACAGGCTCAAACTCTTGCTCCAGCTCTGGCTCCCGCTCTTTGGTGGTGACCCTGTTGTAGCTTGCCATGTCCAACTTTTGTGCCTCATTTTCTTTTTGGCACAAAGTTGTGGGGGCATGCGATGATAGTAAATGGTCGTGTCCTGGGAGCCTTCCAGTCTTCAGATTCTGGATCTCCACCTCCAAAAGTCTGATTGTTTTATCTGAGTCCTGCAAATTCCTGCGCAGCAAAGTGACCTCATCTCGTGCAATATCTCGCTCATTTTCTATCAGCATCCTCTCTGCACGGCTCATCTCAAGCTCCCCCACTTTGACTTCCAATGTATGGATTCTTCCGACCAAGGCTTCGTTGTTCCTTCTGGAGTGGTCTCGAGCTTCTCAAAGGCGTTTGCATTCGCTCTTCATTCGCTCGTTTTCATTTCCCAAACTAGCATTTCCATGAAGCATGTCATCCTACTTGTGGGCCCCAGCTTTCGCAATCCTAAGGTCTCGGACTACCTTGTCGTAAGCTCCTTGCGGAACAATTTTTTGTCTTCCCTCTGCTAGGATGGGGGCACCTATCACATCAGGAGTCTTGGATGACGACCGTGTCTCCCCCACTATTCGATCTGGGCCTTCATCTCTCAATGCTTCAATCACTTCAAGGGAAGCAGGAATCGCCTTCAGCTTCTTAAGTTGTTTGGCTGCATTCTCACAGGGACCATCTGAGGTTTTGCGCTTGCTAGATGGCTCTGCAGGACTAGTACGGTCGGGCTTGGAAGCAAGCTGATCATCATACTTTTTCTCCAAAGAGCCAATGGGTCCTTGCTTGTTGTTCTTCTTCTGGGGAACGGGTTTTTTCAAGCGCAGTGGAGCGCTCAACCACTCCTTGATTAGGATGTCTGAAGGCCTCCCACCATTCATGTCTCTAAGTGGAGAGAGTAGCAAGCTCATGTCTCGAAACTCTGGAGGAATTTTCAGGGCCATGTCAATCTTTTTGAGATCAGGATGACCTCCAAACCCGCTGTACAACTCATCAAACATGCGGAAGTGCGAGGCAATCCTCAAGTCCGGGGAGGCGTGTTTGTCCCATGCACCACCAACTTCGATGTAGTTGAATCTGTACGTGTTGTCATCGAACTTCGTCCTAAAAAAAACTCCACTTTGGGTACGACACGAGAAAGCCGACCGCTGGTAATTCCGTTGTGCGACACGGAATAGCAATGCCAGAATTCATCTTCAATGAGTCCCAGGCCAAAGAATTTGTTCAGCTTCTCGAAGCACATGATGTGTCGATAAGCATCGACCTCCAGTTGAGCAGGGATGCATCCCATCCGGCCAATAATCTTGGAGAAGAACTTCGAGAACGGAAACTTGAAACCCCACCCAATGAGCAAAGGGTGGAATTTAGTTCATCGATCGACGACAAGATTTTTTCCTCTTCCATGCATAAGGGCCTTCATGGAAGAACATCTGTCGCCAAGCTCCACAAAAACGTCGTTCAGAAAGGCAATTTGATTGCGAGCTTTCCACTCCATGAAGTCTTCAGGCTTCTCAAACTCCATATCTTTCCCTCGGAATAGACTTAGGCTACGAGAACCGCCACGCTCCCACAAAACGAGTTTGTTGGGTCTCTCGAGAAGTGCACCATGACGCATCATGAAAAGACCACCTCAAACAAATAGAGTGGGTGCCGCTTGAATCAAACCCAACAAAGCTCCTAAACACCTTCGATGGACTCTTGACGCGTAGCAAACGTATTTATGGCACTAGCAAGAGTCACATTGAATGTGAGCCAGCCTACTAATGATCACCAGTCACGTCTGCAGTTTTGCTTCAACATAGCCTGTGAGGTGCACTCAGTCACCTCCAAATCCTCGTCGACTGTTCAGCGAATCTCCGCCCGCCACGTGGCGCCTGTTGCACACCCACTCCAACAAAGCTTCTAAACACCTTCGACGAACTCTTGATGCGTAGCAAACATATTTGTGGCACTAGCAAGAGTCACATTGAATGTGAGCCAGCCTACCAATGCTCACACACATCGTCCAAACCGCTCACTTTCCAAGCTGCACGCATTTCCGTAATTTTTGACACTTTCCAGGAATCTCGAATCCTGTCCAAAATCATCATGAAGGGTCAATAATGACTCTATGAATATCATATCAATTTCCCACAATTTTTCGGGAATTAAATATTAATTTAAAACATAACCTAAACCTTCGAACCCTCGAAACAATATCGATACGATATCCGGTTGACTCGAAACCAATACCAAAATGTTCGTTACATTGAGTATAGTAAAACACCTGTTGAACACTTCCCCAGAAAACTCACCACGCGCCCTCACGCGCCGCCGCAAGCGGCTGCGCGTGAAAGCCACGCTTGTGAACAGTGTTGCTACAGTGTCATCCCTATAGCTCGATTCTCTGATAAACGGGTCGTGTACCCGCGATCAATCCCGGTACAATATGCTTCAATTCGACCTCAAAACCTTCCATTCTTTCTCCTGATCCCTTCTAATCCATCTTAATTTCGGATCTGTGGTTGTAGTTTCATCAATAGAAGTCTAAATCCATCAATTCTCCAATGGATCATCGAACGGGTTTCAAATTCAATCTCACCCAAACCTTAACAATTTCCCAAATTAATTTACACAGGAAGCAACCTATGATTTTGATGAACATTAATACAAAATCAATTGCACTAACCCTTATCTCTAACCATTCAAATTCAAGCTCGGTTTTTTGAAGACTTTGGAGTTTCGGTTCTTGATCGAAACGACATCAAACTCCTTCGTTTTTGTTTTGGTTTAGCTCGAAATGATCTCAGGAAGCTTAATCAAGCTTCAATTTTGATCCACAGAGCTCACAACTTTGAATTCGAATTTTCACCATAATTTTCAAACTTTTCGAATTCTGAAATTTCAGTGACCCCTCTGTCCCTCGTGTTTTTTTCTCTAATTCAATCCTTTCAATCTCTCATTCTCACAACTGAATCGATCCATTATTTAACACTATCAAGAATGGACAAAAGCAATGTTTTTTTTTTCCTAATTAAGGGATTAATGTCCCTAGTCCATGATTTCATCCATAAAATCAAGTGCAAAGGTGAGGGGCAAAGTGACATGTATCATTTGGCTGGTAGCATGAGTCAATATCCACCATTCGTTTGTTAAAAGACCGTTTTGCCTTCGCTCGGCAAATTACCGTTTTGCCCCTGGACTACGTAGATCCATAACTTTCACATCCGAGCTCCGTTTTTGACATGCCACCTGTCTACAGATTCGTGACGTCCCGAACTACATCACAGTCATTGGCCAATGTCTATTTGACCGTCTGAGTCAAAAGTCAACATTTTGCCCTTAACTTTCAAAATTACCAAAATGCCCATCGCCATCGCAGACCCACAACTTTCGCATCTGACCTCCGATTGACGCATGCCGCCTGTCTGCGGATTCAGCGCATCGGGACCTACTCAACAATCTCTTCGGAAAGTCCAAAAAGTGTTCTAATCAAAAAGTCAACTTTTGGCCCTTATAACCAGGGGCAAAATCATCAAATAAACACTGACTTGATTTTTGAACCTAACAATAACCAGCAAACCCGGTAATATAAAATTCCAAACAATGTACATCCCTTCGGATTCCCTGAATTTCAAAACAATGTGGGGGCATTTGTGGAACCCAAAATCATCCGAAAATTATGGAGTTGCCACGTAGCCCGTAATTCCCAAAATGACCAAATTGCCCCTGGCAATAACGCTGATCATTTGAAAACACCAGCACATTAAATAATCTATTTTCCAGCTAAATGCGTTATTTGATCGGGTTAAAATCTCCGTAATATTAATATTCTCCCCGAGAGTTAATTGTCATTATTAATAGTAACGGACAATTAACATTAGTATTAAAATACAATAATTGCCATTACTATCATGATGAGCCATCATTATAATTATTAAATAATATATCTAATAATAATATATTATTTATTAATTAAAAATTCAACCGACCAATTAGAACGCTCCAAGGCTCCCAAGATTTTCCTATAAATAGCGGAGCACATTTCATTTCCAAGGTACGTCGATTCTTCGCTTCGAAGTATATCCTTTTCCTCCCTCAAAGCTAACTTAGGCATTGAAGTGCTTTTGGTCGAACAACCCCCCGGGTAAATCGATCGAGGCAACGATAGCTAATTGTTTGCTGTTTGCAGGAATTGTGAGGACTTTTCGCGGCGGGTTCAATTTTTGATTCAACAATATGTAATGTGCTATTAGTCAAATACAAATACCTCATAAAATAATTAAGCTCAGTTTCAAGAAGAATCCAATACTTTTAGGATGAGCATCAGATTGATAATTATTTTATTTACATTTTCGTACGTAGTTTTTATTTTTGTAATGATTTATAGACATGAATGAGAACTTGATGATGAAAATTATTATAATAAGCTTATTGTTGGACAAACATGGGCAAAGACATAGACGTGCCAACTGTGTATATTAATTTGCAACGATAGCTGGAGAATCAAAATCCCAACTTCCATCTGCAAAAGAGAGGTGAGTGAGACGGGTTTTATTACATCGCTAGTGAAACTGAAAACTGGGGTTATTAGAGATAATAAGGGAAAAAGCTTCTATAGAAATTACAAACAGATAAGGGGAAATAGGGTCATCTTGGTGCAATCCTCGCTTCCCAGGAAAGAATCCGGCGAGCTCACCATTCACAGCAACTGAGAAACGTGGACTCGTGATACACATTTTAATTCAGCTAAGGAACCTAGTAGGAAATCTGAAAGCCAAAAGAGTATCAAAAATAAAATCCCAAGACACAATGAGGATGTCAACCTTCACCGCACATCGAGGGGTTCCCGAGTTAAGGTGATAACCCTTAAGCAATTCTTTTACTAACATAATGTTATCTCCGATTCTTCTTCCCTCAATAAAAGCAGCTTGGTTAGGAGAGATGATAGAAGACAAAACCGGTTTAATACGGTTGAAAATAATCTTAGAAACAATTTTATAAATTGTATTGCAGAACGAAATAGCCCGGAAATCCCCCATAGTGTTCGGAGAAGGCACCTTGGGAACCAAGGTGATACTAGTAGAGTTAATCTCACCAAAAAGCTTTGAAGAGCAGAAAACTTCCTTAATAGCAGCAATGACATGAGGCCCAAAAATGTGCCAGGCATGATGGAAGAAGTAGGCATTAAATCTGTCCGACTCTGGCGCCTTATTAGGTAAACCCTAAATTTGTCCAACCCTCTTGGTCATTAAGCGTGCAATTGAGATTTTCTCCAATAATTCAAGCCTTCAACCTAACCTCAACAAATGCAATATGTTTACAGTTGGGATTGCAGCAGAGGTTAAGCTTAATCTTCTCGGTTGCTTTGGTGTTTAAGAGGGCTTCATGCCGGTGCGCTACCTTGGTGTTCCCATTATTACTACTGAGCTGAGAACCAACGATTGTGCCTCTCTTCTTTAATGGGTTCGTAACCGCATTCAGGCTTGGGAGCACAGAGCCTTATCCTTTGTTGGTAGACTTCTTCTCATCCAATCTGTTCTTAGGAGTAATATTTTATTTTGGGCTTCTCACTTATTCCTTCCTAAGCGAGTTGGCAAGGAAATTGAGTGTATTTTCAGAACTATACTGTGGTCTAGTAAGAGCTCTGGGTCCTACCATACGAAGATTTCGTGGTCTACAGTGTCCAAGCCTAAGATGGCAGGTGGGTTGAGAATTCGTAAGCTTTTACTTTGGAATCATGCTATGATGATATGATGGTGAGATATATTTGGATCTTGTGTTCTGAGAACCACTCGAGTGTGTGGACTCAATGGGTGAAGGCTTTCTTTATCAAGGATAAGAGCTTCTGGCTTGTTTCCCCGCCGACCTCTTGTTCCTGGAACTGGAGGAATTTGCTGAAGATTCGGGATATGGTGAGGCCTCTTATTCGCACTCGTATTGGCAATGGTGAGAAATCTTTCTTTTGGCATGATTATTAGTGTGACCTTGGCCCTTTGTTTAATAGGTTTGGTCTCAGTAGTATTGATTTAGCGGTTATTCCTTTTAATGCTAAAGGCAGCTCTATGATCCTTTCTGATTGTTGGAGATGGCCTTTTATTAATAGTGACACGACTCATCCCAATCCCCGCGGGAATAACACGGGACGTGCCATACTCCCGTCTGACACGAAGTGTCAGACAAGGGATAATTCAAAAACTTTAGCCCGAAGGCTTCCAGAGTACGCCAGGATCGGGAGGAGGTATGTGATATCTCGGTCTCTGCTACAGTCTATACCGTATCCAACCTGAAGGGTATTGAAAACAGAAAGATTGTGAGTGGACAAAAAGTAATAAGTTTCGTAAACACGTTTTATAAAGACCTTGGTCTTTATACCCTTCACTAAAAAGCATGCATGCATAGTAAAACCATTTACCCAATCACATATGTTTAAACAACCATAAACATACGGGCTCCTGCCCAAAACTATTTACAGAAAACCGTAACATAGTAAACATATGTCGGATCTCAGCCCAAATCTATTTATCATCATAAAACACGATTTCGCCAAAACCAATTGAAATCATGTTTATCCATTATATTTCATATCACCAAACTTGTCATGGTAATCTAGAGCTACGCGCGTGCTAACTGGAGTCTCAAACCCAAGTCTCTCTAGGGTCCACCCAGGTCAATGTCCATAGATCAATGACCCTCGGGAGGTTACGAACCATGGCCTTTCTAAGAGTAAGGAATCCAACTAGGGGGAGATTCCACTCAGTCAGTGCTCCGTGACTACTCCGGGGTTCACCCAAGCCAACGACCCTCCCAGGAGGAGACAATCATACATAAAGGATGGCATACGAAAAAACCTTTGGAAATAATTCTTTAAATCTTTCAAGGATTCATGCCCGACCCCCATAAGCCGTAATGAACCATAAAATCCTTTCAAGGGTTCATTCCAGTTCCCATAAACCGTCAGGAACCATAAATCCATTTCAAGGGTTCATGCTGGTTCCCATAAACCGTCATGTACCGTAAATCCATTTGTGGGTCACTGACCCAAAATCACAATCGTAAAACGTAATTGGGCCCTAAGCCCGAATCCACATACAAATTGAGCCTCTGGTTCGAATCATAAACCAACTGGGCCTCGTGCCCGATTTCGTAACTAAATGGGCTTCGTGCCCGATATCGTAAACCAAATGGCCCTCGTGCCCGATACGTAAGTCAACTGAGCTCCGAGCCCTATTCGTAAACCAACTGGGCCTCTGGCCCGATGCCTTGTTAAATCAAATGGACCTCAAGTATGAGAGTTCGTAAATCAGATGGGTCTCATTCCCGAGCCATATTTCCAAATCCGAAATCGATTCAAGAACCAATTGGGCCTCTGGCCCGAGAACGTAACTAAAAGGATTTCGAGTCTGAGGGTTTCCAAAACAGATGGGTCTCGAACCCAAGTTTACCTTTTCAATTCCAAAACCATTTCATAAAATCATATCAAAACCATAAGTACGAAAAATCAGTTTAAAACTGGATAACCTCGATTTACGTGCAAGCACGTAAATCACCTCGTAATACGTGAAACCATATAATTCACCAATATCCAATTCAACATCATAGAATCATATTCATAAACCATATAAAACATTTATGTATCCATCACAGTTTAGAAATCGAGGTCCACTCACAAACCGTCTTAAACTACCGCCTCGATTTGCGTGCCGTAAGCCTCACCGGGAAAATTGTAGTCACCGGGATTCCCAGATCTGTCCAAATCAATATAGAGGGTTACTAACTACCTTATTAACCTCTCAATGAAGTCCAGTAACTTTTCCTAATTTTTAACTATTTTTAATCTCAAACCTAAACCTTCCGTTGCCCCGAACATTATCGTGATGGTGTCCGATCGACACGAAACCAGTCCCAAAATGTTCGTTACATCGAATAGAAGATTTCACATGTTGAGGAAATCCCCAGAAAGTGGGCCACGAGCTCACATGTGCCGCCTGAAGTGGCTGCGCGTGGGAGCCATCTTCTTCTCCAAGAGGCTGAACAGGGTTTGACTGGTGTGAACCGGCCGAACTGGTCTAGACCGGTTCAGGGCCCAAACTCATCCATGTCTAATCCATTCTTTCCTATTTTGGTTTCTAAAGTTTCCTAATCTCATTTCCTATCTATTTAAGCATTAAAAGCATAAGAAAATCCACAAAACCCGTACCTCCTAGGTCGACTATGGCGGTGGTGACTTCCTCCACCGTCCACCGTCAGTCCAGGCCGTCCAAGCTTCCACTTTTGATTCCAAATGGTTCCTACAACCTCCAGAAAGCCATTCCTATTAATGAAAATCACCCAAACCCTTTAGAACTCATTTTCCAATTTTTGAAACCATTACCTCACGGTTTCGAGTTCCTCCACTGTGGACAGCCGTCGTGGCCCGCCGTCCCTGCCACTCTCAGCCTCTCACACTCCCTCAGTCACACTCAATGTAACACACACACACACACACAAGATGGATGATGGAGGTGGGGGATATGTGTGTTTCGGGTGTGTGTTTGGTTTTGAAAGCAAAGAAGAAGAAGAAATGGTTTTGGTGTCGTGAGGAGTGAGGGAGATTGTTAGATGATGAGGGTGTTGATCAGAAAGAGAGAGATGAGATGGACGGTGATGATTGAGGGTTTAGATAAAATGGATGGTTAGGATTTGAGAGGTAAGTATATTTAATTATAACATAATAAAATAATAATAATTAATTAATTAGATCCACAAATTAGGGAGATTGACTAATGGGATGAGTGAGACTTGTCACTCATCCATGGGTCCCACCAAAATATCTGACCAATCAGATTATGCCACTTAATCATCACCTCGTAATACGTACATAGTGAAATCGAACTTTCGTGACCCATAACTTTCCCGTTCGTAGTTCGATTTCAGCGTGCCGCCTGTCTATGGATTCGTATCGTCCTGATCTACGTAACGGTCCCCGACCCTCGGCCATCGGACCTCCTGGCCCAAAAGTCAACTACTTGTCCCCTTTTAACTAAATTACCGAAATACCCTTGAACTTCCGAACGTCATAACTTCTTCCTCGAATGTCAGAATCGAACATGACACCTGTCTATGAACTCGTGACGTCCCCAACTATGTCACGGGCATTGGTCAAAGTCCATTTGACCGCCTGAACGAAAGTCAACATTTTGCCCACGCCTAGGGGCAGAACAGTCATTTTGCATCGTTCGTTCGATTTCGCCCAAGTAATCACGGATTAACCTCACTAATCATGATTAGTCAGTAATCTAATCCCGAAATTCAAGACGGGTCGTTACAAATAGTCAGTTATTGGTTTCTATCTCGAAATCTTGTCAGGTTATTCCTATTTCTCCCTCCCTTGACGATCAATACTTTTGGGCCCCTAACTCTAATGGCATGTTTTCCTCTAGTTCTATGTGGGAAGCTCTTTCAAGTGGTGGTACCAACGTTGCTTGGGTCCGCTTGGTGTGCAACAAGGCTTCTATCCCTCGTGCTAGCTTCATCATTTAGATTGCTATTAATGGTCGTCTTGCTACTCTTCATCGCATTCGTCGGTTTTCTGCCAGAACTAGTTATATGTGTGTCCTATGCAATGGTTTTACTGAGTCACATGAAAATTTATTTTTTTATTGTCCTTTCTGTGGAGGCATTTGGGAAAAAGTTTTGTTCATATGTGGTGTTCCTTGGCGCAACCCTCATTAGCCTGTTTTTTTGGATGATGTGGTGGTGTACTGGAGAGGTAATTGTCTTACCAACATCATCAAAAAATTGGCTTTGGCGATTACTGTCTACTATATTTGGAGGGAAATGAATAATCGTATTTTTGGGGGCTTTAGGTGCTCCACCGCAATCATCTTCAACCAAGTCTTGGAGATGATCCGTTTACGGTTGAATTTGATTTAGTTCAAGTTAACTAGTAGAAATGTTTCGGTTGCTAGGCATTGAAATATTCAAGTGATGTAATTGGGTCTCTGTGATGTTTTTTCCCTGGGCCTCTTTTGGTTTAGGTCTTGTGGTTTTTTCTCCCTTGTTGTCTCCTTGTTGATTGTGAGCGGTTTGTTTTCTCTATTGCCCTTTTATGAGCTTGTTTATGAGTTTTCCTCTTATATATAATTTTTTACTTAACAAAAAAAAATCTCAACTTCCATCTTCCAATCTCAATTCTTGTTCATGTATATAACATATAAAAACTTTACTGAAGAGAAAATGTGTTTGAATGCTTGATTCATCAACTTAACCAAAAATTCCAATTAATTGATGTACTCAATTATGGTGGTGTTTAAAGGGGAGGAGGTGGCCAAAGCATGCATAGAATAGAGTGGATCCAATGGGGTCGCACTGTAATGACCCATCCCGAATTATCGGAAATAATTAAGGATTAATGACGGATTATCAAGGCTAATCAAAGGCTAACGGACGTGTAGGGCGAAATGACTATTTTGCCCCTAGAATGGGCAAAACGTTGACCTTTCGTTCGGACGGCCAAATGGACATTGGCCGATGACTGTGACTTAGTTTGGGACGTCACGAGTTCATAGACACGTGACACGTTCAATTCCGACATCCGAGGAAGAAGTTGTGACGATCGGAAGATCGGGGGCATTTTGGTAATTTGGGTGAATATGGGCCAATAGTTGACTTTTGAGCCGGGAGGTCAGATGGCCGAGGGTTGAGGGCCGTTAAGTAGATCAGGACAATACAAATCGGTAGATAGGCGGCACGTCGAATTCGAACGTTCGATGAAGAAGTTACGGTTCACGGAAGTTCGAACGTACTATTGTACGTTTTACGAGACGGGGACTATTTGACAACAAGTAGGGCCCAGATATTTGTCCCAAGACCCAATGGATGAGTGACAAGTGTCACCCATCCACTGGACATCATTTTCCTTCATCCATACCTCATTCCCCTTTCATCGATCATTTTCTCCCATCCACCCAAACCCAAACCGATCACCATTTCCAATCTAATCCAAACCCTTCAACCTATAACCATTTGTGAGACCAGGAGAGTGAGAAGAGGACTGGAGGATGTGGTGGCTGGCCCAGGCAGAGCCGCCGTGGACGGCTGAGGAGAAAACCGATCCAGGTAATCAGTTTTGTCCCATTTAATCCATTTTCGATTTCTAGTCATTATGGGCTTGTTTGGAAAATTGTGTTGAATTAAATAGGTTGCTATGGTTCTAATAAGATGGTTTTGGGTGGTGGTAGATGGATGCGAAACGGTGGGAAGGTTTTGGAAAACTGGACTGTGGAGGAGGTTTTGGACCGGTTAGATTTTAAGGGTTTTAGGTAGTTTTAATTGTATATTTAGATTCCTAAGATCGAATTAGAAGGATTAGGATTGATTAGGAACAAAACGGATGAAAATTGGACCGGTTATGGACCTGGACCGGTCACGTCGTTCCAGTTGCAGAACAGAACCGGACCGGCCGGTTCAGACCGGCCTGACCGAGGAAGAAGATGACCTGTGCAGGGCGCATGAGGCTCACGCGCAGGCCATTTCCAGGGCGCGTTGCAGGGAATCTAGGGAAGTATCCAAAATGTCAAATCATCTATTCGACGTAACGAACATTTTGGGAATGGTTTCGAGTCGATCGGACATCGTTTCAATATAGTTCGGGCTATTCGAAGGTTTTGGTGCGCTTTTAAAAATAGTTAAAAATCCCGGAAAATTATGGGGCTTTAGTGAGGGGTTAATTATGTAGTTAGTAACCCTATAAAGTGATTTGGACAGGTTTGGGAATCCCGGAGATGACAGTTGACCCGGAAAGGTGTACAGTGCGCATATCGAGGCAGCAACGCGGACGGTCTGTGAGTCGACTCTATTTCTGAAATCGATGTATGCATAAATGTTTTTTAGATATGTTTTAATATGTGTTTTATGATGCCTTGAGTGCATTTTGGTGTGTGTTTACGTATGAGCACGTACTTCGAGGTTTTCTAGTTTTATACGTGCTTATACACTCTTACGCTTTTGGTTTTCATGAAATGGTTTTGAAATGGTAAAATCGGGCATGAGACCCGATTGGATTTGGTTTTGACTCGGGCATGACACCCTATTGAGGACCCATAGGTCTGAGTGGTGGTCGCGACAAGTGCTGTGTGCACAGCGACGGATGACTTGACGCTCACCTCCGGATTGGGATACGTTCCTTCCGGAGAGGTCACGATGTATATCCCGTTGTCGAGCAGCCACTGGAGGCTCGACTTCGGAGTGCTGAAGGTTTAGAGAATGGATCGGCGACGTGTGCACCATAGTCTTGAGATGGTCGCGACAGTGATGTGTTCACAACGACATACCAGGATTGCGATCAGTTCTGGATTGATGGTTGCACACATCGCTATGATTGGGATCGTGACTGACCCTGAGATATCAGGCTTGATGCCCAGTTGATTCGAGTTCAGGCTCGATGCCCAAATCATTTTGAAATCGGGCTAGAAGCCCTATTGAGTCTTATGTTCGGGCAGAAGGCCCAATTGAATTGTGTTCCGGGCATGAGTCCCATTTTTATGGTTTTATTATACTGGTATGTATATTCCCTCCTTTTGAGATTATTGATTGGTCTCCTCCAGTCGTCGACCTGGAGAGTCACGATCCACATACCAGAGTGGGTATCCCCATAGGGATCCCGTTCCAGGAATGGGCATTATGATGTGGTCCCAGACCAGATTCCGGAGAGATGATCGGACTAGGTCCGAAGATGAGCCTCCCAGATGGAGAATTCCTGGGAGAAGACTCAGAGTGAGACCCCGAGTAGTATGCATACTTTTATATATAGAGACATCGTGACTATATTGGGGATGTGTTCCCTAGGGGATGTGTGCCCCGAGTTGGCATCTTCTCCGGAAGTGCCTAGGTTGGGTTATATATGTATATATGTATATGTGGATGAGTTTTCATGGAGATGGCATTGGGTTGAGACCCTCGCGTATTGGTTTTGGGCTGAGATCCATATGAGGTGGTTTTGGGACGAGTTCCCACGTATTTTGGTTTAAGCGGAGGTCCCATGTGTTGTTTGACTGATTTCGAGCTATGGCCCAAATGGTTTGATGGTTCATGACGGTTTATGGGAACCGTGCATGAACCCTAGAAATGTTTTTCGAATGCATGCATATGTTTTTAATGAAGGAAATAAAATTCTTTAATGAAAATATTTTTATGAATTAATTGTTTTGTCCACTCACAGCTTTTGTATTTTGAATGCCCTTCAGGTTGATCGTGGATGCGGCTGTAGCGGAGACGAGACATCGCATTCCTCCTTCGGATCCTGGCGTACTCTGATAACCCCAGTTGGGCAAGGGATGGAAATATCCCTGGTCTGACACTTCATGTCAGACGGGAGCAGGCACGTCCCACGCTAATCCAGAGGGATTTGGGACGGGTCTTGTCAGCTTGGTATCAGAGCAGGTTGGCTCATGTGATACCCATGGTACTCTGATACCAGTTGGTATCAGAGCATAGTGTGTGCACAGATTGAGGATGTGATGTCTCTCCAATCGTAACATCTCATCATCAACCTGATAGTTAGGGTACTAGTACAAGGATTCTGTAGAATCGACCCTAGTTCGTGTACGTTTGACACGCGATGTGATCGTGTGAGGTCAGTTTGGCAGAGGAAGCCGTGTTTTCCGAGAGGTCGGAATCTTGAGTAGGATCATTATTCGTGCGAATCCGACGGCTTTGAGCCGCATAGTTACTGGGATAGGATCCAGTAGATCAGTAGACGCAGTAGGGCGACCTGAGAGTTAGGACTGCCGAGGTGTCGTGACGAACATGGAACGAAACGTAGTGAAATTTGTGAAGGTTAGATGTTAGGATTGTCCACGATGGAACCGCGAGGATCGAGATTGGGCTGCTCGGAGCAGCCAGACGCGCGAGGACTTTCGTTGATGCTGGTTGGAATAGGACCGTCAATCCTAGTTGGGGAGTGTTTCCACGTGTAGCGGTGTTGAATCCCTCCAGGATGTCGACTGGAAGGAGATGCCGGAGTAGTTGTGGTGTGACGTGATAGGATACGATTGCGACGTCTAGTCATTGTACAAATTTAGGCACGCAGTATGGCCAAGTTCTTGTGGAGGCCAGCGATTGAGAGTCGTAGAGTTACGAGAGGACGAGGTCCTCCGATTGTGGTTACTGGTTGATGGGATACCAGTATCGGAGTGTGACGATCCTTCGGAGTCGAGGCGAGGGATTACTTGAGATGGACATGCTGCAACGAGCAGCCGGGTTGTGTTAACCCTAATCGGTGATTGGTTGGACGAATTACCAGGAGTGTGGTACTTGTCAATTGGATTCCAAGGTGGACCGATTGGTGGATGTTGTGTGTGACCAGTTAGTACCGGTGGTGAGCTGACCGTGTAGTTTTGGAATCTCGATAGCAGAGTGCTTCTAAGATCGATCTGCACGAGATTGTGGCAGACGCTGCTATCGATAGACTGGGTCGAGTCTTATCAAGTGGGATAGGCTCAGGTTGCCGTGAAGATTGTGACGATGGGATTCGTCAGTCGTGACGAGGAAACGAGGATGCGTGGGTGACGCACGGTACGAACAATGGTTTGGGGAGTTATCTCGGTCAAGACCGAGTGCGATTACAGAAGAAGAGGAGCTTCGGAGTTGAGCAATGTGCCACGCTACCTTGTGAGGTAACAGAGAGAAGTGGTGACTGCTCAGTTTGGGCAGGGTCATAGGATTGATTTGATTTGCACTCCGTATGGCGGTGATGCGACGACGTTAACGAGAAGAGACAACGAGCCACGAGCTGAGGATAGCTCAATCATGATGTGCTCATGGTAAAGTTCTACCATTACGCGACAAGAAGGATTTGTCGGATAATATAGATTTGTCTTGGCAATTGATGATGGTTGGTTGGCTACGGTTGACCATACCTTCTGAATGTCGTGTACGCTAGTTTGAGGAGAATCTGATAGTGAGAAATAGAATGGGTCACTACAATAGTTATCGACAGTTGTCATTGATTAGAAAGAATGGACAACGTAAGGATTTCCATGAGGATTAGAGACCGGAGGTTTTGGCAGTACACAGAGAGTTGTCGGCAGATCACAACAGGGGTCTGTTGTGACTCTGTAATCTGGTGGCACATCGGATTAGGATGAATTGACATCCTTTTGGATGTGCATATATAGTCATAAACGGATAGGCAAGTTGGATTGTTTGCGGACATGCGGATGATGTCCGAGTTAGTTGTTGTGATCGAGTTGGTAGTCGTGCCATAGCATGGTAGGTGTGCGAGTTCAGTGGGCACTGAGCGGGATGGAGAGAATTTTGAGTGGCTCAGTGCGAGGTATATCCAATACCTGGTTTGGCGAGGTATAGGTTGTACCTCGTTTTAGGGTACCTGTTCCGAGATCGGTTTGGACGGTTGACACGAGTGTTAGGTACTGGATTTGGATCCCATAAGGATTGGGACGTGCGAATTAGGTTACCGACGTGAACGGTATGGGGAGAATCCGGGAGAAATCACTGGAAGGATTTAATCCTGAAGGGAAGTATTTAATCCTGAAGGGAAGGATTAACCATTACAGTAATTATCATAGAATGCTCTTAGTCGGGAAGAAGGACTTCTAGCTCAGGAAAAGAACTGTTGGAAAGGTTAGGTATGCTTCCAACATGGTTGCAACTACTCTCGACTTAGAGGCTGGTGAAGGAGACCTTTCATTTTCTACTCTTTGGCAGATCGTGCTGGATGCTAGAGGATGACATGGGATGAACTTTGATGTCATCATCTTGAAATTTCCTCATGTGGATTGATGAGGAAGGAGACGACAGTGATGTCAATTGGATTGACTTGGAGATCAGATGATTAGTGGTGTCACGTCCAGTGATGTGACAGGCGAGTACACAAGATGAGACATATGGAGTAATGTGAGGATGACCGAGATGACGGAAGTGATTGTGACGACCGTGAGGTATTCAGACCGAGGTCTGGTTGTCATTGGAATGATTTGCCTTGTTGATTGTGCTAAGCTAGGAATAGAAGAAAACTTCTAAGGATCCCTTAGCATAGTTGGTGAGATGACAGAGTTTGGAAGTGGGATTAAATGTGAGATGAGGACGATTCTTAGGAATCGATCAGGAAGAGATGAATAGTCGGTGCCTCGAGATGGAAATTGAGAATAGAGTTTGTGTTGGATTGAGGCTGGCTCGTGACACACGATTAGACATCAAACCGATGAGTACTATGATCGGATGTGTTTCGACATAGTGGTATATTGATTAGACATCGGATGCTGTGTGCTTGAGCAGTGTTGACAGAGAGGGTTCAGATAGTTGGTGAGCCGAGAGCTTAGGGTCGTGTGGGCCAGTGGAACCCTAGTACCTGTTTGTGTTTTCTGCTGAGACAAGTAATCGATTGGATTCCGTGTACAATCGGATGGGTGAGACGTCGATTGTGAATAGACAGGATGAGTAGTACGATGGTGGAGAATCGAGGTGAGTCTAGATGGCAGCGGAGATCGCTGAGTGATGTGAGATACGATACAGCACGAGGACTCGAGAGCGAGTCGAGATCAGAGTGTACAGCGGGAGCATAGTGGAGCCGAGCGTACTTGTGGACTTAGTGACAGTGACAGAGGTTGAGTATCGCTCCGTGGGAGCAGTGAGGATAGTTGTTGGATCGGATGCTGATTAGGACATTAGTTCCGATTGTCGAATGAGAAGAACCATCAGATTGAAAAGTCCACTTGATGGTGACTGGTAGGTTGGAACATGTCAGGGAGTTATACTACAAGGATCTGAAATCAACTTAGTATAACTGACCGTCAAAGTGGCTTCGTGAGAGTTGAGATGGAGCTTGGGAGCTTCGGTGACAGTGTGTACTGACGAGT
Source organism: Prinsepia uniflora (assembly GCA_032719365.1). NCBI lineage: Eukaryota > Viridiplantae > Streptophyta > Magnoliopsida > Rosales > Rosaceae > Prinsepia > Prinsepia uniflora. The sequence goes on from CM064866.1 coordinate 66,293,763, forward strand.
ACGGCGTAGTGACGGACATGTACTTGTACACGAGAGTGGCCGTGTGCAGAGACACGATTGAATTTCCACAGTTAGTAGTGGAAATCGGGTCAATTTGAATTTCGAGGTCGAAGTTAAGGATTAATGACGGATTAGCAAGGCTAATCGAAGATTAACGGATGTTCAAAGCGAAATGACGATTTTGCCCCTAGAATGGGTAAAATGTTGACTTTTCGTTCAGACAGCCAAATGGACATTTGTTGATGACTGTAACGTAGTTCGGGATATCACGAGTTCATAGACACGTGGCACGTTCAATTCTGACATCCGTGGAAGAAGTTGTGACGATCGGAAGATCGGGGGCATTTTGGTAATTTTGGTGAATAGGGGCCAATAGTTGACTTTTGACCCGGGAGGTCAGATGGCCGAGGGCCAACGACTGTTACGTAGATCAGGATGATACGAATCTGTAGACAGGTGGCACGTCAAATTCGAACGTTCGATGAAGAAGTTACGGTTCACGGAAGTTCGAACGTACTATTGCACGTTTTACGAGACGGGGACTATTAGGCAACAAGTGGGGCCCAGATATTTGTCCCAATACCCAATGGATGAGTGACAAGTGTCACCTATCCACTGGACATCATTTTCCTTCATGCATACCCCATTCCCCTTTCATCGATCATTTTCTCCCATCCACCCAAACCCAAACCGATCACCATTTCCAATCCAATCCAAAACCTTCAAGCTATAACCATTTGTGAGACCAGGAGAGTGAGAAGAGGACTGGATGACAGGACCCATCCCAATCCCCCCGGGATTACCGTGGAATGTGCCCTGCTCCCGTCCAACAAGGGGTGTCAGACAAGGGATAACCAAGAGCTACTGCCCAAACGGGCCATCCAGAGTGCGCAAGGACCGATGGAGGAGGTGTGCAATGTCCCAGTCTCTACTGCAATCGCATCCGTAATCAACCTGAAGGGCATTAAAACCAAAAGCTGTGAGTGGACAAAAACCAATAAGTTTACCAAATACATTTATAAGACATTTATGCCCTCCAATAAAAACGTATGCATGCCACCAAAAACCAGTAACCAAAACGTTTGCTCAACCGAGCCATTAGGGCCTTAGCCCGAAAACCGTTAACCAAAAACCAAGTGTGGGAACTCAGCCCAAAACCGTGGAATACCACCACCATACATATTAAAACCATGTGGGTCACCACCCATGACCATAGATGAACATCAATTCAAAAATCCAAAACCATTTAGGGTCCCTGACTCGACATACCATTTCATAACCAATAATCCATTTTTACCACATAACACATATCCAACCAATAAGCCATTTTATTCATTAATCCATATTTTACCATTACCATCACCAGCATCCCAGATGCTTAGCGTCCCAGACGCTAGACGTCCCTGACGTCATATCTCACGGTTTCATAAGCTACGCGTGCTGCCCGGGGTCTCTCCGGGTCCATATATCTGACATCCCTGATGTCTGACGTCCCTGACGTCAATCATAGCAATCCTGCTCCTGAGTCATCATACGGTCCGGCTGCTCCGTATAATGACCCCTCGCAGGCAATGCACCGTGACTTCCCCAGTGTCCCAGACATCTGGAGGAGACCATCATATATCCTTGTATCCAGATGGTATATGGAAAACAGTTTTATTAAATCCTTTTATCACATTATTACCATTGGGCCCTGCCCGAAATTTCCATAAAACCACATAATTCCATTTAGGGTCCTTGACCCAAAATCACCATTATAAAATATAGGGTCCCTGACCCGAAATCACCATTATAATCCAATTGGGCCTCATGCCCGATTTTATGAACCACTGGGCCCACGGCCCGATTTGTAAACCAACTGGGCCCGCAGCCCGACTTATAAACCCACTGGGCCCACGGCCCGAATTCGTAAATCAACTGGGCCCCTGGCCCGATAACATAACTCAAATGGGTCTCAGCCCGATTTCATACCAACTGGGCCCCTGCCCGATTTCATTAACCAACTGGGCCCCTGGCCCGATTCTCAAATGGACTCCAAGTCCGAAATTCCAACATAATTGGGCCTCAAGCCCGAGTTCATATTTTCAATTTCAAAACCATTTCATCATATTATATCCAAGTCATAAATATGGAAAATCCATGTAAAACCGGAAAACCTCAATTTACGTGCAAGCACGTAAATCGCCTCGAAATACATGAAACCGTATAATTTACCAACAACCAAACCCACATCATACAATCACAATCATAATCCATGTAAAACATTTAAGCATGCATAGAATTTATAAAACCAAAGTCCACTCACAGACCGTTTTAACCGTGTGCCTCGATACGCGTGCCACCGGCCCTCCCGGGCCACACCACTATCACCGGGGCTCCCAATCCTGTCCAAATCACATTAGAGGGTCACTAACCTCATCATTAACATCCTATCAAAGTCCCGTAATTTTTCCGAATTTTTACTTATTTTTAAACTTATTTTAAAACCTTCGGACATCCCGAACAATATCGAGACGGTGTCCGATCGACACGAAACCAATTCCAAAATGTCCGTTACATTAAATAGGACAGAAGTCATGTTGACCTCACCTCAAGATTCCCAATCACACGCCCCCACGCGCCGCCGCAAGCGGCTGCGCGTGGAAGCCACGCGCCAGCTACAGTACCAGCACAGTCATCCCCTTCGCCCGTTTGTCTGGTAAACGGGTTGAAAAACCCGCGAACAGACCCGATTCAATCTCATTCAATTTAACCTCAATTCGATCCGTTCTTTCAACTGATTCCTTCCAATCCAACTCTAATTAAGTTCTGCAAGTTCAATTTCTCGAATCGTGGTCTAAATCCTCACGACACTCGATCGATCCTCGACGGGTCTCCGATTCGGGTTCATAGATTTCGACCCTGTTTTTCAAATTAATTAACACAGTGAGTATCGTGAGAGTGTAAGGATCATTTCTACAAGATTAATTTCGTACAATCTCACCTCTAACCCAATGAACTCAAGCTCGAACACAGTCACTGTTCAAGCATGGAGTTTCGTCAACCACGACCGTTTCATTTCAATTGACGAACCCAGAAGCATCGTGGGATCATGATAGGCAGTTTCCCCACCTCAATTTCATCCAACGAAGCCTCCAATTCCACGACTCAGCTTCGAAATTCCTCCTCTGTCACCAAGCTCGTTCGGAGTCAAAACGGCACCAATTCCCTTCGTTCTTTCGACGTTTCTGATCGTGGCATTCCCAGAAGGCTGAATGTAACCTCCAATTCGATCCTCACGGCCTTAGGATTTGATTTCGTATTTTCCCTCCCATAATCTAATTTTCGAATTTTCTGTCTCACCACCCACACTCAGTCCTAGTGTTTCCCGAAATGAATCCAGTCTCCCTAGCCTCTCAATTCCCTCAATTCTGCCGTGAGAAGGCAGCCAAATCCTCCAGCCCTCACACTCTCTGTTTTGAAATCGTCCACGGGTTAGAAAAACAAAGAATAAGGAAATAGGGGAAAAATATGGAGAAGGAATGATGGTGTAGGAATGATTGTGTTTGGAGGGAAACAAGGATCAGAATTCAGGGGATGGGTGACACTTGTCACTCATCCGGATGTGCATAGTCAACGGTCACTATTCACTATTATATTATTATTTTAATCCCAGCCTCGGTTCGTTAGTTCGTTTCCTTGACCATAACGTCGTCGTCGGATCTCCGATTTCGGCATGCCGCCTGTCGTTGGATTCGTATCGACGATACCTACGTAACGGTCCTTGGCCCTCGCCCATCGGACCTCCCGATCAAAAAGTCAACATTTGGCCCCTAATAAGCCAAATTACCAAAATACCCCTCAACTTCCGAACACCATAACTTTCTCTACGAATGTCGGAATCGAACGTGCCACCTGTCTATGAACTCGTGACGTCCCGAACTACGTCACGGTCATCGGTCAAAGTCCATTTGACCGCCTGAACAAAAAGTCAACATTTTACCCACGACCAGGGGCAAAACGGTCATTTTGCACAATTTGTCCGATTCCGCCCTACTAACCACCGTTCAACCTCACTAATCAAGATTAGTGACTAATCTAATCCCAGAATTCGGGACGGGTCGTTACACTGGAGGATGTGGTGGCTGTCCCAGGCAGAGCCGTCGTGGACGGCGGAGGAGAAAACCGATCCAAGTAATCGGTTTTAACAGATTTAATCCGTTTTTGATTTCTAGTCATTATTTACTTGTTTGGATAATTGTGTTGAATTAAATAGGTTACTAGGGTTGTAATAAGATGGTTTTGGGAGGTGGTAGACGGCTGCGAAGCCGTGGGAAGGTTTTGGAAAACTGGACTGTGGAGGAGGTTTTGGACCGGTTAGATTTTAAGGGTTTTAGGTAGTTTTAATCGTATATTTAGATTCCTAAGATCGAATTAGAAGGATTAGGATTGATTAGGAACAAAAAGGACGAAAATTGGACCGGATATGGATCTGGACCGGTCACGCCGGTCTAGTTGCAGAACAGAACTGGGCTGGACGGTTCGGACCGGCCTGACCGAGGAAGAAGATAACCTGTGCAGGGCGCTTGAGGCCCACTGTAACGACCCGTTCCAAAAATTGGGATTAAATTAAGCTTTACTGACAGATTAGCGAAGATAATTGGTGATTAGTTGGATGCTTCTGGACGGACGGTGCAAAATGACGATTTTGCCCCTAGAATGGGTCAAAATGTTGACTTTTCGATTGGCCGGTCAAAAGGACTTTGACCGATGACGGTGAAGTAGTTCGGGACGTCACGAGTTCATAGATAGGTTGCACGTCCAATTCCGACATTCGAGGAGAAAGTTATGATGTTTGGAAGGTCGACGGTACTTTCGTAATTTTCTTGAATGGGGGTATTTTGTAGACTTTTCAAACGAATTGGAATTTTCATGCATGTCGAGGACCATTAGGAAGGTCTCGATGCCCTGAGTATAACGACAGGCGGCACGTGTTGATGGGAGTTCGGACGACGAAGTTACGGGTCAAGGAAATTGAAGGGCAAAATGGTAATTTTGCAAGGTAGGGGTAAAATGGTCATTTAGATATCTTGGAATGTGTGCCCAGTGAGATCAGGACACTTGGCTGTCTTTGGGTGGAGTGACCATCAGAATTAGAACACATGTCCTTCTCTGGATAGTTGTAGAAGTGTGCACAACCGCCTCACACAATTGATATACGGGTATAATGGTGTTATACGGTTTTTGAGAAGGAACAGAATGCAAACAGAGAGATGAGTGTGAAACCATGAATCAAGGCCATTCCTGACCAGTGATGTGTGAAGGAGAATGAGAGAGGAAGGTGAACTGAGGCCGGAGGTGGTCACGGCAGTGCACGACGGCGTCGATAGGTAAGTACCCGTGGACGTTCTGTTTTGAACTCAAAAATGGTGAGCTTACCTGTAAGAAGTTTTGATCATTTTTTTGGATTGAAACCTGATTCTGAGGGATAGACGAGGCTGAAGAGCTAGGAAGGGAGGCCTTCCGTGGACGGTGGCCGGGAAATCGTGCAGGGGTGATTTTTGAACTAAAAAATGGTAAGTCACGTTCTGTTGTTTATTCCTCGATTGTGTTTATTGAAATAGTTTTTGGATGGTGCCAGTGATCGATTACGATTGGAATCAAGGGTTTTAGTGGCCGGAATCGTGACAACTAAATGGTGAACAGGGGACAGTTTCTCCTTCGATGTGGGAGGTAAGCTCGAGCCTCGAATTCTATGATTTGATTAGGAAATTTGGTTAGGAATGAAAGGACGAAACTAATCGGCTAATTAGGACTGAAAACGGGTTAGAATTGGACGAAAATCGGCCACGCCGATTCGAGCTGTAGAGACCGGTCCAACCTGGTCTGAACCGGGTCGACCAGAGGTTGCTGGTGACATTGTTCACGCGCGTGAGTTTCACACGCAAGAGCTTCCAGACGAGCGTAAGGGCGCGTGAAGAGTAGTTTGGGGAAGTTTCTAACATGACTTCTAAAGTATTCGATGTAACGAACTTTTTGGCGCTGATTTCGAGTCGATCGGACATCGTCTCGATATGTTTCGAGAAGTCCGAAGGTTTTAGGGCTCGGTTAAAAATAGTTAAAAATAAGGGAAAATTACGGGGCTTTTTTATAAGCTTTATCAAGTAGTTAGTGACCTCATTATGGGACTTGGACAGGTTCGGGAAAGCCGAGGATAGCGGAATGGCTGGGAACGGAGTAAATGTGCGCGTATCGAGGCGACGTCGGAATGGTCTGTGAGTGGACTTTGCTTTATAACATATGATGCATGCATATATGTTTTTATATGTTTTCTATACGTGATTCTATGATTTGACTTGTGATCTTGATGGTTTACGGTTTTTCACGATTTTTGAGGTATTTTACGAAATTACACGTTTTACGAGGTTTCAGTCTATCTTGTGATTTGACGATGGTTTTAATGATTAGATTTCGGGATTTGAAATATTATTTGATTTCAATGATTTGAAAAGGATTTCAGAAAAGAGTTTTCGGGCTTGGAGCCCTATTCATGTGATTAAGATTTCGGATTTGGTTTTGAGATTTGGAAAGGAAATCAGGATCTGGGTTCGGAATGATGGTTCCGGCTGCTAGCTTACGAAATCATTGTTACGAATTCAAATAAGGATTTTCTATGGTTTTCTCTGTATGCTTGACAAATGGTTTTGGGTTTAAAGACCCGGAAAAAGAAAAGAAAAACCGCTGGATCTGGTTTTGAGTTTAAACACTCGGATTGATTGACGGGGGGAGGGCCCTGGATTGATATGTTTTGAGTTTAAAGACTCGGTATGTGGTTTGAGTTTAAAGACTCGGTTATGATACCCCCCGAGGCCTGTGATTGTGTTTTGATTTTAAAGACTCGTTGATATCCCGGGAAGGCATGGTTATTTGCGCATGGTTTTGAGTTTAAAGACTCGGGTGCAGTTGAGATCCAGTAAACTTGTATGATAGATGTTTTTCACTGGTTTTTCGATGTTTTGGGTGATGGCCCGGATGAATTGGATTTGATGAGTTTTGGGACTGAGTTCCCGTATTAGAGATTGTTTAAGGCTGAGGCCTGGATTTGAATAACGAATTTAACACGGGTTTTCGATAATGATTTTCATTGATGGTTTTGATATGAATGGTTTCATGACTTAAGTTGATATGCATGCATTGGTTTTTACATGAAGGGTATAAATGTAATTGTTTTATTGAACTGTTTTTGAACTATACTTTATTTTTGTCCACTCACAGCCTTTCATGTTTTCGATACCCTCCAGGTTGTTGCGGTACGGGCTGTTGGTCGAGAGACACGAAGACATCACACCCGTGATCCACAGTAGTTCGGTGCACTCTAGGAAGTCCGTACGGTTGGATCGAGAATTCCTTATCCGACTTACGTGTCACATGGAGGTTGGACGTCAGTTTAGCCTTCATGTCATGCGTAAGCTAGACGGGAGTAGGATTTAGCTCTTAATCCTGGGGGATTAGGGATGGGTCCTGTCACCCACGCGCAGGCCATTTCCAGGGTGTGTGGCAGGGAATCTGGGGAAGTTTCCAACATGTCAAATCATCTATTCGATGTAACGAACATTTTGGGACTGGTTTCGAGTCGATCGGACATCGTCTCGATATAGTTCAGGCTGTCCGAAGGTTTCAGTGTGCGTTTAAAAATAGTTAAAAATCCCGAAAAATTAGGGGGCTTTAGTAAGGGGTTAATTAAGTAGTTAGTAACCCTCTAAAGTGATTTGGATAGGTTTAGGAATCCCAGAGACGACGGTTGACCCGGAAAGGCGTACTGTGCGCATATCGAGGCAGTAGCGCGGACGGTCAATGAGTGGACTTTATTTCTGAAATTGATGCATGCATAAATTTTTTTAGATATGTTTTTATATGTTTTTTGTGATGCCTTGAGTGCATTTTGGTGTGTGTTTACGTATGGGCACGTATTTCGGTTTTCATGAAATGGTTTTGAAAAGGTAAAACAGGGCATGAGACCCAATTGGATTTGGTTTTGTCTCGGGCATGAGACCCTATTGACGACCCGTAAGTCTGAGTCGTGGTCGCGACAGGTGCTGTGTGCAAGGCGACGGAAAACGTGACGCTCGCCTCCGGATTGGGATACGTTCCTTCCGGAGAGATCACGATGCATGTCCCGTTGTTGAGCAACCACTGGAGGCTCGACTTCGGAGTACTGATGGTTTAGAGAATGGATCGGCGACGTGTGCACCATAGTCTCGAGATAGTCGCGGCAGTGATGTGTTCACGGCGACATACCAGGATTGAGAGCGGTTCTGGATTGATGGTTGCACACATCGCTATGATCGAAGATCATGACTGACCCTGAGATATCGAGCTTGTAACGACCCGAACTTTTGTAATTATTATTTTATTGTAAAATGACCGTTTTGCCCCTGAGGGGGGAAAAGTTGACTTTTACCTCGGGAAGTAATTAGGACTTTGACCAATGACCGTGACGTAGTTTAGGATGTCACGAGTTCATAGGCAGGTGGCACGTTCGCTTCCGACGTTCGAGGAAGAAGTTGTGACGTTCGGGGAAGAAGTTGTGACGTTCGGAAGTCTAAGGGTATTTTGGTAATTTGGTCAATTAGGGGCCAAATGTTGACTTTTGACTCGGGAAGTCCAACGGACGAGGGCCAATGACCGTTGCGTAGGTCTCGTCGATACGAATCCGTAGACAGGCGGCACACCGAAATCGGACTTGCGATGAAAAAGTTATGGTCAAGGACGTAAAACACGATTAACCGAACCAACCGAGAACCGAATCAAAATAATATTAAAATATTGAAATCTGGTTACTTTATTCAAGTCATTATGGACCCTTGGATGAGTGACACGTGTCACTCATCCCCACACTCCCTAGAACCAGGATCTTGGTCTGCCATGTGATTAATTAATTAATTTAATTTCCTTAAATCCTCACCCTTCATCCTTAGGTCAGATTAAATCCTAGCCGTTGGTTTCTATTCTCTATTCTGTTTTTAAAACCATCAGAGACTCACATATTCATTTTCATTCCTCTCAAACCCGTGCACCCTCTCACTCTCTACACAAACACACCATCGACTACACCACCTCTCAGCCTTAACCCACACACCAGACTACCTCTCAGCCACCTCCAGACGGCCATCACCACCACCACAGACGGCGGCGCAACCCGGAAGCCCCCCAGACCGAAAGGAACCCGTGCAGCCCAAAACTATCCAACCGTCCAAACCATGACTTCTGGGCTCGAACAAACCTAGGGCTAGGACCATTGTGATGGCCGGACGACTCAGGACTGGATTGGGCAGCCCACGGCGGCGACACGGCGGCGGTAAGCCTGCAAACCCGAGAAGACCGATTTTCCTTCCCTATCTCGAAACGTCCGTTTTTAACGTTAAACTTGTTTGGTTGTTTTTGAGACATATCCTAGGGGACTAGACGATCACTTTGGACCTAGGTTCGTGGCTGGAAACTAGACGACACGCCGGAGAAGACGAACCAGAGCTGGCAACAGGTTTTCTGTCGATTTTCAGGTAGATTTTTGAACCTAAAAACTAGTTTTGAGTCCACAGAACCATAGAACATGATTAGACGAGTTCATAGGAACAAATCCCATCGATTTTGGTGGTCGGGTTGATGAGAACTGGTCGAGTCGAACCGTGGGTCTGCGGTGACCCGGTTCTCAGACCCGGTACTGTAGCTGATGACATCATCATGCTGATGTCAGCAGTGATGTCATCATGTCAGAATATTGTCAGACCAGGGACCAATAGGCTGTTGACACGTGTCCTCTGACACTGTCAGTGATGACGTCATGCTGACGTCAGCAGTGACGTCATGCTGACGTCAGCATCACTGTAGCACTGTTGACCAGAGGGTTGACCGGCGCGTGGGGGCGCGTGTGAATAGTATTTTGTGTGCGACCAGTGCCATTTTCAAGGTTTCGACGATACGGATCCAATGGCGGTGGTTTCGTGTCGATCGGAGATCGTTAGGTTGGTCAAATTGGGATCTGGCGCCTTGGGAAGCGTGTTCGGACGGTTTTCCCTTGCCGGTTTCAGTCTAGGGTTTCTCAGTTATTTAGTAGGGACTTATAGTGACCTTTACGTATGTTTTGGGCATGACAGGAATTGTACTTTAACCCTTGGACGGGGCTTTACGCTCGGGATTGCAGTAGGATTGTACTGTGAGTGGGCCTTTGATTTCACTAAACTTCGGCATGCATAACTGTTTTACTTTCTATTATATCTATATGTGATTCAAGTAAAAGTATCTGTTTATCTTGAGTATGATTTATGGCACGTATTACGATGTTTGGACATGAGACCCGTCTGGTTGTTTATGAATGGTTTTTGAGTCATGTATATGTATAATGGATCTCGATATTATCTGTGGTACTGCACTGTATAGATCTACCCTAGCATTCTATCTCCTCCGGATGCAGGTACACCGGAGTGGTCACGGCGCATTGCTTGTGAGGAGTCATTCTACGGAGGGACCGGACCGTAGAGTGACCCAGGAGCAGGATTGCTACTATTGGACGTCTGGGACGTCAGGCATCTAGAATGCCATCCTCGGACTAGGTTCGGGATTTGGACTCGGGATTGAGACCCCGGGTGGCACGCGTAGCCTTGGGACTGTGACCTAATCGGGCGTTTGGGACGTCGGGCATCTGGGATGTCAGGGTTGGGATGTATAGTGCAGTGACTAAGATTATATTATGTTGATATTATTCTGCTTATGGTTATATGATTTTGTGGTTTATGATACTAATGCATGTCTTTTCGGAAAACGGAGGGGAAAATCTATTTGTTTTTGGAATGGTAAGCTATTTTGTAAACCTTGAGTTTCGGCCCACTCACCCTTGTTGTTTTACTACCCCTCCAGGTAGTGCTATTGAGGAGGAGGATCCCGAGGAAGAGGAGGAGGATCCCGAGGAAGAGGCATAGGTTTACGTTACGCACCTGAACCCTACTGCTGGGTAGGTTGGCACGTGGTGTGTCTAGAGTCGTGCTCAATAAACTGTATTTGGGAACTATCACTTGTCTGACACTATTTGTATTCGAGTTTTTGTGTGGCGTGCTATGTATGACTTAACTATGGATTTTCTTTATGCATTTTACTTTCAATAAGGGCAATTATGATATTTTAATGTCGGGTGTCAGACGGGAGCAGGGCACGTCCCGGGTGGTCCCAGGGGGATCGGGGCGGGTCCTGTCAACTTGGTATCAGAGCACTAGGTTATGGTCAGCATGCTAGACTAGGGGTCAGTACTTAGTTTAAAAGATGTCAGTATCTAATCTATGCCTCTTAACAGTGGGTTATGCCTCCAAGGAGAATTCCTCAAACATGAACTGACGAGGAAATCGCGAGAGAGATGGTATGTGCTAGCATTGAGCGGGCTCAAAGGTTGGGAGCCACACCTTTCAACGGGGATCAAACCCCGAGGATGCCCATGAGTGGATTGCGAAATGGGAAAGAATCTTCACCGTGATGCACTGCCCACCTGGCGAGCGGGTGGCACTGGTGGCCTTCTTACTGGAAGGCGGGGCTTATCAATGGTGGCATGGTCTTGAGATGTCAGGGTGGACTGTTCACACCACCACATGGGAGGTCTTTCGTGCCCGATTCTTAGATCAGTATTACCCGCGATCATTTCGCATGGCACGAGAGGCAGAGTTCCTGCGGCTGGAACAGGGAGATATGTCTGTGGCAGATTACGAGCAGACTTTCAGGAAGCTTTCCCGTTTTGCCGCAGCTTTTGTGAGTACTGAGGAGGAAAAATGTCAAAGATTTGAGCTGGGACTCCGAGGAGAGTTACGGGCAAGTGTGACGGCTACTAGTTACGCGACTCTGAGGGACATGGTCGACGCTGCAGTTCGTGTCGAGGCCAGTCTGGCGGCACACCAGGCGCGACAATCATCAGGCGAGGGGCAGCGCCGGGATCGTCCACATCCTGGACCAATCGGCCCAAAGATCTCTAAGGGGGGAAACTACCGAGGAGAACCCTCATCTTTACGTGGTCGTGGCTGGTCAGGTCGGCATGGGAGCTCTCAGAGGGGCGGATCGAGATTCAGTTCTGGACAACATCAGGCTTGGAGTGGTGCATCAGGAGGGTCTTGGGATGGACCGAGGACAGTTAATTGCTTTGCTTGTGGAGGAGCGGGCCACTATGCCCGAGATTACCCTTTACTGTCAAGGAACAACGAGGCTAAAGGTGTTAGTGTGACACAGAGTTCGGCTTCCAACCCTGCCGGAGGCCGAGGACAGAGTGCTGAGCGTGGCGCGCGTGGGCGCGGACAGACTGCGGGACCCAGGGCTCGTGTTTTTGCAGTGACTCAGCAGCAGACGAGGTCAGCCCTTGGTGTGGTTACATGTACTCTTCATATCTCAAATCTTGTTGTACGGGTGTTAATGGATGCTGGGGCTACTCATTCTTTTATTTCGAAATGTTGTGCGGGTATGTTAGATCGCGAGGTGTCAGCCTTGGATAGTGAAATGGGTGTTGGTACACCGATGGACGTTGTGTACGTAGTGAATCAGGTGATCCGGAGATGCCCAGTAAGGGTGGAGGATGTAGATCTACTAGCTGATCTAATCCTTATGGATATCCATGACTTTGATGTTATCTTGGGAATGGATTGGTTGACGGAGCACGGTTCGCTCATCGACTGTTGTAGTAGGCGGGTGATTTTGCGGAGTCCGGGTTTGCCGGAGGTTAGTTTTCAGGTGGAGCGCGACGGTTCGCTACCTGAAGTAATTTCTTCACTTGCCGCTACTAAGCTTCTGCAGAAGGGATGCCAGGGTTATCTGGCGCATGTTGTGACGACGCAGAGTGATACTCCGAGTGCCGATGATATACCTGTGGTGCGAGAATTTCCGGATGTGTTCCCGGAAGATTTGCCTGGTTTACCACCACATCGGGAGATTAAGTTCACGATTGAACTACTTCCCGGCACACGACCTATATCGCAGGCACCATATCGGATGGCACCAGCAGAGTTACGGGAACTGAAGATCCAATTGCAGGAGTTGGTGGACTTGGGATTCATCCGACCGAGTACATCACCGTGGGGAGCACCGGTATTATTTGTGAAGAAGAAGGAGGGGAGCCTCCGTTTGTGTGTGGATTATCGACAGCTCAACAAGGTCACGGTAAGGAACCAGTACCCCTTACCCAAGATTGACGATCTCTTTGATCAACTGCGGGGAGCACAGTATTTCTCGAAGATTGATTTACGATCTGGTTATCACCAGTTGAAGATTGCTGAGGGGGATGTCCCGAAGACAGCGTTTTGGACCAGATACGGGCATTATGAATTCCTTGTGATGCCTTTCGGCTTGACGAATGCTCCAGCAGCATTCATGGATCTGATGAATAGGGTCTTCCGATCTTATTTGGATAAGTTCGTGATCGTGTTTATTGATGATATCCTGGTGTACTCAAGGAGTGCTCAGGCTCATGAGAAACACTTACGATCGGTGTTAGGGAAGCTGAGGCAGAACCAGTTATACGCCAAGCTGAGTAAGTGTCAGTTTTGGCTAACCATCATTGGTTTTCTGGGACATGTGGTGTCGGCAGACGGGATTAGTGTGGATCCCCAGAAGACCGAAGCGGTAACAAATTGGCCTAGACCGACAACAGTGACAGAGGTACGGAGTTTCGTTGGTTTGGCAGGATACTACCGGAGATTTGTTGAGGGCTTCTCTAGTATCGCTGCACCGTTGACTCGTTTTTACCAGGAAAGGAGTAAAGTTTGTTTGGGATGAACGGTGTGAGCAGAGTTATCAGGAATTAAAACGTCGGTTAACCACCGCACCTGTTCTTGCCTTGCCGAATAACAGTGGAGAGTTCGAAGTTTACAGTGACGCATCGTTGCAAGGTTTGGGTTGCGTGCTGATGCAGAATGTCAGAGTTATCGCTTATGCATCAAGACAGCTAAAGACACATGAACTGAACTACCCTACGCATGATCTGGATTGGCGGCTGTGGTTCATGCTTTAAAAATCTGGCGACATTATCTGTACGGGGTGACTTGCAGAATCTTCACCGATCATCAGAGTCTAAAGCATTTGTTCACACAGAAGGAGCTGAACGTGAGGCAGCGACGGTGGTTAGAACTAATCAAGGACTATGACTGTACAATTGAATATCATCCAGGGAAGGCAAACATTGTGGTAGACGCACTCAGCAGGAAGTCAGCAGGATCGCTTGTACACTTGAGGCTGGTGTACCTTCCTTTGCTAGTGGAACTCCGAAGAGCTGGAGTTATGCTGGGGATGGATGAGCAGGGAGCTTTGTTGGCTAGTTTTCATGTACGACCTGTGCTAGTCGATCGGATTATCGAGGCACAATTGGAGGATCCAACACTTTGTATCTACCGGATCGAAGTCGACGCGAATGAGAGGCAGGACTTTACTATCCGACGAGATGGAGCTCTGGTGAAACTGGGCCGTTTGTGCGTTCCTGTAGTGGCAGAGTTGCGAGCAGAAATTCTCGAGGAAGCCCACAGTTCAGCTTATGCCATACATCCGGGAGGTACAAAGATGTACCGTACCCTCCGGGACCACTATTGGTGGGCTGGGATGAAAAAGGATATTGCAGAGTTTGTGAGCAGATGTGTGACCTGTCAGCAGGTCAAGGCAGAGCGGCAGAGACCGTATGGAGCTATGAAACCACTTCCGATTCCCGAGTGGAAGTGGGATCACATTACCATGGATTTTGTCTTCAAATTGCCTAGAACTTAGAGAGGATTCGATGGAGTTTGGGTGATTGTCGACCGATTGACCAAGTCAGCTCATTTCTTACCGGTACAGGAGACATTTAAGCCAAACCGACTGGCTCAGCTGGTTGTGAAGGAGATCATTCGACTTCATGGTACGCCGGAGTCGATAGTGTCTGATCGAGATTCGCGTTTCACTTCCAGGTTCTGGAGAAGTTTGCAGAACGCCTTGGGTACAAACTTACATTTCAGTACAGCGTTCCACCCACAGACCGATGGGCAGTCAGAGAGGACGATCTAGACTCTGGAGGACATGATGAGGTCTTGTGTACTGCAGTTTCAGGATTCATGGGATAGTCATTTGCCTTTGATAGAGTTCGCATACAACAACAGTTATCAGGCAAGTATCGGGATGGCACCCTACGAGGCACTGTATGGCCGACAGTGCAGGACACCTATCTGCTGGATGGAGGTAGGAGAGCGAGCATCATTAGGACCGGATTTGATGGACATGACTCAGGAAACAGTTCGAATCATCAAGGAAAGATTGAAGGCAGCGCAAGATCGGCAAAAGAGCTATGCTGATCGACGAATTCGAGAGTTGGAATTCGAGGTGGGAGATTTTGTGTTTCTTAAGTTATCTCCATGGAAAGGAATTATCCGTTTTGGCCGACGCGGGAAGTTGAGTCCACGTTAATTTGGACCGTTCGAGATCATAGAGAGGATTGGACTAGTGGCATACCGGTTGGCATTACCTCCAGAACTTGCTAGAGTGCACGACGTTTTCCATGTGTCCATGTTACGGAAATACCTACGGGACGATTCACATGCCTTGCCGGAACAACCAGTAGAACTGATGACTGATCTGAGCTTTGAGGAGAAACCAGTGCAGATTCTGGATCAGAAGAACAAGGTTCTGCGAAACAAGACGATTCGGTTGGTGAAAGTCCTATGGAGGAACCATGACGTCGAGGAAGCGACGTGGGAACCCGAAGACTTGATGAAGGAGCAGTACCCGTTTTTTATTTGAGTAAATTTTGAGGACGAAATTTTTGTAAGGTGGGTAGATTGTAACGACCCGAACTTTCGTAATTATTATTTTATTGTAAAATGACCGTTTTTGCCCCTGAGGGGGGAAAAGTTGACTTTTACCTCTGGAAGTAATTAGGACTTTGACCCATGACCGTGACGTAGTTTAGATGTCACGAGTTCATAGGCAGGTGGCACGTTCGAATTCCGACGTTCGAGGAAGAAGTTGTGACGTTCGGACAGTCTAGGGGTATTTTGGTAATTTGGTCAATTAGGGGCCAAATGTTGACTTTTAAACCCGGGAAATCCAACGTACGAGGGCCAATGACCGTTGCGTAGGTCTCGTCGATACGAATCCGTAGACAGGCGGCACACCGAAATCGGACTTGCGACGAAAAAGTTATGGTCAAGGACGTAAAACGCGATTAACCGAACTAACCGAGAACAGAATCAAAATAATATTAAAATAATGAAATCTGGTTACTTTATTCAAGTCATTCTGGACCCTTGGATGAGTGACACGTTTTACTCATC
Organism: Prinsepia uniflora; assembly: GCA_032719365.1. NCBI lineage: Eukaryota > Viridiplantae > Streptophyta > Magnoliopsida > Rosales > Rosaceae > Prinsepia > Prinsepia uniflora. The sequence continues at coordinate 66,310,055 of CM064866.1, forward strand.
CCCACACTCCCTAGAACCAGGATCTTGGTCTGCCATGTGATTAATTAATTAATTTAATTTCCTTAAAATCCTCACCCTTCATCCTTATGTCAGATTAAATCCTAGTCGTTGGTTTTCTATTCTCTATTCTGTTTTTAAAACCATCAGAGACTCACATATTCATTTTCATTCCTCTCAAACTCGTGCACCCTCTCACTCTCTGCACAAACACACCATCGACTACACCACCTCTCAGCCTTAACCCACACACCAGACTACCTCTCAGCCACCTCCAGACGGCCATCACCACCACCACGGACGGCGGCGCAACCCAGAAGCCCCCCAGACCCGAAAGGAACCCGTGCAGCCCAAAACTATCCAACCGTACCAAACCATGACTTCTGGGCTCGAACAAACCTAGGGCTAGGACCATTGTGACGGCTGGACGACTCAGGACTGGACTGGCAGCCCATGGCGGCGACACGGCGGAGGTAAGCCTGCAAACCCGAGAAGACCGATTTTCCTTCCCTATCTCGAAACGTCCGTTTTTAACGTTAAACTTGTTTGGTTGTTTTTGAGACATATCCTAGGGGACTAGACGATCACTTTGGACCTAGGTTCGTGGCTGGAAACTGGACGACACGCCGGAGAAGACGAACCAGAGCTGGCAGCAGGTTTTCTGTCGATTTTCAGGTAGATTTTTGAACCTAAAAACTAGTTTTGAGTCCATAGAACCATAGAACATGATTAGACGAGTTCATAGGAACAAATCCCATCGATTTTGGTGGTCGGGTTGATGAGAACTGGTCGGGTCGAACCGTGGGTCTGCGGTGACCCGGTTCTCAGACCCGGTACTGTAGCTGATGACATCATCATGCTGACGTCAGCAGTGACATCATGATGACGTCTATCATGTCAGGAATATTGTCAGACCATGGACCAATAGGCTGTTGACACGTGTCCTCTGACACTGTCAGTGATGACGTCATGCTGACGTCAGCAAGTGACGTCATGCTGACGTTAGCATCACTGTAGCACCATTGACCAGAGGTTTGACCGGGCGCGTGGGGGGTGCGTGTGAACAGTATTTTGTGTGGGACCAGTGCCATTTTCAAGGTTTCGACGATACGGATCCAATGGCGGTGGTTTTGTGTCGATCGCAGATCGTTAGGTTGGTCAAATTGGGATCTGACGCCTTGGGAAGCGTGTTCGGACGGCTTTCCCGGGCCGGTTTCAGTCTAGGGTTTCTCAGTTATTTAGTAGGGACTTAAAGTGACCTTTACGTATATTTTGGGCATGACAGGAATTGTAATTTAACCCTTGGACGGGGCTTTACGCTCGGATTGCAGCAGGATTGTACTGTGAGTGGGCCTTTGATTTCACTAAACTTCGGCATGCATAACTGTTTTACTTTCTATTATATTCTATATGTGATTCAAGTAAAAGTATCTGTTTATCTTGAGTATGATTTATGGCACGTATTACGATGTTTTGGGCATGAGACCCGTCTGGTTGTTTATGAATGGTTTTTGAGTCATGTATATGTATAATGGATCTCGATATTATCTGTGGTACTGCACTGTATAGATCTACCCTAGGATTCTATCTCCTCCGGATGCAGGTACACCGGGAGTGGTCACGGCGCATTGCCTGTGAGGAGTCATTCTACGGAGGGACCGGACCGTAGAGTGACCCAGGAGCAGGATTGCTACTATTGGACGTCTGGGACGTTCAGGCATCTAGAATGCCATCCTCGGACTAGGTTCGGGATTTGGACTCGGGATTGAGACCCCGGGTGGCACGCGTAGCCTTGGGACTGTGACCTATCGAATGGTGCGTTTGGGACGTCGGGCATCTGGGATGTCAGGGTTGGGGATGTATAGTGCAGTGACTAATATTATATTAATGTTGATATTATTCTGCTTATGGTTATATGATTTTGTGGTTTATGATACTAATGCATGTCTTTTCGAAAACGGAGGGGGAAAATCTATTTGTTTTTGGAATGGGTAAACTATTTTGTAAACCTTGAGTTTCGGCCCACTCACCCTTGTTGTTTTACTACCCCTCCAGGTAGTGCTATTAGAGGAGGAGGATCCGAGGAAGAGGCATAGGTTTACGTTGCGCCACCTGAACCCCTACTGCTGGGTAGGGTTGGCACGTGGTGTGTCTAGAGTCGTGCTCAATAAATTGTATTTGGGGAACTATCACTTGTCTGACACTATTGTATTCGAGTTTTTGTGTGGCGTGCTATGTATGACTTAACTATGGATTTTCTTTATGCATTTTACTTTCAATAAGGGTAATTATGATATTTTAATGTCGGGTGTCAGACGGGAGCAGGGCACGTCCCCGGGTGGTCCTAGGGGGATCGGGGCGGGTCCTGTCAGGGCTCGATGCCCAGTTGATTCGAATTCAGGCTCGATGCCCAGTTCATTGTGAAATTGGGCTAGAAGCCCTATTGAGTCTTATTTTCGGGCGGAAGGCCCAGTTGAATTGTGTTTCGGGCATGAGTCCCGTTTTTATGGTTTTATTATACTGGTATGTATATACCCTCCTTTTGAGATTATTGATTGGCCTCCTCCAGTCGTCGACCTGAAGACTCACGATCCACAGACCAGAGTGGGTATCTCCATAGGGATCCCGTTCCAGGAGTGGGCGTTTTTGATGTGGTCCCGGACTAGATTCCGGAGAGATGATTGGGACTATGTCCGAAGATGAGCCTCCCAGATGGAGAATTCCTGGGAGAAGGACTCGGAGTGAGACCCCGAGTAGTATGCATACTTTTATATATTGAGACATCGTGACTATATCGGGGATGTGTTCCCTAGGGGCTGTGTGCCCCGAGTTGGCATCTTTTTTCGGAAGTGCCTAGGATAGGTTATATATGTATATATGTATATGTGGATGAGTTTTCACTGAGATGGCGTTGGGATGAGACCCTCGCGTATTGGTTTTTTTTGGCCGACGTCGTTCCTAAAGAGTTTAATGTTGAACTCTAGGCTAAAGGGCCAACTATATTTGGCTGACCTTTTCGTCCAAAGATCAATCGTTAACCCTTTTATGACACTTTTAAAACCCTTAGTGGAGATGATCTTTTTTACCTAAAATTCTAAATTTTGTTCTTTATGTTTAAGTTATTCTATTTAAATTTCTTATGTTTGACTTATTATATTTAAATTTTCTATCTTTAAATTGTTTTCATTTAGATTAATAATAAAAATATTTTTTCCATTAAGTTTAAATAATTAGTCAATTTAAAAGTTACTATTCAAATTTCCCAAAACTTAAACGGGGACTGGACAAGAATTCAAGGTTAATGGGCATCGATTGAAGCCCTACTATGAGAACTTTGTTGAGCATGTCGTGGAAGAGATCCCACTCCATGTCGTGGGCTCCAATGGGGACTGAACGTGTTCTTCGTCCGGCTGCAAGACGTTAAAGCAAGCGCTACTTGGGAGGCAACCTGTGCATTCAACAAAGGAAGCCCTAGGAAACACTCCAATTCCAGATTTGCGTTCCTAAAACTCTTCTCTTTGTTGTTATTCTAATCTGCCCAGTTTTGTATTTAAGTTGCTGTTTGTGTGTTTACTTTTATTTAGTGTGATTTTATGCTTGAAACATTGAGGACAATGTTTGATTTATGTGTGTGTGTAGTGTGTGTGTGTGTGTGTGGGGGGGGGGGGGGGGGGGGGGGGGGGGGGGGGGGGGGGGGGGGGGGGGGGGGGGGTGGGGGGGTGGGGGCGAGGTCACTAAGTGTTTTTTATGCAAATTCGTGGGATTTTATCACCCATTATTTATAGACTTGTTCTCTTGCTGTTTTAAGTGATTTTAAGCTGTTTTTGGAGTGTTTTAGTGTGTGTTTTGACTTAAAAATATGAAAATCTCAGAAAATTTTGAAAAATTGTTTTGAAAAACCCAAAAAGAGTTGTTTTTGTGTGTTTTGTTTGTGTCTTAGGTTACCTTCCATCACAATGATGAGGATTCGGTTTTTAATTGCATGATTGTTAAAGAGAGCTATAACATGGATGGAATCTGATTTACTCTTTGGTTTATGCTTGGTTATGGTTATAACTTATGAATTTACATGTAATTACAAAAAAAAAAAAATCAGTTTTGTAACATGCTTGAAGGAATGAACTCAAATTAACGCTACAACCTCGTGAGACTTGAGCCTAAACGTTTATTTAAAGAGTTGATAATCTGTGCATTATTGTGTTCTAAGTCGTTGCATGATCTCATTATTCTTTGTTTGGTTACTACTTAGAAGGCGTCTCATCACTTATTTCCAAATGCTAGAACTCATGCCCATTTCATTCAAAAGCATGCTATTGTTTTGCATAACACATATTCAAGATGAAGTTGTGTAGTGTCCACCACCATAGCCAAACTGCCGTGTATCCTACATCATTTTATGTTTAAATTAACCCCGTTGAGATTTGTTAGCCCTATGTTCTTTGTTAACCCACACTATCTTCACCTAGCTTAGATTAGGACCATCCATACCTTTGTTCTTGAAGCATAGTAAAGCATGAATCAAAATGAATTCCTTTTGATCAATGTATTGCAAAAAACAAGTGTGGGGGAAGTAATTCTTGTGTGTGTGTGCCAAATTCCATACTAAGGCACGGGTAGAAAAGAAAAATAAAAGAAATTCGTAGAAAAAGAAAAAGAAGAAGAAAAAGTGTGTGAAAAGAATGAAAAAGAGTTGGAAAAGATATGAAAAAGAGTTCTAAAGTGTGTTTGTTGAAGAAAGGGTCGTCCCCAAAACACTTGAATTCGGCCTAAGTGTTGCTTGAATCTGCCTCATTGTGTTTAAAAGACAATTTCTGCAATCTTAAGTGAATTCTAAGTTTCAATTTCATTACTTTGCTTGCTATCGCTTTAAGAACGTTTCCTTATCCCTATCCTTTCGTTGTTGGCCAATACCCCAAGCCCCGTTACAACCCTTGACTTCAATCTTGAGTGTTATGTGTTTCAATTTGTGGAGTTTGAATTTAGTATTGAGCATATGGTGTCACTGGTTCTCGCATCTAAGTAGTAGTATTCCATTCATGAGATCATATCTAAACATGCTTAATAACTCCAGAAATTGCCTTCTTTGTTATAATAACATATGTGAGTGTTTGTTTCATGTTTACATCAAACTTCCTCACATATACCTAGTGTAGGGTGTGTAGTTAGAAAATCTGAGTGAAAATTGAGTGTTTATCTTGTAAGGAATTGAGCAAATTCTATAAGGCATGTTACTACATTCAAAACATCGTTTTAATTGGTTAATTGTGAAATAGTAAATGGTGACGTGATTAAGTATGTACTCAAGTGTAAAGATGACTAAAATCTGTGGGAATGATGATTTTTAACATGTCATGTGCATTGGAAATCCCCTGAGGTAAATGTTGGAAGGATAGGTTGTGTTTTGTTTAGTTTTGTTTCGTTTTGGTTTTTTTTTGTTTATTTGTTTAGCTCGAGGACTAGCAAAAGCTAAGTGTGGGGGAATTTGATAGGTAGCATATTTATGCGACTTAGATTAGCTTGTTCTTGTGCATTTACGTTGTTAGTTCTTAGTTATTTTTAGTCTTTTAAGCCATTTCATGTGTTTTCGGGTTTCTATGGGCAAAGTGTGCAAGAAGGTGCATTTTGGAGTCTTTTGGAGCATAATTGGCTTGGAATGGATATCACATGCTTGGAGCAAAAGGAATGGGCGAAAATGAAGACCAAATGAGGCTAGGAGTGAGTGAAAGAAATGAAATGAGATGAGACAAAGACTTCATATTTAAAAACCAAGTTTCTATTCTTTGAAGGTTTCTATTCTTGGAGGGGTTCCATTCTTGGGAGTTTATATTTTTGGCTCTAAACTTTCCTAATCCTCATTCACCTAAGTTTCCAGCCACAAAAGGATTCCAAATATTTTAGGACACTTAATTGGTTTGTATCGATAAGCCTAAACCTGTCCTAAAAGTTCTTGCCGCACAAGGGGGATGGTTGTTGTCTATTTTCAGCCACAAAAATTCATTCCTATTCTACATTAAATCCTAGCCTTGCAAGGGAGGTCCATCTTTCCTAATTCCTGATCCTAAGCCACCTAACCTATTTCCTTTAATTTCCTGTTTTGTTTTCCTTTTCTAGAATCTTTAACTTAAGTTTCTGATTTTAATTACCTTTTTCTCTCCTGATTTGTTTCCTAAATTGTTCCAGAAATTAAGAGGGCTGAGATTACTCCCCCTTTAAATAAAATCTGTTTGGCCGCATCCTAGGGGGACTCATTGAGAGTCGACCATTCTCTCACTATTCACGTCAAAAACCTTCACCCATTCTCTGCAGCCACCATCCTTCACCAATCTCCATATTTTCTGACCCTAAAACCTTCCTTTCGGTGCCATACACCCATCCTAGAACACTTTTCCACCATTCTACATCATCCATAACCACCACAATTCACCACCATCCCTTGTGCCGCAGCAAAGAGGAAGGAGGAGTGCCTTGAATGTGCTTGCTATTCGATTGAGGATTGCTGGAACGTTTGGGTGTTTTCTTTCTTTTATTCTCAATGTTTCAATTTAATAATCTCTGTGTTGTGAGTATGAGGAACTAAACCCCTCTTAGTTAGGGGGTGACTCGAAACCATGTACATACTTGCAATATGAATTAATTACCTTTAGTTGTGATTTCATAAGTTGTGAAATTCAATTCATTTAAACTGCTTGATTGATAACTTATTCGTGTATGTTTATTAAGAGTGCACGTTTAGTTTTCATGAATGAATATGATGCTAGAGTATAAGGGAGTTTCACCTAATAGTTACAATCTTATATTCACAAGTAGTGGAGGTTGCTTATAAACGATCGCGTTAAATGAATTCTTGGTACGAGTTTCATGCTCATCATAGTACGAATGCCTCGTCAATACTTATAGTTCTCATATGATCTTTGATTGTATCTTTATTGTGCTTTTCACGTAAAGGACTTTTGAAGAATGTGTTGAATTGTTGTATGCGTTTTCCCATCCAATTCAATAACTTAAGGAGAACTTAAAGGTTAATTTAAGCGGACCTAATTAACCTGGGGTGTTGAGTTCCATGATTTATCGAAAGAACAACTGAGAATTGGTTTATGTGCAAGTATGTCATGTGTGGAGAAGAACCCTCTAGCTAACCTTCCATCCATAGTTTCATCCAAATTCGTTTTACAATCTGTTTTAATTACAATCTGTTTTCTTTGTTTTCAAATTCGTCAAAACCAAGTCCCCCTTTATTTTGAAGTGTCATATTAGTTAGAAAGTGTTTTAGTTTGTGTTTTTAAGTGTTTTGATTCAAGTTATAACCCAATTTCATCCAAATTAGTGTTAGGTGCTCAAAACTGCCCAGAAAGTGTTTTTAAGGCAGTTTTGAGTCTTTTGGTTGCTGTTTTGAGTTTTTGGTTTGTTTTAGTGTTTTAAACTTTAGTTTTGCATTCTTTGAGTCAAGATTAGTGTTTTAATTTGTGTGCTTATATATTTCGCACCACATATCCAAAAAATAGTTAAGATGTGAATTTAGTGTATTTATTAATTCATTACACTCAAATATATATTTAAAAATGATAAAATATTAAATGAAATTGTGCATAGCCCTTAATTGTTGGAGATGATAAAATGTAGCACTTTAAGTAGAGCCCTTTAGGAGGGTGTTTAACAAGACCCGTCCCAACTGGACCTTGATAACCGTGTTCGGTCCTGCTCCCGTCTGACAAGTCAACTGAAGTCCCGAAACTACCCCTCAACACCTATTAGACAAGGGATAACTATACTGATTTTCCGCTCATGCATCCGCCTCTCGATTAGCTCCGAACGTCGTGTCACGGCCTGGAGGGTCATCAAAACAGAAAATGTGTGAGTGCACAAAAATAATAGCCTTTGAAAATAAATTTCAAATGGACCATTTTCCCCTCCAGTTTATCAAACCATGCATGCATAAAACATATGAATAACCATCACCGGCTTTCCAGCCAAATCACATGAAAACATTAACCTGGCCACAAAGACCAAAACCTGTACTCATTACCAGTACATAAAGAATCAAGATCAAATCAACATCAAACAGCACTACTCACAAGTGCACAATCAATCACAACATCACAACGTTACTACGCGTAGGCCAACTCGGGAACTGCACTCAAGCAACATCGGAGTCGTGTCTGGGAACTGCACACGCACCATCTAGACGTACCACGTACTCGGGAACTGCACTCACGCAACATCCGAGTCACGTCCAGGAACTGCACTCGCATCATCCAGACATGTACCAGTATCCACAATTACAAACACAATCCATACCACAAACACATATCAATTCAATCATATATTCACATTTGACTCCAAATCCAAGTCAAACTATTTATCCAATTGGGTCTCAAGCTCAAAATGTCATTTGCACGTAATCCGTAAAATCTCATTAAAATAATTCTGAAATCATCCGTGACTCACCAACTAAGTCAAAATACTCTTTTTGAAACCTTTTTTACTCCGGGCCTAGCCCAAAACATCAATTGCACTTTTCTCGTAAAACGTGTTCAAAAGACCGATTAAAATAATCATTAATCACAATTAATCATGCCAAATCACCATGACATCATTGCAAACCAAATCATGCAATCAATCATATAAAACATTTAACTATGCATGCATAACAGGTTATAAAACAAACGTCAACTCATACACCGTCCAAATCGCTTGATTCCAAACTGCACGCTTCTCCGTACTTTTCGATACTTTCCAGGAATCCTGACTCCTGTCCAAATCCATCATTAAGGGTCACTAATGATTCAATTAATAATATATTAACTTCCCATAATTTTTTGGGAATTAAATACGAATATAAAACGTAATTGAATCCTTCGGACCCTCGAAACAATATCGAAACGGTATCCAATCGACTCGAAACCACTCCAAAATGTTCGACATTATGCTAAACAACATATCTGATGCATTCAACAAAACCCTAGTACCGTATAAATCCAAGCCTATATTGTCTGTTTTGGATAAAGTAAGGCAATACATCACTGCCTTAATGATTAAGAGATGAGACAAGGGTCTACTTTAGAATGATCACCTTGTGGGAAAGAGAATTCATGCAATATTAGAGTATTATAAGAAAAAGGGACAGAGATTGATCCCTGCACATTGTGGGAATAACATATTTGAGGTCTTTCATCCATTGGGAAGAAGATTTTCAGTGGACCTCAATCGTCGTACTTGTTGTTGCTCTTGCAGAATGATCGACTTAAGTGGGATACCCTGCCTATATGCATGTAGTACAGTAAGCCGCAGTAAGGGCAATTCAGAGCTGTTTGTACATCATTGTTACCATTTAGACTTTAGAGGCATACACGCAGACATACAAGGGGATCATCCATCCCGTCCCTAGTGAAGACCAATGGGAGAAAGTAAGTGCCCTAAATTGTAGCCCCCTAAATATCACAAGTGGCCCGGGAGGCCTAAAATGAAAAGCAAGAAAGGGCAGAATGAGGAGGCACCTCAAAATCCTAACAAGTACCCAAGATACCATTCTACACTCAGATGTGGTAATTATGGGGCTGACAGACACAAGAGGAATGCATGTACATAACCAGTGGACCCTACAAAGCAAGAAAACAAAAACAAAAACAAAAAAGAGAGGCTACCAGAGCTGCAAAGTCTGGAGCTTTGGATAAGAAATCGGTAAGTGCTCATTGCCTCATCTAGTACTTGTTGAATTGATTGTGAATTGTTGTTGAATTGATTGTGAATTGATGTTGAATTGATTGTGAATTGAAGTTGAATTGATTATGAATTGATGCTGAATTGATTGTGAATTGATTGTGAATTGGTGTTGACTTCATGCTGAACTGTAATTGGGATACTAGATTATTGATTGCTAGGCACCAGAAACACCAACATTTAGTCTCAATATTCACTTGGTTTAACAAAGTTTAGTCTTAAAATGCACAGGGAACAACAGATTTTAGTATCAGTAAGAATCATGAACAAAATGTCTAATCTCAAACTGAGTTCATTGAATTTCAGATTTTGCTCGAATTTTGTGTTCAGATGAAGAGAGTGAAGAACTCCTCCCAGCCTGTAGAGTAATCATGGCTTGTAGCACCAGAGTCCTCCCAGCATGCAACACCGCAGTCCTCCCAGCCTGCATCACCACATTCCTCCCAAATTGATTCAAACCAGCAGCCCACATTGAACTCCCTTTCCACAAGAACTAGACTCAAAAGAGCCACATCTAAACCACGGTCTCAATTAGAGTCTTCCCTGCCTACAAAGTCTTCACAGCCTGCAGAGTCCTCCTAACCTGATTCAAACCAACAGCCCACATTGAGCTCCCCTTCCACAAGAACTAGACTCAAAAAGGCTGCAGCTAAACCATGGTCTCGACCAAAGTCCTCCCAGCTTGTAGAGTCCTCCCAGCTTGAAGAGGAAGGTTAAGTTGACAGTTCCAAACCAAAGAGATTCAAATCACTTGCCAGGGAAAATCCAAGGCCAAAGCTAATCCTACCAATGCCAAAGAGAAAGCCAGGCAAAAAAGATTGCCTGAAGAGGGAAAGGGAACTTCTACCCCATTGACTTCATTATTAGAGACCAGCCTGCTATCTTAATGTTCTAACAGACATTTTTTAATCTTTCTTTTATGAATTTGGAACCATGTAGTGCAATGGGAGGAAGTAACCGTTTTGTAATGATCAACTAATCTTTTAGTAATGGTTAAGTAATCCTTTTGCCATGGTTATATCTTTTTGTAATGATCAACTCCTTTTGTAATGATCATATCCTTTTGTAATGTACAATGTCCTTTTATAATGGCCAACATGCTCAATTTTTAATGCACAAAATTGTTTTATGCTTAAATTTCCACAAGTGGATTCAGGCTCAATCCATATGCCATATCATTCGATAACCAAAAAGATTGTCTAAATTCCACCATCTCATTACATTAAACACTTCCTGGGTAGCAATCATCAATTGCATAGAAGAAACTTCAAAATCTATCTTATACGGGCAACGAAGAAACTTCCTGGGCAACAATGCAAGCAGCAATATACCTTCAAACACAAATCTACACCCAATTTCATCTGGAACTATAACTTACCCGACCATCTGGGCAAACAAGAAACCTCATGCTTGGGTTATCTCCGGTCTATGATGTCTTCACTGTGACCACCTTCCCACAAAGACATATTCGTTGTTGCTCCCACTCTCCACTCTCATCCATATCGCGACTCAGACCGCAAGAAACCTTGCGATTTTCCATTTCGTTTCACTTGGGTTTCACCTCCTTCTTGGCCGAATTCAAATGCATGGGTTTCAATCCCTCGCGATTTCGAATTCGAGTCACTTTATCTATGCCTATCTTTAACACATCATCATTTGCACAAATTGACTAAAATACTCAGCCATTACATGGCACTTAGGTACCACATAGATGCTAGGTCTGCATTATACACGACGTTAGCGAAACCGTCAGTTAATTTGTGCAACAGTTTTGACGATGCACCTGTTCCTGTGGCACATTGAAGCAAATATCTATTTCTTGTGTATTTTGAGATTGTTTTTCTTGTTTCAAGTGCATTGAGCCTAAAAAACTTTTTTAAAACTTTACAAAATGAACCGACGGCAATCAATTAGACACATGACAACCGAAAGAAATTAAAAGGAAGATGGTTGGGAAATTTAATTTGTTGCTTAATATATGACTCTGCCATATGTTCGATATTCGGACATTAATTAATTTTTCCTTCATCTTATCATTTTGTTGGATGTAAATTTTTTATGTTAAAAAAAGTGACGTTAATTAGTATTCAAAAGCCTGCAAAGCCAACGGTAATATATGTATTCATTTGGTAATTAATGATAGATGATTTTGCTTCACGCTTATCGAAACCCTAATGACGAAGATAGTGAGGGGTTGGAAATTAGTTGAACTAAAGAAAGAAGATAGCGGGTAAAGGTCATAGGGAAAACATCATTTTACACCAAAAAAATTATTTAAATTAAATGTAAATATAAATGTAATGTCCTTTTTTTTTTTGAAATTTTTCATACAATATATTAGTGGGGGTTCGAATTTAAGATCAATTATCTACAAGTTAACGCTAGAATTAACTGAACTAGACCCACTTGACTAAATGTAATACCCTTATAGCTTGTTAAATGCACTAATTTAAAAGAAAATAGTTAAATCAAAATAATTATTCACTTAATTAAAAATAAAATGAGTAAAAATTTATAATGAATACCAAGAATATCCTTAATTTAATTGATAATTAACTAGTAAAATAATCAAATATAGTAAATTGATGTGATTTTAAAATCACATAGAATAATTAAGATAATGAAATAGATACCTAATAATCTATTTTGATGCTGATTTTTAAATTTTAAAGTGTAAAATGATGTTTGTCCAAGATTTTATTAATGTTTAGATAAGCAATTTATGGGGTACTTTTTAGATATATGGGTGACCAATGAGCAAGTTTTTTGTTTGGCACAATGAGAAGTTGCATATGGGTGAGGGAGTAGGTGCTGATGTCTAACTTGAATGATTATTGTGTCTTGGCAGTATTCTTGCTTTTGATTTCAACCTTGAAGTTGAAGTTCCATAGGAATCACTCATGTACCAACTACCTAACATTTCACAGATTGTGATATTGCACGAAGAGAAAACAGAGAAAACATATATAGATAATTTTTAGTGTACGTACCGCCGGGGACGGTAAAAAAAATATTATAAGTCTAGTGGGTAAGTGCAATATTAAAAGATTCAAATTTGTGTATATTTGTATTATGTAAGAGCCGTCTAATTGGGCTAGCTTCGGTCGAGGGGTCTAGCTCATACATAGTAAGAGAGCAAATATTTTATAAGCAATGGTATTACGCGAGCTCAGAATATTATATTATGTGCCACTTAGTAACATAGTTTTTTAGTTTTTTTTTTTACACATCATGTAAAAAGTTTGAAATTCGATTCTCATAATTTCATAAATAATAAAGATGATATTTTTCTATAAATATATGTTATAATCTCTTTCCACGATATTATTGTATCCGAACATTATATGTTAACCACATCAAAAAGAAGAAGGGCAAGAATATTGCTAGGATAAAATTATATTGAATTTCCATTGTAGTCCATTTTTTTCTTCCTTCTTGATTAAAAAAAAAATTTAATTTACTCTTCTTATACATTCATATGTTTAAATTCATATTATCTTGATCAACTAATCTAAATTCAAAATTTTAGTTTACTTTACCCCTCTTTTGAATTTAAAATAATGGAGTCTTCGCACATTTTTTAGAGTTCAAATTATAAGTTAGTCCACTATAGTAAATAGAAACTGTAAACAACAAATAACTTGATTTTTTTTTATTGTTGGTCAAAATGCAACATTAGTTTTAGTTCCTTAATTTTTAAAGAATTACAAGTGTATCATTATATATCATATAATTTCATTTTATTTACGTAATTTACATATACGAATTTTAACTGTTACATAAAAATGTAATTTACCTATGTGAATTTTAATTGTATAATAAAGATATATTATATGCAATATACCTCTCTCAAATAGAATAGAAAAATAAAAAATATACATATAATTATTATTTTACCTACGAAAGCATAAAACTAGCAGGTAATTAATAATTTACCTACGAAGGAATAAAACTAAATTTTTTTTATAAAATAAATAAAGTACATGCGAGTTTGAAATTATTCAAAAGTACCAGATATAATATGAGAAGCTTGGTGGATTCAAATGATGTTCATTCATAAAACAAATATGAAAATTAGTTAGAATGATCTTATCAAATAATTTTAAAAGATAAATATAAAATATTAATATCTAAATTTTGAAAGTAACTCATCCATATCTGAAAAGGGTAAAAACGGTATTAGAAAATTTTAAAAAATAATATAATAAAAAGAACATAGTAAAACTCTTAGTAATACTGTAAATGAACTATTATATATGTTAAGTAGACTATTTTATATGTTATACTTAAAAATTGGACTAATTTCTAATTATTTCTAAAGTTAATTACTAGTCAGAAATATATTATTTTAAGATTATCGATGTAAATTATTAATAAGATTATAGATTATTTAATTATATATATAATAGTTTTAGTAATAAATAACGTTCTCATGATAAACTATCCACTTAATTGATACATATGAATAATTAAATAATTTTCTTTTTCGTTGATTCTTTATCTAAATGATTTTGAAATGATAATTTAAAAATTTAACAATTTTGATTAGGACATGTATATAACGACAATCACTTAAATAAAAAATATGATACAAAAAGGTATCAACATGATACAATACAGGTATTATCTTTTTCCTTAATAGCTCTGATTTAGTCGGAAAAAAAAAACGTCCCACGAAAAGTTTGCTTCAATTGAGCCTAGTAAGGAAAATATCATGGAAAACATTGCCTATGAATCAATTAGGTTCCTTTTGATTGATGATATTATCAGTATATTATTGTGATCGGATTGAGAGCTCATACATGAGGACAAATATGGTACAAGCAAAATCACAAGACAATGTAATGAGCTGAGCCTGGGAGCCTGGGAGCCTGGGATAGCCTAATCACACAATTTGTATTGATTATAGGCCATCCTAACTAATCTATCTCAACAAAATCTTTGGATCAATTTGAGCTGAGCACGGGACATAGTCAGGCCCTAGGAAGTATATGTTGCACTATATTCTCACCTCGTGCTGGAGGAATGTCCTTCAATGTTGGGTAAATGGGCCTTGGAAAACTCTAAGGCGCTTGACGACGACTAAATGGGCCTTCGAAAAGTCTAACGTGCCTAAGAATAACATATTGGTAATTTAGTTAGTGATTAGTGCGCATTAGTAATTGGTTTAACATAATTATTTCTCATTGTGTAGCGTAAGCATGTAAAATCTTAAGTCTCATGTCGATTCTTGTGGAGTATTTGTGTTACTGTCTCGTAAATTCGAAAACCATAATTAGATTTGATCAAAGTACTCTTGCGAATTTTGTCGGACATCGACTAATGAATTGGACTGGATATTGTCAATGCGTGCGTGTGGGTGTGAGTAGCTTATGCTCAAAACACTTGAGGCCCAATTATTGTAAGCCCAAGCCCATTTCCAAGCCCAAGTATCATTTATGTTGTTTAAACCCACTATGCCCAATCCACCAACCACCCCACTTTTCTTTTCCTGTCCACACCCACTTCGAACGGACTCGATCCTTCACTGAGAATAACACACCCACACTGAGAACATCCCCCACTGCCACCCTCTAAAATCCGGTGAACCACCCTTCGCACCATTACCTGCTTGATAGCCATGTTGAGGCGAGCTCAGCCCAATTAATCTACATTGGAGCTCTGCACCAAGGCGAGCAGATCGACGAGAAAGACGAAGGACGGTCTCAATGTTCCCCGAGCACTTTCCGGCCTAACTAGGTAAAATCAAAACCCAAAATTTGTACCAATAGATTCCCTAAGTTGTCTGAGTTGAGTTTTAACTCTTTGCATGTTGAATTGGACAGGGATTTGACCGAGATTGAATTTGGGTGCTCAGCGTGAAAGTACAAAAAATTTGAGGATTTCTGCGTGAAATCAAGCTTCAAGAGGTAGATTTTCAATTTTGAATTAGTTGTAATTCTGGTCGAAATCGGAGCTCAGGACAAACTCCGGCAAATTTCCCAGAATTCGATTGCCATCGACGGCGGCGCTCAGGTCGTTGTCTCTGGCGAAACTCCACCTACTGGTTTCACTGTTAAGTTTGAATGACGCTGTCAACAGTGAACGAAATGTGCTAGCGCCCTTGATATATTTCGTTAGAAACTAAAACGTCATAACTAACCCTAACACCGTTAACACGAATGGAATATTCTTATTACGTCGAAGTAATGCAATATTCCTCCGAGATAGTTCCGAATCGTGAGATGCACGTGAGGCTGATGATGCCACTTCTCGACCCTCAGCCGTCATGTGGAGCAGTTTCCTGGTCCATGGTGGCGCATGTAACTACATGCGAGTTTTGAAACATTTTGAATTGATTAAACATGTTTTTAGTCTATTTGGAGTTGCTTTAGTCCCATTTTGAGCAACGTAAGAGAGGTGCCCTTTAGTGCTTGTTTGGAAGTTCTTAGTAACCTTTATGAATATTTTTGATAAGGTTGTATTGGCTTGGAGCTTATATCGGCTTAGTATGTCGGATAATTTCTACTCTCCAACCAGTTAGTGAGTGGTCCTCTTTCTCAAACATGGTTTTATAAAAATATTTTACTTGCATGTTTTACAATGATTATTTTATGATATTTCCCGGGCATACCTTATCTAATTGTTTTATGATGCCTTATGTGATTGATTATTATATTATATTTATGAATATTGCCTTGTGTGATTACTATATAGGAAAATTTGAAGTAATGATCCCTTAATTTAACTCTAATATTTGAAATCGTCCTTAAAGTTCAATGTTGGTTCTTTTGATCCATGCACTTTACAATAATGGTTAATTTCATCCATCTAAGGGTGGGTATGATGCGGTTCGATACAGATATTGACAATATCCAAATCCAAACCGTTAATGTCAGGACCCGTCCTAATCCCCCCGGGATTAACTCGGGACGACCTTGATCCCATCTGACACGAAGTGTCAGACAAGGGAATTTCCACCCTTAGCCCTCTCGGGCTTCAAAGTACTCCAGGATCCGGAGGAGGTATGTGATATCTCGGTCTCTACTACAGTCCACATCCGCGATTAACCTGAAGGGCAGTCAAAACATTTAAAAGCTGTGAGTAGACAAAACAATAATTTATAAAAACATTTCGTAAGAAAGACATTTGTACCTTTCACTAAAAAACATGCATGCATTCGAAAACCATTTATCCAAGAGAACCATATGTGGGAACTAAACCCAAAACTATAACCGTAACCAACCATATGGGCCACTGCCCAAATCCATGTGGGACTCAGCCCAAAACCTGTATATATCACATATCATATAAATCACGTAACCAATCCTGTCACGGTTTCTAAAGCTACACGCGTGTTACCCGAGGTCTCAAGCCCAAGTCTCTCAGGGTCCATCCAGGTCAATGTCCGTAGATCAATGACCCTCTCTGAAGTTATAATCCAAGCCCTCCTGAGAGTAAGGTACCCAACGGTGGCGACTCCACTCCGTTAGTGCTCCGTGACTACTCCGGGGTCCACCTAAGCCAACGACCCTCCCCGGAGTATACATTCCAAATAAGGAAGGTATATGAATATATATATATATATATATAATGTAAACATTCATGCCCGGCCCCCCATAAATCGTCATGAGTCATAAAAACCTTTCAAGGGTTTATGTCGGTCCCCATAAACTGTCATGAATCTGGAAATCCATTTAGGGTCCTTGACCCGAAAACATAAACGTAAAGTAACTGGATCTCGTGCCCGAAATCTCAAGGTCAGTCACGACTCTGATCATAGTGATGCGTGCAACCATCCATCCAGGACTGCCCTCAATCGTGGTATGTCGCCGTGAACGAATCAACCGACGCGACCACCGCTAGATTATGGAGCACTCATCACCGATCAATATCGTGAACCGTCAGCACCCCGAAGTCGAGCCTCCATCGGCTGCCCGACAACTGATCGTGCATCGTGACCTCTCCGGAAAGAACATATCCCGGTCCGAAGGCGAGCATCGTATCGTCCGTCGTCGTGCACATAGCACCCGACGCGACCACGACTCAGACCCGTAGGTCATCAATAAGGTCATATGCCCGAGATAAAACTAAATGGGTCTCATGCCCGAGTTTATCCTTTCTAAACCCAAAACTATTTCATTTAAACCAATAAAGAAATACAAATCCGTATAGGCACCGTATAAAGTCGAAATCTCGAAATACGTGTCAATACATAACCACACACAAATGCACTCATGGCATCACAAAACAAGTATTAAAACATATAATAAAAATTTATGCATGCACCAATTTAGAAAATAAGGTCCACTCACAGACCGTCCGAGCTACCGCGTCGATACATGTGTCATACGGCTCTCCCGGCCAATCACCATCACCGGGACCTCCAAACCTGTCCAAATCGTAATAGAGGGTTAATAACTACTTAAATAACTCCTCACTAAAGCCCCGTAATTTTATCGAATTTTTAACTATTTTTAAAGTCGATCCTAAACCTTCAGACACCCCGAAACCTATCGAAACGATATCTGATCGACACGAAATCAGTCACAAAATGTTCGTTACATCGAATAGGTTAAAAGTCATGTTGACAACATTCCCAAATTACCCCCCACACGCCCTCATGCGCCGCCCAAATGGATTGCGAGTGCAGCCCACGCGCCTGCTACAGTCTCATCGTCTACCTCCAGAGAACCCGGTTCTCTGGTTCGGTCCGATCCAGCCGAACCAGCAGACTGTCCCGACCGGTTCTCCCTATTTCGGCCACCATTTTCCTCCCCATTTGTTCCTACCTCCTCGTCTCAATCCCATGAACCCTTCTAAAATCTAAAAACCAAGAAATAGGGTTGATTCCATACCTGTCCATGGAGGAATCCGACAGCCACCTGCAACTCGCCTCTGCCGTCGTTTCTGGCCACCCTAGTCCTCGAATCCGGCACCAATCGACTCCTCTGAGTCCTAGGAACACGACCCAATCAAAAAAATCGATCAACATGCCTTAAAAATTAACTTTCAAATTTTTAACTAAAGCTCACCGTTTTGGGGGTTCTCCGGCCACCGTGTACGACGTTCTGCGCCGTGGCCACTTTTCTACTCCTCTCCCTCCACTCTCTCACTTTCGTTTAATGCCCTTCATCAATGGTTAAGGTTTGAGGGTTGTTTATGGGGTTGGGCCGTGTGTTTGTTAAGGAGAAGGAAGAAGATGATGCGTGGGGAAAGGGAGAGATAAATGAGAGAAAGTGAGGATTAAAATTAATTAATTAATTAATTAAGTCACCAATCACATCTAAGATCCCCTTTTTAGGGTAAAAGTTACCAATGGATGAGTGATACTTGTCACTCATCCAAGGGCCCAATACAAATATCTGCTCAATCAGATATTTGTTATTATTTTAATCGAATCCCGAGCCGTAAATTCTCGACTTCGCTCCTGTGACCATAACTTATTCGTCCGACGTCCGAATTCGACGTGCCGCCTGTCTATGAATTTGTATCGACCCGATCTACGTAACAGTCCTCGACCCTCGGCCATCGGACCTCCCAGGCCAAAAGTCAACTTTATGCCCCTATTCAACCAAATTACCCAAAATACCCCTTAACTTCTAAACGTCATAACTTCTTCCTCGAATGTTGGAATCAAATGTGCCACCTGTCTATGAACTCGTGACGTCTCGAACTACGTCAGAGTCATTGGGCAAAGTCCATTTGACAGTCAGAACGAAAAGTCAACGTTTTACCCACGACTAGGGGCAAAACGGTCATTTTGCATCGTTCGTCCAACCAGGGGCAAAACTTCACAGTCAGGACTGGTCGTTACAGTTAAAATCTTAACAGTTCGATACGGTTTGGGTTTTTTAAAATTAGAAATAAAACTGTTTCAATCCAAACTGTTACTAACGGTTTGGTTTGGATCGAAACGGTTTGAAACTGTTTAGGAATTAAAAAAAATCAAGGATAAAAAAAAATACCAAAAGAAAAATAATCAATACTCAAAATTTTATTTATTAAGATTGCTAAAGATTGTATTGCAAACATTATCACTATATTATGATTTATTAAACAAACATTACTATTTAATAATATTTTATTATACTCTTATATGAGTGTAGATGTATTTATTTGAATATATCTATGTATCTTATTTTTTTTTTCTTTGTATAAATAGTAGATTTAAAATTTAATAAAAACTAATATATTCCTTAACGGTTCGGTTTGGATTTAACGGATTTACAAAATCAAAATCAAAATTCAAACCGTTACTAACGGAGCGGTTTGGATTCTCAAACCGTTTGACTTTTATGCGGTCAAACCTAAATTGTTTGATAAATAACGGTTTGACGCGGATCGGTTAGCGGTTTAAACGGATTCATGCCCATCCATCTATCCAAAAATTTCACGATTAAAAATTAACCATATATTCGCCCATTTATGTTAAATTCTTTTTTTTTTAGGCCCAAAAATCCCTTACTACCTTAACTCCAGTCCTCAAATCCACAGAGGCGATGCATGCCATAAATGTCTGCGGACAAGTTCATGCGCTTTCTGTCAAAATGTGGAGCCATAGATGATGAGGTCGTCCTGCCTAACGATGGAGACAATAACAGACCGGCGGCCTCCTAGGCCCAACCAGAACCTTGGAACCACCACCTAATTATTCAAGAAGACAAAATGGAAAATTGGCTTTACCATCCTATCATCGACGACCCTTTCTGCGTCGAACTTCTCAATCTCGACTCCACCACCATTAATCACGACAACAATACTGCCCCCACTGTTGAGGTCTGATAGCCTCATATTTTGGCGTCGGTGTCAAAGTTGCAGATTTCAGTGCCGGTATAAAAGCTGACAATCTATCTGCCTAGAAGGACTGGGATTTAGAACTTTCTCCATTTCTTCTAGAACAACAGAAGACATCAAGTTGCAAAAAAGGCACAACCTGGCTCCAAAAACTTGGCGAGGGAGACGATGACGGTGGTGGACTCATGCGAGAGTCCTCTGGTGGGCCCTAGCGTGAGGGTTTTAGATTTTAGGATCAATGGTGGCAGCTTATTAGCTAGTGCTACAACGTCGTTGACCACATGTACTACATGCATCACGTCATTCGCCATAGGTGCTATAGTGACGACGTCATTTCTGGAAAAATAGGTGATATCGTGTGATATGTCCCATAAGATCCAGTGCTAGTGTGAGCACTAACGCCGAGAACATAAAGGTTTAAAGGCCACCGCCAGTGGAGGATACGAAGCGAAAAGTGAGCAACGCAAAAGAGACCAGTCGAAAGGCTAGCCTTGAATCAGAAATCACGCTAGAATGGACAAATATGTTGTTAAATTTAACGGTGTTAGTGAGATTTTTGGACGGAGGGATGAAATCAACTATTATAGTAAAGTTCAAGGACAAAAAAACCAAGCATTGAACTTTAGGGTCGATTTCAAACCTTAGAGTTAAACTGAGGATGCATTGCTCCAATTTTTCCTTACTATATAATATTCTTATACATGACATATTTGATATTAATTCAAATAAAGTGGATAAATTTTCTCGAGACAGTTAATTTCAGATACAACTTTTGAGTCGAAATTGTAGTTATATAGCCACTTAGGATTGACCACAAACCATCCTACACGTAATTAATCACACGTGTCGCTCGAATACTTGTTAAATAGTGTTAGCTTGTCCCGAGCTCTCGAGGGACATGAGGTTACGATGCTTAGCATAGTCGAGGTGCATGAGTGAATTATAGATACCTAGTCGGTAATGTGCGCATGACTCGAGCGACTCAAGAATATAATTAATGGGTTATACGTTGTATATTGGTGCTTCAGGGCTAGTTTTAGACCTGGTATATTAATTTATTATTATTTATGCATGCTTTCTAGTATGATAGTTTTTGAGCTCATTTTCAAAATTTAAGGGTTTAAATATGTTTTAAACTTGTTTCAAGGAGTTTTCGGTCGCTACTCTAATACTAACACCAATCATTGTGGTGTGATGCATTGGGAATTGGAGTAACTCGGTTAGTTATTTAACTGTATGATTATGAAATTAGTGTACTCTGCTATAAAATTCTACTGTCCCGATGAATTGCTAATTAGTTTTGTTGATACCATATTGACCGACCACCCTAGCACAGGGCCCGCCAGGACAGGAAGGCCGCCGACCGGTCGCCTGATCGGCACCCTCACGGCCTACGGTCCGCCAATCGGCACCAAACTGCAGACCCGCCATTCGGCATCTGACAATGCACAGACGACAGCTGGCTGCGACAGTCACCTAACCAATTATGCCATACCAACTCCCTGACGGAGGAAGGTTGGAACTCCAGCTGGCGCCTCCTCCGGATGACCAGGGCTTGTCAGACGGCTCTCAGTGACAGGACCCGTCCCAACTGGACGTCAAAAACCGTGCCCGGTCCTGCTCCCGTCTGACAAGTCAACTAAAGGTCCGAAACTCCCCTTCAGTACTTGCCAGACAAGGGATGTTTGCGCGCATTTCTGCTGCTGTCACTGCCTCATGATTAGTCCCGAGCGTCGTACCACGGCCTGGAGGGTCGCAAAACAGAAAAGGTGTGAGTGGACAAAAATGACCTCTTATAAAAACATTTATCAAAATACAATCTTACCCTCCAGTTTTCACAAACTTGCATGCATATCGTAAAACATGAGTGACCGATAAAATCAAAACATATTTTCCCATGGTCCATAAAACTCATGTTCACCAAATCAGTTCATGTTATAAAACATCAAATCCCGGCTCTCAGGCCAAAACATGTGAAAACATAATCACCTGGCCACAAAGACCAAAAATCCGTACTCAATACCAGTACATCATCACAACAACATCAATCAGCACTAATCACCAGTGCTCCAGAACTATAACAATCCAATCAAACCGCACTACTCACAAGTGCATCAAATATCACAAATCACATCTGCACTGCTCACAAGTGCACAATCAATCAAACTGCACTACTCACAAGTGCTGCACTACGCGTAGGCCAATATCCAGTCACTATCTCGGGAACAGACACCTCTGGGCTCAACCCCCTTGGGCTCAGTCACCTCTGGGCGAACACATCCCCAGGTTCAGACACCTCCGAATGGTACACCCAGGCTCAGTCTCATCCGAGAAGCTGACTACCATAGGATCAACTCCCGATTCTACAATCACATCCCCCAAGCTCCGGTCGTCTGGGTAATTCCCCCCAAGCACCGACCGTCTGGGAATATCACAATCACAATGAAAACCATCCCTGGAATTACATCCCAAAACATTTCAATCAAATCTTGACTTCATACAAAGTCAAGATCATTCTCAACTGGGTCTCAAGCCCAAAATACCTTTTTCACATAAACCGTTAAAATCACATTTAAATCAATAGAATAATCCGGAAATCATCATTGACTCACCAACCAAGTCAAAACATCATTTTAGAAATCATTTAAACTCCGGGCCTAGCCCAAAACATCATCTGCACATTCCTCGTAAAACGTGCCCGAAAGACTGATTAAAATAATCATAAAATCCCAATAAATCATTAATTTCACAATTTCACGAATGACTCCAATTCCGAGTCAAAATCACTATTCACTTGGGTTCTCATGCCCAAAATAACATTATCACGCAAATCCATGCGTTGCAACCTCCGTTGCCATTTTCACGTAAATCCACGAAATTGACCCTCGACTCATTCCCGAGTCACCACATCATTTTTCAATCCATGACTCAATAATCCGAGTCCAAACATTATTTTCAATCAATTTCAATCCCGGACTCATAAACCAAGTCCAAACATCATTTTTACCAAATTTCGTAATTTCTCGAAAATCGCTCAAAAATAATAATATAATAATCATAAAACCGAGAAATTTCCGGATTGAAACACAAATCATGCCCAAGCATATAAAATCATATAATAAGGCATTAGAAATCATATATGCATGCATCACGGTTAGAAAACAAAGTCCACTCACACACACCGTTCAAAACGGTTCGTTTCCGAGCTGCACGTTTTTCCGTAAAATCTGGAAATCACAACTCCTGCCCAAAATCAATATAGAGGGTTACTAACATCTCAAAATACATCATATAATTTTCCCCAATTTTTCCGGGATTTAAATACGTATTTTTATCGTAATACAAAACTTCGGATACGCGGAACATTAACGAAACAATATCCGATTTCATCGAAATCAACGTCAAAATGTTCGTTACACTGAGAGGATCAAAAGTCATGTTGACCTCACCTTGAGACTAGGCCGGACGCGCCGCCGTGAGTGGCTGCGCGTGAAACCCACGCGCCAGCGACAGTAACCAGCACAGTCGTCCCTTTCGCCCGTTTGTCTGGTAAACGGGTTGAAAAACCCGCGAACAGACCCGGTTCAAACTCACCCAATTCGACACCAATTAAATCCGTTCTTTCAACTGATCCCTTCTAATCCATCTCTAATTGAGTTCTGTAAGTTCAATTACTCGAATCATGGTCTAAATCCTCACGACTCTCGATCGATCCTCGACGGGTTTCTAATTCGGGTTCACCAATTCCGTCCCTGATTTCCAAATTAATTCATAGGGTAAGCATCGTGAGAGTGTAATGAATGTTTTTGCAAGATCAATTCGAAGAATTCTTACCTCTAACCCGTCGAACCCAAGCTCGAATTGAAGCTGCCATGGAAGCTCAGTTCATCCTCAATCCGACACCGTTTCACTTCGTTTTTGTTAATGAAAGGTTCGTATGGATCCCAGAAGTCGAATTGAATCATCAATTTCGATCCTCACGGCTCACAATCCCGAATTCGAAAGTCCCCCAAATTCTCTGAATTTTCGAACCAAAATTTCCCCAGAGACCTCACTGTCACTCGAATCTCTCTCTCAATTCGGCTTCCTCAGTCTCCCAATTGTACCATGAGGCTGAGACACGGGTTAATTAGCTGCTAATTGATAATGATTAAGACAACCCATAATTTAGGGAATTTGTGTCTAAAGTGGTATAATTGTGTTTCCCATGATTCCCGTTTCAATGTTAGCAGCTGGGGTATGGAAGATGACAAAGTGACAAATGTCACAATCTGGTAGCAAGAATCAATGTTAAAAGACCATTTTGCCCTCCGTTCGACAAATTACCATTTTACCCCTAGACATCCGTGACCCGTAACTTGGTCACCCGAACTCCGTTTTCGACGTGCCGCCTGTCGTTGGATTCGTATCGACGAGACCTACGTAACGGTCCTTGGCCCTCGTCCATCGGACCTCCCGATCAAAAAGTCAACATTTGGCCCCTAATATGCCAAATTACCAAAATACCCCTCAACTTCCGAACATCATAACTTTCTCTACGAATGTCGGAATCGAACGTGCCACCAGTCTATGAACTCGTGACGTCCCGAACTACGTCACAGTCATCAGTCAAAGTCCATTTGACCGCCCGAACTAAAAGTCAACATTTTGCCCACGCTAGGGGCAAAACGGTCATTTTGCACGTTTCGTCCGATTTCACTCAACTAATCCCCGATTAGTCATTCTAAACCATAATTAACTAATATTCAATCCCGATATTCGGGACGGGTCCTTACACTCAGCCACAAAGCACCACATGCTCCCGTAACAGTAGCCCACCTACCGCAGTTATGGCTACTATAAATACCCCGAAACCCTTCACAAAGTTAAGACACTCAGAACCGATCCAGAGCACTGTATTTACTTGCCCCTCGGCACTCAGATACTAACTTAGGCATCGGAGCCCTTTCGACCAGCACCACACCGGTGTCTAGTCTTTGCAGGATCCCTGCCGAACCAGAACGCCCCCAGCGGGTCCGAGACACCACGCGGCTGGTCCTAGAACCCCCAGCGGGTCTCATCGAGTTGGTCATTTCCGGATCAAACAATTGGCGCCGTCTGTGGGAACCTAGTAAACACCCACTAACTCACATACCGTTGCTCAACCCTCTGCCGACAAACAATGTCTGCCGAACGGGATGACGGTGAGCTCAACAACACCCCTCAGGGAGATCGCGGCCGAACCCGAGCCAGCCTACCTTCTGATGACATGCTCGTTCGACCGCCTGCACACGGTCTTCTTGAACCAGTTCATGATCCAGACGGATCGACTGCTCACAACCGAGGACTTGGGAACCCTCCGACAGGGAGATAGTGAGCCCCTACGCCAGTACGCCACTCGTTTCATCTTGGAATACTCCAAGTGCCACGAGACGGATGACAAGGCCGCCTATCGGGCTTTCCGCAACGGGCTGCGGGAGTCCACCTTCAAGTATCATGCATTCACCCAGGGATGGGACGATTACAATGAGCTCATGTGGCAAGCGGCAATACACGCCAAGGCGGAGCACTTCAACTCTCCCCAGGTCGCATCCCGACCTGACATGAATGGCACACGCCCCCCACCTCCCAGCAACCGGCAGGCACAGTCGCCTCCCCCGACCAATAACGAGCACATGGACCAGCGATCCGACCCGCATCCCGGTAAGCGGAAGGGGACGTACAACAATGATCATCGCGGGAGGGACAAGTACCACAACAAGGGGCAGGGATCAGGCCACCACCAATCAGGCAAACCCCATACGGGGCCCACCTCAAAGTACGAAACCTATTCCGTCCTGAACACCTCCCTCGAGAATGTCTTGATGAACATCGAGGGCACAATCCCCAAGCCACGGGCGCGACCGCCTGGCCCCCGACCGGGCGTCCAATCCAACCTATATTGCAGTACCACAAGTTCAACGGCCATACCATCGACGAGTGTGTGGCCTTCCGAGACATCGTGGAAGCACTCGTAAGGGAGGGAAAGATCAACCAGTTCCTCAAACACGCACGCCCCGGGCAGGGACTGCCACATATCAACACGATCAGTGGGGGCCCTACCATCTCTTCCTCCTGCACCTCCAATCGGGCTAAGAAGAACTTCTTGCACGCCACGACATCCAACCACCAAATATTCAACATCGAGGATGGACGCGCTTCCAAGGTCGCACGGGAGGGATGGACGCCCATTACTTTCTCCGAGGAAGAAGAGCAGGAAGTTATCTTTCCCCACGATGATCCGCTAATCATCCGCGCTCAGATAGCCAATTTCGATGTTGGGCGGATCCTGGTGGACACTGGTAGCTCTGTGAACGTCCTCTTCATGGACACTTTCAACCAGTTGGGCATCAACCCCACAAACCTCACCCACGCTGGTTCTCCGCTACTCGGCTTCTCAGGCGATCCTGTCATGCCCCTTGGCACCATCTCCCTGCCTATCTCCCTGGAGGGCGCGCCCAAGATCGCAACAGCCATCACCACCTTCCTGGTGGTCGATTGCCCCACCGCTTATAACGTCATTTTGGGGAGGGGACTCCTCAACTAGCTCAGCGCCGTCATCTCCACTCGGGCCCCTTCTCATGAAGTTTCCGACCATCATGGGCACTGGTCAAGTCCGCGGTAATCAAAAATCCGCATGCTCCTGTTATCAGACCGCCTTGACAAATCTCAACTCATGCGACAAGCGAGAAACCATGACCGTCGCCGAGGCTGCTTACGAGGACGACCCCGTCGACTCCGAGCTCCTTGAGCAAATACGGGCGGGTCCCCCCGAAGACCCGCGCGACCTCTCCGCCGTTTCGCAGCCGCAACCCGTGGAGGATACAGAGCTGATCACCCTTTGCCCGCGTAACCCCGAGCGGCAAGTGAAAATTGGGAGCACACTCGCCCCCGAAATCAGGGCACAACTCATACAATTCCTCCGGGACAACAACGAGGTCTTTGCTTGGTCCTACGCCGACATGCCTGGCATATCCACGGATGTCATCTGCCACAGGCTTAACATCAGCCCCTCTTTCAAACCAGTCACCCAGAAGCAGCGGACTTATGACGCAGAGCGACAGCTAGCCATGCAAGAAGAGATCATTCGGCTCAGCACCATCCACTTCGTACGCAAGGCCATTTACGCCACGTGGGTCGCAAACGTCGTACTCGTCAAGAAACCCTCCGGATCCTGGCAGATGTGCATCGACTTCACGGATCTCAACAAAGCCTGCCCGAAGGATAGCTTCCCGCTTCCTAAGATAGATCTCTTGGTCGACGCCACAGCTGGCCATGAACTCCTCAGCTTCATGGATGCGTACTCTGGCTACAACCAAATTAGGATGCATCCCGATGACCAGATCCACACCAGTTTCCGCACTAATTTGGGGGTCTACTGCTACAATGTTATGCCCTTTGGGCTCAAGAACTCCGGTGCCACCTACCAACGGCTTGTCAACTTCATGTTCGCGGATCAGATTGGCAAGACCATGGAGGTGTACGTAGATGATATGCTTGTCAAGAGCCGGACGGCCAACGAGCACGTGCCTAACCTCCACAGGATGTTCCAGGTTCTGAAGCAGTACAAAATGCAGCTCAACCCCGCCAAATGCGTTTTCGATGTCCGTTCCGGAAAATTCCTCGGCTACATGATCAGCCAACGAGGAATAGAGGCTAACCCCAAAAAAATTAAGGCCATCCTGGACATGAAGCCCCCGCGCACACTCAAGGAAGTTCAAACCCTTACTGGCCGGATCGCCGCCCTCACCCGGTTCATCTCCCGGGCGACGGACAAGTGTTTACCATTCTTCAAGATCATGAAGACCCAGGGCAGGCACATCAACTGGGATGCAACGTGCGACACCGCCTTTGACGCTCTCAAAACTTACATGAGCACCGCACCCCTCCTTACACGACCTACCACTGGAGAACGACTCACCGTTTACCTTTCTGTCTCCACATCCGCTGTCAGCTCTGTCCTCGTCACCAGCCGGGACGGCGCGGAGTTCCCCGTGTACTATATCAGTAAAGCATTCCAGGACGCGAAGACCCGATACAACGACCTGGAGAAGTTAGCCTTCGCCCTCATCGTGACGGCCCGACGCCTCCGCCCATACTTCCAGGCACACCCCATGTTAGTCCTCACTAACAAGCCCCTTCGCCAGGTTCTCCAAAAGCCAGAAACTTCGGGGCGCCTCATCAAATGGGCAGTGGAACTTAGTGAGTTTGATATCACATTCGCCCCCAGACCAGCAGTTAAAGGGCAGGTCATCGCTGATTTTCTCTCTGAATTCACTTACAACACAACACAACACATGCCCGATACTCTTGACCCCAACACGGCGGCACCCCCCGCTCTTATCTGCAAGACGTCAGCTCCGTCCACCATGGACCCCGCCAGCCTATTTGGACTCTTTACGTGGACGGGTCTTCCTGCCATACTGGCTCTGGCGCTGGCCTCGTACTCAGCACACCTACCTAAGAACGGCTGGAGTACGCGCTGCGCTTTGGTTTCCAGGCTTCCAAAAATGAAGCCGAGTACGAAGCCCTCCTTGCTGGCCTCCAGTTGGCCACCGACCTCCAAGCACAGCAGCTACAGGTTTACAGCGACTCCCAGCTCATCGTCCGCCAGATCAATAGCCTCTATGAGGCCAAAGACACCTCCATGACCCGATACTTGGCGAAAGCGCGGTCCCTGCTTCGCCATTTCCGCGGCTACGAGGTCATTCAGATACCACGGTCGGAAAACAGCCACGCCGATGCCCTGGCCCGCCTGGCCTCCTCCATCGATGACAAGACAGGCCGCCGTGTTCCCGTCGAATTTTTGGCATCCCCAAGCACAAACGAGCAACCAGTCCTGGTCACAACACAGGCAGCCTCTTGGATGGACCCCATTGTACGGTACCTCACCATGGCCGAACTCCCGCCCGACCCCAACGAGGCCCGACGCATCCAACGCCAGTCCGCACGATACACCATGGCACATGGCCACTTATACCGACGGGGATTCGACACCCCCCTCCTCAAATGCCTCCCTACGGACCGGGGCATCGGGGTGCTCCTAGAAATTCATCAGGGAATCTGCGGTAACCACTCCGGACCCAGGTCCCTGGCACATAAAGCCTTTCGGTAAGGATACTATTGGCCCACAATGCGCACCGATGCTATGACCATCACTCAGCGGTGCGTCCCATGCTAGCGGTGCGTTTCTGTACCTCATTCTCCCGCTGAGCGCCTCACTCCCATGCTCAGCCCCTGGCCCTTCTCTCAATGGGGTCTGGACCTAATCGGTCCCATGCCACGGGGAAAGTGCGGCGTCGAACACGCGGTCGTTGCGGTGGATTACTTCACTAAGTGGGCCGAGGTGAAGCCCCTCAAAACAATCACGGCCGCCCAGGTCGAGAGCTTTGTCTACCAGAACATCATCTGTCGCTTTGGTATCCCCCACACGATCGTCACGGACAATGGCACTCAGTTCGATTCTGTCCGTTTCTGACACTTTTACGACATCTATGACATCCAGCACTGCTTCACCTCGGTGGCACATCCACAGGCTAACGGACAGGTCGAAGCCGTAAACAAGCTCATCAAACACAATCTCAAGGCTCGACTACACGACACCCCGAAAGGCCAATGGTCCGACCTCCTATCTGATGTTCTCTGGTCCTACCGGACATCGACACAGGAGACACCCTTTGCCTTGACTTTCGGGACTGAAGCTGTCATTCTGGTGGAAAATGGGGAGACCTCATATCGAGTACTATCCTACGATCCACAAGAGAATGCGGAGCTCCTCGCACAAAATCTCAACTTCATTGAGGAAAGCCGTGAACAAGCCAATCTCCGCAACATGGCGCACAAACAGCGAATCGCTCACTACTACAACTCTCGCGTTCAAAGACGCAGTTTCCAGGTCGGTGACTGGGTCCTTCGCAAGGTTAGCCTTGCCTCCAAAGAACGGGCTGATGGGACACTCGGGCCCGCGTGGGAGGGCCCCTATCTGGTTACTCGAATTTGTCGTCCAGGTACTTATGAGCTCCAGACTACGGAGGGACGTTCGCTTACACACCCGTGGCATGCAGATCATCTCAAGCTATTTTACACTTAAATATACTTCCCCATGTAAACTGCTTTACGTTTTATTGTAAGTCGACTTGGCTATCTCCAGTCGAACTCGCCCCTTCGGCCTAATGTTCCTTCATTTATCTAAGTGATAGTCTGATCCTCAATTACAAAGTAGCCTATTCACCATTGCCGATCGGCACTCCCGGTGACCCACACGGCACCTACTTTACCTACCGACACAAGTTTACTTGGGCCACAAAGTCAAGTTCACTTAGCTCTCGCTATTACGACTTGATTTCGGTGGTTATGTCCATTACGGTTTGGGTTTAAGATCATGAATGTTCGGTCCTTATCTAATCTACAACCCCGTGGATCGGCATGCCTACACATATGCGCAAATCTGCCAAGTACTCGCCTGTCGGCAGTTCTCATTCACAAAAAAAAAAAAGGCAACAGGTACGATTTCATTAATTTTCAAATTCCGAGCTACATGGTACACGGGGCATTCCCCGGATTACAAATAAGAAAACAACAAAAAAGGGCATACAAACGACAGCCTACACGACCCTCAGCCTCACACCACCACCACCTCCTCGTCTGCCGCCTCCGCCTGGTCGGCAGTGGATGCCTCTGCAACCTTCTCTGCGCCAGCTGGCCGCCTGCCGTCGACGTTCGATGGTTGCCCATCCAGCGTGTAGGTCTTGGTCAGGGCAGGGGGCTCGTCCAGCCACAGAAAGTTGAGTGTGACCCCGGGGTTGAAGTACAATATGCGCTGTACGCAATCATCCTCTACCTCGGCAAGCGCCAGGTCCAGGTGATTCGCATACACCGGGTCCGCCATGAAGTCCTCCAGGGTCTTCTGCCGATCGGCCGATAGCAGGACGCGGAGCCGGTCCACTTCCCCCTGCAGCTCCCCCATGACTTTCTCTTGCTCGTTCAGCTGTAGAGAGAAAGCATGCATTGTCTCCTCCCGGTCCGCTATCCCCCTCTCGGCTGCCTCGGCCCGGGCCTTCTCCCGCTGGAGCTCCTTCTCCAGCTCCGCCACCCGGCTCCGCGCAGCATGGTCCTCATTCTCCCGGGCGCCCAGCCTCTCCTCCCTCTGCCGCGCGGCGCCCTGCTCCGCCTCCATCCTCTACATATGCCGAAAGGCCTTCTGCAGGGCCACGTAAGTCTGCCCAAAGCACTGCCGAACCATGCACACTTGTCAGCAAAACAGGAGAAAAATCTGACTCACACGTACGCAATATTAAAAAAAAACAAACTTACATGGGCTTGCTCGGCAAGCAGGGCCGCGAACCGACCCGGATGGGAGCCAGTGCCGATCTGCTCAATCTCCGCCGGCGTCACCTGAGAGCCGAGCACAAAGGCGTTGGCCACAGGCGCTAGGGACTTGTGCATATGGTGGGTGACGGGCACCCACCCCTCCCCGGCCTTCGCAGCGCGGACGACTTCCCCCGTCTCCAGCGGCTCGGCAAAGACGGCGGCGATACCTGGAATGCTGACCGGTACCCTCTCCTTCACGGGCGGTGGCGTCTCCACCCTGGGCTCCTTGGCCCTCTCCTGCGGCACTTCGGGGGCCTTGAGGGCCGCCTCCCTCTTCCGCCGCCGCTCGGAGCTCTCACCCTCCAACACCCCTACCGCCGGGGGAGACTGCCTATGTCGAGCCTCCATGAGCTTCCTCGGGCGTTCCCGGGCTTGGTCCAGCCCGCCGATGAGGGGCCGCTTCAGTCCAAGAATCGGAATCTTCACCTCGGCACCCTGCCGAGATTCGGGCCTGGTCGGCTTCGACAGCCCATCTGGTCGGCAGCCAGAGCTCGACCCTTGCTGGGGCTCCTCCCGGCTAGTCCCCTTGGGCTTCACCGCCACGGTTTTCTGCCACCGCGGCTGTTGGTGGTCCATCTCCGGCTCCTTGCCCTTGCCTTCGGCAGCCAAGCCGTGCTTTACCACCGCCTCACTCATCTTCTTCTGAGCCACTTGTTCAACTTGGGGATGCACTGCAAAGCAACCTGTTAGTACTTCGGCATACCTACACAACATAACTTCAACAATACTGCTTACCAGGTGGCGAGATGAGACCCACGGCAAGCAAGTTCGACGAAAACTTCAGGACGCACCGGCTACGTTCCAGGTCGGACAGTTTTTCCCGCACCAGGTTGCACGCCTCCCAATCCTCTACTATCACCGTTGCTTGGGACGGACCTGCACACACAACAAACGCCATCAGTCTCCGCCTCGGTAGCCACAATTGACGCCTTATGACCACTAGCCGAACGGTAGACCAACAACCTCCGGACTGGAAGTGGCTGGGAATCCTCGAGCGAACCAAACTGACGTCTCCCTCCCACGGCCCGGACACCCAGCAAAACCGGTGTCTCCAGCTCTTTTGCGACGTCGGCACGTCGTTGATAAAGGCACCCCGGGCCGTCTTCTGCAGGCACTCCATCTGGTACCACCCCGACCTGTAGGTCTGCCTTTTGAAACAGTACAGGGCGCACAGCTGGCCCTAGAATGGCTCCGGCAGTCCAGCCAGTTGGAAGGCCGTGTACAGGCTGATCAAAATGATCCAACCGTTCGCATTCAGCTGCCCCGTGGCTAGGCTCGCCCTAGCCATCATGTCTTGGAGCCACGGGTGCAGAGGCAGCCTCACTCCATGTTCAAAGCAGTCGACGTAAAATAATGTCGACCCTTCAGGAGGATTACTCGGCTTCTTGCTGTGCGGGGGTACCGTCATCTTAATCTCCGCCGACACATTGTATAGCTCCCCGAAACCGGTCCAGTTTGGACTGCCGAACGGTGTTCATCTCGTAGTCCACGGCGTACTCCACCTTCACCACGCCGTCGGCATCTAGTTCCATCGGGGAGCTCGTCTCCGTCCCGCTACCCTCAGCCTCGGAATCGACGATGATGACGGGGGGGTACGGGGTGACGTCCTCCTTTCACTCGGCCGCTCGACACCTGAGGTGCTGCATCCGCCCTGCTGCCTCAACTCCTTCCTTGGCAACCTGAGAGCCTCATCCAGGCTGTCACCGCTGCTGGACGACGAAGCGCTGCTAGTGGACGTTGACCCACTGCGCCCGCTCGGCACGTCGTTTGCCGAACTGGACGGTGTTTCCCCACCAAAAGCTTGAGGGGACCTAACCCCAGATCCACAATTTGACTCTGACTCTGACATCTACAAATTACCAAAAGAAAAGAAGCTACAACTAAGCACCTACGCTACGAAACGCATGCTGAGCAGAGATGCCGAACGGCAGAAATTATACCTTTCAAAATTTTGCTCGGTCGAATTGGTTTCACATGTGTCTTCTTTTTGCTCGGCAGTCTCCAATTCAGTCGGCACTTGCAATTACTCCTCAGATGCTCTGAGTAAAAAGTGAAAAAGTCAAAAAGCTTTCGCCCCTTTTTATAGGCCCCTGGCCCGCCTCGAGATGCACGCTTCCGATCTGACGGTCGCCAGGCCGATACGGCCACCTTTCGGCTACGAATACCTTGTACTGTATACCCATCAGTATCATAC
Organism: Prinsepia uniflora; assembly: GCA_032719365.1. Classification (NCBI taxonomy): domain Eukaryota; kingdom Viridiplantae; phylum Streptophyta; class Magnoliopsida; order Rosales; family Rosaceae; genus Prinsepia; species Prinsepia uniflora. The sequence goes on from CM064866.1 coordinate 66,344,127, forward strand.
ATTCTCACCTACGTACATACATACGTACATTGCTACCAGTATGCATCCGTACCGCATGCCGACCGGAGCCTCTCGGCATCTCCCCTGACGGCATGCTTCCTCTCTTCGTCGGCAAGCACACTATGTCAGGACCCACCTCGGTTTCACCCCGAAACCCGAGATAAATCCTGCTCCCGTCTGACACCCTGACACCAAACCCAAGGTAAAATCATGGAAATCACCAAAACAGCACTGTCAGACGCAGGAGAATTTAAATACGACACCGAAATTATACTTTACAGAGCATAGTGCGAACTACAAAGAAATCAAAACCGATAATAAATACACGCACGTGGAGGAAACTTAAGCACTCTGGGACTCTGCTCGTCCCTTCTATGCCTCAGACACTGCCTCGACGTCAAGACCCCGCGCTATCTCCACAACCTGGAGGGCAGTTAAAAATAAAAGGTGTGAGTGGACCGTAACTAAAATAAAAGTTCTAAAACCATTTTAAGAAAACCCAAGTTCACCCTCTGTTTTGGAACCACATGCATAACCCAGTTCGTAAAACAGTTATAAACCAAATCACTATAAATCACATCATAAGAAACAGAAACACTATAAAACAGTTATAGAAATCATAGCATATGAATCATAAAACCGTATCAGAAACCATGAACATCAAATCATTATTTTCCGATCAAACCTGCTGGACCTATCCGAGTCTTTAAACTCCCGAGTCTTTAAACTCAATCCAGGCCTCAATAATATCCGAGTCTTTAAACTCCCGAGTCTTTAAACTCAACAGGCCTACGGGGGAAATATCAATATATCCGAGTCTTTAAACTCCCGAGTCTTTAAACTCAATCCGGGTCTTTAAACCCAATCCGGGCCCGTCCCCCGTCAATCAATATCCGGGTCTTTAAACCCAATAACCAGATCCAGCAAATTCAATCAAAAACCTTTTCCAAATCCACCTCCAAACCCGAATCCGAAATCACTGGTTCGATGCCCTTCCAGCATCCCGAACCGTCATTCCGAACCCAAATCCGGAAATCCACTTTTCAACTTTAAAACCAAATTCTGCTTTCCGAAATCCGATTCTAAAACCGAAAACCTTAATCATCGAAATCGCGTTCCACAATCCCTTTATAATCATTGAAAATCATTTAACGTTGAAACCTCAAAACCATAGCTTTATTTTCAGAAATCACACTTTCTCGTAAAACATGCCAATTACTTTACTTTCTCGAAAACCGTGCAATTATATAAAACCACATCATAAATCCAACATTCATGTAATCACATATAGAAAACAATTTAGAAAAGCAGTTATGCATGTTCGAGTTTAAGGAAAGGGGTCCACTCACAGTACCGAGCCCTCAATCGCGTCCCGAACGTCCAGCACGTTCCTCAGCTTCCTCAAGAAATTCCGGTCCTGTCAACAACCGCCAAATTACGTCACTAACACGTCTACAAGTATCCACCTAAATTCCCTCAAAAAGCCCCGGGTCCTGAACGTAACGAACCGGAACTCTAAACTTTCACCCTCGCGGAACTACTTCGATTGGACGTCCGATTAACCCGAAACCAATTCCAATGGACTCGTCACAACTCCTAAACCAAAAACCATATTGACCATTTTCCCCAGAACCGCCACACGCGATCCCACGCGCCGCCCAAAGTGGCTGCACGTGGGCCTCACGCGCCAGCTACAGTGTCACCCTCAACCTGTGCTGAACCGGCCGCTGCAACTTAGACCGGCGAGAACCATTCTCCGCCGTCCGGCCACCAATTCACCTCCTTTCTTCACCCACAGCTTCGTCCAGACCTACCCTATCTATTCCCCAACTCCTCTAACCTCAACACGGTCCCATCATCGTCGACTGAAGCTCGAAAGAAAACCCGAGCACTGCTCTGTTTTCTTTCCCGGCCATCCGGACCACCACCCATCACGGTGGCCAGCCCAAACTCTTCCTCGAACCCTTCTGAACCTAACCCAACTCTCCTACACCTTCGACTCAATCCCTAGATCCACAACTCGCCGTCTGAAACTCACGGCCAAAACAGAGCACATAGTATCCCTTCGTCGTGCCAACCGCCACCGTGTACCTCCCGTCACGGAAGCACAACCATTGACCTCCTAGGACTCCCCTGAGTCCCCTAGACCTCCCTATATGCTTCGATTCAACCTCGTGACTCATGACTTCTGATTCAAAACTCGACAGGAAAACAGGGCAAATTTATAGGGATGAGGGATTACCTGCAACCGTCCACGACCGTGCTCGCCGCCGCGTTCCCTGGAGTCCACAGCGTCGCCTCCGCCTCATCTCGAGGTCAATCGCACCCGCACACGGCCACAGCACCACCACAAGCCCTCAGTCTTCTCTGTTTTCTCTGGTTGTCCCCGTGAGCTCTCAACTCACACACACCACAATTCCTCACCTCTCAACCTTCTCACTAGCTCCCTCTCACTCTCTGATCACCCTCACACACTCACAACTCATCAACACACACCATCTTCGTTGATCACCCCTCAATTTCCCTCACGATCTCCCTCTGTTTCACTCTAGTTGAAGAACACGAACACACACACTTGCACGGGTGCACCCCAATTATTTGGGCCGTGCACACACAAGAACCCCCCAGAAGCCACTACACACCTGCCACATGTCACCATCCTCTCCATCCTCTCCCACAGGGCTCAATCCTAGCCGTCCATTTATCCCTTTCGCTGCACAATTTCCAGGGCACAAAAGACCAAACTGCCCCTCTTTTTAACTCAAAATTACGATGTTGCCACTACCTTCCTAGACCCGTAACTCTCACATCGTAAGTCTGATGAATACGAGCCGCCTGTCATCGAACTCAGGACAACGAGATCTACTTAACCATCCTCGGTCAACGTACCAAAACCCGATCGTCCAAAAAGTCAACTTTTCCCCCTATTTTAATCAAATTACGGTTATGCCCTCAACCTTCCGAACATCATAACTTCCTCCTCGGACGTCGGAATCGGGTGTGCCACCTGCCTACGGATTCGTGACGTCCTAAACTACGTCCTGGTCACTGGTCAACACCCATTTGACCACCCGAACTAAAAGTAAACATTTTGCCCGAACTAGGGGCAAAATCATCATTCTAAACTTACAGACCTATCGGGCCACCCAACCACCGATTAGCTTACTCACCCTACTAATCCCGGCTCTCAGGACTGGTTGTTACACACTACTACCGACGTCTCCCCGCCATTCCCCACCGCCGCCTCTCCACGACTTTTTGGTCTTTACGGTGGGCAGCTTGCGGAACTTGGCAACGGGGACTCCTTTCACATCGGACATACGGTGCACTTCCTCGCTCCATGACTTGGGGGGCTACTAGGGATACAGGGCGCAGCGCCCTGGTCGGTCGACAGGTACCGGCCGTCATCTCAAGTCCTCGACCGAGGAACTCCACCTCAGTCAAAGACTTGGGGGACTTATGTTGATACCATATCGACCGACCACCCTAGCACAGGGCCCGCCAGGACAGGATGGCCGCCTACCGGTCACTTGATCGGCACCCTCACGGCCTACGGTCCGCCGATCGGCACCAAACTGCAGACCCGCCATTCGGCATCTGACAATGCACAGACGACAGCTGGCTGCGACAGTCACCTAACCAATTCTGCCATACCAACTCCCTGACGGAGGCAGGTTGGGACTCCAGCTGGCGCCTCCTCCGGATGACCAGGGCTTGTCAGACGGCTCTTAGCCACAAAGCACCACCTGCTCCCGTAACAGTAGCCCACCTACCCCAGTTATGGCTATTATAAATACCCCGAAACCCTTCACAAAGGTAAGACACTCAGAACCGATCCAGAGCACTGTATTTACTTGCCCCTCGGCACTCAGATACTAACTTAGGCATCGGAGCCCTTTCGGCTGGCACCACACCGGTGTATAGTCTTTGCAGGATCCCTGCCGAACCAAAACGCCCCTAGCAGGCCCGAGACACCACGCGGCTGGTCCTAGATGTAATGACCCATCCCGAATATCGGGGTGAATATTAATTGATTATGATTTAGAATGACTAATCGGGGATTAGTTGAGTGAAATCGGACGAAACGTGCAAAATGACCGTTTTGCCCCTAGCGTGGGTGAAATGTTGACTTTTAGTTCGGGCGATCAAATGGACTTTGACCGATGACTGTGACATATTTCGGGACGTCACGAGTTCATAGACAGGTGGCACGTTCGATTCCGACATTCGTAGAGGAAGTTATGATGTTCGGAAGTTGAGGGGTATTTTGGTAATTTGGCATGTTAGGGGCCAAATATTGACTTTTTGATCGGGAGGTCCGATGGACGAGGGCCAAGGACCGTTACGTAGGTCTCGTCGATACGAATCCAACGACATGCGGCATGTCGAAATCGTAGATTCGACGGCGAAGTTATGGTCACGGAAACGGACTCGATTAACCGAACGAACCGGGATTAAAATAATATTTTAATATGAACAGTACCCGGTGACTGTGCACATTCGGATGAGTGACAAGTGTCACCCATCCCCTGAAATCTGATCCATGTTTCCCTCCCAACACCATCATCATCTCTAATCATCATGTTTTCCATCATTTCCCTTTTATTTTCTTTACATTTTCTTCCAACGGTGCACAAATTGGGGGAGGACTGAACTGAGAGAATTGGCTCCCTTCCTCTGCCGTTCTTGAGAGAAAAATGAGAGTTCAAGGGACTGGAATAACAAGGGAAACACGAGGGGTTGTGAGTGTGTTGAATTATGGGTTTCGGATTTTAGGAATTTTGGGGGGGAAATTCAAATACTGGAAATGGGGCCGTGAGGATCGCAATTGAACTCACTTCGAGTTTCCTCGGATCACTACGATCAGAAACGTCAAAAGAACGAAGGAAATTGGTGATGTTTTGGCTCTGAACACACTTGGTGACAGAGGAGGAAATTCGAGGTTGAGTCGAGGAAATTGAGGCTTTGATTGACGAAATTGATGTGGGGATTGTGTTCCTGAGGATCCCACGATGCTTCTGGAGGGATCAATTGAAGGAAAACGTTGGAGATTGACGGACTTCCATGGTTACACAGTGACGGCTATCGGGCTTGAGTCGTGGAGATTGAGCATTAGATTGAAGCAATTGAGTTGGGGGAAATGTTTAACGGAGTCCACTGATGCTTCTGGTTGAATCAATTTAGGGAAATCGATCGAAATTGAAGGAGTTCGAATGATGAACAATGGCCGGGTGTTCTTCGAATGATCATCTGTGATCGTGAGGTTAGAGGTAAGGTTTCGTGTAATTGATGTTTCAGACCTCTAATTAGACTTGAATCGAAACTGACTGAATGTTCAATTGGTGGAATTAACGTCGAATTGACAGAAAACGAACCGGGTCGTCTCGCGGGTTAAATGGCCCGTTTTACAGACAAACGGGTGAGGGAGACAGCATTGTAGCAGGCTCGTGGATTTCACGCGCAGCCACTCACGGCGGCGCGTGGGGGCGCGTCCGGCCTAGTCTCAAGGTGAGGTCAGCATGACTTTTAATCCTCTCAGTGTAACAAACATTTTAACGTTGGTTTCGAGGAAATCGGATATTGTTTCGTTAATGTTCCGCGTATCCGAAGTTTTGTTTTACGTTTAAAATACGTATTTAAATTCCGGAAAAATTGGGAAAAATTATATGAAGTATTTTGAGATGTTAGTAACCCTCTATAATGATTTTGGACAGGAGTTGTGATTTCCAGAATTTACGGAAAAACGTGCAGCTCGGAAACGAACCGTTTTGAACGGTGTGTGTGAGTGGACTTGTGATGCATGGATATATGATTTTAAATGCTTTATTATATGATTTGATATGATGTGGCATGATTGGTATTTCAATCCGGTGATTTCTCGATTTTCTCGGTTTTATGATTATTATATTATATCTTGGCACGATTTTCAAGAAATGATGAAATTGATGTTTTTGGGCTAGGCCCGGATTGAAAATGATATTTGGATTCGGATTATGAGTCAGTGATTGATTTTATGGATTTACGTGATCGTGGCAACTCGGGTTTACGGTTGCACGGATTTGTGTGAAAATGGTATTTTGGGCTTGTGACCCAAGTGAATAGTGATTTTGACTCGGATTTGGAGTCACATGTGAATATGATTAAATTGATGATTTTGACTTATAAAGTGAATCCTGTACACTGTTTAATTATGGCTTTGTGGAACTTGATTTGTTAAAGCTATGTCTTGGGCATAGGCCCTATTGAAATGTTTTTGACTTGATTTGAGACATAAATGATTTTAAAATGAGATTACTGGATTTGGTGACCTGTTCCACATATACCATCCTTTGTGATTGATAGTCTCCTCCAGACGTCGTAGATCCTGGAGTAGTCACGATCCACTGCCTGGAGATGAGTAGCTCTGAGGGAGGCTCACTCGCAGGAGCATGGGATTATGATGATATCCTCTAGACGTCGTTGATCCTAGAGTTGATATCCCCTCAGACGTCGTAGATCCTGGGGGATATACTCGGACGTGAGACACCGAGTTGCACGCGTTGCATTGATATCGTGACGGGTTATATGGATGATGTGATTGTGCACTTGTGAGTAGTGCAGATGTGATTGTAGGATCATGAGTTGATCCTATGGTAGTCAGCTTCTCGGATGAGACTGAGCCTGGATGTACCACTCAGATGGGTCTGAGCCTAGGGATGTGTTCGCCTAGAGGTGACTGAGCCCGAGGGGGTTGAGCCCAGAGGTGTCTGTTCCCGAGAGAGTGACTGGATATTGTGCACTTGTGATTAGTGCTGATTGTGGTTATTTGTGATGACGTACTGGTATAGAGTACGGGTTTTTGGTCTTTGTGGCCAGTGATTATGTTTTCACATGTTTTGGCCTGAGAGCCGGGATTTGATGTTTTATAACATGAACTGATTTGATGAACATGAGTTTTTATGGACCATGGGAAAACGTGTTTTGATTTTATCCGTCCACTGTTCATACTTGAATGATTTCATACTATTACTCATGTTTTACGATATGCATGCAAGTTTGTGAAAACTGGAGGGTAAGAATGTATTTTGATAAATGTTTTTATAAGAGGTCATTTTTTGTCCACTCACACCCTTTCTGTTTTATTGACCCTTCAGGTCGTGGCGCGATGATCGAGGCTATTTGAGAGGTGGAGGTATGAGCGGGCACAGGCGCAAATATCCCTTGTCTGGCAGGGGCTGAAGGGTAGTTTCGAACTTTCAGTTGATTTGTCAGACGGGAGCAGGACCGGGTACGGTTTTTGACGTCCAGTTGGGACGGGTCCTGTCACTAGAACCCCCAGCGGGTCTCATCGAGTTGGTCATTTCCGGATCAAACAAGTTTTTACTAATTTTTTTATACGACCTCCTTAAACTCACTGTTTTAAACATTTAACTTTCGTCATCTAGACATCTCCATTTAGATTTCGGCTATTATACCTCAATTTTGACATCCTGATCATGGATTGTCTGGGTCGGGTGTGTCAATTTGATGCATTATATTTATGTATTATGGTATGAATGAACAACATGATTGATATATATATATATATATATTTTTTAATACAATAATATCAACAAGCTCATACTATTACATGTGAGGTGAATGCAATAGAGAAACTTGCAAGAAACCAGAAGTGGCCTTGGTCATATTTTTTTTTTTAATTTTTTGGTGGTGAAGATAACGTATTATATAACAAAGTTTGCAACGTGGTCCTCCAAAAAAATAATTCATACCTGTATTTGACTGATTCCTAGCGTCGTCACTAATTGAATATACCTTATCTCTTTAAGGGACTTTATAGTAGTCTCTCATATTTAGGGATATATTATTGTATGTTACATCACCTTTATTTTATCTTCTTTAAACGGATTAACAACCAATCATTACGATGATCATGTACTTCGTCCTACCATTAGGAGTGATTAGTTATAAACTTATAGGAGTTCTTGAAAGTACTTTTCTTTGTAGCATTTGGGTCGACAAATCTTCTTTGCATAAATACAAGACAATAATGTTGAGAAAGAAATTCATATAACTTGGAGTCAAAAGTAATACATATGATATTTGCGAAGATGATTGATGACCTACTTCAAGTTCAAGGTTGCAAGGTTGCAAGGTTGCAAGGTTGCTGCTGCATCCTTATTTATTTATTTATTGGAATTAATTAAGTTGTATGATAATTCAATTATAATTAAATATCATACGCAATACACATATTTAATAAGGTCAACTCATCCCTGAACTGAAATTCAAAGATAAGGTTTAACTAGTTGAACATAAGGGTTGACTAGAAATGCAAATGTTTTTTGTTTTTTTTTTTTTTTAAGATGTAGCATATATGACAAATTAGTTGGTGGTGGTTTAGAGATGAAAAAAACAAAGGGGGAGTTGACTAAATGTGGCATTATTAATGACTCTCATCAAAGTCGTCATTACTAATATATGATTCTCTCACAAAAAATAAAAAAGGACTCTCTACCTGCTAATTCCAAAATGCACGGACAAGTACATTTACAAATTGACAATGTTAAATATCTCACTCACAATAAGAATTTGTTAGTTGTAACCAAAACAAAATAACCAGTCAACAATGTACTCCGTGGTGGTACGTCCTAGAAAAATATACATGATGGATTTAGTTTTATAATATTCCCATATTTTTAATACGATAATATTTGCATAACGTTTTAGTGGTACCTACTCGTATTATATTTTTAATTTATTGAATAATTTTTTGACCATATATTATAATTTAAACCGTTTATTATCTAAATCTTCATATCTCATACCAGAGTCCTATTAAAATCAAGAAATATATGTCTGTCTGATATCGACACCAGAATAAATGAACTTTTCCGAACTTTTTCTATTTGTTGAATAATTTTTTGAAAATATATTATAATTGATACGGTTTATTATCTAAATCATTATTTCAAGATCATCTCCATATAACTTTTTCTATTTGTTTAGTTATTCATATGTAGAAAATAAATCAATGATTTTTAAAATTTGCAAAGCGAATTGGTATATATAGTTGAATGATCTCCAATTTGGTTGATGTTTTGCTTAAGTGATATAGAACTAAATAATATTTAAGAGTTAAATGATTTTGATGATGATATATGTATAATACTAATTCGATAAATTGAAAGGCTGGTACGATGAGGTACTAGTATAGTGGGATGCAAGTCCTGTCATTTCGATATTACATTATCATAATCGAAACAATTTATTCTATAAATCATTATTTTAAAATCATCTCCATTAAAAAAAAATCTACATGATTGGATGTCATTTAGTCATTCACATGTATAAAATAAATCAATAGTTTGGTAATAATTAAAATTATCAGAAGGAACCGTTCATTTAGTAGATACATATAAATGATCAAACGGCATCTAATCTTGTTAATTTGTGTATGGTAATGATCTTGAAATAATGATTTAAAAAATGAATAGTTTCAATTATGATATATATTAAAAAAACAGTTTGATCCATTGAACTACTATCAAAATAAGATATAAATATTATCCGATTTGAAATTCTAATATTGAATATGAAATTTGCAAAAAACTGTCCTTCGTGATGTACGCCAAACACAAGCAGCTTCCGTTCGGGATTTACTCATTGACTTGCAAAATTAGTAAATTAGGGTATGCTGTGCCTCCTCCGTTTAGTGAAACACAACCCTAATGATATATATATATATAGCTGACACACACACTAACATAAATAAATGTATATTTTGATAGCAAACTATGCATAATATATACTAATCAAAGGATCATCGAGACATAAATCGTGGCCCGTCAATTATTTTTCCACTTATTTTTCTTAACTTTTAGCTTTCTTGGCAAAAAAATGTAAAAATTAAAATTAAAATGCTATGCAAACAGAGACTTAATGAATTATTACACATATATAAAAAATGAATGTCCTAATGTCCTATGCACAAAAATGGCACTCATTACTCGAGAAAACAAATCGAAGAAGATTACAATTCATGTGGACTGACGTGTAATATATAATTGAGCTATATCCAACACTAGAAAATTACAAATGGATGAATATATATGATATTGAAAACAATTAACCAGCTGTAGCTATTTGTAATTTTGTACGGAGGAGGAATATCCAGTCCATACAATGGCATGAGTCATGACTTCCATTTTTGGAACAAGATCAACGAGGTACAAACTCCAAACTTAATTGGTTTTGTTTTGCAATTTTAACCCATCACCTTAAAATAGAATTGATCACCTTAATATGGGCAAAAAACAACAATTAATCACATCATTCATATTGTTAATAATTAATAATTTCATTCTCTCAAGAGCCTCTATATATGTAAACAAGAGAATACATAGCTCCATCATCATATTCCAATATATATCATCACACCTATAATTTTCCAATTTGATGTAACTGATTACATATATATACTAGCTAGCTAGGTCGATCGGAATCAATGGCCAGCATGAAGATGAAGCTGATCCCAATCATATTCTTCACCCTCATAATCTCCACCCTCACTCACCAAGCTGATTCTCAGTCCGACGAGTGCGCCTCCGCGTCCGCCGACTCCTGCAACGACAAGTCCGGCGCCGTGCCCCTCAAAGTTATCGCCATCACCTCAATTCTAGTGACGAGCATGATCGGCGTGTGCTTGCCTCTCTTCACACGCTCGATCCCGGCATTGCACCCCGATCGAAACCTGTTTGTCATAGTTAAGTGCTTCGCAGCTGGCATCATCCTCGCCACCGGATTCATGCACGTGTTGCCGGACTCTTTCGCCATGTTGCAATCAAGTTGTTTGAAAGAAAATCCATGGCACAAATTTCCGTTTTCGGGGTTTGTCGCTATGTTGTCTGCCATCTTGACTATGATGGTGGACTCCATGGCCACTAGCATTTACAGCAGGAAATGTAGATCGGGTGTTATTCCGGACAATGGTGCTGAGGCTGCCGCCGTTGGGGTTGACCAGGAGATGGCAGTTTCCGGTGGTGGCCACGGACATTTTCATGCACACAGTCACGACGTTGTCAAGGGAGGAACCGACGGAGAGTCACAACTTTCCCGCTACCGAGTTGTTGCCATGGTACCTATATATTAATTGACACATAAAATATTTATTAATTTGCCACGTACGTGTGATGATATTAATTAAGAGTCTGATAATAATATTTACGCAGGTACTGGAATTAGGTATCATTGTTCATTCAGTGGTTATAGGTCTTTCTCTTGGAGCTTCAAACAACACGTGCACAATTAAAGGCCTTGTGGCTGCTCTGTGCTTCCATCAAATGTTTGAAGGCATGGGTCTTGGTGGTTGCATTCTACAGGTAATATAAGTAGGTTAATAAATTTTGACAAAAAAATTAATTAATAATTAGGTCATATATATGATTTTTGATGAATATTATTTGAGTAGCATTGGTGATCAACGTTGCAGGCGAACTACAAGTTCATGAAGAAGGCCATCATGGTGTTCTTCTTCTCGACAACAACTCCATTGGGGATTGCGATCGGTATGGGCCTGACGAAAACGTACAAGGAAAACAGTCCGAGGTCACTGATCACAGTGGGACTGCTAAATGGGTCTTCAGCTGGGCTTCTTATCTACATGGCTTTGGTTGATCTTCTCGCTGCCGACTTCATGGGTCCAAAGTTGCAACGAAGCATCAAACTCCAGATCAAGTCTTACATGGCGGTCCTTTTGGGTGCTGGTGGCATGTCTGTTTTGGCTAAGTGGGCTTAATTAAGATCATCATTAACAATAAAATTATATATGTTCATATGTAATCTTCATTTTTCCACAGATTTTGACTTTTTTTTCCTCTTCTTTTTTTGAGAAGGACGTTTTTAGTTATATGTCTTTGTTGAATTGTGGGTTTCCTCAAGTGTACGTAATAAATAAATAACCAAGCTTCCTTTTTTTCTGTCTGTTGCATAGTTGGTGTAATTTTTTCACTTTAAAGTTGTGTAATTGTAATTCTCTTTTGTATCCTCCTTCAAAATCTTATAAAACAAAGCTCGAAGTTGATATTGATTGCTGTTCCTACACAAGGGGATATGAGATAATCGATTATTATATGTGCAATTAGATCCTGATGTTAATAGCGATTGCAATTCTATAATTTTCCTTTTATGTGGAATGAAGTGTATATATAATTTTTTTTAAATATAATTATACAAACCATATTAAAAACGAAAATTATATGCATTCCATATCGAATTTGTTATTTACCAGAATCAACCATAAGTGACTTCATAAAAGTAGAGAAATAACACACTAAAGTGTGTAGGAATCGCGGGATGGAGGATGGGGTGTTGATATAGACTATGAGAATGAAATTTCGGAAAGACGAAGAATATCCCCTGGTTTCTTTGGATGGTTAATATAAAAAAGCCTATTTAAATTTGCTTATTGCAGAATCAATAGGCCCAAAAAGTCTTTCCCTATTTAAATTTGCATGGGCATGAAGAAGGTATCCTAATTCCTACGGTAGGTTATGGCGTATGGGTCTGTATTTAAGAGAAGCACTTTCATTCAGCCCCGTAGTGGTTTTCTGGCTTATTACTTAAAATAAACATAGAATGTAGCACAAAATTTCAATTTACATATAAAGTAAGAAATTTTATCATTTTACATCAGAAACATGGCTTCCGTTTATTCTGTTATACTAATTGACCCACGTTGTTATAACATGGACATTTCACCTATATTCGTATAATACCTTAATAGGTGATCAATGTCTTCTATAGTCGTAATTAATAAAACCGTATAAACTCTTAAAATTAGCTAAAATGAGAAAGATACATAAAGTTAAAGAATCGTATGAGAATTATCAAGACATGTTTTATTATTGATCCTTCTCTCATAATTTAGTTGAGATGCTTGAATGCTTCGTGATGAGTCGGTTTTCCATTTTCTGATACGGGTTTTCCTTATGGATACTAAAATGGAGTATGTCTCACGCTTTGCATATTTGTAATGGAACATAGACATTGCTTCATTAATTTAAATCGTGGATTATAGATGACATCATAAATATTTGAAGTATCTTCAAAATTGTTCCGTCCAATATTAACATTCACATCTTATGAAACTACTCCGTTATTTTGACGAACAAAAGAATAGTCAAATGTGTGGAAAATATATGTTAAAGGCTTAAAGCTAAATGATACTGAAGATTTAATTTCTTTTTCAATTTGTGATAAAAGAGTATCTCTCTAACGACACGACGTCCCTACCTTAACCAAACCCTAACAAACCATGGAATTTATTAAAAACATATTCCAACTAGTCAATAATGACATCGAAGCAACAAGGGGATTCAGTGTTTAATTAATAACATGATTCATGGATGATTGATCGTCAGACTGTTAAAGTGCAATAAGCCTGCTGTATAAGAAACTGGTTAGGTACAAATCTAGCTGATGTACAATGCAATTCCATTCATACACCCTACATAATTGAGAACGTTTGTTTCTTTAGTCCTTTTAAAAAAAAAATATGAAATCCAATTTCAATTGGTATTACGATTTAATTTTTCCTTGAGTTCAACTCAAATAGATGGTGAGGATTTATATTTACATTAATTTCGATACTTTGTTAGACTGAATCTATTATACACACACATTTTTCTTAATGGAAAATTAGTGTCAATATCCCTGAATTTTATGCTAATTTTAATTATCGTTTATGAACTTTATTATAGCTAACCGATGTACCTAAATTATGTCAAAGTGTGCAAAGACAATTCTTCGATGTGTTAAATTTATCAACGATTTTTATTAAAAAATACACCTAATAGGATATTTTTACCTTTATTCTAAACAAAAATTATTGAGAAATTTAACGAGCTTGTATGTTTAGACGTATAATTCAAGAACATCAGGTATTAATTTAACGGGCTTATATGTCAATGATTTTATTTTATTTTTCAAAAAACATAAAAAATAAATGCCGTATTATATAATAGTACTCGATTTTCAATTTAAACTTTAGTAAAAAGTTTTGAATGAAATAGTTTAATCATATCATTTATATATACGCATGATGACTCATATAACTTCACACGAAATAAACGCTCTTGGCATTGGTGTCGCCTAATTAGGCTAATTTCAACCTTGAATTTCCAATCTCGTAAGCATTAATTAAGCAATGGCACAAAACTGCAAAAAGGATACATATATAATTAGGGGTAGGCACGGTGCAGTTCGAGAAGGATATTGGCAATATCCAAATTCAAACCGTTAAAATCTTAACGATTCGATACGCTTTGGATTTTCTAAAATTAGAAATAAAACCGTTAAGGAATAAAAAAAAATGAGGATATAGAAAAAACAAGGAAAAAAAAATCAATACTCAATACTCAAAATTTTATATATTAAGCTTGCTAAGTATTGAATTGCAAATGTTATCACTATACTAAGATTTATCAAACAAACTATTTAATAATTTTTTATTATACTCTTCTTATATGAGTATACATATACTTATATGGGTACATCTAAGTATCCTTTTATTTTTATTAATTTTACTTTGTATTAATAATAGATTTAAACATTAATAAAAATTAATATATTCCTTAACGGTTCGGTTTGAATTTAACGGATTTCCAAAATGAAAATCCAAATCCAAACCGTTACTAACGAAATGGTTTGGATTCTCAAACCGTTTGACTTTTATCTGGTCAAACCTAAACCGTTAGATAAATAACGGTTTGAAGCGGATCGGTTAGCGGTTTTAACGGATTTGTGTCAACCCCTATATATAATATATATATCTACATAAAGTGTGTGAAGAAATTGAGTAATAAATTAACTGAGTTTAAAGAAGAGATATGAGGGTTGGTAATCATTGCTGTCTCACTTCTTTAATCTTACACTCACTCCTTAATTAATTGGAATAAGTTTAACGTATAAAACATTGATTGTCAGGAAGTCGAAAAAAAGTCAAGAACAAACCCACATTTTCTCACCTAAATAGTAAATAGTAAATTCTGATAAAAAAAAATAGTAAATAGTAAGTATAATAGATAAGCACCATGTGCTTGTTGCATAGGTTTCTCCAACCCAGCTTCTTTAAGAATCGTGAGGCTCTCTCGTCTTCTTTTTGACTTCAATCACTGGAGTTTTGTTTCTAGCAACCCAACTACGTACATCAATCAGTGGAGTTTTTGGTATACCAAACTCTTATGATATTATCAAAGAATGATACAAGTAGACACCTTTTATGAATACATTTTTCAAATAATTTATTATACTTGCAGGGGATTCCCTTCTTCTTTTCCTATTTTTATGTAATAAAAGGTATAATTATCTCTTTACATCAGTAAAAAATTAAAATAATATAATATTGACAATTAAGAAAGTTATGTATATATACATCCAAGTGTGATAATATTTGTTTATTCTAAGTTAGTATGTTGTGTATCTCTTTACATTTTAATTCGAATCTTATTTTTGAATATTTTATTATCCTCCAACAATTATGTTACATTTCGCTTAAATTTGAATTTCATTCCCCCAAAGGTTAGATTAGGTTAGAAAATATATAATTGCTATATTTGCTAAATTGAAAAAGTTCAAAGCTCTTTGGTGTATCATTTCTAAATTTGGTAGCTAGTTTTATTTATTTTTATTTTTTTATTGGTAAAATATGGGAAAAATAAGGTCACGTTTAATTCCTTAATGGGTAATGAAAGAAGTATGCAATCAGAGAAATGAATAATTGGAATGGTAGGTAATCATCTATATTGAAGTATTTACTAACAAAAAATAATTAGAACTGTGAATGATTTTCATTGTCATTGTTTGATCACCATCTAAAAACTCATTTTCTGAAATATTTGATTCATTAAAAAATAAATAAAGTATTCTTCTTCATTTTTTGAACGATTTCATTTATTAAAAAATTATTATTTTTCTTTCTTTTTACATGTATAGAGATATATTTGAGGTGAGATTGAGTCGTCAGAGTATTGAAGCATTTAGAGGATAGTCGTTAGAGTATTGAAGCGTTTAGAAGTGTGACGACCTGACTTTCTTTTATTTGTTTTTTCATGAATTAATTTTTGAAATTACCATTTTACCCTTTTAGTGGGGCCCATCACTGTTGAGGATAATTCTTGGACTAAGAGGTGGGTTTTGAACTCACGAATCCATTGACAGTCGACCTGTTCGAATCAGGCTTCGTTTGAGCGTTGTATGGTTTTCAGAGCTTGTAGGGGCATTTTGGTTATTTGAGCTCTGGGGAAGGATACAGATGTCCCTTATCCATTACTTTTCCCTAATCGACAATGACGTCATTGATGTCGTCAGGGGTGACATCAACGAAGAAGCCAACGATGATGACAGGACCCATCCCAATCCCGCCGGGATTACCGTGGAATGTGCCCTGCTCCCGTCCAACAAGAGGTGTCAGACAAGGGATAACCAAGAGCCACTGCCCAACCGGGGCATCCAGAGTGCGCAAGGATCGATGGAGGAGGTGTGCAATGTCCCAGTCTCTGCTGCAATCGCATCCGTAATCAACCTGAAGGGCATTAAAACCAAAAGCTGTGAGTGGACAAAAACCAATAAGTTCATCAAATACATTTATAAGACATTTATGCCCTCCAATAAAAACGTATGCATGCCACGAAAACCAGTAACCAAAACGTTTGCTCAACCGAGCCATTAGGGCCTTAGCCCAAAAACCGTTAACCAAAAACCAAGTGTGGGAACTCAGCCCAAAACAGTGGAATACCACAACCATACATATTAAAACCATATGGGCCACCGCCCAAAGCCATAAATATAAATCCATAAATCCAAAACCATTTAGGGTCCCTGACCCGACATACCATTTCATAACCAATAATCCATTTTTACCACATAACACATATCCAACCGAAAAGTCATTTCATAGATCCATTAATCCATATTTTACCATTACCATCACCAGCATCCCAGATGCTTAGCGTCCCAGATGCTTAGCGTCCCAGACGCTTGACGTCCCTGACGTCATATCTCACGGTTTCATAAGCTACGCGTGCTGCCCGGGGTCTCTCCGGGTCCATATATCTGACATCCCTGATGTCTGACGTCCCTGACGTCAATCATAGCAATCCTGCTCCTGAGTCATCATACGGTCCGGCTGCTCCGTATAATGACCCCTCGCAGGCAATGCACCGTGACTTCCCCAATGTCCCAGACATCTGGAGGAGACCATCATATATCCTTGTATCCAGATGGTATATGGAAAACCAGTTTTATTAAATCCTTTTATCACATCATTACCATTGGGCCCTGCCCGAAATTTCCATAAAACCATGTAATTCCATTCAGGGTCCCTGACCCAAAATCACAATTATTAATCATAGGGTCCCTGACCCGAAATCACATTTATAATCCAACTGGGCCTCATGCCCGATTTTATGAACCACTAGGCCCACGGCCCGATTTGTAAACCAACTGGGCCCGCAGCCCGACTTATAAACCCACTGGGCCCACGGCCCGAATTCGTAAATCAACTGGGCCCTGGCCCGATAACATAACTCAAATGGGTCTCAGCCCGATTTCATATCAACTGGGCCCCTGGCCCGATTTCATTAACCAACTGGGCCCCCGGTCCGATTCTCAAATGGACTCCAAGTCCGAAATTTCCAAAACAAGTGGGCCTCAAGCCCGAGTTCATATTTCCAATTTCAAAACCATTTCATCATATTATATCCAAGTCATAAATATGGAAAATCCATGTAAAACCGGAAAACCTCGATTTACGTGCAAGCACGTAAATCGCCTCGAAATACGTGAAACCGTACAATTTACCAACAACCAAATCAACATCATACAATCACAACCATAATCCATATAAAACATTTAAGCATGCATAGAATTTATAAAACCAAAGTCCACTCACAGACCGTTTTAACGGTATGCCTCGATACGCGTGCCACCGGCCCTCCCGGGCCTCACCACTATCACCGGGACTCCCAATCCTGTCCAAATCACATTAGAGGGTCACTAACCTCATCATTAACATCCTATCAAAGTCCCGTAATTTTCCCGAATTTTTACTTATTTTTAAACTTGATTTAAAACCTTCGGACATCCCGAACAATATCAAGACGGTGTCCGATCGACACGAAACCAATTCCAAAATGTTCGTTACATCGAATAGATTAAAAGTAATGTGGAAGTTTCCCCAAAATACCCTTCACGCGCCCCCACGCACCAGGTCAACACTCAGGTCAACCCTGATGACGTCATGCTACAGTAACCGGGTTCTGAAACCGGGTCTGTAACCGGGTCGCCGTCGACCCACGGCTTGACCCGATCACAGATCGAGTTTCAGACCACGATTTTTGATACGGTTTGATCCTATGGACTCGTCATAACCTCTTCTACGGTTCTGTGACATCCAAACTCATTTTTAGGTTGATTAAACTACCTGAAATCTGACAGGAAAATCGGCTGAGAACTCAGGTCATCATCTCCGGCGACTCGTCGAAATTCCGGCCGTGGTTCATGGTCCAAAATGGTCGTCTAGGTTCCTAGGACATGTCTCAAAAACAACCAAACATTCATAACGTCAAAAACGGACGTTTCAAAGCAGGGAAGTAAATCGGGTCTTCACGGGTTTCTGGACTTACCGCCGTCGTGTCGCCGCCGTGGGCTGCCCAGTCGTGGTCTGAGTCGTTCTAAGGTCACACTGATCCTAACCCTACGTTGGTTCGAGTCCAGGTATGAAGGTTTGGATGGTTGGATCGATTTGGGCTGTTCGGGTTCCTCTCGGGTCTGTGGGTTTTCCGGCCGTGCAGGGTGGCCGTGAGGTGGTGGCCGTCGTCTGTAGGTGGCTAGGGTCTGTCTGGAGGTGTCTGGTGTGTGAGGCTGGGCTGTGAGGTGGTGGAGTGATCGTGCAGAGAGTGAGAGTGCACGGGTTGGAGGAATGAAAAATGAGAGAATGATATTTGATGGTTTAAAAACAGAGAGAGCAGATGAGATCAATGGCCAGGATTCAATCCTGAGTTCAAAATGAAGGGTGAGGATTTGAGAAGAGGAAATAATTAATTAATTAAATGGCCAACATAGATCCCTGATTTAGGGAATGAAGGGGATGATGACATGTGTCACTCATCAAGGGTCCAGATTGGTTTGGATTAAAGTAATCAGATTTATTATTATATTATTATTTTATTCCGAGTCTCGGTTAGTTCGGTTTAATCGTAATTGCGTCCGTGACCATAACTTTTTTGTCGCACGTCCGATTTCGGCATGCCGCCTGTCGTTGGATTCGTATCGACGAAACCTACGTAACGGTCCTTGGCCCTCGTCCATCGGACCTCCCGGTCAAAAAGTCAACATTTGACCCCTAATAAGCCAAATTACCAAAATACCCCTCAACTTCCGAACCTCATAACTTTCTCTACGAATGTCGGAATCGAACGTGCCACCTGTCTATGAACTCGTGACGTCCCGAACTACGTCACGGTCATCGGTCAAAGTCCATTTGACCGCCCGATCGAAAAGTCAACATTTTGCCCACGACCAAGGGCAAAACGGTCATTTTGCACAATTTTTCCGATTCCGCCCTACTAAGCACCGTTCAACCTCACTAATCGAAATTAGTCACTAAACTAATCCCGGAATTCGGGACGGGTCGTTACAGATGATGTTAGCATGTCAGGCCACATCAGCACATTAGTGCCACGTAAGTAGGGTGACGCTAGCGCCACGTCAGCGAGTGACGTCAGCAGCCATATGGGCGCGTGGGGAAGGGCCACCAACCTTTCCCCTACACGTGGCAGCGAGTGGGCTCGAATCTTGAGTCACGACAACACGTGTCCTATAGTTTTTGACATCCTAAATCCATTGATGGTGATTTCGAACCGATCAGAGTCCGTTTAGGGGTTTTTCTAAGCGTCCAAAATGACGGGTTGTACGTTTACGATGCATGTATTACCCCCCGAGAGTTGGGGTTTGAATACGAGCTATTTATAACGTTAGTGACTCTTAATTGTTCCTTTTGATAGGAGACACTACTCAAGAGACCTTAGAGTAGCGCACAACTCGAGGTTGAGCTTAATCAGACATACTGTGAGTAAACCTTTGCTTTCATATTTATTTTGCATGCATATTGAACTATTTTGAATGAGTTTTCGAGTTGGGTTCTGTCAAGAAGGCAATAATTAAAATAAATAATGAGAATTATTAATACGTCATTCTAATCAATCTCATGACCTAAAAATGAATAATTGCATTAAAAGGTCACTTATTAAAAAAATTTAATTGCACAAGTCAATACTGAAATATTATATAGTGAGAATCATTCCTATTTATATGATTTTCATTACCCGTGGCTAAACACCTAGCATTATTTGATGCGGGGGATGGGAATGTAGCGAATTGTAGAAACCCAAAGTGCCCTATGTTTAGGCGGAGACTGCCAGCGAAACAAATGCCCAAAGTCACGAACTTTCCCTTGCTCTTCTCCTGCGCCAGTAACTGCAGCAGTGAAAATTTCAGTATTGCCCTTCCCAGTTCTAAATCTTTCATCTAATTTCAATTATTCAACTAAAATAATAGAATTGAGGCAGCATCTTATTGTAAATGGGTAAGGCACCAAAGGTTGAAATTTGTCAGATTATTTGGGTTCTTATTATTATACCTTTTGCTACAATTACAAGACACCATTTCAGATTTCAGACCCCAACAGGAATCTGATTCCTGAGACTTTAATTCCCTCCGGATAAGGTAAATGGAACCTTCCCATATTTCTTCAACGGATTCCTTTCTTATTTTTTTTTTTTGGTATCTATATTTGTTTTTCTTTAGTTTTATTTTGAAAAAAAGCTTTTCTATTACGTATAGTTTTGGAGGGACTGGAAATTCATGTCTTTTTTATCTCGGCATAATTTTTTTTTATGTGCAAGACTTTACCATGATGTGCTTTGGGGAAATAAGTATGGTAAAGCTAGGATTTTAGGTTGTTTTGGATTAATTGGCTGATGGGTTTTTTCTTGGTCATCGATTTTTAGGTGGAGGTGATGCTACAATTGGCAGTTTTGGATCGATTCTTATGGGTTTTTTTCTTTTTCTTTTGTGATGATCTGAAGATAGGTCTGAAAGGCCAGTGATTGAACTAAAGTATTATTCGTGACTTTGAAGATTTGGCTGCTGAAGATACAGAGCTTTTGACCGATTGGCTGATTTGTTGTGGTTGGATTTTGGTGATAAATCATAGCTTCTAGTTTTATAATTGCATAGCTGTTGAATAAAATGGAGGGTCTGGAAATTTTTGGTGATGAGATTTCTGTGGCTTTGCTAAGAGAGGAAGATGAGGAAGAGTTTCGTAGTTGTTGCGAAGATGATGATGTTTGGAAGGAGACAGAAGAACCGGTGGAGGTGGAGTCGAAAGATGATCTTGATGAATTTTCTGTTAAGATGTTATTCAAAGGCATGTCCATAGCTGGGCAAGGAGACTCAGCTTTTGGGCTTTCTGGAATTGGAGTTGTCATGGAAAGATCAACCAATGTTCCTGTAATTCAGGTTCAGAAAAAGCTTGACTTTTATGTGGAGGAGCTTGTGGCTGACTATTTGGCCCTGATGGATGGCTTAGTGGAGGCTCTGCAAAATAAAGTCCGTCGGGTATACGCATTCACTGATTCTGAGCTGCTATATGATCAGGTGAGTCCTTCATTTTGCTAATCTTTATTTTTCAGCAGCATCACGTTTTTACCTTTTGGAAATTGTGGGTATTTTGGAATATAATTTCTTGATTTTTTTCTAGTTTGGAAATAGATGGCCAGTTTTCATAAATTAATTTTCAGATTAACCATCACCAATTTCAGCAGCGGGCTGCTTGAATCAATTAAGGAAAAAGGGGTTAATTCTATTTCATTATCCCTAATATGCGCTTCATAACAAGTCTTATAGAGACTTCACCTTTTTTCATTTGAGTTGCAACACTAGCTTGTCAAGTTTCAAGTTAAAATATTTAAATCATCTAATAGCATGTCAAGTTTCCTTTAACAACATGAATTCTGACAGGTATCAAAAGAGGAAAAACTTGAAATTCCGCTGCTAGTAGCCCTGAGGAAAAGGATCTTAGAGCATGCCATTAATCTCAAAACTTTTGTTTTGAAGCTTGTCCCCACTGTAGATCTTGAGCGGCCATCAAAGTTAGCTCAGGTGGCAATTGGAGTTGTCTCTTTTCCCGCTAAGGGTGTTGAATCAAATGAGAATTGTTCTATCTGTTGCGATGATAAACCATCCCTAATGATGATCACCATGAAATGTTCTCATAAGTTCTGTTCTCATTGCATGAGAACCTACGTTGATGGGAAGGTACAATCCTCTCAAGTCCCCATCAGATGTCCTCAGCTCAGATGCAAGTATTACATCTCTACTGCTGAATGCAAATCTTTTCTTCCACTCACATCTTTTGAGTCATTGGAGAAAGCCGTTGCGGAAGCAAACATTCTCCTCTCAGATAGTATTTACTGCCCGTATCCAAATTGTTCTGTCTTGCTTGATCCTCTAGAATGCTTATCAGCTAGGGCAAGTTCGTCAAGTTCCTCAAGTTATTCTGATAACAGCTGCATTGAATGCCCAGTTTGTCAGAGGTTTATCTGTGTGGATTGTGGGGTTCCTTGGCATTCTTGTATGAGCTGTGAGGAGTTCCAGAGCCTCCCACTGGAAGAGAGAGATGCTGCAGACATTACCTTACATCGCCTGGCACAAAATAAAAGCTGGAGGCGCTGCCAGCAGTGCCGTAGGATGATTGAGCTCACTCAAGGTTGTTACCACATGACATGCTGGTAAGATACTTTCATAACTCATTCTATGATATTTTTTTAAACATAGACCAAGTAGGTTGAGAATGCCATACTTTTCATAACATATAGAAAGTATCTATAAGGGAAAAATTAGAAGTAAAAAAAATCTTTGTTTCTTTTTATGAATATACCAGACATGATACCTATGAACTGAATTTGTACATCTGTTTATGCGTCAAATAATGTTCTGTATAATGTTTTTAACAAATTGGTTTTATTTATTTACTTTTTCCTTCCCTGTGCGAGACAGTACAATCTTTAGGGCATAAAAATGATGGAGCTTCAGATTGTCGTCAGTTGTTATTATGCTTCCAAGAAATTAATAGCTTTTGGGAATTGTGTTAATTAGATTTTGATCAGCATGTAGTATGAGTAGTTTACTTATAGGGACATACACATGCACAAGAATGTGATGATGGTAGGCTCAGTCAATGTAGTGTTGGATGGAAACTAGTCGCACCATTCTGGATCTCTGGCTTTGTTTTTCTATGGCAGCATCTTGATTCAGTGATATTTCTTGAGAGCTTTTCCAATATCCAATATT
This sequence comes from Prinsepia uniflora, assembly GCA_032719365.1. Classification (NCBI taxonomy): domain Eukaryota; kingdom Viridiplantae; phylum Streptophyta; class Magnoliopsida; order Rosales; family Rosaceae; genus Prinsepia; species Prinsepia uniflora. The sequence continues at coordinate 66,367,518 of CM064866.1, forward strand.
TACATTCCTTCTAGACGAATGTGCATAATGAGAACCTCTTGGAGAAATGTAGTTTGCATATGATCAAAGCTGATGGAATTATGTTGGCTTTATTGAATAATAGCTTAACTATTTCAATCAGAAAAGTGTTTTGCAGTTTTGCGTTTGATTTTAATGCTTTCATCTGTTATGCACATGGGCATGCATAGAAAGAAGCATTATGAAGCTAAGAAACATATCCATATTTTAATAAAGAGGAGGATGTTATTCTCTCCTTGTTAGTTTACTTTCCATTGGAAGTTCTTGAATCTCTTCTGAGCTTTCATGTTACTTTTTTTCAGGTGTGGGCATGAGTTCTGTTATTCTTGCGGTGCTGAATATAGGGATAGCCAGCAGACTTGTCAATGTGCCTTTTGGGATGAAGACAACAACCCGACAGAAGATTTGGTCACTCAGTCTATGCAAGAATCCGAGCAATGGGCATGGGAAACATTCAATTCGCTCCCCATGATAATGGACGCTTACTCAGAACAAGAAAGATCACAGCTTGCACTGATCCAGAGGTTCCTAGCTGGGGGTTTCAGTTTAAGTGACCATCAGCCTTACCAATCCCCGCCTCGCTGTACAGATTCCTATGTAGATGCCATGAAAGACCTCCATCAGCTGCCGTGGCTTGAAAGGTTTGTTTCCGCGATAAGCGATAACTACTATGAAGAATTTATCCAATGAATATTATAGTACTGAAGTTGGAACGTAATCTTCATAGCTTCCCAACAAGATGTTCAATCGGAGGAGTTCCTCGCTCTATCCGCTCCATTTTCATGGTCATGGCAAAACATGTGCCTCTTTTCCCTGTTAGTTTCATAGTTCATTGTCTTCAAAGGATTGTAGCATTAAAAAGTCCCTTGTGTAACAGAGAAGGGAAAGCATCTGTTCTTGATGATTGCTTTCTTCTTGAAAGAAAATGTGGGAAAAGAAAGAACCCAAAAAATGATAGTGAATTGAATTGAAAGAACATTTATGATGTTAGTGAATCAAAACGAATATAAATGTTTTTCGTTTGAGATCCTCTCTCAGAGATAGATGTGAAAGAAACACTGTAAATACTCATCAAAGTAGGAGTCTGATTCTCTTCTTTCTTAAATAATTTAGAAGTCATTGAAATATGTGATTTATTGAGCTTTCTTTTTCTTGAATATATATGTAGTGGTTATGTGTATAAAAATTTTCTGCGCCTGAACGATTTTCGGTGGTATATGTAAAGGGAAACAAATCAGACTAATGGTTCACTCATCACCACTTACGAGGAGAAGATGTCATCGTTGTGATTTGTTGTGGCTTTAGTGTAGTTTGGTTTTGAGAAGTGAATAGAGGACACGTCTCATATTGGATAAGGGGTTGTTCTTTCAATGGAAATTTCGTGCTTAGAGTGGCTTCAATCATCAAACCTACAAATTGACCTGAAAATGAGTTGGATGGATTTCAGCGTTTGAGACCTACTTGCAATTTGTTCTCTTAAATTTGGCTCCGATGATGAAAGTGACGTGAATTAGATCAATAATGAGGTTTGTTGGGCAATTTGTGCCACTATTTTGGAGTGAGGGTTTTTTGCTCTCCTTGTTGAAGTTCTAATATTTTTTTTTCTCTTTCCCCGTACCATTCAACCGGGCTATATTGGTAGGACTTGGGGTCGTCTTGAGTTCGTATTGCATCATTAACTTTGTTTTATTCAAATACGCTTAATTAGAATGCAACCTATTTAATAATCATGTCAAGAATTTTCAACTTGAATCCGACCTGTTAATGAACCTGATAACTAATATAATCTATTTAATAAACCTGTCGTATTTGAAATTCAATTAATCTATAATTTATTTAATTTGTTTTACATTTAAATATATTTAAACTATAAAATTTAATAAGTATATAGATAGAAAAATAGATAAATATATGTGTTAGTGATTAACACTTTATTGAATAGGTTAATATATAAATCATTATGTGGGTTAATAAGTTAATCTCACATATATATTTTTATGAATGAAATGAGTTAATAGGTCATTATACAGATAAACAGGTTAATCCAATATATTTTTATGAAAAATAGATAAATATATGTGTTAGGTCATTATACCTAACCTACACATGAGTAAGTTAGGTATCATTACAAAAGATTACTAAAAGTAAGGCGCCCCAATACAGGAATTTACTTAATTCATGTAATCATCGAATCAAAGCAACTTCCAAGTTAGGTTATCCCATTACATATCTTGATGTCTGAAGGTTAAACTATACTCAAAATAATAAAGCAGCCAACCCAAGCATTAAGGTCCCACTAATGATTTTTAACCCATGCCCCATCTCCAAGCAACAGAATGACCAAATAAGTTAAAGAAATGCATACAGAAAATGGGCCAAAAAGCTCAAAGTGAGCTAAGGACATGACCCACCACAACATAAATTAGTTCCTTTTGTTTGTTTTGGTCATTTGTACCATCCTTCAATTATTGAAAGAAAACAGGTGCATAGACGCAGAGAATGAAAGGGGGTGGGTGTTAGAAAGCTCCAAGTCTAAACTACGGAAAAAAAAAATTCAACTAACCTGAGTGCAAAAAGAGAGTAGGACGCTACAATAACCAACTGGCTTACCTCTTCTAGTCTCTTTCGATTCGATAAGTATCATGGGATGTAGCGAAATTCACCACGTTAGTGAGAAAATCCACAAAGAAAGGCACCAAGGGGTCACAAAAAAATGTCAGTAAGATTAAAATACCAGTTGAATCTATGCATAATTTGCATTGAATGGCTATTTCAACCTTCTCAACTATCAACTCTCTCTACAAAAATGAACCCCAAAAAAAAAAAAAAAATCCGTAAAACTATACCATCAAATTTACTGAGCATCAAATTTGACATGAAATGTCATTGGAGCCATAGCTAATGGCTTGAAGACTTGAGGCAGACATGTTGGTCATCCATCTCTGAGGCCCTTTTAATTCCCCTAACATGTTGTATGCATAAGAAGGCCATCTCACATCCCCATGACACGAGCTTGTGACGCCCTTTTGAATGAGCTTCTGCGTTCGATCAAGAACTATGAGATTCGAAAATGTGGAGAAACTGTTTCCCACAAAGACATCGGCTCTTAAGCAAACTTCATAGTCAATTGCAGACTGAATGAGATAAGGGAACTTCTTGTAACTCCCTTCAAACCCTAATTTCTTCTTCTCATAAGGAACCAAGCCTTCCTTCCAGCCACTCAAAATAGATGGATCATGAAGAAGACTATCAGCAATTGCTAAGTAAACAACAGCAGGGGTTTTTAGGCTGGGAATGTTGCCCACTCTCTCCATGATCTCCTCTTTGCTGCTGCAAATTTGGGTTTTGTTGGATCTTTGCTCTAGCTTCTTGCAATGGATCATCCAATCTATCTCGATCCTCATATGGACCGCCACATAAGGCATTGGCTCCGAAATGGAAGTCTTTGTAGTCACTGTTGGGTTAATGCCACTTGGTGGAGATTTACTTTGGGTTCTTACTTGTGCTGCTCCTACCTCTCTAATCTTGGACACAACTTTATCTGCTTCTTTCATGATCTTATCAACCAAAACCAAGCATTCAAACACCTTGGCATAGTCCTTCACTGGCCAATGATCGTGCCACAGAAACGGGTTCTTACCGACTATCCGAATCACCTCATACTCATTATAAGGATCCTCATTATGCTGCTTCAACTGATCCATATCTCTCTCTGGTGTCCACCTCCTTCCACTTCCTTTCTGCAGCTCAAATGCTCCTGTTCGGTTTCTAATATCCGAAAATTGACCCAACTGCACATAGTCATTGCAGAGGGAATTGAACTTGTTGAATTGGAACACCTTATCAAAGGAAATTGGTTCCAAGAGCTCAACTTCTTTGTAAAACAAGGAAGCGCTCAAGCTAGGCATCATAAGCGTCCGGTTCAGAAACCTTGCGGTTAGACAAGCTCTTGCAAAGGCTATTTTTTGATTGTTTAGGCCCCATATAATCTGAGGAACCTCCAGAAACTTATCTTTTCGGATTCCGAACTTCTGGCTGAATGGCAAAGAGAGATTGCTAATGAACACTAAGCTGTTCTGCTCAGTCCCACCTAAGATGGAGAACGTAGGGAACAGAACACCTCTAATAATCAGAGCAATGAAGGCTAAAACTACACATTTGCTTGCAAAGGAATTCAAATGGCAACCAAGTGCTTTAAAATGCTTGCAATAAGGAGATGCATCCATTAATTAAGATTCAATCCACCAAACCCAGAATTTTAAATCATCCCAAGAGCATGAAATTCATCTGACACAAATCACCATGCACCCTTTTCAATCGAGAGCCAATTTGCAGAAAACCAGAACAAAATCTACATGATCCAAAAAGTACATAAGAAATTAAACTAAATAAAAAGAAGTTAGTCAGAATCGAATTTAATAATAAAATTATTAGAAAACTTACCCTTTTTCAGAAAATTAATCCTGAATTTTCTGATGAACCTTTGCACTCGTACCCAATTGCCAAATTCAAAGCAAGAAGGCTCTGAGAAAGCAGACACATGATAGGAAAACCACTAAAGTCGACTCCTTTCTAAGCCCAAAACTCATCGAAGAAAACAAGATATAATTCCAACGCCTGCAGATGACATGCAGATGATGCTATGAGACAAAAAGAAGGAGACAAAGATGATGAGCCCAAATTGAACAAAACTCACATATCAAAATTTGAATTTCTGACACTGAGTTCGAACGACAAAGAATTCCCCAAAAAAGACAGCTCAATTGTGGTCCTTAATCAAAATTGGGTGATGGTAAATGGAATCTATCAGAGTTCTGAATTCTGAATTCTGCGGAAAACCCAGAAAGCCATACAGAGCAGAGCAGAGAGGAAGAAGAGGATAAACATGTGTCAACAAAATCCAGAGAAGCCTGAAAACCTGTAATCAAAAAGCAAGCCAAGCCAAGCCAAGCCAAATCACTGTCATGACGACAAACACCATCATATTTTAATAAATAAAATAACGAGTTTGAAAAGGTGGACAAATCAAAAAACCAAAAAAAAGAATGAAAGAAGATGATTCCAGAAAGGCAATAAAATATTGCAGAGAAAAATAAAAAGAATGCAAGATTCTTGTGTGCATGATAGGGAATCGGCAAAATAGACCAAAATGGCAGTGAAAATGAGTAATATTCATACGTGAGAGCCATAACTGTCTAATTAGAGGCAACCCATAAAAAGGACAGATGAAAACTCATTCCCCTGCCATTCCCTGTAAACTGCGACTAAATGGTTATTGGTAAAAATATTAAATTTACTTTATACCTGTCTGTTAGTTTTGACCACGCTTTCTATGGATATTAAGTTTAGAGGATAAGGATGAAATTTACCACGTTAATTCTTTTTTTGCATAATAATATTGGTGATGATAATTATGTTATACATAATAAATATCAATTTTTAGTCCAATGGATCTAATTGAGTTAATTTTAGCATTTACTTGTATATAATTGATTTCAAATTCGAATCTGTGAAATCTAAAATCACCCGAAGAATGTGAAGCTGTCACGTGACCTAAAATTCCTGAAATGACCAAATTGCCCTCGACAATAATACTTAAAGCTCAAGCATCAAAAAAGGGCCCAAACCCACAACGCTTATATAGCCCTAACATTGGGCCCAAACAAGAATGACACGTGGAAGTCTCTCTACCCTCGATCTGTGTAACACGTGTCAGCACGCAAATTGAGCAGCATTTGTCCCACATCGAAACTATGAAATTGAACATCACACTCACCCCTATATAAGGGGAATACATTTCCCAATAAAGGTAATTCTGTTCAACGCTACTAAAACTCTTGAGATTTCTCTTTCGAAGCTGACTTAAGTATTGGAGCGTTTTTGGTCGAACACCCCCCGGGTCTCGATCATTGAACGAAAGATAGCTTACTGTTTGCATGTTTGCAGGGATCCTTGAGTCTTTTGAGTTTAAAGGACGAATTCAGCTTCAACAATTGGTTCTTTCATTGAGAGACTTGAAGATATTCAAGAAAAAGCTCTCACGATCATTCATTGTTCATAGCGTTGTTCGAAGATCTTGAACGTGTTCATCGTTCGACAACAACTTTCCATTCAAGATTCTCTGGACGGGCATGGTTAGGGTTCGTCTATCCATTCGTTCAGCTGGAGAAGGTGTTTCTGCCTCAACTGCTCAGATAAGGAATGAAGCTCACATAGAGACTCCGGAGGAGCGCCCAATTCGTCCTCGACGTGTGTCCATAAAAGCGCCAATGGTGACACAGGGAAGGATGCCAATCTTCAGCTTCGGAGTATTCCCATCTCCAACAAACCAAGTGTCTGGGCTAGGGGAAAGAACTTCAACCTTACAGCAAACAAGCAAGTGGATGGTAGGAGGAGCATCAAGGCAGAGTCAGCCCACTACAAACATGGATCTGCGGGACTTCCTGGATGGGCGCCACTACATCTTAGGGAGGAGTCACCACCAACCTACTCAGGACAACTTAGAACAACAAGTAGAAAGGTTGAGCAGCCAAGTACAACTTCAGTCGGATCTCTTGTACCAACTCTTGGTAGAAAGAACAACCCAAGAACTAGAGAGACATTTCACTTCGCGTAGACGACAAGAGAATGTTCCAAGGCGACCATGGAAGGAAACGGTCTGATGCAGAACAATGTCTCGGGACACCTCGCTAGGTGACTCCAGTTGTAACGACCTGTCCTGGAAATCGAGATTAGAATAGTGGTTAATGGCGGATTAGTGAGGTTAATCGGTGGATGCTTTCGGACGGACGGTACAAAATGACGATTTTATGCCTAGAATTGGGCGAACGGTTGACTTTTGGTTCAAGTGGTCAACCGGACTTTGACCGATGACTGTGACGTAGTTCGGGACGTCACGAGTTCAAAGACAGGTGGCACGTCCGATTCCGACATCCGAGGAGGAAGTTATGATGTTTGGAAGTTTGAGGGTATTTTGGTAATTTGGTTGAAAAAGGGCAATTTGTTGACTTTTTATACGACATGTCTTTGTCACGTATTTCGAGGACCGTTAGGTAGGTCTCGATCTCCTGAATACAACGATAGGCGGCATGCGTTAATTGGAGGTTGGACAACAGAGTTACGGGTCTAGGAACTTGAAGGGCAAAATGGTAATTGTGAAGGTAAAGACAATTTGGTCATTTCCTGCATTGGGATCTGTGCCCAGTTAGAGATGGACACTTGTCCTGCTCTGGAATGTGTGCCTACAAGGTTTTGGACACCTGGCTGGGTCTGGATGGCTATAGAACCTTGCTCACCGCTTTTCATCGTTTTAAACTTTGGCGCGGTTTGGTTCAAAAGAAAAAACAGAGAGAACCTTCCCCAATTTTCCCTCGATCTTCATCCCTTGGCCCTGACTAGTGAGTGAAACCCAAAAGGGAAGAGTGGGCAGAGCCGTGTGTGGTGGTGGTGCCATCGTGGAGGGTCGTCCACGACAGTGGCCGTGGAAACCAAAACAGGGGAAACTATGAACCCGTGAGGATTAATTGATCCAAACATCTTCAAAATGTGTTCCCTTACTTATGGTTTGTTCATCAAAGATGATGAAGGAGGTGAGACGAAGTGGAGGTCACCACGGCGGTGCACGATGGTGTTCGTGACGGTGAACGAAGGTACAAACCCGTGAGTATCCTGTTTTAATTTGAATATGGAGAACCGCGTTTTGACTGTTATTATTCAAATGAATTTCCAGGTTGATGATCTAGAGGTAACCAGGAATGGATTGAGCTAGTTTCGAGGGCTAAAATGGATGGTAAGGTAAAAAATCAGTAAAAACGTCATTTAAATTCGATTATGGAAAGTTGAGAATTGATAGGTTATGTGAGGTTTGTGACGAAGAGGACGTTGTTTCTAGGGATTCCAGAAGGCGTTTGGGTTCAAAACCAAGAAGGATGGTGGCCGGAATCGTGGTAGCTCGATGAAGGATCGTGACTGGTTTTTCCTTCGACCTGGGAGGTAGTTTCTAGACCTTAAGTTTATGTTTCATGATTGAAGATTGAGTCAATACATTGGGACGAAGCTAATAGTGGAAAAAGGAGTGAAAATGACCTGAAATTGGAAAAAAATCGCGCTCGCCGGTTCGGCTAGACTGGGCTGAACCGAACCGGTCTAGACCTGGTTCGGCGTGAGGTTGAAGATGACTGCTAAGGCGCGTGAGGCCCATGCGTAGCCCCTTTAGGAGGCGCATGGGGGCGCGTGTCACGTCTTTTGAGGAAATTTCCAACATGACTTTTAAAGTACTCGATGTAACGAACATTTTGGCACTGTTTTCGAGTCGATCGGACATCGTCTCGATATGTTTTGGGATGTCCGAAGGTTTTATGGCTCGTTTAAAAATATTTAAAAATTCGGGACTTTAGTAGAAGCTTAATGAAGTAGTTAGTAACCTTCTTATGAGATTTGGACAGGTTCGGGAAAGTCGGGGATAATGGATTGGCCGAGAATGACATAAGTGCGCGCGTATCGAGGCAGTGACGTAAATGGTCTGTGAGTGGACTTTGCTTTCAAACTTATGATGCATACATATATGTTTTTACATGTTTTCTAAACGTGATTCTATGTTTATGATTATGACCTTGATGATTTACGGTTTTGCACGGATTTCGAGATTTTGATGTATTTGCATGTTTTACGAGTTTCTGATTTATATTGTGATTTGATGATGGTTTTGATGATTTGATTTTGGGATTTGACATATGATTTGATTTCAATGATTTACGATGAATTTTGGAAAGTGATTTCGGGCTTGAAGCCCTATTCATGTGATTTCGATCAACGAGATTTCGGTTTTGGAATCGATTTTGAAAAGATGATTCTTGATTCAGTTTTGAAACTTGAAAGAGAAATTCTGGATTTGGGTTCAGGATGATGGTTCCGGATGCTAGCTTACAGAATCATTATGGCAAATTCGGATATGGACTTTCTATGATTTTCACTTGGTTTTGGGTTTAAAGACCCGTTGAAAAATGGTTTTGGGTTTAAAGACCGGGAAAAAAAAACTGCTGGATCTGGTTTTGAGTTTAATGACTCGGTTGATTGACGGGGGAGGGCTCTAGATTGATATGTTTTGAGTTTAAAGACTCGGTATATATTTTGAGTTTAAAGACTCGGTATATGTTTTGAGTTTAAAGACTGGGTTATTGTGATATCCCCCGAGGCCTGTTGATTGTTTTTTGAGTTTAAAGACTCGTTGATATCCCGAGAAGGCCTGATTATGTGCATGTGTTTTGGGTTTAAAGACTCGGGCGCACTTGAGATCCAGCAACTCGATTGATTGATATTTTTCACTGGTTTTCAGATTTTTTGGCCAATGGCCTGGATGATTTGGTTTTGATGAGTTTTGGGCTGAGTTCCCGTACTTTTATGAGGATTTATGATTTTGGGCTGAGGCCCTGGATTTGGTTTGCGGATTTGAGGAAAGAAATAATTCTGGTTTTCATTGATGGTTTTGGATATGAACTGGTGTTGTAAATTGGTTTTCATATGCATGCATTGGTTTTGCGTGGAGGGTATAAATGTAATTTCTTATGAACTGTTTTCTAAACTTATTATTTATTTTTGTCCACTCACAGTCTTTTATGTTTTCGATATCTTCCAGGTTGTTGCGGTGCGAGCTGTTGGTAGAGAGAGACGGAGACATCACACACGCGATCCACAGTAGACTCTGCGCGCTCTGGAAAGTCCAGAACTTGTGGACGGTTCTTTTGGAAATCCCTTGTCCGGCTTACGCGTTACATGGAGGTTGGACGTCACGCGTAAGTTAGATGGGAGCATGACTTAGCCCTTAATTCCGGGGGATTGGGGGTGGGTAGTTTCACCGGTAAGGAAAGTCACACCCACAAAGAAAAAGTCCACAGTGCCCAAGGCCATCAGTACTTGAGCGGCTCAGAAGTAGGGCCGGGACAGCTTCACTGGAGAAACGCTCATATGAGAGCAGAAGGGAACATTGGACTCACCAGAAAACTCCAAGATGATATGCCCATGGCAGTAAGGGGGAGAACGAGGCTTACTCACCTACGCTACCTCAGAGGTCAAGGGGAGAGGCTAGAGGAGGTTTCCGGCGGATAACACATAATGACTCACTACCTCAGGGAGGTGCACTGCGAGCTAATGATGTTCAAAGGATGTTGGACCGACATCTTCGTATTCAACGAGATGGCAATCTAGAGGATGATCTTCGTCGTCAGATTCAGCTGTGCACACCTTTCATGAGGGATATTGAGGAGGCGTCATTCCCTCAAAAGTTTGCGACGCCAAACTTCAATCCGTTCAAAGGAAATTCTGACCCAGTGAAGCACATAGACTACTACCGGGGAGTTATGGTCCCCCACATACACAACGATGCACTCATGTGCAAGGTGTTTCAATCCTCCCTGTAAGGCCAAGCCATGACGTGGTTTAATCATCTTCCCCGGAGGTCGGTCGCTTCTTTTGAAGAATTGGCTCTGGCATTCGTGAAGGAGTACTCGCAGCTTCATACAGTCGAGGTAAAGGAATACCATCTCTTCTCCATCCGAAAGCGAGAAAAAGAGAGCCTCCGGAAATACATTCGGAGGTACTATGAGAAAAGTCTCAAATTGTTGACTGCAATGACCTTGTTGCGGCAATGACATTCAAACAAGGGCTTCCCCGGGACAGTCAGCTCTACGGAGACATTATCATGAGCAATGCACGAAGTCTCACCAAGATGCTATCTCTAGCAGAGCGTCATGCATGCTGGGAGGATGAAAAGAGTGCTGCACATGTGATAGATCATACCGAGACGAGCGAGAAAGCCTCCAAGCCGACATCACCACGCAAAGAGGATGTTAGTGGCAAACTTTCCTATGTGGAGTTCAACTAGCGCAAGGCAAACCAAACTCCAAATGACTCAACCAAAGAGAAGCCTAAACTGAAATTCTCAATACCATTCCACCAGATTCATAATGCGATCAAGGACAAGACTTAATTCAAAAAACCAGGACCCATTAAGGGCGATCAGGAGAAAGATGATAAAACCAAATGGTGCACCTTTCATGATGTTATGGGCACAATATCAACACATGTATATCTTTCGAAAGTTATCTCCAAAATCTCATGAAGGAGGGACATTGCACAGACTACATCAAGAAGAAGACTGCAGATCATATAGAGAACAATGAACCTAAGGAGCCAGCATCAAAAGTGATTCGCATCAACTAGCTGCATGTCAAAATTAGAGAGATATAGAAGTCTATGAAGCTTTCAATTTTTCTTTTCCAGTTGTCTTCTAAATTCAAGTAGCGTGCATTTGAATTATCAATAAGATTGAAAAATTGTTATGAATTCATACCAATATGTTTGTAAAATTTTCAAAACTTATACCCTATAACATCAAAGCCTTCGACATCGAAGCATCTAAGCCTTCGCCCTGCGAAGCATCTAAGCCTTCGCCCAGTGTCGCATCTAAGCCTTCGCCATGCGAGGCATCCAAGCCTTCGCCCTGCGAAGCATCCAAGCCTTCACCTTGCGAGGCATCCAAGGCTTCGCCCTGCGAGGTATCCAAGCCTTCACCCTGCAAAACATCCAAGCCTTTGCCTTGCAAAGCATCCAAGCCTTCGCCGTGCGAAGCATCCAAACCTTCCCCATGTGAAGCACCTAAGCCTTCGCCTTGTGAAGCACTTAAAGTCTTTGCCTTATGAAGCACTCAAAGTCTTCGTCTTGCGAAGCACTCAAAACCTTCCGTTAGGAAGCACTCAACGCCTTCCACTAGGAAGCACTCAACGACTTCCGTTAGGAAGCAGCCAAGTCTTCCTCTTGGAAGCGCTCCGAGTCTTCCACCAGGAAGCACTTCAAACCTTCTTTTAAGAAGCAAAAGCCCTTCCATGAAGGCAACACAAAAACAATGTTGATCAAGTTTGCAAAGGGACTAGACGCTGGGATCTCAAAATTCTTCATAAGAACTGTATTCATTTACTCATTCGAAAGATGGTTGGCTAATCACATCTCGATCGCTCAAACCAGTTATTCATTACAAGAATGTAAAAACAATAATCAACGTACACAAATGATGTAACTACGGATGCAACTCTTCAAAGCCCATGGTCCTTCAAAACTCTGCCCATTCTTCTGAAAGTAGGGACATGTCGTTGAATGGTGACTCGTTAGTTTCAGGAACATCGTCTTTCTTATCCTCCCCATCAGGCCCAAGTTCATGCTCAGGCTCCATATTCAGTTCAAGCTCTAGCTCTTTTATGGTAATCCCAATCCAACTCTCCATACCCAACTTTTACACTTTATCTTCCTTAAAGCACAAAGTTGTGGGGGCATGTGATGACAGCAAGCAGCTAGCTCTCAAATTTTAGATTTCAACATCCAACTGTCTGACTTTCTCTTCGGAATCATGCAAGAGTCCAAGCACCAAGCTCTTTTATCTGCCAGACACCACATGCATGGTCATTCGAAGCCCTTCTATCCTCTAAGCATCACATGCATGGTCCTCCTCCAAGCTTTCTTCTTTCAATTATGCAATGACGTACACCATCTGGAGCTTCACAGAGGGCATGATCGATCTTCCATCTTTATGCTCCACCTTGCAACTACCCCATTTCGAGCTCAACATGGCCTGGAATGTCAAGTCTCCTGAAGGTCCTCCACTGGTCAAACAACTCCCCGCGAAGCTTCATTCACTTCATTGCTCCATATGCACTTTGTCTCGCGTTATGGGATACATTGCCTCGCCTTGCACTGTGGCACGTATCCTCTTGCATTGCGACTTGCCTAACTTCAAGTCATGGGTTTCCTCGCCTCTTGTAGATGAAAAGTCTAGACAGGCCATGGTGCACCCATCTCCCCATGTGTCAAAATATTCTATCCATCAAGCACCAAGTGAATGGTCACGGGGAAGAACACTTCATGTCGTTTCGGCGCATCACCTCCTGCTCCAACCTTGCCTTGTGTTTTGGCATATCAAGCCTTGGATGAAGAACATCTCGCATCGCACTTGCAGTATGCTTCATCTTGTAGTTGCACCATGTCTCACTTCGCAGTTGTAAACATGCTCTGCCTTGCATTCTGTTGTGCCTCGCCTTGCTACACCTCGCCTTGCACTTGGAGCATGCTTCGTCTTGTAGTTGCACCATGCCTCACTTCGCAGTTGTAAATGTGCCCCACCTTGCATCTTGCTGCACCTCGCCTTGCTATGACTCGCACCGCACCATAGCATGAGCCTCGTTGCAGCATAGCGTGCCTTGCTCTGAAGTAGGAACACACCTTGCCTTGTGACACACCTCACTTCGAACGATGGAATTCTTTGACTTTCCCTGTTGAAAGCCTTGATGGTTCATGACATATTTCTCCCAATGCGCCGAGCTCTTCAACTCGCGAAGCACCAAAGCCTTCGCCATGCGAAGCACCTAAACCTTCACCTTGTGAAACACCAAAGCCTTCGCCCCTGCGAAGCACCCAAAGCCTTCGCCCCTGCTAAGCATCCAAAACTTTTCCCTACGAAGCATCAAGGTCTTCCTCCAGGAAACACCACATGCATTTCCTTCTGGAAACAATCAAAGCCTTTCTCTAGAAAGCCTGCAAAGCCTTGCTCTTAGAAGCACATCAAGCCCTTCCACTTGGAAGCACTTCAAGCCTTCCTCCAGGAAGCAATCCAAGTCTTCATCCTAGAAGTAGTCTAGACCCTATCCGGGAATGATCCTAGGCAAATTGGAGTCGAGAAGCTCTCAGCGGATGCTCATGGTTGCAATGGCGGCATGTGACAAACCTACAAGATCGGTGGCTAACTCAAACAAATAAAAAGTTTGTAGAGGAAGCTTCACACAAGAATGATAAAAGAGAAGACGGAGTCCTACTCCAAACAAGATTTTCCAGGACTATCAAAAACCTACTTCCTTTAGGATTCCCTGAATTCTTAAGCGAAGTGGGGGCATTTGTGGAATCCAAAATCACCGGAAGAATGTGAAGCTGTCACATAACCCATAATTCCTGAAATGATCAAATTGCCCCTGGTAATAATACTTAAAGCCCAAACATCGAACATGGCCCAAGCCCACAACACTTACATAGCCCTAACATTGGGCCCAAACGAGAATGACACGTGGAAACCTCTCCACCTTCGATCTGTGTAACACGTGTCAGCACGTAAATTGAGCAGCATTTGTCCCACATCGAAACTATGGAAATTAAACATCCCACTCACCCCTATATAAGGGGAACACATTTCCCAATAAAGGTAATTATATTCAACGCTACTTAAACTCTTGAGATTTCTCTTTCGAAGTTGACTTAAGCATTGGATTGTTCTTGGTCGAACACCCCCCAGGTCTTGATCATTGAACGAATGATAGCTTACTGTTTGCTTGTTTGCAGGGATCCTTGAGTCTTTTTAGTTTAAAGGACGAATTCAGCTTCAACAGAATACTAATGACATATTATATGAAAGATGAAATTGTTGACTCTCGGAAGTAAACAAGTTCAAAGTAAAGTGGCATCGTTTCAAAGTCTTTTTGGGGCGTGCCAATGGAATATTTGTATTTTTCATCTGGTGGCAATTTGCCATATTGTGTTGTTTTCATGTTTGAGTGAGGGTTGTCATCTATTTATAAAAGTGCTAGTGCCTAGTGGGGCTTTGTTTTAATCATAGATAAAGATCATGATTAACTTGTTTAATTGACTATTATATTTGTAAATTATATTTATAATCACATATTAATGTATAGAATCTTCTAATACAAGTGTGAGAGCTGTCATCAATTTTATCTCGTAATTTTTGTTCAAGAATAATAGTGTTAAAAAAATTCTTTTAAAAAAGAGTTTGAAGATTATTATAAATTGTGAGTATTACAAAAATAAATGAATTAAATTTAACATTAATTATTGAATCAAAATTATATTATGACCATTAGTCTATGTAAAAATATTTATTGAAAAAGTCCCGTTAACACTTTATCATGTATCCATAAATAGAGATTATAAAGTAACATCAAAATGATATAGAATCCAATTTTAGAGAGCTTACCTTAAGGGTGTGTTTGGATGGAGAATTTTAAGATTTATAAGAATTATTAAATGATAAAATTTAAATTAACAGAATTTAATTTTTCAGAATTTGTGAAGCTTCATGGCTGGGTAACATAAATGAAATTTTAAAACGACACATTTTTATATGGAATTAAAACTTGAGATTTGTGGCATCCAAATTCCATGATTTTTATTTTCTTAAAATTTTAAATTCCTATTTTTATGCATCCAAATAAGAGAATTGATATATAGAAAACTTGAAATTCTAATTTTTCTTTACAAATTTCATTTTCGCCTTATTCAAACTGTGGAACTCAAAATCACCCGAAAATTGTGGAGCTCCCACGTGGCCCATAATTCCAGAAATGATCAAATTGCCCCTGACATTAATACTATTGACTTATAGACACTCACACATTAAATAATCTATGTACCAGTTAAATATGTTATTTAATCGGGATAAAAATATCCGTAATATTAATATTATCTCCTGGAGTTAATTGTCATTATTTTTAATAACGGACAAGTAATATTGATATTAAATCACAATAATTATCATTATTATCATAATGAGCCATTATTATAATTATTAAATAATACATTATATTATAACTATATTATTTATTAATTACAATTTCAATCGACCAATCAGAACGCTCCGAGGCTTCAAAGGATTTCCTATAAATAGCAAAGCTCATTTCACTTTCCAGATAATTCGATTCAACGCTACTTAAACTCTTGAGATTTCTTTTTCAAAGCCGACTTAAGCATTAGAGCGCTCTTGGTCGAACAACCCCCCGAGTCTCGATCATTGAATGAAAGATAGCTTAATGTTTTCTGTTTGCAGGGATCCATGAGACTTTTGAGTTTAAAGGACGAATTCTGCTTCAACAATTAATGCTTTCATTGAGAACTTGGAAATATTCAAGAAGAAGCTCTCACGATCGTTCATCTTACTTCGTTTATCGTTCATAACGTTGTTCATTGTTTGACAAAGAACTTTCTGCTCAAAGATTCTTCGATTCATCATGGCTAGTGTTCGTCGATCCGTTCGATCAGTTGGATAAGGTGTTTCTGCCTCAACTGCCTAGACGAGGAATCAAGCTCACATAGAGACTCCGGAGGAACGCCCAATTCGACCCCGACACGTGTCCATAGAAGCGCCCAGGGAGACAGAGGGAAGGATGCCAACCATCAACTTCAGATCGTTCCCTTTTCCAACAACCCAAGTGCTTGCACTAGGCAAAGGAGCTTCAACCTTGAAACAAACAGGCGCACGGTTGGTGGGAGGAGCAACAAGGCAGAGTCAGCCCACTGCAAACATGGATCTGCGGGATTTCTTAGATGGGCGCCATGACATGTCAGGGAGGAGTCACCACCAACCTCTTCAGGACAACCTGGCTCAACAAGTAGAAAGGTTGAGCAGCAAAGTTCAACTTCAGTCGGAGCTTTTGCAGCGAATCTTAGAAAAAAGAACAACCCAAGAACTAGAGAGACATTCCACTTCGCGTGGAAGACAAGAGAATGTTCCAAGGCATCCGGGGAAGGAAAAGGTCCGATGCCGAACAATGTCTCGTGACACCTCGCTAAGTGACTCTAGTGAAGAAAGTCACCACCGCAGAGAATGGAGCCCACGGAGCCCAAGGCTGTCAGTACATGAGCGGCTGGGAAGTAAGGTCGGGACAACTTCACGAGCGGAGCGCTCGCAAGGGCGCAGAGGGGAACATTAGACTCCATAGAAAACCCCAGGATGATCTTCCTATGGCAGTGAGGGGGAGGATGAGGCTTACTCATCTATGCTACCTCAGAGGAAAAGAGGAGAGGCTCGAGGAAGCTCCCGATGGTTAGCACGTAATAACTCTTTGCCTCAGCGAGGTGCCCTGCAAGCTAATGATGTCCAAAGGATGTTGGACCGGCACCTTCGTGTTCAACGTGATGGGAATTTAAAAGACGATATACGTCGCCAAATCCAGTTATCGACTCCCTTCATAAGGAATATTGAGGAGGAGCGATTCCCACAAAAGTTCGCGATGCCAAACTTCAATCCATTCAAAGGAACTTATGACCCGGTGAAGCATATAGATTTCTATCGGGGGGTCATAGTTCCACATAGACACAATGACGCACTCATGTTCATAGTGTTTCAAGCCTCCCTACAAGGTCAAGCCATGACATGGTTCAATTACCTCCCCTGGAGGTCGATTGCTTCTTTTAAGAAGTTAGCTATGGTGTTTGTGAAGAAGTACTTGCAACTTCGGACGGTCAAAGTAAATGATGACCATATCTTCTCTGTCTAAAATAGAGCAAAAGAGACTCTTCGACAGTACATTCAGAGATATTGCGAGGAGAAGTCTCGAATTTTCGACTGTAGCGACCTTGTTGCTGCAATGGAGTTTAATCAAAAGCTTCCTTGGGACAGCTAGCTCTACGGAGACATTGTCATGAGCAATGCACGAAGTCTCACTAAGATGTTCTCACTAGCAGAGCGGCATGCATACTGGGATGAGGAGAAGAATGCCACCCATACACAGGACCATGTTGCAGCTAGCGAGAAGGCCTCTAATAGAGATGAGTTCCATGGAAACTTTGCATATGAAAAGTCCAACAAGCGCAAAAAGGGCAGCCTCCTAAACTACAGCTATGGGAAAGCCTAATTTGCAGTTATCTCTTCCTATTCACCAGATCCACAGTGAGATAAAAGACAAACTTTGGTTCAAGAAGCCAGAACTAGTCAAAGGCGATCAAGAGAAGGCCGATAAGATGAAGTTGTGTGCCTACCACGAGTGCTATGGACATAACATCGGGGAATGCATATCCTTTGAGAGATATCTCTGAAATCTCATCAAAGAAAGACATTGCACCGAGTACGTCAAGGGAAGGCCACAGATCGATCCGCTGACAAAGGACCGAAGGAACCTGTAGCAAAGATGATTCACATTAACACAATTATAGCAGTCAGGGTTGCTAGGAACTACTTCCAAATACAAGAAAGATTCGAGATGCATTAGCCGTCTCTCAGGTCTCCCATGTCACCATCCCTGGGGTGGCCAACGACCTTGTCGTTGGTTTCTCTTTGAAGGACAAGGCAGGGCTTGATTGGCCGCACGATGATGCTCTGGTCGTGTCAATCCAGATTGCGCATGCTTAAGTTGATCAGATTCACGTAGATGAAGGAAGTGCGACAAATATCATAAGCCTAGATATTGTGCGCAAGATGGGGTTAGAAAGTCTCACAACAAAAATGGCCATCACACTTCGAGGTTTCAATGGGTCAACCAGCATGACCGTAGGCACACTCCAGCTGGACGTACACTCTGATCCCGTCGTCACGTCCCAGACTTTCTAGATCTTGGATGAGTACTCACCATACAATGGAATTTTGGGACCATGACTTCACAAAATCCTTGCTAGCACGTCAAGCCTTTACCAGAAGGTTCGATTCCCAATCTTTGGAGGAGGAATCAGAGGGCTATCAGGTGATGGCTCGACGGTGCCTCACTGAAGGGCTGAAAGAGATCAAGAAGACTGAGTTTGTTCCCCAGGTTGGATCATCCACTAGGGGAAAACTTTCTTCTTCGTCTCCTAAATAGAAACTAATCACGGGTCAAGATCCAGATGTTTATGAGGAACCGCCAACTCCAGAAGGATGGTAGCTAGAAGATGACATCACTCTCATTCAGCTTGACCCTCAATATCCTGAGCGACATACCCGCATTGGTGCTCAGTTGAGTGATAAAGAAAAAGAAGAACTCACTGCGTTCCTGCTTGAGGAAAGAGAAGTTTTTGCTTGGTCACCATCTGACATGCCAAGGATTGACCCTGCCATCACTTGCCATAAGCTGTACGTTAATCCAAATCATAAGCTGGTCAAGCAGAAGAGGCGCAATTTCTCCCCCAAGAAAATTGTTATCATCCAAGAAGAGATTGAAAAGTTACTCATTGTTGGATCCATTGAAGAAGTTCCGCACTCTGAATGGCTAGCAAACGTCGTACTTGTCAAGAAGAAGGAAGCAGGACGATAGAGAGTTTGTGTTGATTACACCGATCTCAATCTTGCATGCCCGAAGGATAACTATCCCTTGCCCAGAATCGATCTCTTAGTGGACTCTAATGCAGGCAATGAGCTCCTTAGCTTCTTGGATGCATACTCAGGCTATAACCAATTTTTCATGCATGAAAAGGACAAAGACAAAACTGTCTTCGTCTTCGATTGAGGTGTGTACTGTTACAAGGTCATGCCGCTTGTCTTCAAGAATGCGGGTGCAACGTATCAGAGACTTGTCAATCGGATGTTCAAGGATCTTATCGGCAAGTCCATAGAGGTCAAAGTGGACGACATCATGGTCAAAGGTAAAAAGCGAGGGGATCATATCACCAACCTATGAGAGAACTTCAACTGACTAAAGAAGTACAAAATGAAGCTCAACCCTCTGAAGTGTACTTTCGGGGTATCAGTAGGGAAGTTCTTGGGTTATCTTGTGACCCAGCGTGGGATCGAGGCAAATCTAAAGCAAATCAAGGCGATTCTCGAGATGAAGTCCCCATCAAGTCTGAAAGAGATTCAAAGTCTCACTGGTCGAGTAGCAACACTGAACAAATTCTTGTCCAAGGTGTTGACCTTTCTTCTAAGCAGTAAAGAAGGCATCTAGAGATAAGTGGGATGAAAGTTGTGAAAAAGCATTTCAGGATCTCAAGGCCTACTTGAAATCCCCACCTCTACTGTCAAAACCTAAGGATAACGAGGACCTGTACCTCTATATGAGAGTCTCTAATGACGCTGTAAGCTCCGCGCTTGTCAGGGAAGAGAATGGGATTCAGCTGCTTGTTTTCTACACATCTAAAGCCCTCCTCGATGTTGAGACACGATACCCGAAGTTTGAAAAGTTGATTCTAGCATTACTAGTTACCACAAAGAAGCTGCGATCGTACTTTCAGGCTCATCGTGTAGTCATCATGATAGAATATCCACTCCGTTCGTTGCTTCATGCACCTGATGCATCAACACGAGTAATGAAATGGGCCATAGAGTTGAGTTAGCATGATTTGCTCTATCGTCCAAGAACAACCGTCAAAAGCCAAACCTTAGCAAATTTTTCTGTGGAGTTCACACCAGCATCAATGGAAAGAAGCAATGGCAAGAAACTTGGAAAATCCCCCAGGGCCGTCGGCACTTCCATGTCACAAGAGCATGGCGACAATTCCTCTTCTCTGCAACCCTCAGCTTCCAATCTCCTATGGAAGCTCTTCGTTGATAGCTCCTCGAACTAGAGGGGCAGGAGCGAGAATTGTTCTCATCGCTCCTGATGGCTCAATAATGGAGCAAGCAGTACAGATTGGATTTAAAGCCTCTAATAATGAAGCAGAGTATAAAGCTTTGATTTATGGGATAGCATTTGCCTGGGCGTTGAGAGTCAAAAAACTTTCTATTCATTTGGATTCACAGCTGATCACTAACCAATAGATAGGTGAAAATGCTATGCGTGATGCAAGGATGCTCAGATATAACAACAAGGTCCAGGAGATGCTTGCTTTTTTCTCGGTTTTCACTTTTCATCAACTTCCTTGAGTAAAAAATGCACAAGCAGATGCGTTGGCAAATCTGGCATCATCGCTTGACTATTGATTAAAGCGCTTAATCTCGATTGAGTATCTCGAACAGCGAAGCATTGATATCAAAGAGATTGAAGTAAGACAAATTGATTCATCTCCAAGCTGGAAAGATCCTTTTATCAACTACCTAGAGCATGACACATTGTCTGATAAACGATTAGAAGTCCACAAAATCCAGATGAAAGTTGCACGGTACTATGTTGACAAGGGTTGCCTTTTTCGAAAGAGCTTCACGGGGCCGAACTTGCTATGTTTGAGGCATCCTGAAACATTGAAAGTTTTGGCTGAAATTCATGAAGGACATTGTGGGAATCATTCTAGTGGATGATCGCTTGCTCAAAAGATGCTTAGTGCTGGATTTTACTGACCTACTTTACGCTAGGAAGCTTTGCAATATGCCCAGAAATGCGACTAGTGCCAAAGGTTCAAGCCTAAACAATTGGCCTCACTAGAAGAGTTACATGTTCAGACGAGCCCTTGGTCATTCATGCAATAAGGAATTGATATTGTTGGACCACTACCAAGCACACCAGTCCCAAACAAAAAAGTATCTGATCGTCGCCACATACTACTTTACCAAATGGGTGGAAGCAAAGGCTTTGGCTAACATTACCCAAGCTGATGTTCAAAAGTCCATCTGGAGCCAGATTATCTGCCGATTTGGACTCCCTAAGGTCATCCTAACGGACAATGGAATTCAGTTCACTGGCGCCATAATCAACGAATTCTTCGAGTCTTGGAAGATAAAGCACTTCACTTCAACTACTTATTACCTCTAGGGTAATGGTCAGGCTGAAGCATCCAACAAAACAATCCTCGACTGTATCAAGAAGCGACTCGACGATAAAAAAAGCTTATGGGAAGAAGATTTGGATGGCACACTATGGGCTTATCACACAACTCCGCGTCGTGCAACTATCGAGTCTCCATTCACTTTTGCATATTGCACCACCGCTGTCATACCACCGAATGTTGTTGTTCCAGCACCTTTTACCGAGCTCGATGATCCAATAGTCAACTTCATAGCTCTAAGGACTTCTCTTGACCTGAGCGAGGAATTAAGGGAGTAAGTGGTTAAACGTGTCTTGAGCTACCAACAACAGGTTCGAAGTTCTTATAACAAAAAGGAAAGGGTCTGACACTTCCTCCCTAGTGACCTTTTTCTAAAAAAGAAGTTCACAACATCAAACCGTTCTGGCTGTCAAAAACTCAAGTCCCTATAGGAAGACCCTTACCGAATCTACTAAGTAGGAGGAAAAAAGAGTTACAATTTGGAAACCATGGACGAAAAGTTAGTGAGTGGTTCCATGAACATTCATCACCTTAGAAAATACTATTTTTAGTACAAACTTGAAACTTGACCAGCCTTAGTTATGTATTGAATATAGTCTTTGTTTTCTGAAAATGTTTTATTCAACTTATCAATAAAGATATCAATTCATCTTCAAGTTAATCGAACTTTGGCAAAGCCTTTCACTAGGAAGAACTCGAAGCCTTCCATTAGGAAGCACTCAAAGCCTTCCACTAGGAAGCACTCGAAGCCTTACACTAGAAAGCACTCGAAGCCTTCCACTAGAAAGCACTCAAAGCCTTCCACTAGGAAGCACTCAAACACGCCTTCCACTAGAAAGTACTCAAAGCCTTCCACTAGGAAGCACTCAAACACTCAAAGCCTTCCACTAGAAAGTACTCAAAGCTTTCCACTAGGAAGCACTCAAAGCCTTCCACTAGGAAGCACTAAAAGCCTTTCAGCAAGAAGCACTTAAAGTCTTCCTCTTGGAAGAACCTCAAGCCTTCTTTTAAAAAGCAAAAGCCCTTCTTTGAAGGCAACACCAAAACGAACGCTAACCAAGTTAGCTAAACCCAGTGTTGGACTCCCATGGCTATAACAGGGGCATTTAATGAGAAAACAAGTTTGGATACATCAAGACAGATAGTAGAATTTAACAAAGAAACGGGAGTTCAAAATTCTTCATAAATATCATTTTCATTTATTCATTTGAAGGATGGTTGACTAATCATATCTCGATTGCTCAAACCAGTTATTCAGTACAAAATGCAAATGTGATAATCAACATACACAAATAAAGTAACTATAGATGCAAGTCTTCACAGCCCATGGTTCCTCGAAACTCTGCCTACTCTTATGCTGAAAGTAGGGAAACATCGTCAAAAGGTGACTCTTCGGTTTCAAGAACATCTACTTTCTTAGCCTCGTCCTTAGGCTCAAGTTCAGCCTCAGGTTCCATCTCTAGTTCAAGCTCATGCTCTTTGGTAGTGACCCCGCTCCGGCTCTCCGTACCTAACTTTTGCACTTCGTTTTCCTTAAAGAACAATGTTGTAGGGGCATGTGGTGGTAGCGAGCAATCAGCTTTCAAATTTTGGATTTCAACTTCTAGGAGTTTGACTTTCTCTTCAGAATCATGCAAATGCCCACATAGAAAAACAGACTCGTTAAGGGCAGTGTCGCGCTCACTCTCTACCAACAAATTTTCTACATGACTTGTCTCCAGCTCGCGCACCTTGTTCGGGACATCTTGAGAATGCATTTCAGGACCTGATTTCCTCTCGGGGTGCAACAAGTCCCTCTCTATAGTTCTTCTTCTGAATGACAGCTCTCTTCAGACGTAGCAGAGCATTTAACCACTCCTTGACCATGCTAGCAGGGAATCTACCACTATCAGAATATCTGGATGGGCAAAGTAGCCAGCTCATCTCGCGAAACTCAGGAGGAATTTTCAAGGCTCTGTCAATCTTCGTAAGGTCAGGTTAACTTTTAAAATCTAAGTACAGTTCATCGTGGGTACCGAGGCGAGATGCAATCCTCACGTTTCCACTGCAGTTGCGGTCTCATGTGCCTCCACCCTCAAAGGAGCTCTGTCTATACGCCCCGTCGGTGAATACAGTGTTCACGAACAACTCAACTTTGGGGATGACCTATGTAAGACTTCCACTGGAGAGCCCATCATGCGCTATGGATTAGTAGTGCCAGAATTCCTCAACAGTAAGCTCCAATCTAAAAAACTCGTTCAGCTTCTCAAAACACATGATGTGCCTGTAACAGTCAATGTCCAGCTGAGCAGGAGAGCAACCCATCTGACTATGGATCCTAGAGAAAAACTTTGAAAATGGGAATATGAATCCCTAACTGACGATCAAATGATGGAATTTGGTCCATAGATTGGATTTTGGGTTTCTTCCTTTGCAATTCTTGGGAACCTTCAAGGAGGAGAATTTGTCACAAAGCTCTGCAAGTACCCCTTTTGGAAACGCATGTTTGTTGCGAATCTTCCATGACTGGAAATCTTCGGGTCCTTCAAAGTGTTTGTCTTTCCCTCAGAATGGAATCTGACTATGTGAGCCGCCTTGCTCCCACAATGCAAGCCTGCCAGGTCTCTGCAAGAGTGCTCATTTACACATCTTGAAATGACCGCCTCAAACAAATCAAAAGATCACCGCTCGAATCGTGGCCAACGAATGTCCTGAACTCCTGGAATGAACAAAAATGTTCACCTGAAACAAAGGAACAAATTTATTAGTTCCTGAAAAAAATATACACTAAGTATATACGCACTTGAATATATACACGTATTCAAAATACGAAGGTTATTATTAAACACATTAATATTTTAAATATATTAAATACACGTTTTAATATATTAGTACATTTATATGAATTAAATATACGTACAAATACAATTGCAAAAAAAAAAATAGTCAAATGTTTACAATAACGTATTCAATAAATATAAATTCGAAGCAAATAATCAAGCCAAAACGGACAACCGGCTGTGTGCGCAAGATCCATCCAATACGCCACGTGGCCGCCAGAAAGTGGGAAGATTCAAAATAGTGGCGCGGATACGCTCCACATGGCACTATAATAATCAAACAACAATCATACTTAGGTACCCTCAATCCCCGGTCTAGAATGATCCCTATTTACAAATGCTACAATCCACAAAAAAGGGTTTTTAAATTGCATGCGTTTTCAATAAGTGTTAATTTAATGCTTAGTTTTTTCGTATCAAGCATTCCAAATCTTCGCCCGCGAAGCACTTCAAGACTTTGCCACACAAAGCACTCCAAGCCTTCACCCTGCGAAGCACTTCAAGCCTTCATCACACGAAGCACTCTAAGTCTTCACCCCGCGAAGCACTCCAAGCATTCATCCCATGAAGCAGTTTAAGCCTTCGTCACACGATGTAACAACCCGTTCCGAGTTTATGGGGTTAACTAAGGACTAATTGAGGACTACCAGGATTAATCGGGAATTGTTTGAGGATTTTGGACGGTCAGTGTAAATTGACAATTTTGCCCATGTGGAAGGGAAAATGTTAACTTTTGATCCGAGAGGTTAAATGCATGAGGACTAAGGACCAGTACGTGTATCGAAATGATACGAGTATATAGACAAGCGGCACGTCAAAATCAAACGACGGACGAAAAAGTTATGGTTCTTGAAAGGAATCAGGAACTATTCATGTTTACCGAGGAAAGTTTATAGTTGGCTTAATTGGATTGGTTCAAATATCTGGGAGGACCAATTGATGAGTGACAACTGTCATTCATCTGATTGGTCCATATACCCATGTTTTTGGGATATTTGTTCATCTTCATTTCTTTTGTTCCTCACACCCGAAACCTACACAAACCCAACCCAACCATCCAACCTTCATCTCCTGGACCAGGGTGAGAGAGAATGAGGGTTAGTGAGAGACTAAAGATGGCGAGGAACAAGGCAGGGTCAACGTAGACGGCGGAGGAGCCTGCGAAACAGGTAACCCGAAATCCGTTTTGGAGTTTGAAATTGGTTTTCAATTTCTGGGTGTTTGTGAATGTTTCTAACATTTGGGTTGTATTTCTAGTGTCTGTACGAGTGTCTGGGGACTAAAACCAAGGATTGAAGTGGCTGGAATCAACGGGGAAGCACGGTTGCAGGTAGCCATCACTATTCAAGCTTGGGAGGTAGATTCTCGACCTTTTCTCATGTTTTTGATTCTATAGGTTTGTTTCTAGGTAGATTTCGAGTCTATAGGAAAAAAACTGGCAAGGTATGGTTGAGTTTTGAAGGTTTTAGAACCAGGTTGGATCACGGGTCTAGTTGACCCGTTGTAGAGAACTGGGTCAACCCGACTGGAGGTAAACGACGATGACATCAATGGGTGACATCAACATCAATCAGATCTGACACGTGGACCAATCATGGGTTGACACGTGGAGCATTCCAGATGTGACACGTGTCATACCTGACAGGTGTCAGACCTATCAGGCTGACGTTAGCATGACATCATGATGATGTTAGCCGTTGACTTTGACCCTGACGTTATCGTTGACTTTTGACCAGCGTTGGCCGGGAAGTTTAACTTGCGCGTGGGGGTATGTGGGCATGAATTTCTAGGTTAGATCAGTCCCATTCAAATGGTTTAGACGTTCTGAATCCAATGGTGGTGGTTTCAGGTCGATCGAAGATTGTAAGATTGGTCAAATTGAGGTTTTTAGCCTAGGGAAACTTGTTCGGGATACGTTGACTTTTTCGGGAGTTTTGAGGTTTTTTTATTAGGACTTATCTAGGTTGGTAGTGACCTTTAAGTGTGTTTTGGATAGGTCCGGATGACTCGGAGGGTTTAGTATAGCCTAGAGTGGCTTACGGTGCAGCTTGTAGATGCGTAGCTTGAACGATCTGTGAATGGACACTTGATTTCTAAATATGATGCATGCGTAACTATTTTATATATATTATGAACATGATTTGATATGCATTGATTGCATGATGATTTGAGTTTGACTGTTATCATTTCTTGGAAATGTTATATTGCTCGTATTTCAAGATTTCTATTTTATGTGATACCTTGGGCGTATGCCGGGTTTTATACATGCTTATGTTTTCAAATGATCTGGTTGATGAAATGATTTCAGATTTGGAAATATTATCCCGGGCTTGAGGCTTAGTTGATTTATGAGATATCGGGCTTGAGGCCGAGTTAGTTTATGATATCGGACTTGAGTCCCAATTACAGTTTATGAAATGAGATTTCGGATTTGAGACCTTATTGAGATGATTTTGGGCTGAGTCCTTAAGAGATTTTGTAAGGACCCATCCCAGAAATTAGGGTTAAGACAGTGATTAAGATGGGATTAGTGAGCTTAATCGGTGGTGAGTTGGTTACGATAGGGCCGTAAGTGTCGAATGACGATTTTGCCCCTAGGTTGGGCAAATATTTGATTTTTGAGTTCGGGCGGTCAATTGGGTATTGACCGGTGACCTTGACGTAGTTTGGGACGTCATGAATCCGTAGACAGGTGGCACGCCCGATTCCAACATCCGAGGAGAAAGTTATGATGTTCGGAAGGTTGAGGGCATTACCGTAATTTGGCTGAATAAGGGGGGAAAAGTTGACTTTTGGTACGATCGGATTTTGACACGTTGACTTAGGACCGTTAGGTAGATCTCGTCGTCCTGAATTCAACGACAGGAGGCACGTGTTCATCGGACCTAGGGGGAGTAAGATACGGGTCTAAAACGGTAAGGGCATAATTGTAATTTTTGACTCAAAAGAGGAGTATTTTGGTCTTTTGCGCATTGGGAATTGTGCAACCGGATTGGAACAAGTGTACAGGTGAGAATTGGGATATTTGTGAGAGGGCTGAGTGGATTGTGACATGTGGCTAGGGCCTAGTGGATTCTAGGCGTGTGCACGGTTCCAATTATTTGGGCTGTGTAACCGTGCATTCGAGAGGAAACAGAGACAGAGTGAGGTTGAGAGGGAATTGACTAGGTGAAGGGCGGTGTGTGGTGTTGTGAACTGGTGAGTGAGAGGAGAGATTAAGGGAGAGTTGAGGAGTGTATTGGAGTGGTTTTGTGTGATCGTGAGTGTGTGAGGAGGAAGTGTGAGCTCACGGGAAAAACCAGAAAACAGAGAGTAGTTGAGGGACCTTGGTGGTGCTGCCGTGTTCGATCAATCAAGGCTGGTGGTGGTGTCCAGAGGACGGAGGTGGACTAGAGGATTCGTGTACTCACGGCTGAGCTCACGGCGGCGGCCTGAGCACAGGTAATTTCTCGTTCCCTTTCAATTGCTCTGTTTTGCCGTTTAGGTTCAAACCAATAGTCGTGGGTTTTGAGTACGAGTCGAGGTTTTTGGTGAGTTGTGTGAGACTCAGTGAGGTCCTAGGAGTTGTTTAGTGTAGCCACCGTGACGGGGGAGGACATGGGTGGCCGGATTGTGAAACAGGGGTTGGAACGAATTACGGTTTCGAGTTAAGGACGGTGGGTTAGAAGCTGTGTCAAAGTGTTTGGAGTAGGGGAATAGGTTTCTTAGGACTGGACGAAGAGACTGGTGAAGAGAGGAGTCAAAATGGTGAAGGATTGGCGGAGAACCGCTCTCGCCGGTTCAGACCGGTCGAGTAGCTGAGGAAGACGATGAACAGTGTACTGGTGTGCGGGCGCGTGAGGCCCACGCACATCCACTTTGGGGAAACTTCCAACTAGGGTTTTGGTCTAGATGTTGTAACTATTCTATTGGAATAAGTTTCGAGTTAATCGGATGTCGAGTCAAGTTAGTTCGGCGAGGTAGAAGGTTTAGGGTTCCGGTTCATTACCTTTAGGAACCGGGGATTTTTGGGGAAAATTAGGAGAGTCTTGGTAGACGTGTTAGTGACGTTCTTTGGTGACTGTTGATAGGATCGGGACTTCCCGAGGAAGCTGAGGAACGTACGGGACATACGAGACGCGAGTAACGTGCCCAGTATCTGTGAGTGGACCCCTTCTCTGAACTCAAGCATGCATAACTGTTTTTCTATAATTATTTTATGGTTTTACATGTGATTTCATGATTGTTGAATATGTACTGTTGGTTTTACATAATTGCACGTTTTTCGAGAAAGTACGGTTTTTAGTACGTTTTACGAGAAAGGTTTGATTCCTGCTTATGATACTATAGTTTTAAGATTTCAAATGATAAATGGTTTTCAGTGATTATAAGTGGATTTTGATACATGATTTGAGGATCAAGGTTTTTGGTTTTAGAATCGGATTTCAAGAATCGAGATTTGGTTTTAAAGTTGAAAAGTGGAATTCCGGATTTGGGTTCGGAATAACGGTTTTGGATGCCGGAAGGGCATCAGACCAGTGATTTCGAATTCGGGTTTGGATACGGATTTAGAAATGGTTTTCAAATGGTTTTGGATTGGATTTGCTGGATCTGGATATTTGGTTTAAAGACCCGGATATTATGTTTGACGGGGGACGGGCCCGGATTGGGTTTAAAGACCCGGATTGAGTTTAAAGACTCGAGAGTTTAAAGACTCGGATATACTGATATTTCCCCCGCAGGCCTGTTGAGTTTAAAGACTCGGGATTTTAAAGACTCGGATTATTGAGGCCTAGATTGAGTTTAAAGACTCGGGAGTTTAAAGACTCGGATGGGTCCAGTAGGTTTGATCGGATAATGAATTGCTTGGTAATTATGATGGTTTTATGATGTTTATGACGTGATTTCTGTAACTGCTTTCAGTTCTGTGTCTATGACGATCTTTATGTGTTTTATAACTGGTTTCGGTAAATGGGTTATGCATGCATGATTTCAAAATGGAGGGTCAAATCCCTGGTTTTCTTATTAAATTGTTTTCGGAACTTTTATTCTTTATGGTCCACTCACACTTTCTGGTTTTAATTGCCCTCCAGGTTGTGGAGCTAGCACGGGGTTTCGACGTCGAGGCAGTGTCGGAGGCATAGAGTACCCGAGAGTTTCCCGGAGTGGTTTAATTTTTCGTTGTGCGTGTACCTTATGTATCAGTTTTCTTTTCCTTTGTTTGGTACTGTGCTCTGTAAAACTTTGACTTCGGAATGTAAAAATTTTTCCTGCGTCTGGCTCGTGTCGGGGTGTCAGACGGGAGCAGGATTTGCCTCGATTTTCGGGGTGGAACCAGGGTGGGTCCTGATAGATTTGGATTTGGGTAGAGTGCCTATGATGTTTGGATTGGATCGGATTCAGGAAATCCTGGTTTTGTTGAAACGAATTGTGGAAACTATACCTCGGGCCGAGACCGTGTTGAAATGCTTTAGAATGGATTTGAGGTATAAATGGTTTTTACGATTTTCCACTGGATTTGATTATTGTTTTACCTATACCATCCTTATGTGTGGATTTTCTCATCCAAAAATCTCGTAGTATCCTCGAGTAGTCACGGTGCATTGCCTGGGAGGGGCCGCTCCGAGGAGAGGCTCCGGACCAGGAGTGGACGCATTGCCTGAGAGGAGCTGCTCCGACGATGAGAGGCTCAGGATCAGGATTGCTAGATATGGATATCACCCAAGATAGTGTCCGGTGATATCACCCGGACACTGGTGGATCCTGGGAAGTACTCGGACTTGAGACCCCGAGTGGCACGCATAGTCTTAGAGACCGTGACTGTAACGACCCGTCCCGAATTCCGGGATTAGATTAGTCACTAATCTTGATTAGCGAGGTTGAACGGTGGTTAGTAGGGCGGAATCGGACAAAATGTGCAAAATGACCGTTTTGCCCCTGGTCGTGGGCAAAATGTTGACTTTTTGTTCGGGCGGTCAAATGGACTTTGACCGATGACCGTGACGTAGTTCGGGACGTCACGAGTTCATAGACAGGTGGCACGTTCGATTCCGACATTCGTAGAGAAGATGTTCAGAAGTTGAGGGGCATTTTGGTAATTTGGCTTATTAGGGGCCAAATGTTGACTTTTGATCGGGAGGTCCGATGGGCGAGGGCCAAGGACCGTTACGTAGGTATCGTCGATACGAATCCAACGACAGGCGGCATGCCGAAATCGGAGATCCGACGACGACGTTATGGTCAAGGAAACGAACTAACGAACCGAGGCCGAGATTAAAATAATAATAAAATAATGAATAGTGACTGTTGACCCTACACACCTGGATGAGTGACAAGTGTCACCCATCCCTTGTTTCCAGCTCCTTGTTTCCCTCCAAACATCATACTACATCATCATCATCTAATCCACCATTTCCCCTAATTTTCTCCTCTTTGTTCCTAAACCGTGCACAAAATGTGGGATTCGGATTAGGGAGAATTGGCTCCCTTCTTCTGCTGTTCTTGTGAGAAAATGGGAGACTAAGATGAGGGAATTAACGGGGAAACACGAGGGGTTGTGAGAGTGTTGAATTTTGGATTTTTGATTTCGGGAAAATGAGAGGGAAAATTCGAATACTGAGTGTTAGGCTGTGATGATCAAATTGGAGGTTACAAACATCTTCCTGAGGTTGTGACGAGTCGATCCACATCAAAAACGAGAAGGATTAGTGCCGTTTTGGCTCTGATCGAGCTTGGTGACAGAGGAAGAAATCGAGGCTGAGTCGTGGAGTTTGGGGCTGTGATTGACTCAATTGTTGTGGGGAAATGACTCCTCATGATCCCACGATGCTTCTGGGATCATCAATTGAAGGAAACCGGCTGAGATCGATGAAACTCCATGGTTGCACAGTGGACGATGTTCGTACTTGAGTCGTGATCATTTACTGATCAAACGACGAAATTGATGTGGGGGAATTGTTCCTCGTGGTCCACTGATGCTTCTGGTTGAACCAATTTAGGGAAATCGATCGAGATTGAAGGAATCCCATGATTGAACAGTGACCGGAGTGTTCTTCGTGTTCATCGTGGAATCGATGGAATCTGGGTAAGTGTTCGCGTAATTGATGTTACAGACTTATAATTGGACTTAAAACGAAGCTAATGGAATGATCAATTGAAGGAATTAGGATCGAATTGACAGGATTGGAACCGGGTTGTGTCGCGGGTGAATTGGACCCGTTTACCAGACAAACGGGTTGGGCTGGTGACACTGTAGCAGGCGCGTGGGTTTCACGCGCAGCCACTCACGGCGGCGCGTGGCGGCGCGTGGGCACGAATCTCGAGGTGAGGTCAACATGACTTCTGTCCTATTTAATGTAACGGACATTTTGGAATTGGCTTCGTGTCGATCGGACACCGTCTCGATAGTGTTCGGGATGTCCGAAGGTTTTTAATTAAGTTTAAAAATAAGTAAAAATTTGGGAAAATTACGGGACTTTGATAGGATGTTAATGATGAGGTTAGTGACCCTCTAGTGTGATTTGGACAGGATTGGGAGTCCCGGTGATAGTGGTGTGGCCCGGGAGGGCCGGTGGCACGCGTATCGAGGCACACGGTTTAAACGGTCTGTGAGTGGACTTTGGTTTTATAAATTCTATGCATGCTTAAATGTTTTACATGGATTATGATTGTGATTGTATGATGTTGGTTTGGTTGTTGGTAAATTGTACGGTTTCACGTATTTCGAGGCGATTTACGTGCTTGCACGTAAATCGAGGTTTTCCGGTTTTACATGGATTTTCCATATTTATGACTTGGATATAATGTGATGAAATGGTTTTGAAATTGGAAATATGAACTCGGGCTTGAGGCCCAATTATGTTGGAAATTTCGGACTTGGAGTCCATTTGAAATCGGGCCGGGGGCCCAGTTAGTTAATGAAATCGGGCCAGGGGCCCAGTTGGTATGAAATCGGGCTGAGACCCATTTGAGTTATGTTATCGGGCCAGGGGCCCAGTTGATTTACGAATTCGGGCCGTGGGCCCAGTGGGTTTATAAGTCGGGCTGCGGGCCCAGTTGGTTTACAAATCGGGCCGTGGGCCCAGTGGTTCATAAAATCGGGCATGAGGCCCAGTTGGATAATAAATGTGATTTCGGGTCAGGGACCCTATATTTAATAATTGTGATTTTGGGTCAAGGACCCTAAATGGAATTATGTGGTTTTATGGAAATTTCGGGCAGGGCCCAATGGTAATAATATGATAAAAGGATTAAATAAAACTGTTTTCCATATACCATCTGGACACAAGGATATATGATGGTCTCCTCCAGATGTCTGGGACACTGGGGAAGTCACGGTGCATTGCCTGCGAGGGGTCATTATACGGAGCAGCCGGACCGTATGATGACTCAGGAGCAGGATTGCTATGATTGACGTCAGGGACGTCAGACATCAGGGATGTCAGATATATGGACCCGGAGAGACCCCGGGCAGCACGCGTAGCTTATGAAACCGTGAGATATGACGTCAGGGACGTCAAGCGTCTGGGACGCTAAGCATCTGGGATGCTGGTGATGGTAATGGTAAAATATGGATTAATGAATAAAATGGCTTATTGGTTGGATATGTGTTATGTGGTAAAAATGGATTATTGGTTATGAAATGGTATGTCGGGTCAGGGACCCTAAATGGTTTTGGATTTATGGATTGATGTTCATTTATGGTCGTGGGTGGTGACCCACATGGTTTTAATATGTATGGTGGTGGTATTCCACGGTTTTGGGCCGAGTTCCCACACTTGGTTTTTGGTTAACGGTTTTTGGGCTAAGGCCCTAATGGCTCGGTTGAGCAAACGTTTTGGTTACTGGTTTTTCGTGGCATGCATACGTTTTTTTATTGGAGGGCATAAATGTCTTATAAATGTATTTGGTAAACTTAATGGTTTTTGTCCACTCACAGCTTTTGGTTTTAATGCCCTTCAGGTTGATCACGGATGCGATTGCAGCAGAGACTGGGACATTGCACACCTCCTCCATCGATCCTTGCGCACTCTGGATGCCCCGTTTGGGCAGTGGCTCTTGGTCATCCCTTGTCTGACACCCCTGGTTGGACGGGAGCAGGGCACATTCCATGGTAATCCCGGGGGGATTGGGATGGGTCCTGTCAGTGACATTATTGATTAGACATCCTGGATGTCAAGGATTGGTTATACTATATTTTACTAATTTGGGCAGAAACCCCACGTGATTTGGTTCTGGGCTGAGACCTTACTGAGAAAATGGCTTGAATGATAAATGTTTTCACTGGGTTTTAAATTGAAAAGCCATATGATTTGATTTAAAGAAAGTGGTTGTTATAACTTGTTTTCGGATGCATGCATGCTTTTTAGTGAAAGGTATAAATGTCTTTCAGAAATGGTTTGATAAACTGTTTATTTTCGTCTACTCATAGTTTTTAATGTTTTTAATATCCTTCAGATTGATTGCGGATACTGGCTATAGTAGAAACGAAGACATCACATGCCGCCATAGATCCTGGCATACTCTAGTAGCCCCGAGAGGGTTTTGGTGCATCCCTAGTCTGGCACGGAGTGTCAAACGGAAGTATAAAACATCCCGCGTTAATCGAGAGAGGATTGGGATGGGTCATGTCATACAAAGCACTTTAAGCCTTCGCCCCGCGAAACACTCTAAGCCTTCGCCCCGCGAAGCACTCCAAACCTTTGCCCCACAAACCACTTCAAACCTTCGCCCCGCGAAGCACTTCAAACCTTCGACATGCGAAGCACTCTAAGCCTTCACCCCGAGAAGCACTCTAAGCCTTCGCCTCGCGAAACACTCTAAGCCCTCGCCATGCGAAGCACTCAAAGCCTTCGTCATACCGAGCACTTCATGTCTCTGCCAAGCAATGCACTTCAAGTCTTCGTCAAGCGAAGCACTCTAAGCCTTCCCCTACTGAAGCTTCAATGAAGTCACCACCCAGCGAAGCAGCCAAGACTTCGTCCCACGAAGTGTCAACACCTTCGCTTGTGAAGCATCGAAGTCTTCGACCTAAAATGTCAACGCCTCTCCTATACAGCAACACAAAGACTTCCACATTGAAGCATCCCTAATCCTTTGATAAGAACACAACTCAAAGCCTTCACTCGCGATGTGTCAAGACCTTTACCTTGTGAAGCGTTATCGATTTTGCCCTGCTAAGCATCAATGTATTCATCATGGAATATCGACGCCTTCACTCCAAGAAGTGATGCTGCTCTCCAATGAAGCATCAAGTCCTTTGCTCATAAAGATTTAGTGCCTTCGTATCGCAAAGAAGCCAGGCATGCACACATGAGGCAGCATTTTTTTCCTAACGCATCAAGGCCTTCGCCCCACGAAGCATCAATCTCTTTGTCCGTCAAAGCCATAATGCCTTTAGCTCGCAACCTATCAGCACTTGTGCTCCATGAAGCACCAAAGCCCAACATTGGAAAAACATTCAAGGACTTCACCTACGAATGACTCGAATTACCCCTTCACCTCAAAGAGTTAACTCGTCACTTCAAGGAACTCGATGGCTAAGTTCAATGCGGTTAACAAAAAATGAGGAACATAGTACTCAAGAACAATCCCAATGATGTATAGCTCATATCCAACAAATGAACTTGTTGGACTTGGAAAAGCTACTAAGGATCGCTTTCCAACCCTACCAAGAGAGCAATAACCGGTTCATGTCATGACAAATCTTTAACAAATGTCTTAGTGCGCGCGACTACAAGTTCTAGCACACAACTTCGAGATTCATTTGAACGTACCAAGCTCATATTTTACTTCCTCAAAGAGATCTTGATGACGCCAAAAAGGTACGAAAGTCAGCTTTTCAACGCTGCCAACGACACTCAATTCGGAGCCAAAACGAAGTCAAGACCAAAATTACTGCATAAAGGTCAAATTTGTTGAAAATAAAAAAAAACACTCAAAAAAATTGGAAGGCTTCTATTAATGAAAATTAAAGAAGTTGGCAATTCAAAAGTTGAATGCTCAAACATATATTCACGCTAAGATCAAGCTACGAGTCAAGAAGAATCATGAAGCTCATCATCAGGACCGGCACGACCTCAGAGTGTCTCCGTCAACTTGTGAGCAAGCCTTGGAGGCCTTCGATCATTCCATCGTGGACTTCTAGTGACACATCGTTCGTGGCCTTCTTCAAGAAATGGGGGCAACCTCCTTAGCATCGCTTACTTGGCACAGTTGGTTTCACAAAAGGAACTTCACCACTGTTTGACTCTATGACGGTGCTGAAGCAACTACAAAGCTGCTTGACTTTATTGAAGCAACTCCGGTGATGCGTCTCTCCTAAAAAACAAGCTCAACGGTGAATGACTCTACTAAAGATATTTTAGTGGAATCTGTCTCCGCGAAAGCAACTTAGCCACAACTTGACTTTCAACTTCAAGACGAAACGATGGTTTGGTGCCCTGTGGCTTCACGCCACTCACCTCGAGACCAATGACCACTTTCGCTGAAAAAAAATCTTCAGAAGGATAACTCCATCAAAATCCAAAATGGCGATTGTAGCTTCAACAACAATGAGAAGCGTCATTTGACTTCATGAAAGTAGCAACAGTAACATCACGTAGACCATCGACGACCTATGCTATATGTGTCTTCACGCCACTTGGCTTCAACGTCTAGATGATGACATCTCTTAGTTCTCTTCCTTCAATTAGGTAATGATGTACAGCATCTCGAGCTTTGTATGGGGTATGATCGATCCTCCATGCTCTACCTTGTTACCACCCCATTTTGAGCTCAATAAGGCCTTGAAGATCAAGTTTCTGAAAGGCCATCCATCATCCAAAACAACTCTTTGGAAGGCTTCAGTTACTTCATGGTACCACATGCACTTCACCTTATGTCATGGGAAGCCTTGCTTTGAGGATGAAGCACATCTCGCCTTGTAACTGCAACACACCTTGCCTCACAGCTGGAACAAACCTCATGTTGGGTTGTGACACCTCGCACTTCAAGTGATGGGACTCTTTGCCTCTTGCTGATGAAAGCCAAGATAGGTCATGGTGCACATTGCTCCCCATGTGTCGAACTTTTCTATCCACCAAGTGCCACTTGCATGGTCATTGGAAATAACGTCTCACGTCATTTGATGCATCACTTCTTGCTCTAACTTTGCCTTGCCTTGAGTTGTGGCACGCCAAACCTTAGATGTAGAATACCTCACCTCGCATTTGCAGCATGCCTCGTCTTGTAGTTGCACCATGCCTTGCCTCGCAATTGTAACACGCCCCGTCTTACATTCTGTTGCAGCTCGCCTTGCACCATAGCATGGCCTTCATTGTAGTGTAATGCACGCTGCCTCGAAGCTGGTACATACCTCGCCTTGTGATGCTCCTCACTTCAAGTCATGGAACTTCGTGCCTCCCTCGATGAATGCCTTGATGTTGGTTCCACCCGCACTTGAAGATGACAAGTATTTCAATGCGCTAAGCTCTCCTACCCACAAAACACCGCAAGCATGTCAACTGGAGGAGCGTCTTGATGTCAAGTCCATCATCCCTTGAAGTCGGAAGCACCAGTAATTTTGGGACACTCCACTAGATGGTCTTTACGACATGTTACTCCACAAAGTGAGTTCTTCAAGACTACAACCAAAGTATGCCTTCATATATCTTGAAATGATCATCTCGGAGAGTAGAGTGCACCACCGCTTGAATCGTTACAATATATATATATATACTAAATGATCATCTCAGAATCTACAAAAGAGCGAAATATATATATATACTAATTACAATATATATATATAGTATAATTTATTATATGTATGATATGGGATGTGTGCAACAAAGAAAAGTAATGTAGGAGCTGCAGTGAAGAAAAAAAAAACAAAAGCAAAAGCAAAAGAAAGTATGTTTTGCTATAGGCGGAAAGCAAAAAGCAAAAAACAAAAGCGCAAGTCTGCTTTGCTGCAAACGACAAAAAAAAGAAGAAAAAAGAAGAAGACAAAAACGGAGGGTTGCATGGATTCACCTGAGACTTCTCCAGCCCTGCACATTTGCTGCTCCCATACCCGACAACAACCACGCAGCTTTTGCACTTACTTCATCTTTTCCTCATCTCCGTCAATATCAAAACTGCTAGTTATTTCATTCTTTCCTGACTTTGACATCAGAGTATTTTTGGTTGAACCACCTCCCCGATTTTCAACCTTATCCTCGATTATTTCTTGTTATTATGTGTAGGGATCAAGAAGGAATTCTACAAGTTCGGACGATTTCTGCATCAACACAAGTCTTTTCTTTAATAATAGAGTTCATATCTGTTAGTTGTCAAAGTGATAACTGGAGTTTTAATTGGAGTTGAATAATACTATTCCTCTCGTTAGGAGGAATTTATAATTTCACAATATAAATCTCAAAGAGACCGAATAAGAAAATAATTAAAATTCTATAATTACTCTAATTCCTATATTTAAAAAGTATAGCTCATGCTACCACTCCTCCTCAAGGTGGAGCATGTACATCAAACATGCCCAACTTGAAAGTGAGCCATTGAAGGCCTATTTGGACACGGTCTTGGTAAGAATATTAGCCAACTGTTCAATAGTCTTCACATATGAGACTTCAAAAATTTTCTCTTCAAGCTTATCGTATATGAAATTACGATCAATCTCTACATGTTTAGTTCGATTATGATGTATTGGCTTTTCTGCAATCTTGATAGTTGAATTATTATCATAGTATAACTTCATAGCTCCATTAGATTGAAACCAAGCTCCCCTATAAGCCATTTCAGCCACAATAGTTCTTGTATCCCTTTAACCATTACTCGATATTCAGCCTCAACGCTAACTAATGACACTACCTTATGTTTTTTAATCTTCCAAGTTACCAAGTTCTCCCTAACAAATGTGATGTAACGACCCAAACCGTGTTTTAGAAATGTTTAAGGTAAATGACCATTTTGCCCTTTTCTGCATTTTAGGGCACGAACTTTGACTTTTGGCTTGGGGAACTTGTTGTGCGTCTATCTAGGATCATTACGTAGGTATCATAATTTTAAATATGTGGAAATGGGCCACTTCGGATTTGGATTATGTATAGTGGATTTACGGGTCAGGAATGATTCGTCGAGATATGTTCAGTTTTACGATATTTTACGTATGAGTCCATTTAATTGTTTGTTTGCTAGTGAGTCACAAATATCTTCCAGGTTGGCTGGGATGAGTGACATGTGTCACCATCCCAACCTCCCTCTACATTGATCATTATTATCTCCATCTCCATTTTCCTTATGGTTTTAGACCCGAAACCCACCCAAAAACCTATAATCACCATCTTTTTCATCCTTCAATCTGCAAGTGAGGAAACTAGTGAGAGCAAGAGAGTGAGATGAAAAGACAGAATGAGAAGGTGAAAGGTAGAGAGGTTGAACCTAGAATCCAAAAAGAAATCGAGAAACCTACGGGCCCTTGAAAATGGGTTTTCATTTTTGTGATATGGAAGCTTCAAACTAAGGCCAAAAATCATGTTCTTTCAGCTCTTGTGACCAAAATCATGCCAAAATTCAAAGGAAATAACCACAAAATAGACGAAACCGCAAAGAAGGAAAAAATCCAAAACTTTTGAGCCTTTTTCCAGAAAAATAATGTATTTTCTTAAAAATATGAGTTTAAATTTGTGTTCCTAGGGTTGAGTAGATAAACTTTCGTTATTATAACGTTTGATTTGGTTGAGAATTGAGAAAGTTATGAAGGTTTGAAGTTTAGGCCAATAATGGAGTTTTTGACGAGTTTTTCTGGAGACGGCGATAACGGATGGTAGCAGAGCATGGTAGCTCTGTTCACCATCTCCGATGACCTCGTTCAGGTCTAGTGATGATGTGGCACTAACGTGGCCTGACATGTGTTAGGCCACGTTGCAGCTGATGTGGCGTGGCACATGCGGCGCATGGGGCCATCCCATGACTCACTATAGTGCTTTTTTTAAGCTCTCGATGATACGAATCTAATGGCACTAGTTTAAGGTCAATCAGAGAACATTTAGGAATGTTTTAGGGCGTCCGACGTGACAATACTTAGGTTTAGGACGTGTTTGTTAGCCTAAGATTTTGGGGGTTTGACTTTGGGTTTATGTGTAACGTTAGTGACCCCTGATTATTGATTTTGATAGGAGATACTGCTTCAGGGACCTTGGAGGAGCACACAGCTCGGAACGGACCTTCGTTGGATAGTCTATGAATGGACTTTTGTTTATTAAACTTTGATGCATGCATATTGAATCGTTTTAAATGATTTATGATATTTTCTGGTTGGAAACGATTTGAATAAATATTCTAAATGTTGTTGCATGTTGTCTGCAGATTTATGGTTTTAGAATAATTATTCGATTTAATGTTTTGGACACATGGTTTACGGATTTTAGGAAAACAGGATTTTGGGATCCAGTCTGACTTACAAACAGTTTTTGGGCTTTTATTGGTTATTTCTAAAGAAAGTTAAATGGTATTTTGTAATTTTTTTCCAATATGATCATCCTCGTGAAATTATATCTCTATTCCAAACGTCCTTAGAGTTGTACTCCGCAGGTTCTCAAAAAAGGACTTAGAAGTCGTCAGAGTACACATTTCAATGGAGTTAGACTATGCAGGTTTCGAGGTTAAACTATTATTGGTTATTGTTTCTAGGTTTTCAAGATGCCTTTATAAATGGAGATTTCAGGGAAATATGGGCCACAAGTATTTATACATAAGTTAGATTTCCATATTTTTGGGGTCCACATTTTATGACTTGAATTTTATATTTGAATCCCTATGATTTGTAACTTGGATCTGGACGTTTTCCTCATATGCATGCATGTTTTATAAACATGAGGGTAAAAATGACAGGACCCGTCCCCGAAGGACTTTGATAACCGTGCCCGGTCCTGCTCCTGTCTGACAAATCAACTGAAGTTACGAAATTACCCTCTAAGACTTGCCAAACAAAGGATAACTGCACCAGTGGCCACTCATACCTCCACCTCTTGAATAGCCTCGATCATCGCGCCACGACCTGAAGGGTCAATAAAACAGAAAAGGTGTGAGTGTACAAAACAAACTTTTATAAATACGTTTACCAAAACACATTCTTACCTTCCAGTTTTCTCAAATATGCATGCATATCATAAAACATGAGTAATAGTATGAAATCAATCAAGTATGAATAGTGGACCGATAAAATCAAAACATGTTTCTAAATTCCATATCCACATTTTCCTTGAAACTCATGTTCATCAAATCAAATCAAATCTCTATAAAATCACGGGACTTATTTCCATATCCAATCTCATTAGTCACGTTATCCCTGCAACGCCTGCAAATCAAATAGGCTCAAGGACCGCTCAAAATCCGAGCATCTGTCGCTGTAAACACATCACCAGTTGAAAATCTAGATCTTCGTGAACACATCACCGACCGATCTCCATATAATCCAGCACATCTGATCTGAGTCGAGCCTCCCTCAGCTGCACGACAACAGATCGTGCTACGTGACCTCTCCGGGGTAAACACTTCCATCCCGAAGGCGAGC
Source organism: Prinsepia uniflora (assembly GCA_032719365.1). NCBI lineage: Eukaryota > Viridiplantae > Streptophyta > Magnoliopsida > Rosales > Rosaceae > Prinsepia > Prinsepia uniflora. The sequence continues at coordinate 66,408,309 of CM064866.1, forward strand.
GTTGTCTCCAGGGTGCACTCCGGGGAAAACACATTCCCAACCGGAAGCCCTAAATATCCACAATACAGGGTGCACTTCGGGGAAAACACATTTCCATCCGAAAGCCCTAAAAATCTGCAACACATCATCATCATGAAAGCCAGTGAAAAACAGTTGCGTTTAAAACTCAAATCATTATCAACACAGGGTCTCATCCCCAAAATATAGTTTCCTCAAATCCGGAAAACCAAAGTCCCGATTTATTCCATAAATCCAAAAATCATCAATACCCTCATGTAATCACATGGAAATACAAATCCAATCAAAATCACAATTCCATTGGGTCTCAAGCTCAAAATCTCAATTTCACGTAAATCCGTGCAACCGTAAACCTGAGTTACCACTTTCACGTAAATCCATGAAATCCATCCCTGACTCATAATCCGAGTCAAAACATCATTTTCAATCCCTGACTCATAACCCGAGTTAAATCATCATTTTCAATCCCGGGCCTACGCCCAAAACATCAATTTCACAATTTCTCAAAAATCATGCAAAAAATAATATAATAATCCAGTAAATAGAGAAATCACTGGATCAAAACATCAATCATGTCAAATCATATCAAATCATATAATAAAGCATTTAAAACATATATGCATGCATCACGGTTTGAAAATAAAGTCCACTCACAGACTGTCCTAGCTGCCGCCTCGATATGCGTGCCATAAGCCTCCCCGGGCTAATCCGACCTCTTCGGATCATCCTGACCTATCCAAATCATACCCAAAGGTTACTACTAACCTATACAAGTCCATATTAAGAACCCTAAACTTTCCCGGAAAAGTCAACGTGCCCCGTACACGTTTCCTGAGGTGAAAACCCCAAATTTTACCAACTTAACGATCTCCGATCGACCCAAAACCACCGACATTGGATCCAGATCGTCGAAACCTTTAAAATGGTCCTGGTCCCACCTAAAAATATGCTCCCACGCGCTCCCACACGCGGGTCAAAGTTCTAGTCAAATGTTGACCAAAGAGTCAACGCTGACGTCATCATGAACAGTAAGTCAATGGTAAAAAATTCAACGGGTCAAAGTCAACAAGTCAACTCGCGGAATTTCTCGCCGGAAAACTCCATTGATGCCCCAAACTTCAAACTTCGATATCTCACTCGTTTCTCAACCAAATTCGACGTTCTACCTATGTAAATCTATCTACTCGAGACAAGGATTCCAAAAATCAACCTAGAAATTTCAGAAAGTACCTGGATTTTATGTTATGTCCATTCAAAGTTTCGGCCAGAATTCCAATCATCATTCCGGCCACCTCCAACGTGCAAATCCGTCCCAAATTGCACCTACAAACTCGTGAGAGCTCAAAGAACATCATCCTAAGCTTAGAATCGATCAACACCATCAAAATCAAAAACCCAAAATTTGAATCCCGCGGTTTACCTTCCAAAATTCCGGCCACCGTGCACGACGGTCCTTGTCGTGGCCACCATTGGGTTCGTCTCAACAACCTCTCCAACTTTCATTCACGGGTCACACGCAAAGGATGAAGATCAAGGGGGTTTGTAGAGATTGTTTCTCACGGCTCAATTCTCACATGCTTTGTTTTCTTTGTTTGTTCACGGTTCAAAGGAAAACACAAAGAAGATGATTGATGATGATTAAGGATGATGATTAATGATTAAAATGGATTAAAGGGAAACATCATCCAAAATTTAGGGCCTCAAAACAAGGGATGAGTGACACTTGTCACTCATCCAAGGGTCCATAATCATTGATCACTTTTCAATATTTTATTAATATTTTAATAGAAATCCCGAGACGTAAGTTTAACCGATTTCAATCCCGTGACCATAACTTTCCCGTTCAATGTCCGATTTCGACGTGTCGCCTGTCTACGGACTCGTGACGTCCCAAACTACGTCACTATCATTGGCCAAAGTCCATTTGACCGTCCGATTCAAAGGTCAATATTTTGCCGTTACCTTTCAAAACTACCAAAATGCCCTCACATTCGCAGACCCGCAACTTTCACATCCGACCTCCGATTGACGCATGCCGCCTGTCTACGGATTCAGTGTCTCGAGACCTACTCAACAGTCTCTTCGGAAAGTCCAAAAAGTGTTCCAATCAAATAGTCAACTTTCGGCCCTTATAACCAAGGGCAAAATCGTCATTTCCTTTCAAATTTTCCAAATTTTCCTTTTTAGAATTTTTGGGTCGTTACAAAATATGAATGTAACGACCTGGAACAAAATGTTGGGATTAATTAAGATTAAATCAAGGATTAGCGAGGCTAATCAGAGATTAGTCAAGGATTATCGGACGTTCAGGACGAAATTATGATTTTATCACTGGACGAGGGCAAAAAGTTGACTTTTGACCAGGATGTTCCGATGCACGACGACCGAGAACCATTATGTAAATCGAGTCAATACGAGTTCGTAGACAGGCGGCACATCGAAATTGGACGAATTACAAGACGAGTGGACATTTGTCCTCATGTGGACCTAGATATTTTGAACAGGTCCAATGGATGAGTGACAAGTGTCACTCATCCATTGCTTATCACCCCACATTCATGCATCATCCATCCTCATCTGTTCCATTCAAACCAAACCCTAAACCCACGTACAACCCACCCCAAAACTCAAAATCACCTTCCCCAAACTTCTCTGTGTTGGGTATGTGAAGGGAAAAGAGAGAGTGATGTGAGACGATGAAGAAGAAGCTAACGGCGTTGACTGTAGTGGACGGTGGCCAGAGAACTCCGAAAACGGTAATTTTTGGTTCAAATTCGAAGGTTGTTTTTTAGGGGTTGTTGATTGGTTCTAATGATTGGGAATGGTTTCTGGTGATCCTAGGAGCTTATGGGGATTGAAATCATGGTCTGTGGTGGCCGAAAACTATGGAGGAAAACTAGGCCACGGGTTTAACGTTGAAGGTATGAATCTAGACCTTGTTTTGTGTTTTTAAATCCATAGAGCTTCTAGTTAGGTCTAGACGAAGGTGTAGGAAGAAACCACGTCGAGAATGGTGGCTGGAGTTGGGAGAACTGGTCGGGTCTGTTCGTCGGTTCGGTCGAATTGAAAAACCAGGAAAAAACTCGGTTCATGCGAGGTTGAAGACGACCATGTGCCTGGCGCGTGGGCTTCACGCGCAGTCACTTACGAAGGCGCGTGGAGCCGCATTTGGGGGTCATGGTCAACACGGGTTTTCATCATTTAGAGGTAACAGACAATTTGGCACAAATTACGAGTTGATCGGACACCGTTTCGGGGTAGTTTTGAGTGTCCGAAGGTTTAGGGTCTATGTTAAATACGTTTAAAAATCCTGAAAAATTGGGGGATTTAATGTTAGCCTATTTGAAGTAGCTAGTGACCTTTGAGTATGTTTTGGACAGGTCCGGGAGACCCGGAGAGGTCGGATTAGCTCAAAGAGACTTATGGCGCGCATATCGAGCCGCAACATGGACGGTCTGTGAGTAGACTTTGTTTTATGAATATGATGCATGCATAAATGTTTTATATGTGTTTATGAACATTTTTTGAGATGCCATGAGTGCGTGAGATTTAAATATGATTTGTTGGGCATTTTCGGAGGAAAATGCGTTATTGCACGTAGTTTGAGAATTCTATTTTATGTGATGTTTGGGCTTCGACCAAGTATGCTCTGTGCTTGTGTTTTATGTGATTCCGAAGGTTTCACAAACATGTGTGAAATGAAGGAACTGAGTTACGATTTTTAAAGATTTCGCAGAGATGCGTGAAATCGAGATTCGGGCACGAGTCCCAGTTGAATTATTATTTGAAAGCGTTTTGGAAATGAGAACTAGTTTTCAGCTTTGGAAATATCTTTCGGGCATATGACCCAGTTGATTTTAGGTTTGACTTAGAGTACAGTTAAACACGAGATAATTCAGGCAGAGACCCAGTTATGAGTTTTTCAAAACGTATTTCGGGCATGAGACCTAGTTGGGAATTTGATAGGATTCGAGGAATCCTGGGATGTGAAGTGTCGTAGGACACTGGATTTCGGGCCGTGACCCATTTGATGATGTTTTGTGTTTGAGGCCCCATGTATGATGATAACATTCGGGTTCGTCCTGGGTGTTACGGCGCTCGCCTCCGGATTGTGATGTGTTCCTTCAGGAGAGGTCACGATGCACTGCCTATTGTTGAGCAGCCGCGGGAAGCAATGCCCGAGGGAGACTCGACTTAGGAGTCTTGATGGGATATTATGAGATCGATCGGCGATGTGTTCGCGATGATATAGAGACGGTCACAACGAGTGATGTGTTCACTGCGACATGTTAGGATTGTGAGCAGTCTTGAGCAGTATGCACATGTGCTAGGATGAGAATTGTGACTAATATTGGGATTAGTTCCCATGGGATGTGTTCCCACGTGTTCTATGGATTGGGTCGAGGTTCTGTTTGTGTTTTCTGTTTTGGACGGAGACAATGAGTGGACAAAAACAAAAAATAAGTTTAGAAAACTATTTACAATAAAAGACAATTATACCCTCCGTTTAAAAACGAATGCATGCATAATCACCTTATGTCAGAAAACCATTTCATATTCAATTACGAAAACCGAACTTATTTCCTTTTCTCAAATCCCGGGCCTCATCCCAAAACCATCAAATCCGTATCATCCGGGTCTTAGCCCAAAACATCGGAAAACCATTATTGAAAACCATTATTATCAAGTTCTCATCTAAATCCAAAACACATTAAAAACACATTTGCATCCATCGAACCTGCTGGATCTATCCGAGTCTTTAAACTCCCGAGTCTTTAAACTCAATCCAGGCCTCAATATAATCCGAGTCTTTAAACTCCCGAGTCTTTAAACTCAATAGGCCTACGGGGGAAATCACAATATAAGAGTCTTTAAACTCCCGAGTCTTTACACTCAATCCGGGTCTTTAAACTCAATCCGGGCCCGCCATCGTTATAATCATATCCGGGTCTTTAAACCCAATAACCAGATCCAGAAAATCCAATTCAAAAACCATTTCCAAATCCATGTCCAAATCCGAATTCGAAATCACCATTTCGAATTCCAAACCGAATCCGAAATCAGCATCCCGAATCCAAATCCAGAATCATATCCATCATCCATTTCCAAATTAGAATCCGAAACCATCATTCCGTAAGCTAGCATCTGGAATAATCATTCCAAACCCAAATCCGAAAATCCACTTTCAAGTTCCAAACCCGAATCCAGAATCATCCTGAAATCCGTTTCCAAAATCCAAAATCACGTTTATCAAAATCCCTTTTATGAACTGGGCTTCAAGCCTGAAATCACTTTCAAAATCCTTTTAAATCATGGAAATCAAATCCCAAAATTACATTATCAAAACCATGGTCAAATCACAACATTAAGCGAAATTTCGTAAAACGTGCAATTCCATAAAAATATCTCGAAATCCGTGCAAAATCGTAAAACATCAATATTAATTCACAAACATAGAAATCACGTATGGAAAACATATAAAAACATATATGCATGCATCATCAGTTCGAAAGCAAAGTCCACTCACAGACCATTAGCGTTGCCGACTCGATACACGTGCACTTATGCCGTTCCCGGCTAATCCGCTATCCCCGGCTTTCCTGAACCTGTCCAAATCCCATAATAGGGTCACTAACTACTTCATGAAGCTTATACTAAAGCCCCGTAATTTTCTCAAATTTTTAACTATTTTTAACCGAGGCCTAAAACATTCGGACATCCCGAAACATATCGAGACGATATCCGATCGCCTCGAAACCAGTGCCAAAATGTTCATTACATCGAATACTTTAAAAGTCGTGTTGGAACTGTCCTAAAAAACCATGCCACATGCCCACATGCGCTGCCCAAAAGATCTGCGCGTGGGAGCCACGCGCCGATACTGTTCATCTCCTTCAACCTCCCGCGAGCCCGGTTCAGACCGATTCGAACCGGCCCAGTTTGACAGAATCGGCCCGGTTGGACCGAACTGGCATAGGCAATTCAACCCCTTATTTCCTTTATTTTCAACCCGTTCTTGATTCCAATTAGTTCTATAGTTTCCTTACACGATTTCCTATCGATCTGCATAGTTAAACAATGAACTTAAGGCCAAAAGCATACCTTCTTGAACCGTGATCAAACTTCGAACTTCCTCCATCGTGGGACTACGATACTGGCAACCCCTTTGCCATGAATTCAAGCCCATACAATTCCTTTTGATTTCCAAAACCACCCCCAAAGCAACAAATTAAGTATTAGCCATTAAATTCCAACTTGCCATGATCGAATTCAAATCATGAATTTACTGGTTTTGACCTTACCATCCACCTCAGGCCCTGAATTCGATTCCAATGAGTTTGTCTCATCATCCATTCCATATTTTGTTCACAGGTCAGCATCTCTTGATGAGGATTTGAAAAGATTGGATCCAAAGCCACGCTGCCCTCTGTTTCTCATAGCTCTAAACCCGCCGTCTATGACGGTCTGTGGTACAAGCACCACCACATTCCTCTACCTCTATTTTCCCACTTCCTTTCTCCATTCACAAGTAGCCATCACCTCCCTTAATGGAATTGGTTCTCACAATCAGATTATCTCTCTGTTTCTCATGTACCCCCAAACCGTTTAACTCATACATTTCAACCTTTAAATCACGTGAAACAAATAGGAGACGGTGGAAGAGGCTTCTCTTGCCTTCCAAAGAGGGACAAGTGTCCCAAAACTAGTGGGCACATCCCCCAAGACACCAGGTGGCACCAATTTACTGGGCACAGATCCCTAAGCACTGAAAAGACTAAAATGCCCCTGCCTTCACAAATTACCATTTTTCCCGAAAGGTTTTTAGACCAAAACCCGGGCCATCCTAAATCCAATGACAGCGTGTCACCTGTCGTTGTACTCAGGGGATCGAGACCTACCTAATGGTTCTCGAATTACGTGAAAAGTCCATGTCGTTTAAAAAGTCAACAAATTTCCCATTTTTAACTAAATTACCAAATTAGCCTTGAACTTCCGAACGTCATAATTTTTCCCTCAAATATCGGAATCAGACGAGCCACTTGTCTATGGACTCGTGACGTCCCGAACTACGTCACGGTCATCGGTCAATGTCCATTTGACCATCCGAATGAAAAGTCAACATTTTGCCCATTCTAGGGGTAAAATCATCATTTCGCACCATCTGTCCGAAATCATCCAACTAACCACCGATTATCTTCACTAATCCGTCATTAACCACTAATCTAATCCCGGTTTTCAGGACCGGTCATTACAATCTCCCTCTTAAAGAATTTTGTCCCCGAAATTCCGTATCCCGTATCTCGTACCTCCGTAACTAATTGGGGGGAATCCAACTGATCTCACACCTGGGTCTCCTACCTGGTGTCCAACACCTACCAATCCCACTTATCTTAATAATTCCCAAACTGTCACCCCTACTCGGTCAAGCGAACCATTAACCACGTTTCAGTCCATCTGGCAAAACATCCCTTCCTCATCGGGGTCAACACATTCCAACTCGTACCCAAGGTACCTCTAACGTCACACCAACCGACACTCAAGGCTCCACTAATAGTAGGTGCGTGACTACGCCCAAACTACGCATTAAATTAAACATGTAATTCGAGTGTTATGCAATTTAAACCCTTTTTGTGTAGATGTAGTATTGATAAATAGGGATCGTTCTTAACCGGGGAAATTAGGGACATTAATAATGTGTTAGTGGGAGATGAATAAAAGAATAATGAATTAAAGAATTAAATAATCAAAGAATTAACAATTTAAAGAATTAATGACTTAAAGAATAAAAGAATAGAGAATTAAAGCATTAAAGAATTAACTAATCAAAGAATCAATAAATTAAAGAGTAAAGGAATAAAAGAATAAAGAAATGAAAGAATCAAAGACTAATAAACTAAAAGTATGAAAGAATAAAAGAATAAAGAATAAAAAGGGGGGTTTTGAAAAGGTTTGTGATCATTTAAATAAGTAAAAGCATAGATAAACTAATTTTACTTCTATTCTAATTCATGTACAAGTGATCTTCTTAAAACACAAATCTTACCAACACTCAAATAATTGCAAATATTAAAACAATCACGAAATTTTACCTTAATCGTCTTAATTACCTTCATACATTTTTCAATACTATAAATGCACCGACAGCGGACAACACTTACAATATGATTCACCTTTTGTTTTTGACTGAATGCGCCGACAGCGATCAACATCAAGTCTCTTCAATTCTACTTTAAATGCACCGACAGCGGATAAAACACTTAACATTGAATTGAAGTATGAAGCACTAAAATGTATAAAATAACTAAAATTCATAAAGTAAGACACATGGAGATTGCATTTAACACTTAAAAATATTAGTATGAAAAACCTCACATATATTAAACTATAATCAAAACCAATAACAAAAATGAGAGTTTGAGTAAATGGAGAGTAATTGTTACACTTTCGAGATGGATGAAAACAATGGATTGTTATTCATACGATTCTCCGACAGCGGACGGAACCTTATGAAGATGGAGGAAATAAACTTGGGAAATATGGACTCAAACTCTAAACTTTGTATTGGAGATACTTTGCCAAAGTTTCTCTCAAAGAAGGCTCAAATGTGTGCCTCAAAGAAGGTCTGTTTCAACAAGTGAATTGAAACCCTATTTATAGGTGGAGAAAGCTACCAAAATTAATATAAAAATACAATAAAAAATGTGGAATAATGGAATGATGAGTAATAAAGATTTGTGATGATGTTTAGAAGTGGTTTGAGTTGTAAAGTTGTAAAATTGGGTTGGAAAGTTGTTGGAAAGTGGCTGGAAATTGAGTGGAAGTCTGCTGGAAAATAGGGCAGAAAATTCGGCTGGGCGGTGCTGAAGGGGAGGGTTGCAGCTCGGCAGATGGCTGCTGAAAAGGAATGCAAGATTTCAGCAGGCACGCGCTGAGGAGGGAGTGAGCGGTCGGGACACGCGCGCCGAACGGTAGGTTTGGGCTTCGGTGAGAGCGCGCCGAAGATGGTCTCTGGGCTGGGGGCTTCAGATGAGCACTTGGGCCGCCTGTTTTGGGCTGACTTGCAGAGCCTCGCTAGGCTTGGCTGACTGGCTGACGCGCAGTGGACTGGGCTGTGTTGACGCGGGCTTCAGGGCGACGGGCTGGGCTGCACAAATTAATTAATTAAATTAAATTATAACTAAATTAATTATTCCACCGAATTTCGTCCATAATTTATTCGTTATAATTCCGATCGAGACGATTCTTTCGCCAAAATACTCCAAATTACAAACTTTATTTATCTAAACATAAAAATCACAATATAAATTAGTTTATTATTTTATTAATTTATTTAATATTTTAATATTAAAAGTTAAGTTTAAACGGTATAAAATAATATAAAATAATGCTTATTTGAGGACCTATCAGTGCGCCACAACAGTGCTACCACCAGTCACATCAATTTCAGACTCCTTCTCGAGTCCAGTGCACCTAGTACCAACACCTTAGTACATCGTGCGAGTCTGCCGTCAATAGAGTAATCAATTTGCAAAACGGCATCTACCGACCTTAGTACTTCTATTCTTCCATATCCTTACCATGATCCGTACTACTTCCATCAACGATCCGCGTCGACCCCACTGGGGTCACAACGTACTCACTCAGACCACTAACTCAACCAACTATCTCACCAGTGGTTCCAATAACCCCCAACACTATCGACCTGTGGAAACTTCATCCACGTCCTACACCATCTGTCTGCAACTGGACCCTATCACGTACCTGTCAAACCGTGATCACATACATCTCACTATCAGGCTCCCACCAGCCACTCATGGCTCAGAGCATCCAGCTCACATCAGTACTGATTCCTACCAACCAGTCCACAAGCTCAGTCCAACAAGCATCTCAGACTTACACCGATTCATCAAGATAAACACAACATACCTCAAACACAGCTCGTAGAGTACATCTTCAGGTACTTCCAACGACATCGTATGGTAAATCCACCATTCAACAACATCGGCATCAGTCGAGCTCTACTAAACCCAAAGTCCATCCAACAATACCGTAGTGTATCCGTCACCCCCACTGTGTAACTCTAGGGCACACAAATATCCCCAAAACCATACGGATTACCACTTGTCGACGAGCGAATCACGTTTCACTTTTGCAGTTTGTCGGTCAATCCTACCTATAGACTGAACTACACGTCTTTCGGGAAAGTCCAACTCAGATCCCTTCCGAATCTCCTGGTCTCTGGGGTCTCCCGACCAATATGAAAATCCCATCACATCTCATCTATGAATACATAGTAGACTCAGTACCAGTTCCAAGTCCCATACCATATATATACGAGATGAACCACACGCGTCCTGCACAACTCTAAGATGGTCAAGATCTTCTAGCCACTTTTGCTTCTGCAAGACAGAGCAATCCCCTCAGTTGGATGTCCAACATATCCAACCTCTATCCTACGATCCTCCTGATCCCCAACAACTCAATCTTGAGCCAGAAGCATTCCAATTCTGATCTCGTCCATATAACTCTTACTATCAGACCATCGCAAGTCATTCGGTCTTAATCCAACTTATCACAATCCCAAGATGTTCGCCTTACAGGCCACACTCGACGTCACCAAGTACTCTTTCTACTCCTGAACACGTCCAAAAGTGTCCACAATCAAGGGGGGGGGTCATGAATCCTGGCATTCCAATAATGAGTCTCCCAACTCCACTCCAGAGTATCCACCACACAACCTAATCACCAGCTTGGAACCAAACACAGTATCTCGTCGTCTTAATCTCAACATCTCCTGATTCCGAGACTCCAACCATGTTGGAAGTATGTCCGCCTTTTCCAACCATGGAACTCAATCCGCAACACGAATACCACCATTCGACAGGCCGTCCAAACGTCAACTCTGCTATACTTAAGCGATCCTCAACTACTACGGATCACAACCACGTGTCCATAACTAAACCAACTCACCAACCAACTCGCCTGTCGGTTAACAATATGTATGCACATTCAAAAGGATGCGAGTCATCACGTCTCCATCTTTCCGAGGTTCCATTATGGAGCACCAACTCTCGGGATCACAATCAATAATCACTCACCTCGCCCTCCTCAGCCACTATCCTCGATGTCGTCCATCACTAAGCTCGGGGGATCATTGAGTGCTGGCCTCAACATCACCCAAATGCCAACCTCGGCATGTGCCGACACAGTCCAACACACTCGACATCTCCAACACAACAGGATGAGTCCACGAAAACCAATCTCACTCAAGGTCAACCCGACCATACCAACCTAGCCTGCTCCAGCACGAAGCATAGGTCCACCGCGCTTCCACTTCGCTACTCTAATCAACTAACAGCATCCTGACCGTTCGTCTCGAAACATGACCTGCCAATGGTCATCATATCTCCCATCTCGGTTAGTGGTTCCTACCAGACAGTGGCACCACACGCCTGGTCACAGCCTCAACTCACGATGTGCCCATCGCCCCATTACACACTTCCCAGCTCGTGGCACATCATCTCCAATCTAGGGTCCACAGCATACTAATCCCGAACCTCCGCTCCTACCGAGTCAAAACCCTCACTCTATGCTCGAGTCGGGGGAACTGACATCCCTCGTAATCCACAACTCTAAGCAACTCAATGCTCAACCAATGCTGCCATCTCACTGGACTCGTCTAGAGTTATCCACCAATCATCCGCTACCTCGGCTGCACCTAGCACCACGGTCTCTAATCTAGCTGTAACTCGGCCCAAGCCACAACAACTACCTAACCACAAACCCCAAACTCATTGTTTCCAGACTAAGCACTTACTCTGGGGTTCTCACTTAGGTACTCACGATCCAGACCAGTCATCCCAAGGGATTCCTCAAATCTTCCTCGTCATACGGGTTATCCAAACCCATGACATTTACTAGTTCACAATTACTTGCCACTCGGGTCATCACACCCGACTAAGTCCATCCATCAAATCCTCAAGGTAGTTTCCTATATCCCGTCACTCGAGGCATCCGGCTACTCATAGCCGCACAAGTCCAAGCTCAAACAAGCTGACCAAATGGTCACAAGTTTATACTATCGTCATCCAATTGCCATCCAGCCCAACATGCCACCATCAATCGGCCTCCTCGGCCCACGTGTACCACTAGCTGAACATGCTACTATCGGGCCCCACGGGCCAACCAGCCTCGTAATCGTAATTCACCAACTACCATCCAGGTTAACCACGCTGGCATATATCCGACCCTATGGTCCAACCATCGAGCATATCCAGCGCCAAACACGCTAACTACTCCGGCCTTAAGCTGACATACGTCATACCTTGCACCGCGTATCGAGCAACTATCACCTTGACACTAACAATCGCCGCTAACTAACCCCTAACGAACGTACTGTCACTATCGCATCCAGGTTGATGACGGGTTGTTCTACGTCGAGACATCACATACACAGTAGCATCACAACACCCAAGTCGATGAACCAACGACTCTCGGAGCCAAACCTCGCGCAGAGCGTACAAATCCTACTCTGATACCAATTTGACATGATCCATCCTCAATCCCCAGGGATTAAGGGCTAAGTCATGCCCCCGTCTAACTTACGCGTGACATGAAGGCTAAATCGACGTCCAACCTCCATGTGACACGTAAGTCGGACAAGAGATTTCCAAACGAACCGTTCAATAGTACCAGACTTCCTAGAGCGCGCAGACTCTACTTTGGATCGCGTGTGTGATGTCTCCGTCTCTCTCGACCAACAACCCGCACCACAACAACCTGGAGGGTATCGAAAACATAAAATACTATGAATGGACAAAAACAAAAAATAAGTTTAGAAAACTGTTTACAATAAAAGACAATTATACCATCCGTTTAAAAACCAATGCATGCATAATGAACTTATGTCAGAAAACCATTTCATATTCAATTACGAAAACCAAACTTATTTCCTTTTCTCAAATCCCGGGCCTCAGCCCAAAACCATCAAATCCGTATCATCCGGGTCCTAGCCCAAAACATCGGAAAACCATTATTGAAAACCATCATTATCAAGTTCTCATCGAAATCCAAAACACATTAAAAACACATTTGCATCCATCGAACCTGCTGGATCTATCCGAGTCTTTAAACTCCCGAGTCTTTAAACTCAATCCAGGCCTTAATATAATCTGAGTCTTTAAACTTCCGAGTCTTTAAACTCAATAGGCCTACGGGGGAAATCACAATATAAGAGTCTTTAAACTCAATCCGGGTCTTTAAACCCAGTCCGGGCCCGTCCCAGTCATAATCATATCCGGGTCTTTAAACCCAATAACCAGATCCAGAAAATACAATTCAAAAATCATTTCCAAATCCATGTCCAAATCCGAATTCGAAATCACCATTTCGAATTCCAAACCGAATCCGAAATCAGCATCCCGAATCCAAATCCAGAATCATATCCATCATCCATTTCCAAATCCAAATCCGAAACCAACATTCCGTAAGCTAGCATCCGGAATAATCATTCTGAACCCAAATCCGGAAACCCACTTTCAAATTCCAAAACCGAATCCAGAATCGTCATCCTGAAATCCGTTTCCAAAACCAGAAATCACGTTTATCAAAATCCCTTTTATGAACTGGGATTCAAGCCCGAAATCACTTTCAAAATCCTTTTAAATCATTGAAATCAAATCCCAAAATTACATTATCAAAACCATGGTCAAATCACAACATTAATCGAAATCTAGTAAAACGTGCAATTCCGTAAATATCTCGAAATTCTTGCAAAACCGTAAATCATCAATATTAATTCACAAACATAAAAATCACATATAGAAAACATATAAAAACATATATGCATGCAGCATAAGTTCGAAAGCAAAGTCCACTCACAGACCATTAGCGTCGCCGCCTCGATACGCGTGCACTTATGCCGTTCCCGGTTAATCCGCTATTCCCGGCTTTCCCGAACCTGTCCAAATCCCATAATACGGTCACTAACTACTTCATGAACCTATACTAAGGCCCCGTAAATTTTCCGAATTTTTAACTATTTTTAACCGAGGCCTAAAACATTCGGACATCCCGAAACATATCAAGACGATGTCTGATCGCCTCGAAACCCGTGCCAAAATGTTCGTTACATCGAATACTTTAAAATTCGTGTTGGAACCATCCTCAAAAACTGTGCCACGCGCCCCCACGTGCCGGTACTTTTCATCTTCTTCAACGTCCCGCCAGTCCGGTTCAGGTCGATTCGAATCGGCCCGGTTCGACCCAACCGGAGCAGGAGATTCAACCCCTTATTTCCTTTATTTTTAACCCGTTCTTGATTCCAATTAGTCCTATAGTTTCCTTACAAGATTTCCTATCGATCTGCATAGTTAAACAATGAACTTAAGACCAAAAGCATACCTTCTTGAACCGTGATCAAACTTCGAACTTCCTCCATCGTGGGACTACGATACTGGCAACCCCTTGCCGTGAATTCAAGCCCATACAATTCCTTTTGATTTCCAAAACCACCCCCAAAGCAACAAATTAAGCATTAGCCATTAAATTCCAACTTGCCATGATCGAATTCAAATCATGAATTTAATGGTTTTGACCTTACCGTCCACCTCAGGCCCTGAATTTGATTCCAATGAGTTTGTCTCATCATCCTTTCCATATTTTGTTCACAGATCAGCATCTCTTGATGAGGATTTGAAAAGATTGGATCCAAAGCCACGTTGCCCTCTGTTTCTCATAGCTCGAAACCCACCATCCACGACGGTCTGTGGTACAAGCACCACCACACTCCTCCACCTCTGTTTTCCCACTTCCTTTCTCCATTCACAAGTAGCCATCACCTCCCTCAATGGAATTGGTTCTCACAATCAGATTATCTCTCTGTTTCTCATGTACCCCCAAATCGTTTAACTCATACATTTCAACCTTTAAATCCCGTGAAACAAATAGGAGACGGTGGAAGAGGCTTCTCTTGCCTTCCAGAGAGGGACAAGTGTCCCAAAACCAATGGGCACATCCCCCAAGACACCAGGTGGCACCAATTTACTGGGCACAGATCCCTAAGCAGTGAAAAGACTAAAATGCCCTTGCCTTCATAAATTACCATTTTGCCCCTAAGGTTTTTAGACCAAAACCCGGGCTATCCTCAATCCAATGACAGCGTGTCGCCTGTCGTTGTACTCAGGGGATCGAGACCTACCTAATGGTCCTCGATTTACGTGAAAAGTCCATGTTGTTTAAAAAGTCAACAAATTGCCCCTTTTTAACAGAATTACCAACTTACCCTCGAACTTTCAAACGTCATAACTTTTCCCTCGAATATCGGAATCGGACGTGCCACCTGTCTATGGACTCGTGACATCCCGAACTACGTCACAGTCATCGGTCAACGTCCATTTGACCATCTGAACGAAAAGTCAACATTTTTGCCCATTCTAGGGGGAAAATCGTTATTTCGCACCGTCCGTCCGAAAGCATCCAACTATCCACCGATTATCTGCACTAATCCGTCATTAACCACTAATATAATCACAGTTTCCGGGACGGGTCATTACAACACTCCTTGTGCCTAGAATTTTGGTACTGTTGGGGCGAATGCCTCCGAGACGCGAGCCCCTTCGACATCCTGGGAGTGAGGGCAAGACAAATATTAGTAGTATACGTGAAACCAGATTGGATCCAAAAATGAGACTGACGCTGTATTACTTGGATCGATTATTGGATACTATGCTCTTGAGAAGAGAGACTCTTGAGGGTTTGGTTTTTGAGCTAGCTTGGAGGCTCGGAGCCATGATTTTTACTAGGAAAAGGAACTCTGTTGAGACAAATTAGTGGATTTCTAGACTGGAGCAAATAATTTATGTAGGGAGATGTAACCCTGAGGTTTGGGGGTGTTTAGCCACACTCTTTCTGGGCGATTTTGTACACCGGTGGTGGCACCATTTGAGGATGACGGGCTGGGACGTTCGTGTAGTTTTTTGGGAGGTTTTCTAGGAGTGTTCCTGGGGCAGTTTTATCCTCATTTATATCCGAACACCAAGGAGGTGTGGTTTATCCGGCCTTAGTAGTAGGACCCGATGGTTTCTCAGTATGAGTGGAGATTCCAGGATCTGCCCCGGTTTATTTCAGTGTTGGTAGCAAACGAGCTTGACAAGTACCGACACATCGGACAGGGTCTGAGAGCTAAGCTCAGAGTTTCAGTGACAGTGTGGTCTCTTTCTCATGGATTATTAGATGCTACCACTCGGGTTGAGCCGAAGTCATCAGTTAGACAGTAGTCTGAAGATTTTGGTCGACGTCAAGGGTATCTATCTTCCAAACCTTTGGGTCGGGGAACCCTGAAGAAGGATAACTTTAGCTCTAGATTTATCAGGGAGTACATGATATTGTAGTGGAATTTGGCTGAGGAGGTTTCCAGCCATAGACATCAGTATGGTTTAGTAGGCTTCTGTCCAACTTACTAGTGGACAAGGTTGTCAATCTGTACTATCTAGTATGGTCACTTGTGTTTCTTATAAGGACTTTCGGAGAGACTACCCATGCCGACTACAATAGTGGCATAGTGTGGGATGGGGCAGGTCAGTGACTGAGCACAACATTAACATCTGGGCGGCATGAGGGAGTTAGACTCATACTAGTGGGATTGATCGAGCCAGTGATGGACAATGAGGATGTGTTTGATCCTCTAGCCTACATGCCTATATATTTACAGTTACACAGGTGGAGGCTCGAGCTATATCGTAGGTATCAACGGGCGCACTTTCCGCTTTTAGCCTGATGCACGAGTTTTGTTGTGATCCCAAGGATGGATTGTTTGACTACCTATTGTGCCTGTATTGAGTCTTTCGAGAAAAAAGTTATCATCCAGTGTTTGGACTTGTCGGAGCTTGTGCTTCAAGGATCGGAGAGTACCCTTTTTGAATGTAGATTCTAATTGACAAGTGTCAGCTTTCTTTGACATGTGGAAGCGGGTGAAGGGATTAGCAGGAATCCGCAAAGGATTGATGAAACGACCCATCCCAATCCCCTCTGGATCTTCGTGGGATATGCCTACTCTAGTCTGTCACCACATGCGAGAAAAGGGATTAAACCATAAACCGCTCGGGGTTATCTAGAGTACGAAAAAATCTGTGGCAGCATGTGATATCTTGATCCCTATTACAGCTGGTATCCGTGATCAATCTGAAGGGTATTAAAACATAAAAATTTTGAGTGGAAAAAAATATCAGTTATAAAAAAATTTATCGAAAATAAATTTATACCTTTCACGTAAAAGTATGCATGCATCAGAAAACAAGTATTTCAAATATTTTTCTTAAAAGCAAGTCGTATTGCTTTTCAAATCAAAACACAATGAAAAATTCTTTTCAATCAAAGCCATTTCCTCAGTAGGGTTTCGGCCCAAAACCAAATCACGTGGGACCTCAGCCCAAATATAAAATCATGTGAGATCTCAACCCAAATATCAAAAAATACAGGGTCTCAGCCAATCATCATCATCAGTCTTAATTCTAATCCCAGCAACGCGTGCCCATAAGCTCTAGGACTGCTCTGATCCTGAGCATGTCGCCGTGAACACATCACCAACTGACAGTCACCAGATCGTCATGAATATAGCATCAATCGATCTTATATACCGCACTCCTGAGTCGAACCTCCCTCAGCTGCTGCCTTTCTGGACTGCTCAACAGCTGGCGCATCGTGACCTTTTCGTACCTCGGAAGCGAGCATTATCTCCAAGGTGCTCTACAGGGAAACATATTCACAACTGGAGGCCATATCCTATTCTTTAAACTCCCAAGTCTTTAAACTCAAAATCATAATCATCATCAACAGGGACACAAGTTCGAATATCATCAATAGGGTCACGAGCCCGAAATATAATCAAATGGGTCATGTCAAGACCCACCCCGGTTTCACCCCGAAACCCGAGATAAATCCTGCTCCCGTCTGACACCCAGACACCAAAACAGTCAGACGCAGGAGAAAGCACTCAATAAATCCCGAAGTTAGAGTTTACAGAGCATAGTAAGAATACAAGGAAATAAAAACCGATGACAATTACACGCACGCGAAAGAAAGTCACTTCTATGCCTCAGACGCTGCCTCGACGCCGGAACCCCGCGCTAGCTCCACAACCTGGAGGGCAATTAAAACAGAAGGTGTGAGTGGACCATAAGAAAAGTTCTAAAAACCATTTAATAAAAACCACGTTTCACCCTCCGTTTTGAAACCACATGCATAACCCAGTTCATAAAACAATTAGCAACCAAATCTCCATCAACCACATCATAAGAAATAGAAACACTATAAAACAGTTATAGAAATCATATTATCAACATCATAAAACCGTTTCAAAATCGTGAATAATTAAATCATCATTTTCCGATCAAACCTGCTGGACCTATCCGAGTCTTTAAACTCCCGAGTCTTTAAACTCAATCCAGACCTCAATAATATCCGAGTCTTTAAACTCCCGAGTCTTTAAACTCAACAGGCCTACGGGGGAAATATCAATATATCCGAGTCTTTAAACTCCCGAGTCTTTAAACTCAATCCGGGCCCGTCCCCCTTCAAATCAATATCCGGGTCTTTAAACCCCTATCCAGATCCAGCAAATCCAATCCAAATCCAGTGGAAAACCAGTTTGAAATCCATCGCCAAACTCGAATTCGAAATCCCCGGTTCGAAGCCCCTTCCGGCGTTCAGAACCGACATTCCGAATCCAAATCCAGAAATCCACTTTTCACCTTGAAAACCAAATTCCACTTTCCGAAATCCGATTCTCAAACCGAAAACCTTGATTATCGAAATCATGTTCCAAAATCCCTTTATAATCATTGAAAACCATTTATCATTTGAAAACACCAAATCATGGCATCATAATCAGTAATCAAGCCTTTCTCGTAAAACTTGCCAAATACGTAATTTCCTTGGAAAACATGCAATTAAGTAAAACAGTTATAACATAATCAAATAACCATGAAATCACAAGGAAAACCATAAAACAAGTAATTAAAAGCAGTTATGCATGCTCGAGTTTAGAGAAGGGGTCCACTCACAGTATCGAGCCCTCAATCGCGTCCCGAGCGTCCAGCACGTTCCTCAGCTTCCTCGGGAAATCCAGGTCCTGTTAACAGCCACCAAATTACATCACTAACAAGTCTACGAGTAACCACCTAAATTCCCTCAAAAATCTCCGGGTCCTGAACGTACTAAACCGGGACCCTAAACCTTCACCCTCGCGAAACTAAACTCAAACGACGTCCGATTAACCCGAAACCACTTCCAATGGACTCAACACAACTCCTGGACCAAAAACCTAGTTCACCGTTTCTCCAACCGACGCCGCACGCGCCCTCACGCGCCGCCCAAGTGGCTGCGCGTGGCCTCACGCGCCAGCTACAGTGCATCAGCTACCTTGAGCAGACCAGGTTCGACACAGTGTTTGTAAATCGAACCGGCGAGAACGGTTCTCTGCCGTCCCGTCTCTATTTCCTTCCCTTTATTCCCCATCTTCATCGTCCAGACCTACTCTGTCCATCCCTATCCTCTTTAGACCTCGACACGGCCCTTAAACCGTCGACCGAAGCTCGAAACAAAATCCGATCCCTGCTCTGTTTTCCTTCCCAGCCACCCAGGTCACCTCCCATCACGGTGGCAACACCAGACGGTTCCTAGGACCCTTCTAAACCGAACCCAACTCACCCTAACCGTCGATTCACTCCCAAACTTCACGACTTTAGGTTCGAACATCGACGGCAAAACAGAGCACCAGAGTACCCGCCGTCGTGTTAACCCCCACCGTGCACCACCCGTCACGGCAGCACAACCAATAGAAGCCCAGACCTCCACTGAGTCCCCTAGACCTCCCTATGAACTTCGATTTGACCTCTAGACTCACGACTCACAAGTCAAAACTCAACGGAAAAACAGGGCACATACACGGATATTAGAATTTACCTGCAACCGCCCACCGCCGTGCTCGCCGCCGTGTTCCCTGGAGTCCACCGCGTCGCCTCAGCCTCCTCTCGAGGTCAATCGCACCCGCACACGGCCACAACACCACCACAAGCCCTCAGTCTTTTCTGTTTTCTCTGGTTTTTCCCCGCGACTCTCACTCACCTACACACCACCATCACCTCTTCTAACTCTCTCACTGTCTTCCTCTCATGCTCTGATCAATCGCACACACTTACAACTCACTAGTACACACACCATCATCAATCAATCCTCTCAATTTCCCTCACCGCCTCACTCTGTTTCACTCGAACACCCACGAACACACACGGTTGCACCCAATTAATTAGGACCGTGCACACACTGGAACTCACCAGAAACCACTCCACCTTTAGCACGTGTCACCATCCACTCCATTCTCTCACCAAATGGCTCCATCCCAGCCGTCCTCTGCCCTCTCTCTGCACAAATCTCCAGAGCACAAAAGACCAAACTGCCCCTTCTTTTAACCCAATTTTACACTTTTGCCACTAACTTCCTAGACCCGTAACTCCCACATCGTATGTCCGATGAATACGTGCCGCCTGTCATCGAACTCAGGACAACGAGATCTACGTAACCATCCTCGGGCAACGTACCAAAACCCGGTCGTCTAAAAAGTCAACTTTTCCCCCTCTTTTAACCAAATTACGGTTATGCCCTCAACCTTCCGAACATCATAACTTCCTCCTCGGATGTCGGACTCGGGCGTGCCACCTGCCTACGGATTCGTGACGTCCTAAACTACCTCCTGATCACTGGTCAAAGTCCATCGGACTACCCGAACTAAAAGTCAACTTTTTGCCCGAACTAGGGGAAAAATCGTTATTCTAAGCTTACGGACCTATCGGGGCCACCTAACCACCGATTAACCTTACTAATCCCACCTTAATCACTATCTTAATCCCAGCTCTCGGGACGGGTTGTTACAGGTCACAAGCCTGAAAACAGTGTCTATCAACACTTCATAAACCCAGGATTCGTTCCTCGAATCCTATCGAATCCACAACTAGGTCTCATGCCCGAAGTATATTTCATAAACCTCATAACTGTGTCACAACCCGATATATCTCACGTTTGACTATACTCTAAGTCAAACTATAAATAAACTGGGGTATACGCTTGAAAGATATTTCCAAATCCGAAAATCATTTCACTTTTCAAACTCTTTTCCAAAGCACTTTTGCCTATCATCCAAGTCAAAGTCAACATCCAACTAGGACTCATGCCCTAATACCGATTTCACGCATTTATGTGAAATCCTCTAAAACCGTAAATTAAATACTCGGTTTCACGCTTTTCCCTGAAACCATCGAAATCATATAAAACAAATGCACGTATAATACTCGACCAAAGCCCAAATATCATATAAAACTGAAATCTCGAACTTCGTGCAATATTGCATTTTCTACGAAAATGCCAAATAAACAATATAAATCATATGCACTCAAGGGATCTCAAATCATGATCATAAGACATATAAAACAGTTATGCATGCATCATATTTTATAAAATAAAGTCCATTCACAAACCATGCTGCGCGCTCCGAATCCCGCGCCGTAAGCCACTCCAGGGCTAATCCAGACTTTTCGGGACGTCCGGACCTGTCCAAATCATACTCATAGGTCACTAACCATCTATACAAGTATATATCAAAGACCTTCACACATCCCGGAATGGTCAACGTGTCTCGAACATGCTTCCTGAAGCTAAAAACCTCTAAATGACCTATCAAACGACCTCTGATCGACCTGAACCAACACCATTGGATTCAGAACGTCTAATTCTTTTGAACCAGATTAGTTTAACCTCAAAATTCGTGCCCACGCGCCCTCACGCACTGGTCAAAGTTCACACGCATTGGTTAGCGACAGTCAACGCTGACGTCATCTGCTGATGTCATCCTGACAAGTTTGACACATGTTAGGTCTGACAACCGGTTACATGGCACACCCTGATTGGTGCCACAAGTCACCCTATAACACTGCCACGTCACATGATGAGATCATCTTCTGACATCATCATTAACATGTGTCACTAACATGTCCACTCTGACAACCTGAGACCCTGCCAGGTGGCACCACCTCGTTGGTTCACATGGTCTAGCAATGTTGACGTGGACCTGCCATGTCAACTGACATGTTGCCACGTGACACCATATCACTGGTCCATGTGATCTGACATGACTGACGTGGACTTGCCACGTCAGCTACTAACTAGACCTGGTAGCTTCTGAAAACTGACCATATGGTACCACTTGATTGGCCACGTGGCCTGACAGGTCTAATTGATTATGACGTGGAATGCCACGTCATTATTTTCAACCTTTAGCTGGGTCGACCCGTTTGACTGTAACAGGTTATATGACCCGCGACCTTGACTTTCACCATTAGACTCGCCTTGATCCCAAAAAGAGTTATATGACTTCAAAATCACGAAATAAGGGTTAGAAAGTACATGTTCCACTCGATCTTCACTGGCCCAGTTTCAAACGTCCATGCAGGGCTGTCCAATGGCCCTCCGCCTCTGGTTTTTTATCATAGCAGCTCGTACGAGCTCATTAAACACAACCCAAGCGTTAAGAGAAACCATAAACGTCCAGAAATCGAATTCAAATTTCAAACTAAAAATGGGTTTTGGGTTACCTTGTTTCAAGGGCTCTTCTGCTGTCCATAGTTGCTCTGCCTCGTCCCTCGTCGTCTCCCAGTCTCTCACTCACCCTTAGTCTCTCTTCCTCTCTAGTCTTAGTTGAAGAAGATGATAATGGAGGTTTGGGGGTGGGTTTCGGGTTAGATGAACAGTTGAAAGGGAATGGGGAATGATGCATGTATTGGTCCAGGCTAGATCTTTTGGGCCCATAAAAGATAAACTGAATTTCTGCCGTCTCGTTTTTTTGTGCAACCGTGAATAGTTTTTGAAACCTTCCGTGACCCGTAACTTTCCCGTGCGATATTCGATTTTGAGGTGCCACATGTCTATTGACTTGTATCATCTCGACCTATGTAATGGACCTTAGTCCCCGTGTCACTAACCTCCTCAGTCAAAAGTTAACTTTTTGCCCTTTCTAAGGGAAAAATCATCATTTTACCCAAATCGTTTGCTAATCCTCCATTAGTCCTTAATTACTTCTCAATAATCCATCATTAATCCTTAATAATTTGTAATTTACCTTAATTTAATTTGTATGTTCGAGACTGGTCCTTACAATTGAAGTAGCGGGGAACTGGAAATAACTAGAGACTATATATGAGACTCAGAGTCTATTGAGTTTAGTAGGGTACCACATAAGGTTCATATAAGGTTTTTCTATGATGGCTGCTTTTTTGACTCGGATGACTAGGAAATGAGTCAAGTTTGATTGGGACAACATTTGTAAGAAGAGTTTTCAGGAACTTAATTAGAAGTTGATTTCTGCTCTGATTTTGACCCTTCAGAATTATGGTGGGTGGTTTGAAGTTTTTGTGGTGCATCCATACAGGCATTGAGGTTTGTTTTGATGTTGCATGTCTAGGACATTGCTCACACATTCAGGTTTTTGGAAATCCCACGAGTTGGACTATCCCATCCTTAACTTGGAGTTAGCAGTAGTGGTTGTACCATGACGATTGGAGACACTATCTCTAAAGGGAGACATGTAAGATTCTCATCGATCACCAAGTTTGAACTATTCATGTGCTTATAAGGATTTATTACAGTGGTTAGAGCTGGTTAAGAGTTACGACTTCATTTTTGAGTACTTCTGAGGGTAACCTGTGTAGTTTTGGGTGCTTTGAGGAGGAAGTCTTTGGGTTTTGTAAACCATCTGCACATTATCCATTCATCATTACTAGTGGAACTCCGAGGTACAAAAGTTGTGCTTGGAATGGTAACTAGGGAGCCTTATCAGTTAGTTCCTTATAAGGCCTGTTTTGATTGACCAGAATATTCTGACTTAACTTCATAATTCTATGTTGTGCATTACTAGGTCTGGGTTGGAGATTGGGAACAAAGAAGATCTTACAATCAGAGTTATTGTAACCTTGGTCAAGATGGTCGATTTTATGGGCCAAATGTTATAGAGTAGGAGAAGGAAAACATTTGAGCGGCAAATAGTTTTGGTTATGCCATGCGCACCAGCCTCATCTCGCTTAACTTTGGAGTTCCAATCAAACTCAAAGCCAGTGAGCTCCTAAAAGGCCTCGCGCTAGATAAATACGTGTCCACACATATAAGACACTTCACTTTTCTCTCCTTGAGCGATGTGGGATTGTTCACTATTCTTCGCAGGACACGGGACTTAGAATCCATCCCCATTGGGACCCAGCGTCCTCGCTTGCACACTTCTAGTCGGGGTTCATCTCTGATACTATTTTGTCACGATCCAACCCATCTAGAACGTTATTGTCCGCTTTGGGTCTTGCCCTCACGATTTTGTTTTTGGGAACTTACGTGCAATTTCCCAATAAGTCACCCATCATAGGATTTCACCAACCTCAACTTGCTTACCTTTGTACTTCCAACCAAACTCAAAGCCAGTGAGCTCCCAAAAGGCCTCATGCTAGATAGATACGTGCCCACACATATAAGACACTTCATCTTTCCCTCCTTGAGCGATGTGAGATTATTCTTCGTTCTTCGCAAGAGATTGGTCTTACACCATACCCTCAGAAACCTTAGTTGGTGGGCTAGCATGGAAAAATGGAGAGTCGAGTTTGACTTTGGATAGTTGGGTGTAGGATCATATTACCATGGACCTTGCGTTTAAGCTTCCTAGGACCCATGTAGGTCATGTTGGAGTCTGGATTAGCATGGATGGATTCATGAAATTTGTACATTTCTTATCAGTGCAAGATGATTTCAGATTGGACCAGTATACTAATTGTTGTGGATCGAGTCATCCGTTTATATAGGACTCCAGATAACCTTTAGTATCTGTTTGGACTCTGATGTTTGCTTCGAGGCTCTAGCGAAGGTTACTGAGATCTTTTGGGATAAGTCTAAATTTTAGCTTAGCTTATTATCCTTAGACGGACAGTCGAAGAAGACCATTTAGTTTCTGGAGGACTTGGTAAGTACTTGTGTGTTACCGTTTAGTAGTGATCAGAATTCGCACTTGACTTTGATGAAATTCGCCCACAGCTGCAGGTTTCATTCTAGTATGAAATTCTCCCTAATTTCTCCTAATCTCCTTCTGCACAAAATGTATAAAATATCCATTCATAATATACACCTAGATGCGATGTGGCATATTCTCGCCCTAATTTCTCCTAATCTCCTTTTGCATAAAATATCTGAAATACCCACTCATAAGATACACCTAGATGCCATGTGGTGGTCGTCAGTTAAATGTCTAGAAAATATTACACCCATTCTTAGTGCATAGTAACACGAATTCCGATTCTTTGTGCATTTTGAAACTTACTGGCATGCTCCTAGTGTATCTACAATAAAATGACAAATAACAATGATGCGAAAACTAAATCTATGCGTGTTTCAAATCAGACAGTCACTATAAGGAACTATTATTACTAGTAAAATAAAAAACAGAAAATAATGGAGTGATCGTCTCACTCCTCCCTCTTAGGCCTCGTTTAGTAAAACGTATTGTACTGACTATTTCAGTTGGATAGACTAATCTATTTACTGGATAGACTGACTATTTAGTGAGACGTTTGGTGCTCTACTGGATTAAAACGTCGACTATATTATACTGACCAGATTATATTATAATAGGTAATATGAAAAATTTATATCATAAATATAATTAAGTATAATAATAATAATAATAATTTATTTTAATTAATTATTGATATTATTATTATTATTACTATTACTATTTATTAAATTATAATGAATTATTATTTTATTTTTCTTAGTATTACTATTTTTATTATTTTTATTATTATTATAATTTTCAAGATTACTAGTCATTTGACTATTTAATACAGACAATTTTGAATGTATTATTTTAGCATGTCTATATCGTATACAATGACTAATTAATACGATTGATACATCATATAAAGTCCCACTTGATTGAAGTTCAAATTTGAGACCAATTATTTACAAATCAATGTTAAAATCAATTGAATTAGACTCATTTGACTAGAAATTGTTAAATAAATAATATGAATTATGAGTTTTTTTTTTCAGGATTTTTCTTGTCAATTTTTTTTTTTGGTGAAGCTTGTAATCGGGAACATTTTTCTTTCGATTTTAGCGGGAGAGATAATAGATTAATAAGATCTTAATAAGGAATTTTATTTTTCAATATAAAATTTTACTCTAATTTTGTGTTTGAAACTGGGAACATCATCATCATCTGATTTTACTGTAATGAAAAGGCAAAAAGAAGAAGAAAATGTGTCAATTTTTGATTGGATAACCCAAATAATAAAGGAAACAAATACAAAGAACTTGAAATCGAATCTGGGTCTAACGTGGAAATGGAAAAGTAAGAAACCGTTAGGAAGGAAGAAAACTCCAAAGGCGTGAGCGAGAGAGAAGAGGAATGTCATCAAATGCTCCGTCAATACCTTTCCCAATTTCACAGGCAGGTGCAACAAACTGGGCCCCACTCTCTATGTTCCCTCGAAGCTTCTGGATTTCAGGTTTCCTACACTTCTCCGTGGCTGAATCCTTCGTGACTAAGGGAGGCAGTTGAGCAAGGGCAGCATCGTCATTCTACCTTGCGAATAAACATAGCGCCTCTTGCAGATTGCTTTTCTTTTTTAATCTCGGGTTTTACTGAAAACTGAGAGTAGAGATTCGAAGAGGTTTTTCCTTAATATTTTGTGTTTTTGCTCCCGATTTCTCCAATGGAAAGAGGCGGTGATTATGGTGGCCATGGTGGGTATATAGGAAGAGGAAGAGGTAGAGGAAGAGGAAGAGGAAGAGGGACAAGCGGTAGTGGTGGCGGTGGCGGCGGTGAAAGGTGGGATCATGGTTCCCATGACAGAGGTAATGGAGGCAGAGGCGGAGGAGGAGGAGAGAGTAGAGGAAGAAGTAGTGATCCGGCTGGCCCCCATTACGGCTATCAACCACATCAGCAACAGTATCAACAACATCAGCAACAGTATCAACAACTACCTCAACGACAGCCGTATCAACAACCACCCCAACAACATACGTATCAACAACCACCCCATCAACAACCGTATCAACAGCCACCTCAGCAACAGCTGTCTCAGCAACAGCCGTATCAACGACCACCCCAACAACAACGGTATCAACAAACACCCCAACAACCACCCCAACAACCACCCCAACAACAGCAGACTCAGAGTTGGGGCCAGCAGCAGCAGTATCAACAACCACCCGAAGACCAGCAAAAACAGCCGAATCAAGGTTGGGGCCAGCCAGGGAGGCCTTCTCCATAGAAAATTAACCCTCCCAACAATGCTTGGGGCGTCAAAGCGCCTTCTCCTGCTCCTTCATCCCTAAATAACACTCCTGCTCCTGTGACTGGTATGGGTTTTTTCATTGGGTCAATTCTGATAATAATTATAATTTCCATTAGTAATTTATAGATAGTTGTAATTTTGTCCCTAGTTTTAGTGTAACTGTTTTCAGTTTTGATGAATGAATTATTTACCTTACGTTACTTGATAATGAAGATTGTGGTGAGTTTTTTGGTGTTTATTTGCTTAGCCTATTTTGGTTTAGGATTTGTTAAACTAAATAATTTGATTTGTATTTTTTCTTATGTGGGACTTTTGCAAACGTTAGAGTAGGAATTTAAGTGTACATAACATAATCAGGCTCAGCTTTACTCTGTTCTCTTTTATTTTTTCTTCCACAGATACTCTTGTTCCCACAATTGCATCCCTGGAAATTTCGAGACAGACTCTGCCTTCATCATCTTTAGACAATGCAGACAAACATCTCCCTGTGAAACGGCCTGATAATGGAGGCACCAAAGCTATCCGAACTGTTAGGCTTCGTGCCAATCATTTTAGTCTGTCGTTTCAGCCTGAGAGTACTATATTGCACTATGATGTTGATGTCAAGCCAGAGAACCCTACTAAGAATGGTCGTCCCGTGAAGATATTGAAGTCTGAACTTTTCGTAATCAGGAAGAAGCTATGCACTGATTATCCATCGGACTTTCCCTTGTTAAGTTCTGCATATGATGGTGAAAAGAACATCTTTAGTGCAGTGCCGTTGCCCAGTGGATCAATTAAGGTGGAGATTCCTGAGGAAGAAGACACACGCTTCAGGTCGTATGTAGTTACTCTGAAGTTTGTAAATAAGCTCAAGTTTTGCAAGTTGAGGGAGTACTTGAGTGGTCAGCTGTTGTCTATCCCTCGTGATATATTACAGGGTATGGATCTGGTGATGAAAGAAAATCCATCTAGTCGTCTGATTGCTGTTGGACGACACTTTCACCCTGCTGAATTTAATCATGGGGATGACATTGGACGTGGTATCGCTGCATCTAGAGGGTTTCAGCATAGCTTAAGACTCACTTCCCAGGGTCCTACCTTGTGTCTTGACTACTCAGTCTTGGCATTTCGTAAGTGTTTGCCTGTTATAGATTTTCTCAAGCAGCATATATGTGGTTTCTCTTTAAATAATTTTAACAGATTTAGGAGAGAGGTTGTGAATGCATTGAAGGGATTGAAAGTTACTGTGACTCACCGGAAAACTAAGCAAAAGTATATCATCAAGGGACTGACTGACAGGAATGCGGGTGATATTACATTTGAAGCTATAGACCCAGATGGTCAATGTCCGGCCAGGAAAGTTAGACTTGCTGATTATTTCCGGGAAAAATACAAAGCAATCCAGTACCAAAACATTCCTTGCTTGGATTTGGGGAAAAATGGTAGGAAGAATGATACACCGTTGGAGTTCTGTGTCTTAGTTGAGGGACAAAGGTATCCAAAGGAGTCTTTGGACAATAATGCAGCCATCATGCTGAAGAATATGTCATTGTCTTCACCAGATTATAGAAAAAAGATGATAGGTGAAATGGTACAATCTGCCAGTGGACCTTGTGGGTGAGTAAAGTATTCTCCCTTTTTTCCCCAGCAAACTTAGGTGTTACAATACTTGTTTACTTAGACTTTCTTGCGTCATTGTTTCTCTTGTGTGGGCACAATTAGCGTGTGTACTTTTAACTAGCTGGCAGCTGGTTTCTCTGATGGCTGAGAACTCGTATTCTCCTCTAATACCATTTATGAACATGCTGGTGATAGTGGAATTGTTTTCCATGTTGTAGCGGTGTTTACTTAATTAGCAATAGTCCATGGGTTTCTTTAGTTTACACATGTAAGTGGATTGTAGATGAACATAGTGGTTGTAGTGAATCTAAGCATATTGTATCATTAACATCTTTTTTTCACAAAAGATGCCTATAAATAGGACCTTTGTTATTACTTATTACCATTTTGAGCAACTTAATTCTGCACAAATATCTTCAGTGACTAATTATGCTCCTTTTGTTATTCACAGTGGTGGCATCATTGAGAATTTTGGAATTGAAGTGAACAAGAATATGACACCAGTAACAGGGCGTGTCATTGGGCCACCTGAGTTGAAATTGGGTGCTTCTGGTGGCAAGATGACTAAGGTAACAGTTGACAGAGAGAAATGTCAATGGAATATGGTTGGGAAGTCTCTAGTTGAAGCAAAACCAATCAATTGCTGGGCTTTACTTGACTTCAGCAGTAATGATCAACAACTAAGACCAGATCCTAAAGTGCTGAACCCTAATTCTTTCATCCCAAAGCTCATCGCTCGGTGTAACAAACTGGGAATCAGAATGGGAGAGCCTGTTTTGTACGAAAGCACTACAATGCGACCATTCTTTGAGACTGAGATGCTTCGTCAGCTGCTTCAAAGTGTCATTGAAAAGGCATGCAAGCAAAGCAAAGGCCCCTTACAGTTACTTGTTTGTGTAATGTATGCAAAAGATCCTGTTTACAAAAATCTGAAGCTGATCTGTGAGACTCAAATTGGCATAGTTACACAGTGCTGCTTGTCAAAAATGGCCAATATAGCAAATGATCAGTATCTTGCAAACCTTGGACTCAAGATCAATGCCAAGCTTGGAGGCAGTAATGTAGAGCTAGTTGAACGGCTCCCCCACGTTGGGGGTGGAGCCCATGCTATGTTTGTGGGGGCTGATGTCAATCATCCTGCTACGAGGAACACAACCAGTCCCTCGATTGCTGCTGTTGTTGCCACCGTAAACTGGCCTGCGGCAAATCGTTATGCTGCACGGGTTCGACCTCAGTACCATCGCACCGAGAAGATATTGAGTTTTGGAGACATGTGTCTCGAGCTTGTTGAATCCTATGAACGAATGAATAAAGTCAAGCCAGCCAAAATTGTTGTCTTCCGTGATGGTGTTAGTGAGGGCCAATTTGATATGGTTCTCAATGAAGAGTTGCTAGATCTGAAGAGGGCTTTGGGAAGTAAAAACTACTATCCAACCATCACACTTATTGTTGCCCAGAAGCGGCACCATACTCGTCTCTTTCCTGAGAGTGTGCAAGATGGAAGTTCTACGGGCAATGTAGCGCCAGGAACTGTTGTGGATACTGCAATCGTGCACCCGTTTGAGTTTGACTTCTATCTTTACAGCCATTACGGAGCCCTTGGAACAAGCAAAGCCACGCATTACCATGTTCTTTGGGATGAACATAGGTTTACCTCTGACCAGTTGCAAAAGCTCATATATGACTTGTGCTTCACCCCTTTGCCAGGTGTACTGAACCTGTATCATTGGTTCCTCCCGTTTACTATGCTGACCTTGTGGCGTATAGAGGTCGATTATACCATGAGAGTATGGAGCAACAGTCTTCAGCTTCATCAGTCTCCTCCGCATCGGCATCTTCATCCTCGGTGACTTCTCTGGGTGAAAGGTTTTTCAAATTGCATCCTGAACTGGAAAACCGAATGTATTTCGTATAATGGGTCAGACCTTTTCCCATGATCTCCTTTCTGCAGAATGGTTTCGAAGGCAGGCAAACCTGAGCGCAATTTCAACCTCCTAATGATTTTGTGCGTGAATCTAATGGGCTCTTTTTTTGGTTTTTGTGTGTTAAAATGTGTTATGTTTAGCATATTCTGTAATGTGGTCCGAAAATTTGTAACAGTTGAATGTTAAGGGTTAGGGCAAAGTGATGTTTAGCAT
The DNA here is from genome assembly GCA_032719365.1 of Prinsepia uniflora. Taxonomy (NCBI): domain Eukaryota; kingdom Viridiplantae; phylum Streptophyta; class Magnoliopsida; order Rosales; family Rosaceae; genus Prinsepia; species Prinsepia uniflora. The sequence goes on from CM064866.1 coordinate 66,439,447, forward strand.
GTTCTTGCAAGGGTTCTGAATTACTTTGAGGATCTAGTCAGCTGTAATCATGTTGAACAGGTTTTTTAATTTTTTTTTTTAAATTTATCATGTGTTGTATTAAAGCTTTGGTTTGCTATTTTTATTACTATTTGTAGCTCAAATCGTTAAAAACATTAGTTCTGAATGCATGCTTCTTTGTTCTCGTTCAATTCTCGTTTTTTCCCCTAGCATAAAAAGACCATTAGATATTCAAAAGCTTGGCTCTTTTTCTGCTTCTCCATCTATGTTTTTTGCCCTCAGATCTGTTGGAATTGTTTGTAGTTGTGGTCCTGTCCTTGTGGATTATCTAATTGAAGTTGTGGTGCAAATGGATGCACATTATTTTTACTTGATGTGAGAGTTTCCCAATAGGTGAACTAAAGTCCCGTAGGACCACTAAAATGTGCAGAAATTCATACAAACTTGAAAGATTGTTGTTTCTGTCACTTTTATTGGAGCCGTTGCTCTCCAATTGGAGATTCCCTTTGTAATATGTAAAAGAACGAAGACAGAAACCATGGCATGAATCCAAAGACTTTAGCTGGGGTTCTTCATGGGTTGCTATCAGATTAAGGGCAACTTATCAATAATAGGTGCAGAATTTACAAGTGCATCTGTCATTGGTTGAGTTTGGGATAGAAGATTTTGGGTTTGGGCAATTGATGGGATTGGAATGACAGGTCATTGTGGAGGGGCCAATGACATAAAAATCATTGTGGAAATCCAGGATGTTGACCGCTCTAAGAGAGAAAAAGTGCGTGTACTTGGTTAATGGTAGAAGTTTACTTGGAGATAACCAAGCTTGAGGCTTGAGATTTGGTTGGTGATTTTGGGGGTTGCATTGCATATTGCATGTGGTGATTATGTTCTAGAAAGAACTCGATTATTATTGCACCAGAGGCTGAGGTTTTTATTTTTTATTTTTGATATATGTCATCGGGGTTCGAATTTGAAATCAATTATCTACAAGTCAATGCTAGAACTATCTGAACTGAACTAGACCCACTTGGCACTAGAAGTTAAGATTAACAGTTGAATTGAATTTTGGTCATTATTCAAATATGCTGATGCACTATACAAAAACAGCCATTTATATATGGAAGAAACCAAACCATAACAAAGAAACATTCACACTGCAAAAGGAAAAAATAAATAAAATTTTGAATAATTTGTAGGTCTCCGACTCTCCGAGTGATGCCTTTAATTGCTTGTGATAATTGAAATAAGCTCATTTGCTGTCCATGTCACTAAGGCGAGGTTCTGAAGTTTGCACAGCAACTCTTGGTCCATTAACAAGATCATCGGAACATCATCATGACCTGAAAATCTTCCGAGAATTAAATAAACTGCTTGATTTTCGATTGGGAAAAAAAAAAAAAACAAAACAAAGAAGAAGAAGAAGAGATTTATGTGATTTTAACTCCCCTATACCTGAACTTTTTGCAAGACTCAACAATGAGTATGAAGCAAGCACTCTTTCCTCAACTACTCTATCGTAACTTAGTGATTGCAGCAGCTGAGGCACAAGAGTTGTGCATGCCATGGACCTAAAATTTTCATCTGCAATGTTATTCAGAAATCTACTCATCCATGACACAGTGACAAGGCTCGCTCGCGCTAAACTTGGGATGCCATTCGCCATGGAGTCCGAAAGAGCTGCCATCAGTTTCTTATTTCCACTTCTCCATAAAATAGTTGCCGTGTTTCTTTGCCAAATTTCTGCCGCTGCTTCGTCTTCGTTCTGATTTTCAGAAAATTGGTCTCATTTTTTGTTTGGTTGTTTCATAATTTGATAAATCTTACCTTCTGGTTTTATGTGACCGAAAACTTACCGAGTTTACAAAACCATCTGTATCTATGACGTTTTCCTCCAAGCAAAATGAATCCCTTGGCCAGTAATTGAAACCTGCTTCTTGTAACAGCCAATGTTCTGTTGATGCGTCGCCGGTGTATGAGAACCGGCCTCCCAACATTAACAGAGCTCTTTCTGTTCCCAGTTGGATTTCTTCGTGGCCGGTTTGAGAAATTAAAGCGGCTAAAATTGCTTCAATGGCATCTTCTCTATACACACTGCTTCTGAAAGGGTCTCCCTGCAACAAAACTGCTACTCCATATGGGAACTTTTCAAGATAAATTAAAAGGCCAGCAAAAGATGAAAACTTTGGTTGCAAAGATTTTCAATTTTCGAATGATTCTGTGAGAAAGATATGGAAACCAATAACAATGGATTTACCATAAGATCAAGCTGTAGTAAAATGGTTGCAATTAGTGGACGCTGTTCAAGTGGTGCTCTCTGCAGATGGACTAATAAAATTTGCATTGTGTTGAAGCCACGGGATCCTTCTTTCAGTTCATGTAGGATTTCAGTGATCTTCGATCGTCTGAGAAGAAAGTGGATTTTTCGTAGATGATCAAGATGTCAATAGAACATCAAGAAATGACTAGAACAGTGAAAAAATTGGTAGATAAGAAATTCATACCGGCTAAGACAGAGAATTTCAATGAATAAAGAAAATGCTGAGGCAGAAGAATTGCTGCCATTTCCTAGTACGATGAGTTCAACAAGAGAAGCCTTGTTGAGGAAGTCAGCTAAGTAATTTCGACAACTTCCATCAGCACGAACACAACACGAAATGATTGAAGTAACAATGTTCCTCTGATGAGCTTCCCCTCTCTCAACTTGTGCCACAAGAATGCTTAAACCCCCTAGAGCAACCACCTCTCTAGCATTCTCCAAGTTCCGGTCTTGATCAAACCCCGTTAGAAGCTGGTCCAAGAGGTACAATGCTGCCACTTGAGGACTGCATCTCACGGTGAAAAGGGTCTGCAGCTGATCTCCGAATTCCAGCACTCGAAGGACTAATGCCACCCACTCAACAGATATCATATGCTTGGCCTTTGGCTTCAACAGGTAAAGCAAAATCGCAGATTTCAAAAATAGACCATTGTTTCTCAAAAGCCTCATGAAGATTTCAAGCTGTGGATCTGAGTTCAGTATAATCTGCCTATTTGTTTGATTTCTAGTTACAAATTCAGCTAAAACTGATATTACTAGCTCCAAAATTTCGTCGTCAGTAGAGGCAAACATCACCTCCAGCATCCCCTGGATAAGAGGTTCCTCTGATAACAAAGCTTCAATGGCAGGATCACCATGCGAATCCAACCAGGCTTGTGTAATTACACGAATAGCAAGCTCGCAATCACTTAGATTATCAGATGAGTAAAGAGTGCTAATAGCAGTGGTTAGATTACTAGGAGGAAGATTAGAATATGCCTCTTTTTGATTTGAATTATTTTGGACAAGGTTCTTGTTCACCAAGCATTGTGCTGGTGCATTTTGGCAGCCAAAGAGTCCAAAATTGTCTAATTTTGTCTTTCTCTGACTCTGGCTTGATGTCCTTCTTCCAGCCTTGTCTCCCCTCTGTCAATAATGTGAGCTCTCAAAAACCGCATTCAATTATTAACAAACATGAAGATTTTTGGAAATTGAGATAAAGACACAATTACTCACATGCACATAATTGAGATAGTTGGAGTTATCTTCATCTGCACATAGATTTTCCTCCTCCTCATCCAAGTCCATAGATAATCTTCGTTCAATCGTGGGGCCAAAAACAGCACGATATCTTCATTGATTTTGTAAACAAATCATCAAACAAGAGAACACAACCATAACTAAAAAATGTATCAATGCGTAAGTTAGAACTTACAAATTTTTGTTCAATGACGAATTTGAAGTGAAAGAATCTGATGATTTTCTTCCTGATGACCTGCAACCGGGTTTTGAAGAAGGCAAAGGGATGATAGGAGGGACAGGAGGGGCTGCCTCAGCCCCAACTTTGAGCCAATCTTTGTAATACGAAGCAAACTTTGAGGTCCCAATATCCATTTGGTCATTATATGCTTTGCTTATAGCCTTCATTTTTTTCTCCTTCTCATAGTCATTCTCTGAGTTTGAAGCCACTTCAACTTCGTTGGCATACCAAATCTTCACATGGAGAAGATGTGGGAGAAAGAAATGCTCCCAAAGATCAGGAAGCAAATGGTTTCTGGCTAAACCTGGAGACTCATAAAACACTTGAAGCAAATGCCTAGCTGAAATTTGATCATTTCTCTCAAGCTTGTGAGCAATTGCCAAGTAGAGTAGAGCACAAGCTGAGAGATGTGAATTTGGTGTTTCACAAGTTGAGACATTCTTGGACCTGTTTGTAGACTTCAAGGAGGCAACAATGCTCAAAACCCGAATCGAATTCTTCAACGTTATCATCATCACTTCCTTGTTTCTCAACCACTGATCTTCCACTAACTTCTCGATGCTTTCAATCCCCAATTCAATGTTTTCAAACATCCCATTGTCCCCATCTTTTTTCCTTCTCACCAAACAAGACCAACACTTCTTTCGAATCGTTACCCGAAATGCCTCATCCTTTACATACCGGCCTACATAGCCACTGAGTATAGAAACCACAGCTTTGGTAGCAGCTTCATCTGGTGGAACCAGTGACTTGGAATTTGAAACCAGTGACTTGGAATTTGATCTCTCTGAAGTGGAACTCATCCTTCTCGACGACCCTTTTCTCATTTGAGCCTTGTGGCCGGAAAAGTCATAACTTTTTCGATCATGGCAGATGTGGATAGGCAGCAGAGCCAAAGATTCATCTGGTGCAACTCTCTCTCTCTGTCTGAATGATTTTTTTTGGGTTTTGGGGTGATTTTTATTTCCGAGGTGAAGCCTTTCTTCTGTGAGCAATTCTCGTAAGGAAGACATGGTTTATTTTGGTTGATAATTGGATTTGGGTTTGAAGCAAAGAAGAGCGTGTGAAAAGCTTCCCTTACATTTCTCTCAAAACCAGAAGATACAAAAGACAGCTATTTTAGCTGTTAGAAGAGAAGCAAAGGAAAATAGTTGATAGAAAGACACATAAATGAAGACAAGTCGGGGTTGGCTGATTCCTTTTTAACGTTTTAACCGTCGACACCGACCCGACTCGGAGCATAACGGTCGGGTATTAAACCGGTTTGAGACTGATCCGGGGTTTAATGTTCCACGAAGAATGTTTTATTTCATTAATAACTTTGTCTTGAGATCAAAATATCAAACAAGAAGAGCGGCATATGTTGAAAATATGGTCCCAAATATGTGAGCTGCCTAATTGAGCTGGGAACTTGGGACATACCATTCAATTTCAGCATTACATTTAGTATTCAAATCCTTAACCACCTCCATATTCTATAATCTCTCTCTAAGACTTTTTCTGTGCCTTCTCTCTAAGGCATCCCTAACCCTGCAAACCCTAGCAGCTGCCGCCCCCTACTGGGGCTGGTGGCAGCGCCCCTTCCTCTAGTTTTTCTTCTATCATTTCCTTCCCCTCTCCCTCCCTTGCCTCCCCTGTTTCTCCTTTCTCTGCCTCCCCAGTTTTTCTCCCTTTCGTACCAGTTGTCACTACCGATGCTTCCCTCTCTATGGGATCTAGTTTGCGGTGTGATCTGGGTGCGCCACAAATTCAACTTCTCAGTCCCATCATCGCCAGTTCGCTCTCAGTCGCATCATCGCTGGAAGTTTTTCCCCCTCCACCATTGCTTCCCTTGCAGTCGCATCATCGCTGGTTTCCGTTCGCCATCGCTTTGGCGACGCTAACATAACGGTAAGCTTGCTCTGCGGCCCAGTGTCCAGATTGCTTCGCTCACCCTCGGTGGTTCTTTTCTGCTCTGCTCTTTGCTGCTGCGGCGGTGGGCGGTTTCGGATTTTCCTATGTGGTGCTCGTGACTTTACTGCTCATTGGTGACCATCGCTTTGTTGCTCGGTGCTGTTCGTCGGTGACTTCATTTCTTGCTGCGGTGGAGCTCGTCGTTGTGCGACTCGTTTGCTCTGCTTTTTTTTTTTTTAAAAAAAATTTCTTCTAGTTTTTCTCTTTCTGTTTTTTTCTTTTTTCTTTTTAACATTTCGGATCGGTTTTTCTGTTTGTTTTCTTTCTTCTGCATTTTATTTGATTTTTTTCTAGTTAATTTTAGCAGCCCCTTTAAATTCGACCATACTTTCCGCTCTTTGTGGTTATTATCTTGTGGAGATTTTTTCGACTTCTGTAATGCTCCTAGATCCTTTTTTCCACTTCCATTTTAGTTTTCTTCCTTTTTGCCTCATTTCTTTCCTCATCCCTCATCCATTGCTCTTAGAGGTAATGGGCCTTGAATACTCTGCCACCAAAGTCCATTTTCATCTCTTTGGCATTGAATTATTTTCAAAGTGCTATATGCACATGTTAATGGATTATGGGAGCGCTTATTGCACGGGTGACATGTTCACTTTCATTTTTCGTTGTATTCTTCGGTTTCGCTTTCACTTTCCTTACTTATGGTGGTATTATGTTTTCTAATTCGGTGGTATTATGTTAATGAACTTGTATGCAGATAAATTTGGTGTTGTTTATATGCATGTTTATGTCCTTAAAAAGTCTTTTTGTTATTGAGTTTTCATTTTTATAATGTTTGCTTATTAATGAAATATTTATTTGGTTGATAGAAAAAATTTAGTATTCAAGTGGAAAATATTTTGAGTTTGAAGAAAATAGAATTAAAATCAAATAATGTAATTATAAGACACCAAAAATTGAATATGTATTCCATAGATTATCACTAAGTGCTCATACAGATTCACTGGGTGTGTTAAGGCCACTCAATTTTTTTACCTAAGTGCGTTTGTATATATGTAGAGTAAGTAGGCCAAGCTAATACATAAATGACATAAATGAGAAGACGTTACCCAATTCAAAATATGAGACAACGAAAATGAGAGTCTAATATAATTCTCTTCGGATCTCTTTAATAACCATACCATATCCTGCTTTTGTCTGCCAACTAGCCATAGTTCCTAAAGTATCCTTAGAACCTTAAATTATGGTACAAAAACCTGTCAGACAAGGGATGTATAACCAAACAAGTTTCGTCCTCTTGGGGTTACTGCCCATACCAACCTACTGATCCCGATGAAAGGTATAATGTTGTTTGATAACTCGGACCTCAGTTGTTAACCACAATATGAACCATTTTGTCTGATATCCTATGTGATAACCAAATCCAGTATCCTGACTCATCTAAAGTCTTATTACGGTGCCTCGACTCCTCTAGAGTCCCAAGCTGGTATCCTGACTCATGCTCCATCAACCCTCAAACCACTACACACCTTGTACCACCTCCATATAACTTGCAACCACTCAAACGGGAAACCCAAAAGACCTCGAAACCATCATAAATAGATCCGGATCGACAAAAACAAGAGAACACGCATCGTCGTGGGACTATTCCACGTTCCACCATGTGTCGGTGGAAGTCGGATAGACTTCCCGCATGCCCCCACACACCGGCCATATGCCTAGAATATTCCTTCGTGGCGAAATATTTCATCCTTCCAAAGGCATATTCCGTCAATGCTGATGAAATATTCTAACAACAAGGGAATATTCCATCAAAGAATAGTCCCATAGAATATTCCACTAGGGAATATTCCAATAAAATATTCCGATGAAGGCATCGCAGGAGAAAACAACAGGCGCCATCGTGTCTGGTTCGCCGAAATTTGAAAATCTTCAATAGAAATCAACATTTTTCGCGAGCTTCCAACTACCGAATTCCTTCACAGATTTCGACGATCAACACATTTAGATTCATCTACTCTTTGCAAGGAAATCAAATTTGAACTCAGAATTGAGAAAACGTACCTAATGTGGCTAGAAAATTTACGAGAAGGTTCAATCTATACCTTTCCTTGGTCTGTTGTTCCTAGTGGTGCTCCAACCTCGATCATTGCCCCAAAATACTCGAGAGGTCATAGGTATTCCATTCCCAGCCTTCGATTGGTTTGATTCGGCCCAAAAATGGGCTAGCTAAGGTGGAGGGTGCGATGATAGCACGAAGGGAGGGAGAGAGAGAGAGAGAGAGAGAGAGAGAGAGAGAGAGAGAGAGAGAGTGTGTGTGTGTGTGTGTGTATCTACACCAACACCCATGAGGAGAGAGAGTGTGGCCCTTTTTAAACCTTGGACTTTTTTCAAAATCACCATTATGTCCTTATTATTTCAAACTTGTAAATTTCTTCTACATACTACATTTTTCGCACGCCACCTAGTTACAAACTCATGAATTCGAGACCTACGCAACAGTTAAGGAAAAACATGCAAAAGTGCCTTCAGATAGAAGTTGACTTATGAACTCCTCTGAGATCGAGGGTAAAATAATAAATTCCAACTTTAACTCTTTAGATGACTTTAATTTCCAGTTTAGGTCATCACGATCTTCCCCCTTAAATAAATTTTGTCCTTAAAATTTACATATACAGGTCAAAATTCAACATCTTGTAACCTCTTAAGTACTTCCGTGTCACTACCGACATGATTTTAATCGCATGCCATCCTAAATGGTGTTTGGGGTATGAATTGTACGTCTGGGAGTACCTCCCATAATCTTCCGGTTAGGTGGCAATCCTAGTAAATCGTTTGGAATACCATCCGAAAATCATCACGCAATCAGCATATTCGCCACCCTCAATGGCATATCTTGAGTATCTATTTCATGAATCTAATACCCTTCACAATCCTCCGCGGTAATGCCCTTGCCACTCAGGCCAATATCATTCCAGAAGAAAGTTATTCGTTCCTATTCTTAAGAAAGTTATGAGTGGACAAAACCATTTATAAAACAATGCATGCATACATAATCACCTATATCAGATCGTAAACACCCGATTTCAGTTAACATAAGATCATATGCCATGGGACCCATGAAAACTCATGTAATGTATATAACATGCATGTGACCCACATTTATCTGAAATCCCTGTCTATAAATCATGTGAAATACCCTAGACAAAAATATCATAAATCGATCACAACCAATCCTTGACTCCCCCGAGAAACAACGTCAGGAAAAAGCACCGAGCTTCAGTCGTCTAGGAAACCTGTGCTACCCCTAGGAGCTAGCAGAGACACACTCCGTACTACCAATCTGGGAAATTACGACCTCTAGAAGCTAGTGGAGATACACTTCGTAATGCTAATCTAGGAAAATACAGCCCTAAGAGCTAGCAGAGACACACTCCATGATGTCAGTTCGAGAAAATCACAATATCCCTTGAGGATAGTCAAATTCAAGTCAAAACATTTTAATTCTCAGGGCCAAGCCCAAAATCATTTTTTCACAAATATCTGTAAAACATGTTTCCAGAAAGCCGTTTTCCTGAAGAATTATTCTAAATCCCGAAATTCATCACATGGAAATCATCCAGAATAATTTTTTGAAATCACTGCAATTTACAATAAGCAATAAAACAATCAGATTATTTTTATGCATGTATTCCTTTATTAAACAAATTCCACTCGTCGTATGTCCTAATAGTCTTAATCCAAGATGAACCTTCCATTAGAATTCTTAGAACAATATTACCCTATTTACTCTGACAACAATTTGATAGGGCCCTCATCAAGATCACTTTGCTAATCATGTCAGACCTACTCCGGTCTAAAAACTAACCAAAGTACCCTAGAAAAACACTCCTAAAAACATACCTGGTCCTGCCCATGTCTGAAAACTAAGCGAAGTTCTAAAAGTACCTTAGGAGTACCAAATATTGTCAGACAAGAGATAAAATCAATGATAATCGCTCCCTAGGGGTCATCGCCCTGGAGGCGAGGTAAACTCGGCACAATAACCATGACCTCCGTCGTAACTCATGGTTATAACAATAACTCATACTGCTGGTGACTCCCTCGGCAAATAGCCATGACTAGCTAGTAACCTATCGGCTCCAATACCTCTGCCCGAGTCCCTAACTGATATCCTGACACACATCAGAGTCGAGATTTGATACCTTGACTCACCTGGAGACCCAATCTGAAGTCCAAACCTATTGATAGTTTATACTCATTTTGGAGCACAATTGTGAGTCAAAACTTATCACACATGTCCAAACACACATGTTCTACGACTGATCATCCAAATAAGGAGACACTAAGTCCACATAACCTTTAATATATCGTCCCCTAGGCTTCTTTGACTCTCGGTTCAAAACCCACTTCAAACAAGGTAAACGACTCAGAAAATATCCAAATCAGGGATCTAAACAATGTCAGAAGACCTTGAAACCACCAAAACTAGGCCCCAAAGGTCGAAAACAAGGGGTTATGGGCTGTCGTGGTTAGTGGAATGGCTCTCACATGCCTTAACGTGGCGTCCATATGGCGCTGACACAACTTGACACGACTGCTAGATGGCGCCCACATGTTGTTGACGTGGTTGCCAATTGTCACTAACACAGTCGCCACGTGGTGATGATGTGGTTGCCACGTGTCACTAATATCACACTGACGTCACATGACCATATCATGATGATGTCATTACCACAAAATCATGGTGACATCACTGTCATGTCATCATAATGATGTCACCCTAACATAACACCTGATTAGACGAGTTACTAAAGAAGACAATTAGTGTCAGTGCCATCGTCTAGTTCGTTAGAGACCAATCGAAATCCACCATTGACGATCAGAGAAAGCAAGCTGCCCAAAAAATTTAAATCTCCACCATTTTTCACGATCCACCCATGGATCCTTCATCTACTCCTCATCAGTTTGAATATGTGCTCAAAAGTGGTAAATCGTACTTGGAACAGCTGAAAAATGGTCGTAAGCCTCAAATCATCTTCATGTCGTTGAGTCGTCACTTACAACTATTGTACCACCTCCAAAACACCACCAAAAGGTTCGTACGACCGAAAGGAAGTTGAAACTGGTCAAAACACCCCGAGCATGGTTGGTAAGGGTATATGGTGCAGTCACATTGTGAAGAGATAAAGAGTGCCCCAAAATAGGGCTAGCAATGGGTCGTATCGTGTCGGGTTCGTGTCATGTCATAAACTATGTTTTACCCAAATATGTTCAATCCAAACTCGACCTGTTTAATAATTGTGTCAAGCGTGTCCAACCTGAATCTGACATGTTAATGACCCGCATAACCCGTGTAACCTATTTAATAAATAGGTCGTACTCAAAACCTAATTAACCTATAACTCGTTTGATCCATTTTACTTCTTTAACATGTTTAACCTATTTAAATGATAAGATTTAACATGTATTTAGGTAGGTGAATGGGTAGATATATGAGTTGGTAATGACACATTCATTAAATGGGTCAATATATAAGTCAATATACAGCTTAATCTGTTAACCCAAAATCTACCCATTTATTAAACAGGTTAAAATGTCATTCTACGGGTTAACAAGTTGACCCAAAACCCACCCATTTATTAAACGTGTCATAACGGATTGACCCAAAAATGACCCGAAATTTTAACCATACGGGTTGACTTGGATAAATCTCATGCGGATTTCGAGTCGTGTCAAAAATTTCCACCCTTACCCCAAAATTATCCAAATGTGTGAGGAGAGAGAAACCCCACCCTATATACCCTAGAATTTTCCAAAATTACCGATACGTCCTTACTATTTTAGACTTATAACTTCCGTCCATGTAGTCTATGAACTCATGAGCCCAAGGTCTAAGCAACGATAAAATGAAAATGTCCAACATTATCCCCAAGGAAAATCTGATTAACATGCCCCTTTCAAAAATAAGGTGAAATTGTCATTTTCCAAAGAACTTACCGAAAATAACCCTAATTTTCAGTCTGGGTCACTACAATCTTCCCCCCAAAAGAAATTTCATCCTCAAAATGTACATATGCAGGTCAAAACTTAACTTCCTACGATCCCTCGAGTGTTTCTACTTCACTACAGACACGATTCAAGATAACACATCACCCTGAACGGTGTCAGGGGGTATTACCTGTAACGTTCGAGAGTAACTCGGCGATAACCCATATGCCCAGTGAGGTAACAACCCTGGTAAGTCCTCTAGAATACCATCCAAGAGTCAAAACGTGACTAGTATACCTACCATTCTTAACGATACAACATGAGTACTACTCCTGTGAGCCTAATCCGTTCCATTACCCATATTGGATCGTGCCAATCGGCTGCCTGACCCACCTAGCAATTGATAAACACATATTTCATCACCTTTTTATCACAATTTCCTTTGCATTTTACTTTTTTATATCATTAATCTTTCAATTTCTAACTTGTTTTAATGTTTTTAGGTGCCAACCCAAAAATGTGGAGTAAAGAGGTTAAATTGGAGCAAAACCACATAAGCTATCAAGAACGGGCCAAAATTTATAAAGATTGGATCAAGATTCATCAATATGGGTCAACACTATGTCCATATGTGTAAGAAGGCTCAAGATTATGCCAAGATTCTTCTTGGAGAAGTCCAAACGAAGAAGTGGATTAAAAGTTACAAAGTAGAAATTTGCGTGTGAAAATCAGCCCACTTCCACAGAACATTGTGAACGGCTCTGATAGAATCAGAATGTGAGTAAGGTATGGTTGGAAAGCTCTAGAAGTCTAATTTCCAATGGTTCAAGAATTACTAAAATCAGAGTCCTACAACCACAGAAATTCTTGTTTTGATGAGGCATAGTCAGTCTGCTCCGGTAGGATTACTTGTTATACTAGGAATTGAAGCCTTGCATGTTTTCCAGCTGTTCAAGATCACATTCGCATGCTTCTAGGAGATGTTTACTGTATTAATTAAAGGGAAGTTGTGTGGAAATAGCAAGGGTCTTGTGTGTAATTCCCAAATATAATTCCTTGCGGCACAAGGATGCAAATTGCTACTAACAAGGATTCCTTCAAGTTTAGGATTTGTTTTTCCTTCTTAATTAGGATTGAGCTAGGGTTATGTCCTATGCCTATAAATACTTTAGTTTTCTTATTAGTTAGGACTCACTCATTATTTGTACCAAAACCCTGCAAAAAAAAAAAAACAATTCTTCCTTTCTTTTAAGGCTGAAATTCTTTGTGGAAAATTAAACTATATCATCCTCCACAATTCATAATCCTTCATTGACATATAAGGCGAATTCCTGAGTGTCTCACCAAAGAATATCGAACCACCTAGCATCTGTAGGGCGAATTCCCGAGGATTCAAAGTGTAACTCTACCTCTTTACCCCGTAGTTTTCTCTTTGCATTTGAATATCGTACTTATGGATTGATTCTTAATATCATTATGGTTTTATAATTTATTTTAATTTCATTAATCTTCCATGTGTTCTAATATCTTGGGTTTTGTTATTCTTGTATGTCGTGCTTAATGGCTGATTAGATATAGGGCGAATTCCCGATTTTAGATCATTGAGAGTGTATAGGGCGAATTCCCAAGCACTTACTTGAGATAATATGCTTGTGTTTTGTAGAACTAAGGTTATGAAATTTCGTAGATTTTGAAATTGGCATAATTTATGAATGAGTTAGGTTTAAAGATGAGTTGACCATGTAAATAATAGATTAGGTAAATTTATATTATTTAATCACATAGGATAATAGAAACAATCAACTACCCCTCTAATTAATTAATTAAACGATAATCATGCTTAGGTATCCTCAATCTCCGATTAAGAACGATCCCAATTTATCAATGCTACATTCTACAAAAAAGGGTTTTAATTTGCATATGTTTTTATTAAGTGTTGAATGTGACTCTGTGTTTACTTTAATGCTTAGTTTTAGCGTATCAGCAATCGAGATGAAACCCCGCTAAACTAGGTTACAAATTAGGGTCTCGATACAAAAACTCTAGAACCTCCCTGTCCATGTCCGTCCAAACCTGGCCGGTTACCAGCTAGATGATTTGGAATGGTATATAACCCTCTTCGGATCTCTAATCTGATGGTCCAGAAGATAATTACTCCAGACCAATATCGACCCTACAACTCAACTCAAATTAGTGGCAACATCCAACAAGTTTTTTAGAGAAGCACATGACTAAGCTATCACTAAAATTCTAGCTTCATCTTTCAAACCTAGCTCACCGCATCGAACTTGCCAACCCCACATGCTACCAATTCTGGTGTAAACTAGGATAATTCTTGGAATCTCGGCTCATACTGAGTAACCATCATGTCTCCCTGCTGAATCTGCAGAACCATATCTGACAAGTGTTTTAGTGGGAGCAAAAATAAAAGTACCTCAAGAGATGCCCTCAGAAAGTCTCCCAAATAACCGCACATACGTTCCTAACCAAATAACATCAGTTTGTACCACTAACGGTACACAACCCATCCAACAAGAATGTGACTAAGTGTACCATAACATCTGGAGGCATCACATCACATTAAATACTTGCTCTAGCTAAGGAATCCACTCAACCACCTCATCCAGGTTCTATTGCTAGTAAAAACTGTGGCTCTGAGCCTCTGAACTCACTCAAAATCTGAACCCTCAGAAATCCTCCTCCTCTGGAGTCCGGTATCCAGTGCTAGCCTAAAGAACTTAGGGTTCGTCATGTGTCCAAATTGATCTAGTTTCAAGTATATCTCTAATAAACATATTAGACTTCCATTGTAAAACAACTTGGGGGGTACAATCTAAGTGGGCAAAACCATATATAAACCATGCATGCATAAAATGAATCATAAATGACCAGATTTCAAAACAAGGTAATCACGCACCATTAGACCCATGAAAACCGAGCAATGCATAACAACTACCGATGGCCCACATTGCTTTGAAATTCTCAATTATAAAACCATTTGAAAAAATAAAACTTAGATACAATAACTAATAATAGTCAATCCTCAAACCCTATTGGCCTAGCCAGTTAATCAATCCGTTAGAACGTGTAGAGTCCAACTCCGACAACATCCGTGTCTTATTCCAAGAACCTATGGAGCTCAAGTCAGTCGAAACGTGTGGAGTCCAACTCCGAAAATTTCCAAGTTACATCCCCTAGGAGTTGGTGGAGACACACTCCAGAATGCTAGTTAGAAAATAAAACCCCCAGAAGCTGGTACAAACACGCTCCATGATGCCAAATTCGGAAGGTCTTGATATCTCGTACAACACATAGACATGCTTGGAATGCATGAATTCCAACTCTGACGACATCCGAAATTGTGATACAATTTCATAAGGATATCCATAATAGGAAATACAGTTCATTAAACCAAGAAAAACCTTACTTATATAAATCTGTGACTTAAAATCAAGTTAAAACATTTAAACCCGGGCCTGAGCCCAAACGTCTGTTTTCATAAATCCATAAAAACTTGTGTCCAATAAATCGTTTTCCTGAAAAATTATTCCAAATCCCAATATTCATCGCATAAAAACAAGCATTCATAATTATTTTTCAAAATCAAAGCGATGCACAAATAGAAATAGAATAACCAGCTTATTGTCATGCACGCAAAATTCATAATAACACATAGCCCACTCACTGTTGACCCAACAATTATACTCCGAGCTCTACTTACTAGTAGAATTCCTAGAGAAACATCATCTAGTTTGTTCTGATACCAAATTGAAAGGACCTACCTAGGAAAAACACTCCAAAAAACGAACCTGGTCCTATTCATGTTTGAAAACTAAGGGAAGTTCCAAAAGTACCCTAGGATTTGACTCCTAACATAAAAAAACTGGCAAATAAGGGATAAAACCAATGATAATTGCTCTCTAGGGGTCACCACCCATACCAACCCACTAACCCTAGAGGCGAGGTAAACTCAGCTTAATAACCACGACCTTAGTCCTAACCTATGGCTATAACAACAACTCAAACTGCTGGTAACTCCCTCGACTAATAGTCATGACTTGCTGGTAACCCATCGGTTCCACTGCCTCCTCCGAGTCCCTAACTGATATTCCAACTCATCAGAGTCCCGATTCGGTACCCTGACTTGCCTAGAGACCCAATCTGAAATCCTGAATCATCTAGATCCTAATTCAATATCCCGACTCATCTAAAATGTACCTTGTAATGACTCAAAAGTCCGAATAAATGAAAAATGACGATTTTTCCCCTGAAGGTCATAGTTTGACTTTGACTTGAACATTTTCTAGACATTCCATGAATATCGTTACGTAGGTCTCAAACACCTTAATACGTAGACATTCTGTGAATTCCATTACGTAGGTCTCAAACTCCTTAATATGTATAAATTCCGTGAATACCATTACGTGAATTTCGTGAATACTGTCTAGAGTGTACCTCAGGTTCATCCCTAAAAATTTATGAACTTAGCAGTAGTTTATACTCATTCTGGGGTATAGCTTTGAGTCAAAACTCATCAACACATGTCCAAACACACATGTCCTATGGCCGAGCATCCAAACAAGGTAAATGAATCTAAAAAAAAAATACCCAAATCGGGGATCTAAATAGACTCATAGGGCCTAGAAACCACTAAAAACAGGTCTGAAAGGTTGAAAACATAGGGGTACACACTACCACAAGCCAACAGACCTTCCACACACCATCACACGCATCCATGCATCAACAGACGACCTTACGCGCACTCACGCACCCTGACATGGCATCCATGTGGCGTCAACACAACTTGACAAGGCTACCATGTGTCACTAACATGACTACCATGTGGCACTAGTGTGGCTGTCATTTGTCACTAACATTATACTGACGTCACACGACCACGTCATCATGATGTCACTACCACATCATCATCATGACATTACTACCATGTCTTCATGAAATCATGCTAACATCACACCTGACTGGACAGGTTACTAGAGAAAACGATCGTCATTGTTCTCTAATTCGCTGGAGACCAGCCGAAACTCACCATTGATGGTCGAAGAAATAAAGTTTCCCAGAAACATCAAATCTTCACCAATTTTCATGATTCACCCATTCTTCATCAACTCCTCACTAGAAGTTTAAATCTGGACTCAAAAGGGGGAAATCATACCTAGAACTGCTAAAAAATAACCTTGAAACTCCAACCACCTTCTTGTCATCGAGTCGTCA
Organism: Prinsepia uniflora; assembly: GCA_032719365.1. Taxonomy (NCBI): domain Eukaryota; kingdom Viridiplantae; phylum Streptophyta; class Magnoliopsida; order Rosales; family Rosaceae; genus Prinsepia; species Prinsepia uniflora. The sequence goes on from CM064866.1 coordinate 66,456,342, forward strand.
CCTACAGCCACCGTACTACCTCCAAAACACCACAAAAAACTAGCATGGCCACAAGGAAGCCACTGCTGCACTCGAAACCAGTAGAAACATCCTAGGAATAGTTCTATGTTGCTGAAGGTGTACAGTGCAGTCATACCGCAACGAGAGTGTGTGTGTCCCAAAAACTAACCAATCTTGTGAGGAGAGAGAAACCACACCCCATATACCCTGGACTTTCCTAAAATTACTGTTACGTTCTTACCATTTCAAACACGTAACTTCCATCCACGGACTTCGATTCCCACCTGCCGCCTATCTATGAACTCGTGAGTGTGAGACCTATGCAATGGTCAAAGAAAAGTTTCCAAAAGTATCCCCAAGGAAAAGTTGACTAATAGGTCCCTCCCTTCCGAAATAAGGGTAAAATTGTTATTTTCCAAAGAAATTACTAAAAGTAACCCTAATTTCTGGTTCGGGCCTTTACACGTGCCACCAGAAATAGGAGAACACGTGTTGTCGTGGGCCGTGAGGCTTCCATACATGTCACCACATACCGGTAGAAGTCCAGCGGACTTCCCATGAGTCCCCACTCACTACCACGGGTTGGTGGATGGCTGACAACCACTCCACGCATTGGGAGTAGGCCGAGAAACCCTCCATGCACCTTTCACAAGCCTCCATACACTGTCCATACGCCCCCAAGTGCCAGTCACACACCTAGTATATTTTTTCTTGGCGGAATATTCCGTCTCGGAATATTTCATCCTTCCAAAGGCATATTTCGTCAATGCTGATGGAATATTATATTATGAGGGGAAAAGAATATACCGTCAAAGAATATCCCCATAGAATATTCCACCAAGGAGTATTCCAACAGAATATTCTAACAGAGTAGTCCGATGAAGGCATCACTGGAGTAGATAACCAGCACCGTCGTCGTTGCCTTCACCGATATCTTGTTCGCTGGAATCTCAAAATCATCGCCAAAAATTGCCAAGCTTCCAACTTCTTCATTCCTTTATTGATTTCGACAATCTACACATGTAGATTCATTTACTCTTCATTCGGAACTCAATTATGAACTCAATATTGAGAAAATATATCTCGTTTGGCCAGAACATCCAAGGGAAGGTTTAACCCATACCTCTCCTCGATCTGCTATCCCTAGTTGTGCTCCCGCCTCAATCCTTGCACCAAAATATTCTTGAGGTCATAAAGATTTTGGTTGTCGACTGATCAGATTCAGCCCAAAAATAGGCTAGATAGGGTGTAGTGTCCAATGATCGCATAGAGAGAGAGAGAGAGAGATAAAGAAAGAAAAAAATATAGTATATCTAGACCAGTCCCGTGAGGAGAGGGAATATGGCCTCCTTTTAAACCTTGGACTTTCCCAATCACTGTTATGTCCTTGTGTTTTAGACTCAAAACTTTCCTCTACATACTCTGTTTTCAGCGTATCGTTTGTCTACAAAATCATGAGTTTGAGAGCTACAAAATGGTCAAAGAAAAACGTACAAAAGTGCCTCTAGGAAGAAGTTGACTAATGAACCCTTCTGAGACGGAGGGTAAAATCGTAAATTCCAACTTTAACTTTTTAATTAACTTTGATTTCGAGTCTGAATCATTATGGATTCGATTGAGTATTCTCTGTGAGATAATGCAATAAATTCAGAATACGAGAAAATGGTGATTACATATGTTAGGACCCGTCCCAAATCCCCCGGGATTAACGCGGGATGGGTCCTGACAAGTTGGTATCAGAGCATGGGGTACGCGCAGGTCGAGGATATGATGTCTCTGCAGTCGTAACAGCCCGTCATCAACCTGATAGTTAGGGTAAGAGTAAGAATCACCACGTGCTGAACGAAACTTGGTACGTTAGTTTGAGGTTCAATTGGCATTGGACGTCACGTACGAGGTGTGTGTCGGACATGCACTGTTACTCGGGTATTCTCGTGTGGGTGCAACGACCCGAATAGAAGGAACATGGTTGGATTCCACAGTTTGGTTGTGGAATCGGGTCAATTTGAATTTTGAGGATGAAATTCTTTAAGGGGGGAAGATTATGACGACCCTTCTCGAATTAACGGGATTAATTAAGGATTAATGATGGATTAGCGAGACTAAATGGAGATTAGACGAGGATTAGCGGACGTTCGGGCGAAATGACGATTTTGCCCCTAGAATGGGTGAATCATTGACTTTTCGTTCAGACTGTCGAATGGACTTTGGCCAATGACTGTGATGTATTTTGGGACGTCACGAGTTCATAGACAGGTGGCACGTTCGATTCCGACGTTCGAGGAAGAAGTTATGACGATCGGAAGTCCAAGGGAATTTTGGTAATTTGGTTAAATAGGAGCAAATAGTTAACTTTTAACCCGGGAGGTAAGATGTCAGGACCCGTCCCAAATATCACCTCGATACCCGGGAAGAATCCTGCTCCCGTCTGACAATCACACTTACAGTACCAAAAAAAACCTTAATACAACTATAAGCATAACTATCAGACGAAGGAGTAAATATATACAACAGTAAGCCAGAGCATAGTTCTACAAAATGGGCACCAAAAGTCCTACAAGTCTAAGTCCGCAACGGAAGAACGTCGGAAGCTCTATGCCTCGATATCTACCTCAACGTTCACCCCAGCGCTATCACCACGACCTGGAGGGAAATTGAAGAAAACAGAAGGTGTGAGTGGACCGAAAGGAATAAAAATTTTAAAACCGTTTACCATCAAATCAAAGTAAAGAAATATAATCATTTGTTCCCTCCGGTTTAAAACCAGGCATGCCCAACGAAGTATTAGAAAAATCATAATATGAAACATCATAAGAAACAGAAACACTATAAACATCATAAGAAACAGATACACTATAAAACTGATATAGAAACCAGAGCATAAACATCAAACCACTTTTTCCGATCAAACCTGCTGGACCTATCCGAGTCTTTAAACTCAACCAGGCCTCACAAATAAATCCGAGTCTTTAAACTCCCGAGTCTTTAAACTCAATCCGGGCCCGTCCCCCGTCACATATATCCGGGTCTTTAAACCCATATCCAGATCCAGCAAATCCAATCCAAATCAGTGTAAAACCGTTCCGAAACCCATCACAAACTCGAATTCGGAATCCCTAGTTCGAAGCCCTTTCGGCGTTCAGAACCGACATTCCGAACCCAAGTCCGAAAAAGATCCATGTTCATAACAAAACCATAGGAAAATCCTAAATCAGATTCCACAACCCATTTACCATCATCAGAAAACGTTTTTAGGTTAAATTTCTAAATTATAGCATCAAAATCTGAAAACCCACTTTTTCTCGAAAAACGTGCAAACATCTCAATCACATATAACACACATAAAAGCATAAAACATTAATAAAAACAGTTAGGCATGCTCGGAAGTAAGAAAGAGTCCACTCACAGTTCAGAGCAAGTCACTCGCGCCCCGCGCGCTCCTCAACCGTCTCTGGTGTCTCCCGTCCTGTCAATAGATACCAAATAGGGTCACAATTACATCAAGGATACCTTCCCTATTTTCCCCAATTTTTCGGGAATTTAATAATATTTTAATCCTAAACCCTAAACCGTACGGATTCCCGAACCATCTCGTAACACCGTCCGATTAACCCGAAAACTATACCATTGGATTCGTTAGAACATTTAGGACTAAACTCATGTTGGAAGCTTGGCCGGATTCCTCCCCACGCGCCTCCACGCGCCGCCCAAAGTGGCTGCGCGTGGGCCTCACGCGCCTGCTACAGTGCCACCGTCCACTGCCTCCTCTGTTTCTTCCAAATGTCCAGCCGTCCACCACGTCGCCTCCGTGCACGGTTGCAACTCCAGACCACGATCACCAGCTCCTCCTTGCCTCACTGTCTCTCTCTCGACTCACACTTCACTCTCCCTAGCATCAAAATCGATCACCGCCTCACCCAACTCTTCTCTCTGTTTTCTGCTTCCTTCCAAGGTGTGCACGGTTCAAATGGGGATAACGTGTGGCCGTGCACACTTGAGAACGTAGTGGAGCCATCCAGTCCCCTGCACGTGTCCACTAACCATAGGCCAGCCCAAAAAATCTCTGCCACTTGCCCTTATCTGATTGGGCTGAGGGGAAATGACCAAAATGCCCCTCCTGCACAAATTACCATTTTGCCCTCAGACTTTCCAGACCCGTATCTTTTCCGTCCGACGTCCGATGACAGCGTGCCGCCTGTCGTTGAACTCAGGACGTCGAGACCTATCCAACGGTCCTCGGTCTACGTGAAAATCACGAGTCCCTCAAAAAGTCAACATTTCCCTCATTTTATCAAAATTACGGTAACGCCCCCAACCTTCCGTACATCATAACTTTTCCTCCGGTTGTCCGAATCGAACCTACCACCTGTCTACGGACTCGTGACGTCCTAATCTACGTTACGGTCAAGGGCTAACACTCATCCAATCGATAGTACCAAAAGTCAACTTTTCGTTTACTATTCACAAGGGCAAAATCGTCCTTTTTACAAAACTTCACAAAAATTACATTTTTACCCTTCCCGTAGGTACGGGTTGTTACAATCTACCCCCCTAAAAAGAATTTCGTCCTCGAAATTCAGTGAAATAAATAAGGGTACTGTTCCCGCATCAAGGCCTCGGGTTCCCAAGTAGCTTCTTCGACCTGATGATTTCTCCACAATACCTTCACTAAGGGAACCGTCTTCCTTCGCAAAACTTTATCCTTCCAATCCAAGATTGCAACAGGCTGCTCTTCAAAACTCAAGTCTTCCCTCAGTTCCACTGGTTGTGCTTCCAAAACATGCGAATCATCTCGAATGTATTTCCGAAGCATAGAAACATGAAAGACATTATGTACCTTTTCCAAATCTGCTGGTAAGGCCAATCGATAAGCTACAGGACCAATCCGCTCCAAGATCTCATACGGTCCAATGTAACGAGGACTCAACTTCCCTCGTCTGCCAAATCGTACAATTCCTTTCCAAGGAGATAGCTTCAGGAAAACCCAGTCTCCAACAGCAAACTCTAAATCCCTGATCCTACGGTCAGCGTAGCTCTTTTGGCGGTCCTGCGCTGCCTTCAATCGATCCCTAATCAGTGCCACTTTTTCCTGAGTAAGCTCTACCAGCTCAGAAGTAGTCAACCTCCTCTCACCAACCTCAGTCCAACACAATGGAGTCCGACACGGCCGCCCATACAAAGCCTCGTAAGGAGCCATCCCAATGCTCTCCTGATAACTGTTATTGTAGGCGAACTCCATCAAAGGCAGATGTGATTCCCAAGTACCCTGAAACTGAAGCACACAAGCTCGCATCATATCCTCGAGAATCTGAATAGTCCGCTCAGACTGCCCATCAGTCTGAGGATGAAAAGCAGTACTGAAGTGTAATTTAGTCCCAAAAGCTTCCTGTAAGCTCTGCCAAAATCGAGAAGTGAATCTCGGATCTCTATCAGATACTATCGACTCCGGAGTCCCATGTAACCGAATAATCTCATTTATAAACAACTGTGCAAACTGTTCCAACCTGAAGTTCTCCCGTACTGGCAAGAAATGAGCAGACTTCGTAAGTCGATCCACAATAACCCACACACCATCATGTCCCTTCGGTGTTCTCGGAAGCTTGAATACGAAATCCATAGTCAGGTGATCCCATTTCCACTCGAGGATCGGCAAAGGTTGCATTGCTCCATAAGGTCTCTGCCGCTCGGCTTTTACCTGTTGACAAATCAAGCATCTACTGACATACTCTGCAATTTCACGTTTCATCCCTGACCACCAGTAATGCTCTCGAAGTGTACGATACATCTTGGTCCCACCAGGATGCATCGCATAAGCTGAACAGTGAGCCTCATCCAGTATCACTTTCTTCAAAGCTTCATCCTCAGGTACACACAACCGTCCATTCTTAACCAAGGCTCCATCCTCACGGATCTCAAAATCCTGTCTTTCTCCAGCCTCGACCTCAATCCGAATGATGCCCAGAATAGGGTCCTCAAACTGAGCATCAATCACCTGATCAATCAAAACGGGTCGCACATGGAAACTCGCTAGGAGTGCTCCCTGATCATCCACAGTCAACTCTACTCCCAACCTACGGAGCTCAACCAGCAAAGGTAACCGTACCGTCCTCAAATGTGACAAAGAACCAGCTGACTTCCTGCTCAGAGCATCGGCTACCACATTAGCCTTCCCTGGATGATACTCAATAGTGCAGTCGTAGTCCTTAAGTAACTCCAACCAACGGCGCTGTCTCAGATTCAATTCCTTTTGAGTGAACAAATACTTTAAACTCTTATGGTCCGTAAAGATCCTGCACCTCTCACCGTACAAGTAATGTCGCCAAATCTTCAATGCATGAACCACCGCAGCCAGTTCCAAGTCATGTGTAGGGTAGTTCACCTCATGGGGTTTCAATTGCCGGGAAGCATAAGCAATCACTTTCCCGTGCTGCATCAAGACACAACCCAAACCTTGTAAAGAAGCGTCACTGTACACCTCGAACTCCCCACTATCATCTGGAAGGGCCAACACAGGAGCAGTTGTCAACCGCCTTTTAAGCTCCTGGAAACTCTGTTCACATTTATCGTCCCACTCAAACCGAACTCCCTTCCGTGTTAACCTCGTCAACGGTGCTGCAAGAATAGAAAAGCCCTCAATAAAACGCCGGTAATACCCTGCCAAATCCAGAAAACTCCGAATTTCCGTCACCGTCTTAGGCTGTTCCCAATTGGCTACTGCCTCAACTTTCTGAGGATCCACACGAATACCCTCGGCCGAAATCACATGGCCAAGAAATCCAACACTGGTCAACCAGAACTGACACTTACTGAGCTTCGCATACAACTGATGCTCCCTCAATGTTTAAGCACGATCCTCAGATGTTTCTCATGCGCCTTCGCACTCTTCGAATACACCAAAATATCATCAATCCGGGGTAGGGGGTACTTATTCCGAATAGTTACCTTATTCAGTTGCCTGTAATCCACACACAATCTCAATCCTCTGTCCTTTTTCTTGACAAACAAAACAGGTGCTCCCCAAGGTGACATACTCGGTCGAATGAATCCTATATCGACCAACTCTTGCAACTGAGCCTTAAGTTCCCTCAATTCTGCAGGTGCCATACGGTAAGGAGTCTGGGAAATAGGCTGTGTACCTGGTAGAAGCTCAATCGTAAACTCAAGATCTCGGTGTGGGGGTAGTCCTGGCAACTCCTCGGGAAAAACATCGGGAAACTCCCGTACCACTGGTATATCCTCCGCCCTCACTGGCGTAGCACGCGTATCCACCACATGAGCTAAGTAACCCTGGCACCCCTTACGTAACAATTTGCTAGCCTCGAGTGCCGAAATAACTCCCGTAGGAAGTGCACGCTGATCCCCCTGAAACGTAGTCTCTGATAATCCGGGACTCCGAAAAGTCACTCTCCTATCGAAACATTCGAGAGAAGCATGATGTCTCGTCAACCAGTCCATACCCAAGATCACATCAAAGTCCCGTAAATCCAAGAGTAACAAATCTGCCAGTAACTCCACCTGGCCTACCATCACCGGACACTCTCTCAAAACCTGAGTCACTACCAACATCTCCCCAGTAGGTGTACTCACGCCTAACGCACAATCCAAAGTAGACACCTCCCTCTCCTTAACCAGACTACAACTCCGAGCTATAAATGAATGGGTAGCCCCGGGATCTATCATAGTAAAAACAGTGTGACCAAGTATGGTGAGTGTACCTGTCACCACTCCCGGTGCTGACCTAGCCTCCTGCTGCGTCATCGCAAAAACTCGCGCCTGAGGTCCCGATGACCTACCGCGCCCTCTGGAACTGCTCGTGGCACCTCCGCCACCCCTAGGGCCTGCCGCCCCTGATACTGAAGCAGTACTCCGCCCGGGTTCTGCTGCACCTCTGCCTGCTCCACCCTCCGGAGCTAACAATGGGCACTCCCGACGGAAATGTCCTCGCTCTCCACAATAGAAGCAAGTATCCCTACCGGGTCCACCGGTATGCCTCCCTGTAGAAGCCACTGAAGTCGCACTCGCCTGAGGAGTCGGCTGTGACCTAGCTCCTCGAAATCCTGAGCCCTGGAAACTGCCTGGTCTGCCATACCGGGCTCCGCCAGCCGATGATGATCCACCAAAATTACCCCGTTTCGGGGGCCTCTGACTCGATGCTCCTGGAAATGACTGCTCTCGGCGTCGAACACTGCCCGAATACTGTGGTCTAGCAGGTAAACTGGCCTCCACCCTGACAGCAGCATCAGACAACTCTCGGAATGTAGCAAAAGAGCCGGCTGTCACTATGGCCCTGATCTCTCCCCGGAGGCCCAACTCAAACCGGCGGCACTTCTCCGCCTCAGTCGCCACAAATGCAGGAGCAAAACGAGATAGCATCTGGAACCTCTGCTCATACTCAGCAACTGTCAAGTTCCCTTGCTTCAAGTGAAGGAATTCCGCTTCCTTCGCATCCCTGAAAGAACGGGGATAGTACTGATCTAGAAACCGCTCCCGGAAAGTCTCCCAAGTCACGGTATGTGCATCCCAGCCGGACAGTTCCAGCGTATACCACCACTCGTAAGCAGCTCCATCCAACAGAAAAGTAGCTAACAATACCCGATCCTCGGGAGGACAGTGCATCACCCCAAAAATACGTTCTAGTCGGGTGATCCATCGGTGAGCTTCCTCGGGATCAGCCCCACCGCTGAACGTAGTAGCCCCAAGCCTCTGGGCTCTCTCAATCGAAGCGCTCTCAGTCCCTCTCGCCGCTTCATCTTCAGGTCGTGGAGGGGGTTCACGTCTCGGAGGCATGATCAATCGTACGCTGAAAGAGGCATAGAGTTAGTATAACAACTTAGACCCAACACAAATTGACACAACCTATGCTCTGATACCAATTTGTCAGGACCCGTCCCAAATATCACCTCGATACCTGATAGGACGTTAAATAAGCATTATTTTATATTATTTTATACCCTTTATACTTGACTTTTAATATTAAAATATTAAATAAATTGATAAAATAAATTATTTTGTGATTTTTATGTTTAGAAAAATAAAGGTTGTAATTTGGAGTATTTTTGGCGAAAGAATTGTTTCGTTCGGAATTATAACGAATAAAATATGGACGAAATTCGGTGGAATAATTAATTTAGTTATATTTTAATTAAATTAATTAATGCAGCCCAAACCCAATTTTTTATGCAGCCCAAACCGGTTTGTTCAGCCTGGCCCGTGCAGCCCAGTTCCTCCAGCCCACGCCCGCGTCGCGCGTCAGCCCGCGTCAGCCCACGTGCAGCCCAGCTTCGCCCAGCCGCGCAGCCCGCGTCCGTGCGGCCCAGCCCAAGCCCAAACCGCTCCAGCATGCGCCTGCCGAGTCCCTGCTGTCACGTTCGGCGCGCGCCTGCCGAGCTGCTGCCCTCCTCTTCAGCACCGCCCAGCCGAATTTTCTTCCCTATTTTCCAGCAGACTCCCACTTAATTTCCAGCCATTTCCAACAACCTTCCAACCCAATTTTACAACTTTACAACTCAAACCACCTCTAAACATCATCACAAATCTTTATTACTCATCATTCCATTATTCCATTTTTTTTTATTGTATTTTTATATTATTTTTGGTAGCTTTCTCCACCTATAAATAGGAGTTGATTTCACTTGTTGAAACTACTTCCAAGTAGCACAAAATTGAGCTTCTTTTAGGAGAAATCTTGGCAAAATAGTTCCAATACAATTTTGAGAGTTCAAGTCCAAATTTCCTTGTTTAATCTTCTTCCATCTTCATAAGGTTCCAGCCGCTGTTCGGTGTTCCTTGTGAAAAACAATCCATTGTTCTCATCCAATCTGAAAAGTGTAACATTTGCTCTCCATTCTCTTAAACTCTCTTATTTGTTATTGGTTCTAATTATAATGCAATATATGTATTGGTTTCTCCTTCCTATCTTTTGTGAAAATTGAGTATAATCTCCATGTGTTTTACTTTCTAAAAATCATTTACTTCTTACATTTTAGAGCTTAAACTTCATTTCGAAACTAAATGTTGATCCGCTGTTCGGGGCATTTAGAGTAGATTTGGAGAGATTTAATGTATGACCGCTGTTCGGCGCATTAAATCACAAACTTAAGGTAATTATATTATAAGTAAAAATCCGCTGTTCGGTGCATTTATAATATGATTAATGTATGAGGAAATATGAGTTTGTGAAGGTATAATTTCGTGATTAATTCAAATATTTGCAATTGTAGTATGTTGTTGAAGTTTGTGTTTACGGGAAGTCTACTTTGTGCATAAGTTAGAATAGAAATAGAATGAGTTTATCTATGCTTTTACTTATTTACATAATTACAAACCTCTTCAAAACCCCCCTTGTTTATTCTTTATTCTTTTATTCTTTATTCTTTTATTCTTTGATGCTTTTATTCTTTCATTCCTTTATTATTTAATTTATTGATTCTTTGATTAATTAATTCCTTTATTCTTTGATTAACTAAGTCCTTTATTCTTCTATTATTTCATTCTTTAATTCGTTAATTTATTAATTCTTTGTAATTCATTAATTTATTATTATCTTGTTCATCTATTCTTTAATTTATTAATTCTTTGATTGTTTAATTCTTTTATTATTTAATTCTCTAATTCATTATTCTTTTATTCATAATCCACTAACATATTATTAATGTTCCCTAATTTCCCCGGTTAAGAACGATCCCTATTTATCAATACTACATCTACACAAAAAGGGTTTAAATTGCATAACACTCGAATTACATGTTTAATTTAATGCGTAGTTTGGGCGTAGTCAATACCCGGGAAGAATCCTGCTCCCGTCTGACAATCACACTTACAGTACCAAAAAAAACCTTAATACAACTATAAGCATAACTATCAGACGAAGGAGTAAATATATACAACAGTAAGCCAGAGCATAGTTCTACAAAATGGGCACCAAAAGTCCTACAAGTCTAAGTCCGCAACGGAAGAACGTCGGAAGCTCTATGCCTCGATATCTGCCTCAACGTTCACCCCAGCGCTATCACCACGACCTGGAGGGAAATTGAAGAAAACAGAAGGTGTGAGTGGACCGAAAGGAATAAAAATTTTAAAACCGTTTACCATCAAATCAAAGTAAAGAAATATAATCATTTGTTCCCTCCGGTTTAAAACCAGGCATGCCCAACGAAGTATTAGAAAAATCATAATATGAAACATCATAAGAAACAGAAACACTATAAACATCATAAGAAACAGATACACTATAAAACTGATATAGAAACCAGAGCATAAACATCAAACCACTTTTTCCGATCAAACCTGCTGGACCTATCCGAGTCTTTAAACTCAACCAGGCCTCACAAATAAATCCGAGTCTTTAAACTCCCGAGTCTTTAAACTCAATAGGCCTATGGGGGTAATATCGTAAATATCCGAGTCTTTAAACTCCCGAGTCTTTAAACTCAATCCGGGCCCGTCCCCCGTCACATATATCCGGGTCTTTAAACCCATATCCAGATCCAGCAAATCCAATCCAAATCAGTGTAAAACCGTTCCGAAACCCATCACAAACTCGAATTCGGAATCCCTAGTTCGAAGCCCTTTCGGCGTTCAGAACCGACATTCCGAACCCAAGTCTGAAAAAGATCCATGTTCATAACAAAACCATAGGAAAATCCTAAATCAGATTCCACAACCCATTTACCATCATCAGAAAACGTTTTTAGGTTAAATTTCTAAATTATAGCATCAAAATCTGAAAACCCACTTTTTCTCGAAAAACGTGCAAACATCTCAATCACATATAACACACATAAAAGCATAAAACATTAATAAAAACAGTTAGGCATGCTCGGAAGTAAGAAAGAGTCCACTCACAGTTCAGAGCAAGTCACTCGCGCCCCGCGCGCTCCTCAACCGTCTCTGGTGTCTCCCGTCCTGTCAATAGATACCAAATAGGGTCACAATTACATCAAGGATACCTTCCCTATTTTCCCCAATTTTTCGGGAATTTAATAATATTTTAATCCTAAACCCTAAACCGTACGGATTCCCGAACCATCTCGTAACACCGTCCGATTAACCCGAAAACTATACCATTGGATTCGTTAGAACATTTAGGACTAAACTCATGTTGGAAGCTTGGCCGGATTCCTCCCCACGTGCCTCCACGCGCCGCCCAAAGTGGCTGCGCGTGGGCCTCACGCGCCTGCTACAGTGCCACCGTCCACTGCCTCCTCTGTTTCTTCCAAATGTCCAGCCGTCCACCACGTCGCCTCCGTGCACGGTTGCAACTCCAGACCACGATCACCAGCTCCTCCTTGCCTCACTGTCTCTCTCTCGACTCACACTTCACTCTCCCTAGCATCAAAATCGATCACCGCCTCACCCAACTCTTCTCTCTGTTTTCTGCTTCCTTCCAAGGTGTGCACGGTTCAAATGGGGATAACGTGTGGCCGTGCACACTTGAGAACGTAGTGGAACCATCCAGTCCCCTGCACGTGTCCACTAACCATAGGCCAGCCCAAAAAAATCTCTGCCACTTGCCCTTATCTGATTGGGCTGAGGGGAAATGACCAAAATGCCCCTCCTGCACAAATTACCATTTTGCCCTCAGACTTTCCAGACCCGTATCTTTTCCGTCCGACGTCCGATGACAGCGTGCCGCCTGTCGTTGAACTCAGGACGTCGAGACCTATCCAACGGTCCTCGGTCTACGTGAAAATCACGAGTCCCTCAAAAAGTCAACAATTCCCTCATTTTATCAAAATTACGGTAACGCCCCCAACCTTCCGTACATCATAACTTTTCCTCCGGTTGTCCGAATCGAACCTACCACCTGTCTACGGACTCGTGACGTCCTAATCTACGTTACGGTCAAGGGCTAACACTCATCCAATCGATAGTACGAAAAGTCAACTTTTCGTTTACTATTCACAAGGGCAAAATCGTCCTTTTTACAAAACTTCACAAAAACTACATTTTTACCCTTCCCGTAGGTACGGGTTGTTACATAAGATGGATGAGGGCTGACGACTGTTACATAGATCAGGACGATACGAATCCATAGATAGGTGGCACGTTGAATTCGGACGTTCGACGGAGAAGTTACGGTTCACGGAAGTACGAACGTACTATTGCACGAAGTTCGAGACGAATGGACTTTTGTCCTAAGTGGGGCCCATATATTTTGGGGCAGGCCTAATGGATGAATGACACTTGTCATCCATCCATTGCCCACCTAAATTGGTTCATGCATATCGGTTTCATCTTCTTTGCTTCTTTCATTCAAACCGATCAACCCAATCCACCCCAATCCAAACCCTTACCCTTATGACCACATTTGAGGAACCAGGAGTGTGAGAGGAGGCTGAGGATGCTGAGGATGGTGGCAGGAGGCGGCTGGTCCGCCGTGCATGGCTGAGAAAAAAGGGAGGACTCAGTTTTGGTTTTTGGATTCGATATTTCGATTTAAACGTTGTGGTTGATTTTAGATGTTTAGGATGACTTTATTGGGATGTTAGGAAGGTTTTAGGATGAGTTTGGTGGAGGTTCACGGCTGAGGAAGCCTGGGTATGAACTTGGTAAGGTCGAACCCGTGGGTTTTTAGGGATTTTAGGTAGATTTGGTTGCACAAACTAGTTCCTAGGATTGAATTAGGAAGTTTGGGATTGAAAAGGAAGAGATTGGACGAAAAATAAGGAGAGAGGAGCCCTGGACCGGTCACGCCGATCCAGTTAGACCAGCTGCACGGGCTAGACCGGACCGGCCGGTTCGGCTAAGGTTGAGGATAAACAGTCGGGCGCGTGAGGCCCACGCACAGGACCTTCATTGGGCGCGTGAGGGCACGTGAGCCTTCCTTTGGGGGAGGTTCCAACATGTAATTTCATCTATACAATGTAACGAAAATTTTGGGGCTGGTTTCGTGTCAATCAGACATCGTTTCGATATAGTTCGGGACGTCCGAAGGTTTAGGTTTGCGTTTAAAAATAGTTAGAAATTCCAGAAAATTACGGGGCTTTAGTGAGGGGTTATATAAGTAGTTAGTAACCCTCTAAATTAATTTGGACAGGTTCGGGAATCCCGGAGGCGACGATTGACCCGTGAAGACGTTTTGGCATGCGTATCGAGGCACGGCTTCGGACGGTCTGTGAGTGGACTTGTTTTATGAATTCGATGCATGCATAAATGTTTTATAATTATTTTAGAATATATTTTGTGATGCCATGAGTGCATTTGTTTTTGGTAGCCTAGGATTTACGTATTTGCACGTATTTTCGAGATTTCCGGTTTTATACGATGCTTATAGTGAGGGGTTATATAAGTAGTTAGTAACCCTCTAAATTAATTTGGACAGGTTCAAGAATCCTGGAGGCGACGATTGACTCGGGAAGACGTTTTGGCACGCGTATCGAGGCGCAGCTTCGGAAGATCTGTGAGTGGACTTGTTTTATGAATTCGATGCATGCATAAATGTTTTATAATTATTTTAGAATATATTTTGTGATGCCATGAGTGCATTTGTTTTTGGTAGCCTAGGATTTACGTATTTGCACGTATTTTCGAGATTTCCAGTTTTATACGATGCTTATACGTGCTAAGTTTTCAACGAGGGTTTCATAAGTGTATTTTGGATTTGGAAATATGAACTCGGGCACGAGGTCCATTTGATTTACAAACTCTCGGACTTGGAGACCCTTTGATTCGACGAGAAATCGGACCGAGGGCCCATTTGAGTTAAATGATCGGACAGAGGGTCCCGTTGGTTTATGATTCGGGCTTGAGGCCCATTTGGTTGTAATATCGGGCTGGAGGCCCATTTGACTGTAGTATCGGGCTTGAGGCCCTATTGGTTGTGAAATCGAGCTTGAGGCCCCGTTGCTTTATGGTTTCGGGCTTAAGGCCCAGTTAGCTGTGGTATCGGGCTTGAGGCCCTGTTGGTTGTAACATCGGGCTTGAGTCCCAGTTCGATTTATGAAATGAGAATTCGGGCATGAGACCCTGTTGAACTGAGGATTTAGGCCAAGGCCTGTGAAATGGATTTGAATCAAATTCGAGGAATCCTGTTGAGATGAATCGGGTATGAGACCCAGTTGAAATGTTTTGAGAAAAAAAGAAAGAGTTTTGATAATGATGATGAACCCTCCATATGATTTATATGGTCTCCTCCAGACGTCGACCTGGAGAATCACGATCCACAGACCAGAGATCCCGTTCCAGGAGTGGGAGTTACGAGATATGATGTGGTCCCGGACCAGATTTCGGAGAGATGTGTGGACTAGATCCAGAGAGAGCTCGGACTAGATCCAGAGATAGAGCCTCCCAGATGGAGAATTCCTGGGAGAAGACTCGGAGTGAGACCTCGAGTAGTGTGCACACTAGTACAGAGATGATATCGTGACATATATCGGGGATGTGTTCCCTAGGGGCTGTGTGCCCCGAGTTGGCATCTTCTCAGAAGTGCCGCGGATGGGTTATACGTATGTTGATACGTATGAGGTTTTATGGAAAGTGATTTGGGGGCGAAGACCCCGTGTTCCGTGTTTTATGTTTTGGAAAGTGGTTTGGGGCAGAGACCCTGTATTCTGTGTTTTAGTATTTCACTGAGAATGGGTTTGGGCTGAGACCCACGTGACATGATTTGGGTTGAGTTCCCATGTATTGTTTTATGGTTTTAAGGTTGTGATTTCGGGTCGGGGACCCAAATGGATTTATGGTTCATGGCGGTTTATGGGAATCGACATGAACCCTTGAAAGGTTTTTATGGGTCATGACGGTTTATGGGAACCGGGCATGTACCCTTGAATGATCATGTACCCTTGAATGATTTTGAGAATATGTTTGATAAATGAAATGATTTTATGAACGTTTTGATAAACGGTTTTTGAATGCATGCATATGCTTTTAGTGAAGGGCATAAAATGTCCTTGTATGAAAATGTTTTTAATAAAATATTATTTTTGTCCACTCACGACCTTGGATGTTTTAATGCCCTTCAGGTTGATCGCGGATGCGGGCTGTAGCAGAGACGAGACATCACACTCCTCCTCCTAGGCTCCTGGCGTACTCTGATAAGCCGTTGAGGGCTAGAGACGAAATTTTCCCTGGTCTAACACTTCGTGTCAGACCAGATCAGGCGTGTCCCACGTTAATCCCATGGGATTTAGGACGGGTCCTGACAACATATATTGGTGAATTTCATTTCTTCTCCATTAAAGTTTATTTGTTGTTTTAAATTTGTTCTTCAGTTAAGAAGTTTGCTTGTACATATGGATTAAATTTTGTAAAATAATTTCGCTTCTTATCTATCGTATCTGATTTGAGTAAATCAACATTTCATAGCAAATTAAAATATTGGGAGGGGTGTTTGTTGAAAAAAAAAATACTAAGTTTCCGAAATTTTGGTCCAAAGATTAATCCGTAACCTACTCTCATATTAATATATACTTCATGTATTATAACTCAAGCATCTTATTCTACCCAAAAAGCTTCGTAACAACGGGTCCGAAGTCGCCTTCAGTGGCCTCTGTGTGGAATCTTGTTGTGGATTGAAGGAGCGGACTTCTTGTCGTTTCCCTTAGTGGATGTTTTATATGGATTGTTTGGATGGTTTGAAAATAGTGGGCTAAGAGGCCTTTGAGTCTTGGTATTTCCCTAGATGGGCTGACCATAAGCAAATAGGCTTTAGCTGCTTTCAAAGTAAGCATGTCACTAGTAGAGACTACTACTAGATAGTTTGAAGATGAGTTCTATATAATCAAGTGATTGTGAGGGATATGGGAAAATAGCTTGCGTTACTCTTTTCTATCCCTTTTTCTTAATGTATCCAAGGACTTTGATAAAGTTTCTTTCCAATCTAATCCAAGTTCATTTGATTTCTATGATATTCAAGTTAGCAGCTTTTTATTTAGTAAGTAAGTGGTTAAGTACGTAGGTTCCCAAAAGTCGAGATTGTTGAAAAATTCGCTCGACAAATACCAAGAATTAGAGTTTGACTAAGATTCCAAGAGTTGAACTAGGAAATCTGAGTTTTTTTCCTAGTGTTTCCATATAGGATTAGGAAAAGTATTTCATAGCCCTCTAGGGATTAGGAAATAAGCTATCTTTCCATCTCCAAAGAGGAATAAGAATTGTAATATGCTAAGAAGTGTAACCTAAGTCCTATACATTATAAATAGACCTCTTAGGAGTCCTTACATACACACGGAAAAATAAGATAGCAGTAAACAAAATAGGCATACATGGGTATAAGAGCAAAAGAGTGATTTGAGAGATCGTGAGCTAGAGTTTGGGGATTAAGTCAGGATTCTACATAAGTTCTTGTAATCTTGTTATCTTCATAGTGCTAGTGATCTCTCAAGGAGATCGCACGAGGACGAAGGCAAAGATTAGCCGAGCCTCACTAAATTCTTGTGTTTGTGTGTGTGGTGTGTTTACTTTATTATTCATCTATATTCTGCATTATCTTAGAATCATCCTATTATTTGCATAATCACCTAATTATATCAAGAAACAAGATCAGTAAAGGGACAAAACTTACAACAATTGGTATCAGAGCTCTCGAGGAGAGTGTTTTTGAGATAGTGGGTATCAAGGCAAACACAAGAAATTATGTGAAGGTTGTGATCAAGCCGTTCGATGGTAAAAAGAACTTCACGTTATGGTAGTGGAAGGTGAAGAATGTCTTGATCCAACAAGAACTGTATGAGGCTTTTCTCATTATAGAGAAAATGCCAACTGACGTAACAGATGCCTAATGGCAGAAGATGGACATGAAGGCGAAGAGTTTTATAGAGCAGCACCTTGCCGATAATGTATTGCTTCATATCAACGAGGACATGAATTCTAAGGAAACATGGGATAAGCTATAGAAGCTCTTCAAGGGTAAAACTTTATCCAACAAACTCTTCTTAAAAGATGAACTATTCAGCCTTCGGATGGAAGAAGGGAAAGACTTTCAAGAACACCTAAGCAAGTTTCAGAATTGTGTTGCGAATTTATCCAAGGTGGATGTAAAATATGAGGACGATGACAATGCACTCTTAATGCTAAGATCTCTACCGCCTTCGTTCAAACACCTCAGAACCACATTGATGTTTGGTAAGGATACTCTGAAGTTAGATGAAGTTACCGAAGCTATTCGGTCCTATGTCAAGATGGACAAGAACGCTGAAAGCTCTTGAGTACAAGACCTTTATGTTAAAGACACACAGAGAGGGAGATCAGAGAATAGACCAGATAAATCAGGAAACAGGTTAGGTCAAAATCCAAAGGAAAGGATAAAAAAGGTTGTTTCATATGTGGTACTTCATATCATTGGAAGAAGAACTGAAACATATGGAAAGAAAGGAATGGAAAGGCGATGGCAGGGAACTCAAACGTAGCTAGTGTTGTAACTCCTGAGGATTACAACGGAGTGCTCCTTGCAACAGCATCCAACTCCAGTGCTTTCTAATTTTGGATTTTGGATACGAGATGTTCATTCCACATGTGTTCTATCAAAGAATGGTTTGATACATATGAGGAAACCAGTATCGAACAAGTGTTAATGAGAGATGACTCACCACTTATGATCTATGGTATCAGATCAATTAAAATCATAATGCATGCCGGGGTTGTTAGGACATTGGACAAGGTCAGACACATTCCAAAATTGAAGAAGAACCTTATATCTCTCGGAACCTTTCAAAAGGCAGGGCTAAGGTACTCAGCTGAAGGAGAGATACTCAAGGTTGTCAAAGGATGCCTTGTCGTAATGAAGGGAGAAATCCAACTTAATCAACTATATAAGATTCGAGGAAATACAGTAATATGTGGAGCAGCAGTATCTACGGAGGGTGATACTAACGACAAGGCTGAGCTTTGGCACTTTAGGCTAGGGAACATGAGTCAGAACGGTTTGCATGAGTTACACAAGAAGAATAAGGTAGAAGGTGTCAATTATTGCAAACTAGATTTCTGTAAGTACTGTATCCTTGGGAAACAAACAAAGATGTCGTTCAAGCTTGCGAATAGTGAGGAAAGAAGCAAAAATCTGTTGGAGTATATTCACACATATGTTTGGGGCTCTGTACCAACCAGATCCAAGGCAGGTTCCAGGTATTTTATCACATTCTTAGATGATTGTTCGAGGAAGATTTGGGTCTATTTCTTGAGGGATAAATCTGAAGCTTTCACTAAGTTTAAGGAGTGGAAAGCTGTTGTAGAAAATTAGACTGGATGAAAAATCAGATACCTAAGGAGTGACAATGGAGGTGAATATAAGGATAACAGCTTCCTAGAGTTTTGCAAAGAACAAGGCATTACAAGACATTTTAAGGTGCAGAAAACTCCCCAACAAAATGGTGCTGCCGAGAGGATGAACAGAATGCTCATGGAAAGAAAGAGAAGCATAAGATTTCATGTTAGATTACCAGATATGTTATGGACAGAAGCCGCCAACCATGCTTGCTACTTTTTTAATCGATCACCATCAAGGGTTCTCAATTCTAAGTGTGCAGAAGAGATATAGACTGGAAAACCCGTTAACTACTTAAAATTAAAAGTTTTTGGTTGCAGTTGCTTATGTCCATATTCCAAGTGATGAGAGAACCAAGTTAAAGCCTAAGTCACTCAAGTGCATATTCATTGGTTTCATTGAACAAGTGAAGGGCTACAAGCTATGGTATTTTGTAAACAAGAACGTAGTATTAAGTAGGGATGTAAAATTCAATGAGAATACTATGCCTTTGAACCAAAATAAGAAAAATAAAAGGACAAATGCTGAAGAAGAAACAACTGAAGTTCCTTAACACCAACCAGTCATGGTAGAAAATCTAGCTCAGGTGGAGCATAAGTAAGTGGATTATGAAGAGGATTTTGATGAGGAAGAATTAGAGCAACAACAACAGTCACTAGTACAAACGTAGGTGGAGCCACACGTGCAGAACCAAGACTCCCTGGTTCGTACAACACCTGTAGAACAGTTTCAGAGGATCATAGCAGTGGAAAAACATGTTCGAAATCGTAAGAAACTCGAAAACTATGGTTTCGAACTGGATGAAGTGAATTATGCTCTAACGATCAGTCAGGGGGATCGAACCACATATCAAGAAGCTATAACTAGTAATGAACGAGAAAGTTGAATGTTTGCTATGTCAGAAGAGATGGAATATCTTGAGAACAACTCTTCTTGGGAGCTAGTTTCTACCAAAGGATAGAAAAAACAATTAGCTGTAAATGGGTGTTTAGAAAGAAAGAAAGAACACATGAAGGAGACGCAATGAGGTACAAAGCCAAGTTAGTGGTTAATGGATACTTGCAAAAGGAGGGAGTTGACTATGATGAGATATTCTCACCAGTAGTTAAGCATACTTCAATTAGATTACTATTATGTATAACAGCTCAGAAAGACATGAAGATAGAACAAATGGACGTGAAGATAACGTTTCTATACAGTGACTTAGAAGAAGTCATCTACATGGTTCAGCTAGAGGGATATCTTGAAATAGGAAAGGAAAATATGGTTTGAAGATTGAAGAAGTCACTTTACGGGCTAAAGCAATCTCCAAGGCCGTGGCACAAACATTTTGATTCCTATATGCTGAAAATTGAGTTCCAAAGATGCTTATATGATTGTTGCGTTAACTATCATATGTTCGAAGATAGTAAGAGTATACTATTGCTACTTTATGTAGATGACATGTTGATTGCATGTCAACATATTTCTAGAATTCGGAAGTTGAAGATGGTACTAAGTAAGGAATTCGACATGCAGGATCTAGGACCTACACAAAAGATCCTTGGAATGCAAATACGGAGGGACATAATAGCATGAAAGATTTGGTTATCACAAACAAAGTATATTCAGAGTATTTTGGAGCGTTTCGACATGAATGAAGCAAAGCCAATGTCCACTCCATTAGCAGCACAATATCAATTGAGTGCGCTGCAAAGTCCAACTACATAACAAGAGTTGAAGGAGATGAAAATCATACCATATGCAAGTGCAGTAGGGTGTCTTATGTATGCAATGGTTTGCACCAAACCCGAATTAGCTCAAGCAATGAGTGTTGTCTTGAGGTATATAGCAAATCCAGGAAAGGAGCATTGGTCTGCAGTTAAGCGGATCCTTCATTATTTAAAGGGAACAAAGAATCTGGGCATTTTGTTTGAAAAAAAAGGCAAGGAGAAGCATATGTGCTAGGTTATGTTAATGCAGACTACGCATGGAACCTAAACATAATGAGGTCCACGAAAGGTTACGTGTTCACATGTGGTGGTGGCTCTATTTGCTGAAGGTTTACTCTACAGTCTATTTCAGCATTGTCTACAATAAAGACAGAGTACATTACACTGGCAGAAGCTGGAAAAGAAACAGTTTGCCTAAGTGGTTAAGCGAGGGAGTTCAGAATCATATGGAATTCTATAGTGATTAGGTGTGACAGTAAAAATTCTATCTTCTTAGCAAAGAATCAAGTGTTTCATGGGAGATCAAAAAATATTCATGTCTGTTATCACAGGATAAGGGATTGGGTCTACTTTAAGGAGATAATAGTAAAAAAGGTCCATAAAAAGGAAAATGCTTCTAAATATCTTACTAAAATAGTTATACCAAAAAAGTTCAGGTATTGGTTGAACTTACTCAACCTTATCTCATGCTAAGATGTTGGGTGGAGCCTGAAACAACCCGTCTTGAATATCGAGATTAAATATTAATTAATTATGGATTTAGAATGACTAATCGGGGATTAGTTGAGTGAATTCGGACAGACGGTGTAAAATGACCATTTTACCCTTGGATTTGAGTAAAATATTACCTTTTGACTCGGGGAGCCAAACATACGAGGACTGATGATCGTGACATAGATCAGGACGTCACAAGTTCATAGACAGGCGGCACGTCAAAATCGGTCGTTCAACAAAAAAATTATGGTCACCGAATCGAGAACGATTAAACTTACGTTCCAGGAATTAGATTAAAATAATAATAAAATAATAAGGGACTGATGAGTGACAAGTGGGCCCTTGGATGAGTGACAAGTGTCACTCATCCCATGGCCCAAATTCCACAAAAAAAGGGATCTTGTCCCATTGGTTCGTTTATATATATATATATATATATATATATATATATATATATTTTTATTCATCTCTCATCTCGCTGTCCATCTCTCCCTCAAAACTCTTATCCTCACTCTTCATCTTCTTCATCATCGACCATCTTCATCTCTCATTTTTTAATGTTTTCATTCCCATAAACGTGAGAACAAACACCCCAAACCCGCACCCGCACCCACAACCCACTAAACCTCACTCATTGTTGATAGTGTAAACGTGAGAATGAATGGGAGACTGGAACGAGCTAAACGGTGGCAACAAGGAGGACCGTCGTGGATGGTGGCCATGAAACCGACACAGTAAGGTTTTGTGATTCAAAAATGGAAACTTGAATTTTAGTGGTTGTTACATGATTTTGATGATTGGAACCTGGTTCTGGAGGTTGTAGTATGATTGTAGGATCGAAAGTGAGGCCGAAAATGGACGGTGGTGGCTGGAAACAGCGGAGGAACGTTGGTTGGTTTATGCTCGATTGGAAAGGTAATCTATAGGCCTTAATTTCTAGTTTTGACACCATGAATGGATTGGAAATCAGTAGAAGAAACTATAGGAATTAAAAGGATTGAAAATGTTTGAGAATTGGGTGAGAACCGGTCTCGCCGGTCCGGTCGAACTGGAGTTGCAGAGAACCGGTCTGGACCGGGTCTGCGAGAGGTTGAAGATGAACAGTTCTCGGCACGTGGGTTTCACGCGCAGCGCCTTTGGGCGGCACGTGAAGGTGCGTAAGGCCATGTCACTAGTCAGGATCAACACATGTTTTCATCATTTCGATGTAACGAACATTTTGGGACTAGTTTCGAATCGATCGGACATTGTTTCGATATAGTTCGAGATGTCCGAAGGTTTAGGTTCTATGTTAAATACGTTTAAAAATCCCAGAAAATAGAGGGATTCAATGTTAGCCTATTTGAGGTAGTTAGTGACCTTCGGGAGTGATTTGGACAGGTCTGGATGTTCCAGTGATGGTGAGTTAGCCTAGTGAGGCTTATGTCATGAGTATCGAGGCGGCAGCTAGGACGGTCTGTGAGTGGACATTGTTTTCTAAACTGTGATGCATGCATAACTGTTTTATATGTTTTAAATATGTGATTTCTATGATGATGATTGTGATATTGGTGATTTACATATTTGCACGTATTTCGAGGTGATTTACGTACTTGCATGTATATCGAGATTTATGGTTTTACACTGTGGTTATATGTGCTTGTGATTTCGATGATGGTTTGATGAAATGGTTTTGGATTTGAAAAGGTGAACTTGGGCATGAGACCCATTTGTTTTGAAAACCCTCGGACATGAAGTCCAGTTGAGCTATATTATCGGGCCAGGGGCCTAGTTGGTTTAAAAAATCAGCATGAGGCCCAATTGTGTTTTATGAATGTGATTTCAGGTCGGGGACCCATAAATGGATTTGGATTTGAGAAATCAGATTTGTAGATTATGATGGTTTTATGGAAATCCCGGGCATAGGCCCATTTGAACGAATTGAGATGATTATGAAATGTTTTCCATATACCATCCTTATTGCTATAGATTGTCTCCTCCAGTCGTCTGGGATGCTGGATTGGTCACAGCGCATTATCTGCGAGGGGTCACTACACGGAGGGATTGGACCATATAGTGACTCAGGAGCATGATTGCTAGACGTCTGGGACGTTAGACATCTGGGATGTCAGAGATTGACTCGGGTTAAGACCCTGGGTAGCACGCTTAGCTTGGACCGTGACATGACATTTGGGACGTCAGGCGTCTGGGATGCCGAGGATTGTTATATAGTGGTATTGGATTGAATTGTGATTCATGGCTTTACTGGATTAGGTATTTGGATTTCAGATTTATTGGATTTATGAAATGGTATTTCAGTGTTAGTGGTTTTGGGCAGTGACCCACATGATTGGATTTACAGTTTTGGGCTGAGTTCCCACATACTTGGATCTATGGTTTTGGGCTAATGCCCTAATTATTTAATTAAAGTAAATGGTTTGATTATTGGTTTTCGAATGCATGCATACTTTTTAGTGAAAGGCATAAATGTCTTTTGTTAAATAAGTTTTATTAAACTATTGAATTTTCATCCACTCAGACCTGGAAAGTCGAAAAAGGAAAATTTGGAAAATTTGAAGGAAATGACCATTTTGCCCCTAGAATTGGGCGAACAGTTGACTTTTGGTTCGAATGGTCAAACAGACTTTGACCGATGACGCTGACGTAGTTCGGGACGTCACGAGTTCATAGACAGGTGGCACACCAGATTCCGACATTCGAGGAGAAAGTTACGAGGTTCGGAAGTTTAAGAGTAATTTGGTAAATTGGTTAAAGAAGGGCCATTTGTTGACTTTTTGATCGGGACCGTGTTTAGACTTTCCGTCAATACCGTTGGGTAGGTCTCGAGACGCTGAATCCGTAGACAAGCGGCATGCGTCAATCGGAGTTCGGATGTGAAGGTTATGGGTCTAGGTATATGAAGGGTATTTTGGTAATTTGGTAGGGCAGGGGCAAATTAGTAATTGTGCTATGATGGCTGATTCACTACTGTTTTCATCAAGCAGTAGACACCTGGAATTGTGGAAATTGAGCCTGATATTGCCACTGAGTGACATGTGTCACTTTAATCTACTAATTAGTGGCTTAAATTAATGATGCAAATCGATTTGGGCGGTGTGGTTACAATTGAAGAGTGTGTGTGCGTTTTAGGAAAAACAGAGCAAGAAACCATACTTGATCTCAAGTGAAACATGAACTTCATTGGCTGGGTTTGTGGGGAATTAAGTGAAATTCAAGAGACAATTGAGAGGATATTGAAAGATGAGTGATGGGCTTCGAACCCAGCTGAAATCAGAAAAATACTTGAAACTTTGAATTGATAATTTAGGATTGAATTTTGCATTGGAGGCTTAAATGATGGAAATAAATGTTTGGGTGAGCTTACTGGACCTGAGACGAGTCGACTGAGATCAAAATCGAAGAGAGTTGCTCACGAATTGATCAAGAACTAGGCCCGCGACAGTTTGGACATACCTCGATTGAGTTCAGGTAATTGGAGGTCCAATCTTTTGTAATTGAGTTAAAAAAACATCTTGAACATAAGGCCATGATGTTGTCTGACTCATCAATTAAAGGATTGAATGCTGAATTGATGAACTCAGACGATGAACAGCTTTCGATCGTTTGTATTAAGTTGGATTAGTTTAGGCCAACTATGGATATAATTGATGCCACAGAACCTTAATTCGTATTAAAACGATGAGATTAGCTGTTTTAATTGATGAAAATTATGCAGAATTGATGGAGTTTGGAACGGGTTGCATCGTGGGTTGAAGGACCCATTTACCAGGAAACCGGGTCGAGAAGATGAACAGTGGTGGTTACTGTAGCAGCGCGTGGACTCACGTGCAGCCGCTTGCGGCGGCGCGTGGGGGCGTGTGAGTGGGAATCCCAAGGTGAGTTCAACATGAAACTTATCCTATTTAATGTAACGAACATTTTGGCACTGGTTTCGAGGAAAAGGACACCGTTTCGATATTGTTTTGAGGGTCCGAAGGTTTATATTACGTTTAAAATACGTATTTAAATTCCGGAAAAATTGGGGGAAATTATATGAGGTATATTGAGATGTTAGTGACCCTCGATAATGATTTTGGACAGGAATGGTGATTTCTGGAAATTTCGAAAAAACGTGCAGCTCTGAAATTGAGCGATAAGGACGGTGTGTGAGTGGACTTTTGTTTTCTACCCTGAATGCATGCATATATATTTTAAATGCTTTATGATATTATTTGAAATGATTTGGTATGATTGATGTTTCGATATGATGATTTTCGGATTTTGGGAATGTTATATTATTTTATATGCTTTTGGGCACGATTTTCGAGAAAACCTGGATATTACTATTTTGGGCGAAGGCCCGGGATTTGTGATTGGTTTTGACTCGGGTTATGAGTCGGGAAATTGATTTGATGAATTTGTAATGTTTTCTGGATATCTCTTATGGATTTATGAATGGCAACTAAGGTTGTGGTTACGCGGATTTGTGTGAAATTGATATGTTGGGCGTGAGACCCAATGGAAATGTGATTTTGATTGGATTAGTATTTTCATGCGATTACATGATGATATTGATGGTTTTCGGATTTATGAAATCGGGACTCTGGGTTTATGGATTTTATGGATTATGTTTTGGGCTGAGACCCTGTATTGAAAATGGTTTTGATTTCAAATGCAACTATTTTTCACTAGTTTTCATGATGATAATATATTGTGGATATTAGGGCTTCCGGTTGGGAATGTGTTTCCCCGGAATGAACCCTGGAGATAACGCTCGCCTCTGGGATGGAAGTGTTTACCCCGGAGAGGTCATGTAGCACGGTCTGTTGTCGTGGAGCCGAGGGAGGCTCTACTCAGATTAGATGTGCTGGATTATGTGGAGATCGTTTGGTGATGTGTTTATGACTATCTGGATTGCCGGCTAGTGATGTGTTCACAGCGGCGGATGCTTGGATTTTGAGCGGTCCTTGAGCCTATTGATTTGCACACGTTGCAGGGATAACGTGGCTATATGAGATTGGATATGGAAATGAGTCCCGTGGTTTTTATTGTTCATGATTTGTGCTTTATGAACGTTTATGCCCAGATTTACTTTAGTCATGATTTATGATATGCATGCATGTTTGCGAAACTAGAGGGTAGGAATGTCTTTTGATAAATGTAAATCTAAACTTTTATTTTTGTCCACTCACACCTTTTCTGTTTTATTGACCCTCCAGGTCGTGGCGCGATGGTCGAGGTTATTCGAGAAGTAGGGGCATGAGTGGGCACAGGTGCGGTTATCCCTTGTTTGGCAAGTGCTGAGGGTAACTTTGGAATTTCAGCTGACTTGTCAGATGGGAGCAGGACCGGGCACAGTTATCTATGTCCTTCGGGGACGGGTCCTGTCAGTTTTAATGCCCTTTAGGTTGATCACTGATGCGGGCTGTAGCAGAGACCGAGACATCACACTCCTCCATCAATCTTGGCGTGCTCTAGAAGCCTCGAATGGGCTGCGGTTTCGAGTTATCCCTTGTTTAACACTTAGTGTCAGACGGGAGCATGACACATCCCGCGTTAATCCCAGGGGGATTTAGGATGGGTCGTGTCTAGTGGTATTAGAGCCAGGTTTGCTCTTGTGGTATGCGTAGGTCAAGGATGTGTTGTCTCTAAGTGGTTAGCCCGTTATCAACTTGATAGTTAGGATGCCGGTATCATAGTTAGTGGGAATGAATCGTGGATAGTTTCGGTTCGGCATTTGATACTTATGTGTGCCATAGTTATGTCGTGGTTTGGTAGTGTGGGACCCTATTGAGGGATGAACGTAACAGTGCTTTAGAGTCTTGACCATGGGACGGTTATGTCGGGATCGTCTATCACGATATTGCAAGATTGGATATGACGATAGTGTGGAGTTGTGACCATTAGATGGTCAGGTCATGTTGAGTTGGGAATTGTGTTTTTGAAGGCAGCCGGGTTCGGGAACCCTAGGGTATGATGTATGGGTTGGAAATATGTGTCAGCTAGTGGTTTGACTTTGACGACTTTTCGGAGTCGAGACCATTGGACCGGTTAGATTGGATGTTGTGCTGTTCTCTACGGCTGACGTCATGGATGACCTAGAGGATGACTCTGGTTGAGTCTAGTTGAGGCTAGTTGAGACTACGAAGATTGATTGGTTTGACACTAAGTGAAATGATGGAATCCGATTTGTGAGTGCCATTATGAAATGATATTTAGGGTCTACCCCTAGATCGATTATTAGTGTTGATGCTTGGATGCGGAGTCTCGATAGTGACGTCTGGTGGTTGGGTCTGCACGAGATTGTGGCAGGTACTACCATCGAGGGTGGATGTAGTTATGGTTGTTGAGCATCAGGGGACGTTCGTTTTCTTGTATGAATTGTCAGGGTGATTATACCCGGAGTTGGTGAGTTGAGGGAGGCAGAGTTCCTCCAACCTGAGCAGAGATTGTGGATTCTAGCTCGGTATGAGCTGGGATTTAGTTTGGGCCGGATTTGCACGCTGTGTGCTAGTGATCGTGATGACGATAGGAGATGTTGAGCCACGAGCTGAGAATATGACTCAGTCGTGACGTGCTTGTGTTCAGTGTTGATCCGACGATAAGGGTTCGTCGACTAGTGTTGATTCTTGGGAATTGTGTCGAGATGACAGATATAATAGTGATGGACTAGATGGTATCCAGCAGTGGATGAGATAACTATTGTGATTAAGATGACTAAGTGGTGATTGGATGAAACGATATAAACGGAGAGGCAAGTTGGGGTACTAAGTTAGTTTGGTACGGACACGTGGTTGATGTTCAAGTAAGTTGGTTCTGACATGGTTGGAACTTCGAAATCAAGAGGATTTGTGTTTGAGACAGTGAGATGAGTGCTTGATTCCGCATTGCTGATGGATATCCCGAAGTCACTGAGGGTGACTTCTCATTTTCTGCCCATGGCAGATAATGTCTATTGTCACCAGTACGTTAATCGTGTATTAGTTTATGAAGCCGTGATTAGTTTTGGGTCATCATCCCACCTAGGGAAATATGACGAGGGAGTCCGTTTAGGGTAAGATGAGGAGAAAGATGACGTAGGACAACAAGGATCAATATGAGGTAATTGGAGAGGACCCACAGTCTTGAAGTGTCTCGTCTTTTGATTGATCTGTTAGATGTGGAAAATGGTTGGGGAGTAATGTGACTGTCGAAGGATTCAAAGAGGGTGTAAAACCCTTTGACCTGAAACCTGGTATGACACGACCCATCCCAATCCCCCCGGGATTATCGCGGGATGTGCCATGCTCCCATCTGATACAAAGTGTCAGACAAGAGATAACTCAAAACCGCATCCCATTCGAGCCTTCTAGAGCACGCCAGGATCGGTGGAGGATTGCGATGTCTCGAGTCTCTGCTACAACCCGCATCCGTGATCAACCTGAAGGGCATTAAAACCATCAAAAGTTGTGAGTGGACGAAAATCAATAGTTTAATAAAAACACATTTCATAAGAAGACATTTATGCCCTTCACTAAAAAGTATGCATGCAATCGAAAACCAATAATCAAACCATTTAACTTAATTAAATAATTAGGGCCTTAGCCCAAAACCATAAATCCAAGTAAGTGAGAACTCAACCCAAAACCGTAAATCTAAACCATGTGGGTCCCTGTCCAAATCCTTTAAAACCGAAAACCAAATCATAAATCCAATAAATCCGAAATCCAAATACATAATCCAATAAATCCATAAATCACAATTCCATCAGATATCGTTATGTATCAATCCTCGACATCCCAGATGCCTGGCATCCCAGACGCCTAACGTCTCAGATGTCATGTCACAGTCCAAGCTACGCGTGCTACCCGGGGTCTCAACCCGAGTCAATCTCTGACATCCCAGATGTCTGACGTCCCAGACGTCTAGCAATCCTACTCCTGAGTCACTATACGGTCTGGTCGCTCCATGCAGTGACCCCTCGTAGGCAATGCGTCGTGACTACTCCAGGGTCCCAGACGACTGAAGGAGACAATCCATAGATATAAGGATGGTATATGGAAAACATTTCATAAATCATCTCAAACCGTTCAAATGAGCCTATGTCCGGGATTTCCATAAAACCATCGAAATCCACCAATCGGATTTCTCAAATCCAAATCCATTTATGGGTCCCCGACCCGAAATCACATTCATAAAACACAATTGGGCCTCATGCCCGATTCCGTAAACCAACTAGTCCCCTGGCCCGATAATATAACTCAAATGGACTCCAAGTCCGAGGGTTTCTCACCGAAACCACAAGCACATAAAACTACAGTAAAACCATAAACCTCGATATACGTGCAAATACGAAAATTCACCAATACCACAATCATCATCATAGGAATCACATATATAAAACATATAGAACAATTATGCATGCATCACAGTTTAGAAAACAATGTCCACTAGACTGTCCTACGATGCCGCCTCGATATGCATGTCATAAGCCTTCCCGGGCTAAATCGTCAACCTCGGAATATCTGAACCTGTCCCAAATACATTCTAAGGTCACTAACACTCCCAATAGCCTTCCATTAAATCCCTGTAGATTTTTCAAATTTTTAAACGTATTTAAACTCGATCCTAAACCTTCGGACATCCCGAACTATATCGAAACAATGTCTGATTGACTCGAAACCTATCCTAAAATGTTCGTTACATCGAAAGGATGATTTCATATGTTGAACACGTGTCCCAAAAGTGCCCCACGCGCTGGGTACTCTTCATCGTTAACCTCCAGCAAACCTGGTCTGAACTAGTTCACTGGTTTCCGATTCAACTGGACCGACGAGGCTGGTTCTCAGCCGTTCCTCAACCATTTTTGATCCTATTGATCCCTAAACCTTCGTCTAGACCTCCCTTATTGATCTACAGGTTCAAAAACATACAACCAGGTCTAGAAGATACCTTCTCGATAGTCGATCAAACCGGCCAACCTTCTCCGTCGACTGCTCCAAGCTCCAGCCACCGTTGACCTCGATTCCAAGCCCACTCGAATATTTTGACCATCAAAAACCATTTCCAGTTGTTATAATCGACCAACAAGCACTAAAACTGAGTTCACCATTTTCAAACTAAAAACCATACCTCACGGGTTTGTAGGCCACCGTCCACGACGGTCCACCCCAATCCTCGAAACTGATTCCATTTGACTCGTATGAGTTCTAGAAACACCCTAGGGTCATCCAAATCGATCAACAATCTCTAAAACCAAACTCACGATTTTTGAACCAAAACAAGGCTCACGGGTTCCCGCTCACCGTCGCTGTCGTTTCCCCGCCGTGACCACCGATGTGGTCGTCTCACTGCACTCTCTCTTTTTCATTCACAGCTTATAAGCATCAGGTGAGGTTTAGTGGGTTGAGGGTGTTTTTTCTCACGGTTTAGCAGAAATGGTGAGGTTGTTCGATGATGAAGAAGATGATGATGATGATCAGATGAGAGGGATAGACAGTGAGGATGAGAGGGCTGAGAGAGATGGATGGTGAGGATTGTGAGATGAGTGATGAGTGCATAATATATATATATATATATATATATGTATATATATATATATATATATATAATTAGCCAATGGGACAAGATCCAAAATTTAGGGGAAGTGACCAATAGGATGAGTGACACTTGTCACTCACCCAAGGGCCCCACCCTAAATAATCAACCAATCAGATTTAATTGTCATTTAATGCAAATCCCAAGAGTTAAATTCCCAATTTTCATCCCGTGACCATAACTTCCCCGTTTGACGTTCAATTTTGATGTACCACCTATCTACGTACTCGTAACGTCCCGATCTACGTAACGGTCCTCGATCCTCGTATGTTTGACTCCCCGAGTCAAAATTCAATATTTTGCCCAAATTCAGGGGCAAAACAGTCATTTCACACCGTCCGTCCGTTTTCTCTCAATTAATCACACTAAATCCATAATTAATTAATATTTAATCTCAATATTCGAGACAGGTCGTTACATGGTAGTTAGCTGAGAGTGATCATGTGTGGATCCTAGGTGGATCAGGATCATGATGTTGAGGATATAGGGTGTTGTGACGATCGAGGATCGTGATGTTAATGATTGGGTGATGCTGTGATGGGTCTGGATCGTGATCTTGATGATCAGGTTATGTTGTGGGGATTGACTTCCTTTTAAAGTCGATCTGGTACGATATGGTAATCGAACGAGCAGGTATTCGATAGGATCAGAGTTGGTACGTCTCGATAGACGTGGGTGAGATTGGATACTCATTGGGCATGAATGGGTACGCCTTGGTGGATGTAATTCGGATTGGGACGTATTAGAATGACGTGATTGGAAGAAGACGTTTTCATGCTGGTCGGGTGACTAGAGGACTTGGAATGGACACGAAATTGGAATATATGGTCTGTCTCAAGCAGGATTGGACCGATAGACTCCAGAATTGAAGCGTGTTTAGCTACGAGCTATGTACTGGGCTGGTTGGTGGATGGATGTACATACTGGGTACGTTGTGTGAGGACCGATATTGGACAGGCCTGAGTAATGCCTGGTGACGGTATATAGGATGTACAGTGGTATGTTGATGAACGTGTTGGTAATCGGCTTAGTTCCGATATCATTGGATTGGTTGAGAATGTGAACTGAACATTGGATACTGTGCACTGGGCTAGAGTGATTTTGATGGGTTCAGTGATTGTCTGAGCAGGTGCTCAGAGCCGTGGATGGCTAGTGGAACCCTTGAGTGGAAATGTGTATCAATGTTAGGCAGGTATTCGATGGGGTCTAGTTACACACTGGTTGAGTGAGATTCATTTCATCATTAGGGGGATCCTATCGAGCTGATTCTAGCTCTTATTGAAATTTAAATTAAGAAATATTTAGTGCAAGTTCCCAGGTGAGTGAGAAGTGGATTGTGTATCCACAAGTGAAATGAGTTGTTGGTTAGTGTAACCACGGGTTACTTTACGTGAAGTTACTGCTCTGTGACTCTCACCAGAGTCCTGGATCGCTGAGGGAGTAGAGTGATGTGAGCACTGAGACTGATGCATGTCACAGGTTTGAGCTTACCCTAGGAGGTGAGATCTTGTCGTTGATCTTACGTTACATTGAGGGAGTTTTAGGTACAAGGTGCCTTAGTGCAACTCTAGAGTGAGTCAGAGTTGTGTTGGTGATTTGAACTATGACTATGGAACCGTGAGTGCCAGCTGAGTGTGACGTTATGGGACGTGTGATGTTGACATGGTAAAATTCAGGAAATGTAGAAAAAATGTGAGATTTGATAACTTTCGGTGTGGGAGAGATGTCGGATTGATTAGCGACTAGCAAAGTGGTGATTGTTTGGCTGAATGTGTCAGCTTAATAGTGGGATTGTCGAGTGGTATCAACTCGGAATATGTGATCAATTTCACTCGAAGTGGTCGAGTGTAGATAATGCGACGTGAGTATTAGTGGAACGTCTCGATGCAGACAAGTATTGTTCTGGTTAGTGGGTACACACGCGTACACATGATGTGAAGCCGAATTTGCTTTTCACGAGGTAGATGTGGAAATGAGATTGATTTGAATTTCGAGGATGAAATTATTTAAGGGGAGAAAGTTGTAACGACCCGTCCCGAATATCAAGATTAAATGTTAATTAATTATGGATTTAGAATGACTAATCGAGGATTAGTTGAGTGAATTTGGACAGATGGTGTATAATGACCGTTTTGCCCCTAGATTTGGGCAAAAGGTTTATTTTTGACTCAGGGAGTCAAACGTACAAGGACCGATGACCATGACATAGATCAGGGCGTCACGAGTCCATAAACATGTGGCACGTCTGTTGATACCATATCGACCGACCACCCTAGCACAGGTCCCACCAGGACAGGAAGGCCGCCGACCGATCGCCTGATCGGCACCCTCACGGCCCACAGCCCGCCGATCGGCACCATACTGCAGACCCGCCATTCGGCATCTGACAGTGAACAGATGACAGCTGGCTGCAACAGTCACCTAACCAACTCTGCCACACCAACTCCCTGACGGAGGCAGGTTGGGACTCCAGCTGGCGCCTCCTCCGGATATCCAGGGCTTGTCAGACGGCTCCCAGCCACCAGGCACCACCTGCTCCCGTAAAAGTAGCCCACCTACCACAGTTATGGCTACTATAAATACCCCGAAACTCTTCACAAAGGTAAGACACTCAGAACCGACCCAGAGCACTGTGTTCACTTGCCTCTCGGCATTCAGATACTAACTTTGGCATCGAAGCCCCTTTGGCCGACACCACACCGGTGTCTAGTTTTGCAGGACCCCTGCCGAATCACGATGCCCCCGGCGGGCCCGAGACACCACACGGCTGGTCCTAGAACCCCCAGCGGGTCTCATCGAGTTGGTCATTTCAGGATCAAACAATTGGGGCCGTCTGTGGGAAAGATAACAATACCAACACCCACCAACTCACATACCCCTGCTCGACCCTCCGCTGACGAACAATGTCTGCCGAACGGGACAACGGTGAGCTCAACAACACCCCTCAGGGAGATCGCGGCCGGACCCGAGCCAGCCTACCTTCCGATGACATGCTCGAGATGCTGAGGACCCTCCAGTCGGAGGTTGCCGAACTCAGGAAGAGCAACGCTGCCATCGAGAGCAGGAATCACGTGTGGGGGGAACAGCATGGAAGCACCCTGGCCATCTTGCAGTCTACGCGCGAGGAACTGGAGGAGCAGCGGGAGGCAACCAAACGGGCCTTGGCCGCTGCGTCTCGACGGCCGGAGTTTGATGCCGGCGGAGCCGAGATCGGTGACGCCTGCCGACCGGAGGCGTCCGGTCGCCTACTCTTCCACCAGACCGACATGCCTGGCCCCTCGGGAACACAGATCTACCGCGACGCCCGTGAGCTGCTCGACAGGAGACAGACGCAGACCCCGGCCAACCGTCTGACTTACCCTACCCACGACCCCCGCATCCAGGCACAACCACCTCTTCCCGTCCTATCCCAGGGCGCCCGGTCAAGGTCCGGGTCGGCACGCCGACCTGCACAGCCTCCGCGGCTCTCCGTCCCGCCCCCAGGCAGTCCTTCCGCGCCGATCGGCAGGCACCAGCTGGAAGACAACGCCAGCTCAACCACGGCCTCGTCCGGACGGCGACCGGTGCAACCCAGAAGCCCAGAGGCAGCAGCGCAAACCATCCTATCGACGACCGCCCCAGTGGGGCAGATCGACCCGACCAATCAAACGAGGTGGTTCAGGAACTCCTCCAGCGCGTGCGGGAACTGGAGGCCGCCAGACCCAAAGCTGGGACACTACCCCGACCCCGGGCCAACATTGGTCCCTTCACGGACCGCATCATGCGGTACCGCCATGAGATGGAGGTCAAACCCTTGAAGATTGCCTTGTATGACAGACAAGGCGACCCAGACACCCATATCAATAACTACAACTCGGCGCTCGCCTTCAGAAATATCTCCGACGAGGCGCAGTGCCTAATTTTCAGCTCCACCCTCACCGGGGCCGCGCTCAATTGGTTCTATCGCCTGGAACCACAGTCTATCGACTCATTCGACCGCCTACACACGGTCTTCTTGAACCAGTTCATGATCCAGACGGATCGACTGCTCACAACCGAGGACCTGGGAACCCTCCGACAGGGAGACAGCGAGCCCTTACGCCAGTACGCCGCTCGTTTCAGCCTGGAATACTCCAAGTGCCACGAGACGGACGACAAGGCCGCCTACCGCGCTTTCCGCAACGGGCTGCGGGAGTCCACCTTCAAGTACCATGCCTTCACCCAGGGTTGGGACGATTACAATGAGCTCATGCGGCAAGCGGCAATACACGCCAAGGCGGAGCACTTCAACTCTCCCCAGGTCGCATCCCGACCTGACGTGACTAGCGCGCGCCCTCCGCCTCCCAGCAACCGGCAGGCACGATCACCTCCGCCGACCAATAACGCGCATACGGATCACCGATCTGACTCACACTCCGGTAAGCGGAAGGGGACGTATAATAATGACCATCGTGGGAGGGACAAATACCACAACAAGGGGCAGGGATCAGGCCACCACCAAGCAGGCCAACCCCATACGGGGCCCACCTCGAAGTACGAAACTTATTCAATCCTGAACACCTCCCTCGAGAACGTCTTGATGAGCATCGAGGACACGATCCCCAAGCCACGGGCACGACCGCCCGGCCCCCGCCCGGGCATCCAATCCAACTTGTACTGCCAGTACCACAAGTTCAACGGCCATACCATCGACGAGTGCGTGGCTTTCCGCGACATTGTGGAAGCACTCGTAAGGGAGGGGAAGATCAACCGGTTCCTCCAACACGCACGCCCCAGACCGGGACTGCCACAAATCAACACGATCAGCGGGGGCCCCACCATCTCTTCCTCCTGCACCTCCAATCGGGCCAAGAAGAACTTCTTGCGCGCCACGACATCCAACCACCAAATAATCAACATCACGGATGGGCGTGCGGCCAAGGTCGCCCGGGCAGGATGGACGCCCATCACTTTCTCCGAGGAGGAAGAGCGGGGAGTTATCTTTCCCCACGATGACCCGTTGAACATCCGCGCTCAGATCGCCAATTTCGATGTTGGGCGAATCCTGGTGGACACTGGTAGCTCTGTGAACGTCCTCTTCATGGACACTTTCAACCAATTGGGCATCAACTCCGCAAGCCTCACCCATGCTGGTTCCCCACTGCTCGGCTTCTCGGGCGATTCTGTCATGCCCCTTGGCACCATCTCCCTGCCTATCTCCCTAGGAGCGCGCCCAAGATCGCAACAGCCATCACCACCTTCCTGGTAGTCGATTGCCCCACTGCTTATAACGTCATTTTGGGTAGGGGACTCCTCAACCAGCTCAGCGCCGTCATCTCCACTCGGGCCCTTCTCATGAAGTTTCCGACCGTCATGGGCACTGGCCAAGTCCGCGGTAATCAGCAATCCGCCCGCTCCTACTATCAGACCGCCCTGACAAAGCTCAACCCATGCGACAAGCGGGAGACCATGGCCGTCGCCGAGGCTGCTTACGAGGCCGACCCTGTCGACTCCGAGCTCCTTGAACAAATACGGGCGGGTCCACCCGAGGACCCGCGCGACCTCTCCGCCGTCTCGCAGCCGTAACCCGTGGAGGATACGGAGCTGATCGCCCTTTGTCCGCATAACCCCGAGCGGCAAGTGAAAATTGGAAGCACACTCGCTCCCGAAATCAGGACACAACTCATCCAATTCCTCCAGGACAACAGTGAAGTCTTTGCTTGGTCCTACGCCAACATGCCTGGCATCTCCACGGATGTCATCTGCCACAGGCTTAACATCAGCCCCTCCTTCAGACCGGTCACCCAGAAGCAGCGGACTTATGACGCAGAACGGCAGCTGGCCATGCAAGAAGAGATCGTTCGGCTCAGCACCATTCACTTCGTGCGCAAGGCCATTTACGCCACATGGGTCGCAAACGTCGTACTCGTCAAGAAACCCTCCGAATCCTGGCGGATGTGCATCGACTTCACGGATCTTAACAAAGCCTGCCCGAAGGATAGCTTCCCACTTCCTAAGATCGATCTTTTGGTCGACGCCACAGCTGGCCACGAACTCCTCAGCTTCATGGATGCGTACTCTGGCTACAACCAAATCTGGATGCACCCCGACGACCAGATCCACACCAGTTTCCGCACTAATCTGGGAGTCTACTGCTACAATGTTATGCCCTTCGGGCTCAAGAATGCCGGTGCCACCTACCAACGGCTTGTCAACTTCATGTTCGCGGATCAGATTGGCAAGACCATGGAGGTGTACGTAGATGATATGCTCGTCAAGAACCGGACGGCCGACCAGCACGTGCCTAACCTCGATAGGATGTTCCAGGTCCTGAAGCAATACAAGATGCGGCTCAACCCTGCCAAATGCGTCTTCGGCGTCCGTTCTGGAAAATTCCTCGGTTACATGATCAGCCAACGGGGAATTGAGGCTAACCCTGAAAAAATCAAGGCCATCCTGGACATGCAGCCCCCGCGCACACTCAAGGAAGTCCAAACCCTTACTGGCCGGATCGCCGCCCTCACCCGGTTCATCTCCCGGGCGACTGACAAGTGTTTACCATTTTTCAAGGTCATGAAGACCCGGGGCCGGCACATCAACTGGGACGCAACGTGCGACGCTGCCTTTGAAGCTCTCAAAACCTACATGAGCACCGCGCCACTACTTACCCGGCCCACCACTGGGAACGGCTCACTGTTTATCTTTCTGTCTCCACAACTGCTGTCAGCTCCGTCCTCGTCACCAGTCGGGACGGCGCGGAGTTCCCAGTATACTATGTCAGTAAGGCGTTCCAGGACGCCGAGACCCGGTACAACGACCTGGAGAAGTTGGCCTTTGCCCTCATTGTAACGGCCCGGTGCCTCCGCCCATACTTTCAGGCACATCCCATGTTAGTCCTTACTAACAAACCCCTTCGCCAGGTGCTCCAAAAGCCAGACGCTTCGGGGAGACTCGTCAAGTGGGCAGTGGAGCTTAGTGAGTTCGATATCACATTCGCCCCAAGACCAGCTGTCAAAGGACAGGTCATCGCTGACTTCCTTTCCAAATTCACATACAGCACAACGTAGCACATGCCCGACACTCCGGATCCCAATATTGCGGCACCCGCCGCTCCTATCTGCTAGTCGCCAACCCCGTCCACCTTGGACCCCGCCCAACCAATTTGGACTCTCTACGTGGACGGATCCTCCTGCCATACTGGCTCTGGCGCCGGCCTCGTACTCAGCACACCTGCTCAGGAGCGGCTAGAGTACGCGTTGCGTTTTGGGTTCCAGGCTTCCAACAACGAAGCCGAGTACGAAGCCCTTCTTGCTGGCCTCCGGTTGGCCACCGACCTCCAAGCACAACAGTTGCAGGTTTACAGCGACTCCCAGCTCGTCGTCCGACAAATCAACAGCCTCTATGATGCCAAAGACGCCTCCATGACCCGATACATGGCAAAAGTGCGGTCCCTACTCCGCCACTTCCGCGGCTACGAGGTCATTCAAATACCACGGTCGGAAAACAGCCACGCCGATGCCCTGGCCCGCCTGGCCTCCTCCATCGACGACAAGATAGGTCGCCGTGTTCCCGTCGAATTTTTGGCATCCCCAAGCACAATCGAGCAACCAGTCCTGGTCGCAACACAGGAGGCCTCTTGGATGGACCCCATTGTCTGGTACCTCACCACGGCCGAACTCCCGCCCAACCGCAACGAGGCCCGCCACATCCAACGCCAGTCCGCACGGTACACCATGGCGCATGGCCACTTATACCGACGGGGATTCGACACGCCCCTCCTCAAGTGCCTCCCTACGGACCGGGGCATTGCGGTGCTCCGAGAAATTCACCAGGGAATCTGTGGTAACCACTCCGGACCCAGGTCCCTAGCACATAAAGCCTTTCGGCAGGGGTACTATTGGCCCACCATGTGCGCCGACTCTGTGGCCATCACTCAATGATGCGTCCCATGCCAACGGTGCGCCCCTGTACCTCATTCTCCCGCTGAGCGACTCACTCCCATGCTCAGCCCCTGGCCCTTCTCTCAATGGGGACTGGACCTCATCGGCCCCATGCCACGAGGAACGGGCGGCGTCGAACACGCAATTGTTGCGGTGGACTATTTCACTAAGTGGGCCGAAGCAAAGCCCCTCAAAACAATCACGGCCGCCCAGGTCGAGAGCTTTGTGTACCAGAACATCATCTGTCGCTTTGGTATCCCACACACGATCGTCACGGACAATGGCACTCAGTTCGATTCTGTCCGTTTCCGACACTTTTGCGACACCTATGGCATCCAGCTCTGCTTCGCCTCGGTGGCACATCCACAGGCTAACGGACAGGTGGAAGCCGAAAACAAGCTCATCAAACACAACCTCAAGGCTCGACTCCACGACACCCCGAAAGGCCAATGGTCCGACCTCCTATCCGATGTTCTCTGGTCCTACCGGACATCGACACAGGAGACACCCTTCGCCTTGACTTTCGGGACTGAAGCTGTCGTTCCCGTGGAAATTGGGGAAACCTCTTACCGAGTACTATCCTATGATCCACAAGAGAATGCGGAGCTCCTCACACAGAATCTCAACTTCATTGAGGAAAACCATGAACAAGCCAATCTCTGTAACGTGGCGCACAAACGGCGAATCGCTCACTACTACAACTCTCGCGTTCACGGACGCAGTTTCCAGGTCGGTGACTGGGTCCTTCGCAAGGTTAGCCTGGCCACTAAGGAGCGTACTGATGGGACCCTCGCGCCCACATGGGAGGGCCCCTACCTGGTCACTCGAATTTGTCGTCCAGGCACTTATGAGCTCCAAACTACGGATGGACGGTCGCTTACTCACCCGTGGCATGCGGATCATCTCAAGTTGTTTTATAATTAAGAACACCCCCCATGTACATTACTTTACACTTTGCTGTAATTCGACTTGGTTATCTCCAGTCGAACTTGCCTTTCCGGCAAAATCTTCTTTCATTTATCTAAGTGTTAGTCTAATCCTCAACTACGGGTAGCCTATCCCCTATTGCCGATCGGCACTTCCGGTGACCCACACGGCACCTACTTGACCTACCGACGCAAGCTTACTTGGTCCACACAGTCAAGTTCAATTAGTTTTCGCTATTACGATTTTAGTTCGGTGGTTAGGTCCATTATGGTTTGGGTTTACGATTATGACTGTTCGGTCCTTATCTAATCTACAACTCCGTGGATCGGCATGCATACACATATGCGCCAAGTACTCGCCTATCGGCAGTTCTCATTCAAAAAAAAAAAAAAACGAAGTGCCATCGCACGATGCAAAGTGATAGATAAAGTCCACCTTTCATTGCTTTCACTACCG
Organism: Prinsepia uniflora; assembly: GCA_032719365.1. NCBI lineage: Eukaryota > Viridiplantae > Streptophyta > Magnoliopsida > Rosales > Rosaceae > Prinsepia > Prinsepia uniflora. Next base: position 66,496,808 of record CM064866.1, read on the forward strand.
AGCTACATGTTACACGGGGCATTCCCTGGACTATAAAAATAAAGGCAACAAAAAGCAATCTACACGGCCCTCGGCCTCAAACGACCACCACCTCCACCTCCTCCTCCCCCCCGGTCCTTCCCAGAGGACGACGCAACGGCATCCTTCCCGCCAGCGCTCGGCACCTCTCCTTCGGGGTCCTGCCCCTCCAGGGCGAACGTCTTCGTCAGCACCGGGGGCTCATCCAGCCATGGGAAATTGAGGGTGACGCCTGGGTTGAAGTACAGCACCCGCTGCACGCAATCATCTTCCACTTCAGCAAAGGCCAGGTTAAGATGATTGGCATACACCGGATCGGCCATAAAATCTTCCAGGGTCTTCTGCCGGTCGGCAGCGAGCAGGCCCCTCCACCTCTCCACTTCTCCCTGCAGCTCCCCCAGGATCTTTTCTTGCTCATTCAGCTGCAGGGAGAATGCGTGGGCCGTCTCCTTCCGTTCGGCGATGCCCCGCGGTCGGAGCCCTCTCCCTCCGACACCCCTGCCGCCGGGGGAGACTGCCTAAGCCGCGCCTCCTTCAGCTTCCTCTGGCGCTCCCGGGCTTGGTCCAGCCCGCCGATCAGGGGCCGCTTCAGTCCCCGGACGGGACTCTTCGCCTGCTCGGCACCCTACCGCGGATCAGGCCTCGTCGGTTTTGGCGGCCCATCTGGCCGGATGCCCAAACTGGACCCCGACGGGGGCTCCTCTCGGCCGGCACCCCTGGGCTTCACCGCCACGGTCTTTTGCCTCCGTGGCTGTTGGGGTGTTACCTCCGGCTCCTTGCCCTTTCCCTCGGTAGCCGAGCCGTGCTTCGTCACCGCTTCGCTCATCTTCTTCTGCGCGGCTTGTTCGACGAGGGGATGAACTGCAAAAAAAAAAAAAAACCCCAGTTAAGATCACGGCCTACCTACCCATCATTACTTCAAGCAAACAGCTGCTACTTACCAGGTGGAACGATGAGGCCCACGGCAAGCAGGTTGGCCGGCAGCTTCAGAACGCAGCGACTGCGCTCTAGGTCGGACAGCTTGCCCCGAACGAGATTGCACGCCTCCCAATCCTCCGCTGTCACCGTTGCCTTGGACGGACCTGCACATACAAAACGCACTGTCAGACTCCGCCTCGGTACCCGCAATACCCCACTATGGCCAACGGCCGATCGGATGGCAGACAACCTCCAAACTGGAAATGGTGGGGAATCCTCGCTCGGACCCTACTGACGTCCCCCTCCCACGGCCCCGACACCCAGCAGAACTGATGCCTCCAGCTCTTCTGCGACGTCGGCACATCCGTGATGAACGCACCCCGCGCACTCTTGTGCAGGCACTCCATCTGGTACCACCCCGACCCGTAGGTCTGCCTCTTGAAGCGGTACAGGGCGCACAATTGCCCCCAGGTCGGCTCCGGCAGTCCCGCCAGTCGGAACGCCGTGTACAGGCTGATCAGGATGATCCAGCCGTTGGCGTTCAGCTGCCCCAGGGCTAGGTTCGCCCTCGCCATCATATCCTGAAGCCACGGGTGCAGAGGCAGCCTCACTCCGTGTTCAAAGCAATCGACGTAAAATAGTGTCGACCCTTCCGGAGGACTGCTCGGCTTCTTGCTGTGCGGAGGAACCGTCATCTTAATCTCCGACGGCACGTTGTACAGCTCCCGGAACCAGTCCAGGTCGGACTGCCGAATGGTGTTCATCTCGTAGTCCACGGCATACTCCACCTTCACCACACCATCGGCATCTAGTTCCATCGGCGAGCTCGTCTCCGTACCGCTACCTTCAGCCTCGGAATCGACGGTGGCGACAGGGGGAGTACGGGGAGACGCCCTCCTCTCACTTGGCCGATCGGCACCCGAGGTGCTGCACCCGCCCTGCTGCCTCACCTCCTTCCGCGGCAACGTGAGAGCCTCATCCAGGCTGTCACCACTGCTGGACGACGAGGTGCTGCTAGTGGACCCACTAGTAGACGTTGACCCACTGCGCCCGCTCGGCACGTCGTCTGCCGAACTGGACGGTGTTTCCCCGCTAAAAGCTTGAGGGGACCTAACCCCAGATCCACTGTTTGACTCTGACTCTGACATCTAAAAATTACCAAAAGACAAGAAGCTACAACTAAGCACCTACGCTACGGAACACATGCTGAGCAGAGATGCCGAACGGCAGGAATTATACCTTTCAAAGTTTTGCTCGGTCGAATTGGCTCCACGTGCGTCTTCTTCTTGATCGGCAGTCTCCAATTCAGTCGGCACTTGCAATTACTCCACAAGATGCTCTGAGTAAAAAGTAAAAAAGACAGAAAGCTTTCGCCCCTTTTATAGGCCCCTGGCCCGCCTCGAGATGCGTGCTTCCGATCTGACGGTCACCAGGCCGATACGGCCACCTTTTGGCTACGAATACCTTGTACTGTATACCCATCGGTATCGTACATTCTCAACTACATACGTACATACGTACATCGCTCACCGGTATGCATTCATACTGCCTGCCGACCGGAGCCTCTCGGCCTCTTTCCCGACGGCACGCCTCCCCTCTTCGTCGGCAAGCACACTACTACCGACGCCTCCCCGCCATTCCCCACGGCCGCCTCTCCACGATCTTTCGGTCTTTACGGTGGGCCGCTTCTGGAACTCGGCAACGGGGCTTCTTTGCAAATCGGACATACGGTGCACTTCCTCGCTCCATGACTTGGGAGGCTACTAGGGATACAGGGCGCACCGCCCAGGTCGGTCGACAGGTACCAGCCGTCATATCAAGTCCTCGACCGAGGAACCCCACCTCAGTCAAAGACTTAGGGGACTTATGTTGATACCATATCCACCGACCACCCTAGCACAGGTCCCACCAGGACAGGAAGGCCGCCGACCGATCGCCTGATCGGCACCCTCACGGCCCACGGCCCGCCGATCGGCACCATACTGCAGACCTGCCATTCGGCATCTGACAGTGAACAGACGACAGCTGGCTGCGACAGTCACCTAACCAACTCTGCCACACCAACTCCCTGACGGAGGCAGGTTGGGACTCCAGCTGGCGCCTCCTCCGGATATCCAGGGCTTGTCAGACGGCTCCCAGCCTCCAGGCACCACCTGCTCCCGTAACAGTAGCCCACCTACCACAGTTATGGCTACTATAAATACCCCGAAACCCTTCACAAAGGTAAGACACTCAGAACCGACCCAGAGCACTGTGTTCACTTGCTTCTCGGCATTCAGATACTAACTTTGGCATCGGAGCCCCTTTGGCCGACACCACACCGGTGTCTAGTTTTGCAGGACCCCTGCCGAATCACGACGCCCCCGGCTGGCCCGAGACACCACACGGCTGGTCCTAGAACCCCCAGCGGGTCTCATCGAGTTGGTCATTTCAGGATCAAACAACGTCAAAATTGGACGTTTGACGAAAAATGTATGGTCACGAAATCGAGAACGGTTAAACTTAGGTTCTGGGAATTAGATTAAAATAATAATAAAATAATGAGGGACTGATGAGTGACAAGTAGACCCATGGATGAGTGACAAGTGTCACTCATCCCATCGCCCAAATTCCACAAAAAAAAAAGGATCTTGTATTATTGGTTAGTTTTTATATATATATTCTTCATCTCTCATCTCACAGTCGATCTCTCCCTCAATCCTCTCATCCTCACCCTTCATCTTCTTCATCATCGACCATCTTCATCTTTCATTTTCTAATGTTTTCATTCCTATAAACCGTGAGAACAAACACCCCAAACCCTCACCCTCAACCCACTAAACCTCACTAATTGCTGATGGTGTAAACGTGAGAATGAAAGGGAGACTGGGATGAGCTGAACGGTGGCAGCAAGGAGGACCGTCGTGGATGGTGGCAATGAAACCAACAAGGTAAGGTTTTGTGATTTGAAAATGGAAACTTGAATTTTAGTGGTTGTTACATGATTTTGATGATTGGAACATGGTTATGGAGGTTGTAGTAAGATTGTAGGATCGAAAGTGAGGCCGGAAATGGATGGTGGTGGTCGAAAACAGAGGAGGAACGTTGGCCGGTTTATGCTCAATCTGGAAGGTAATCTCTAGGCCTTAATTTCCAGTTTGGACACCATGAATGGATTGGAAATGAGTATACGAAACTATAGGAATTAAAAGGATTGAAAATGTATGAGAATTGGGTGAGAACCAGTCTCGCCGGTTCGATCGAACCAGAGTTGCAGAGAACCAGTCTGGACCGAGTCTCCGACAGGTTGAAGATGAACAGTTCCCAGCGCGTGGGTTTCAAGCGCAGCGCCTTTGGGAGGCCCGTGAGGCCATGTCTCTAGTCAAGGTCAACACATGTTTTCATCATTTCGATGTAACGAACATTTTGGGACTGGTTTTGAGTCGATCGGACATCATTTCGATATAGTTCGGGATGTCCGAAGGTTTAGGTTCTATGTTAAATACGTTTAAAAATCCCAGAAAAATTGAGGATTCAATGCTAGCCTATTTGAGGTAGTTAGTGACCTTCGGGTGTGATTTGGACAGGTCCGGATCTTCCGGTGATGGTGAGTTAGCACGAGGAGGCTTATGGCATGCGTATTGAGGCGATATTTAGGACGGTCTGTGAGTGGACATTGTTTTCTAAACTTTGATGCATGTGTAACTGTTTTATATGTTTTACATATGTGATTTCTATGATGATGATTGTGATATTGGTGATTTACATATTTACACGTATTTCGAGGTGATTTACGTACTTGCACGTATATCGAGGTTTATGGTTTGAGACTGTGGTTATACGTGCTTGTGGTTTCGATGATGGTTTGATGAAATGGTTTTGGAATTGAAAATGTGAACTCGGGCATGAGACCTATTTGTTTTTGAAACCTTCAGACATGAAGTCCATTTGAGTTATATTATTGGGCCAGGTGCCCAGTTGGTTTACGAAATCGAACATGAGGCCCAATTGTGTTTTATGAATGTGATTTCGCATCAGGGACCCATAAATGGATTTGGATAAATGGATTTGGATTTGAGAAATCAGATTTGTGGATTACGATGGTTTTATGGAAATCCCGGGCATAGGCTCATTTGAACGGATTTAGATGATTATGAAATGTTTTCCATATACCATCCTTATATCTATGAATTGTCTCCTCTAGTCATCTAGGACGCTGGAGTGGTCACGGCGCATTGCCTGCGAGGGGTCACTTCACAAAGCGACTAGACCGTTTAGTGGCTCAGGAGTAGGATTTCTAGACGTCTAGGATGTCAGACATCTGTGATGTCAGAGATTGACTCGGGTTGAGACCCCGGGTAGCACGCGTAGCTTGGATCGTGACATGACGTCTGGACGTCAGGCATCTGGGATGCCGAGGATTGGTATATAAGGGTTTTTAATTGAATTGTGATTCATGGCTTTACTGGATTATGTATTTGGATTTCAAATTAATTGGATTTAGAAATGGGTTTTCAGTGTTGGTGGTTTTTGGCAGTGGCCCACATGATTGGATTTACGGTTTTGGGTTGAGTTCCCACATTCTTGTATCTATGGTTTTGGGCTATGGCCCTAATGATTTAATTAAAGTAAATGGTTTGATTATTGGTTTTCGAATGCATGCATACTTTTTAGTGAATGGCATAAATGTCTTTTATTAAATGTAACAACACGTCCCCGATTTTAAGGATTAATTAAGACTAATTATGGATTAGTGAGGCTAATCGGGGATTAGACGAGGATTAATGGACGTTCAGGGCGAAATTTTGATTTTACCCCTAAACGAGGGCAAAAAGTTAACTTTTGACTCGGGAAGTTCGAGACATGTGGGCCGAGGACCATTACGTAAATTAGGTCGATACGAATCCATAGACAGGCGGCACGTCGAAATCGGTCGTTCGACGGGAAAGATATAGGTCACAAAACGTCCGAAGTACTATTACACGTTTTACGAAACGGATGGCCTTTCTGCTTAGTGGGCCCCATATATTTTGTTTCTGGCCCAATGGATGAGTGGTAAGTGTCACTCATCCATTGCTCAGTATGATTATATACATGCATATCACCCCATTTCATCCTCATCGAATTTTCACCCGATCTCACCCGAAACCCACAAACCTACCCCTCCCCATTTCCTTCGATTGAAACCAGCAGATGGACTGCTTGAGAGGGTGACAGAAGGTTTCTGAGAGGTCTGACGATGGTGAGGGCTAGGCTGAGCCATCGTAGACGGCGGAGAAAGGTAAACCCGTAACCCTTTATATTTCAAATTTTGGATTATGGGATGTTGACATTTTGAACGGGTCATGATGATTTGAAGACGTTTGTGGGGGTGGTACGAGCCCGTGGACAGCGAGAACAAGGGCAGAGGAAGGTGGAACCGCCTGGACAGGAGCTGGAAAAACAAGGTCGTGAGGTTCTCGATCAAAAAGGTAATCTCCAGCCTGTTTTTCCTATTTTTGAATCGATGGATCGATAGAAAATGGAAAAATGGAAGGACAAACCTATAGGAATTTAAAGGGGTAAAAACGGGTCGAAATTGAGCGAGATACAGGCCTATGCAGTGGTCTGACCGAACCGTTGGACTGGTCTAGACCAGTTCGACGCAAGGTTGAAGACGACTTATGCAGTGGCGTGTGGCACCCACGTGCAGGGCCTTTGGGTGGCACGTGGGGGCACGTGGGGCACTGTTTGGGGATGAGGTCAACACATGAAATCATCCGTTCGATGTAACGAACGTTTTGGGGCAAGTTTCGAGTCGATCGGACATCGTTTCGATATAGTTTGGGATGTCCGAAAGTTTTAGATCGAGTTTAAAATATATTAAAAATCCCAAAAAATTAGTGGGCTTTTATGAGTGGTTATTAAGGTAGTTAGTAACCCTCTAGTATGATTTGAATAGGTCCGGGAGTCCCGGAGATGGCAATTGGTCCAGGAAGGGCTTATGGCTCGCGTATCGAGGTGCATCATGGACGGTCTGTGAGTGGGCTTTGTTTTAAGAATTTGATGCATGCTTAAATGTTTTATATGTACTTATGAACATGTTTTGAGATGCGTTGAGTGCATATGATTTAAATATGATTTGTTGGGCATTTTCGGAGGAAAATGCATTAGTGTACGTAGTTTGAGATTTTTGTTTTATCTGTTGTTTGGGCTTCGGCCAAGTATACTACTTGCATGAGTTAAATGTGATCCCGAAGGTTTCACGGAAAGCCGTGAAACCGAGGAACTGATTTACGGTTATGAAAAATTTCACAGAGATGCGTGAAATCAAGATTCGGGCATGAGTCCCAATTGACCTATAATTCGAAAGTGTTTTGAAGGTGAGAACTGGTTTTTAGCTTTGGAAATATCTTTTGGGTATATGGCCGAGTTGATTTAAGTTTTGACTTAGAGTACAGTCTAACGCGAGATAAGTCGGGCAGAAACCCAGTTATGAGCTTTACGAAAGGTATTTTGGGCATGAGACCCAGTTGTGGATTTGATAGGATTAGAGGAATCCTATAATATGAAGTATCGTTGGACACTAGTCCTCGGGCTATGACCCATTTGGTAGTATTTCGGGCATATGGCTCTATTAATGATTTTTGGGTCAGAGTCGTAGTCGCGACGAGTGCTATGTGTGCGGCTACGAGATCGATCGGTGATGTGTTTCTGATGATCTAGAGATAATCGCGACGAGTACTATGTGCGTGGAAACGAGATCGATCGGCGATGTGTTCCCGATGATCTACAGATAGTCGCGATGTGTGCTATGTGCGCAGCGATGAGATCGATCGGTGATGTGTTCCCAATGATCTAGAGATAGTCGGGACGAGTGCTATGTGCGCGGCGATGAGAACGATTGGCGATGTATTCCCGATGATCTAAGATAGTCGCGACGAGTGCTATGTGACAAGACACATCCCAATCCCCCTGGGATTAATGCGGGATGACCCTGCTCCCATCTGACACGAAGTGTCAGATAAGGAAATTTTTTTTTGACCTTTGCCCTCTCGGGCCATCAGAGTACGCCAGGATCCGGAGGAGGTATGTGATATCTCGGTCTTTGCTACAGTACACATCCGATGTCAACCTGAAGGGCATCAAAACATTAAAAGCTGTGAGTGGACAAAACAAGAGTTTATAAAAACATTTCATAAGAAGAAATTTGTACCCTTCACTGAAAAGCATGCATGCATTCAAAAACCATTTAACCAAATGAAACCATATGTGGGACTAAGCCCAAAACCATAATGAAATAGACCATACGGGCCACTGCCCAAATCCATAAGAAACCAATAAGGGACTTAGCCCAAAACCATAACCATACTGAAACGAAATACACGAGCCACTGCTCAAATCCTATGCACACATGTGCACACCACATATCACATATCATATATCATATATAAGTCACATATCATATATACATATAATTCACACAACTAATCCTGTCACGGTTTCCAAAGCTACGCGCGTGCTACCCGGGGTCTCAAACCCAAGTCTCTCAGAATCCAAGGTCAATGTCCGTAGACCAATAACCCATCCTGAGGTTATAGTACAAGCCTTCCTGAGAGTAAGGCACCCAACGGGGGCGACTCTCACTCAGTTAGTGCTCCGTGACTACTCCGGGGTCCACCCAGGCCAACGACCCTCCCCGGAGGAGATAATAGAAGTAAAGGAAGGTATATGAACACATATATATATATACATAACATAAACATTCATGCCCGATTCCACTGAACCGTCATGATCCATAACATCCATTCCATGCCCGATTCCTATAAACCATCATGTACCACAATAACATAACAAGGGTTCATGTTGGTTCCCATAAACCGTCAGGAACCTGGAAATCCATGTAGGGTCCCTGACCCGAAATCATAACCGTAAAGTAACTGGGTCTCGTGCCCGAACATATGATATCAGCTGGGCATCCTGCTTGATATCTAAGGGTCAGTCACGACTCCGATCATAGTGATGCTTGCAACCATCTATCCAGGACCGCCCTCAATCCTGGTATGTCGCCGAGAACAAATCAACCGACGCGACCACCACAAGATCATGATGCACTCATCACCGATCGTTATCCTGAACTGTCAGCACTCTAAAGCCGAGCCTCCCCAGGCTACCCGACAATAGATCGTGCATAGTGAACTCTCCGGAAGGAACACATTCCAATCCGGAGGCGAGCGTCACGTCGTACTTCGTCGTGCACCAAGCATCTGTCGTGACCACGACTCGGACCCGTAGGTCATCAATAGGGTCATATGCCCAAGACAAAACCAAATGGGTCTCATACCCGAGTTTATCCTTTTGGAAATCCAAAACCTTTTCATTTAGACCAATAAAGAAATACCGACCCGTATAGGCACCGTATAAGGCTGAAACCTCGAAATACGTGCATATACGTAACATGTATTAAAACATATAATAAACATTTATGCATGCACCAATTTAGAAAACAAGGTCCACTCACAGATCATCCAAGCTGCCGCCTAGATATGCGTGCCATATGGCTCTCCCGAGCCAATCACAGTCATCAGGACTCCCAAACCTGTCCAAATCGTAATAGAAGGTTACTAACTACTTAATTAACCTGTCCAAATCAGTGCAGTCCGGTCCAACTTGACTGGCGTGACTGGTCCGGCTTGGTTTCTCCCCTATTTTCGGTCTAATCCTCTCCTTTTTTATTCCTATCTTCCTTTTTTTGTTCATATGATTCTAAATATACAAAGAAAAATGCCTAAAACCTATAGAAAATCATTGAACCGATTTCCTCCCTTTTCGGTCCAATATTCCAATTTTGTTCCCAGGCTTCACAACCATCAAACTTCATCAAAAACCTTCTCTATACCTTCTAAGCAACCTAATAAACTCATTACAATCACTAAAAACCAAGCCTAACGTCACAAATCGAAAATCAAAGGGAAAGGAGCAAACTGAGTACTTTGTCGGGTTTCTCCTCCTCCACGCCGCCGTGGACGGCGGTCCAGGCCTCCTGCAGCCTCCTTTTAGTCCTCACATCCTTCCTTACATGACAACAATGATGCTAAGTGATGGTGTGATGTGTGTTGTGTGTTTGTTCAAGAAATGGAAATGAAGAAATGGAGTTTCGGGTGGGTTTGAAGAACAAAGAAGATATGAAAATGGTGATCAGATGAGAGAGATGAGGATTAGATGAATGGTGAGGATTGAGAGACTAAATTAGAATGGATGGCTAGGATTGAGTGATAGTTGGATTAATTATAAAATAATAATTATAACAATATTTAATTAATATTGATCCACAATTTTGGGGAATTTCCCAATGGGATGAATGACACTTGTCACTCATCCACGGATCCCACTCAAAATATCTGCCCAATCAGATATTGTCAAATCAGCCTCGCCTCAAAGTACGCACATAGTGAAATCGACCTTCTGTGACCTATAACTTCCCTGTTTCGAAGTCCGATTTCTGCATGGCGCCTGTCTATGGATTCGTAACATCCCGATCTACGTAATGGTCATCGGCCCTCAGCCATCGGACCTCTCGGTCAAAAAGTCAACATTCGCCCCTTTTTAACCAAAATTACCAAAATGCCCCTTAACTTCCGAACGTCATAACTTCTTCCTCGAACGTCAGAATTAAATGTGCCACCTGTCTTTGAATTCGTGACATCCCGAACTACGTCACGGTCATCGATCAAATTCCATTTGACCGCTAGAATGAAAAGTCAACGTTTTGCCCACGCCTAGGGACAAAACGGTCATTTTTCATCATTCGTCCGATTTCGCCCAACTAATCACGGATTAGCATCACTAATCATGATTAGTCACTAATCTAATCCTAGAATTCGGGACGGGTCGTTACAACCTTCCCTCCTTAATTAATTTCATCCTCGAAATTCCAACCGACCTAATTCCAACCGTTTTTCCCTCCTTAATTAGTTCCGTTATCGAAACTCCAACTATCCTGATTCCACATCCACCTCGTGGAAATAATTCGATCTTATCTCATGTGCACACTCGTACACCAACTAACAAAAACAATACTTACTCGTCTGCAACTAGACGTACCACTAACACTCACGTTGCATCGACTACATTCGACCACGTCGAATGAAAGTAGCCATACGTTCCGAATTGACACCACTTGTCAAATCTACCATTTTGCTGACACAACAACTCGAAGGTTTCCTTGCTCCATCACCAATATATCCTGACGTCTGCTCTCACTGGGAGTCATTAGACCTCAAACAATGATCCACGCTGACACCTCCAACAATCTGTCACCACTTGACAGTTGCCCGTCGAAAACTAACACTATACCCACTTGTGGTTACACCGACCACCAATTTACTCAACCTGAGTATACACTTACCAACATTTCACTCGACCTGTGTGTAACTAGACCCATCAGAAATACCATGACCCAACACACAGTATCCAATGTCCAGTCCACGTTCTCGACTAATCCAATGGTATCGGAACTAAGCCGACTACCAACACGCTCACCAACATACCACTGGTATAACCTATACACCGTCACCAGACACCATAAGTCTGCCCAACATCGTACCTCAAACAACGCACAAGGTACGTACATCCATTACTAACCAGACTACAACTACAACCTAAGTCGTAGGCAATCACGTTTCTATAATGGAGTTCATCTGTCCAATCCAGTATTAGACAAATCAAAACTCCGACCCATTATCCAGTTCCAAATCCGAATCCGAATCCGCAATTTCGTAAGAAATCCCGAATCCAAACCCAGAAATCATATCCATAACCATGTACAAATCTGAGTTCTAAATTATCATTCCGTAAGCTAGCATTTGGAATAACCATTCCACACCCAAATCCAGAAATTCGTTTTCAAGTTCCAAAATTCGAATCCCGAATCGTCATCCAGAAATCCGATTCCAAAACCCAAATTCAGATATCCACTTTCAAGTTCCAAAATCAAATCCTGAATCGTCATCCAGAAATCTGATTCCAAAACCTGAAATCTCGTTCTCGTCTACCGAGACGCACCAGATTCCGAACCTATCGGATACCTGTTCAATTTATTACACATTACCTTTTATTGACTTCATAGGGAAGCCAATCCCAACATACATACATCTAAGGTTGACCAAATCAGACCTCGTCGGACACCTACTCACCCGAGTAATAAGCCATATGGGATTTACCTCGAAAAAGAAGTTCAGTCCCAACATCCTCAACTCAAGCTATCCAAGTAAGAGTGATAAACTCTCCACATATCTGTATCATCAAGATCACGATCCAGATCCATCACTACGTCACCCGACCATGAACGTCACGATCGAGAATCATCATTGAGTCACCCGACCATAAACGTCACGACGTCCAAAGTCCTCAACCATTTCCCACACCTAAACAGATTAGTCAACGACGAGACACGCCGAGACTGTGGGTTCTCTCTGATTACCCCATATCGATCCTTGTCCTTCCGCCTAGGAAAAACCAAGGATGATCCAAAACTGATGGCATCAAAATTCATCCTACATGAATGCAACCAAAACTCGCTGCACTCACCATGTCACGTAATCCAACATCGTCTGCCACCAAGCAGAATATGAGAAATCTCAGTCACCTAACTTCGATATACTCAACTCCTCCTGATGACCCAAAACAATTCCGGGTCCACTAACCAATACACAACCAGTGTACTTGTGACACAAACGTCATCTACATCATCTACCATCATCTACCTCATCTACCATGGTAGAATCTGAGAATTCACCCAAATGACTTCGAAATACTCGTTACCAATGCGGAAAACCCGCATCCCTAGTAACCTCAATCGCAACCTTACGCGATTCCGAAGCTCCAAATATGTCGGAACTAACACACTCAGACATCATCCACCTGTTTGAGATTAGCCTAACTCACTACCAAGTTCTCCCATCGGTTTACACCGTATATGTAGGTACACTCATTCCGAGTGAAGTTCATGCGACTCAAGGTTAAACCTTGTATACTATTTACGGATGTGCATAAACGACCTCCAACACTCTTATCTCGTACCTCGAGTCTCAACTACTACTGGATCCAATCCAGTATCTGACAGTGACAACTCATACGAGAAAAGGAAACGTTCCCCGAACGTCCCCAATTCCCAACAACCGTAACTACCACGACTCTCGGTAGTAGTGCCTTCCACAGACTTTCGCAGACCTAATCACCAGATATCTCAATATCCCGACTCCGCATCCAACGGAATCAACCGAACATACTACTACTCTGTATCCCCGCTCAGGGATTCAACCGACAAGTACCAACCCCGGTAACCTGTCCAACCAAACTCTAACCAGTCGTAACTCGACTCAACCAATGTCGTCTACCAGGTCACCCATGACCTTAGCTGCACCAACAATCCATCACAACTATAGTAGCACGAAAACCTACTAGGTCTAACCGATAAGTACAATCTCGACTGCAGAGTGCAGTCCCAACAATAAAGCTGACATGACTCGACCGGCGATCTCATCGAAGTCGAGACCACTCGCCAACTCTCCTTTCCGAACCATACACCATAAGGTAGGGTTCCTCATTCACACCTAGGGTCAATCTGAACCCCACTGTTAACTACCACTACTATCCGCGATATAGTCCACAATCTGACTGACCCCGCGGTCTTGACATTGTAAAGACGTCAATCTAATCCTACCGTCAATCCAACTAGGATTCCTCGAATCCGACTGCTAACTTTCATAAGTTCAACTAGAGTTCTATGAACTCGACTGCTAATTGCCAACTGCAGTACACTCCACGAATCCGGCTGCTCCCAGCAGTAAATCCATTTAACTAAACAATATCTGACCATCAATGGTCACAACACCAAACTGTCGTCGGAACCGATCCTACGACATCGTGAAAGACGATCCCAACTAACCGTCATCACGATCCAACGCTAACGTACGGTTACGTTCATCCTTCTGTAGGGTCCCACACTGCCAACCTTGACAGAACTATGGCAACCCCGACATCTAGTGCGGAACCAAGACATCCTACTAACTATCGTATCAACATCCCAACAATGAGGTTGATCACGAACTATAGCCCATTGAGATATCACATCCTCGACCTGCTCATCACTCTAAGAGCTCCACGGTTGCTCGAATAAAGACAACCTCGCTCTGATATGAGATAACTGAGCTCTGATATAAGCAAGTCTCGCTCTGATACCACGCCGACAGGACCCATCTCAATCCCCCTAGGATTAATGCGGGATGACCCTGCTCCCGTCTGACACGAAGTGTCAGACAATGGATTTTTCTCGACCTTTGCCCTCTCGGGCCATCAGAGTATGCCAGGATCCGGAGGAGGTATGTGATATCTCGGTCTCTGCTACAGTCCACATCCGATGTCAACCTGAAGGGCAGTCAAAACATTAAAAGCTGCGAGTGGACAAAACAAGAGTTTATAAAAACATTTCATAAGAAGACATTTGTACCCTTCACTAAAAAGCATGCATGCATTCGAAAACCATTTAACCAAATGAAACCATATGTGGGACTAAGCCCAAAACCATAATGAAATAGACCATACGGGCCACTGCCAAAATCCATAAGAAACCAATAAGGGACTCAGCCCAAAACCATAACCATACTGAAACCAAATACACGAGCCACTGCTCAAATCCTGTGCACACATGTGCACACCACATATCACATATCATATATCATATATAAGTCACATATCATATATACATATAATTCACATAACCAATCCTGCCACGGTTTCCAAAGCTACGCGCGTGCTACCCGAGGTCTCAAACACAAGTCTCTCAGAATCCAAGGTCAATGTCCGTAGACCAATGACCCATCCTGAGGTTATAGTACAAGCCTTCCTGAGAGTAAGGCACCCAACGGGGGCGACTCTCACTCAGTTAGTGCTCCGTGACCACTCCGGGGTCCACCCAGGCCAACGACCCTCCCTGGAGGAGATAATAGAAGTAAAGGAAGGTATATGAACACATATATATACATAACATAAACATTCATGCCCGATTCCCCTAAACCGTCATGATCCATAACATCCATTCCATGCCCGGTTCCCATAAACCGTCATGTACCACAATAACATAACAAGGGTTCATGCCGGTTCCCATAAACCGTCACGAACCTAGAAATCCATGTAGGGTCCCTGACCCGAAATCATAACCGTAAAGTAACTGGGTCTCGTGCCCGAACATATGACATCAGCTGGGCATCCTACCCGATATCTAAGGGTCAGTCACGACTCTGATCATAGTGAAGCGTGCAACCATCCATCCAGGACCGCCCTCAATCCTGGTATGTCGCCGTGAACGAATCAACCGATGCGACCACCACAAGATCATGGTGCACTCATCACCAATCGTTATCCTAAACCGTCAGCACTCCGAAGTCGAGCCTCCCTAGGCTACCCGATAACAGATCATGCATCGTGACCTCTTCGGAAGGAAAACATCCCAATCCGGAGGCGAGCGTCATGTCATACGTCGCCGTGCACCAAGCACCTGCCGCGACCACGACTCAGACCCGTAGGTCATCAATAAGGTCATATGCCCGAGACAAAACCAAATGGGTCTCATACCCGAGTTTATCCTTTTGAAAATCCAAAACCTTTTCATTTAGACCAATAAAGAAATATAGACCCGTATAGGCACCATCTAAGGCTGAAACCTCGAAATACGTGCCTATACGTAACCACAACCAAATGCACTCATGGCACCACCAAACATGTATTAAAACATATAATAAACATTTATGCTTGCACCAATTTAGAAAACAAGGTCCACTCACAGACCGTCCGAGCTACCGCCTCGATATGCGTGCCATACGGCTCTCCCGAGCCAATCACCGTCATCGGGACTCCCAAACCTATCCAAATCATAATAGAAGGTTACTAACTACTTAATTAACCTCCCACTAAAGCCCCATAATTTTCCCGAATTTTTAACTATTTTAAATCCCGAACCTAAACCTTCTGATACCCCGAACATTATCGAAACGGTGTCCGATCGACACGAAACCAGTCCCAAAATGTTTGTTATATCGAATAGAAGATTTCACGTGTTGAAGACTTTCCCAAAAGGTGGGACACATGCCCTCACGTTCCCCGAGAACCTCCTGCGCGTGAGCCTACGCGCCACGGCACTGTAGCGCCTCCCGAACATTATTGAGCCTAAGCTCTGGCCGGTTCAGTGCAGTCCGGTCCAACTGGACGGACGTGACCGGTCTGGCTTGGTTTCTCCCCTATTTTCGGTCCAATCTTCTCCTTTTTTATTCCTATCTTCCTTTTTTGTTCTTATGATTCTAAATATACAAAGGAAAATGCCTAAAACCTATAGAAAATCATTGAACCGATTTCCTCCCTTTTCGGTCCAATATTCCAGTTTTGTTCCCAGGCTTCACATCCATCAAACTCCATCAAAAACCTTCTCCATACCTTCTAAGCAACCTAATAAACTCATTACAATCACTAAAAACCAAGCCTAACGTCAAAAATCGAAAATCAAAGGGAAAGGAGAAAACCGAGTACTTCATCGGGTTTCTCCTCCTCCAAGCCGCGGTGGACGGCGGTCCAGGCCTCCTGCAGCCTTCTCTTAGTCCTCACATCCTTCCTTACATGACAACAATGATGCTAAGTGATGGTGTGATGTGTGTTGTGTGTTTGTTCAAGAAATGGAAATGGAGAAATGGTGTTTCGGGTGGGTTTGAAGAACAAAGAAGATATGAAAATGTTGATCAGATGAGAGAGATGAGGATTAGATGAATGGTGAGGATTGAGAGATTAAATTAGAATGGATGGCTAGGATTGAGTGATAGTTGGATTAATTATAAAATAATAATTATAACAATATTTAATTATTATAGATCCACAATTTAAGGGAATTGCCCAATGGGATGAGTGACACTTGTCACTCATCCATGGATCCCACTCAAAATATCTGCCCAATCAGATATTGCCAAATCAGCCTCGCCTCGAAGTACGTGCATAGTAAAATCGACCTTCAGTGACCTATAACTTCCCTGTTCGAAGTCCGATTTCAGCATGCCACCTGTCTATGGATTCGTAACATCCCGATCTACGTAACGGTCCTCGGCCCTCGGCCATCAGACCTCTCGGTCAAAAAGTCAACGTTCGCCCCTTTTTAACCAAAATTACCAAAATGCCCTTTAACTTCCAAACATCATAACTTCTTCCTCGAACGTCGGAATTGAATGTGCCACCTGTCTATGAATTCGTGACGTCACGAACTACGTCACGATCATCGATCAAATTCCATTTGATTGCTAGAATGAAAAGTCAACGTTTTGCCCACGCCTAGGGGCAAAACGGTCATTTTGCATCGTTCGTCCGATTTCGCCCAACTAATCACGGATTAACCTCACTAATCATGATTAGTCACTAATCTAATCCTGGAATTCGGGATGGGTCGTTACACTATGTGCACGGTGACGAGATCGATAGGTGATGTGTTCCTGATGATCTAGAAGACGAGATCAACGAGTGATGTGTTCACGGCGACACTGAAATGAGGATGGGATGTGTTCCCATGTGTTTTATGATTTAGGCTGAGACTCGTACTGGTTTTCTATGATTGAGTTTTTGGGCTGAGACCCTACTGAGATGATGGCTTCGATTGAGAAGCAGTTTTCACTGTGTTTTGATTTGGGAAGCAATACGTCTTGCTTCCGAGAAAGGATTTGAAATAAAGTGGTTTTATTGTGCATGCATGCTTTTACATGAAGGGTATAAATGATTTTTGTTGAAATGTTTTAAAATAAAGTTGATTATTTTGTCCACTCACAACTTTTATGGTTTTAATACCCTTCAGGTTGATCCCGGATACGGACTGTAGAAGAGATCAAGACATCATATACAACCACTGATCCCAGCGTACTCTAGTTAGCCCCGAGCGGGGGTCGAGTTCTACCCTGATCTGACACACAGTGTCAGACAGGAGCTGGAACGTCCCACGATAATCTTGGGGGTTTGGGACGAGTCCTGACATTAAATGAGTTTTATTAAACTATTAATTTTTCGTCCACTCACAGCTTTTAATGGTTTTAATGCCCTTCAAGTTGATAATGGATGCAAGCTGTAGCAGAGACCGAGGCATCACACTCCTCCACCGATCCTGACGCGCTCTGGAAGCCCCGAAAGGGCTGCGGTTTCGAGTTATCCCTTGTCTGAGGTTTCGAGTTACCCCGAATGGGATGGGTCATGTCAGAGAACCTCCTCACATGAGGTGCAGTAGGGCAAAATGATTTTTTTCCAAGGTGAAAGGTTCTTGAAGTTTTTCCTGAGTTACTTTAAAGGTTCGAAGACATTCTGGGTTTTCAATGGTCATTTTTTAGTTTTGGCTCGCCAAGGTGGAGATTGTTGAAGAATTGGCTCCAAAAATACCAAGAATTAGAGTTTGACTAGAAATACTAGTTTGACTAGAAATACTAGTTTGACTAGGATTCCAAGAGTTGAACTAGGAAATCTTAGTTTTTTTCTAGTGTTTCCATATAGGATTAGGAAAAGTATTTCATAGCCCTCTAGGGATTAGGAAATAAGCTATCTTTCCATCTTCAAAGAGGAATAAGAATTGTAATATGTTAAGGAGTGTAACGTAAGTCCTATACATTATAAATAGTCCTCTTAGGAGTTCTTACATACACACGGAAATATAAGACAGCAGTAAACAAAAAAGTCATACACGGGTATAAGAGAAAAAGAGTGATTTGAGAGATTGTGTGCTATGGTTTTGGGATTAGGTCAGGATTCTACATAAGTTCTTGTAATCTTGTTATCTTTATAGTGCTAGCGATCTCTCAAGGAGATCACATGAGGACGTAGGAAAATATTAGTCGAACCTTTCTAAATTATTGTGTTCGTGTGTGTGGTGTGTTTACTTTATTGTTCATCTATATTCCGCATTATCTTAGCATCATCCTATTATTTGTATAATCACCTAAGTCTATCAAGAAACAAGATCAGTAAAGGGACAAAAATTACAACAGGGATGAAAGTATTAGAACAAAATACATAGGTGGTTTCAATATTTAGGTATTCATGAAACGCGTTAGTTGGTATATTTCGAATAATTATCTCTTCTTTAGAAAATAGGATTATAGTGTAAATTAAAATGCAAATGCTAAAGAGTAAATATATTAGTATTGAAATGCAGGAAGTAAATTACAAGTGCTAAATGTAAATTATTCCTTTCGTAATATAGCCTTGAGTAGGCACGATGTTCTAAAAATTATCAACTGAGTGAACCTCAGTCGGTATCATGCGATAGGTTGGCAGAGCATTCAGGAGATGCCGAGACATCAAGGGTTGAGTGTTTGGATGCCTCGAAGACTGGCTTGAGTAGCAGTCGCGATGAGGTTGGTGTTGGGTGGCCTTTAAACTAGTTGTGACAACAAGTCGGGCTGAAGGTGAGTGTTTGGGGATCTTCAAGACTAACTTGGGATGCAAATCGAGATGAAGGGAAGTTTGGTGTTCTTAGTTTAAGAAAGATAAAGCGGTTGAGAAAAAGAACTAAATCTTGAGCCTAGATCAAAAGAAATAGGTTGTGCCTAAATGTGGTTGATTGATTAGTTTTCTTTTGAGAATATGACTTCTTATCCACGTATAGGTTGTGAGGGGCTGAATTGAACTGTCATGTAGACCTCGGGTGGTCCCATGCTACAATGCTTGTCGAGAACATCCCTTTTGCCTTCTTATCCTTTGTGCGTGTAGTGCTGACTTCCCCTCGTTCAAGTTTTCATGTCGCTATGCATGTGCCAAATGAACGCTACTGGGCTGGGCTTTGTAATTTGGGCATTTGATTCCTCTGGCCATTTGTTTTAACCCAAAATAGGATTTTTTTTTTTCAGGTATAAATACACACATTTACAATATCTTAATTTGACCAATTATATACATAAAAGTACAATTAATAAGGGTGCAGCATCACAAGTTGCATTGTGGCTTAGATGTAGTCGTCAATGTCACATGCAAAACTTAATAAAAAGACTTTGAAAAATAAAAAGAATAAAGAAAACATAATAGGAAAGATAGCTAAATGCCCAATTTAAAAACTAAAAAGCACCTCATGAGCTTATATTTTTTAATCCTCCTCATCCTCCTCTCATTTCTCGACGACCTTCTTCTCTCTCTTTTAATTTCTTTCTTCCTATTGTACCATCACCATGTCTTGCTCTTTGTTTGGCTCTGTTTGACATGCCTGGTTTTTTACCAAATGACTATTCTTACACCCCAGATTTTTACTAATTTGCCCGAGTCGGTTTAGCCCGGCCAAAAGTTTTCGGCATGGGTCAGGGCTATCCAGTTTTGGTTTTAACTCGGGAAGTTGCTAAGAGTATATCAATTGAAAGATGTTTCATAAAGATGTTGATGATATCATTGCCTAAATCATGAGGATTACATGCAAGTCATTTTTGGGTCCTTTTCTCATCAACCATTGGTCAAGTCTACACTAATAATTTATTCTTATTACTATTAAGAATAAGAATGTGGAGAGGAAGATATGGAGAGAAATGTGGGGAGAGTGGATAATTACTCCTCCTTCCACAATCATTTTTATTTATTTATTTATACTTTTGGATTGATTTCATTTCTCCTAATTTTTAAAAATTAAAACAAAATTCACATCGGCGGAAAAGGGTGCACAGAGGCTAGTATTTATTAAACTCGAGTTCTCAATTTATACGTTAAATAGTTTAAAATAATTTTACTATTATTATAATAACAGTTTATATATTTTAATATTAATATTGGTCGCCCTTTAATTTTATTAAAATATTTCTGTTAGTTCCTCTATTTAATTTTTAATTAATTTTTGTTAAAATCACGTGACATAAATTTTGAGTGCAAAAGAGATTATCCCAAGATTCAGTGTTGAATCGAAGTGGCAATTTAGGGCGTCAGGCTCAGATTGTTGCATAGAGAAGAGAGATTGAGTCTGGGGGATTAGAGTCCTCGCGGGTCACCTCAATTTATGGGTTTAATTCTTAGAGCTTCTTATTTCTTATTTGATTTGCTGCTTTTTCGACATTCAAGATATTTATATTTTTTATGTCCTGAATAATATTTTAGTATCTCTGCATCTTGCAGTTCTTACAAGCTCGATTGACTAATTTACAAAAACAAAATATTTACTTGGAAATATGTGGAGAAACTTAACAAGCAAGTTGCTTCAAGAAAGTCCAATCTCTCATCCCAATATCATTTTGTTTAGACTTTTTAGTTTAAATGCACTATTTACTCGTACTCTTGTCACATTTTGAACCGTATTCTCATTATTTATTCACAAATCACTTGGAGCTAGATGAGCTGACCCACTCAACACCTTTTAAGGTAAGTTCATTCATTTGCCAACACAAATAGTAAACAACCTAGACAAATGAAATGTACTTAAATACCCTTAATACTCTGGCTTTTCTCACTTTCTATTGTTTTCTCTCTCTCTCTCTCTCTCTCTCTCTCTCTCTCTCTCTCTCTCTCTCTCTCTCTCTCTCTCTCTCTCTCTCTCTCTCTTTCTCTCTCAATACCCTGATCGTCATCATCATTGTAGATGTAGTACTTGGACTCAATTACTACGACAACCTTCTGGGCAGTCGATTAGGGGTCGGCGCTAGATGCATTGAGAGCCATTGATTTTGGTGTATTGTTTAGCCAAAAAAAAATTTCTCACTGGTTCAACCTTTACCGAATGTTGACAATGTTTCTTCATCTTCTGTGTCTATTTCCATTTCTCGTTTTGTATATTGATAGGCCTTGAATTGAACATTATTTTATATTATTTTATACCCTTTATGTTTATCCTTTAATGTTAAAATATCAAACATTTGGTAAAAAAAATTATTTTGTGGGAAATTTGTAGAATTAAATATATCTTAAAATTACAAGAATTTTGGCGAAAGAATCGTCTCAATCGGAATTTCATTGAGAAAGTTATGACTGAAACAAGGTTGGCCTCCAAAATTTGCAAGCATTTTCGGTAAAGTGCTACCGAAACTAGTAGCCTAGTATGCCACCTGCAGCAGCCTAAGTCTTCGCGTTACCCAATTCCAGCATTCTAGCCCAAAACTCGTGAACCCACTTGCAGTAGCTCAGAACCCTGGCCCGCAGCCCAAATCTCAGCCCACTCCAAGCGTGCTTTCGGCCAGCGCCTATTGAATCGCCCCTTACTCATTCAGCATGTGCGTACCGAAAACCCGGCCCAACAATTTGCTCAGCGCAATCACCGCTAACCCAACCCACTATTTTCAGCCCCTTTTTGTCGAACCCATGGCCTGTTGCTCCCTTCTACCACGCCGATTCCGCCAACTCCTTTTTTGTAGCCTACCACCGAAACCATGCCCTGCACATTCTGCATCACACCTACTCCATTTTGGCAAATTTCTCAGCCCATTTTCATTGAAATTCTGCCTAATTTTACTATTTCATCATTTAATTTTTATTGTTTTTGTATTTAATTTTTATTTCAATTATTTTCTAGCTTTCATGGAGCCATCTCTATAAATAGAGAGGCCACTCTCGTTGTAAAACCTCATCTTTTTTACCTATTTAGACACATTTTAGACTTTTCTTTTTATACTTTTTTTCTTAGGTTTTTTTCTTAGATTTTCTTTGACTTCTCTTTGTAAACAATTTTATGCTTTCCTTAAGAAAAACCTAGCTAGGTAATTCCGATGCAATTCGAGAGTCTTAAGTCCGAATTCCTCTTGTTTCTTCCTCCATCTTCACAAGTTTCTTGTCGTTGTTTGGTGATCCTTGTGAAAAACCATCTTTCTCTACTTAAACTTTGTTTTAGTTTTACTTATAATTTAATATATGTGTTGGTATTTTCTTTCTAACATTTCTAAATGTGAATACAACCTCCATGTGTTTTACTTTCTGAATTTCATTTACTTCATATGTTTTAATAGTTAAACTTCAATTCAACGTTAAGAGTTTATTCGTTGTTCGATGCACTTAGAATAGGATTGAAGAGATTTAATGTTCGACACGCATTCAATAAAAAACTTAAGGTGAATCATATTATAAGTGTTGATCCGTTGTTCGAGGCATTTATAATATTGAAAAATGTATGTATGTAATTGCGATGATAAAGGTCGGATTTCGTGATTGATTCAATATGTGCAAATGCTAAAGTGTTGGTAAAATTTGTATTTGAAGAAAGTCCATTATACAAAGGTTAAAGTAGGAGTAGTTTAAATAATGTGATTGTTAATTCGGATTTACTTACGTGAAAGTGTCGATTTTTTCCATAAAACAAATCTATGGTTTGTAAATCCTAGTTAGCATTCGCATTCGCATTTTAATTCTTATTTTTTTTTAAATGTAGTTTCAGCTACAACTCTTTTCAAAACCCCCCAAATCATTTTATTCTTTAAGTCTTTAAATTATTTTATTTTTTAATTTTTTAATTCTTTAATTCTTTAATTTTTTTAATTCTTTAATTCTTTTAATTCTTTAATTCTTTTAATTCTTTTAATTCTTTAATTCATTATTTATTTTATTCTTTGATTATTTATTATTCTTTGTCACTAACCATTATTTAATGTTCCCTAATTTTCCCGTTTAAGAACGATCCCTATTTACCAGTACTACATCTACAAAAAAAAAAAAGGTTTTAAATTGTATATGCTTTTATTAAGTATTGCTTTTATTAAGTGTTGAGTGTTACTTTGTATTTACTTAAATACTAAATTTAAGTCGTACTATATATATATATATAACTGGTACTTTTGTTTTTTTGTCAAATTGAGATCACAAACCAAAATTGAAAAGCCTAATCCTTTAAATCCAAAAATTCATTTTTTCGATTCACTAAAATTCTCACATTACCAAAATGTGTCGGACCCATCACCTTATTTACCAATTTCTGGTGGCTAGGGGATCCGAAAGAAAGGACAAGGTCTCAATGAAGATCGACTTGAAAGTTACAAGTTGGATTGAATTGAGGATGAACAAAAGAATAAAAAGTGCTTAAAAATGGCATGAATAACCAAAATGATAACCAGCTAAAAATGATATAATTTTATTTAGTTTTCAAGAATTTCAGGCTTCGATTCAAAATGCATAATTTGTGGTTTTAATTAATTCAAAGTGAGCAGCATGTCCCCTCTTTTCTTTCCAGTTCCTCCCTTCTCCTCTTCCTATTCCTTGTGCTGTCTCTCTTTCATTTTTTTCTTTTTCTTCTTTTCAGCCTATTTTCAACCTCTTCCATGCACCCTGCTCTTTTTTTTTTCTTTTCTTCTTCTTTTTATTTGGTTTTTGTTATTTTATCTAGCCCTTCCCTTTGTGGAGGCTTTGCTTCTCCTTATATGGAGGCTCCCAACATCTCCCCATATCTACACCCCAATCTCCATATCAAATTTCATCCATTTTTTTCTCAATCTCCTTCTCAACCCTCTTCAGTGGCTCTTATTGCTATGCCTCTTTAGACTTTCCATCACTAACCTCCGCCTTTTAACCCAGATTATTTGGGTTGCTTTCAAACTACTTTTTGCACTCGATGAATGGCTTATGGGAGCACTCCTTGTATGGGTGGCTTGTTCATCCCCATTTTCCGATATCTTTTTTGGTATCTTCATTGTTTTCGGTCATGGTGGTAATCTGTTCGTAGGTGCATGACAATTTGAACGGCTAGGTATGACTGCATTTGGAGTGATGGAGGCTGTCCAATTTTTAGATATAGGGTTTTCTTTGGGTTTTTGAATTTCTATAGTCTAGACTTAGTTGATGCACATGAACTTGGTGTTATTTATGTGTTTTTCTTTTTTCCCCTTTAAGTTTTTTCGTTATTGGGTTTTTGTTACCTTTATAGTTTTTGCCCTGTTTAATGAAAATCTTAATTTTCTAATAAAAAAAATTAATTCAAAATGAGCAGATCAATTGAGTTATAATTTTAACCCAAAAATTGAGTTTTTATTTTAACATAGAAATTGATGAGAACAATCTGCATATGTTATTGAATATGATATGTATATGAGATCGACAAATTAACTGACTCGGTTTGCCAAATGACTTTATCTTTTAGTTTCTATAAGGGTTTTGATTTTAGCTGCCAAAAAGCTTGGGGATTTTTAGAGGAGGGGTTTGAATGTAGTTTTCAGTTTAACCCAGAAATTGTAACAATTAGCATTTGTTTATTGAAGATGAGATTCAGCCATAGGTAGGGGGAAAGGGACGAAATGAAGACCAAAATGAGGGTGGGAACTATCAAGATTAATTTTATTTTTAATCGACTCCATCTAGAAAATAGACTGAGTGATTAATGAAAATATTGGGTTAAGCTCAGAGATAATATAACTAATATTGAAATAAATTGATGATTGTTAAAATTATGGTAAAAGTGAAGGAAAATTTAAATAATTTACTTCACAATATACTAAAGAGTATATTTTCGCATGAAATGGAAGATAAGTACATTGTATTATGGCAGGACCCGTACCAAAAATGTCAGGATCCGACCCTCCTTGATCAGGACTCGACTCTAGCACGATATTGTCCGCTTTGGGCCTCCTTGCCCTCATGATTTTGTTTTCGGGAGCTCACGAGAAACTTCCCAAGGGGTCACCCATCATGGAATTGCACCAGCCTTAACTCCCTTAACTTTTGAGTTCCAACTAAACCCAAAGCCACTGAGCTCCCAAAAGGCCTCGTGCTAGATAGGTGTGTGCCTACACCTTTAAGGCACACCACCATTCCTCTCCCAGACCATTCCCCTCGCAGGAATGTGGGATTGTTCACCGTTCCCTCTAGGACACGGGTCTTACCATCCACCCCCCTTAGGGCCCAGGGTCCTCGCTGGCACACTTCCCTGTCGGGATTTGGCTCTGATACCATTCTATCAGGACCACTCTAGCAAGATAATGTTCGTTTTGGGCCTCCTTGCCCTCAATGTTTTGTTTTCGAGACCTCACAGGAAACTTCCCAGGGCATGGAATTGCATCAGCCTCAACTCGCTTAACTTTGGAGTTCCAACCGAACCCAAAGCCACTGAGCTCCCAAAAGGCCTCGTGCTAGAAAGGTGTGTGCCTACACTTTTAAGGCACACCACCATTCCTCTCCTAGACCATTCCCCTCGTAGGAATGTGGGATCGTTGTAACGACCCATCCCGGAATTCTTGATTAGATTACTACCTAATCATGATTAGCGAGGCTAATCAGTGATTAGTTGGGCGAAATCGGACGAACGATGCCAAATGACCGTTTTGCCCCTGGTCATGGGGGAAAACGTTGACTTTTAAATCGGGCGGTCAAATGGACTTTGGCCGATGACCGTGACGTATTTTGGGACATCATGAGTTCATAGACAGGTGGCACGTTCGATTCCGACGTTCAAGATGAAAGTTATGAGGTTCGGAAGCCCGAGGGCAATTTCGTAATTTGAATGAATAAGGGGAAATGTTGACTTTTTTGACCGGGAGGTCCGATGACCGAGAACCGAGGACCGTTAGGATGGTCTCGATGCCCTGAGTCCGTAGACAGGCGGCACGCGTCGATCGGAGTTCAAATGACCAAGTTACGGGTCTAGATTGCATGAGGGCATTTTGGTAATTTTTGTTCTGGAGGCAAAATGGTAATTCTGTACGGCGGTTACTGTTCACCACCGTGAAACAGAGCCTGCACGGCCATGCTGTGGTGCTTCGTGCAATCCATTGTTTAATTGTTAGTGGCTGAATGGGGTATATTGTTTATGGACTTTGAGGATATTGGAGGCACGGCTGAATGGCCTGGACAGAAGCAGAGCACGGGCGAGTTTAAAATTGGTTGGGTTCTGTTTGCGGGAAGCAATTCTCAGTGAGTCTGAGAGTGTCTCCCACGGGTTGCCGTCGTCTTGATCGATTAGCTGAGTAGTGGAGAGTGTGAGGTTCATTTTCGAACCGAGAGAGAGAGAGAGCTGAAAGGGAGAGAACTGAGTCGGGTGGAGAAAAACCAGAGTTGGAGGGAAAATTCAAAGGTTGAATTGTGAGGAGTGTTGAGCCAAACTGAGCTTAAGGATAGCTTTCTGGGAGCTTGTTGAACTCAACCGCACGAGTACTGAGGGAAATCGATAGCGGAAAGGACAAGAACACAAGTCCCGTTTCTGGAAAAATTTCGAGCTTGAGGACGACCACCTACGGGTAAGGATTCTTGAAATTGGTTATGGTTTAATGTTCGTTTTGGTTCTATGAAGCTCCTGTTTTAACTAATTTGGAAACCGAGTTGATTCGAGGAAGTTTTAAAACTGGACCCGTCTGATTGATCGTAAGAGAAATGATCGGTTTGGGGCTTTATGTAGGAAATTAGTAATGGAGAACTTAAATTAAGTTGCAATAGAAGATTTTCGATGGACAAATTGATGGAATTTAGCCGTGCTTACAGGAGATTGGGCCGGGTCGAGTTGCGGGTGGAATGGCCCGTTTACCAGTCATCCGGGTAGGAACGACGACTGTGCACCGCACTGTAGCTGGCGCGTGGCTTTCAAGCGCAGCCGCTTGCAGCGGTGCGTGAAGGCGCGTGGAACGTTTTCTCAAGGTGAATTCAAAACGACTTTTGTTCTACACAATGTAACGAACCTTTTAGCGTTGGTTTCGAAATTTTCGGACACCGTTTCAATGTGGTTCCGAGGGTCCGAAGATTTCCGTTACGTTTGTAATTAATGATTAATTCCCGGAAAATTATGGGAAATTGGCATGTTGTTATCTATGCCCTTTGTGACACTAAGGTATGTTTTCGGGTAGGATTTGGAATTTCTGGAAAATATCGGGAATTACGGAACCGCGTGCGGCGTAAAACCGAGCCCTATTGGACGGTGTGTGAGTGGACGTTGCTTTCAAAATTTAATGCATGCATAAATTATTTCTATGGTTTTATGATTATGATTCTAAGTTGTGATTGATTTTGATTTCCGTATTTTATACGCATTCGATTCCCGTATTTATACGCATTTTTACTATACTTGTGAAATTATACGTATTTCGAGGCTATGGTCACTCGCGTGCTTAATGATGTTTTAATGAAAGAAGTTATATGGAAGGGGTATAAAATGATTTAAGAAGGTTGTTTATGATTTGCGAGTGTGACCGACGATTTGACACGTTTTTTTTTTAGAATGTTCCGGATTTGCACGTGTTACGAGATTTCGACTTGTTGTGATTTGATCACTGTTGATGTTGAATCTGGGAATTGAAATGAGACTTGTAATTTTGAGGATTTAAAAATGGGTATTGAGTATGTTTTGATCGGACCGAAATTTTGGTGATTAGGATTGTGGTTTTGGTGTGTTGAAAATAAGGTTTGAGAAAGAAGTGATTTCTAAGAATTAAAAAGGGATTTGAAAAAGGTGATTTCGGGCTTAATGCTCGGGGCACAAAAGTAACTTTGACTTACGCGATTTCGGTTTTCAGAAATAACAAAGCGGATTCTTGGTTTGGGTTCGGGATGATGCTTCCGGATGCCGGCTTACGGAATCATTATTGCGAATTCAAATTCGGGAATGAAAAAGGACTTAATAAAGTGATTTGGTCTGATTTTGCATGCCCCGTGTTTCATGATGATTTGATTATGTTTGTAAAGTATGATTTGGGGAAAATGAATGTGGAAATTCGAACCATGGGTCCTGTTGTGAAAAATATGATTTTGGGGATGGATCCCACATTGTCGTGATTGATAAACTGTTTTGGGGTTTAAAGACCCGCTGAGAACTGCTTTGGGTTTGAAGACCCGTTGTTGTGTTTGAAAACTGTTTTGGGTTTAAAAACCCGGTGCTATTGCTGGAGCACGTTTTGAGTTTAAAGACTCGGTTAATTGATGACGGGGGAGGGCCCTTAATGAGTTTAAAGACTCGTGAGTTTAAAGACTCGGTTACTGTGATACCCCCCGAGGCCTATTGATTATGTTCTGAGTTTAAAGACTCGTTGATATCCCGGGAAGGCCTGTTTATGCGCATGGTTTTGAGTTTAAAGACTCGGGCGCACTTGAAATCCAGCAAATGATTGACTTGTGATTTATTGGTGATTTCTGATGTTTCGGTTGAGTTGGGCAGTGGCCGGTATATGGTTATTGGTTTTGGATTATGTTGTGCATTTGGTCTTGCTTCATGGTTTTGGGCTGAGGCCCGGTGTTTATGACTGCGGACTAAGACCCGATGGTTGAGAAAGGGAAAATGATTTTGTTTGTCATATACTTATTTCTTATGTGGAAATTTGTAACGGATTGCAAAATGATTTTTGTATGCATGCATTCGTTTTTACGCGGAGGGTAAAAACGCTTGTTGTAGCTGTTTTGCTAAACTGAATTATTTTTGTCCACTCACACCTTTTGGTTTTTATGGACCCTCCAGGTCGTGGCGCGTTGTTCGAGGCTGTATGAGGGGCGGAGGCATGAGTAAGCACTTGTGGCTATCCCTGGTCTGGCACGCACTGAGGGTAACTTGGGTATTTCAGTCGACTAGCCAGACGGGAGCAGGACCGGGCACGGTTATCGATGCCCTTCCGGGGGCGGTCCTGTCAATCGTTCATAGTTCCCTCTAAGACACGGGTCTTACAAAAAACATCTAGAAAATCGTGTCTGGTTCTATTTTTGTCTGACAATAAACTCAAAATATCGAAAAATACCCTCAACACGTGTCAGCTAATGGATAACATCTCAATTCCCACTCGAAGAAACTGTGCAAATCACGGTCACAAAATACCAGTGGACAACCAGAGCAACTAGGTTAATAATAATACGAGAAAACGAACCCTACTTGTAGTTTCCAACGAGCATTGTCGTATATAAATGCTTCCGTCCCAAGAATAACCCCGACAGTAATGAACAACTTGGAGGGATTTCAAAACAATAAAAGTGTGAGTGGATAAACATTTGAAACACAATTTTCGTGGAAAAGTAATTTACTCTCCAACTATAAAACATGCATGTATATAAAGAAAACATCCAGATTCAAAATGATAAGATACCCGAATATCATATATAAATTCAAGTCATCAGTTATGGACCGACCAAAATACAAAGCATACAATGTATATAAAATATCTATGGCCTAAATTTCCTCGAAATTCCCATTTTTAAAACCATTTGGAGAACCTTGACCCAATATCAGAAATCAACTCTTGACTCATCCTCGAATACCCCCGAATCGTTGCTCCAAGTCGGCTAATTAGAAAATCCCTCGAGCCGTAGTCGCGAGCTACCTGGCTGGAATATCTGTACTATGCATAGGTAACCTCGGGATCTGGTGGAGACATACTTCATGATGTCAGTCTGAAAAATAATGCCCTAGGATTCGATAGCGACATACTACATGATGCTAGTCTGAAAAAAGTAATCACCGTATATCTCAAGGATAATCGATAGTGGAAAAAAATTCAACAGTAAAGCCAAACCTTTGCTTTTAGATAGATCTTTGATTCCAAAATCCAAGTCAAAACATTAAAACCGAGGCTTGAACCCAAAACACTGTTTCGACAAAAATTCATCAAACTTGTGTCTAGAAAATTGTGTTCCGAATAATTATTCTAAAAATCTTAAATCATCATATAATAGTCAATAACCTTTAGAATAATTATTCACACCATTTAAGCTCATATTGACAGGACCCGCCCCGATCCCACAGGGACCACAAGGAGACGTGCCCTGCTCCCGTCTGACACCCAATAATTCATACCAATTTTAACCTCAAAACATCAAATGCATAAATAACCAAATTAAAGTTATACATCAAATCCGAATTAAACAGATGTCAGACAAGGGATGAAATCCAAAATTACAAGATGCGAGCACGACTCTAAAGTAAACCTGCGGGTACACCACCCAACAGGAGTTCAGGTACGCAGAAGTAGATCTATGCCTCAGCCTCAGGTTCCTCCTCTACCTCAGTATCACGACCTGGAGGGGTTACCAAAAACATTAAGGGTGAGTGGACCGAAACTCAAGTTTATAAAATCATTTGATAAGTAAAACATATAATTTACCCCTCCGTTTTCCAAACATGCATGCAACCGTATTTAAAATCATAAGTCATATAATATGAACCATAAGGCATGAAATAAAACCATAAGTATAATTTGAGTTGCTGCACTATACACTCCAATCCCGACATCCCTGATGTCTGACGTCCCTGACGTCCAATAAGGTCACTATCACAAGGCTACGCGTGCCACTCTGGTCTCAATTCCGAGTTCAATCCCCGAACCCCGTTCGGGTACAGCATCCCCGATGCTTAGCGTCATAGACGCTGGATGTTCTAGACGTCTGTGACCTCTCCGGGGTACCTCATCCGGAGGAGACAGTATCATATGAATGGATCTATACAGTGCAGTACCAAATACATTTTATTGATATCCACATGTAAGCATATATATACATAGATAAAATCTGAACCAATCATTAAGTTTCATCAGACGGGTCTCAAGCCCAAATACCGTGAAACGTGCCATAACCATATTTTCCATATCATCAAAACCATTATTGTTTTTAGCATGTGAATAAGTATAATAAACCAGAAAACATTTACGCACGCAAGGGTTTAAGAAAATGGCCCACTCACAGTACAGTCCTGCTGAAAACCGAGCGTATACCCTCGATCTGGTACAAATGTACAATCCCTGTCAAGTCCAAAGTATTCGTAAAGGTCAATTTAAACCCCCAACATTCAACCATGAAAGCCTAGGCCGAAACCGGTCGGGGAAAGCCGCCCGAACGCGCTTTCCAAGGCAATAAACCTCGTTTTGACCAACTTAATGATCTCCGATCGACCCGAAACCACCGCCATTGGATCCGGATCGTCGAAACCTAAAGAATGGTGGTGGTCCCACCAAAATCACTGTTCACACGCGCCCCCACGCACCTAGTCAACCCTCTGGTCAACTGTGCTACAGTACTGCTGACGTCAGCATGACGTCATCACTGACAGTGTCAGAGGACGCGTGTTAGCAGTCCATTGGTCACTGGTCAAACAGTTTCTGACATGATGATGTCATCATGACGTCACTGCTGACGTCAGCATGATGAGTCATCAGCCACAGTAACCGGGTCAGCGAACCGGGTCACCGCAGACCCACGGCTCGACCCGATCACAGATCGTGATTCCGACCACCATTTCAGGTGAGGTTTGTTCCTATGGACTCGTCTCTACCTCAACTATGGTTCTGTGCAAAAGAAACTAGATTCTAGACTGAATAACCTACCTGAAAATTGACGAGAAGGTTGGCTGCCGGTTCTGGTTATCTTCTACAGCGAGCCGTCCAGTTTCCAGCCACGGTCCTGGGTTCAATCTGATCGCCTAGGTCCCTTGAGTATGTCAAGACAATAACCAACAATTTCCAACGTCAAAAACGAACGTTTCGAAGTAGGGAAGGAAATCGGACACTCACGGGTTTTTCGTCCTATCGCCGCCGTGTCGCCGCCGTACGCCGTCCAGTTCAGTTCTGGGCCGTCCTGTCGTCACGGTGCACCCAACCGTACGTTGGTTCGAATTCAGTAGTGAAGGTTTGGATGGTTTGGGTGACTTGGGTTGTTCGGGTTCCTTCTCGGGTCTGGGGAAAAACCGGCCATGCAGGGTGGCCGTGGAGTGGTGGCTGGCGTCAGGGAGGTGGTTGATGGTTGCCTGAGGTGTGGGGTTGAGTGGTGAGAGCTGGTGAGTTGGTTCCAAGAGGAAATCGTGCAATCGGGTTGAGAGAATGATCAATGTAGGTGTAATGCCTCATGGATTTTAATACAGAATAGGAAATTAAATCAAGGGCCAGGATTGAATCTCAGAATGAGATCAAAGGTGAGGATTAGATCTGGAGATTTCAGATCTAAGGGCTGTGATTAAAAGTTGGTTTTAATGGTATGTAAACCCATAGTGGATCTGATCCAATCTAGCCAATGGGTGAGTGTCACTCACCAGGTGTCTTCCAATCAGATTTCCAGAATAAAATATTTGGCACGAAAACCGAGACACGAACCTCCCGATTTCACATTTCTGACCATAACTTCCTCGTACGAAGTCCGATTTCGGCGTGCCGCCTGTCTACGGACTCAGGACGTCGAGACCTACCTAACGGTCCTTAAGTCGCGTGAAAATTAATTGTCAAAAGAAAATTCAACATTTTCGCCCCAACCGTCAAAATTACGGTAATGCCCTTGAACTTCCGATAGTCATAACTTTTTCCCTGATCGTCCGAAATGGACGTGCCACCTGTCTATGAACTTGTGACGTCCCGAACTACGTCACGGTCATAGGTCAAAGTCCATTTAATTCATAAATCAAAAATTCAAGAATTGGTCATTCCAATCACAAGGGTAAAAGCGTCATTTCACACATTAAATCACAATATTAAAATCCTCGAATTTCCGGGGTGGGTGTTACACATATAATATCATAAAACATTTAATGTCAGGACCCACCCCGGTTTCACCCCGAAACCCGAGGTAAATCCCGCTCCCGTCTGACTCCCCGACACAAAACTCAAGTAAAACTCTGTCTAACCCAGTCAAACGCAGGAGTAATTAGACACAAAGTCCCGAAGGTAGCATTTACAGAACATAGTACGAACATACAAAGAAAATAAAAACCGATAACTACACGCACACGGAAGCCCTTAAACTCTTCTAGGATCCCTCACGTCGCTTCTATGCCTCAGACTCTGCCTCGACGTCAAGACCCCGCGCTAGCTCCACAACCTGGAGGGCAATTTAAAACAGAAAATGTGAGTGGACCAGAAAGTACAAAAGTTCAAAAACCATTTTATAAGAAAACCGAGTTAAACCCTCCGTTTTGAAACCACATGCATAACCAACAGTTATGAACACATTTATAAAATAATCATTATAAACATCATAAGAAACAGAAACACTATAAAATACCATAAGAAACCACACACGAGTATCAGAAAACTGTTTCATAAACCATAACCACCAAATCATCATTTTCCCGATCAAACCTGCTGGATCTATCCGAGTCTTTAAACTCCCGAGTCTTTAAACTCAATCCAGGCCTTAATCATATCCGAGTCTTTAAACTCCCGAGTCTTTAAACTCAAGGCCTACGGGGGAAAATCAATATATATCCGAGTCTTTAAACTCCCGAGTCTTTAAACTCAATCCGGGTCTTTAAACCCAATCCGGCCGGTCCCCCGTCACATATATCCGGGTCTTTAAACCCAATATCCAGATCCAGCAAATCCAATCCCAAAACCATTTGAAAACCATTTACCAATCCACATCCAAACCCGAATCCGAAATCACTGGTCCGATGCTTTCCCGGCATCCAGAACCGTCATTCCGAACCCAAATCCGGCAAATATCCATTTTCCAACTTTAAAACCAAATCTCGCTTTCCGAAATCCGATTCTAAAATCGAAAACCTTGATCATCGAAATCATGTTCCCAAAATCCACTTATAACCATTAGAAATCACTTATCAATTGAAATCCCAAAACCATAACATATATTCCAGAAACCAACCATTCCTCGTAAAACGTGCTAAAAACCACTTTCCTCGAAAAACGTGTAATAATGCAAAACCAACCGAACACATTCGATAAACATAAAATTATGATTAAAAACCATAAGACAATTATAAAAAACAGTTATGCATGCTCGAGTTTAGAGAAGAGGTCCACTCACAGTACTGAGCCCTACTCGCGTCCCGAACGTCCAGCCCGTTCCTCGGCTTCCTCGGGAAATCCCGATCCTGTCAAACACCGTCAAAATACGTTACTAGTACGTCTACGAACACTCACCTAAATGCCCTCAAAAATCCCCGGACCAAAGACTTAAAACCCCGGGACCCTACACATTCACCCTCGCGGAACTACACTCAAACGACTTCCGATTGACCCGAAACCAACTCCATTGAACTCACCACAACTCCTAGACCAAAAGTCATGTTGACCGTTTTCCCCATCGCAGCCGCACGCGCCCCCACGCGCCGCCCAAAGTGGCTGCGCGTGGCCCTCACGCGCCAGCTACAGTGCACCTTCAACCTCACGTCGACCCGGTTCAACACAGTAGGCTACAGCTGAACCGGCGTCAACGGTTCTCCGCCGTACCTGCACGATTTCCTTCCCTTTCTTCACCTAAGGCTTCGTCCAGTTCCAATATAACCATTCCACAGCTCCTCAGACCTCGACACCGCCTCAATCCCGTCGACTGAAGCTCGAAACCAGACGGCCAACAACCCCTGTTTCACGATCCAGCCACCCAGCTCACCACCCTTCACGGTGGCTTCACCAAACTCTGCCCTGAACCTCACTGAACCTAACCCAACTCGCCTAGACCTTCCACTCAACCCCAATCGTCACGACTTACCGTTCGAAGTTCACTGCCGAAACAGGGTAAAAGAAACCCCTCTTCGACTGAGCTCCGCCGCGTACGGCCCCGTCACGGCGACCACCTAAATCGACACCTAGGACCTCCCTGATCACTACCCTAACCTCCAATCCTCTCGACTCTCAGCCCAGAGTCACGACTTCCCAAATGAAATTCCACGGGAAAACAGAGCAGGAAGACTTACCCTTCGATTGCAGCTCCGCCGTGCGCACTGCCGCCTACCACGGTGGTCGTTGGACTCCCTGCAACCTCCTCAGCCTCTCCTTGTCTTGATTTGAACCGCCTCACGGCGTAGCCACCACCAAACGTTCACGGCCTCCCTGTTTCCCCCAATTCTTCTCATCACCTCCGCCGTGCCGCCGTGCACAATTGCACTGCCAAAACACGACCAGCAGCTCCTCCTTGCTTCACTGTCACTCTCACAACTCACCAGTCACTCACCCTTGCACCCAGATCGGTCGATTTCCCCTCAAGCTCTCACTCTGTTTCTCTGTGTATCGAAGGACCAGAATGCATAACACGGGTGCACCCCAATTAATTGGGCCGTGAATGCACAGGATTCTACCAGAATCCTCTACACACATGCCATGTGTCACCATCCACTCCACACACTCCCACCTGGCCTAATCCCAGCCGTCCATTCCTTTCCTCTGTGCACAAATCCCAAGGTGCCACAATGACCAAAATACCCTCCTGTTTTACTCATTTTACGGTTTTACCGAAACTTTCTAGACCCGTAACTCTCACCTCGTAAGTCCGATGAACACGTGCCGCCTGTCATCGAACTCAGGACGACAAGAACTATCTAACCATCCTAGGTCAACCTACCAAAACTCGATTAATCAAAAAGTCAACTATTCCCCCTACTTTATCAAAATTACGATAATACCCTCGATCTTCCGACCATCACAACTTCCTCCTCGGATGTCGGAATCAAACATACCACATGTCTACAGGTTCATGACGTCCTAAACTACGTCCTGGTCACTGGTAAATCCCCAATTGACCACCCGAAATAAAAGTCAACATTTCTGCCCAACCCAGGGGCAAAATCGTCATTCTAAGTTCCCGGACCCCTCGGGACCACCTAACCCCTGATTAACCTTACTAAGCACACCTTAATCACTCTACTAATCCCAATTCTCGGAACGGGTTGTTACATTTAAAATAGATAAACATGCATGTATCACAGTGTATAAAACAAATGTCCACTCAAAGTCTGTCCATTCTAGCTCAATCCTGAGCTGTGCACCCCTCCAAGGTCCCTAGAGTGGTATCTCCAGTTAAAAGCGATAACCAAAGGTCACTAACGTCAAAATATAAACCCATAAGCGAACTTGGAAAACCGTGGGAAGTCAAACACATCTTAAACCCTAGCATCGACAATTCGGATGCTCAAAACCCCTCGAAACATCGGGCAATCACTTTGAAACTTGCACCAATGGATTTAGGACATCAAGAAATATTGAACATGTGTCGTCGTGCACTAAGAAACTACTACACGTGCCGCCACATGTCGTCATGCATCTAGATGTGCCCCAATGTACGCATGTACGCGCTGCACAGTCTGCCTTACACGAGCTGACATGGGCGACACGTGGTTGCCATGTGTAATCCATGAGGCTGCCATGTTAGCGCTGTGTTACTTCGCGTCATTGCCACGTCAAATTATTCCCTACCTCTCGATGGGTTAGATTGCGAGTCTGCAATCGGGGTTTGACCCGAATTTGTGACCTGATTCTAGTTCTTTTCCATTTCTCGTCCAAAATCACAACCAAACACACATTTCTATTCCAATCCTACATAGGAACAAGTATACCAGCACAAAACTAGGAAACTTACCTCGATTCATGGAGAGATAATTTAGAATTCCAACCAAGTTTGAGCTCATTGTTAGTTTCATCTCGTGTCCCAATCCTTTGAATTTTGGCATGGGTTTGGTCGCAAGCACTCATGGAACACGATTATAGCCTTCGTTTGAAGTTTTAATGTCATCAAAATGAAACCCAAATTTTAGGGTCCACGGGTTATACAAAGTTTTGGGGTTCTGGGTTCAGGATGAGCCCTTCACTGCCTTTCTCTTTCTCAATCTCTCACACCTTACTCTCTTTCAACTTTCTGATTTGATGGTATAAGGAATAAGGTAGATGGTGACTATGGGTTTGGGTGGTTTTGGGGAGGTTAGGACAGTAACACTTTTCATTCATCCCACCAACATGGAAAGATATTTGTGGCATTACAAACAAAAAAATTAGTGGACCTATATGTAAAAATATCGTATAATCATACATATTTCAAAAATCTTTCCTGACGCGTTAGTTCGCGATACGAAATCCAAATCTAACGTGCAGCTTGTCCATGTAAACAAAATTTTGAGATCTACGTAACAATCATAGTTAGACGTGCACTAAGTTTCCTGATCCAAAAATCGAAGTTTGTGCACTAAAATACAAAACAAGGGCAAAAATCGTCATTTTACCTTAAATATTTTTTAACTAATTTTCAGGATGTTACAATCTACCCCATTTAAGGAATTTCGTCCCTGAAATTCAAACATGTCCCTCGAACAAATGTGGATATTTTTTCTGTATCAGTGCCTTGGCTCTCACGGGGCCTCCTCTACATCTTGATTCCTTCATAGAACCTTTACTAGGGAGAAATAGTCATCCGACGCAGCACATTGTCTATCTGATCCAATAATTGTACAAGTTGCTCACCTTAGCTCAAAATCCTTTTTGAGTTCAGCCACTTGCTCCTCTAACACGTGAGCCTCGTTAAAAAAAAATACTTTTAAAGTATAGGAAACTAGAAACACCACCCGAATTGTAGAGAGCTCAGGAGGTAAAGTTAACATGTACCCTACCAGGCCTATCCTCTTTAGAAACTCATAGGCCCAACATACCATGGACTCAAATTCCAACGTTTACCAACCATACAATACTTTTTCAAGGGGATAAATTCAAGAAAACTTAATCCATAACCTGTAACTCAAGGTCTCTGATCCAACGATCTAGACAACTCTTCTGTCGGTCATGTGCTTCCCTTAACCGTTCTCGGTTGATCTTGATCTTTTTCTCGGTGCTAACATGGACAACACATAGATGGTGGGTGGCATCCATGTGGTTGCCAAGCGGCTACTAAGCCAACGCCACACCAGCATTACCACGTCAGCTCATCCCCTACCTCTCGACGGGTCGACCCGCGAGCCTATAGCTGAATTTCAACTTGAATTCTGGTCCTAATTCTAATTCCGTTCTATTTATAGTCCAAAATCATAACTAGACCCACCTATCTACTCTAATCCTGCCCAGGAACAAGTATACACCTCAAAACTAGGAAAACTCACCTCGATTTTATAGAGAGACGATCGAGAATTTTGGTCTAGTTTGAGCTCGTTGCTGAGTTCATCTCGTGTCCCAATCCTTCGAATTTTGGCATGGGTTTGGTTGTAGTCACTTAAAGAGCACGAATTTATCCTTGGTTTGAAGCTTGAACGTCTGAAAAATGAAACCCGAGTTTGAGGGTCCTGTGTTATGCAAAGTTTTTGGGTTTTGTGCTCAGAATTAGCCCATCACTACCTTTCTCTTTCTCATTCTCTCTCATCTTAACTCTCTCTCAACTTCTTGATTTGTTGATAGAAGGAATGAGGAAGATGGCAACTATGGGTTTTGGTGGTTTCGGGTCCAAAGGTACAAAGAGATGAAGATATGAGATGGAGATAAGGATCAAGTTTTGTGGAAGTTAGGATGGTGACACATCATTCTTCTCACCAACATGGAAAGATATTTGTGGCACTAAAAATGATGAATTAACGAACCCATACATAAAAATGTCGTATACTTGAACATACTTCAAAAACCGTTCCTAACCTTAAGTCCACGATATGGAATCCAAATATGACGTGCCGCCTATCTACATAAGAAAAATTCCAAGACCTATGTCATGGTCTTAGGTCGACGTGCACTAAGTTTTCGATCTAAAAGTCAAAGTTTGTGCACTAAAACACAACACAAGGGCAAAAATCATCATTTTACCTTAAATATTTTCAAAACTAATTTTTGTGACGTTAATGTTAGCCCATGGATGTATTAGTTGCTAGAAATGGTTCTATGGATATAGGCATGGGCCACACCTTAGGGTTGGAGTATGCTCCAGTCCACCCAAAATTGAATATTCGAAGAAAAAAATTGTAATGTTTGCTTATAGTACAACTTATTAATTTGTTTTACATTTAAATAATTGTAAATTTTTTGGAGATAATATGATTTCTTGTCCGTATAAAAAAAGAAGTTGTTGCAGTTTAAATATTTTATATTATATTTATTGCATGATTATTTGTTTTTTCTGACGTAAATTTGCATTTTTATTAAGTGTATTTTCTAAATCAATGAAATTCACTTAATATTATCGAAATCTAATAATAAAAAATTTTGTTAATATTTAGCCCTACCTTTTTTTTCTAATTTATAGGTTCACGCCTGTATGGATATATTCATCTCGTGGATTCACTATCCAAGGGTTAATTTTGGTTGAAATTTTTTTTTTTTACCATTAATTTTGTTGATTTATGACCATTGAGTGGATGCATCAATGGAACTATCACTGCATTGTTGTTGCTTAAACATGGTAAAAGGTGCGACAAACGTTTAGTGATATTGTGTAAATAAACAATTTCAAGTTCAATACATGTAAATAAAAATAACGTCTTATTTATAATCTGACTTCTTTTTTTCAAAGGGATATACGTTACACCACAATTTTGAATCCGAAGAATAGATAGGCGGAATTGCCCTGCGGAGAACCCGCGGATGCCCTTCCAGGTAAAAGCTTGCCCCTGAAAACCCAGATCAACAAGGTTGTACAAGTTCATAAAGTCCTGTAAATAACGTTTTCTGGAAATAGAATCCGGACGACCCCCACATTTTTCATGCGCCCACAAATAATCATTGAAATCCCCAGCACATAGCCAAGGAATATCAGAGGTAGAGACCATAGTGCCCAAATTTTGCCACATTGCAGCTTTTTCCTCCCGGTAGGTGGAACCATAAATCCAAGACATATGAGAATTCTTTCCAGTGCTATTATCTGTAACCAAAGTATCAATCAGAAATTTAGACGAGGAATAAATAAAAAGATCAACAGTTTCATTCCAAAGTAAACATAAACCACCAGGACTACCAATAGGCTCAACAAAGTGATGTCCAACAAAATTCAGATCTTTAAAATAGCTTTGAAACCTACTAAACTTCATCTTTGTTTCCATAAGAAAAATAACAGAAGGTTCATAATTTCAGATTAACCTCCCTTGGTTTTTTCCTGTCAAGTCCCCACCAAGGCAAACCCGCGGGGCATCATTTTTATGTGGAGAACCCTATGGAATTGCCTCCCTATTCGGGCAAATCTATTCCGACGACACCTGGGACACGGCCAGCTGTGCCCTATTTGCGAATCATTTCCTGAAACTACTGAACATTTATTCCTATGTTGTCCCGGAGTGATTGGTATTTGGTTTGGAGGCCTTCTTAACTACCAGATTGATGTTACACAAATGACCTCCTTTGAATGCTAGCTGAACTTCATTCTTTCTCATCCGACGGGATTTGGGGGTGATTGGAATTGGATGGCTTCTGTTATTACTTTCACTTGTTGGGAAATCTGGAGGCACCGGTGTAAGTGTCTTTTTGAGGGCCAGCCCTTCAATCCCAAGAGAATCGTTCATGCCATCTCCAGGTATGTCTCTGAGTTCTGGTCCCACTTTGCTACGTCTCGCCCTTCTCTTGGCATTCTGAACATTCCCCAGGTCGGCCCTATTTCCTGGACTCCCCCCACGGACTCGACCTTAATGATCAAATGTGATGCCTCTTGGGTGGGCCGGGATGTTCCTGCTGGGCTTGAGACAATTATCCAAAATTCGGAGGGTGTTTTTTGTGAGGCTATCTGTGAGTCAAAGTGCTCTAGAAACGCTCTAATTGCTGAGGCTTGTGCCATCCTCTCTGGAGTCACTTTTGCCCGGGACCATGGGCTCCGGGATGTCATTGTGGAGTCAGACTCTTAAACTTTGATCAAGTGTATCTTTGGAAGTATTGATCGTGGAAACTGGGAAGTCTTCCCCATCCTGTCTCAGCTCCGGTCACAGCGGGCCCATTTTGAGCATATCCGTTTCAGGTGGTCTCACCGGAGTACAAACAAGGTAGCTGATACCTTAGTCACTCAAGCTCGACAGAGAATGTGCAGGGAAGTTTGGATTGACCGTCCTCCATCATTTTTAGTGCTTGTTTTAAACAATAATGGACTTTCATGTCCCCCTAATTGAGTTTCGATTTTGTTGGGGGTAGGTGTGAACATTTTATGGTATGACATGCGTCTTTACTTCGATCTCCCTTCCAAGTTTTTCCCGTTCTATTATCTCTTTCCATTTTATCTTTGTAATTATTTCTATTTTGTTTTCGTTTTCCCTGAATGAAATTTTACTTCTTGATCCAAAAAAAAAAAACTAGAAAGAAAAAGAGGTTTGAGTTAAATTCGACGTCATTGATTCTATATGAGGAAGATGTACATGAAATAGAAGTAATGTGGATAACGAGGTGCTTTTTCCGGTGCTAGAATCGGGCTTAAGTTGCCCACCCGTTTCATTTATATGTATTATTGTAATAAATAGAAACTTGTAAAAAGATATGTGAGACCTCTTGACGGGTCGACCCAAGTAACATTACCAGAGCTTTGAGGATTAGATGGGTCTAGCTGTGGTGACACTGGGCTTTTTCATGTCATGTCTAGTACCTCATTTTTTGGACTTATGCAAAAGATTGAAGTTCTAGTCCAATTTGTATTTAGACTTACTATGGCCATCTCGATTCTCCAACCATTTTCCACATTTAAGGGCTATGCCGAAATTTAACTTCAATTTTTTTAATAAATAGTATTATATTGTATTTTACTATTTTCGACTATTTAGGGCTAGTCTCATTACTATTTTAATTTTGCATTATTATTTTTTTAATTTAAAAATAATTTAATTAAACTAACATAAAAAAATTTAACAAAAGAAATTATTTTGAGAAAATAATTGTATGATAAGATTCGAAGTGGAAAAAATATATT
This sequence comes from Prinsepia uniflora, assembly GCA_032719365.1. Classification (NCBI taxonomy): domain Eukaryota; kingdom Viridiplantae; phylum Streptophyta; class Magnoliopsida; order Rosales; family Rosaceae; genus Prinsepia; species Prinsepia uniflora. The sequence goes on from CM064866.1 coordinate 66,539,159, forward strand.
ATATTAAGATTTTTAGGTGATACATATCAATACCAGAGTAAATCTTTATATAGTTTCATTCTGGCACATGAACAATTTTGTGAGAAGATTTTTAAATATGTCACATATCACCATACAATTAAATGTCTAGATATTCAATAAGAATAAAAATATTGAGCGCAAGTGATAGCCAACCAATTATAATAAAGATTGAGTTCTACTATACATTTAGGAAATATGAAATTTCCTAAAATATTAGACAAATTTCATAAAATGTTTGTCGCTTAATTCTTGTTTAAACTTTATCCATAACTTGGTCTTATTGTCGAAGAACATTTTTATTCACTAAAGTTTCCTACCATTAGCTTTTTGGCCAATAGTTAGTGATAACCTAGACTGCTAAGCACTAGCCAGCCATGGCTTTTATCAATTTGTTCGCAGTTTTGCAAAATTCAGCCTAATTATATAGATTAAAGTTGGTTGGCCAAAATAAAATTAATTGAAGTTAATGTGGTCCTTATAGTTTGTGAAGGCTTTAGCCACAAGCATGGTGTATGTTTTTTAAACTCTCTAATTAGTACATGTGGTGATTAATACATGACAATGAATGAGCTACATAATTATCAACATTTTTTTATAGAAGATAATTCGACCTCATTATTTTTAAAATTTGAAATTTCCTATTAATCTAATATATAAAATCTCACCAAAATAAAATTTTGTTTCTCCTAAAAAAAAATCCTCAGTAAATTAATAATAATATTGACGTGTGAGTTGTATGCATTATATGATATATCCTTCTTGATTTCAAAGGTGACATGCTGTGACAATGTGACATGTTTTTTTTTTAATTATCCAAAAAAAAAAAAAAAGAGAAGTGACATCTTTTTTGGGAGGTCAAATTAAAGGTGACAACTTTCCATTTTAATTAACTGGTAAATGGGCCATGACCGACACCAAACCTGGCTTCGCCTTATGCCTTCTGCCCTTTCATTTTCTCACCTCTCTCACCCCTTTCTCACCCAATTTACAAATCAAAGGACAACCATTAAACTACTGTTTAATCTTCCTCACTTCCAATTTCCACACTTGCAATTTGGGAAGAAAACAAACAAAAAACTTGATTAATTTACAACTATTATGTGACGACACTCGCTGCGTCACCCTAGCCCAGCTGGGATCGCTGATGCATTCTCAATCGTCATCATAACGACTTCATCTCTTCCAATGAAATTTCTCACCGTCTTCTTCCTCTGTCTGAAACCCTTTTATTCTCTCTCTGTCTCTGAAAGGCTCTTTCTTTTTCCCTTCGACTCTTTTTCTCTGAAAGCGAAAATTCAAACTTCCGAGCTCATTGGGAAGTGTTCATAATTTGATATGATTCCTACCCATTTTGCCCCTTTCCCGCTTGCCTCTCTGTCCCCTTCCCCCTTTGTCAATCTTGGGATTTGATAACTATCAGTGGTTGATTGGACAAGGCTGAAAGTGTGCCTCTTTTTCATGTGGGAAATTTTAGATTTTTGCTAAATTTTTTGTAAGTTTCGTCCTTGATTGTTTATCGTCTTCTGGTTATTAAATCTCAAGTAAGATTTGATAGGAAACTGCATCTGACAGAAGTCAATACGTGCATGTGTAAATTTTTTGATTAATTTTCAAACAACTCTTTTAGCTATAATAGTTTATCCTATGCAATGGTAAAAATACCATATAGAATATAGTGGGTGCACAATTGGTTAATATTCTTTTTATTAGATCTTGAAGTTCATCATTCTAGTGCTGTATTTTAGATTTTCCCTAATATTCCAGTTTGAAAGCTTGAGCTTAGCAATTTTGATACAAAATTTCCTGTTTAGTATTGTGGTCAATTTGTGGTTTAGGCATTTCTGATAACAAATCCATCCCAGTTTGTGACTGTTTACATTTCTTGACTTAAAAGTTGAAACGTTTTTGGTTGCCATCATATTGGATCATCCCTTTTTCTTCAGTTTGTTTAATACTTTGTTTCTCTTACTTTTCCTTTTCTGAAAACACTTTTGCTTATAGGCCTTTACCATATCAACCAGCAGGATCATAATAAGTTGAGGGCTATAGCTTGTGTTCTAAATTAGAAAGCTTTGTGGCTCTTGCTCTTAAAGGGAACCAGTTTTATATTTTATTATCTTCAAGCAATGGGTTATGTGATTAAGCTTGAAGTTGATATATCCTAGGTCCCCCGTTAGGTCTTGATTAATGGCTAATTCATCCGAACCATCATCCTCTTTGAGCTTTACTTCATCATCCCATATATCAAATGGCTCCATAAGCCACAACTTAACTTCTTCTGGATTTGATTCGGTGCGCAGTCTTGAGGTCATCAGTTTGACCAAGCTTAGTTATAATTTGGAGCAGCTCTTGGTTGATTCTGGCTCTGATTATAGCGACGCTGATATCATAGTTGAGGGCATTCCTGTTGGTGTCCACCGATGTATATTGGCTTCTAGGAGTAAATTTTTTCAAGAGCTATTCAAGAGAGAAAAGGGGTCTTCTGGGAAAGAAGGCAGACTAAAGTATTATATGAGTGATTTGCTGCCTTATGGCAATGTTGGATATGAAGCCTTTTTGGTTTTCTTGAGCTATTTATATACCGGAAAGCTGAAGCCTTCTCCCGTTGAGGTGTCAACTTGCGTTCACAATATATGTGCTCATGATGCATGCAGACCTGCTGTTAATTTTGCCGTGGAACTGATGTACGCATCTTCTATTTTCCAAATGCCGGATCTTGTTTCAATATTTCAGGTTGGTCTGTTATATTTTAAGCATGATTTTGTGAATTTGGTATTACGTGTTCTTAGAATGTTAAGATAGTTTACTGATTCATTTGTTAAGCACAATGGTGATTTTTCTTATTTGGTTCTCTATGTATTGTCAGCGACGCCTTCTTAATTTTGTTGGGAAAGCCCTCACAGATGATGTTATCCCAATCCTCGTTGTTTCTTTTCATTGTGAGTTGAGTCAGCTCATCTCTCATTGTATAGAGAGAGTGGCACGATCAGATCTTGATAATATATCTCTTGAAAAGGAACTTCCTCATGAGCTTGTGGAGAAGATTAAAGTTCTGCGCCAAAATTCTCAGCAAGACTGTGACACGAGCATGCCGGCTGTGGACCCCTTACATGAAAAGAGAATCAGGAGAATACATAAGGCATTGGACTCAGATGATGTTGAACTTGTGAAACTTCTCTTAACTGAGTCAAATGTTACCTTAGATGAAGCCTATGCTCTCCATTATGTTGCAGCTTACTGTGATCCTAAGGTTGTGACTGAAGTGCTCAGTCTGGGTTTGGCTGATGTTAACCTCAGGAATCCCCGGGGTTATACAGTCCTTCACATAGCTGTGATGCGCAAAGAACCATCAATTATAGTATTGCTCCTGACTAAAGGAGCTCGTGCATCTGAGCTAACATCAGATGGTCAGAGTGCGGTTAGTATTTGCCAGAGGTTGACGAGGCCAAAGGATTATCATTCAAAGACAGAGCAGGGGCAAAATACAAACAAAGACAGAATATGCATTGATGTTCTAGAAAGAGAAATGCGGAGAAATCCAATGGCTGGAGATACATCTATGTCTTCCCAAATAATGCCTGATGATCTTCACATGAAGTTGCTGAACCTGGAGAACAGAGGTAACATTTCTAAGAATTCTCAATTTTATGTGTTTTTTCTCCCTAGAAAGGAAATAGAAATAATGTTTCAAGAAGACTTTGATATATGAAGAAATTGAATTGCAGTTTTTTTCTGAATGAGAAGTATTATCTATCGAAAGGAGATATATATTCTCTTGTTATGCTTATATAAGTTGATTATTGTGCATTGTGTCAATGGTACACGTATTTATTTGGTTCACATTTTTGTTTCATTCCATTACCCTTCCTGTGGCATAACCGCATAAATCATTGAGTGGTTGATGTAGCTGTAGGTTTATCCATGTTATAATATTCTTTCAATTGACTTGCACTGTTGTCCTGTAGACTTGGTAAATTATGGGTGTAGACAAGGCCTGAATTGCATTACTTATTGCAGTGGCATTTGCTCGACTGTTATTCCCTGCTGAAGCCAAGCTTGCCATGGTCATTGCCCATGCAGAGACAACATCTGAGTTTTCCGGCATCTCTAAATCGAAAGGCTCAAGTGGGAATTTGATGGAGGTTGATTTAAATGAGACTCCTACTGTGCAGAACAAAAGACTCCATTCTAGGTTGGAAGCCCTTATGAAAACAGGTAAATATGCATGCTTATATCTATTCATGCGAACTTATGGTTATTAGAATTCCGGCAAGACTTGAATTTAAGTCAATTTCCTACAACCTGGTAGATGACTTTGCTTAAGCTAGTCATCTCTTGGTGAATAAAAAAGGTTAGTAAGCTACACATGGTTAAAGGCCCGTTTGGTGGGGGTCGTATTGGCTTGAATAGCTCATCATATTCAATGTATTTTGAAGGTAGAAGTGAATGTCTTTTCATTGCAAGGGGTTAGACATACAAGGAAACTTATCCAATCTCTTCAAAATGGTAGGATTATAAGAGATAAGTCTGTTTAATCCCTTCTAATCCCCTTACAATGGAAAACTTCACTTCCACGGTTCTGCCTTAAAAATACATTGAATTTGATATGTAATCCAATTTAATACGGGCCAAAATTGAGCCCCAAGTATTTATGGGGAAGAAAAGTTATTACTTGTAGGGTTGTTTAATCCAATTTAAGTTCTTGTATTTCCATAGTTATTCTCTACTAAGCCTCGTCAAATTGTTGCAGTCAATTTGGGTAGATTCTATTTCCCCCATTGCTCTGAAGTCCTGGATAAGTTCATTGAAGACGACCTTCCTGATTTGTTTTACCTTGAGATGGGCACCTCGGATGAGCAGAAAATAAAGAGGATGCGTTTCATGGAGCTTAAGGACGAAGTGCAAAAGGCTTTTAACAAAGACAAAGCTGAGTTTACCCTCTCTGGGTTGTCTTCAACATCCTCCACATCATCTCCGAAAAAAATTGGTGCAAATCAGAAGGTTAGGAACTTGTGAAGGCATGTAAATTGTGTCTAATAAGCGTCACAACTAAGGTGAAATTTTGTCAAGGTTACTGACGTTTGCCTAGCAAGTGTTGGGTATTCGTATCAGTAAAATCTTGGCAGTTGTAGAGTTGGCTTGTCAACTCTAAGAACTAGCAAGTGTTCTAGTTTTGGAATTGTGTAGAAAATGATTTTGAATAGTTGGACAACAATAAAAATACCTTTGCCTTTCTCTTCTTTCCTATTTGACACATAGCAGTTGATTTGGGCAAGTGAAATAAAGCAGAACGTGAACAGATGAAAATGAAGAAAGCAAACCTTACACTACCCTAATTTGTATGTTCTTCATGCACAAGGCTTGTCAACTCGATTCTCGCTCGACCGTCACAATTCGGGTTTGGCTCGACTCCTTAAGATCGACTCAAGTTTAGATAAGGTAAGCTTAAATCCACTGGAACCCAAAATTTAAAATATAGCATTCAAAAAGTTTGTACAAATCGGAAGGTCTGGAATAGTTTAAGGCATGTAAGTTGCATCTAATTGTTCCCAATTAGGCACAATTCTTTTAAAGGCTCTATTGATGAGAGCTTAGAAGTGTTGGCCATTCTTATCAATAAAGTAGAAATTGTCCTAGTTTTGAAATTTTGTAGAGGATGATTCTGATTTCTGAAAAACAAAATCAGGAACTAGTCAATGGCCCAAGTCAGCTACCAAAAACCTCAGAATTGCAATAAAGAAACTCACCAACAGGTTATCGCCAAATAAAGCAGAAGATGAAAAATATTTCACATGAATGAATTGATATGTTTTTATGGTACAATAACTAAAATAATAGTACAAGAAATCGAATTCTTAGCTCTTTTGCATTTTTAAGCTTTCCCACGTGGCTGCACCTAGGGGATGGATATCGACATAATATCTTACAAATCGTGCATCTGAGCATGCAAGTAGAGTGCTCAAGGACAACATAGGCTTCGCTGCACCATTCTCCCTTAGCCATGAATATTTCGAAAACCTGAGATTAATCCTCTCCATCTCATAACATAAGTATGCAGGGAATGCCGCCAGAGGCCAGCGGATACCGTAAACCTTCTGTTAAGCAACCAATTTTCTTTTCAATCACATCTTTGCTCTGGTTCAGAACATTTGGAGCTTGTTTGATTATGCTTGACACCACATTGTGGTCCAAGCCAGCTTCCACCAGGCAATCAAACCTCTCCTGCAATTGATCCCCTCTGCCTCTGAATTTTTCCAAAGCTTTCATCATCTCATCTGAGTTCTCGATATATCCCAATCTCAACAAGAATGATGTTTTCTCCAGATACTTACCATCAACCGGGGATGACATTGCTGGCTTGCTGGTGTTACCTTTCGACTTTGAAGCCAATCTCAACACCTTGTATGGATCTTCTTTCATAATTTGAAGCAGACCGTCTCTCTTGACCTTGAAGTCTCTGCATAATGTTAGGGGTCGTTTCAAACTAGTCGAACCCAGAAATTCCATGTCACTGGCTACAATGTCTGCTATTTCTTCAGTTCCCAGTCCAATATCAAACAGAAAATCTACTGCCAGCAAAACTTTTTTCACGCCCTTAACTGACATGACCTCGGGATTTTGCATAAACAATGAATAAACCTCATTCAACTTGAGACCCAATTTGAGTAACTGGCCAAACAATACATACACATTCTTCCCAGAGCCTTTCAAAAGCAATGCAGGATTTGTTTTAAACAAAGCACACATTTTCTCCTCTGTATAACCCGCTTTCTCAAGAAAATCCATTGTATCAACCATTCTATTCCAGTTGTACGTGCTGTTAGCCGATGCATATGCTCCAATCCAATCCATTCCAAGACCTACACGCTTGAATTTTTCAAGAACCATGACAAAATTAACACCGTCAACCAAAAGCAAGGGGCAACAACTAACAAGCTTAATAATTGTTGGTTTGCTCAACCCCAAATTTTCATAAGCTTGAAGCTTTTGAGCCAAAACTCCGTATTCATAACCATATATCTCTTTTGCTTCCTTATACATTCTACCGATGTTAATACGGGGAATTCCATAATCACATAAAGCATGATAATTATCAATCATAACGCGATCATCACTCAGAAACAATAAATGCCGGGGTAGCAGCAATGGGAGCTCGGATGGGCACAAACCCAAGCTCTCAAAGAAGGCTTCGAGCTCATTAATGGGATTGTAGCGAAAATACCGGCTTAAAGAATGAGCCACATGTTTCTCAGTATTAATGTTGCAGAGCAAATTTTGAAGAAATACTGGGGAATTTTTGCTAATATGTCAGCATCTGAGAAGCCGAAACTTCGAGTAGAATGCAAGTAATCAAAAAGGGCTTGCTGACTCTCGGTTCTAGCCACTCGTGAAACTCGGCTAGCAAAACGAGAATTGGCCGATTGTGTGGTCTCAATGTGAGAGACATTTGGATTTAGGGCAAGTCTAGAACTCCCAAAGCATCGAAATTTAAGCGACATAAAAGATGGGTTTTGCACATAAGAGGGTCTTTCGTAAACAACCGGAGAGAAGATCAAAAGGTGATTGAGTTGCACAATTATTTTTGATAACCTTTTGTGGATCCGACTCATTAACATGGAAAGTGGTCAAGACAAAAAAGAAACTTAACGAACAGAGAAACAGCGAAGACCATGATTCGATGGGAGAGAATTGCAGAGAAGAAAAGCAAAAGCCTAAAACTTTCTACAAGCCATGGATGAAGAGAAAGATTGTTGATGGTCAATCACATTTTTGCACAAATAGTTGAAAATTGAAAGTTAGAGGGCATCAAGATGGAAAGATGTTCAATTGAGAGGTTACCTTGGATGAAAAGCCTTCAGGGTTTAAGTCCCCATTGCTTCTTTTCTCATTTCGTTTATGGGACTTACGAGAGGCCAAGATTAGTGTGCCCCTGTTTTCATCAGTTCTTTTCTAATATGTCTAATATGATTAATTACTTTATGTACGTATTTTATGGACAGTGGTTTTCTCTTTATGCCCTTCAGCATCTGATTGATAATTTTATCATTCATTTTCTACATTTTGTTTGTTGTAAACAGTGTTTTGCCATTTTTACCCATATTAGACATATACACCTCGATATGTCTCGCGTCTTTTTTGACACCGCCTCATCGCCGTTCGTTTTTCACCTCCTTCGTCGACTATGTTTCCCATAATTATGTACCAATCTTTAGAACAAACCTTCGATCCTAGTAACCATCATCAATCTGATTTTTTGGTTCATCGTCTATCACTTTCTTTTTTATTGTTGTATCGATTTTGAAGGAAGAAAGAGGTCAGTCGTGGTCAGTCGTTTTTGCTATTACTCTTTCTTATCATCCTTTGAACAAAAAAATTTCTAATTCGCCTTATCATCCTTCATCATTCTTTTTTACAAGACCCTCTCCGTAATTCCTCTCGATTAACGTGAGAGGAGCGGCTTCCGTTTGACAAATCCTTATAAAAGATCAAATTACCCTCGGAAATAACGTAAACGTACTTACCACGTGTCAGACAAGGGATGCTACCATGATCCACTCAGGGTTTCCAGAGTACGCAATTCCACGTGATGCCTCAGCCTTCATACAACCCGCTTCCGCGATCAGCTTGAAGGGTGCCAAAACCAATAAAAAGTGTGAGTGGACAAAAACAAAGTTTTGGAAAACCATTTTCCGAAATATACATTTACACCCTCCGTTTTATAAAACATGCATGCATAATCGATAAAAGCATTGTGTTCAAATATACCGCAATATATATATATATATATATATATACAATGGGTCCAACCCGAAATCACATAAATATATAAAGGCCCTTTAGCCCACATTTGACTGAAATTACCAGTTCTTAGCCTCTTTGAAAACATTTGCACATATCACAATTACAAAAACCAAACCTGATCTCACTGGTCCAACCAACCTGCTAGTCCAACTAGCCACATGTCAAATATCATCATGCTGGTCTAACCAGCTGATAGTTCAACTAGCATCCCATATGTGATACTGGTAGAGGAGTACGGGTCCTACAGGATCCAACCTTATTGGCACGTGTGGAGTCTAACCCCGATTACGTCAGAGCCCGTCTCTGAGAATCCATGGAGTTCAACTCCGGATATAGCGATCTAATCTCTTGAGGTTGACTAATCCAGAAAACATTATCTAAACCGAAATATATTTTATCACACGACACCAGCCCAAAAATAGTCATCACGCGGGCACCAGCCCAAAACAACCATCACACGGGCACCAACCCAAAACATTTATCACACATGCGTCAACCCAAAATAGTTATCATACGAGCACCAACCCAAGACAGTTATCACACAAGCACCAACCCAAAATAGTTATCATACGGGCACTAGCCCAAAACACGGTTTTCCAAAAACCACCATAATTTAACATCCATAAATATAACCATAAATACATTCCAAACCCAAAATTTATCCAGCAATAAAAATCATATCCATAATCATAGCAAACCATATCATAAAGCCAGTAAAAACATATAAGTATGCATGCATCAGAATTATGCAAGAAACTGTCCACTCACTATACCACCGCTTGCTCAAAACACAAGTCGTAAGCCAATTTCAAGCCTTCGGGACGTCCGAGCCTGTCAAATTCATACATGAAGGTCACTAACAATCCATCTAAGTTTGTACAAGGAACCCCCAAAAACCCTGGAATCAAAAAAGCCTTTCGAACACGCTTCCCAAGGAGAAAAATCTCTAAAACACCAATCGAATTATCTCTAATCGGCCTGAAACCACCATCATTGGATTTAAGACATCGAAACCATTTGAATAAAACCGTTTTACCTCGAAATTTGATGCCACACACCCATACGAGACAGTCAATGCTGACGCCAACATGCCACGTGGTGATAACGTCAACTGCCACGTGTCCCTAACATGCTGACATGGCCTAACATGTCAGGCCACCACGTGCCACTAACATGATGATGTGGCATGACATGTCAATGCCACATGTCACTAACTTGATGACATCATCGCTAATGCTAGGGATGTCATCGCTGACATCATCAATGACGCTAAGGATGTCATCACTGACATCATCGATGAAGCTAGGGATGCCATCGCTGACGTCATCCCTGACATAATTGATGACGTCATCCAACTGGTTGGAGAAGATGATCGACACCGTTGTGCGCCTTTGTCATATCCACAGCCTCGTTGGTTAGAAAACTCCATTGAAGTCCAAACTTAAAACCTTCATAACTTCTTTAATTCTCATTCAAATCTTATAAAATTTATATGGAAATTCATCTACTCGAGCCAAGGATTCCAAAAATGAAACCAGAATTGAGAAATATCACCTAGATTTGAATATACGGGACACAAAAGTTTGGGCCAGATTCCAAGCTTTCACGTCGTCCACTTCTGACCGTTCCTCCCTTCAAACCTGAGCTCTACTTGATCCTTGGGTTCCCTAGAACTTTTTTCCAGCCATGGTTTCCCTCAAAACCCCCTCAAACTCAAGATATAAGAATTATGTGCTTAATGGTTTTTGTGTGTGCATGTGTGTTTGCATGGACGAGAAAAGGAGAGAGAATGAGAGGGTGAACAATGTAATCCAATCCAACAACCTTATCCAATCCTTTCTAAAAATATCTCCATATATTCACTCTTCCCAAAAAGCTCTTCCCCTAAATAATAAGCCAAAATTTAAACCTAGGGGTAAAATCGTCCAAATTTCCAAATAACTTCCGATAAAATCCTGAAAAGTTTTCGATAATTCCCTTAAATTCCAAATTTATGGGTCAGGTTGTTACAATCTATCCTCCTAAATAATTTCGTCCGTTAAAATTCACTATAAAAATTTTTGTTCTTGAGATTCACACTGACCCCTGACCAAAATTGTGGAAATCTAATTCGCCTCCAACTCGAGGCTCCCACGTGCACGTCCACGCCCAAAAACCATCCACAATATACATAAGGAAAAAAATGTCACCCGATGTCAACTGCAATGCAACGGCCAATGCCGAAATCTGGCTCATCCTCAGTGACAATACCCAACAAGTGTGTGATCGAAGTGCCACTAGAACTCAAACTCAACTCCCAAGCCTCGCTCCCAGAATTGACACTTGTTGGCCTCACCTGCCACCCACGCATGTGCACTAAGAACCCAATCTGATGTCTCTGCTCCTACTGAGCAATCACAATTCCTCTTCCACTAGGAAGTCTCAACCGTAAATAACACCCAAGACGAACTGTCATGACTAGTTGGTAACCCATTGACTCTACTATTTTCGTCCGAGTTCCTTACCAAAATTCGACTCGCACCAGGGTCCTCTTATGGTACCTCGACTCACTTAGAGACCAACTCTATGATCCTGACTCCTCTCGAGTTCCCATCTGGTATCCCACTCATCTAGAGTGTATCCTGACCATATCGTATACTTGTTTTAGCCGAGAAAATAACAAATCAGTATATCTAGGGTTCCTCTTGCCAACAAAAGCTCACACAACAACTAAACCATTTATAACCTTTTCCCTCTAGATCATAGTATTTTACGCCAGGTCTGAATGTCTCAATGAAAAGTCAACCTCGGATCCAATCTGATTACCATACTGCGTCCATCTCGGATCCAATCCGACTATTGTACCACGTCCATCTCGGATCCAATCCAGCTATCGTACTACATCAATCTCGGATCAAATCTGACAATCATATGGCTACCATTCCCATCATGGCCCAACACTGGACCCCGTCTGTCTGATCCCAAATCTAAATAGATCGTATACTAATACTCAAAATCCTCTCCGAGTTCTTCTGGTCACCCGACCAACTCTTCAGCCTTGTCCAACACAAATTTCTCGAGAGCTCCACAGATAAACCTACTAGTTTACTAACCAATCCAAGCTCTCGGTTAATCCCTAAGATCAACTGACCTATATTGTAACACCCCGGAAATTCGAGGATTTTAATATTGTAATTTAATGTGTGAATTGACGCTTTTACCCTTGTGATTGGTATGGCCAAATTGTTGACTTTTTGATTGGTGGGTTAAATGGACTTTGACCTATGACCGTGACGTAGTTCGGGATGTCACGAGTTCATAGATAGGTGGCACGTCCATTTCGGACGATCAGGGAAAACGTTATGACTATCGGAAGTTCAGGGGCATTACCGTAATTTGGACGTTAGGGGCGAAAATGTTGACTTTTCGTTTGACAACTAATTTTCACGCGACTCAAGGACCGTTAGGTAGGTCTCGACGTCCTGAGTCCGTAGACAGGCGGCACGCCGAAATCGGGCTTCGTACGAGGTAGTTATGGTTAGAAACGTGAAATCGGGAGGTTCGTGTCTCGGTTTTCGTGTCAAATATTTTATTCTGGAAATCTGATTGGAGGACACCTGGTGAGTGAAAAGTGTCACTCACCCATTGGTTAGATTGGATCAAGCTCCACTAAGCATTATTTAAGATTTAAAACCCCTTTTAATCACAGCCCTTGATCTAAAAATCTCCAGATCTAATCCTCACCATTGATCTCATTTCTGAGATTCAATCTTGGCCCTTGATTCCTTATGCATGATCTGTATTAAAATCCATAAGACCATACATCTATGTTTTCATTTTCTCAACCAGATTGCACGATTACCTCTTGGAACCAACTCACCAGCCCTCGCCACTCAACCTCACACCCCCAAGCAGCCAACAGCCACCCCCGGACGCCGGCCACCACTCCACGGCCATCCTGCACGGCCGGATTTCCCCCAGACCCGAGAAGAAACCCGAACCACCCAAACCACCCAAACCATCCAAACCTTCACACCTGGATTCGAACCAACGTACGGTGGGGTTCTCTGTGACGACAGGACGACCAGGAACTAGACTAGGCGGCGTACGGCGGCGACACGGCGGCGATAGGACGAAAAACCCGTGAGGTCCCGATTTCCTTCCCTACTTCGAAACGTCCGTTTTTGACATTGGAATTGTTTGTTTGTTGTTATGACACATTTAGGGGACCTTGACGACCAGTTTGAACCAAGGACCGTGGCTGGAAACTCGACGGCTCGCCGGAGAAGATAACCAAAACCGGCAGCAAACCTTCCCGTCGATTTTCAGGTAGCTTATTCAAACCTAAAATCTAGTTTCTTTGCACAGAACCATTGATGAGGTAGAGACGAGTCCATAGGAACAAATCCCACCTGAAATGGTGGTCGGAATCACGATCTGTGATCAGGTCGAGCCGTGGGTCTGCGGTGACCCGATTCTCTGACCCGGTTACTGTAGCTGATGACGTCATCATGCTGACGTCAGCAGTGATGTCATGATGATGTCATCATGTCAGAAACTGTCAGACCAGGGACCAATGGACTGCTGACACGTGTCCTCTGACACTGTCAGTGATGACATCATGCTGACGTCGCTGACGTCAGCAGTATTGTAGCACAGTTGACCAGAGGGTTGACCAGGCACGTGGGAGCGCGTGTGAACAGTACTTTTGGTGGGACCACCACCATTCTTTAGGTTTCGACGATCCGGATCCAATGGCGGTGGTTTCGGACCGATCAGAGATCATTAAGTTGGTCAAAATGAGGTTGATTGCCTTGGGAAGCGCGTTCGGGCGGCTTTTCCGGGCCAGTTTCGATCTAGGGTTTCATGGTTGAATGTTAGGGGTTTAAATTGACCGTTACGAATACTTTGGACTTGACAGGGATTGTACATTTGTACCAGGACGAGGGTATACGTTCGGTTCCTAGCAGGATTGTACTGTGAGTGGGCCCGATTTCATTAAACCCTTGCATGCTTAAATGTTTTCTGATTTACTTATATGTTCACATGCTGGAATCAATAAATGGTTTTGATGATATTGAAATTTCAGTTATGGCACGTCTCACGGTATTTGGGCATGAGACCCGTTTGATGAAACGTAACGATCGGTTCAGATTTTACCTATGTATACATATATGTTTGCATGTGGATATCAATAAAATGTATTTGGTACTGCACTGTATAGATCCTTCCATGTTATATTGTCTCCTCCGGATGAGGTACCCCGGAGAGGTCACGGACGTCTAGTACGTCCAGCGCCTATGACGCTAAGCATCGGGGATGCTGTAACCGAACAGGGTTCGGGGATGGAACTCGGAATTGAGACCCGAGTGGCACGCGTAGTCTTGTGATTGTGACCTTATTGGACGTCAGGGACGTCAGACATCAGGGATTTCGGATTGGAGTGTATAGTACAGTGGCTAAAATTATGTTTACGGTTTTACTATATGCCTTATGGTTTATATTATATGATTGATGGTTTTAAATTCGGTTGCATGCATGTTTGGAAAACGGAGGGGTAAATTATATGTTTTACTTATCAAATGATTTTATAAACTTGAGTTTCGGTCCACTCACCCTTAATGTTTTGGTAACCCCTCCAGGTCATGATACTGAGGTAGAGGAGGAACATGAGGCTGAGGCATAGATCTACTTCTGCGTACCTGAACCCCTGTTGGGTGGTTTACCCGCAGGTTTATTTTAGAGTCGTGCTCGCAACTTGTAATTTTGGATTTCATCCCTTGTCTGACATCTGTTTAATTCAGATTTGATGTATAACTTTAATTTGGTCATTTATGCATTTGATGTTTTGAGGTTAAAATTTGTATGAATTATTGGCTGTCAGACGGGAGCAGGGCACGTCCCTTTGTGGTCCCTGTGGGATCGGGGCGGGTCCTGTCAGCTTGGTATCAGAGCACTAGGTTGTGGTCAGTACTAGGTTATGGTCAGCATACTAGACTAGCGATTAGTACTAGTTACTTTTCGACTTTTAAGAATATTGTTATCTGATCTATGCCTCTTGACAGTTGGTTATGCCTCCTAGGAGAATTCCTCATACACGAACTGACGAGGATCTGGAAAGGGAAATGGAATGCGCGAGCATTGAAAGGGCTCAACGTTTGGGAGCCACTCCTTTCTGCGGGGGATCAAACCCCGAGGATGCTCATGATTGGATCACCAAGTGGGAGAGGATCTTCTCGGTGATGCGCTGCCCTCCGGGCGAACGGGTAACTTTGGCGGCCTTCTTGCTGGAAGGAGGAGCCTACCAGTGGTGGCACGGCCTCGAAATGTTTGGGTGGTCTGTCCATACCACTACTTGGGAAGCTTTCCGTTCCAGATTTCTGGACCAGTACTACCCACGATCATTTCGCGCGGCACGGGAGGCTGAGTTCCTGCGGCTGGAGCAGGGTGATATGTCCGTTGCGGACTACGAGCAAACTTTCGGGAAGCTGTCCCGGTTCGCTGCATCATTCGTGAGCACGGAGGAGGAAAAATGCCAAAGTTTTGAGCTTGGACTCCGAGGGGAGATCCGGGCAAGTGTGACTGCTGCTACTCATGCTTCTCTGAGAGATTTGGTCGACGTTGCGGTGCGTGTCGAGGCCAGTCTGGCGGCACACCAGACGCGACAGCCTTTGGGCGAGGGGCGACGTCAGGATCGCCCACACCGTGGGTCATCGGGCTAGAAGAACAACAAGGGAGGGGGCTACAGGGGAGCACCCTCATCCTTCAAGGGTCGTGGCTGGTCAGGTCGACGCGGAGGCTCTCAGGGCAGAGGATCAGGATACAACTCTGGGCAGCGCTCATCTTGGAGCGGTGCTTCTGGTGGACATTCGGACAGGCCAAGGCCAGTAACTTGTTTTGCTTGCAGAGAGGAGGGCCACTATGCCTGTGATTGCCCGCAGTTGTCCAAGAACAACGACGCTGGGGGCTCTAGCGTGGTGCAGAGCACGGCTTCCCACACTAATGGAGGTCGCGGTCCGGGAGGTGACCGTGGTGCTGGACGTGGCGCACGCGGGCGCTGACGGAACGGATGGCCGAGGTCCCAAGTATTTGCGATGACCCAGCAGCAGGCGAGGACTGCCCCAGGCGTGGTCACAGGTACACTACATATCTTAAACCTTCTTGTACGTGTATTGATGGATGCAGGGGCTACACATTCTTTTATTTCGAAGAGTTGTGCTGGTATGCTTGATTGTGTGGTATCAGCCTTAGATTGTGAGATGGGTGTTGGCACCCTGATGGGCATCGTGTACCTTATGAATCAAGTGATTCGGAGGTGCCCGGTAAGAATTGAGGATGTGGATTTACCAGCAGACTTAATTATTCTGGATATCCACGACTTCGATATAATCCTAGGGATGGATTGGCTGTCGGAGCATGGATCGCTCATCGATTGTTGTAGCAAGCAAGTGATTATGCGGAGCCCGGGTTTGCCGGAGGTTATCTTTTGGGGGGAACGTGATGGTTCGCCTCCTGAAGTGATTTCGTCACTTACTGCTACCAAACTTCTACGGAAGGGATGCCAGGATTATCTGGCGCATGTTGTGTCGGAACAGGTTGATACTCCGGGTATCGACGAGATACCGGTGGTATGTGAGTTTCCGGATGTATTCCCGGAAGACTTACCTGGGTTACCACCATCGCGGGAGATCGAGTTTACAATTGAACTACTCCCTGGTACCCGACCTATATCCCAGGCACCATACCGGATGGCGCCGGCCGAGTTACGAGAACTCAAGACTCAATTGCAGGAGTTGGTGGATTTGGGATATGTCCCACCGAGTACTTCACCGTGGGGAGCACCGGTGTTGTTCGTAAAGAAGAAGGAGGGAAGTCTCCGTTTGTGTATTGACTATCGACAACTCAACAAGGTGACACTGAGGAACCAGTATCCTCTACCCAGGATCGATGACCTTTTTGACCAGTTGCGGGGAGCTCAGTGCTTCTCGAAAATTGATTTGCGATCTGGGTATCACCAACTGAGGATTTCGGAGGAGGATATTCCGAAAACTGCTTTTCGAACCCGTTACGGACACTACGAGCTCCTGGTTATGCCATTTGGTTTGACGAATGCTCCAGCAGTATTCATGGATCTGATGAATCGGGTCTTCCGACCCTACTTGGATAAGTTCGTGATTGTGTTCATCGATGACATCTTGGTATATTCAAGGAGTGCCCTTTCACATAAGGAACATCTACGGTTGGTCTTGGAGAGACTGAGACAAGAACAGTTGTACGCCAAGCTGAGCAAGTGTCAGTTTTGGCTGAGCAGTATTGGTTTTCTGGGACACGTAATATCTACGGATGGGATTTGCGTGGATCCCCAGAAAACAGAAGCGGTGACCAACTGGGCTAGACCAACAACAGTGACCGAGGTGCGGAGTTTTGTCGGATTAGCAGGTTACTACCGGAGATTCGTGGAGGGTTTCTCCAAAATTGCTGCACCATTAACTCGTTTGACTCGGAAGGGAGTGAAGTTTATCTGGGACGAGCAGTGCAATCGGAGTTTTCAAGAGTTGAAAGATCGATTGACCACTGCACCTGTCCTTGCATTGCCGGATGACAGTGGAGAGTTTGTGGTCTTCAGTGATGCATCGCTGCAAGGTTTGGGCTGCGTGTTGATGCAGACTGGCAAGGTTATCGCCTATGCATCCCGGCAGCTGAAGACTCATGAGTTGAACTACCCTACCCATGATTTGGAGTTGGCGGCGGTGGTTCATGCTCTAAAAATCTGGAGACATTATCTGCTCGGCGCAACGTGTCGGATATACACCGACCACCAGAGTCTTAAATACCTATTCACTCAGAAGGAGCTTAACATGAGACAACGGAGATGGTTGGAGCTGCTGAAGGATTATGACTGTACAATTGAGTACCATCCGGGTAAGGCCAATGTGGTGGCAGATGCACTCAGCAGGAAATCAGCGGGATCAATTGCACACCTGGGGATGGTGTACCTTCCTTTGCTGGTGGAACTCCGGAAGGCGGGAGTTATTTTGGGTACGGATGAGCATGGAGCTTTGTTGGCCAGCTTCCATGTACGACCTGTATTGATTGATCGGATCATCGAGGCACAACTTCAGGATCCGATACTCTGCATTTACAGGATTGAGGTCGATGCGGATGGGAGACCGGATTTTACTATCCGGGATGATGGAGCACTTGTGATGATGGGCCGTTTATGTGTACCTGCAGTGGCGGAGTTACGAGCCGAGATTCTTGAGGAGGCCCACAGTTCGGCCTATGCTATGCATCCGGGAGGTACAAAGATGTACCGTACCCTCCGGAACCATTATTGGTGGCCAGGAATGAAGAAGGATATTGCTGAGTTCGTGAGCAAATGCTTAACCTGTCAGCAGGTTAAGGCAGAACGACAGAGACCGTATGGGGCTATGCAGCCACTTCCGATTCCCGAGTGGAAGTGGGATCACATCACCATGGACTTCGTCTTTAAGTTGCCAAGGACTCAGAGTGGAGTTGACAGAGTATGGGTGATCGTGGACCGGCTAACCAAATCAGCCCATTTTCTGCCAGTTCAGGAGACCTATAAACCTAACCGACTGGGTCAGTTGTTTGTGAAGGAAATCATACGATTACATGGAACGCCGGAATCGATCGTGTCCGATCGTGATCCGCGTTTCACTTCCAGGTTCTGGCGGAGTTTGCAAGCTACTCTAGGAATAACCCTACGTTTCAGTACTTCTTTCCATCCTCAGACTGATGGACAGTCTGAAAGAACCATTCAGACCCTGGAGGACATGATGAGGTCATGTGTACTACAGTTTCAGGACTCTTGGGATACTCATTTGCCATTGATGGAATTCGCTTACAACAACAGCTATCAGGCAAGCATCGGGATGGCACCTTATGAGGCACTGTATGGTCGACAGTGCAGGACACCTATCTGTTGGACGGAGGTATGAGAGCGAGCGGCTGTAGGGCCGGAATTGATGGACTTAACCATGGAAACTGTTCGTGTTATCAAGGAGAGATTGAAGGCGGCGCAGGATCGCCAGAAGAGTTATGCTGATCGACGGATTCGAGACTTGGAATTTGAAGTGGGAGATTTTGTCTTCCTGAAGTTATCACCGTGGAAGGGGATTATCCGTTTTGGCCGACGGGGGAAACTGAGTCCGCGTTTTATCGGACCTTATGAGATCGTGGAAAGGATTGGCAGAGTTGCATACAGATTAGCACTACCTCCAGAACTATCTAAAGTTCACGATGTTTTCCACATATCGATGCTACGGAAGTACGTACATGATGTTTCTCATGTACTTGGGGAACAACCTGTCGAACTACGGGAGGATTTGAGCTTCGAAGAACAACCAGTACAGATCTTGGATCGGAAGGACAAGGTACTACGTCGGAAGACGATCCCTCTCGTGAAGATTCTCTGGAGAAACCAGAATGTGGAAGAAGCCACATGGGAGCCAGAGGCTCAGATGCGAGAACAATTTCCTTATTTGTTTCTTTGAAATTTCGGGACGAAATTTCTTAAGGGGGGAAGGTTGTAACACCCCGGAAATTCGAGGATTTTAATATTGTAATTTAATGTGTGAATTGACGCTTTTACCATTGGGATTGGTATGGCCAAATTGTTGACTTTTTGATTGGTGGGTTAAATGGACTTTGACCTATGACCGTGACGTAGTTCGGGATGTCACGAGTTCATAGACAGGTGGCACGTCCATTTCGGACGATCAGGGAAAAAGTTACGACTATCGGAAGTTCAGGGGCATTACCCTAATTTAGACGTTAGGGGCGAAAATGTTGACTTTTTGTTTGACAACAAATTTTCACGCGACTCAAGGACCGTTAGGTAGGCTCGACGTCCTGAGTCCGTAGACAGGCGGCACGCCGAAATCGAACTTCGTACGAGGAAGTTATGGTCAGAAACGTGAAATCGGGAGGTTCGTGTCTCGGTTTTCGTGTCAAACAATTTATTCTGGAAATCTGATTGGAGGACACCTGGTGAGTGAAAAGTGTCACTCACCCATTGGTTAGATTGGATCAAGCTCCACTAAGCATTATTTAAGATTTAAAACCCCTTTTAATCACAGCCCTTGATCTGAAAATCTCCAGATCTAATCCTCACCATTGATCTCATTTCTGAGATTCAATCTTGGCCCTTGATTCCTTATGCATGATCTGTATTAAAATCCATAAGACCATACATCTATGTTTTCATTTTCTCAACCAGATTGCACGATTACCTCTTAGAACCAACTCACCAGCCCTCGCCACTCAACCTCACACCCTCAGGCAGCCAACAGCCACCCCTGGACGCCGGCCACCACTCCACGGCCACCCTGCACGGCCGGATTTCCCCCAGACCCGAGAAGAAACCCGAACCACCCAAACCACCCAAACCATCCAAACCTTCACACCTGGATTCGAACCAACGTACGGTGGGGTTCTCTGTGACGACAGGACGACCAAGAACTAGACTAGGCGGCGTACGGCGGCGACACGGCGGCGATAGGACGAAAAACCCGTGAGTGCCCGATTTCCTTCCCTACTTCGAAACGTCCGTTTTTTACGTTGGAATTGTTTGTTTGTTGTTATGACACATTTAGGGGACCTTGACGACCAGTTTGAACCAAGGACCGTGGCTGGAAACTCGACGGCTCGCCGGAGAAGATAACCAGAACCGGCAGCCAACCTTCCCGTCGATTTTCAGGTAACTTATTCAAACCTAAAATCTAGTTTCTTTGCACAGAACCATTGATGAGGTAGAGACGAGTCCATAGGAACAAATCCCACCTGAAATGGTGGTCGGAATCACGAACTGTGATCGGGTCGAGCCGTGGGTCTGCGGTGACCCGATTCTCTGACCCGGTTACTGTAGCTGATGATGTCATCATGCTGACGTCAGCAGTGACGTCATGATGACGTCATCATGTCAGAAACTGTCAGACCAGGGACCAATGGACTGCTGACACGTGTCCTCTGACACTGTCAGTGATGACGTCAGCAGTGACGTCATGCTGACGTCAGTAGTACTGTAGCACAGTTGACCAGAGGGTTGACCAGGCGCGTGGGGGCGCGTGTGAATAGTACTTTTGGTGGGACCATCACCATTCTTTAGGTTTCGACGATCCGGATCCAATGACGGTGGTTTCGGGTCGATCGGAGATCATTAAGTTGGTCAAAATGAGGTTGATTGCCTTGGGAAGCGCGTTCGGGCGGCTTTTCCGGGCCAGTTTCAGTCTAGGGTTTCATGGTTGAATGTTAGGGGTTTAAATTGACCGTTACGAATACTTTGGACTTGACAGGGATTGTACATTTGTACCAGGACGAGGGTATACGTTCGGTTCCTAGCAGGATTGTACTGTGAGTGGGCCCGATTTCATTAAACCCTTGCATGCTTAAATGTTTTCTGATTTACTTATATGTTCACATGATGGAATCAATAAATGGTTTTGATGATATTGAAATTTCGGTTATGGCACGTTTCACGGTATTTGGGCATGAGACCCGTTTGATGAAACGTAACGATCGGTTCAGATTTTACCTATGTATACATATATGTTTGCATGTGGATATCAATAAAATATATTGTGTACTGCACTGTATAGATCCTTCCATGTTATATTGTCTCCTCCGGATGAGGTACCCCGGAGAGGTCACAGACGTCTAGTACGTCCAGCGTCTATGACGCTAAGCATCGGGGATGCTGTAACCGAACAGGGTTCGGGGATGGAACTCGGAATTGAGACCCGAGTGGCACGCGTAGTCTTGTGATTGTGACCTTATTGGACGTCAGGGACGTCAGACATCAGGGATGTCGGATTGGAGTGTATAGTGCAGTGGCTAAAATTATGTTTACGGTTTTACTATATGCCTTATGGTTTATATTATATGATTGATGGTTTTAAATTCGGTTGCATGCATGTTTGGAAAACGGAGGGGTAAATTATATGTTTTACTTATCAAATGATTTTATAAACTTGAGTTTCGGTCCACTCACCCTTAATGTTTTGGTAACCCCTCCAGGTCATGATACTGAGGTAGAGGAGGAACATGAGGCTGAGGCATAGATCTACTTCTGCGTACCTGAACCCCTGTTGGGTGGTTTACCCGCAGGTTTATTTTAGAGTCGTGCTCGCAACTTGTAATTTTGGATTTCATCCCTTGTCTGACATCTGTTTAATTCGGATTTGATGTATAACTTTAATTTGGTCATTTATGCATTTGATGTTTTGAGGTTAAAATTTGTATGAATTATTGGCTGTCAGACGGGAGCAGGGCACGTCCCCTTGTGGTCCCTGTGGGATCGGGGCGGGTCCTGTCATATATCCACCAAGATGTACCATTCATGAGTGAAAATTCTCGTTGGTTACCTACCTCAACCCCCATCTTGATGATTTTAAGGGTCGGATCCTAAAGCTGTGTTGTAAACCACTAATCCAGCAATATAAGTTTCACAGAAACACTGTCCAATAACGCTCCATGGTCATATACCTAGAGCATAATCCCCTCCATCCGGAGCTCCAATATCAAAGTAGATGAACAGTGTGGCTAAGAAACAATGAGCCTGAAAATCTCATACTCAAGGCATCGGCGCTACTATATTCACCTTTCTGAATGATACTGAAATGTATAGTCATAGTATTTAACCAACTCTAGCCAACTCATATGCCTTTAGTTCAACTCCCTCGGAGTAAGCGGATACATAAGGATCTGTTGATCTATAAAGATCCTGCACATCTCCCCAGGAGATAAGGAGTCCAATTCTTCTGTACATGCACCACCGTGATAAGCTCCTAGTCATGGGTAAAATAGTTCATCTCAAGATATCTCATCAGCTTAGCTGCATAAGCAAAAACCTTCAAGTGCTACATAAGTACACAACCCAAACCTGTGTAAATATGCATCACTGTAATTTCCAAAACCCCCCACTAATGTCTGGGAGAGTCAAACCTGAACAGCAATCAATCATTTCTTTAATTCTTGAGAACTCTGCTCACACAAAATCATCTCAAACAAACTTGACTCCCTTCCGAGTCAATTGCGTCAACTAGCTGCAATCTTGGAGAAAATCTTCCACCCAAAGTCTGTAACTGTAACGACCCGTCCCAAATTATTGGGATTAATTAAGATTAAATTAAGGATTAGCGAGACTAATCGGGGATTAGATGAGGATCATAGGATGTTCATAGTGAAATTATGATTTTACCCCTGAACGAGGGTAAAAAGTTAACATGACCCGGGAGGTCCAATGCCCGTGGACCGAGAACCATTACGTAGATCGAGTCGATACTAGTATGTAGACGGGTGGCACGTCAGAATCGGACGTTCGACGGGGAAAGTTAACGGATCACAGAAGTTCTGAGGCATTATTACACGTTTACGAGACTGGTGGAATTTTGTCTGGAGTGGGCCCAGATATTTGTTTCAGGTCCAATGGATGAGTGGCAAGTGTCACTCATCCATTGCTCCCATTACACAGATATATGCATCTCTTCCCTTTGCATTTTCATTGAAACCAAACCCGAACCCACGTACAACCCATCCCAAAAACTCAAACCCACATTCATCAATCCTCATCTATTGCTTTTGGACCATGAAGGAATGTTGGAGAGGGGACTGAGACGATGACGGTGGTGCTAACAGCGTCGAACGTTGTGGACGGTGGCCGGAGAACCCGAAAACTGTAAGTTTTGATTCGAAATTCGAATATGGGTTTTAGAGGTTGTTGATTGGTTATAATGATTGGGATTGCTTCCTGGTGGTCTTACGAGGTGATTGGGATTGAGAACAAGGACGGAGGAGGCTGGAGTCGACGGCGGAGCACGGTGGCAGGTTTCCATTATGGTTCCCTCTTCGAACAAGTATGTTCTTGGCCTGGTTTCTCGTTTTGGGATTGTAGATCAATTATGAGGGGTTAGACGAAGATTTAGGAAGAAAATGGAAAAGAATGGTGGCCGAAATTGGGGAGAACTGGTCTCGTCGGTTCGGTCGAACCGGATTTACAGTGAATCGGGTTCACTCGAGGACAGGATGACACTGTTCACTAGCGCGTGGGTTTCACGCGCAGTGGCTCTAGGTGACGTGTGAGGGCAAGTGGGCTCATATTTCGAGGCACAATCAACATGTGTTTTCATCTTTTTGATGTAACAAACATTTTGGCACAAGTTTCGAGTCGATCGGACACCGTTTCAGGGGTAGTTTGAGTGTTTGAAGGTTTAGGATTCATTTTAAATACGTTTAAAAATCCTGAAAAATTGGGAGATTCAATGTTAGCCTATTTTAGTTAGTTAGTGTACCCTCGGGTGTGGTTTTGGACAGGTTCGAGAGTTCCGAAGATGGTGATTTAGCCCGGGGAGGCTTATGGCACGCATATCGAGGCGGCAACTTGGACAATCTATGAGTGGACTTTGTTTTATGAATATGATGCATGCATAAATGTTTTATATGTGTTTATGAACATGTTTGGAAAAGCCATGAGTGCATATGATTTAAATATGATTTTTTGGGAATTTTCGGAGGAAAATGCGTTATTACACGTAGTTGGGTTTCGACCGAGTATGCTATGTGCTTGTATTTTATGTGATTCCGAAGATTTCACGGAGAGGCGTGAAACTAAGGAACTGATTTACGATCTTGAGGATTTCATGGAGATGCGTGAAATCGAGATTTGGGCACGAGTCCCAGTTGAACTATGATTTGAATGTGTTTTGGAAATGAGAACTGGTTTTCAGCTTTGAAAATATCTTTTAGGCGTATGACCCAGTTGATTTGAGGTTTGACTTAGAGTACAGTCAAACGTGAGATAAGTTGGGCAGTGACCCAGTTATGAGTTTTACGAAAGGTATTTCGGACATGAGACCCAGTTGTGGAATTGATAGGATTCGAGGAATCCTGGGATGTGAAGTGTCGTAGGATACTAGATTTTTGGGCTGTGACCCATTTGATGATGTTCCATGTTTGAGGCCCTATGTAAGATGATAACATTCGGGTTCATCCCGGGTGTTACGGCGCTCGCCTCCGGACTGCGATGTGTTCCTTCTGGAGAGGTCACGATGCACTACCTGTTGTCTAGCAGCCGCGAGAAGCAATGACCGAGGGAGGCTCAACTTAAGAGTGCTAATGAGATATTCTGAGATCGATCGGCGATGTGTTCGCTATGATCTAGAGACAGTCGCGGCGAGTGATGTGTTCAAGGCGACATGCTAGGATTGTGAGCGGTCCTGAGCAGTATGCACATGTGCTAGGATGAGAATCATGACTGATATTGGGATGAGTTCCTATGGGATGTGTCCCCACGTGTTCTATGATTTAGGCCGAGGTTCTGTGTATGTTTTCTGTTGGGCTGAGACCCTTAGTTGTTTCTGTGATCTGGATTTTGGGCTGAGACCCTACTGAGATTATGGCTTCGGTTGAGAAGCAGTTTTCACTATGTTTTGATTTGGGAAGAAATACATCTTTCTTTGGAGAAAGTATTTGAAATAACTGTTTTACGATGCATGCATGCTTTTACGTGAAGGGTATAAACGTATTTTAGATATAAATGATGATTTTTATAAACTGTTGTTTTGTTCACTCACAGCTTTTATGGTTTTAATACCCTTTCAGGTTGATCGCCGATGCGGGTTATAACAGAGATCGAGACATCACATGCCACCGCCGATCCTAGTGTACTTTGATGGACCCCGAGTGGGTGACGAGTTATCCCTAGTCTGACACGCGGTGTCATACGAGAGTAGGCACGTCCCACGATAATTCAGGGGGATTTGGGACGGGTCCTGTCAGTAACACTCAACTAGTCTAAGAGACTCCAAATCTCGGTTACTGTGGTTGGTTGACGTCAATTCAAAACTACCTCGGTCCTCCGAGTATCCACACTAATCTCTCAAAAATAAAGTCCTGACCAGAAGTCCAACACTAGTCCAACAAAACTGATACTTGCTTAACTCAGCATATCGCTACTTTTCCAAATGAGCTGAGGGTTTCTTTCACTTAGTCCATGATAATGTCCATCATAAGGAAAAATTGATAATGATGACATCCAAGTTCACCCGACGAGGGTGTGAATGCAAAACCAAGCTACACCCTTTCATGTAACACCAAGTACCCTCTGTTACTCAAATCATTCCAATTTGGTCCTCAACCAGCTTAACTTCTACAAGTTTATACAATCATGAAATCCAAAGGTGACGAGAAAATGAAGAAATCCAACTAAACTAAGAGGATGACTGAAATCCAGCTAAACTATGAGGATGACTGAAATCTCAACCGACCATCTCGGAACCTACTCCGTCCCGCTCGTCGACCACTGCGACTTGCATGTCTGTCACTCGAAGAATCAGAGCTAGAGGTGTTCATCTTCAAAGCTCCTTGGGTAAATGCATCCTCATGACGCCATCAGCGTCGCCCAGAACCATCTGGTCGCTATAAGGATTTCCAACAAACTCATCTCCACCTGAGATGCCACATCCCGCAGAGTCTGGAGTGTGGTGAATCCTTAAACCAGTACCATCGCTCGAGTCTCATTCTGAAGACCCAACATAAATTGACGAATCTTCTTTAACTCAATTGGCGCTGCACCCAGTACGAACCGAGCCAAAATTAGAAATCCCTAATCATACCGAGCAGCCGTCAAGTCCCTCTACTCTAGGCGTAGGAACTTCGCCTCTCAACATCCCGATAAGACTGGGGGGAAATGATGAAAGAAACGTTCCTCGAACGTCGCCCAAGTTTTGGTAGTCACGTAGATAACAATGTCTGCCACCAACCCTGTGCAAATCAATCCAAGAAGAACACTGCTATCAGAATCATATGTTCATAAGGGCAACCCATCACCCATACAATCCACTCAAAGTGTAAGATCCACTAATGTCACGACTCATCCTAAATCCCCCCAGGATTAACGCGGGACGCGCCTGCTCCCGTCTGACACGAAGTGTTAGACAATGGATAATTCCAACCCTAGCCCTTACCAAGGCTTCCAGAGTGCGCTAGGATCTAGAAGAGTGTGATGTCTCGGTCCCTACTACAGCCCGCATCCATGATCAACCTGAAGGGCATTAAAATCACGAAAATCTGTGATTGAACGAAACAAATAATTTAATTAAAACTCATTTATAAGAAGACATTTATGCCCTTCACTAAAAAGCATGCATACATTCGAAAAGCATTTATCAAACCATTTCTCAAATCATTAAACCATTAGGGCCTTAACCCAAAATTATAAACCAAAGAACATGGGAACTCAGCCCAAATCAAATACATAGGGACTCAGCCCAAATCCAAAACAGTAGGATCTTAGCCCAACACCAATCCTCGGCATCCCTGATGCCTGACATCCGAGATGTCACAATCCACACCACTGTCATGGTTCCAAGGTACGCGTGCTACCTGGAGTCTCAAATCCCAAGTCTCCCCAAGGTCCACCCAGGTCAATGACCCGAAAATCAATGACCCTCCCTGGGGCAGGTTTTAACCTCTAGCAATCCCTGCTCCTGAGTCACTATTCAGACCAGTCGCTCCGTGCAATGACCCCTCGCAGGCAATGCCCTGTGACTACTCCAGGATACTACGAGACGTCTGGAGGAGACAACCCGCCACTCCAAGATACTACGAGACATCGGGAGGGCATCTGTTCATGAGGATGGTATACGGAAAACCGTTTCAAATCATTTCGAAACCATTCAAAGGGCCACGCTCGGGTTTTCCATAAACCATCGTAAATCCAAATAAGGGCCCCCGACCCTAAAACATGTTTGTAAACTAGAATTGGGCCTCATGCTTGATATCATAACCAACTGGGGCTCAAGTCTGAATTCATAAACCAATGGGGCCCCCAGCCCGATCGTATAACTCAAATGGGCCTCCAGCCCGATTTCACATTAAATCAAATGGACTTCAAGTTCGATGGTTTCCAACCAAATGGGTCTCATGCTCGATTCTATATTTCTAAATCCGAAATCATTTCATCAAACCATCATAGAAAACACAGCACGTATAAGCACCGTATAAAATCGAAAACCTCGAAATAAGTGCAAATACGTGATTACTAATATACCACAAACAATTGCACTCATGGCATCAAAAAACATGTTCATTACAACATACAAAACAATTATACATGCATCAATTTAGAAAACAAGGTCCACTCACAGACCGTCCTTGATGTGCCTCGATACGCATGCCATAAGTCCTTCTTGGGCCAATCACTGTCACCGGGGCTCCTGAACCTGTCCAAATCATTTTAGAGGGTTACTAATTATCTCATTAACCCCTCATTGAAGCCCCGTAAGTTTGTGGAATTTTTAATTATTTTTAAGCTCGATCCTAAATCTTCGGACATCCCAAACTATATCGAAACAATATCTGATCGACTCGAAACCTGTCCCAAAATGTTCGTTACATCGAAAAGATGATTTCGTATGTTGGACATGTCCCCAAAAGATACATTATGCGCCCTCATGCGTCGCCCAAAGGGGCTGCGCGTGGGTGCCACGTGCTTGCACTTCATCCCTGTCCTCCAGCCGACTAGCCGATTCGGTCCAGCCCTGTAACCCGGTTCAGCCGAACCGGCAAAACCGGTTCAGGCTCATATCTCCTCCAATTTTTGTCCTTTTTCGATCCTTTCAATTCCTAAACCTTTGTCTAATCAATTCATACCCATCCATGTGATTAAATCCAAGAAACCAATCCTAAAACCCATTGGTTTCCATCCTATGTTTTGGGCACTTATAGGGGCCAAAGCTTCAACCTAAGGGTTCCATGTGGTTCCTAAGGTCCCTAAAAACATATTTGGGAGATCGATTTGGGTTAACTTGGCCGGAAATCAAATTTGGTGGCCAAAATTTCCTCTCGACCGTTAGTCCGGCCGCTCAGCCATCCTCCGCCGCTCAAAACCTCTCCCTCATCGTCCTACCAACCCCTTAAACACAACCTAATTAATAGTTACCCTCCCCAACGTCCAAATCACGAAATCGAAATTTGAATAACAAAGGGGGGTTTCTTGGGTTTACCTGTTTCCTGGCCATCACCGCCGTCCACGGCGATCCCGTCCTCACTCAGCCACAATCAGTCTCTCCCTCATTCTGCCTCTCACCCTCAGCCCAGAAGAAAAGGATTGAAATGGTTTTGGGATTTTTTTTGGGTGAGATCGGGTAAAACCGTAGGAAATGAGGAATGGGATATGCATGTATCAATCCTGGTGAGCAACTTGTCATTCATCCATTGGGCCTGCCCCTCAATATCTGGGCCCACTTAATACAAATATCCACCTGCCTCGCAATACATGCAATAGTTCCCTCGAACTTCCGTGAACCGTAACTTTCCCGTCGAACGTCCGAATTTGACGTGCCACCTGTCTACGAACTCGTATCGACCCGATCTATGTAACGGTCCTCGCCCCTCAGGCATCGGACCTCTCAGGTCAAAAGTCAACTTTTTGCCCTCATTTAGGGACAAAATCATAATTTCGCCCTGAACGTCCGATAATCCTCGACTAATCCTCGATTAGCCTCACTAATCCATAATTAGTCTTAATTAATCCCTAAAATAAATGACGGGTCGTTATAAACTTCCTTCCTTAAAGAATTTCGTCCTCGAAATTCTAACCGACCCAATTCCATAACCAAACTGTGGTAATCTAATCATGTCCCAAGTAGGGTCACTCTCGTGTAATCATACACGTCCGACATAACCACCGTACTCGTCGGTACGCACTGTCACTGGAGCTTCCAAAGCTCCAATCCATTCTCGAGAAACTACACGTTGGCTCGTAAGTCTCACTCGAGACGTCGACACTCATCGCGCTCGCCTATCACTCACTCCGACAGGTCAGATATACTAGATTTTCATCCAAACGGCTTTTCAATCTACCACTCCGACATGTTCCAATCTACAACCATCAGGCTGAAATACGTGCTCCCACTGAGGGTTATCACATCCAAGCTGGCATCTAGCTCAGCATCCAATCAGAAAACATCCTCTATATCTTGTCATCATAATGACAGGAATCCCATCTCGCAGGCCATACTCAAACCTATGCCGCAGGTTCAAGCGACCTCGATACTCACGTTAGTCAACTCTCTCGTTTCCTATACTCATACTGACTCGTACCAGAGTCCCATCACTACATTCCAATCCGAGTCTATCAGATATCGATTAAATTTATTACCGCCATAGGTCACAGCCATCGTGATCGGCTGGCAACTCCCAGCTCCACTCCGCTTTTGTTGCGCTACTCTGATCTCGACTCACTCTCGAGTCCTCACATCGTACCTCGGGTCACTCAGCAACCGATGCTAAAACCTTGACTTACTCGAATCCCAAATCATCACATCACATATCTTGTCGACACACATTCGACATCTTACCCATCCGAATACTTGTCTAGTAGGGATAACACGTATGCACGGTAGAGTTCCCTTAGTCATCCCCGACTTGAGCCCCCACTCACATCAATCACTAAGCCCTCACATTCGACATCGTATGTTGGACACTTCCCCAAAAGATACATCACGCGCCCTCACACGCTGCCCAAAGGGGCTGCGCTTGGGAGCCACGCGCCTGCACTTCAACCCTGTCTTCCAGCTGACCAGCCGTCCGGTCCAGCCCTCTAACCCGGTCCAGCCGAACCGGCAAAACCGGTTCAGGCTCATATCTCCTCCAATTTTTGTCCTTTTTCAATCATTTCAATTCCTAAACCTTTGTCTAATCAATTCCTACCTATCCATGTGATTAAATCCAAGAAACCAATCCTAAAATGACAAGACCCACCCCGATTATCACCCCGATAACCGGGACGAAGCCAGCTTCCGTCTGAAAACCCAACTCAAAAGACCAAAATAGCCATTCGAAAACCACGAAATATACATTGTGTCATTGTCAGACCAGGGATAAGTTATAATACAACTAGTCCACAGTAGCACAGAGCATAGTACAGTACAAGATAAGACAAAAAGCCTACTAAGAGTTGACTACATGCGCAACGGGAAAACTCTATGCCTCCGCCTCCGCCTCTGCCTCAACGTTAGCCCCTGCGCTAGCACCACGACCTGGAGGCTGTTAAAAACATTAAAAACGTGAGTGGACTAATAAGAGTTATAAAAACCGTTTACGAAATAAACCAGGGTTCACCCTCCGTTTGAAAACATGCATGCATAACCAAGTAACTTAAAACAACCATATGTACGATATGAAAATAAGTGCGGAAATCATCAAAAAACAAACCAAAGTTCGGGCACTCGGCCCTAAATCGATAAGAACCAAGTTATTCGGGTCACATCCCAAAACACTTGAAAACCAGTGAAAAACCAGTGAAAAACATCAATCATACAAGTTTACTGGATTTCAAAAGTGCCCGAGTCTTTAAACTCAAAATCATGTGCAAATAATCAGGCCTTCCCGGGATATCAACGAGTCTTTAAACTCAAAATACAATCACAGGCCTCGGGGGGTATCACAATCACCGAGTCTTTAAACTCAAAACACATACCGAGTCTTTAAACTCAAAACATATCAATCTAGGGCCCTCCCCCAGTCAATCAATCCGAGTCTTTAAACTCAAAACCAGATCCAGTGGGTTTTTCTCTTTTCCCGAGTCTTTAAACCCAAAACCATTTTTCAAGCATAAGAAAAATGTATCAAAATCCGAAAACCAAAACCAAACTAGAAATCTTCGAAAACTGAAATCACGTTTAACAAAAACTAGACTTCCGCCTAAATTTCACTTCAAATCTCAATTCATATCCTCAAATCTCTAGTAAAACATAATGCGTATAAACATACATCATTCATTCGAAAACATCCTCAAAAGCATAACAGAATCATATTCTCGAAGTACGTGCAAATCCGATAACTCGTATTGAAAAATGTGTGATGAAGTAAAGCAAGAATATAGAAATCATAGGCATAAAATCATATATCGAAAGCATAAGATCATATATCAAAACATAAAGAAATAAGTAAAAACAGTTATGCATGCTCGGTTAGAAAACAAACAGTCCACTCACAAGGTCCGAACGCGTCACTCGCGTCCCGTACGCTCCTCGGCTGTCTCAAGAATATCCCGACCTGTCAAAAGTCACCATGTCGGGTCACAAAGACTTCATTTAAGCTTACCCTAATTTCCCCAAATTTTCGGGATTTTTAAATGTAATTAAACGAACCCCTAAACCTTCAAATACTCAGAACTACCCCGATACGGTGTCCGATCGACTCGAAACTTGTCCTAAAATGTTCGTTACATCGATTAGAGTGAAAACTGTGTTGAACGTTTCCCCAAAAGAAGCCCCACGCGCCCTCACGCGCCACCCAAAGAGGCTGGGCGTGGGAGCCACGCGCTGCTACAGTGTCATCGTCAACCTCCAACCAACCAGGTTCAGACCGGTCCGGTCCAACCGAGCCAGCTAGGCCGGTTTTCACTCGTTTTCAGGCCATTTTCAATCCTTTGTTTATCCTAAGTTTCTTCCTTGAATTTATGATTGATTCACGTAATAAAATCAAGAAATAAATCCCTAAACCTTACCTTCCAAACTTCGAACTTAAACCCAGAAAAATCGACCTTCAGATTCTGGCCACCTGTCACCCTTCCAGTCACGGTTTCGAGTCCCTGACCTTGATAGTAACTTCCTAAAGCTGCCAGAGTCAACGAACTCACTCAACCAGTCCTTAAACCTCACGACTTTGATTTTGAACATTTCTGGAAAAACAGGGGACCAGAGACCTTACCTGTTACCAGCCTTCTGTCGTGACCTCCACCACAGTCTTAAACATCCCCAAGTCACTTCCTCAGTCCTCTGATCACCTTCATAAACCCAGACTTGACTGGTTTGATCAATCGAACACTCAGCCGTGCACAGTGTCCTCTCTGTTTTTTGAGTGTTTCTCACTTCCTCTCAGCCTTTTCCTCACACAACTCTCACCAAGATTCACTCACCAGACTTTCTGATCACTTACACTCTATCACAAAGCCTCACAGGACTCACACACACAGAGGGACGATCAATTGCTCACTGTCTTAGTCTCTCTGTTTCTCAGTTGCACGACTAACCCACACATTTTAAACTTGTAAAATGAACGGACGACTTGGCTAGAATCCACTAGACACAAGCCAGGTGTCCTCCAACCTATGGTCCACTCTCACAAATATCCAATTAACTCAGCCCAAGTGTCCTTATCCGGTTGCACAAATCCCAAGTTGTAAAAAGACTGATTTGCCCCTAAAAGTCCAAATTACCATTTTACACTTCACTTCCTAGACCCATATCTTATCTGTCTGATGTCCGATGATGGCGTGTCGCCTGTTTACAGATTCGTGATGTCCCGAACTATGTCACGGTCATCGGTCAAAGTCCAATTGACCGTCCGAACTAAAAGTCAACATTTTGCCCATTCTAGGGGCAAAATCGTCATTCTGCACCGTCCGTCCAAAAGTATCCAACTAATCACCGATTATCTTCGCTAATCCTTCATTAACCACTAATCTAATCCTGAATTCCAGGACGGGTCGTTATACAAAACCCATTGGTTCTGAAAACCATTTTGAACCCAAACTTCCATCCTATGTTCTGGGCACTTCTAGGGGCCAAAGCTTCAACCTACAGATTCCATGTGGTTCCTAAGGTCCCTAAAAACATATTTTGACAGGACCGCCCCCGAAAGGGCATCGATAACCGTGCCCGGTCCTGCTCCCGTCTGGCAAGTCGACTGAAATACCCAAGTTACCCTCAGTACGTGCCAGACCAGGGATAGCCACACGTGCTTACTCATGCCTCCGCCTCTCAATCAGCCTCGAACAACGCGCCACGACATGGAGGGTCAATGAAAACCAAAAGGTGTGAGTAGACAAAAATAAATCAGTTTATAAAAACAGTTACAAAAGACGTTTTTACCCTCCGCGTAAAACCAATGCATGCATACAAAAAAAATCATTTTGCAATCGGTTAACATTTCCCACATAAGAAAAACTGTATATCAAATTTCCACATAAAGAAAACTCGTATGAAACTCAAAATCATTTTTCCTTCCTCAACCATCGGGTCTTAGCCCGCAATCATATACACCGGGCCTCAGCCCAAAACCACGAATCAAAAACCAAATGCACAACATGATCCAAAACCATCAACCATATACCGGACCACTGCCCAACTCAACTGAAACATCAGAAATCATCAATAAATCACAAGTCAATCATTTTGCTGGATATCAAGTGCGCCCGAGTCTTTAAACTCAAAACCATGCGCATACACAGGCCTTCCCGGGATATCAACGAGTCTTTAAACTCATAACATAATCAATAGGCCTCGGGGGTATCATAATAACCGAGTCTTTAAACTCAAAACGTGCTCCAGCAACAGCACCCGGGTCTTTAAACCCAAAACAGTTTTTAATGGGTCTTTAAACCCCAAAACATTTAACAATCACAACAACGCCGGATCCATCCCGAAATCACATTTTTCACAATGGGACTCCTGGTCCGAATTTCCACATTCAATTTCCCAAATCATACTTCACAAACATAATCAAATTATCATTAAACACGGGGCATGTATAACCATACCAAAATCACTTTATCAAATCCTTTTCCATTCCCGAATTCGAATTCGCAATAATGATTCCGTAAGCCGGCATCTGGACGCATAATCCCGAACCCAAACCAAGAATCCGATTTCAAACTTCCGAAAACCGAAATCTCATTAATCAAAGTTACTTCTACGCCCCGAGCATCAAGCCAAAATTGCCTTTTTCAAAATCTATTTTAATTCTTTGAAATCACTTCATTTCTCAAATCTCATTATCAAAACGTCCAAACCACAACCATAATCACCCAAAAATCAAGGTCCAATCGCAACACCTTCAAAATTTCGTAAAACGTGCAAATCCGGAACATTCTCGAAAAACGTGTCGAAATCCGTAAATCATACTCACATTCTTATACAAAACATTATTAAAACATGACACGCACAATTCATGTTGGATCAAATCACAATACGCAAAAATCTCGAAAATCGTGTCAACACCGTGAGTCACATTCACAGTCATAACAACATTCATAAAACATATAAGCACAAATCATGCAAATTCATTCGTTAATCCATCATCAAGCATAAGAGTGACCATAGTCTCGAAATACGTGTACTTTCGTATGTATAGCAAAAATACGTATAAATACGGGAATCAAAATCAACCACAACTTATAATCATAACCATAGAAATCATAGAAATATTTATGCATGCATTAAATTTTGAAAGCAACGTCCACTCACACACCAATTTTAAGGCTCGGATTCGCGCCGCACGCATTCCCGTAATTTCTGGCATTTTCTAGGAAACCCAAGTCCTGCCCGAAAACACATTTCTGGGTCAATAAGGTTTCAAATAACAACATACTAATTTCCCATAATTTTCCAGGAATTAATCGTTAATTAAAAATGTAACCTAAACCTTCGGACCCTCGAAATAACATCGAAACGGTGTCCGATAATTTCGAACCCAACGTTACAATGTTCGTTACAAAGTGTAGGACAAAACTCATGTTGAACTTACCTCGAAAATCGGACCCACGCGCCCTCACGCGCCGCCGTGAGTGGCTGCGCGTGAGACTCACGCGCTGCTACAGTGCGGACACTGTTCACCTTCCTCACCCGATTCCACTATGAAACGGGTCCGGTAACCCGCTCAATAACCCGTTCCAATTCCTACCAAACCAACCTCCATCCCTTCAATTGAGTAATCAAACATCTTCAGTTTAAGTCTAATTGCTGTTCTGTAACGTTAGGTTTGTAAGAACTTACCTAAAAACCCACGACTCGACGATGGACATCGAAGAACAGACGAACATTGTTCGTTCATCAATCTCGACCATTTTCGTTTGTTTTCTTGAAATTGATCCACTCAGAGGCTTCATAGGGTTTGTATAAGTTTGCTTCTCAGGCCAATTTCCCCCTTAAACCCTTCCAACTCCACGACTCAAGCTCGGTCTTCCCCTCAGTCGCCAAGTCCGTTCGAAGCCAAAACAGCACCAATTAACTTGCCTCTTGCACTGGATCGACTGGGAATGATCCCAGAAGACTCAATGAATCCTTAATTTACCATGGGCTGGCCTACATTTTGAAATTGGACTCTCACTCCCTCAAGAACCCGTTTCGGATTTTGGACTCTCCTCTCACAATTTTCATCCCATTCCTCCCTCTCTCAGTCTCAACACTCCACTCTCACCTTCTGGATCCCCTTCTCGCTCAAAATTTCGCTCAATTTGGCCTTGGAAAGGTCGATCATGGCCTGATCAATGTCTCTGTTTTTCTCAGCTCCCATGGCACCAGCCCAGCGTCTTGTTCCCCGCACAGACACCACTCGACCTCTGCTCCACCCACTCCAAGTCACCCGTGGCCTCAAATTCCACTCAAACACTCTCACCCACACTGAGCACCCGCCAGCACGATCCCTGTGCTTCCTCAAAAACCAACACGGCGTCGTGCCTGTGCACTGCCCAAAACACCCCACCGTATGAACAACCCAGCACGCCTAACACTAAGTCTGCAGTGCCAAACATTCTTCTCCCAATGTCACTAACTGTTAATAATCAATTCATTGGGCAGACTAAACAATTCCTTCAGCCCATGCTCTGTTTCTGAAAGGAGAACCACGCCGCACACGGCTGTCCCAAAACAATGGCCAATTTACCCTTTTGCCCTCACTTGGATAATTACCAACTTGCCCCTCACCTTCCGTGACCCGTAACTTGGTCACCCGATATCTGTTTCAAGCGTGCCGCCTGTCGTTGTACTCGGGGCTTTGAGACAAACCTAACAGTCTTCGAGTCATGTGAACACCAATCGTATTCCAAAAAGTCAACTTTTTCTCCTATAGCATCCAAATTACGATAATGCCCCTGGACTTCCGAACCTCATAACTTTCACCTCGAACGTCGGAATCGAACGTGCCACCTGTCTATGAACTCGTGACGTCCCAAACTACGTCATGGTCATCGGTCAAAGTCCATTTGACCGCCCGAATTAAAAGTCAACGTTTTACCCACAACTAGGGGCAAAACGGTCATTTTGCATCGTTCGTCCGATTCCACCCAACTAATCACCGATTAAACCTCAGTAATCATGATTAGTTACTAACCTAATCCTGAATTCCGGGATGGGTCGTTACATATTTGGGAGATAGATTTGGGTTAACTTGGGCGGAAATCAAATTCGGTGGCCAAAATTTCCTCTCGACCGTTAGTCTGGCCGCTCAGCCATCCTCCGCCGTTCAAAACCTCTCCCTCATCGTCCTACCAACCCCCTAAACACAACCTAATTAATAGATACCCTCCCCAACGTCCAAATCACGAAATTGAAATTTGAATAACAAAGGGGGTTTCTCGGGTTTACCTGTTTCCTGGGCATCGCCGCCGTCCACGGCGGCCCCGTCCTCTGTCAGCCACAATCAGTCTCTCCCTCATTCTGCCTCTCACCCTCAGCCCAGAAGCACAGGATTGAAATGGTTTTGGTATTGTTTTTGGGTGAGATTGGGTAAAACCGTAGGAAATGAGGAATGGGATATGCATGAATCAATCCTGGTGAGCAACTTTTCATTCATCCATTGGGCCTGCCCCTCAATATCTGGGCCCACTTAATACAAATATCCACCCGCCTCGTAATACGTGCAATAATTCCCTCGAACTTCCGTGAACCGTAATTTTTCCGTTGAACTTTTGAGTTTCACGTGTCGCTTGTCTACTAACTAGTATCGACCCAATCTACATAACGGTCCTCGGCCCTCACGCATCGGACCTCCCTTGTCAAAAGTCAACTTTTCACCCTCGTTTAGGGACAAAATTGTAATTTTGCCCTGAACATCCGATAATCCTCGGCTAATCTCCGATTTGCCTCACTAATCCATAATTAGTCTTAATTAATCCCTAAAATCAAGGACGAGTCGTTACAACTGACCGGTCCCCCAGAATCCGATCCATCAGTAAATGTTCCTGATTAACTCGTTCAACTGTTCTTGAACCAGGGTCATCAATACCCCGTGCTTCTCCTAGCAGCACATCCATCCTGACCGACCATCAGTCACAACTCCGAATAGTCACCATACTAGGATCCAATCAACCAGTAACTCCACAGCTTCAAGTTGCTGGGCCTACACGGTAATCGGCTCTTTTTCAGGGTCCAACCCTACTGAAACATGACATCCAATGCTTAATAAAACCAAACCAAGGTCACGCTCAACTTTTATATCCTTATCCTCGTTACCAGGTCGATGACAGGGCTGTTGTCGTGGAGGCATCACGTCCAAAACAAAACTATCGTGCACACCTAGTGTGCGATCCCACAGAGAGCAACCCAGTGGTCTGATACCAAATTGATAGGACCATCCCTATAATCCTGCTCGATTAATATGAGAGGACCTACTCCCATCTGATACGTCCTTATAAAAAGACCAAACTACCCTCGAAAATAATGTAAACGTACTTACCACGTGCCAAACAAAGGATGCTACCAGGACACACTCAGGCTTTCTAGAGTACGCCATTGCACGGGATTCCTCTACCTTCATACAGCTCGCATTCGTGATCAACCTAGAGGGTGCCAAACTAATAAAAAGTGTGAGTGAACTAAAAACAAAGCTTTGGAAAACCATTTTCCGAAATATACCTTTACACCTTCTGTTTTATAAAACATGCATGCATAATCGATAAAAGCGTTGTATTAAAATAAACCGCACTATATATAAATCATGGGTCCAACCTGTAATCACATAAATATATAACGTCCCTCTGGGCCACATTTGACTGAAATCACCGGCTCTTAGCCACTTAGAAAACATTTGCGCATATCACAATTATTAAAACCAAACCTGATCTCGCTTGTACAACCAGAATGCTAGTCCAACTAGCCACATGTCAAACCTCATCATGCGAGTCTAACCAGCTGCTAGTCCAACTAGCATCCCATATGTGCTACCGGTATATGAGTACGGGTCCTACATAGTCCAATCCCGTCGGCACGTGTGAAGTCCAACCCAGATTATGTCTGAGCCCGTCTCTGAGAATTCACCGTGTCCAACTCCGGATATAGAGATCCAATCACCTAAGGTTGACTAATCCAGTAAACAGTATCTAAAACGAAATATACTTTATCACATGGCACCAGCCCAAAAACAGCCATCACATGGGTACCAGCTCAAAACAGTCATCACACGAGGCACCAACCCAAAACAGGCATCACACAAGCACCAACCCAAAACAATTATCATACGGACATCATCCCAAAATAGTTATCACACAGGCACCAGTCCAAAACAGTTATCATACGGGTATTATCCAAAAATCCCGTTTTCCAAAAACCACCATAATTCAGCATCCAAAAATATAACAATAAATCAATTTCAAACCCAAAATTTATCTAGCAATAAAAAACATATCCATAATCATGGCAAACCATATCATAAATCCAGTAAAAACATATTAAGTATGCATGCATCAAAGTTATGAAAGAAAATGTCGCTCAAAACACGAGCGGTAAGCCAATTTAAAGCATACAGGACGTCCGGGCCTATTAAAGTCATACATGAAGGTCACTAACAATCCAAATAAGTTCATACAATGAACCCCCCAAAACCCCGGAACCGAAAATGCATCCCGAACATGCTTCCCAGGGAGAAAACCCTCCAAAACACCAACCAAATGATCTCAGATCAGCTTGAAATAACCACTATTGGAGTCAGGACGTCGAAATATTTAGAACAAAATCGGTTTTACCTCAAAATTCAATCCCAGGCACCCTCACACACTGGTCAAAGTTTTGTCAACACTAGTCAATGTTGACGCTAACATGCCATGTGGCACTGACATTAGCCTGCCACATGTCCCTACCATGCTGACATGGCCTTCTAGTAGCCTTTTTAATTTGGTTACTAATAGTACAATCTCATGGAGATCAAAGAAGGTAGTATCATCGAATTTCTTTCTAAGGGAAAACCTTAGAGCTCGTTATGCGATAACTACCATCTGGGCATTGTTGATGGGAAACCTGCACTTCATCTTCATCCTTTTGAACCTGGCAATGAAGTCCTCTGTTATCTCATGTTCACTCTACCTGAGGGAAGTCGCTTATAGTGACTTCAAGCTCAATCATGTATAATTCCTCATGGAACTTGGCTTCGATTTGCCCTCAGTGTACATGGATGCCTCTGGCAACGAAGTGTACAAAGAGAAAGCATCAGACAAGGAACTACTAAACAACACTAGTTTGAGGTAAGGGTTAGCTTCAATAGCCATGCATTTGGACGAGAACCTCCCAATGTATTCCAAGGATAATTTGATGACATCCCCATTAAAGAGTATAAATGCTCGCAGCTTGAAATTCCTAGGAAAAAGGGTTATCCTGGTCTATATAAGCCGGGTAAGGCTTTCTATAATTCAAGGCATTAATTCTCCAATGAGGTACTACTTGGCTGGTTATCAGACACCTCCGTTCGTTCATTTTTTTCATGAGGGCCCGATACTCTGTTGCACAGGAAAATCTTCTATCTTGGAGAAACTCTTTATCTGATCTTGCTTCATCGAGATTAAGTTTGCTCCAGTTGTTTAGTATGTTATTGCTCTTTGATGGCATTGTATATTTGGTTTCTCCCCAGCCATCAGGTGGCTGGTTTCTAGAAAGTAACCCAGAATAAAAAATTGGAGACTCCTGGCAAACTCTACTTGTTTCAGGAATCTCCCGATCCTCCCGTGAAAGGTATCATCAGAGACAGGGGCTCCAGGACTAACACTCATAACCCCATATGATTCTTTCCTTTGTCAAGTTTCGGGATCTCTGGTCGCGGAACATTAATGTTCTTGCTTGAAGCCATATTGCTGCTAGAAAACTCTTGAACCTAGCGATTCAAAGTTTCAATTTGCAAACTGATAGGAGTTAGGATACCTTTAAAGAATTCTTCGAGATTTTCCTCAGCCATCATTTTGCTAGTAATATACTCCAATGTTCCATCACATGGTGGCTCCATGTCAACTTATATGATTGGTAACTCAAGAATCATTTCTTGAGAAAGATCCTTCAAAAATCTCCCTTTAACATCTTAGCGTCGCGGAGTATACCTGAACTCGGGAATGCACTAGAAAGAGTCCCACCAGGTGTTCTAGATTATGTTCCTGCCCAAAAGTTTTTTCTCGTTTCAGGAGTCGAGTGTCTTGAGGCAACCCATGCTGAACCTCCACACGAAACCTGATTTGTGGAGCAAGGGAGGCGGACCACTCGTGGGATCTCTTTCTTATGAGGTGAGGTGTAGAGATTGATGCTAGATAAGCAGAGTATGATGGGCCTTTAGCCATACTCGATCCCTGAATGAGCAGACCAGGAAGGTAGGAATTTCAACTTAAATGCAAGCATGCCACTAGTAGAAGCTGCTACTAGACGGTGTAAATGGGCTCCATTTTTGGCCCAATAACCTTTCTTCTGATCAAAGAAATTGTGAGGCAGACGGACAAGAATTAACCTGCGATGTTCCTTTCTATGCCTTTTCATGGACTTTAAAATATTTTCTTTCTAGCGTAGTTCAAGTTCAGAAGTTATCTCAGCATGATATTCAAGTTGGAGACGTTATTATTTCAGTAGTTAGGGATGGTTAATGGTCCCAGGTTTTTTCCAAGTCGAAATTTAGGTATTCGAACCAATGCACAAAAAGGGTCTCCCGACTTGGCAAGTCGTGAACCACGCTTGGATAGTGTATCCCAAGTAAAAATTACTACTTAAGAGAATCTGGTTTGTATGGAAATGGAAGTACAAGTACATAAATGTAAAAGTACTAAAATTGAATAACAACTGAAATTACAAGTACAAAAAAATAAATTATTTCTTTCGCATTCAAGCTCGTGTCAAGCAAGAAATTCTAGAAATCATCAACTGAAATGAATATCAGTCGAAAATCATACCATGAGATGGCAGAGCACTCAAAAGTGACAGCAAAACGTCGAAAATGAGGTTTGAGCACCTTAGTGACCTGCCATAAATTGGCAATCGAGATGACTTTCTGTAAACCGATAGTCAAGATAATTTTCCGTGAGTAAGTAGTCGGGATGACTGTAATGACCCGCCCCGAATCCCGGGATTATATTAGTGATTAATGACAGATTAGTGAGGTTAATCGGTGATTAGTCGAGTGATTGCGGACGGACGGTGCGAAATGACAATTTTGCCCCTTGAATGGGTAAACTGTTGACTTTTGATTCGAGCAGTCAAACGGACTTTGGCCGATGATTGTGACGTAGTTCAGGATGTCACGAGTTCGTAGACATACGGCACGATCGATTCCGACATTCGAGGAAGAAGTTATGTCGTTCAGAAGTTGAAGGGTATTTTGGTAATTTGGTAGAAAGAGCATTTTGGTCTTTTCCTTTTCATTGGGATATGTGCCCAGTGATCATAGGACACTTGGCTGTTCTTTGGATTTGTACCCACTAGATTTGGGACACTTGTCCCTTCTCTGGAGGTCTGTGGAAGCTTGGACAACCGACTCACTTGATTTTAAAACGGCTACAATCGTGCAAGTATGTGATCGGTGAGGAAAGGCCGAATGAGAGAAAAACAGAGACCGTGAAAGATTCTTCCATCCACTACCTTCAATTCCCACCCTTTGTCTTTGATTTGTGAATGGAACTTGAAGGGGAAGTTGAGACGATGTCATTGGTGGCCACGGCGGTGCCCCACGACGGCAAGATGAGGTAAGAACCGTGAAATGCCCTGTTTGGATTCAAAAATGGCAAACCGTAATCTAGCAGCTTTTGAACAATCTGGTTATCTGAATGATGTTTTGGAGGTTCAGGTGAGTTGTTTGGACTTAAAAACACGGAAGAAGGTGGCCGGGATCGTGAGGGTACGACGGTCGAAGGATTGGCCAGTTTATGCTTGATCAGGAAGGTACATTTTTGTTCTTCATTTCATGATTTAAGGACGTAGATGGATAGTAAAGGACTAGACAAAGTTATAGGCATGGTAGTGGTTGAAGGGGATGAAAAACATGGAGGAATAAGGCTAAACCGGTCACATCGGTTCGGCCTGGACCTGATTTGCAGAACCGGTCTGGACCCAGTTCAGCGAGAGGTTGAAGATGACTGTGATGTGGCGCTTGAAGCCCACGCGCAGCCCCTTTGGCCAGCGCGTGAGGGCGCATGGCACTGTTCCTGAGGAAGTGTTCAACATGTGATTTAATGTATTCGATGTAACGAACATTTTGGGTTTGATTTCGTGTCGATCGGATATCGTTTCTATATAGTACGGGATGTCCGAAGGTTTAGGATCGAGTTTAAAAATAGTTAAACATTCGAAAAAATTACGGGGATTTAGTGGAAGCATGTTGAAGTGGTTAGTGACCCTAGTATGTGATATGGACAGGTTCGGGAAGTCCAGTGATAGTGGATTAGCCGGGGAAGGCGTAATGCACGCATATCGAGGAGGTAGCGGGAATGGTGTGTGAGTGGACTTTGCTTTCTAAATTACAATGCATGCATAATTTTTTTTATATGTTTTCTTTATGTGATTTCTATAATTATGATTGTGATATCTGTGATTTATAGTTTTGCACGTCTTTTGAGATATTTTACGTAATTGTACATTTTACGAGATTTTGTCTTATGTTGTGATTTGATATGGTTACAATGACATGATTAGAAATTTGAATGGTTTGATTTCAAAGAATTATAAATGGATTTCAGAAGGTGATTTCGGGCTTAAGGCCCTGTTTATCTTTCTGATTTCAGTTTCTAAAGATTTAGGATTTAGGATTTTGGTTTTAATATGATTTCGGGATTTCAAATGATGATTTCATATTTGGTTTTGGAGCTTGGATTTCAATGGTTTTATGGTTTTTTATGATCTGAAAATGGTTTTGGGTTTAAAGACCCGTTGTTATTGGTGGATCTGGCTTTGGGTTTAAAGACTCGGTTGATTGATGACGGGGGAGGGCCCTGGATTGATATGTTTTGAGTTTAAAGACTCGTGAGTTTAAAGACTTGGTTATTGTGATATCCCTCGAGGCCTATTGTTTGTGTTTTGAGTTTAAAGACTCGTTGATATTTTGGGAAGGCCTGCTATATGTGGTTTTGAGTTTAAAGACTCGGTGATATGAGATCCAGCAAATTGATTGACTTGTGATTTACTATTGGTTTTCAAATGGTTTTTCAGATGTTTTGGGCTGTGACCCGGATGATTTGGATTTGTGGATTTTTGGGTTGAGTTCCCGTACTTTGATTTTGATTTATGGTTTTCTTATTTTGATAGTGAAATGGTTTTCGAATGCATGCATTGGTTTTACGCGGAGGGTATAAATGTAATTTCTTATAAATAGTTTCTAAACTTATTCTTTATTTTTGTCCACTCAGCCTTTTATGTGTTTCGATACTCTCCAAGTTGTTGATGCGGTGCGGGCTGTTGTTAGTGAGATGGAGATATCACACACACGATCCACAGTGGTTTCTGCGCACTCTGGGAAAGCGGAAGGTGTATTTGGACAACGTTGATCTGGGTATCCCTTGTCTGGTTTGCGTGTTCCAGGGGGGTTGAATGGGTGTTTAGCCTTTGTGTCGCATGCAGGTTAGACGGGAGCATGACTTATCCCTTAATCCGATTGGGGGTGGGTCCTGTCAATGACCTTCTATGAGCCGGTAGTCTGGACGA
Source organism: Prinsepia uniflora (assembly GCA_032719365.1). Lineage (NCBI taxonomy): Eukaryota > Viridiplantae > Streptophyta > Magnoliopsida > Rosales > Rosaceae > Prinsepia > Prinsepia uniflora. The sequence goes on from CM064866.1 coordinate 66,583,639, forward strand.
CCTTCCGTGAGCCAATAGTCAGAATGATTTTCCATGAGCTGATAGTCGATATAATCAACCCTTACGATACTGAACGGCTAGAAAGAAGATTAATCTTCTGCAAGCTTTGATCGACAATCCAAGAACTAGCAATCGGAAGGCGGTTAACCCTTATGACACTAAACAGTCAGAAATAAGGTTAGTGTAGGAAAATGAAGCCAACCATTATGACATTACTGATAAAGCTGTCAGAAAAATGGTTAAGCAGTAGCATAAATGCCTCGAAAATGTGAGAAGAAAAGCTACATCTTGATTTTTTAGATCGAAAGAATCAGTTTTTGCCACAAGGGCCAGTCTTTTTAAACCACGAAACCTTGGTTGAAGGTATTCATAGGTTCAGAAATTGATGGAGATCAATTTGCTGAGTTTGATTGGTTGATTATCGGTCCTTTGAGAAGCTGTTTTTTTTCTCTATTTATAGGCGGTGAATAAGCTATCAACCTGCCAAGTTGGGTGCCATGCTAGCGTTTTTTACATTGGAAACTTCCCATTTGCCTTAGTTTTCTTCATGTTGTCAGCATCGCCCATGCCTTCCTTCTTCTCCACGCTCAAAGTCGCTTGGGCTGGACTTGCCTCCTACTTTGGGCTTTTAATTTCTTTCGAACCATTGGCTTCGACCATAAAGGATTTTTTCAGGTGTAAACATAAGTGCAAATTAATAATAGTTGCATATGAGTAGCTACAATACAATACAACACATTATTGCAGCAAGTTGATGGCACGATAGAAATAAGACAATACTTACCTCCTTATAATATCCTTCCGATTTGATTTATCGAATTGCCTTTGTAAGGATATAGTAATCAAAATCATTCATTGTCTAAACCATCATTCAAGATCATCTTTATAAATAATCAACAAGATTGAAAGTCGTTTAATAATTCATATATATCAACTAAATACAGTTTGCCATAAATATTTTAATTTTTACTAAAATAGTTAATTTATTTTATATATATAAATGATTAAAAGATCTTCGATATTATTTATTTTTTACGGAGATAATATTGACATGATAATTTAATGAATGAACTGTACAAATAAAAATCAATAAACTAAAATGATGATACAAAAATATATCACCAATATGTGATGCAAATATTTTTCATAGAAGTAAAGCTAAGAAATGATAAGCGATGCAACGACTATAAATCCTTAATCATTGTGGTAGCTAGGATGGGATTGGTGCTTAAATACCAAGAATTGTGTCATCAATAACATAAGTTGGCGTTTTGTATTTACCTCACGTCCATAATGAGGGAGAATATATCTATGTTAATTCAGCATTTAAATAAATTTACTTATTAACCATTATACAACAAAAATAAAGCAGCCTCCATACAAACCCAACATTGACGTAGAATGAGAATCAAGCATCATCAAATAATGAAATCAAGTAAAATATACATTATGAAGCCAAAATGAATAGTAGAATAGACATTGCATATAAATCATTCTTCAAGCCTATTATTCAAACTACAAGTGACTAATAAATGCATGATTTACATTTACTTGATAAGCAATTACTATAGTTTCCAACCACAAAAAAAAAAAAAAAAGCAATTACTATAGTTCACCAACATTCACAAAATATTTGTGATCTTCGATTTTGTATTAATCGAATTCAAGATCTATTAATATTTAATAATACATTAAGAAAGGGCGGCCGATTTTATTTATCTATTTATTTCGGTCCTTTCTTCAAATCCAAAAATAAAAAGGAGAAAAAACTCTTGCAATCCAAATAGTTCATCAACCAATCACATAAGTTTCATTTCTTATAGTTCCCTTTTTTTTTTTTTTTGGTCCAGTTCTTATAGTTCCCTATGTGATTGGAAAACATGAAAAGAAATGCGATCCACACCAAATCATGGCAGGCACCCTTGCACACATCCAAGCACAAATTCACATGTATCCAACCCTAATTCATTTGTCGTTTAGGCCCTCCTCCTTTTCCAGCTTCTCCTTCCTTTTAACTTGTAACTCCTCCTCCCCTTACTTTATTACATGTTCGGTTGGAGATTCTAAAACACTCGCATTTTTACCTTGATTGCACCCACTTTGCCCTTTGCTTCATTTTTCCTCTTAACAGGTCGTTGCATTCCATTTTCTCCATTTTGGTTTTTAGATTCACCATCCCTTTAATTTCCTCGATTATCCATCTGCATCGGCGCCTCAAGTTTTCATTTTTATTGGGATTTCTGGATTTTGGCATTGATATTAGCTTTGGAACTTCATTTTCCCAAATGCCCATCTGGGTCGGCTGTTGATTCTAGTGGGTTTTTGTTGGTTAAGTTATGGACTTTATGCTTATGGTAAGGCCTCCATCTGATTTCTGAGCTTCTTAGCTTCCATCCTCTGTTTAGCTTTCTGGGTTTTATTTAAAATCTCATCCACTTTTGTTATTCTATGGTTTCTGATCTCATTCCAAATGTGGTCTTTCAATCCCCTATTTTGATATCTCTTTTATTTTTGGTTAGCTTCTGGATCCGAGCTTGTTTTTGCCCTTTGATTTCGTCATATTTGATTGACATGTTGAATCTTCTGCTTAGAGCTTGTCCCAATATTTGATATTGTTCTACAACATTGGTAATATACTAATATTCGTGATAGTTTTGCATTTGACATTGAGTTTAGTGGCTCCACCACCACTTTTCAAATGCACACAAGGTCTTTGTGGTTGTCATTTTGCTTTTTCTTCAGATTAAGAAACTTTTTGTTGCCAGTCCTAAGATCAAATTTGAGTTTTCTTGGTTGACCATGTGTGGCTACACTATTTAGTCCCTTGGCGAATTTTAGTCTGCATTCATGCATTTTATTTGGATGGTAGCTTAGTTAAAGTTTGAGCGTCGCTTAATTTCTCTTTTTAATTATGTGTTTGGGGTTCTTGTTTCAGCCTTTTTGTTTGGCATTCGTTGTTCTATAGGAAGGTTTTTGTTGCCTAGATACTTGAGATTTGCAGTACAATCCAATTAATTTTAGTTGAAACGAAGATGCATTGGTGGATTATCTTTATAAGGATAAGCGCATAAGATATCATAGTTCTTTTGCTTATAGTTTACTAATCATATAAGCTACTCTAGTTAAAATGTCATTCTCAAATGCTCACAGCACTGACCAAAGCTAAAAAAATAAATAAATAAATAATGCTGTTAACTACATGCATGTTGAGAATTACTATCCTGGTAGCTTACTTGCTATTTAGATCTACTAATCGAAAGATGAAACAGAAAAATAAAGAGGGGAAGGCAATACGAGAAAGTCGAGAAGGGAAATAAGAATAGCTAATCTTACATATTGCAATGGAAGTGTCTTCACAGACAGTTATGGCTATCAAATCATACCAAAATCAGGCCGAAGTTCTGGTTAAAACCTACTTACTAGCGGATCCCTTCATACCTTATACTTCCGTTATTGCAGGCATAGTTTTTTGCAAAATGGTACGCTCTTAATGCTTTTGGGTGCTTCATTCAAATTATAGATATGGTTTTCCTTTTTTTATTAGCTTATTATTTATTGCAGGTATATGATCTTACTCAGTTAATTAGTACCTTTTACATCAAGACTTACGCTAGTCTTACAAAAATCCAACGCATTGAGTGGAACAATCGGTGAGGACCCCCTTTCAAACTGTTAAATATATCTTCCATCTTTTCAATACTTGTACATTTATTAATTTGAGAAGGGTTTTTTTGGCAGAGGCATCTCCACTATTCATGCCATTTTTATCACAGCTCTGTCCTTGTACTTTGTTTTCTGGTCAGATCTCTTTTCTGACCAACCACATGCTGGCCTTGTTACATTTCGTAGCTCACGGCTGTCTGTTTTTGGATTAGGGGTACGTGATTAGTTACTTTCACTATGAATTCTGTGTCTCTTGATTGATATCAAAGTATTATTGGCACTCCCTGTATATTGTGTGAATGTAAACTTGACCATTTGTTTAATAACCTTAAGCTGTTTGGAGTGAGCAACAAATCTATGTCCTTAATTATCTGTTCATGATATCATCATCTGATCATGCCTAGACTAGCAGTTAGTAATTAGCCCTTAAACTATTTGGAGTGAGCCAACAAAATGTACTTAATTATCTGTTCATGACATCATCATCTGATCATGCCTAGACTAGCAGTTAGTAATTAGCCCACAAGCCAATCTAACAAGGATTGACAAGCGATTCTGGATATATTTTATTTTTTGGGTATCTAGGTACACGTATTTGGTTGATATCTCCTAACATTTTCTGTGGGACATAATTAAGATGATTTATGGCAGGTCTCTGTTGGGTATTTCTGTGCGGATCTAGGAATGCTATTGTGGCTATACCCTTCTTTAGGTGGAATTGAGTATGTAAGTAAATTCTCTATGAAAGGCGATTCTTCCACTAGCCTGGAGCACACGCATATGCACTTCCCAATTTATACATCTCTTTTAACCTTCTTAACATCTGGGTTGGAAATATACTTTACCAATGCTATGATAAGTCTATAAAGGTGATTGCTTTGTTGTAAAAGCAAGTAAGTAAAAAGAAGAAAACAAGAGGCAAAGAGAAACAAGAAAAAGAAATCACGTTTTCATATAAATTAGTCAATTCAGTCACATTTAATTAGACCTGGGCTTCTGTATGGGCATTAGTTTCATCGGAATTTACGGACGTTTCATTTTCAGCTACTTTTATGATAGTAGAGCTTCTGTGTTTTAAGTTTTAAATGTGTTCTTAATTTGTAGTGGTTATGTTTGTACATGTTGACGGACTGCTTGTCCACCACTCTTGTACCGTTTTTAGTAGAAAAATGAATTTTTTTCTTTCCAAAAAAAAAAGAGTAAATTACTAGGCACCATATGCACAAATCCTTCGTTATAAATGCGTAAAGTCTGCCACTTTGAAAGCTGTATACTTCTTAATATGGTGTCATTCAATTATAGGTTTTCCATCACTCACTTTCTGGAATTGCGGTAGCATATTCCATGTTTTCAGGGGAGGGACAACTTTATACATACATGATCCTCATCTCCGAAGTCACTACTCCAGAGATCAATATGAGATGGTAAATTTTACAAGTAAGATTGTGTTCAGGTTCTATTTTTCCATCAGTAACATAAACTTCGGGTTTCATGAAGGTATCTTGATACAGCTGGTCTGAAGAGGTCCAGCGCATATCTCATAAATGGCATCGTGATATTTTTATCATGGCTGGTCAGTTGAAGTCCTCTTGAATTATTTTTTTTCGGATCATAATCATTGGGGGCTTGATGCCCAACATATGCTCATATTGTATACTCATACTAAATCAACTCCAGTTGCATCTTACATTGCCCTGATACTTTCCCTTATAAGATAAGATAATTCATTTCTTAGCCCATCTGTCATGACCTGACCAGGAGCCTATATTGTTGTTTTGAACGTTTCTGGATTTCCATATGGTATTATAATTTCTATCTTGCTAGACATGCTTTCTGAAGTAATTAACCGAATGCAGGCTGCAAGAATTCTGCTGTTTGGTTACATGTTTTACCATGTTTACTTGCACTATCATCAGGTAAGTTGCAATTCTTGGAACATATTATGTGTACTTACTTGGCTTTGAAAGTTGAGTTATGTTTCAGACAATGCTTTGGAAAATGACCCTCTGAGAAGGGCAAAAAAATAAAAATAAAAGGGTTCTCAAAATCTCTAATCTTCTGAGATGCGGAACATTTCCTTTATGTTTGTTTCTCCCTTGGTGTGCTTCTTTTGATCTTGCTTCCTATTGTCTAGTCCTTAATGAAACCTTGAAAGTTGCATGCAGTGCAAGTTTCTACATTGCTAACTTCCTACCTACTGAAACGAAAACAGAGAAATAAATCTAAAACATCTCGTTTTATTTTCCTATTCCCCTAAAAGCAAAATACTGAATAATTTTCGCTTGTGAATTTTTCATGGGTAATAATGAATTATCTTTAATTGGATGGGCAGGTCATCCAGATGCACACCTTCGGGTATCTATTGGTCTTTGTGGTACCATCAGTGCTAGCAGTAATGAACTTGGTGTGGTTTGGAAAGATTATTAAGGGATTGGTGAAGCAATTGGCCAAGATACAATGATTGATATATCTATATATTATGTATGTTTCAGTTGTGTCAAAAGCTTTCCCTTTAAGATGGGTCTGATCAATATCAATCTTGTGTATTCGTCTTTTTGTTCGCTGTATAAATGATAGAGGCCCGAAAGGGTTAAAGAGAAATCAAAACCGGGGGCATTCTGGCTGCGACTGTTGTAAATGATTCCATGTTTGTTTGTTGTTTAATTAAACCAGAATCGAATCGAAGAACTCTAGTTTTTATGGCACTCGACTGTCACTAGAGTTGAAGGTTCAAGGTTGCTTGCTTACATTGTTTCAGTGATCTTTTTGCTGTTTTATAAAAATCCATAGCTTTGTAAATTTACACTTAAAAGGAGGAAAGTCAAATTGTGAGTTGCCCACCATTTATGAGGAATAACTCTTTATACATTGGAAGCTATTTATGTGTGGTTGTAACTAGGGGTGTGTATGATGCGGTTCGATATGGATATTAGCAATATTCAAATTTGAATTGTTAAAATTTTAACGGTTTGATACGGTTTGGATTTTTTAAAATTAGAAATGAAATTGTTTCGATTCAAATCGTAACTAATGGTTTAGCTTGGTTCGAAATGATTTGAAACCATTTAGACACAAAAAAAAAAGTGAGGATATAAAAAAAAATACGAAACAAAACATCAGAGTAATCAATATTCAAAATTTTGTATATTAAGTTTGCGGAGAATTAAATTACAAACATTATCACTATATTAAGACTTATCAAACAAACATTATTATCACTTAATAATTTTTTATTATACTCTTATATGTGTATATAGGTATACCGTTACTAATGGAGCGGTTTGAATTCTCAAACCATTGGATTTTTATTTGGTCAAACCTAAACCGTTGAAAAAATAAAGGTTTGAAACTGATTGGTTAGCAATTTTAATGGATTCGTTCTTACCCCTAGTTGTAACATCAATGTTTTTCCATACTTTTGGAATCTAAGTATAAAACCTATTCTGGTTGGGTTAATCATTATTTGTGATTGATTCATCTTAAGTGGTGTGTTTGTTTTTTTTTTCCCTTCTTTGAATCCGATTTTGTTTACATTTAGTACCATTTTCATTGTTCGTCATGTGTCCTACAAATTAACTATAGTTCGCAAACTCAATTAATATATAAATTATTTAATATAAAAAAAATGTTATTCTTTCTATATTGATATTAAACAAATATTTCCATAGTTATCTAATTAATTGCATATCAAATTAAGTTTAGATTATACCTTATATATTTATAAAAAGATATAAAATACCTATAAAAATAATAAATCTAAAAAGAAGTACATATAAAAAGAAACAAATAAATAAAAAACTTCAAAAAGAAAAAATAAATATATATAAAGGCATAAATATATACGGTAAAGTGAGATTAACGGACCCAACAGAACTACAGGAAGGAGCCTAAGGGCCTATACAAAAACAAACATAAAACCTCGAACTTCGGTTCTAACAAATTTTTGTGTGCATACTTCTTTTTAAGTTTATTATTTTTGTAAGTATTTTATATCTTTTATAAATATGTAAGCTATAATCCAAATTTGATTTGATGTACAATTAATTAGATATAAAATTAATTATGGAAAGATTTGTTCAATATCAATATGGAAAGAATAATATTTTCTCCTTTAATATCAAGTAATTTACATGTTAATTGAACTTGTTAACTATGATTAACTTGCCAAACATAATGAGGAACTTTGAGAAATGATGGTAAGCGTCACCACAAATCCTTGGTGGGGAGCAAAATCATACTCTTTTTCTTTTAGGTTTGCTTGGCCTTTGTTTGATTTGCTTTTTAATTGAGGACAAAGTTAGGGAAAATCTTGAGGATCAGCCCTAGTTTCTGCCTACGATGGATTTCCAAAAACGTCGTATCTTTTTTTCCTTTCCTTAGCACTTTCATTATCGAAGTTACCAAATTTTTTTCTTCGTCGTATAAAAATAAAACAATCATTTAGATTAAATTAAAACAAAATCTTGTAATAGAAAAGAGAAAAGTTGTGGTGGAACATTTCAAACTTAAATCAATGAACTTGTATATGATATGCACAAACACAATAGGGCTCTCTCAGTTTAGTACAAATTGTGCAAATAAAAATTCGAATTTAAACGCGTATAAAACAAAAAGAATATGAAAGCTAGAGAAAATCGAAGCAAAATCTGGTCCACCAAGGTATCCAAAGTTTTGGATGACGAGTCTTTCTCCTGGTGGAGGAGCCGAATAATGCAGATCATAACTGAATTAGGGGAGGAAAGCTAATGTGACAACCAACTTTTTAAGCTCATCATAGTGGACGCTGTTTAATAACTTTTTCATGACTATATATTCTAACTAGCAAATTAAAGTTCAAAGATTATTAATCCACCAGCAGCGCCTCGCAAAAATTAATATTGTTATATATCCCTACAATCTAGTTGCAATTGAGAGTTATTTTTCAGGTTCGACTCATATAATAATAACAATGACGATTCATATTTGTATTCAATTTGATACCTGCTTAATTCATTTTTGACGATTCATCATTTCTCTTTGTTAGTGTGTAGTATTAGTATCACCTTGTATAAAAAAAAAATGAGAATAAATCAGTTGGTGTCATTCTCCATTAAGGCATTTGATTAAGAAATCAAAGTGAGTGAGAGAATGGATCCATTAGAAAAATGGAGGCAAGTAACTTTATAAGTGGCATATTTTGTTTGATGTTGTGAGCAAAGTACAAGGACAGCAACTGGAGCTCCATTGTAAATTCATATAATCTTCCAGAATGCAGAAATAGTAGTAAAGGGGCATGTGAGAGCCTGGAAATGGCAATTGGCAAGCAAGACTTTGATCGGTCCTCGTCAGAATATACTAGTGGATTGAGGATGATGCGTCATCTCCAGGTGAGAATGTTCCATATAGCTGACGTGTCGCTGCTCCAAATCAATAGTGTGTGCCATGTTTTCATTGTTCACCCCCCTTAAAATCCGCAGTAATCAAAACCTTCCCAATTTCGCAGAGGCACCGGATCATGAGCACCACTATCTTACCACATTCGATCATGAGCACCACTATCTTACCACATTCGATCATGAGCCACAACCAAAGTATAGTACAACTTTAATTTTAATTAGCTAGGGTATACAGCTTAACTAGAAGATGATCGCTGATCCAAAATTTTCTAATATCTTTCTTAATTTGTTCTTTTAATTAGCTTAGGGTATGCCGTCGCAAAAACAAAGAGATTCATTGGCTCCTTATGTTGATGATATATGTATATATATAGTGATGTTTACATACAGAAGAGGACATGCGTACTTAACTCGATCAATTGATTCGAGAGATTATAATGTGCTGATTGCTAGAGTACTATGTATCACAAAAAGAACAAAATTCATTAGTTCGTTGCCCAGACCAAATTGGTGATGATATTTACATATAGATTGGGTGCCTTTATATCGGGACGTGGAAGCAGTTACACTAATTAGAGAAGATGTGTTGATTGCTAAGATATGTGTCACAGAACGAAGAAGATTCATAGGCTAGCTCATTATCTAGACCAAATTGGTGATGACAGATACGGTAACGTGGATCGATATGTAGTTACATTGATTAAAAATGATATGTTAAGAATATAAAATTTCATTCGCTACTTATCTAAAATATTAAATTAGTGATGATATTTATATGAATTGTGAGCATAAATGCATTGATTACTTATGTGCTAGACGCTAAAAACGCTATAGTACCCTAGTGTTATGCATGCATTTTTTAATTCGAAACTTGTTGATCATAAACATCTGTTACGTACTCATCCATATGAGAAAAAACCTAAATGCTAGACCAGCAGCAACTCAAATTAATCAAACCTTTACTTCGTTAGTTCATTGAATGGCCTCTATATAAATAGATACAATGCTATTAGTGACTTCACATTCATCTCTCTATAACCAAAATACATGCTACTCATAATGGCAACACCCTTCACTCATACCACCCTCCTTTTCCTTCTAGTCATTGCAATTTTCTTCAATTTCAACCAAACCCTGTCAGCCAGGCACAAGTCCAGTACTCCATCCACTTCCCTAGTCCTTGGCTTAACACACTCTCACACTTACCTTCCAACTCCAAAACCTTCATTTTATTCGAAAAAGGCCACGTCGCCAATGTCAGACATGATAGAGCCACTGAGGGAAGTTAGAGATGGGTACCTGATATCTCTTAGCTTGGGGACACCCTCACAGGCCATTCAAGTATACATGGATACTGGGAGTGACCTCACTTGGGTTCCTTGTGGCAATCTCTCTTTTGTTTGTCTGGATTGCGATGACTATAGGAACAACAAACTAATGCCCACTTTCTCTCCTTCTGCTTCCTCTTCATCATTTAGAGACCTTTGTGGTAGCTCCTATTGCATTGACATCCATAGCTCCGAAAACTCTATCGACGTGTGCACGATAGCTGGATGCTCACTCAGTGCCCTTCTTAAGGGTACATGCCCTAGACCATGCCCTTCGTTTGCTTACACTTACGGGGCAGGTGGGGTTGTCACAGGGACTCTTAGTAGAGACACATTAAGGGTTCATGGAATTAGTAGCAACCCTAGTAATATTGTCACTAGGGAAATTCCCAAGTATTGTTTTGGGTGCATTGGGTCTACTTATAGAGAGCCTATTGGGATTGCTGGGTTTGGTAGGGGCCCACTTTCCCTCCCATCCCAACTAGGGTTTCTCCAAAAGGGCTTCTCTCATTGTTTCTTGGGTTTCAAGTATGCCAACAACCCTAACATTTCAAGCCCTCTAGTGATGGGAGATGTTGCCATTTCTTCCAAAGAAAACTTGCAATTCACTCCAATGATGAAGAGCCCCATGTACCCTAACAACTACTACATTGGTCTAGAGTCCATCACAATAGGCAGCAACACGAGTGCCAATATTACCCAAGTGCCCTTGAGGTTGAGAGAGTTTGACTCACAAGGCAATGGGGGGATGCTCATTGACTCGGGCACCACATACACTCATCTCCCCGAGCCATTTTACTCCAACTTTCTCTCAATTCTTGAGTCAGTGATTTCATATCCAAGGGCCAAGGAGATGGAGATGAAGACTTCCTTTGATCTTTGCTATGCAGTGCCACACGTAAATCGTCATGATGATAATAATGAACTCTTTCCTTCAATCGCATTCCATTTCTTGAACAATGTGAGCCTTGTTTTGCCAGAAGGAAACAAATTTTATGCCATGGGAGCTCCAGCCAACTCCAGTGTGGTGAAATGCTTGTTGTTCCAAACCATGGATGATGGAGATTACGGGCCAGCTGGGGTGTTTGGGAGCTTCCAGCAGCAAAATGTGAAGGTTGTGTATGACTTGGAGAAAGAGAGGATTGGGTTTCGGCCAATGGACTGTGCCTCAGCTGCAACCTCTCAAGGACTTGATAAAAATTAAGCCATTAATCCCATATATGCTGCATGTGGTAGTTGGTCATGGTGGTGGCTGGAGTACGTACGTGTTGGGTCTTCTTGTTATGCAGTCGTTCTTTTTCAGCAGTTTTGGATATTTGCATAATTTCTTGAGTTTCTTTGATGAATTTAAGTATTAAGTATTGTTGTGCTTGGATAAATCAATGGTAGTTTGATTTAAGTTTTGAATTAGTTCAGATTATGAAGTTAGAAATAAAACCAACAGATACACGTACCCTAGCAACTTGATTAGATTCGCGCTATAAGCCTTAGGTGGTGAAGGAATTATTGTGAGCTGGTAATGTTCCAATTGCTTGGTGAGGAGGGAACAAATTGAAGTGGAGGTAACAGATATATACATATATTACAAATATTCTCTATAACTAATGGGTGAAGTGAAGTGAAGACAAGTTTATATATGTGGCCAAAACAATGAACTAAATAAATAAGTAGAGGCAGAAGATATGCCAGAAAGTGTTGAAGGAATCTCTTGCAATTATTATTTGATAGCTTTCTCATTGTATGCTCAGATAAAATTGGAGACAATCTTCAATTTTATCCGTGAAAACACTAGTTTATGATGTTATATGTGACTAAAGTGTTACATTGACGAAAACTAGAGGCAGATTCAATCCTTCTACCCGGCTTCTTCTATTTAAGGTGATTCTTGTATGTGATACTATCTTTCCCTAGTATTATAGAAGAAGACTCGGGTAAAATATGAACTTTTTTGGGAATGAAAAAAAAAAATCAATCTACTTTCATGTGGTATTTTAGTCACTTTTATCCGCCAGAGTTCTATAATATTTTACACTTCAGTTTGCATGGAGACCAAAAGTTCTGAAGGTCATTTTGAAAGGTCAAAAGTTTAAGGTCATTTTGAGAGCATTTTTAATACGTTGTATGGATTGATGGGTGATAGGTGATGGGTGATAGGGTGTTAATCGATTTTTCGGTTCATTTTTTTGTCGAAATCAAAACCAAACCGGTTGGGGAACCGGTACTCAGTCTTAAAATTGTTTGAACCGAAAACTTGTTGAACTTATTCAGTTCAATTTTTGACCGGTTTAATCGTTTTTTCCCCTTTCATTGAGATCAATGGGTTTTGGGGACGGACGGAGAGTATGAGGCATGAGAGAGAGAAGGAGAGAGGGAGGGAGGAAGAGAGGGAGATATTGACTTGAAGACTGAACTCAAAGCCTCGAAGGAGAGATCGACTCAGAGAGATCAACTCGGAGCGATCGATTCAGAGAGATCGATGGAGAGATCGACTCAAGGAAGGGAGCGGCCGTGACATGAGGGTTCGTAGCAAGGGACGGAGAGATCGACTCGAGGGAGAGACCGGTCGTTAGTCGTGACACAAGGGTTTGCAACAAGCCATCGAGAAGGCTTAAGTCGAACTCGAAGAACGAAGGAAGGAGTAAGCTAAATTTGAGAGGAACTATGAAGAGGAGTTGAGACTTGAGAGGAATCGATTCGATGAAAGTACGATTAAGAGGAAGGAGTAGGCAAGGCCGCAAGGGCGGCTGATTGAGTCTGAGAGATAGAGAGAGCACTAGAGTCGAAGAGCTGTCGAAGATAATATTTTTAGGGTTTTGGCCAAAACGATGTCGTTTTGACAAGAAACTGAAACTCTGAACCGGTCCAATTCGGTTTGATTATGTGACACTATTAACAACAATCGAACTTATTCTGATTCGGTTTAGTTCGGCTTTTCTTCGGTTTGGTATTTTTCTGTTCGGTTTCGATTTAGTGCGATTTTTTGGCCGATCTTTTGAAACCAATTGACATCCTTAATGGGCGAGATCGCCAAAAGAAAAAACTATTCAAACAGAATGTATTTTACGTATTGTATCTAAAGAATGTTAAAAATCAGTGCTGCTATTTGAATATCCTTTCCTGCGTCAGAAGCCAATATTTGAATATGGAACATCTTCGAAATGGCTAAACCCTGGAAAGGTATCATATAGTGGTCACTGAAACGTTTACATAATGTGTCGTCGTATGGACTATGGAGTGATAGTTTTCAATGAAATTAGGCTTGTCACTTTTAAGGATAGAAATTTTTTATACGATATACGATTTAAAACTCGCACGAAATTTATTATGTTCAATCTGCACGATTAAAATTTTTGATTATTTTTTAATCCATCTGTTATGACACGTTTAATGAACGGGTAAATTTCAAGTCAATCTATTAACTCGTATAATTACCTAATAACTCATTTAATAAAATGGTTGATTTTGAATCAACATGTTAACTAGTATTATAATCTATACATTAACATGTTTACTAAACGTGTTCATTACTAACTCATATATCTATATATTTTAACTACTTATATTTATTAAATCTTATAATTTAAATAAATTACATGCTAAACAAATTAAACAGATTACACGAATACACTTTAAACAAATTACACATTAATTATATTTTGAATATGACCTGTATATTAAATGGGTTATACGGATTACTTGAATCATTAACAAGTCAAATTCGAATTGGATATCCTTGACACAATTATTAAATGGATCAGATTCGAATTAAATATATTTAAATAAAACAGAGTATATAACACGATACAAACTCGACACGACTCGTTCCATTACTAACCCTAGTCTCTCCGTTGTTAAAGAATTAAGAATTCTTATTATTCACTACCAAACTTAGAAATTGTAAATAGTAATTCAGAGTTGGCATGCCAAACCATTTCCATTACATGAAAAGACAATCATCTCCGTATGCTTCTTTTCACACTTCGTTGAAAGTATCTAAACAAACATCCATATACAAATCCGAATAGAAATGTACACATACATATGGGAAAGGCATGTGGCAGCTGCTGATGATGCATCATTTTCCACGGAGTTCCACTGAGTTACGCGAGAGCTAATAACGGACATACTGGGGCAGCAGTGACCATAGAATACGTCTATGAGCAACAGGACGAGCTTGCTACCCTTTCAGAAGGTCTGTCAACAAGAACCATCCCGGCAGGGTTTTGCACCGGCTGCACTCGAGGTAATCTCTTTGCTGCACCCGAAACAGAAGGAAACCATAGTAATCAGATAACAGAAATTTCCTTCAAATGTAGACCATAATAATCATGATTAGCAAGTAATTCCCTGACCAATAATCAGGTACATAATTTTCTACTGAAGTAAATTTCCACCAAGGAATACCTATCTCATAGAAGATGTCATTGACATTGTCTGCACTTTTTGCTGAAGTCTCCAGGAAGAAGAGGCCATTCTCCTGAGCATATGCTTGTGCCTCCTGCAAGGCATAGCAAGAGCAACAGTCAAACTGGATTAATAATATTTTAGTTATAACAAACGGACTCTTTAACCAATTAACCTTTTAGTAGCTCGAAGAAAAACATCATTCTCTTTTCTTTTATTTAATGGGGACATATATTATATATCTGATTCAGCAAGCATTAAATGGAAGAAATTCAAAAGGTTGTTTTAGAAAGTTCTTATAAAATTCCTTTTTTTTTCCCTCTTTTCAAAAGATGGCATTTAACCTCCTGAAAATCAATCTGTGTTTGAAGTCCCAGAAGTTCATATATTTATAATTGCTGAATCATTTTTCATCAATCTACAGGGAGCCTATAGATGAGCTTGTTTAATGTCTTACTATGTTTGACGAATTGTTGTCTGTTTCCACTTACAATTCCATTTTCTATACATAGATAACACGAACTATGGGTCAATCATAAAAGCTTAGTTTTCAATTTATTTATATCTTCTTCCCGATATAGTTTCATACAGTGGAAACAATAGTGTTCAAAAACTAGACCCCTGCAACACAAATTGGGATACACAACCTGAATTGCAGTCCAAATAGATAGGTGTATAGAAAAATTTGGTTTTTCCAACTAAAAATCAGCCATTGGAAAGAGAAGTGGCAGATATATCCATGAAAATAAAACTGTAATATGTTGTCCAATACTAATGTAGAAGCATATATGTATGAAAGAATTTCAAAATATTTCCATATGGTCATTAAATTCCAAACTCTATTGATCAGGGACAAAGGATTTTGGACAGGCAAAATCAAGCGATATCAAAATCCAACCAGTAAGCAGGACAAAACAAATCAGAATTGATGAATTACCTCTGCTGCCACTTTCCTTGTCTCTACTAGATCTGCTTTGTTCCCAGCTAGTGCCATAACCATGTTCGGGTTACCTATTCATAAGGAGAAAAAAAATTATATAGAATAATGTCATATTGGCAGAATAAAGAAGCCAGTATCATAACTAAAATACATTAGCTATATGACTAAAGGTCAAAAGCAAGTGCAAAAAATACCTTGTGATTTGAGTTCTAGCACCCATTTTTTTGCTCTCTCAAATGAGGTCTACAAGAGAAGAAAGAAAAAACGAATTTCTGCTTCAGATGCATTTGACTAATTTTTATCACAATTAGCTAAAACATGAAGCATGAAACAAATTTTAATAATAAGATGTCAGACAGAACACAAATTTCAACCACGGAAAACTAAAGATCCTTCAACTCTAGTGAAAGAAGGCAAGTCACACCATAAGACTATATTCTTTGAAAATGTCGAAGAACTGAAACAATCATTAGAAACAACTTACTACCTGTACTGCAATGGCTAGTGAAATTTTATTATCTTGCTCCTTGAATCAGTTTTCTGCTATAAGCCTATAACCTAACAACTCCTTTATCTAGCTGGTTTGTCGATACACTAAATTTTGTATCCAAATTCAATATACTACGTATGTTTATAACCAATATATGATGCAGTTTATACTTCATACATCCGATTTCCAATGAAAATAAGCAAGTGGGGGAAGGCAGCAGCTTTAGTCCCAGACCTAAAGGAGCAAACCATTATACAGTCTCCAATTCCTCATCCTCAAATTCAACAATCAACAACGAAATAAATTTCAGGGAAATCTAAAAATTTCAAGCAATGGAAAAAAAAAGGGGCATGTCAGAGTATACTCACTTGATTTGTTAAATCATACACAATAATTGCAGCCGCGGCTCCTCTGTAATACATTGGCGCCAAACTATGGTACCTCTCTTGACCTGCTGTATCCCAAATCTCAAATTTCACAGTTGCATCATTTACAGCCAATGTTTGTGAGAAGAAGGCAGCACCTATTGTTGATTCCTATAGTATCATATAGAAAAAAAAAAGGCCAGGATCAAAAACAAAAAGCACCCTTTGAAAGTTATAGAGTTCCCAAAATTTTACAAAATAAGAAACCTGAAATTCAACAAACTGTCCTTTTACAAAGCGCAACACCAGACTAGACTTCCCAGCTCCAACATCCCCAAGAAGCACCTGAAGTACAACATCAGACATGAATTCGGTGAGAACAAAATGCAATACCAAAAGAAAAATAATAAACAAATAAAAGAAAATGATTCATCAACTAATGATAAAAAAGCATTAAATAAATTAGTGATTGTATTGATGAAAAACTTTCAAATAAACAACTTCCTTAATTTTAACATGGAACTTTTGCTTTTCTATATGTATTCTTGCTTGTGATTATGGCCTTGGTTTAATTTTAGTATACAGGCATATACTGCTATCACAGACCAAGCAAGCAATTAGACTTGCCCCCATCATAGTACGTTCATTATTCTTGGAGACCCTCAGGTTCTCAACATTAAACCAGAGGCAACAGACCAAGATAACTTTGGTACAAACAGGTAGGAAAAAGTTTAAACTTTCAGTCTTCGTTTTTTGTTGCAGCCAAAGTTCCAAATTAAGACCAAGACCATGCTATCAAGAAGAACACATAAATGAAAAACAAAACTAAAAGCTCCATGCTCATTGATATTGTATTTGATTTCAATTTAGTAAAAAAAAAAGTATAGGCTCAACTTAAGTGTAAGTTGACAAAAGCATCAAATCCATACACAGAAAATCATAAACCCACACATGAACTGGCATAACAATTCGCAAGCATCTAATTATCTTGCACAATCATGCAGACGAACACCAGAGAAAGGAAAAATGACAAACTAAAATTCACAGCTGAAAATCAAATCAGACCCATATCAGAGTATCCCAAAACAGACAGTAATCGACCATCGAAGCAAACTCCGCGAGATACAAAAAAAACCCACATCATAATTCTCATTGAATCATGCACAGACCGATAAAGATTACAAATTTCCTAAACCCCAATTAAACAGAACAAACCCGCGAGATACAAAACAAACCCACGACATATCAAAAACCAATCAGAATCATAAATTTTGATAAAATTGAACAGAAAGCAAGCTGAAGAAAAGGGATTATGCTTTGTTAAAGAAATACAGACCAATTTGGCATTGATGTTCTTGTTCCCAGTGGTGGCCATGAGAGTAGAGGATTGAAAATTGAAAGATCAGACGAATAGAAGCAGAACTGAAGCAGAAGGCAGACGTTGACGAAGAATGACGATGGGTTTGATGCACAAGCAGACGCAATAAGAAGGCAAACGAGGAAGGATTGTACCAGCCGAGTATCAACTACCCCTTCTCTCTCGATACAAAGACCCAAACGTTTGTTGAAGCAAAGTTTTTTACGGAGACTTGTTTTATTGCAAAGTTTTCCACGTGGCGACCATAATAAACAAAATACTCTACTTTCCTTCTTTTTGGTCCACCCACGCTAGAGCCAGCCTGTCTACTCAGCTCCCAGCTTTGGACACGTTTTGCGTCTGAAATTATGAGCTCATCTGCGTCAAATATTAGGCCCAATACAATTCATGGACCGGCTACTTACTTTCGTTTTTGTTTTCCTGTTATATTCTAGGAAATATTATTTGGACACATTAAATTGATCATATTTAATAATTGTATTGATGTATTAATTAATAAATAGTATCATTTTAATAAGTTAAATTATTGATTGCCATATCAATATGGATTATATGGTAACTAAATATGGTCAATTTAGTGTGTCCAAATAGCATTATTCTTTTAAGAATGCTTTTTACGGTAAATATATTAGGAACTCGCTAGCGTGTCTCAAAATGGACCATGAACGAAAATTCTTTCCACTTTGCATAAAAAAATGGGTGCAACATTAAGTCTGTTGATGCAAAAATGGGTACAACATTAGGTCTGTTGCAGCATTTAGCAGATCCTTTGACACTGTTAAAACTACTATTTCTTTCCTTAAACAACGTTCATCTTCTTCCTCTTCATCTTCGTCCTCTCTCTTCTGAAACTTCCAACTCAAACCCCCCAAAATCCTTCTCACTTACTTTTATGGCTTCTCCATTAAACTCTCCCTCTCCCAAGCCCAGAAATTCCCCTATCGACTGGGCAATCCAGATTGCAATTTTTGGGCTTAGAAGGAGGAGAGATTTGCAAGCTCTCTACAAGTAGAAACCCAAAGCTCTCTTACTTGCATAGAGTGTAAACACCTATGGTTGATTGTCATCTTTATTGTAACGACCCGTCCCGGGAGTCGGGATTAGATTAGGGTTTAGTGACGGATTAGCGAAAACAATCGGTGATTAGTTGGTTACTTTTGGACAGTTAGCGCAGAATGATGATTTTGCCCATAGAATGGGCAAAATATTGACTTTTAGTTCGGTACGGTCAAATGGGCATGGACCGATGACCGTGACGTAGTTCGGGACGTCACGAGTCCGTAGACAAGTGGCACTCTCCGTCTCTCTTGCTACTTCTTCAGGTTGTGGAGAGGGTCTACGTCTCGGAGGCATCGTCAACCGCACACTGAAAGAGGCATAGAAGTAGTCAAACAACTGAAACACAACCTCACAAACCGACAGACCCAACAAACTCGACAAACCTATGCTCTGATACCAATTGTCAGGACCCACCCCGGTTTCACCCCGAAACCCGAGGTAAATCCCGCTCCCGTCTGACTCCCCGACACAAAACTCAAGTAAAACTCACTCGAACCCAGTCAGACGCAGGAGTAATTACAAAATATCCCAACCTTATCGTTTACAGAGCATAGCACTAAATTACAAGGAAAATAAAAACTGATAAAGTACACGCACGCAGAAGCCTTTAAACTCTTCTAGGATCCCTTACGTCACTTCTATGCCTCGGACACTGCCTCGACGTCAAGACCCCGCGCTAGCTCCACAACCTGGAGGGCAATTTAAAACACAAAGTGTGAGTGGACCAGAAAGTACAAAAAAGAAGTTCTAAAAACCATTTATCAAAAACCGAGTTTAACCCTCCGTTTTGAAAACCACATGCATAACCAACAGTTATGAACACAGTTGTAAAATAATCATTATGAAACATCATAAAAACAGAAACACTATAAAATATCATAAGAAACCATAGCATGAGTATCAGAAACCGTATCAAATCCTCATTTCCCGATCGAACCTGCTGGACCTATCCGAGTCTTTAAATTCCCGAGTCTTTAAACTCAATCCAGGCCTTAATAATATCCGAGTCTTTAAAACTCCGAGTCTTTAAACTCAAGGCCTACGGGGGAAATCAATATATATCCGAGTCTTTAAAACTCCCGAGTCTTTAAACTCAATCCGGGTCTTTAAACCCAATCCGGCCGGTCCCCCGTCACATATATCCGGGTCTTTAAACCCAATATCCAGATCCAGCAAATCCAATCTCAAAACCATTTGAAAACCATGTACCAATCCACATCCAAACCCGAATCCGAAATCACTGGTCTGATGCCCTTCCGGCATCCAGAACCGTCATTCCGAACCCAAATCCGGAAATTCACTTTTCAACTTTAAACCCAAATTTCGCTTCCGAAATCCGATTCTAAAACCGAAAACCTTGATTATCAAAATCATATTTCAAAATTCATTTATAATCATTAGAAGTCACTTATCAATTTAAATCCCAAAACTAAAGCATCAATTTCAGAAACCAACCACTTTCTCGGAAAACGTGCTAAAAACCGATTTCCTCGAAAAACGTGTAATAATGTAAAACCAACCAAAACATATTCGATAAACATAGAATCATAATCAAAACCATAAAACAGTTATAGAAAACAGTTATGCATGCTCGAGTTTAAAGAAAGGGGTCCACTCACAGTACTGAGCCCTACTCGCGTCCCGAAGGTCCTGTACGTTCCTCGGCTTCCTCGGGAAATCCCGATCCTGCCAAACACCAAAGTACGTTACTAACACGTTCACGAAGGTTCACCTAAAGTCCCCTCAAAAATCCCCGACTCCTAACGTAATAACCCGGGACCCTAAACTTTCACCCTCGCGGAACTAAACTCAAACGACGTCCGATTGACTCGAAACCAACTCCATTGAACTCACCATAACTCCTAGACCAAAATCCATGTTGATCACTTTTCCAACCGCCGCCGCACGCGCCCCCCACGCGCCGCCCAAAGTGGCTGCGCGTGGCCCCACGCGCCGCCCAAAGTGGCTGCGCGTGGCCCCACGCGCCAGCTACAGTACCATCTTCAACCTGTGCTGAACCGGCCGTCGCAGGCTGAACCGGCGAGAACTGATCTCCGCCGTCCGGCCACCAGTTCAACCCCTCTTTTCTCTCACAGCTGCGTCCAGACCTGCCCTATCTCTTCCCGTACTCCGTTCACCTCGACACGGCCTCTACACCGTCGACTGAAGCTCGAAATCAGACAGCCTACTTCCCCTGTTTTCCTTCCCGGCCACCCAATTCACCTCCCTTCACGGTGGCTACACCAAACTCTCCCCTGGACCTCTCTATGCCTAACCCAGCTAACCAGAACCGTCGACTCACTCCCCAGCTTCACGACTCGCCGTTCGAACCTCACGGCTAAAACAGAGCACACAAGTGCACTCCGTCGTGCCGGCCGCCACTGTGCACCACCCGTCACGGCATCACCACCAGGAGATACCCAAGTCTCCCCTGAGTCACCTAGACCACCCTAGACTCATCGATTCGACCTCTAGACTCACGACTCTCACTTTGAACCTCGACGGGAAAACAGGGGCACAAACACGAAGAATTGGACTTACCTGCAACCGTCCACAACCGTGCTCGCCGCCGTGTTCCGTGGAGTCCACAAAGCTACCTCAGCCTCCTCTCGAGTTCCCTTGCACTGTACACGGCCACCGCACCACCGCAAGCCCTCAGCCTTCTCTGTTTTCTCTGAATTCCCCGTGGCTCCCAACCGCACCACTACACGACTTCCTCATCCCCCCAAACTCCTCACCGTCTCTCTTCCACCCTCTGGACACTCACATACATTCACAACTCACCAACGCCCGTGATCAACCTTTCAAACCTCTCAATTCCTTCCCTCTGTTTCTCTCTGTGTCGAGGAACACACACGAGCACACACGGTTGCACCCCAAATAATGGAACCGCGTACACACCAGAGAACCCCCCAGAACCCACTACACACTTGCCACATGTCACCATCCCCCATTCTCTCTCACCAACTGGCTCCATCCCAGCCGTCCATTTCTTTCTTTCTGCACAAATCCCTAGAAACCAAAAAGACCAAAATACCCTCCTGTTTTACACATTTTACGGTTTTACCAAAACTTCCTAGACCCGTAACTCTCGCCTCGTAAGTCCGATGAGTACGTGCCGCCTGTCATCGAACTCAGGACGACAAGAACTATCTAACCATCTTAGGTCAACCTACCAAAACTCGATTATTAAAAAAGTCAACTATTCCCCCCTAATTTCCTCAAATTACGGTCATGCCCTCAACCTTCCGAACATCACAATTTCCTCCTCGGATGTCGGAATCAGGCGCGCCACCTGCCTATGGATTCGTGACGTCCTAAACTACGTCCTGGTCACTGGTCAACCCCCATTGACCACCCAAACTAAAAGTCAACTATTTTGCCCGGACCAGGGGCAAATCGTCATTCTAAACTTACGGACCTATCGGGACCACCTAACCACCGATTAACCTCACTAATCACACCTTAACCACTCTACTTATCCCGGCTCTCGGGACGGGTTGTTACAATCTACCCACCTAAAAAGAATTTCGTCCCGAAATTCCACAGATAGTTCCCGACACCTAGGGTCTCCTACCTGGTCACCAGCACTAGGTCAACAACAACCTCTCCTGGGTTTCCTGTCTATCATCTCCACCTTGGGTATTTCACTCCATCCCCAACTACTGTTACCACAGCCAACCCTAGCTATGTAACAACTGCATGGTGTACGCAAGGGAAACTCTATGAATGAAAAACAAAGGTATTATAACATACCTTATTTCAGAGTACCCGACAGAAGTCATAGAGTACATCCTCGTATACAACCACCCTACCTTCCCGAGCCAACTCGACTACAAACCCAAACAATCGACCACCCAGCTCCCTCGGCTGCTAATTCGGCCACTATCGGAATAAATCTACAAAGTCCTAAAGGCAAACTCTAGCTTGTGGGTTCTCTCCTTCAATAACCTCATATTGATCAGTTATAGTCACTCCTTTCCTGTACCTTCCGTCATCCTGCTACGGAAACTTACTGTATACTCCAAGTCCTCTAGGCGAACTTCTAGACTCTACCCTGGGATCCAACAACCAAACCAACAGAACAACCAAAAGTAAAACAAGTACCTGTCCCCACATCTGGTATCGCCTGATCCTCCTGCTGAGTCATCGAGAACACCCGGGCCTATGATCCCGACGCTCTACCACGTCCCCTCGAACTACTCGTGGCTGTGCCACCACCTCCTCTCGTACCTGCGGTCCCTGACGCTGTACTCTGCCCAGGCTCCGCTGCTCCTCGATCTACACCACTTTCCTGTGGCAACTGTGGACACTCACGTCTGAAATGACCTCGCTCCCCACAGTAGAAACACACATTCCAGCCTGGTCCACTGCTCGGTCTCCCTGTGAACGCTACCGATGTCGCACTCGCTTGCGGAGTAGGCGGTGCTCGGTTACCCCCAAAATCCTGAACTCTGGGCACTGCCAGGCCTACCAAAACGATCATCGCCCGACGAGGACGATCCACCGAAGTTACCTCTTTTCGGTGTCCGCTAGCTCGAAGCTCCAGGAATCGATGGTTCCCGGCGTCGCACCGGCAAACTAGCCTCCACCCGCACTGCAGCGTCTGACAAGTCTCGGAGGGTAACAAAAGATCCGGCCGTCACTATGGCTCGAATCTCACCGCGCAAACCCAACTCAAACCTACGGCATTTCTCGGCTTCAGTGGCCACAAAAGCTGGAGCAAACCGAGACAACATCTGGAACTTCCGTTCATACTCTACCACCGTCATATTCCCTTGCTGGAGCTGCAGAAACTCTGCCTCCTTGGCATCTCGAAAAGAACGAGGATAATACTGCTCCAGAAACCGTTCCCTGAACGTCTCCCAAGTCACACTATGGACATCCCAACCGGACAACTCGAGGGTATACCACCACTCATACGCCGCACCATCTAGTAGAAAGGTAGCCAACACTACTCGCTCCTCCGGCGGACAATGCATCACCGCAAAAATCCGCTCCAGTCTGGTAATCCACCTCTGGGCTTCCTCAGGATCAGCCCCACCACTAAAAGTAGTAGCCCCGAGCCGCTGGGCTCGCTCAATCGTGGCACTCTCCGTCTCTCTTGCTACTTCTTCAGGTTGTGGAGAGGGTCTACGTCTCGGAGGCATCGTCAACCGCACACTGAAAGAGGCATAGAAGTAGTCAAACAACTGAAACACAACCTCACAAACCGACAGACCCAACAAACTCGACAAACCTATGCTCTGATACCAATTGTCAGGACCCACCCCGGTTTCACCCCGAAACCCGAGGTAAATCCCGCTCCCGTCTGACTCCCCGACACAAAACTCAAGTAAAACTCACTTGAACCCAGTCAGACGCAGGAGTAATTACAAAATATCCCAACCTTATCGTTTACAGAGCATAGCACTAAATTACAAGGAAAATAAAAACTGATAAAGTACACGCACGCAGAAGCCTTTAAACTCTTCTAGGATCCCTTACGTCACTTCTATGCCTCGGACACTGCCTCGACGTCAAGACCCCGCGCTAGCTCCACAACCTGGAGGGCAATTTAAAACACAAAGTGTGAGTGGACCAGAAAGTACAAAAAAGAAGTTCTAAAAACCATTTATCAAAAACCGAGTTTAACCCTCCGTTTTGAAAACCACATGCATAACCAACAGTTATGAACACAGTTGTAAAATAATCATTATGAAACATCATAAAAACAGAAACACTATAAAATATCATAAGAAACCATAGCATGAGTATCAGAAACCGTATCAAATCCTCATTTCCCGATCGAACCTGCTGGACCTATCCGAGTCTTTAAACTCCCGAGTCTTTAAACTCAATCCAGGCCTTAATAATATCCGAGTGTTTAAACTCCCGAGTTTTTAAACTCAAGGCCTACGGGGGAAATCAATATATATCCGAGTCTTTAAACTCCCGAGTCTTTAAACTCAATCCGGGTCTTTAAACCCAATCCGGCCGGTCCCCCGTCACATATATCCGGGTCTTTAAACCCAATATCCAGATCCAGCAAATCCAATCTCAAAACCATTTGAAAACCATGTACCAATCCACATCCAAACCCGAATCCGAAATCACTGGTCTGATGCCCTTCCGGCATCCAGAACCGTCATTCCGAACCCAAATCCGGAAATTCACTTTTCAACTTTAAACCCAAATTTCGCTTCCGAAATCCGATTCTAAAACCGAAAACCTTGATTATCAAAATCATATTCCAAAATTCATTTATAATCATTAGAAGTCACTTATCAATTTAAATCCCAAAACTAAAGCATCAATTTCAGAAACCAACCACTTTCTCGGAAAACGTGCTAAAAACCGATTTCTTCGAAAAACGTGTAATAATGTAAAACCAACCAAAACATATTCGATAAACATAGAATCATAATCAAAACCATAAAACAGTTATAGAAAACAGTTATGCATGCTCGAGTTTAAAGAAAGGGGTCCACTCACAGTACTGAGCCCTACTCGCGTCCCGAACGTCCTGTACGTTCCTCGGCTTCCTCGGGAAATCCCGATCCTGCCAAACACCAAAGTACGTTACTAACACGTTCACGAAGGTTCACCTAAAGTCCCTCAAAAATCCCCGACTCCTAACGTAATAACCCGGGACCCTAAACTTTCACCCTCGCGGAACTAAACTCAAACGACGTCCGATTGACTCGAAACCAACTCCATTGAACTCACCATAACTCCTAGACCAAAATCCATGTTGATCACTTTTCCAACCGCCGCCGCACGCGCCCCCATGCGCCGCCCAAAGTGGCTGCGCGTGGCCCCACGCGCCAGCTACAGTACCATCTTCAACCTGTGCTGAACCGGCCGTCGCAGGCTGAACCGGCGAGAACTGATCTCCGCCGTCCGGCCACCAATTCAACCCCTCTTTTCTCTCACAGCTGCGTCCAGACCTGCCCTATCTCTTCCCGTACTCCGTTCACCTCGACACGGCCTCTACACCGTCGACTGAAGCTCGAAATCAGACGGCCTACTTCCCCTGTTTTCCTTCCCGGCCACCCAGTTCACCTCCCTTCACGGTGGCTACACCAAACTCTCCCCTGGACCTCTCTATGCCTAACCCAGCTAACCAGAACCGTCGACTCACTCCCCAGCTTCACGACTCGCCGTTCGAACCTCACGGCTAAAACAGAGCACACAAGTGCACTCCGTCGTGCCGACCGCCACTGTGCACCACCCGTCACGGCATCACCACCAGGAGATACCCAAGTCTCCCCTGAGTCACCTAGACCACCCTAGACTCATCGATTCGACCTCTAGACTCACGACTCTCACTTTGAACCTCGACGGGAAAACAGGGCACAAACACGAAGAATTGGACTTACCTGCAACCGTCCACAACCGTGCTCGCCGCCGTGTTCCGTGGAGTCCACAGAGCTACCTCAGCCTCCTCTCGAGTTCCCTTGCATCGTACACGGCCACCGCACCACCGCAAGCCCTCAGCCTTCTCTGTTTTCTCTGAATTCCCCGTGGCTCCCAACCGCACCACCACACGACTTCCTCATCCCCCCAAACTCCTCACCGTCTCTCTTCCACCCTCTGGACACTCACACACATTCACAACTCACCAACGCCCGTGATCAACCTTTCAAACCTCTCAATTCCTTCCCTCTGTTTCTCTCTGTGTCGAGGAACACACACGAGCACACACGGTTGCACCCCAAATAATGGAACTGCGTACACACCAGAGAACCCCCCAGAACCCACTACACACTTGCCACATGTCACCATCCCCCACTCTCTCTCACCAACTGGCTCCATCCCAGCCGTCCATTTCTTTCTTTCTGCACAAATCCCTAGAAACCAAAAAGACCAAAATACCCTCCTGTTTTACACATTTTACGGTTTTACCAAAACTTCCTAGACCCGTAACTCTCGCCTCGTAAGTCCGATGAGTACGTGCCGCCTGTCATCGAACTCAGGACGACAAGAACTATCTAACCATCTTAGGTCAACCTACCAAAACTCGATTATTAAAAAAGTCAACTATTCCCCCCTAATTTCCTCAAATTACGGTCATGCCCTCAACCTTCCGAACATCACAATTTCCTCCTCGGATGTCGGAATCAGGCGCGCCACCTGCCTATGGATTCGTGACGTCCTAAACTACGTCCTGGTCACTGGTCAACCCCCATTGACCACCCAAACTAAAAGTCAACTATTTTGCCCGGACCAGGGGCAAATCGTCATTCTAAACTTACGGACCTATCGGGACCACCTAACCACCGATTAACCTCACTAATCACACCTTAACCACTCTACTTATCCCGGCTCTCGGGACGGGTTGTTACATCACCACCCAACCTCCCTCACTAGGCAGCACCAGGCAGCCCTCAGCCACCTCCAGACGACCACCACCACCACCACGGGCGGCGGTGTCAGGACCGCCCCCGGAAGGGGCATCGATAACCGTGCCCGGTCCTGCTCCCGTCTGGCAAGATGACAGAAATCTCCATGTTACCCTCAGTACTTGCCAAACCAGGGATAGCCACACGTACGTACTCATGCCTCCGCCCCTCGTACAGCCTCGAACAACGCGCCACGACCTGGAGGGTCAATAAAAACCAAAAGGTGTGAGTGGACAAAAAGAATTCAGTTCATAAAACAGTTACGGAAAGACGTTTTTACCCTCCAAGTAAAAACCAATGCATGCATACCAAAAATCATTTCGCAAACGGTTAACATTTCAACATAAGAAATCCGTATATGACAAATCAAAATCATTTTCCTTTCTTAACCTTCGGGTCATAGCCCGCACATTATAGACACAGGGCCACAGCCCAAAACCATAAAGTCCAATTCCAAGTATACGACATCAACCAATCCATCAACCATATAAACCGGGCCACTGCCCAACACATCCAATCATCCAAGAACATCAATGAATCACAATCAATCAGTTTGCTGGATATCGAGTGCGCCCGAGTCTTAAAACTCAAAACCATGCGCATTATCAGGCCTTCCCGGGATTTCAACGAGTCTTTAAACTCAAAACATAATCAATAGGCCTCGGGGGTATCACAATAACCGAGTCTTTAAACTCACGAGTCTTTAAACTCAATAAGGGCCCTCCCCCGTCATCCATTAACCGAGTCTTTAAACTCAAAACGTGCTCCAGCAATAGCACCGGGTTTTTAAACCCAAAACAGTTTCCAAACACAAAAACGGGTCTTTAAAACCCCAAGCAGTTTCCAACGGGTCTTTAAACCCCAAAACAGTTTATCAATCACGACAACGCGGGATCCATCCCAAAATTGCATTTTTCACAACAGGACGCATGGTCCGAATTTCCACATTCATTTTCCCCAAATCAGACTTTACAAACATAATCAAATTATCATGAAACACGGGCATGCAAAATCAGACCAAATCACTTTATTAAATCCTTTTTCATTCCCGAATTCGAATTCGCGATAATGAATCCGTAAGCCGGCATCCGGAAGCATCATCCCGAACCCAAACCAAGAATCCGCTTTATTATTTCCGAAAAACGAAATCGCGCAAATTAAAGTTACTTTTATGTCCCGAGCATCAAGCCCGAAATCGTATTTTCGAAAATCCATTTAAATTCCTTGAAATCACTTCATTTCTCAAATCTCATTATCAAAACATCCGAACCACAATCATAATTACCAAAATCACGATCCAAGCAAAACATGCTCAAAACCCTCATTTAAAATCCTCAAAATCACAAGTCTCATTTTAATTCCTCAATTCAAACATCAACAGTGATCAAATCACAATAACTTGAAATCTCGTAAAACGTGCAAATCCGGAACATTCTCGAAAAACGTGTCAAAATCATAGGTCACACTCGCAAATCATAAACAACCTTCTTAAATCATTTTACACCCATTTCATATAACTTCTTTCATTAAACCATCATTAAGCACACGAGTGACCATAGTCTCGAAATACGAGTAATTTCACATGTATAGTAAAAATACGTATAAATACGGGAATCGAATACGTATAAATACGGAAATCAAAGTCAATCACAACTTATAATCATGATCATAAAATCATAGAAATAATTTATGCATGCATTAAATTTTGAAAGCAAGTCCACTCACACACCGTCCAATAGGGCTCGGTTTCGCGCCACACGCGGTTCCGTAATTTCCGACATTTTCCAAAAACCCGAATCCTGCCCGAAAACACATCCCCGGGTCATTAAAGTGTCAAAGAACAACATACTAATTTCCCATAATTTTCCGGGAATTAATCGTTAATTAAAAACGTAATAGAAATCTTCGGACCCTCGGAACCACATTGAGACGGTGTCCGATAATTTCGAAACTAACGCTAAAATGTTCGTTACATTGTATAGGACAAAAGTCGTGTTGAACTCACCTTGAAATTCGGGTCCACGCGCCGTCACGCGCCGCCGCAAGCGGCTGCGCGTGACACCCACGCGCCAGCTACAGTGCCAGGTACAGTCGTCGTCCCTACCCGACTGTCTGGTAAATGGGTCCGGTTGACCCGCGGTGTGACCCGGCTGGAAATCCATCAATTTCAACCTACGAGAATCAATTCAAACGTTCAATAGAATCGCCAAGCATCTAATTTGGGTCCTGTGACCTCCAATCAGTGACATCATACCTGAATCCAGACGATTAGAAGTCAAATTTTGAAGAACAGGTGGGTACTGTTCAATCATCAAACTCGACCAACCTCGATTGTTTACCTGAAATTGGCCCACCCAGAAGCTTCGTAGTGTTCATATGAACTTGTTTCTCCTGCCAATTGCTCCTCTAAACTCTTCCAAAATCACAACTCAAGCTCGATTTTCTTCCCGGTCAGCAGGTCCCTTCAGAGTCGAAAACGGCATCAAATCACCTCCCACTAGTATGCGATCGACTTGAATTAATCCCAGAGGACTCATTGAAGCCTTAATTTGCCATGGGCTGGCCTACAATTCGAGTTGAAATTTTAATTTTTCTTGAACAAGAACTTCGGGTTTCCAGAGCATTTCTCACCCAGTCCGCTCGTTTCTCCTCTCTACCCATCACACTAGTTCTCACTAATTCTGTGTCTCCCTTTCATTGTCCCCGGAATGGATTGAACAATTAAATTCCTCCCACTCGCCCAGTGCTCTGTTCTGCAAAACGAAGGCCCGTGCTCCGCAATTCACCAGCACAGACAATTCCTTTCAGCCCTCAGTCACGTAAATGGATCCTTCTCACTCCCAACACTCTCAGTTAGCTGCAATGCGACCCAACATCCGTGGGGAACTCACTCAGACTTACTGAGTCTCTGTTTCCCGCAAAACAGACCCATCACCATTTTTAAAACCTGCCCGTGCTCCCCCTTCTCCGTCCAAGCGTGCCTCCATGCTCCCATTATCCTCAATTTTCTTAAACAATTCATGTTTCAGAGAATTCCTAAGCCATTTCCTTGATCAGAGGTCCAACATAAACAATTACATCGCACTAACCCACGGCTGTTCAAACTGGGCTTGGCAATTTACCATTTTGCCCTTCTACTCAAAATTACCAAAATGCCCTTCACCATCCGTGACCCGTAACTCGATTACCCGATGTCCGTTTCCGGCGTGCCGCCTGTCGTTGTACTCGGGGCATCGAGACCTTCCTAACGGTCCTTGGCCCTCGGCCATTGGACCCCCCGATCGAAAAGTCAACATTTTCCCTTATTTAGTCCAAATTACGGTAATGCCCCTGGACTTCCGATCGTCATAACTTCCGCCACGAACGTCGGAATCGAACGTGCCGCCTGTCTATGAACTCGTGACGTCCCAAACTACGTCACGGTCATCGGGAAAAGTCCATTTGACCGCCCGAATAAAAAGTCAACGTTTTGCCCACAACCAGGGGCAAAACGGTCATTTTGCACCGTTCGTCCGATTTTACCCAACTAATCACCGATTAACCCCGTTAATCATGATTAGTTACAAATTTAATCTCGAATTCCGGGACGGGTCGTTACAGGCGGCACAACCCCAAAACCCCCCAGACCCAAGAAGGAAACCCGATCAGCCCAAACTGTCCAAACCGTCCAAACCTTCACCCCTGCACTCGAACTAACCTAGGGATGGGTTAACTGGAACCTTAGGACGACTCAGACCCTGACTGAACGGGCCACCGCGGCGGTAAGCTCTGAAACCCGTGAGACCCGATTTTCCTTCCCTATTTTGAAACGTCTGTTTTTAACGTTGGAATTCTTTGTTTACCTCTGAGACATACCTAGGGGACCTAGACGACCATTTTGGACCAAGAACCGTGACTGGAAACACGGCGACTCGCCGGAGAAGATGACCAGAACCGGCAGCCAGCCTTCCCGTCGATTTTCAGGTGACTTCTTGAACCTAGGGTCTTGTTTCGACTGCACAGAACCATAGAGTGTGTTGTGACGAGTTCATAGGAACCATCAGAAATGGTGGTCGGAAACACTAGCTGTGATCGGGTCAAACCGTGGGTCTGCGGTGACCCGGTTCTCTGACCCTGTTACTGTAGCTGATAACGTCATCATGCTGACATCAGCAGTGACGTCATGATGACGTCATCATGTCAGAAAATAGTCAGACCAGGGACCAATGGAATGCTGACACGTGTCCTCTGACACTGTCAGTGATGAGGTCATGCTGACGTCATCATTACTGTAGCACCGTTGACCAGAGGGTTGACCAGCGCGTGGGGGCGCATGTGAACAGTGTTTTGTGTGGGACCAGGACCATTTTCAAGGTTTCGACGATACGGATCCAATGGCGGTGGTTTCGTGTCTATCGGAGATCGTTAGGTTGGTCAAATTAGGGTTTGAAGCCTGGGGAAGCGTGTTCGGACGGCTTTCCCGGGCCGGTTTCAGTCTAGGGTTTCTTAGTTGTTTAATAGGGACTTAAAGTGACCTTTACGTATGCTTTGGACATGACAAGAATTTTACTTTAACACTTGGACGGGGCTTTACGCTCGGGATTGCAGCGGGATTGTACAGTGAATGGGCCTTTGATTTCACTAAACCTCGGCATGCATAACTGTTTTACTTTCTATTATATCTATATGTGATTCAAGTAAAGGTATTTGTTTATCTTGAGTATGATTTATGGCACGTATTATGATGTTTAGGCATGAGACCCGTCTGGTTGTTTATGAACGGTTTTGAGTCATGTATATGTATCATGGATTTCGATATTTATCTTTGGTACTGCACTGTATAGATCTACCCTAGGATACTGTATCCTCCGGATGTAGGTACCCCGGAGTGGTCACGGCGCATTGCCTGTGAGGAGTCATTCTACGGAGGGACTGGACCTTAGAGTGACTCAGGAGCAGGATTGCTACTGTTGGACGTCTGGGACGTCAGGCATCTAGAATGCCATGCTCGGACTGGGTTCGGGATTTGGACTCGGGATTGAGACCCCGGGTGGCACGCCTAGCCTTGGGACTGTGACCTTATTGGGCGTCTGGGACGTCGGGCATCTGGGATGTCAGGGTTGGGATGTATAGTGCAGTGACTGAGATTATATTATGTTGATATTATTCTGCTTATGATTATAAGATTTTGTGGTTTTTGATACTGATGCATGCTTTTCGGAAAACGGAGGGGAAAATCTATATGTTTTCGAGATGGTAAACTATTTTGTAAACCTTGAGTTTCGGCCCACTCACCCTTGTTGTTTTACTACCCCTCCAGGTGGTGCTATTGAGGAGGAAGATGAGGAGGATCCCGAGGAAGAGGCATAGGTTTACGTTCCGCACCTGAACCCTACTGCTGGGTAGGTTGGCACGTAGTGTGTCTAGAGTCGTGCTCAATAAACTGTATTCGGGAACTATCCCTTGTTTGACACTATTTGTATTTGGATATTTGTGTGGCGTACTATGTATGACTTAAATTTGGATTTTCTTTATGCATTTTATTTTCAATAAGGGTAATTTTGGTATTTTAATGTCGGGTGTCAGACGGGAGCAGGGCACGTCCCGGGTGGTCCCAGGGGGATCGGGGCGGGTCCTGTCAGCGGGCCCGGATTGGGTTTAAAGACCCGGATTGAGTTTAAAGATTCGGGAGTTTAAAGACTCGGATATTATGATTTTCCCCCGTAGTCTTGTTGAGTTTAAAGACTCGGGAGTTTAAGGACTCGAATTATATTGAGCCCTGGATTGAGTTTAAAGACTCGGGAGTTTAAAAACTCGGATAGATCCAACAGGTTTGATCGGATGATGATATTGGTATCTTATGTTTTAATGCTAATGTTTTTATAATGATTATCATACTGTTTTTATATTGCTGTTTTCAGATACTGAGTTATGCATGCATGTTTTTAAAACGGAGGGCAAAATTCTGGTTTATTTATTAAACTGTTTTCGAAACTATTATTTATTTTTAGTCCACTCACACTTTTCTGGTTTTAAATGCCCTCCAGGTCGTGGAGTTAGCGCTGGGGTTGACGTTGAGGCAGAGTCAGAGGCATAGAGTGTTTCCGGAGTCTTTCTAGAGTTTTCTGGCGTTTTCCGTTGTGCATGTAGTCAGTAGGATTTCTATTTTACCTTGTTTTGTACTATGCTCTGTACGCCTATGGACTTATTGGAATTTGAGTTCTCCCTAGTCTGGCAATGAAAATTGTGGGTTTTTGTGCTGTTGTTTTTGGTACTTTACGTGTGTTTGCTAGACGGGAGCAGGGTTCATTCCGGTTATCGGGGTGGTACCGGGGTGGGTCCTGTCATTTATCCCTAGCAAACCCAGGAAAATCCAACTACGCAAACCCATCAAAATTTCATTAATCACAAGCAGAATCCAACTATAATTCTATTCATCACCAAATATTTGACATGATGTCAAAATAAGAAATGAAAACATGCACTAAATTACTACCACACTCAGATCCGCAAACATTTCAATTACAAACCTAGCTCTACAAACATCTCACTACCAAAGCCAGACCGCAAAATTGGTCTTTGAAAAAACGAAAACAAAAGCAGGACTGAAAGTGACAGCGACGAAGCTCATCAAAGGTCAATTTGATCTATAGCATTCTAAGAAAACAGCGACGTCAAGAGTGAAGAATAGTGCTCGAAGAATAGGAGATCTGAGAAAAATCTTGGGCTAGATTTGACCAGGGCTAGGAGGAACACTAGCGGCGACATCGACGTAGAGACCTTCAAACAGCAACGTCGATGTCCATTTGACTTTCCCGAAGGATACGAAAAATAGGGAATCAGAGATTTTCCAATGGTGACATCAATATCGATTTGACCATCCAACACCAAGAGGAACGCTAAGGGGAGGAGGTGGGAGGCTTGGAGGCGTCGGTGGACTCGAGGGTGTAAAGGTCGATTTTTTGTTGTTTTGTTTTTTATCTGATGTGGAGGTCGTTGCGTGACCTCCTTTGTAGAGAGAGAGAGAGAGGTGTTATTTATGGTTGAGTTGCATAGAGCGGAAATTCCTATGGTTGATTTCCTAGGCACTTAACAAGTAGGAAATCAACCATAGGCGTTTATGCTCTAAGCTAGTAGGAGTCCTTTGATTTTCTACATGCAGAGAGCTTGCAAAGCTCTCCTCATCCTAAGCCCAGAAATTGCAATCAAGATTGCTCTACCGATTAAGGAATTTTTGGGTTTGGGAGGGGGAGAGCTTCATGGAGAAGTCATAGAAGTAAGTGTGGAGGATTTTGGGGCGTTTGAGTTGGGTGTTTCAGAGGAGAGATGAAGAAGATGAACAGTGTTTAAGGGGATTTAATGAAAGAAACAGTAGTTTTAACGGTATCAAAGACGAAATTTGCTAAATGGTGCAACAGACCTAATTTTGCACCCATTCTTGGTGCAAAGTGAAACGAATTTTCGTTCCTGCTGCATTTTGAGACACGCTGGCGCGTTCTTGGTGCATTTATAGTAAAAACCTTTTAAGAATGTTTTTATTTAACACACTTAATTGATCACAAAAAATAAACATAATGTTATTTAATTTATTGAAATAACATATTTTATTTTATTTTTTGACCGAAGTGGGATGATATTCATTAATAAACAAGCCCAATAATACAAACAGTATAAAAGACTCATATACCAATAAACAAACCCAAAATAGAAATTAAAAACCCAAAATTAAACAACACAATGTTAACTAACAGATTACAACAAAATCAAATCCAAATAAACCCTAGAAACTAAACAGGTTTCCATCAGCAGCCACCCCCGAGAACTCAGCCACCACAGCAGAGAACCATCTAATATGGAACCCAAGAGATCAAATAGAAAAGCGTGGTTTGGAGACCCGGAGTCACCAAAGATCGACATACTCAAGCGATCAGTTAGGTTAATATTGACAGACAAATTCCACAACCCAAACACCCAAAACTGAAATATGGGGAAGTGTTGTGGATGAAAAGGACCAGTGACCATACCCATTAGTGAGGCTAAGTGAGAAATCAAAGTAGAGCCAAGGGCAATGGATCTGAGGGATACCGATGTGGATGGATGGTGAAAATTGGAAGAGGATGAAGGGATGGTTGTGTGAGTGAGGAAAAGGGCTATAAGGAAAAGGGCAAGGACTAAGCATACCGAAATCGGCCAAGGAGATTGGAAGACCTTCAAGCTTTGAAGCAAAGTCACCGAAAAGGCAGGGGACTAGATCAAGCAACCCAAAGAGGATGAGAGAACCAGGTTACATGAGAGAGAGAGAGAGAGAGAGAGAGAGAGAGAGAGAGAAGGGGAGAAGATGAGGAAGGAAGGAGAGAGGAGTGGGAGAGGAGGAAGGGGCGGGAAGATTGCTCCAAACCAGTCACTAGGAGGTGGGGAGTGGACCAACTCCACCCCAGATCTATAGAGTTCTTAGAGACAGGTTGGAGAAGGGGAGTTCTTAGAGAAAGGTTGGAGAACTCTTCGTACTTGAAATAACATATTTTATTGATTATCAAATCGTATAATTCAATTAATGTGGTCAATTATATGTGTTTAAACGATATTTCTCATATTTTAAACTATTCTCATTTAAAAGTTTGTAAGTTTGTACGTGTGGAGTTCAACTCTGACAATGTCTGAGTCTATTTTCGAGAGTCGGTGGAGTCCAAATTCGAGGTCGTCCAGAATAGATATCCAATCTCATGAGAATGACCATAATGGAAAAAACAGTTTACAAAAATATTGTTTAACTTTCTTTTGAAATAACCCATAAATACCCAAGAACAATTTGTAAGTGATTGGACTCACTCTTAAAACACTTTGGTAGTCGCTCTCAATCCTGCTCCCATTTGACAAATGATCCAAATATTGAAATTACCCGCAACACTTGTTAGACAAGGGATACTCGTACTAATTTACTGCGCATACCTCCGCCTTTTGATCAGCCTTGGTTTTCGTGCAATGGCTTGGAGAGTTATCAAAACCATTAAAAAATGTGAGTGGACGAAAATAAATATTTAAAACAAATTTTCCAAGGAAAAAAACATTTAACCTCCATTTTTATAAAAACATGCATGCATAGAATAAAACGTAAAAAAAAAAATGAACAATCAGATCTAAAAAAAAATCATAGATTGTGAGACCCCAAAATCACAAAATACTAATAAACAGCCGGTGGCCCACATTTGCTTGACATCCCAGTCATAAAATCACCTCGACACAAATATCAGAAAATCAAACCAAAACCAATATTAGCAAATTAGACCGACCAATACCAATCAACCAACTAATCCTCAGTAATTAGCCTCTACAAGCAGCACATCCTACCTCTACTAGTTGAATATCCTGTCTAAATAAACAACCTCAGGATCTAAGGAGCTGAGCTCTGGACGTCTGAGTCTCATCTCTGGAATCAATGACGTCTAGAAAGCCACCCTAGGTTTAGGCTGCTCCCATATGGAAGATATCATTTCTCAAACCTCACAGCCTCAAGATCTGCGAAGCCGAGCACTAAATGCTTGAGTGCTGACCATATCCAAGAATGGTTGACCTTGGAAAAACAATTCACAAACCACGGAAACTCATTTAGTACAATTTCTTGACCTCAAAACCAAGTCAGAACCAAGTCCAGACACATTCAAACCCATGTCTAAGCCCAAAACACATTTTCCACAAAATACCGTAAAATCGTGTCGAGAAATTAGTTAAAAAATCCTGAAAATCATCAAATAATCTTTTTGAAATCATATTCAAATCATTGCAACAAAAATCATGCAATAAAATAACGAAAATATTTAGCTATGCATGCATCATATTTTTTTTTAATCCACTCACACACCGTCCTCGTAGCTAAATCTCGAACCGCATGCTCCTCCGTAATTTCGGAAGCCGTACCGCCTGTCAAAAATCATCACCAAGGGTCACTAACATCTCAAATAATCTTACATTTAAATCTCCTAATTTCTACAATTAAATAAAAAAAAATAACCTAAACACAATGCTTTGGACACCTAAAAGTACCTAGAGACAGTGCCCGATTAACTCGAAAATTGCAACAACATGTATGTAACCTAGAATACTACAGAAATCGCATTAATAAAAAATCAAGGTGATGAGGCACGCGCAGCCTTACTTTCTATGTGTGGGCCTCACGCACCAGACACTATTTATCTCTTTCAACTTCTTAGGGCGACCCGTTTTTCTGCAATGCGGGTTTCCCGACCCCGTGGGTTGGCTTGACTCCCAAACCTTCATTTTTCATCCATTTTACAAGTTCTAATAACCTAAACTTATCTACTTGATCATAGAATGAGATCTATGATGTCAAAACTGAGAAAACTCACCTCCAAATCCAAAACTCAAATCCTTGATTTTTAGCCTAAGTTTAAGCTTCGTGTTCCAAGCTTTTCGCGTCCAAAACTTCCATATTTTTGTCTCAAATCATCCCTAAGGACTCAACTAGGACATCAGTGGGCTTAATTGCAAGCTAAAAGACTTTAAACAACTTAAACAATCCATTTTTTGATTTTACGGTTTTTCGAGTCTTCCTTCCATCTCTTCTCTCCCCCTCACGAGTTCATCCTTCTTCTTTCTTTCTTCCTCTTTCTTTCTTTTTCTTTTTCTTCTTCTCTCTCTTTTCCTTTCTTCCTCTCCTCCTCTAGTTTTCACTCTTTCTTCTCCCTTTTTTTCCTCTCGGGTCTAGTTTCAAGCAGCCTAAAAAACACACACATAACACCACAACACATATATGCACACACACTTAGGTTGATGCACAAACACATATGAGATAAAAGAGGCAAATGATAAGGACACTTGTCACCATCCCATGAAATCAACAAAAAAATCTTTATTTACGAAATTACCAAAATGCTCCTATTTCCAAATTGCCAAAATACCCTTGGTAATTTTAGTGACACGACTCATCCCAATTCCCCCGGGATTAACGCGGGATGTGTCATGCTCTCGTCTGACACGAAGTGTCAAATAAGGGATAACTTGAAACCTCAGCCCGTTCGGGGCTTCTAGAGCGCGCCAAGATTGGTGGAGGAGTGTGAAGTCTTGGCCACTGCTACAGCTTGCATTCGCGACCAACCTGAAGGGCATTAAAACCATTAAAAGCTGTGAGTGGACAAAAATAAATAGTTTAATAAAACACATTTCATAAGAAGACATTTATGTCCTTCACTAAAAAGCATGGATGCATTCGAAACCCAGTTATCTCAACCAAATCAAATATAATAAAAACTGTTTATAAAACCGAAGTCATTTCCTTCCTCAAATCATTAGTGCCTTAGCCCAAAATCACAAAACCAATCGTATGAGAACTCAGTACAAAATCGTAAATCCAAGTCATGTCGGCCACTGCCCAAATCCATAAACACAACCGTAAATCCAAATCATGTGGGCCACTGCCCAAGTCTATAAACACAACCGTAAATCCAAATCATGTGCGCCACTGCCCAAATCCATAAACACAAACATCTGTAAACCAGTAAATTTTATAAAACACATTTATACCAATTTTTGGCATCCCAAATGCCTGGTGTCCTAGAATCCTGACGTCCCATACGTCATGTCACGGTCTATAAGCTACGCGTGCTATCCAGGGTCTCTCCAGGTCAATCTCTGACATCCCAGATGTCCAACATCATAAACGTCTAATCAAAGCAATCATGCTCCTGAGTCATTATACGGTCTGGTGACAGGACCCATCCCAATCCCCCCGGGATTACCGTGGAATGTGCCCTGCTCCCGTCCAACAAGAAGTGTCAGACAAGGGATAACCAAGAGCCACTGCCCAACGGGGCATCCAGAGTGCGCAAGGATCGATGGAGGAGGTGTGCAATGTCCCAGTCTCTGCTGCAATCGCATCCGTAATCAACCTGAAGGGCATTAAAACCAAAAGTTGTGAGTGGACAAAACCAATAAGTTTATTAAACGCATTTATAAGACATTTATGCCCTCCAATAAAAACGTATGCATGCCACGAAAACCAGAAACCAAAACGTTTGTTCAACCGAGCCATTATGGCCTTAGCCCAAAAACCGTTAACTAAAAACCAAGTGTGGGAACTCACCCCAAAACAGTGGAATACCACAACCATACATATTAAAACCATGTGGGCCACCCCCCAAAGCCATAAATATAAATCCATAAATCCAAAACCATTTAGGGTCCCCGACCCGACATACCATTTCATAACCAATAATCCATTTTTACCACATAACACATATCCAACCGAAAAGCCATTTCATAGATCCATTAATCCATATTTTACCATTACCATCACCAGTATCCCAGATGCTTAGCGTCCCAGACGCTAGACGTCCCTGACGTCTTATCTCACGGTTTCATAAGCTACGTGTGCTGCCCGGGGTCTCTCCGGGTCCATATATCTGACATCCCTGATGTCTGACGTCCCTGATGTCAATCATAGCAATCCTGCTCCTGAGTCATCATACTGTCCGGCTGCTAAGTATAATGACCCCTCGCAGGCAATGCACCGTGACTTCCCCAGTGTCCCAGACATCTGGAGGAGACCATCATATATCCTTGTATCCAGATGGTATATGGAAAACAGTTTTATTAAATCCTTTTATCACATCATTACCATTGGGCCCTGCCCGAAATTTCCATAAAACCATGTAATTCCATTTAGGGTCCCTGACCCAAAATCACAATTATAATCCAACTGGGCCTCATGCCCGATTTTATGAACCACTAGGCCCACGGCCCGATTTGTAAACCAACTGGGCCCGCATCCCGACTTTATAACCCAACTGGGCCCACGGCCCGAATTCGTAAATCAACTGGGCCCCTGGCCCTATAACATAACTCAAATGGGTCTCAACCCGATTTCATTTCAACTGGGCCCCTGGCCCGATTTCATTAACCAACTAGGCCTCCGGCCCGATTCTCAAATGGACTCCAAGTCCGAAATTTCCAACATAATTGGGCCTCAAGCCCGAGTTCATATTTCCAATTTCAAAACCATTTCATCACATTATATCCAAGTTATAAATATGAAAAATCCATGTAAAATCAGAAACCTCGATTTACGTGCAAGCACGTAAATCGCCTCGAAATACGTGAAACCGTACAATTTACCAACAACCAAATCAACATCATACAATCACAACCATAATCCATATAAAACATTTAAGCATGCATAGAATTTATAAAACCAAAGTCCACTCACAGACCGTTTTAACGGTATGCCTCGATACGCGTGCCACCGGCCCTCCCGGGCCACACCACTATCACCGGGACTCCCAATCCTGTCCAAATCACATTAGAGGGTCACTAACCTCATCATTAACATCCTATCAAAGTCCCGTAATTTTCCCGAATTTTTACTTATTTTTAAACTTAATTTAAAACCTTCGGACATCCCGAACGATATCGAGACGGTGTCCGATCGACACGAAACCAATTCCAAAATGTCCGTTACATTAAATAGGACAGAAGTCATGTTGACCTCACCTCGAGATTCGTGCCCACGCGCCGTCACGCGCCGCCGTGAGTGGCTGCGCGTAAAACCCACGCGCCTGCTACAGTGTCACCAGCCCAACCCGTTTGTCTGGTAAACGGGTCCTTTAACCCGCGACATAACCCGGTTCAATGTCCATCAATTCAGCCTTAATTCCTTCAATTAATCATTCAGTTAGTTTCTTTCTTAGTTCAATTACAGGTCTGTAACATCAATTACACGATAACTTACCCAAATTCCATCGATTCCACGATGAACACGAAGAACACCCAGGTTACTGTTCGTTCATGGAATCCCTTCAATTTCGATTGATTTCATTAAATTGATTCAACTAGAAGCATCAGTGAACTCCGTTAAGCATTTCCCCCAACTCAATTGCTTCAATCCAGTGCCCAATCGTCACGACTCAAGCTCGAACACCGTCACTGTTCAACCATGGAGTTCTGTCAACCACAGCCGTTTTCCTTCAATTGACGAACCCAGAAGCATCGTGGGATCATGAGAAGTAGTTTCCCCACCTCAATTTCGTCCAACGAAGCCTCCAATTCCACGACTCAAACTCGAATTTCCTCCTCTGTCACCAAGTGTGATCAGAGCCAAAACGTTGCCAATTCTTCTTGTTTTTGATGTGGATCGACTCGTCACAACCTCAGGAAGCTAACTCGAGCTTCAATTCCACTCCTCACGACCCAAATCTTCCAATTCGAATTTTCCCTCTAATTTTCCCGAAATCCAAAATCCAAAATTCAACCCACACTCAATCCCTCGTGTTTCCCCGTTAATTCAATCATCTTAGTCTCACAGTTTTCTCTCAGGAACGGCAGAGAGAGGGAGCCAATTCTCCCAGTTCATCCTCTCCCCAAATCGTGCACGGTTTGAAAGAAAAACAAAGGAAAAGGAAGGAAAATGATGGATAAGGAATGATGATGTTGTAATGATAGTGTTGGGAGGGAAACATGGAGCTGGAAACAAGGGATGGGTGACATTTGTCACTCATCCGGATGTGCACAGTCAACGGTCACTATTTAATATTATATTATTATTTTAATCCGAGCCTCGGTTCGTAAATTCGTTTCCTTGACCATAACGTCGTCGTCGAATCTCCGATTTCGGCATGCCGCCTGTCATTGGATTCGTATCGACGATACCTACGTAACGGTCCTTGGCCCTCGTCCATCGGATCTCTCAGTCAAAAAGTCAACATTTGGCCCCTATTACTCGAAATTACCAAAATACCCCTCAACTTCCGAACACCATAACTTTCTCTACGAATGTCGGAATCGAACGTGCCGCCTGTCTATGAACTCGTGACGTCCCGAACTACGTCACGGTCATCAGTCAAAGTCCATTTGACCGCCCGATCAAAAAGTCAACATTTTGCTCACGACCAGGGGCAAAACGGTCATTTTGCACAATTTGTCCGATTCCGCCCTACTAAGCACCGTTCAACCTCACTAAACAAGATTAGTCACTAATCAAATCCTGGAATTCGGGACGGGTCGTTACATCTGGTCGCTCTATGTAATGACCCATCACAGGTAATGCGCTGTGACTTCTCCAGTGTCCCAGATATCTGGAGGAGACCATCCACATATCCTCATATCAAAATGGTATATAGAAAACATTTTATAAAAAACATTTCAAAATCTTTCAAGGGACTATGTTCGGAATACCATTTCCATAAGATCACCGTAAATCTAGAAATCCAATTACTCAAATCCAAATCCGTTTTATGGGTCTCCAAACCCAAAATCACATTTATAGCCACATATGGGACTCATGCCCGATATCATACTTAATTGGGCCTCTAGCCCGATCATGTAAACCAAATGGACCTTCAGCCCGATATCTCATTAAATCAAATGGACTCCAAGTTTGATAGTTTTCAAATCAAATAGGTCTCATGCCCGATTCCATAATTCCAAATCCAAGACCATTCTATTAAACCATCATAGAAATACTAGCACGTATAAGCATAATATAAATCCTTAAATCTCGAAATACATGTGAATATGTAAGCCATCAATACCACAATCATAATCATAGAAATCACATGTATAAAACATATAAAAAAAGTTATGCATGCATCATATTTAGAAACCAATGTCCATTCACATACCGTCTTAGCTGCCGCCTCGATATGCGTATCATAAGCCTTCTGAGGCTATATCACCATCACCGGAACACCCAAACCTGTCCAAATCACACTCCGAAGGTCACTAATAAACTATACAAGTCTATAGGATAAACCTCCAAAACTCCCGGAAAATTTAACATGTCCCGAACACGTTTTCGGAGGTGAAAAATCTATATTTAACCAACATAACGATCTCTGATCGACACGAAACCACAATCATTGGATTCGTATCGTCAAAACCTAAAAGATGGTCATGGTCCCACCTCAAGTACTATTCCCACGCACTTTCACGCGCAAGGTCAACCCTACTACAGTGATGATGACGTCACTACTGACGTCATCACTAATAGGTGTCAGACTGACACGTGTCATGCTCTGGTTGGCTGCTAGTCTGACAGGTCTGATATGATGACATCAGCATGACTTCAGCATTCTGACATCATCATCCCTGACCTTCAGTTGGGTTGGCCCGAAA
The DNA here is from genome assembly GCA_032719365.1 of Prinsepia uniflora. Taxonomy (NCBI): domain Eukaryota; kingdom Viridiplantae; phylum Streptophyta; class Magnoliopsida; order Rosales; family Rosaceae; genus Prinsepia; species Prinsepia uniflora. The sequence continues at coordinate 66,627,126 of CM064866.1, forward strand.
GGCTGTAATCCGGTCACCGTGACCCGTGGCTTGACCCAATCGGTTCTCCCACCTCCAGCCACCATTTTTAGTGCGGTTTGTTCCTATACCTTTGTCTCAGTCTAATCTAAAGGTCTATGGACTCAAAAACTACTAAAAAGTTCAAGATTTATACCTTGGATTCAAAAACCGCAGCCTAGAATTCCTCATCCCTGTTCTTCACTTTCCAGCCACTTGCATCCACGAAACCAACACCAAACAACCCCTTCCTAGTCCCTAGAATAACTTCTATGACGACAAACCAACTTATACACATTAAAATTAAGAGTTTCCAAAATAAATAAAAATGGGTGGTTCTCAAGTTTTCCAGCCTACCTCCACCGTGTCGCCACCGTGGACCATCTAGTCGACTCATCTAGCTTCCTGGCGTCCTTCTGTGTCTAGCCTAGTAATGGTTTGAGGTGGGTTCGTGTGGGTTAGATGGTTTGAATTTTGGTTATGGTTTTGTTCTTCACGGGTTTAAGAGAATATGGGAGAGGGAGATGAAGTTTGATGATGATGAAGATGATCAGATGAGAGGGATGAAGGGTGAGGATAAGAGAGCCGAGAGAGAGAGATGAACAACTGGGGTTGTGAGGTGAGAGATCAGTGGATTAATATATATATATATATACATATAATTAGCCAATGGAACAAGATCCATAAAATTGGGAAAAAGTGGCCATGGGATGAGTGACACTTGTCACTCATCCAAGGGTCTACAATTATTAATTTGATCACATTATTTAATATTATATTGGTTTGAAGTTCGGGTCGTAAGTTTAGTCAATTTTGGTTCCGTCACTGTAACTTTTCCGTCGAACGTCCGTTTTCGACGTGCCGCCTATTTACGGACTCGTGATGTCCCGATCTACGTCATGGTCATTGGTCCTCGTATGTTTGACTCTCCAGGTCAAAAGTCAACATTTTGCCCAATTATAGGGGTAAAATGATCATTTTACACCGTCTGTCCTATTTCTCTCGATTAATCCCCGATTAGTCATGTTAATCCATAATTAATTAATATTTAATCCCAATATTCTGGATGGGTCATTACATTTAGACTCATGACAAATTGGTTCAATCTCCAATTTTAACATGTCGACTATCTATGGACTCAGTGACACGACCCACCCTCAATCTGTGATGACCCGTCCCTAATTTTAAGGATTAATTAAGATTAATTATGGCTTAGTGAGGCTAATCAAGGATTAGCCGAGGATTAATGGACGTTTAGAACGAAATTACGATTTTGACCCTAAACGAGGGCAAAAGTTAACTTTTGACCTGGGAGGTCCGAGGTCCGAGGACCGTTACGTAGATCAAATCAATACAAATTCGTAGACAGGCGGCATGTCGAAATCGGATGTTCGACAGAAAATGACACGGCCCATCCCCAATCCCCAGGTATTAAGGCCTAAGTCATGCTCCCGTCTAACTTACGCGTGACACGAAGGCTAAACCGACGTCCAACCTCCATGTAACACGTAAGCCAGATGTCCGAGATCACCCAACTAATCACTGATTAACTTCACTAATCAGTCATTAACCACTAATCTAATTCTGATTTTCGGGACGGGTCATTATAGAAAAGTTATGATTCACAGAAGGTTTCAGAAACTATTCAAAACGACATGTTTTACAAGGTAATGAGACTTTTGTCTTTAGTGTGGGGCCCAGATATTTTGGCAGGCCCAATGATTGAGTGACAAGTATCACTCATCCATTGCCCACCACCCTACATTCATGCATTTCGATCTCATCTGTTCCATTCCCACCAAACCCGTAACACACACACAACCTTCCCCAAGATCTCAAATCCACGACCCTCAATCCTCAGTTGCTGCTATTGGTATGAAAGGAGAAGTGAGAGAGGAGACTGAGACGATGAAGATGGTGGCAGGATCGTCGACCGTCGTGGACGGTGGCCATAGAAACCGAAACCGGTGAGTTTTGGGTTTAAAATTCAAATACTGGTTTAAGGTACTTGTTGATCGATTCTAATGTTAGGGAGGTGTTTCTGGAGGTCGTATGGGCTGGTTGGGATCGATACCATGGCTGGAGGTGGACTGAAACACGGCGACAGGGAGGAGGAAGCTTGGTCGTGTGTTCTTCAATCCAAAGGTATAATTTTTTATCGATTTTCGTGTTTTTAAAGACATAGAATGATAGGAATTGAAAAGAGGAAGAGTTGGGGATTGAAAGGATAAAAATCGGGCTAAAAATGAGGGAGAAATGAGCTGGACCAGCCTCGTCGGTCGGACCGGACCGAAAACTAGGCAGACCGGTCGGACCCGGTCTGCCGAAGGTAGGGGATGACACTGTGCAATGGTGCGTGGGCTTCGTGTCCAGCCCCTTTGGGCGGCTCGTGAGGGCGCATGGGGGAGAATCTGGGGAAGGTTCCAACATGTAATTTCATCTATTCGATGTAACGAACATTTTGGGACAGGTTTCGAGTCGATCGGACATCGTCTCGATATAGTTCGGGGTGTCCGAAGGTTTAGGATAAACTTTAAAAATAGTTAAAAATTTTGGAAAATTACGGGGCTTTAGTGATGGGTTATTTAAGTAGTTAGTAACCCTCTATAATGATTTGGACAGGTTTGGAGGTCCCGGTGACGGTGATTGGTCGGGGAGAGGCGTATGACACGTGTATCGAGGCGGCAGCTCGGATGGTCTGTGAGTGGACTTTGGTTTTATAAATTGATGCATGCATAAATGTTTTATTTGATTTTATGAACATGTTTGGTGATGCCATGAGTGCATTTGTGTGTGTTCACGTATTTGCACGTATTTTGAGGTTTCGCTCTTATACGGTGCTTATACTTGTTTGTGCTTTCTGTGTTGGTTTCAATGAAATGATTTCGGATTTAGAAACAAGGAATTGGGTATGAGACCCATTTGGTTTTATCTCGGGTATATGGCCCTATTGATGACCTACGGGTCTGAGTCGTGGTCTCCACGGGTCCTATGTGCACGGCGACGGACGATATAACGCTCGACTCCGGACTAGGATGCGTTTCTGCCGGAGAGGTCACGATGAGCAGTCACTGGAGGCTCGACTTCGGAGTGCTGACAGTTCAGGATATCGATCGGTGATGGGTGCACCATGATCCAGAGGTGGTCGCGTCGGTTGATATGTTCACGACGACATACTCGGATTGAGAGCGGTCCTAGATGAATGGTTGCACACATCATTAGGATCGGAATCGTGACTGACCCTGAGATATCGGGCACGGTACTCAATTGAGTCATGAGTTCGGGTTTGAGGCCCCGTTGGTTTACATTTGTGATTTCTAGTCAAAGACCCATATTTGGATTTACGATGGTTTATGGAAAACCCGGGCGGGACCCTTTGAACGATTTTGAGATGATTTGAAAATGGTTTTTTGTATACCATCCTCGTGAACGGATGCCCTCCAGACGTCTCTTAGTATTCTGGAGTGACGGGTTGTCTCCTCTAGACATCTCGTAGTATCCTGGAGTAGTCACGGTGCATTGCCTGCGAGGGGTCATTGTACGAAGCAACCAGTTCGTATAGTGACTCATGAGCAGGATTTCCAGAGGTTAAACCTCCCCCAGGGAGGGTCATTGATCGGTGGGTCATTGACCTAGGTGGACCCTGGGGAGACTTGGGATTTGAGACCCCGGGTAGCACTCGTAGCTTGGAACCGTGACAGGTGTGAAAGTGTGACATCTCAGATGTCAGGCATCAGGGATGCCGAGGATTGATTTTGGGGCTGAGACCCTTTTGGTATCGATTTTGGGCTGAGACCCACATGTACTGGATTTGGGCTCAGTCCCACGTGATTGGTTTTGGGCTGCGTTCCCATGTACTTGATTTACGGTTTTGGGCCAAGGCCCTACTGGTTTATTTTGGTTTGAGAAATGGTTTGATTAAATGGTTTTGAATGCATGCATGCTTTTCAGTGAAGGGCATAAATATTTTCTTTTTCGTGAAATTGTTTTTTTATAAACTATTGGTTTTGTCCACTCACAGCTTTTAATGTTTTGACTGCCATTCAGGTTGATAGCGGATACGGGCTGTAGCGGAGACCGAGACATCACATTCCTCATCCGGATCGTGGCGTACTCTGGAAGCCAGGTGGGGCTAAAGTCGAAAATTTCCCTTGTCTGACACTTCGTGTCAGACGGGATTAGGTGCGTCCGGCGTTAATCCCGGGGAGATTTGGGACAGGACCTGACACAATCCCCCAGGATTAAGGGATAAATCAAGCTCCCATCTAACCTACGCGTGACACGAAGGCTAAACCGTCGTTCAACCTCCATGTAACACGTAAGATGGACAAGGGATACCAAGCCAATGTACCAAAACCACCTTCCGATGTCTTAGAGTGCGTAGAACTTACTGTGGATTGCGTGTGTGATGTCTTCGTCTCTCTAACAACAGCCCCCACCGCATCAACCTGAAAGGTATCAAAAACATAAAAGACTGTGAGTGGACAAAAATAAATAATAAGTTTATAAAAAATTCAAACAAATACAATTATACCCTCCACGTAAAACTAATGCATGCATTCGAAAACCATTTCTTAAAACAATTTCCTTTCCAAAATAATAGAATCGTTTACGAAAAACTAGAAATCATTTCTTTACTCAAGTCCATTTCTCAAATCCAGGGCCTCAATCCAAAATCAAAAATCAACATCAACGTACGGGAACTCAGCCCAAAATCATAAATCAACATCAAAGTACGGGAACTCTGCCAAAAATATCCATATATCCAAAACATCCGGGCCACTGCCCAAAACATCTGAAAACCACAAGAAAATCAATAGAAAATCAAGTCAATCAATCTACTGGATCTCAAGCACCGAGTCTTTAAACTCAAAACACATGTGCATCAGACCTGCCCGGGATATCAACGAGTCTTTAAACTCAAAACCAGATATCAACCCTTCCAACGAGTTTTTAAACTCAAAACAACATATCAGGCCTTCCCGGGATATCAATGAGTCTTTAAACTCAAAATAAAATCAACAGGCCTCGAGGGATATTATCAATCAAGGGCCCTCCCCCGTCATCAATCAACCGGGTCTTTAAACCCAAAACCAGATCCAGCAATAACAACTGGGTCTTTAAACCCAAAACCAATAGAAACGAGTCTTTAAACCCAAAACCAAGTGAAAATCATAGGAACTCGAGTCCAAAACCAAATACAAAATCATCATTGGAAACCTTGATTCAAATCTCGAAATCACATGAAAACCAAAAGAGGAAATCATTAGAAACGGGGCTTCATGCCCAAAAGCACTGTCCCAAATCCATTTATAAATTCTTGAAATTAAATCATAATTCAAATCCCATAATGAAATCATCGAAATCATATCAAATCACAACTCAAGATAAAATCTCTTAAAACATGTAAGTTTCGTAAAATATCTCGGAATACGTGCAAAACCGTAAAGCACAGATATCATCATCAGAAACATAGAAATCACGTATAGAAAACATATGAAAAAATTTATGCATGCATCATAAGTTAGAAAGCAAAGTCCACTCACAGACTGTTTACGTCGTCGCCTCGATATGCGTGCACTTACATCTTTCCCGGCCAATCTCCTATCACTGGCCTTCCCGAACCTGTCCAAATCCCATAATAAGGTCACAACCTACTTCACAAAGTTTATACTAAAGCCCCATAATTTTCCCCCGAATTTTTAACTATTTTCAATCTAGCCTTTAAACCTTCGGACATCCTGAAACCTATCGAAACGATGTCTGATCGACTCAAAACCAGTCCTAAAATGTTCGTTACATCAATTACATCATTTCAGATGTTGAACACTTTTCTCAGAATTGCCTCACGCGCCCTCACGTGCCGCCCAAAAGGGTTGCGCGTGGGAGCCACGCGCCTACTGTTCATCTCCTTCAACCTCTCGCTCGACCGGTTCAAACCGGTTTTAACCGGCCTGGTCCAACCAAACCGGCGAGGGCGGTTCAACACCATTCCTTGCACGATTTCATCCCGTTTTCAACCATTTGAACCCCTATAGCTTCGTCTAGGTGTTTCCTATTGTTATGTAACCTTACAAACGTGAAAATAGACCGAGATCCTACCTCTTTTATTGTTGCAAACACCGGTCGACTGTCCTCCGTCGTGTCTTCACGACTCCTGTCACTTCTAGCCGTGGTTTCAGGCTTAAGCTCCTTCTAGATCCTCCAGGAACCTCATTCAAACATCCATTTCGATCGTCAAACACCAAAACATGAATTGCCACATTCAAATTAAAAACAGGACATTCGGGGTTGATGACCCCACCTTCGTCGTCGTCCTTGGCCGTGGCATCCACCAGCACCCACTCGACTTCCTCTCTATCTTCTCTTCACAACCCATAGGCAAATGATGAGGCCTGCAAGTGAGTCGAGTGTCACAGCCTCACGATATCCTCTGTTTTCCAAGGTTCCCGGGCCACCGTCCACGGTAGCCATCGTGGCAATGCCACCACCATGACCACCTCAGCATCTAGTCCCTCATTTTCCTTTACACATCACTCACAGAGATAAGAAGGATTGGATTGTTTTTTCACGGTTCACTCACACACACAACCACTATGTTTTTCTGTTTTTCTCGCAAACCCATTCAAACACAATTTTACCTTTTTAAAAACACATGTAAGGCGGCTTGGGAGAGTTCCACAAGCCTCTAGAGATGGGACAAGTGTCCCCATCTGATGAGGTAACCATCCCAAGGAAGCCACATGTCCAATTTTTAACTGGGCACAGCAAAAGACCAAATTACCCTTACCCCTGCAAATTACCATTTTGCCCCTAAGGCATTTAGACCAATATCCAAGCCATCCGAAATCCGTTGACAGTGTGCCGCCAGTCGTTATGCTCAGGGAATCGAGACCTACCTAACGGTCCTTGAAATACGTGAAACTACCTGTCATATAAAAAGTTAACAATTTGCCCCTTTTTCAAACAAATTAGCAAAATAGCCCCGAACGGTCCTCGAAATACGTGAAACTACCTGTCATATAAAAAGTCAACAATTTGCCCTTTTTTCAAACAAATTACCAAAATACCCCCGAACTTCCAAACATCATAACTTCTTTCTCGAATTTCAGAATTGGACGTGCCACCTGTCTATGAACTCGTGACATCCCGAACTATATCATAGTCATCGGCCAACGTTCGTTTGACCGCCCTAACCAAAAGTCAACATTTTGCCCATTCTAGGGGCAAAACCGTCATTTCGCACCGTCCGTCCGTAAGTACCCAACTAATCACTGATTAATTCTACTAATCCGTCATTAACCACTAATTTAATCCCGGTTTTCAGGACGGGTCGTTACACTCAAGATTTTGAGGCTTACGTAATGGTCCTCGCGAAATATCCAAAAAGTACACGAGGCAAAAAGTAACTTTTTGACCTTCAAAGGAAAAATCGTCAATTATCTTTTTAAATTTCCAAATTTAACTTTTTCGAATTTTCGGGTCTTTATAATAAGTCAGGCCTAAGCCCAAAATTTGGTTTTCCCAAAATCTGTAATAATCTGTGTCTAGAAATCAATATCTTATATATATATATATATATTAAAAAATTAGGCAATTATCCAAAAGCATTTAGGATCATATATTTTTTATTTTATTTTTTTGGTAGGAAAAGGAAAGCAAGAAACAAAGCACAAATTACACAATAGTTCTCAAGGAGCTAATCCAATCTGAACATTATCTAAAGCAGCCAGAAGTCCCTTGAGCGTCCTGACCTGTCAAAGTAACAATTGAGGCTCACTAACATTAAATATAACCTTGTACGTAGACCCTCCCTAAACGTTGAGATAGCACACGCGTCCTAAACATACAACTCATCACTTTGTATGCCAAAAACTATCCCGAAATGAACTTCGATCGACCTGAAACCACTAACAATAGGTTCAGAACGTTAAGAACTGTTGGACACGCACCACAATGTCTAGAGAAACGCGCACACATGCATCCACTTGTCGGCCACACGCACTAACGTGGTTGCTGACGTCATCTTCTGATGTCATCCGAAAGTACCCTAAATCCAAAGATAAATAAGAATCGGATGCGAGACAAAGGATGAAACCCAGTGCCAACTGTTAAACAAAAATACAGTAATTAACGATTATACAGAGCAAACTATGCAGGAGATAAATAACCAAAATCATATTCTGGTCAATAGAAGTGTATAGTCCAAAGCTACAAGCCTCAGCTTCTCGATAGCTCTCGTGACAAAGTACAGGATGGAGGGTACGAAAGCCACAAAACTGTGAATGGATAAACAAATATCTTTGGAAACCATTTCAGAAATATTCCTTTTTACCCTCCGATTTATAAAACATGAATGCATAGTCATATAACACTTGATTTCAGATAAAATAATTAAATACATAAACCGTGGAAATAATAAAATCATGAAAACCATATAAATTCTCCTGACACACATTTCCCTGAAATTCGTGTTTATAAGTATTTCAGAAACTTGGACACAATAACTTATAATGGTGAAACCTTAAACCTTGTTGGTCCAGCCAGCTAATCAACTTATACTACACGTAAACTATCTTAGAGCCTGTAGAGTCCAACTTCGTCGGAACGTGTGGAGTCCAATTCCAACGACGACCGAGTTCGTTTTCGGGAACCTACAAAGTCCAACTTCGGGGATGTCTCGAATAATGATCCAATCTCATGAGGATGACCATAATGTGTAACGACCCGTCTCGGAATTCGCGATTAGATTAGTGGTTAATGATGGATTAGCGAAGATAATCGGTGATTAGTTGGATACTTTCGAATTTGAAGATAATGGAATCAAGTGAAAGACGAATAAGCCCAATTGATTGATGAAATGACGATCTAGAGGTCACTAGGAGTCGATCCCGGCCAGTTTCGAGCCCTCTTATGAACCGTAAGTGGAAAGCTTGTGAACGGTACCTTTGAATTCGAAAATGGTAAGGTGTAATTTAGTGACAATTGAATCAATTGGTTCTTTAGGTAAGGTTTTGGACGATATAAGAAAGCAAATGAAAGTGGAATAAAGGACAATATTGGCTGGAATCATGGAAACAGAGAAGAGTATATTTGTAGGAAGGAAACTCAATCGGGAAGGTACGGTTCAGGTGATAGGACCCTCCCCGATCCTCTCTGAAACCATATGGGGACGTGCCCTGCTCCCGTCTGACACCCAATAATTCATACCAATTTTGACCTCAAAACCTCAAATGCATAAATAATCAAAATTAAAGTCATACAACAAATCCGAATTAAACAGATGTCAGACAAAGGATGAAATCCGAAATTACAAGTTGCGAGCACGACTCTAACAATACCCTGCGGGTACACCACCCAGCAGGGGTTCAGGTACGCAGAAGTAGATCTATGCCTCAGCCTCAGGTTCCTCCTCTACCTCAGTATCATGACCTGGAGGGGTTACCAAAACATTAAGGGTGAGTGGGCCGAAACTCAAGTTATAAAATCGTTTGATAAGTAAAACATATAATTTACCCCTCCTTTTTCCAAACATGCATGCAGCATCATTTAAAATCATAAATAATATAATATGAATCATAAGGCATGTAATAAAATCATAACCATAATTTTAGCCACTGCACTATACACTCCAATCCGACATCCCTGATGTCTGACGTCCCTGACGTCCAATAAGGTCACAATCACAAGGCTACGCGTGCCACTCGGGTCTCAATTCCGAGTTCAATCCCCGAACCCTGTTCGGTTACAGCATCCCCGATGCTTAGCGTCATAGACACTGGACGTTCTAGACGTCCGTGACCTCTCCGGGGTACCTCATCCGGAGGAGACAATATAACATGGAAGGACCTATACAGTGCAGAACCAAATACATTTTATTGATATCTACATGCAAACATATATGTATACATAGGTAAAATCTGAACCGATCGTTACGTTTCATCAAACGGGTCTCATGCCCAAATACCGTGAAACGTGCCACAACCGAAATCTCAAGGGACCCGAGGAACATATAAGTAAATCAGAAAACATTTAAGCATGCAAGGGTTTAATGAAAACGGGCCCACTCACTGTATGATTCCGCTGCGAATCTGCGCGTACGGACCTGTACCGAGATTATCGTACAATTCCTGTCAGTTCAAATCACATGTAAGGGTCACTACAAGTCTTAAACGTTTAACCACAAAGTCCGAAATAGAAACCGGCCCGGGGAAACCGTACAACACGTTTCCCGAGGTAACCGGCCCTAAACTGACCCATCAAAGCTTATCTCAGATCAACATGGTTAAATCACCAAAAATGTTCAGAATGATGAGAGGAACAAAAGTCATGTTAATCGTGATCGGAGATAAGGTCCAACGCGCCCTCACGCGCCGCCCAAAGTGGCTGCGCGGGAAAGTCACGCGCCTGACACTGTAGCTACAGTGTCACCTTCTTCACCCGTTTGTCTGTAATACGGGCCTGCCACCCGCGGCTTGACCCGGTTGAATACCCATCAATTCCTACTCGATTTCAATCCAATTTGATCCTAACATGTTCATTACTATCCAATTTAGGTTCTGTGACAAAAATCAACCTCGACACATCCCCAAACGACCCATCGACCCGCGATCAACCAATCGGGTCAATCACCAGAACTTCCTGGTTTCAAACCCATTGTCCAATTAACTTCACAGGAAGCATAACAGGATCAAAACGAACCAAAATGAACAATCAATTGTGTCTGAAAGTACCTGAAGATTGTCGTCCCAAGCTCTGCAACTTCCCTGAAAACAGCAGCCTCCGTCCTAGCTCAACCGTGACTGTCAGCCTTCAATTTCGATGTGGTTGAGTTCCAAACACTCCCAGAAGACTAAACCAGGCCTTGGTTTGGTCCAACACTCACCAGAAATTAAAACCCGATTTTCCCTCCAATTTTGCCCGAAATGGTTTCCCTGGTTTTCCTAACCCGTTCTCAGTTATTTCTGCATCAAAGTGATGCTCACTTATGTCCTAATCAGTTTTAAACAAATTCAAGCCGTCCCAGATGCTCGTGGGTGTCCAATTTGTCCACTGAAATTTGTCCCCCGAAAGCTTCGAATTTCAATTAACAATTGATCGTGCAGGTTTGGACGGTTCAGGCCACGTTCAAAAGCAAAAGACAGCCCAGACTTTCCAGCACATATTGGCATAATCAATTGTGCACTGGACCACCGCACATGGTGGTGCCGTCCATGGTTCCCCCGCGGTTGCTACAGTAACCAGGGCAAAAGACCAAAATGCCCCTCACTTCCTAGACCCGTAACTCAGCCATACGAAGTCCGATTTCGGCGTGCCGCCTGTCTACGGACTCAGGACGTCGAGACCTACCTAACGGTCCTGGAGTCGTGTGAAAATTAATTGTTAAACGAAAAGTCAAGAATTTCGCCATAACCGTCACAATTACGGTAATGCCCCTGAACTTCCGATAGTCATAACTTTTTCCCTGATCGTCCGAAATGGACGTGCCACCCGTCTATGAACTCGTGACGTCCCGAACTACGTCACGGTCATTGGTCAAGGTCCATTTAACCCACCAATCAAAAAGTCAACAATTTGGCCATACCATTAACAAGGGTAAAAACGTCAATTGATACATTAAATTACAATATTAAAGTCCTCGAATGTCCGGGGTGTTACATCAGGACCTAAATTCGCAATTTTATTATCTAGATCACTTGTAGATTGTTGGACGAAGCTTTTAGGATTAAAACCAGTTAAAAACCTGGAAAAATGGACGAGAACCTCCTGCGCCGGTTCAGACCTATAACGACCCGTCCCGAATTCCGGGATTAGTTTAGTGACTAATCTCGATTAGTGAGGTTGAACGGTGCTTAGTAGGGCGGAATCGGACAAATTGTGCAAAATGACCGTTTTGCCCCTAGTCGTGGGTAAAATGTTGACTTTTCGATCGGGCGGTGAAATGGACTTTGACCGATGACCGTGACGTAGTTCGGGACGTCACGAGTTCATAGACAGGTGGCACGTTCGATTCCGACATTCGTAGTGGAAGTTATGGTGTTCGGAAGTTGAGGGGTATTTTGGTAATTTGGCATATTAGGGGCCAAATGTTGACTTTTTGACCGGGAGGTCCGATGGACGAGGGCCAAGGACCGTTACGTAGGTATCGTCGATACGAATCCAACGACAGGCGGCATGCCGAAATGGAAGATTCGACGACAACGTTATGGTCAAGGAAACGAATTTACGAACCGAGACTCGGATTAAAATAATAATATAATAATGAATAGTAACCGTTGACTGTGCACCTCCGGATGAGTGACAAGTGTCACCCATCCCTTGTTTCCAGCTCCATGTTTCCCTCCCAACACCATCATTACAACATCATCATTCCTTCTCCATCTTTTCCCCATTTTCTTCTTCTTTGTTTCTACCCGTGGACCTTCAAAAATCAGTGTGGGAGAATTGGGAGAATTGGCTCCCTCTCTCTGCCGTTCCTGAGAGAAAACTGAGAGACTAAGATGATTGAATTAACGGGGAAACACGAGGGGTTGTGAGAGTGTTGAATTTTGGATTTTGGATTTCGAGAAAATTGGGGGGAAAATTCGAAATGGAAGAATTAGGCCGTGAGTGTCAGGACCCACCCTGGTTTCACCCCGAAACCCGAGGTAAATCCCGCTCCCGTCTGACTCCCCGACACAACACCTAAGGAACACTTACTCGAACCCAGTCAAACGCAGGAGTAATTAGACACAATGTCCCGAAGGTAGCATTTACAGAACATAGTACGAACATACAAAGAAAATAAAACCGATAACTACACGCACACGGAAGCCTTTACTCTACTCTGGGAACTCTCACGTCACTTCTATGCCTCGGACACTGCCTCGACGTCAAGACCTCGCGCTCGCTCCACAACCTGGAGGGCAATTAAAACAGAAAATGTGAGTGGACCAGAAAGTACAAAAGTTCAAAAACCATTTTATAAGAAAACCGAGTTAAACCCTCCGTTTTGAAACCACATGCATAACCAACAGTTATAAACATATTAATAAAAGAATCATTCTTAAACATTATAAGAAACAGAAACACTATAAAATACCATAAGAAACCATAACATGAGTATCAGAAACCGTATCAAAACCATAATCACCAAATCATCATTTTCCCGATCAAACCTGCTGGATCTATCCGAGTCTTTAAACTCCCGAGTCTTTAAACTCAATCCAGGCCTTAATCATATCCGAGTCTTTAAACTCCCGAGTCTTTAAACTCAAGGCCTACGGGGGAAAATCAATATATATCCGAGTCTTTAAACTCCCGAGTCTTTAAACTCAATCCGGGTCTTTAAACCCAATCCGGCCGGTCCCCCGTCACATATATCCGGGTCTTTAAACCCAATATCCAGATCCAGCAAATCCAATCCCAAAACCATTTAAAAACCATTTATCATTCCACATCCAAACCCGAATCCGAAATCACTGGTCCGATGCCCTTCCCGGCATCCAGAACCGTCATTCCGAACCCAAATCCGGAAATCCACTTTTCAATCCTTTAAAACCAAATTCCAATTGTCAATTTCGATTTCAAAACCAAAACCTTGATTCTCAAAATCATGTTCCAAAATCCCTTGAAATCCCGAAAACATTTCCAAAATCACCCTTTTCTCGAAAAACGTGCAAACACATAAAACCATCATAACATATTCAAGAAACATCTAGTCATAAGTAAAACCATAAAATACATTTATAAAAACAGTTATGCATGATCGAGTTTAAGGAAAGGGTCCACTCACAGTACTGAGCCCTACTCGCGTCCCGAACGTCCAGCCCGTTCCTCGGCTTCCTCGGGAAATCCTGATCCTGTCAAACACCGCCAAAATACGTCACTAACACGTCTACGAAGGTTCACCTAAATTCCTTCAAAATTCCCCGAATCTTAAACGTAAGAACCCGGGACCCTAAACTTCCTCCCTCGCGGAACTCAACTCAAACGACTTCCGATTGACCCGAAACCAACTCCATTGAACTCACAACAACTCCTAGACCAAAAACTATGTTGACCGTTTCTCCCAGAACCGCCGCACGCGCCTCCACGCGCCGCCCAAAGTGGCTGCGCGTGGCCCTCACGCGCCAGCTACAGTGCACCGTCAACCTTGGGCAGACCCGGTTCGCACCAGTGGTCTGGACCCTGAACCGGCGAGAGCGGTTCTCCTCATTCCGTCCACCAAAACGACTCCTCTCTTCACCAGCAGCATCGTCCCGTCCTAGGCTACCCCTTCCCGTGTGTCACTCACCTCGATTCACCCTAAAACTCGTCGACTCAACCTTGAACAAAAACCCGTACACTGCCCTGTTTCTTACTCCGGCCACCCACGACTTCCCCCTTCACGGAGGCTACACCAACCTCTTCCTAGGACTCTACCAAACCTCAACCAACCTTCCTGGACTGTCGACTCAGCCCCAAGCTCGACGACTCGCCGTTTGAAACCCACGGCCAAAACAGAGGACACAGACACCTCCGTCGTGCCTGCCGCCACCGTGCACCACTCCTCACGGCAGCACCACCAAACTACTCCCAGGACTCAATTAAAGCCCTTAGATCACTCTAGACTCATCAATTCAACCTCCCAAACCACGACTTCCACGTTGAAACTCAACGGGAAAACAGAATATCGATTTGGGGATGAGAGAATTACCTGCCTCCAGTCGCCGTCGTGAGCTCCGCTGGTAGTGGTTGACTCCTCGCAACCCGCACGACACCACCACGGACTCAATTGCCCCGTACACGGCTACCACCGCCACAATTCTCACAATTCCTTCCTGTTTCCTCCCTGATTTTCCCGCAGCTCTCGACACCCTCACACACGGCCACCACACCGTCAACCTCTCTCACTGCTTCCCTCTCACTCTCTGATCATCCTCAGACACTCACAACTCATCAACACACACACCACCGCCCTCAATTTCCTTCACGACCTCCCTCTGTTTTCTGAACCAGCATCACACACAACACGGGTGCACCCCAATTATTTGGGCCGTGCACACACTCGAACTCACCAGAAGCCACTCCACCTTTAGCACGTGTCACCAATCCTCCTCACTCGCTCACCAAATGGCTCCATCCCAGCCGTCCCTTTCCTTCTTTCTGCACAAATCCCAATGTGCAGAAAGACCAAATTACCCTTATTTTGAGCTTATATTTACGTTTTAACCAAAACTTCCTAGACCCGTAACTCTCGCCTCGTAAGTCCGATGAATACGTGCCGCCTGTCATCGAACTCAGGACGACGGAATCTATCTAACCATCCTAGGTCAACCTACCAAAACTCGATTATTCAAAAAGTCAACTTTTCCCCCTATTTTTCCAAAATTACGGTTATGCCCTCAACCTTCCGAACATCACAACTTCCTCCTCGGATGTCGGAATCGGGCGTGCCACCTGCCTAAGGATTCGTAACGTCCTCAACTACGTCCTGGTCACTGGTCAACTCCCATTTGACCACCCGAAATAAAAGTCAACATTTCTGCCCAACCCAGGGGCAAAATCGTCATTCTAAGTTCCCGGACCCCTCGGGACCACCTAACCCTTGATTAACCTTACTAATCACACCTTAATCACTCTACTAATCCCAATTCTCGGGACGGGTTGTTACAGTGAGGATCGAATTGGAGATTACCTTCAGCTTCCTGGGATCACAACGATCAGAATCGTCGAAGGAATGAAGGGAATTGGTGTTGTTTTGGCTCTGATCACACTTGGTGACAGAGGAGGAAATTCGACCTTGAGTCGTGAAGTTTGAGGCTTCGAATGATTCAATTGAGGTGGGGAAACTGCTTCTCATGATCCCACGATGCTTCTGGGTTCATCAATTGAAAGAAAACGGTTGTGGTTGACAGAACTCCATGGTTGAACAGTGACGGTGTTCGAGCTTGAGTCGTGGCGATTGAGCACAGGATTGATGCAATTGATGTGGGGGAATTGTTCCTCAGGGTCCGTTGATGCTTCTGGGATCATCAATTGGATGAAACCTGCAGCCATTGAGGGAATTCCATGATTGAACAGTGACCGGAGTGTTCTTCGTGTTCATCGTGGAATCGATGGAATCTGGGTAAGGATTTGTGTAATTGAGTTTACAGACCTGTAATTAGACTTAAAACGAAACTAACTAAATGATCAAATGAAGGAATTAGGATCGAATTGATGGACATTGAACCGGGTTGTATCGCGGGTAAATTGGACCCGTTTACCAGACATACGGGTTAGGACGATGCACTGTAGCAGGCGCGTGAGTTTCACGCGCAGCCACTCACGGCGGCGCGTGATGGCGCGTGGGCACGAAACTCGAGGTGAGGTCAACATGACTTTTAATCTATTCGATGTAACGGACATTTTGGAATTGGTTTCGTGTCGATCGGACACCGTCTCGATATTGTTCGGGATGTCCGAAGGTTTTAAATTAAGTTTAAAAATAAGTAAAAATTCGAGAAAATTACGGAACTTTGATAGGATGTTAATGATGAGGTTAGTGACCCTCTAATGTGATTTGGACAGGATTGGGAGTCCCGGTGATAGTGGTGTGGCCCGGGAGGGCCGGTGGCACGCGTATCGAGGCATACCGTTAAAACGGTCTGTGAGTGGACTTTGGTTTTATAAGTTCTATGCATGCTTAAATGTTTTATATGGATTATGGTTGTGATTGTATGATGTTGGTTTGGTTGTTGGT
This sequence comes from Prinsepia uniflora, assembly GCA_032719365.1. Lineage (NCBI taxonomy): Eukaryota > Viridiplantae > Streptophyta > Magnoliopsida > Rosales > Rosaceae > Prinsepia > Prinsepia uniflora. The sequence continues at coordinate 66,643,828 of CM064866.1, forward strand.
AAATTGTACGGTTTCACGTATTTCGAGGCGATTTACGTGCTTGCACGTAAATCGAGGTTTCCGGTTTTACATGGATTTTCCATATTTATGACTTGGATATAATATGATGAAATGGTTTTGAAATTGGAAATATAATCTCGGGCTTGAGGCCCACTTGTTTTGGAAATTTCGGACTTGGAGTCCATTTGAGAATCGGGCCGGGGGCCCAGTTGGTTAATGAAATCGGGCCAGAGGCCCAGTGGGTATGAAATCGGGCTGAGACCCATTTGAGTTATGTTATCGGGCCAGGGGCCCAGTTGATTTGTGAATTCGGGCCGTGGGCCCAGTGGGTTTATAAGTCGGGCTGCGAGCCCAGTTGGTTTACAAATCGGGCCGTGGGCCCAGTGGTTCATAAAATCGGGCATGAGGCCCAGTTGGATAATAAATGTGATCTCGGGTCAGGGACCTTATGTTTAATAATTGTGATTTTGGGTCAGGGACCCTAAATGGAATTACATGGTTTTATGGAAATTTCGGGTATGTGATAAAAGGATTTAATAAAACTGTTTTTCCATATACCATCTGGATACAAGGATATATGATGGTCTCCTCCAGATGTCTGGGACACTGGGGAAGTCACGGTGCATTGCCTGCAAGGGGTCATTATACGGAGCAGCCGGACCGTATGATGACTCAGGAGCAGGATTGCTATGATTGACGTCAGGGACGTCAGACATCAGGGATGTCAGATATATGGATCCGGAGAGACCCCAGGCAGCACGTGTAGCTTATGAAACCGTGAGATATGACGTCAGGGACGTCTAGCGTCTGGGATGCTAAGCATCTGGGATGCTGGTGATGGTAATGGTAAAATATGGATTAATGGATCTATGAAATGGCTTTTCGGTTGGATATGTGTTATGTGGTAAAAGTGGATTATTGGTTATGAAATGGTATGTCGGGTCGGGGACCCTAAATGGTTTTGGATTTATGGATTTATATTTATGGCTTTGGGCGGTGGCCCACATGGTTTTAATATGTATGGTTGTGGTATTCCACTATTTTGGGCTGAGTTCCCACACTTGGTTTTTGGTTAACGGTTTTTGGGCTAAGGCCCTAATGGCTCGGTTGAGCAAACGTTTTGGTTACTGGTTTTCGTGGCATGCATACGTTTTTATTGGAGGGCATAAATGTCTTATAAATGTGTTTAATGAACTTATTGGTTTTTGTCCACTCACAGCTTTTGGTTTTAATGCCCTTCAGGTTGATTACGGATGCGATTGCAGCAGAGACTGGGACATTGCACACCTCCTCCATCGATCCTTGCGCACTCTGGATGCCCCGTTGGGCAGTGGCTCTTGGTTATCCCTTGTCTGACACCTCTTGTTGGACGGGAGCAGGGCACATTCCACGGTAATCCCGGGGGGATTGGGATGGGTCCTGTCAACTTGGTATCAGAGCACGGTTGCTCTATTTGTGTGCGCAGGTCGAGGGTGTGATGTCTCATTGGGCTGCAATTCGTTATCAACCTGATAGATAGTTTTTGGGTTTGGATAGTGGATAGAATATGATTGGCCCGATACGCCGTGCGTTAATGTGATTCAACCCAAGTGGGGTTGATTGTGATGAACTGGTATTGTGGGACCGATGGTTCGGTCATGTAATGTTAAATTGTTGTGCTGCTAGGTGCAGCCAGGTTCGGGGAACCTCATGTGAGTAATGGTTTAAAAATGTGAACCCTTGTGGTGGTTGTTGGTGTGAGGGATGTTGGTTCATCGGAGTTGGCCGATGACCTAGTGGTGGAACCCACGTTGATGGGATGGTAGGATTGGATCTGACGTCTATTCGATGTCTAGACCGCGGGGTCGGTCAGGTTGTGGATTTTATATTATGGAAAGTGGTTGGGTTCGGTTGAACCATAGGGTGTGATTGTGGAACCCTAGTATATGATGGATTCAAAAGGTAAACCTTAATTGTGGCTAGTGGATGAGAACTTGTTCTGCGACGAGCGGTTGAGGTCATGGATGACCATGTGGATGGCTCTGGTGAGTCTAGGCAGAACTATGGGATTCGATCTACGGATACGGTTCTGAGATAAATTATGGAATCCCGTGTTGGATCGGGTATTAGTGTGAGGTATGGATGCGGATCTCGATAGCAATGACAGTTAGTCGGAAGTCATATGGAGATGACTGGCTATCGAGGGTAATCAGTGTGGTCATAATACTTGGGGATCAGGGGACGTTCGGGGAACGTTCATTTTCCTGATGAGGATTGTCAGAATAGTGGTACCCATTGTCGTGAGGTACGGGATCGTCGTTCGGTGTGAACGGAGATCCAGGGTTGTCATATTTGCACACGGTGTGCAAGTATGAATGGTTGTATGTTGGTACTTTTGTGCTGATGCTGGTATGGATGCCTGTGTGTTGATACTAGTGTTGTGGGTAGTGTGTTGGTGCTGGTACTAGCGCTGGTGCTAGTGTCGGTGATGGTGTTGACGATGAGCCACAAGTTGGGGTGTGACTCCGTCATGATGAACATATGTTCGGTCTTTGAGATTCGGTAGTGGTTGAGTGATGGACTGGATGGGATCCAGTTAAGATTGTGATGTGTTGGGATAAGTCCCAATGGTGGTGAGATAACCAGTGATGAGTGGATTAAAAGGGTATAATTGAGACTTGAGTAATCTTGGGATGACGTCCCCTACGTCATGATAATTGGTGGATTTGGGGGAGTTGTTAGCAACTCCAAAATTTGTGTGATTTTATGTTTTTAAATATCCCTAAAACGTACATGGAAATGATTAAAACTGGAAAAGACAAAGAAAACCATTAGTGGTATAGATGTGGAAATTTGTAATTGAGAATTTGGAAAACCGAGTGTTGAACCTGTAAAGGTTGGGATGTGCGAACGGAACAATAACGGATCGACTGTGGACACGTGGTTATCCAAGTGAGTTGAGGAGGTAGGAAGTCTAGTGGTTAGACTTGACATCACGTTGGGAGCATGTCTGTTTCCAACATGGTTGGAACCTTAGTTTTGAGGAAAGTTGTGATTGGGGAACGAAAGTGGTGCTCGTTTTTGGGTGATTGGTATTCCGAAGTCATAGGGGTTGACTTCTTGTTTTCTGCCCTAGTAGACGTTGAGTGTAGTTACCAGTACGTTGAGCGTGTATTGGTTGGTGGGGCCATGTGTATTTGTGGGTCATTAGGAGGAGCTACGTATTCGAAATTAGATAAACGAGATTTCTCATTTTCTGCTTGGTGGCAGACGACGTTATGTCACATGGCGTGGTGAGTACAGTGAGTTCTGTTGCATCCACGTAGGATGAGTTTTGACGTCATCATTTTTGGATCATCCTTGGATTTTCCTAGGTGGAATGACAAGGATCGATACGAACTTGGGTATGTGAGTCGTAAATGACGGGGTTGAACTTCTTTTCGAAGTGGGGCCCGTATGGTATTCTACTCGGGTGAGTAGGTTTTCAAGGTAGTTGAATTTTGTCAACCTTAGACGTGTGGAGGTTGGATTGGCTTCCCTATGAAGTCAATCAAGTGTATTGAACGGGTAACCGATAGGTTCGGTTTTGGTGTGTCTTGGTAAATGTGACGAGATTTCGGGATTTGGAATCGAATTTCTGGGTGACGATTCAGGATTCGATTTTGGAACTTGAAAATGGATTTCCGGATTTGGATACGGAATGATTATTCCAAATGCTAGCTTACGGGATAATGATTTCGGATTCGGATTTGGAAATGAATTAAAAATGTGATGTCTGGGCTTGGATCCGGGATTTCTTACGAAATTGCGGATTCAGATTCGGAATTGGAACTAGATGTTGGGTGGAGTTTCGATTTGTCTCATGCTGGATTGGACAAATGGTGCTCCATTGTTGAAACATGTTGGCTACGACCTAGGTGGTTGTAGTCTAGTCAATGGGTTATACCCGAGGTGTGTTGGTGAACGTGTTGGTAGTCAGATTGGTTCCGATACCATGGGATTGGTTGTGGACCAGACATTACTATGCAATGGGTCATGGTAATTCCGATGTGTTTAATTACACACAGGTCGTGTGAAAGGTCGGTAATTGTTTACTAAGTCAGGTACGTTGGAGGCATGTGCAGCCACGAGTGAGTCTAGTGTCAGTTTTCGACTGACAACAACTGTGTGGTGACAGATTGTCAGGATGTGTCAACATAGATCGTTGAGTGGGGTCAGCTGACTCCTAATGGGTGTGGGAAAGGAACCGTCGAGTTGTTGCGTCAACGAGAGGGTTGATTTGACAAGTGGTGTCAAATTCGAAACAAGTAGTTTCAATCATTCGACGGGGTCGAATGTAGTCGTTGCGTTTTGAGTACTAGTGGTACGTTTGGGTGTAGACAAGTTTTGTCTAAGTAGTCGGTGTACGGGTGTACGCGTGTTGCGTGGTCGATTCCACTTTCCACGGGGTGTTTGTTGAATCAGGGTAGTCGAGTTTCGAGAGCGAAACTAATTAAGGAAGGAAGTACGTTTGAGTTTAGAGCGGTTGGAATTTCGAGGACGAAATTTATTAAGGAGGGAAGAATTTAACGACCTGTCCCGAATTCCGGGATTAGTTTAGTGACTAATCTCGATTAGTGAGGTTGAACGGTGCTTAGTAGGGCGGAATCGGACAAATTGTGCAAAATGACCTTTTTGCCCCTGATTGTGGGCAAAATGTTGACTTTTCGATCGGGCGGTCAAATGGACTTTGACTGATGACCGTGACGTAGTTCGAGACGTCACGAGTTCATAGACAGGTGGCACGTTCGATTCCGACATTCGTAGAGGAAGTTATGGTGTTCGGAAGTTGAGGGGTATTTTGGTAGTTTGGCATATTAGGAGCCAAATGTTGGCTTTTTGACTGGGAGGTCCGATGGACGAGGGCCAAGGACCGTTATGTAGGTATCGTCGATACGAATCCAACAACAGGCGGCATGTTGAAATGGAAGATTCGACGACAACGTTATGGTCAAGGAAACGAATTTACGAACCGAGACTCGGATTAAAATAATAATATAATAATGAATAGTAACCGTTGACTGTGCACCTCCGGATGAGTGAAAAGTGTCACCCATCCCTTGTTTCCAGCTCCATGTTTCCCTCCCAACACCATCATTACAACATCATCATTCCTTCTCCATCTTTTCCCCATTTTCTTCTTCTTTGTTTCTACCCGTGGACCTTCAAAAATCAGTGTGGGAGAATTGGGAGAATTGGCTCCCTCTCTCTGCCGTTCCTGAGAGAAAACTGAGAGACTAAGATGATTGAATTAACGGGGAAACACGAGGGGTTGTGAGAGTGTTGAATTTTGGATTTTGGATTTCGGGAAAATTGGGGGGAAAATTCGAAATGGAAGAATTAGGCCGTGAGGATCGAATTGGAGATTACCTTCAGCTTCCTGGGATCACAACGATCAGAATCGTCGAAGGAACGAAGGGAATTGGTGTTGTTTTGGCTCTGATCACACTTGGTGACAGAGGAGGAAATTCGACCTTGAGTCGTGAAGTTTGAGGCTTCGAATGATTCAATTGAGGTGGGGAAACTGCTTCTCATGATCCCACGATGCTTCTGGGTTCATCAATTGAAAGAAAACGGCTGTGGTTGACAGAACTCCATGGTTGAACAGTGACGGTGTTCGAGCTTGAGTCGTGGCGATTGAGCACAGGATTGATGCAATTGATGTGGGGGAATTGTTCCTCAGGGTCCGTTGATGCTTCTGGGATCATCAATTGGATGAAACCTGCAGCCATTGAGGGAATTCCATGATTGAACAGTGACCGGAGTGTTCTTCGTGTTCATCGTGGAATCGATGGAATCTGGGTAAGGATTTGTGTAATTGAGTTTACAGACCTGTAATTAGACTTAAAACGAAACTAACTAAATGATCAACTGAAGGAATTAGGATCGAATTGATGGACATTGAACCGGGTTGTATCGCGGGTAAATTGGACCCGTTTACCAGACATACGGGTTAGGACGATGCACTGTAGCAGGCGCGTGAGTTTCACGCGCAGCCACTCACGTCGGCGCGTGATGGCGCGTGGGCACGAATCTCGATGTGAGGTCAACATGACTTTTAATCTATTCGATGTAACGGACATTTTGGAATTGGTTTCGTGTCGATCGGTCACCGTCTCGATATTGTTCGGGATGTCCGAAGGTTTTAAATTAAGTTTAAAAATAAGTAAAAATTCGGGAAAATTACGGAACTTTGATAGGATGTTAATGATGAGGTTAGTGACCCTCTAATGTGATTTGGACAGGATTGGGAGTCCCGGTGATAGTGGTGTGGCCCGGGAGGGCCGGTGGCACGCGTATCGAGGCATACCGTTAAAACGGTCTGTGAGTGGACTTTGGTTTTATAAGTTCTATGCATGCTTAAATGTTTTATATGGATTATGGTTGTGATTGTATGATGTTGGTTTGGTTGTTGGTAAATTGTACGGTTTCACGTATTTCGAGGCGATTTACGTGCTTGCACGTAAATCGAGGTTTCCGGTTTTACATAGATTTTCCATATTTATGACTTGGATATAATATGATGAAATGGTTTTGAAATTGGAAATATAATCTCGGGCTTGAGGCCCACTTGTTTTGGAAATTTCGGACTTGGAGTCCATTTGAGAATCGGGCCGGGGGCCCAGTTGGTTAATGAAATCGGGCCAGGGGCCCAGTTGGTATGAAATCGGGCTGAGACCCATTTGAGTTATGTTATCGGGCCAGGGGCCCAGTTGATTTGTGAATTCGGGCCGTGGGCCCAGTGGGTTTATAAGTCGGGCTGCGAGCCCAGTTGGTATACAAATCGGGTCGTGGGCCCAGTGGTTCATAAACTCGGGCATGAGGCCCAGTTGGATAATAAATGTGATTTCGGGTCAGGGACCCTATGTTTAATAATTGTGATTTTGGGTCAGGGACCCTAAATGGAATTACATGGTTTTATGGAAATTTCGGGTATGTGATAAAAGGATTTAATAAAACTGTTTTTCCATATACCATCTGGATACAAGGATATATGATGGTCTCCTCCAGATGTCTGGGACACTGGGGAAGTCACGGTGCATTGCTTGCGAGGGGTCATTATACGGAGCAGCCGGACCGTATGATGACTCAGGAGCAGGATTGCTATGATTGACGTCAGGGACGTCAGACATCAGGGATGTCAGATATATGGACCCGGAGAGACCCCGGGTAGCACGCGTAGCTTATGAAACCGTGAGATATGACGTCAGGGACGTCTAGCATCTGGGACGCTAAGCATCTGGGATGCTGGTGATGGTAATGGTAAAATATGGATTAATGGATCTATGAAATGGCTTTTCGGTTGGATATGTGTTATGTGGTAAAAGTGGATTATTGGTTATGAAATGGTATGTCAGGTCGGGGACCCTAAATGGTTTTGGATTTATGGATTTATATTTATGGCTTTGGGCGGTGGCCCACATGGTTTTAATATGTATGGTTGTGGTATTCCACTGTTTTGGGCTGAGTTCCCACACTTGGTTTTTGGTTAACGGTTTTTGGGCTAAGGCCCTAATGGCTCGGTTGAGCAAACGTTTTGGTTACTGGTTTTCGCGGCATGCATACGTTTTTATTGGAGGGCATAAATGTCTTATAAATGTGTTTAATGAACTTATTGGTTTTTGTCCACTCACAGCTTTTGGTTTTAATGCCCTTCAGGTTGATTACGGATGCGATTGCAGCAGAGACTGGGACATTGCACACCTCCTCCATCGATCCTTGCGCACTCTGGATGCCCCGTTGGGCAGTGGCTCTTGGTTATCCCTTGTCTAACACCTCTTGTTGGACGGGAGCAGGGCACATTCCACGGTAATCCCGGGGGGATTGGGATGGGTCCTGTCAAGACCAGTCCAGACTGGGTCTGTCCCAAGGTTGAAGATGAATAGTAGCCGCGCGTGAGGCCCACGTGCAGCCCCTTTGGGCGGCGCGTGTGGACGTATGGCACGCCTTTTGAGGATAGTTCCAATACAACTTTTAAAGTATTTGATGTAACCAACATTTTGGCGCTGGTTTCGAGTCAATCAGACATTGTCTCGATAGTTTTCGGGATGATGGAAGGTTTTAGGGCTCGTTTAAAAATAGTGAAAATTTGAAAAAATTAAGACGCTTTAGTATGAGTATTATGAGATAGTTAGTGACCTTGTTATGGGATTTGAACAAGTTCGAGAAATCCGGTGATAGTGGATAGGCCGGAAACGGCGTATGTGCACGCGTATCGAGGCAACGACGCTATGGTCTGTGAGTAGACTTGGCTTTCGAACTTATGATGCATGCATATATGTTTTTATATGTTTTCTATACGTGATTCTATGATTTGATTTATGATCTTGATGGTTTACGATTTTGCACGGTTTTCGAGATGTTTACGTAATTGCACGTTTTATGATATTTTGAATGATCTTGTGATTTGATCATGTTTTAATGATTTGAATTCGGGATTTGAAATATGATTTGATTTCAAAGATTTGAAATGGATTTTGGAAATGTACTTTCGGGCTTGGAGCCTGGTTCCTGAGATTTTGATAAACGAGATTATGGTTTCGAAACTGGATTTCGGAAATGAGATTTTGAGATTTGGAAAGGAAATCTGGCTTTGGGTTTGGGACAGTGGTTCCGGATGCCGGCTTACGAAATCATTGTTACGAATTCGAATAAGGATTTTCGATGGTTTTCACTGTTGATTGAAAAATGGTTTTGGGTTTAAAGACCCGAAAAAAAAAACCGCTGGATCTGGTTTTGAGTTTAAAGACTCGGTTGATTGACGGGGGGAGGGCCTGGATTGATATGTTTTGAGTTTAAAAACTCGGTATATGTTTTGAGTTTAAAGACTCAGTTATTGCGCATGGTTTTGAGATTAAAGACTCGGGCGCACTTGAGATCCAACAAACTTGCATGATTGATGTTTTCACTGGTTTTTCATTGGTTTTCCGATATTTTGGGCAGTGGGCTGGATGATATGGATTTGACGAGTTTTGGGACTGAGTTCCTTTATTTGTGATTTGATTTGTGATTTGAGACAGAGGCTTGGATTTGAATAACGGATTTGATTCGGGTTTTCAAATGGTTTTTCATTGATGGTTTTGATATGATTGGTTTCATAACATGAATTGATATGCATGCATTGGTTTTTTTTTACATGGAGGGTAAAAATGTGATTGTTTTATTGAACTGTTTTTTTAACTGATACTTTATTTTTGTCCACTCATAGTCTTTTCATGTTTTCGATACCCTCTAGGTTGTTGCGGTACGGGCAGTTGGTCGAGAGAGGCGGAGACATCACACGTACGATCCACAGCAGATTCTGTGCACTTTGGGAAGTTCAGTTTCTATTGGACAGTCAAATTGAGAATCCCTTGTCCAACTTACGTGTCATATGGAGGTTGGACGCTGGTTTAACCTTCGTGTCATGTGTAAGTTAGACGGGAGCAGGATTTAACCCTTAATATGGGGGATTAGGGGTGGGTCCTGAAAATTGGTATCAGAGCGAGGTTTCGTGTGCTCCGCGCGAGGTTTAGTTCCCATAGTCCTTGGTTCGTCGACTTGGGTGGTGTGATGCTAATGTGGATGTGATGTCTCGACGTGGAACAGCCCGTCAGTAACCTGGACGCGATAATGATAGTACTTTCGTTTGTGGTTAGTTAGTGGCGATTGTTAAGTGCTAGGGTCGAATGTTTTCTGTTGTGATTGACATGGATGGTAGCCAGTGAGCTACGTTTGAGTAGGCTGGTCGGCCTGTGGGGCCCGATAGTAGCTGGTGAGTTGGTGGTACACGTAGGCTGAGGAGGCTGGTTGTTGGTGGCTTATCAGGCTGGATGCCTTGAATGACGGGAATGATTTGAGGAACCCCGTAGGAAGACTGGTCTGGATTGTGAGCACTTGAGTGAGAAACCCCAGGGCAAGTGCTTAGTCTGGAAACCGTGAGTTGGGGTTTGTGATCGATAGTTGTAGTGGTTGGGCCGACTTACGGCCGAATGGGAGATGTTGTTTCTAGGTGCAGCCGAGGATGTGGATGATTGATGAATGACTCTGGACGAGTCCAGTGAGAGTACGACGTTGGTTGAGCACTCGGTTTCTCATAGTTGTGGATTACGAGGGAGGTTCGTTTCCCCGATTCGAGCGAGGATTAAGGGTTTGGCTCGGTAGAAGCAGGGGCTCAGGACTGGTGTGTAGAGACCACTAGATCGGAATGATGTGCCACGAGCTGGGACGCTTGTAATGGTCGGATGAGCACATTGCGTCGAGATTGTGGCCAGTTGTGAGGTGACAGTGTCTGGTAGGAACCTTTAACCGAGCAAGAATATGTGATGACCATTGGTAGGTCATGTATCGGTACGAATGGTTAGGATGTCGTTAATTGATCAGAGTAGCGCAACGGGAGCGCAGTGGACCTATGCTTCGTGTTGGATCGAGCTCGGTTGGTATGGTTGGGTTTGACCATCTATGAGGTTGATTTCATGGACTCATCCTGAGGTGTTAGAGATGCTGAGGCTGGTAATTGGGTGATACCGAGGCCCGTGCTTAGTGATATCTTGAGGTTGGTGATTGATGAACTCGAGGATCAGGACTCAGGAGGCCTAGGTGAGTGATCGTTGATTGTGATTCCGAGACTTGGTTATGAGTGTGATAGTGGTGCTCGGGGTTGAACCTCAGAAAGGTTGGGACGCGATCATGAGAATGAGTGATGATTGACATCTTTTTGGGTTTGTATAAAAGGGGATAACTGAAAAGTGGGTTGGTCGGTGAAATATTGAGGTTGAGACGATGAGATACTGTGTTTGGTTCCGAGATTAGTGCTTAGGTTGTGGATACTCTGGAGTTTGAGTTGGGGAACTCATTATTAGGACCTTCAGGAATTATGAACCCCCCCTAATTGTGGACACTTGTGGATGTGTTCAGGAGTAGAAAGAAACTTGGTGACGCTGAGTGTGGCCTGTGTGGCGAACGCCTTGGGATTGTGCTAAGTTGGATTAAGAAAGGATGACGGAAGAAATGGAAAAAAAGTAACTACAACCTAGGCATGCCTTTAGACGTGTTGAGGACTTTATCGTTTTGATTCGACGAGGTGGTCTGATCTATTGTGGGAAGTGAAAGCGAAGTAGTGAGTCAGTGAGTAGGATCTACTTAAGGGTGAGTAGATCAGGATTGGATCGTTCCTGGCTCAGGGTTTGAGTTAGTGATGAGCAGGAGAATCTGTTGGACGTATGTGGTCTGTGGTTGCATACGTATGGATATTGGACCTAGAACTGGTACTGGGTCTACTCTGGATTCTATTGGTCAGGAGACCGGGAGACGCGGAAGGGACTTGGGTTGGACTTTCCCGGAAGATGTGTAGGTGGAAGTACGTGATCACATACTCTACGAGCTGTGTTTGAGGTATTCTAAAATACCTTTGTTTCTATCTCAAGTTCGTAGGGTTGTCCTTGCATATGCAATGTGGTTCTAGTTGGTGGTACTTGGTGAAGGTACGTGGAAGATACGTACTGGTTCTGCAGTTTTCGGAACCAGGCTGATGTACTTGGATGTGCAGTTCTGGTAGAAGTGTTGGTGATCGGCTTAGTGCCAGGGTATGCTGTGGATAGACAGACGATTGGTGTGGTTCCCACATGTTAGATGTTGTTGGATGGAACATGTGGACTGGATCAGGGTGATCCCGAGAGACTGATTGATTTGCAGGCTGCAGTGTTGTTATGAGCTAGATGCTCCGAACTGAGTGGTTGGTGGGACCCTGGCTTGAGAGGTAGGTTCTTGGTTAAACAAGAAGGTGTTAGGTTCTGGTGGCAAATAGACAGTGTGAGACGTGGTTGGTGTGCCCATAGGATGACTGTGTTAGTGATTAGTGGAACCACTAGTGAGGTGATTGGTCAAATTCAGGGTAGAGGCGAGGACGTTGTAATTCTGGTAGGGTCGGCACAGATCGTTGACAAATGTTTTGGTACGAGGTACGCTCGACTCGAGAAGGCAAAGGAAGTGTTGAAACTGGTAATATGGGGTATTGTGGCATACTTAGGATTGATCTTAGTAAAAAGAAAAAGGATTACGAGATGGGGTGGAAGTCAGATGATTTGGTTCGCTTGACCGAGTTGTGATGACAGGTTGGGGACTGTCAGGATAAGTTAGATTGATAGGAGATGGACACCGGGTAGGAGACCCAGGTGTAAGATCAGTTGGATTTCTCACCGTTAGTTACGGAGGTACGAGATGTGGAATTTCGGGAACGAAATTTTTTAAGGGGGGTAGATTGTAACGACCCGTCCTGGAAGTAGGGATTAGATTAGTGGTTAATGATGGATTAGCAAAGATAATCGGTCATTAGTTGGATACTTTTGGAAGGACGGTGCAGAATGACGATTTTGCCCCTAGAATGGGCAAATTGTTGACTTTTAGTTCGGGCGGTCAAATGGACTTTGACTGATGACCGTGACGTAGTTCAAGACGTCACGAGTCCGTAGACAGGTGGCATGTTCGATTCCGACATCTGAGGAGGAGGTTATGATGTTTGGAAGGTCGAGGGCATTTTTGTAATTAGGTTAAAAAGGGGCACTTCGTTGACTTTTTGCACGAAAAGTATTCTTCACGCAATTCGAGGACCGTTAGGTAGGTCACTATGTCCTGAGTACAACGACAGGCGGCTTCCGTCATCGGACGTCAGACGGTTAAGTTATGGGTCTAGAAAGTGAAGGTTAAAATGGTAATTTTGACATTTGGGGCAATTTGGTCTTTTAGCACATTGGGATTTGTGTGCAACCGGATAAGGACACCTGGGCAGAGGTAATTGGATATTTGTGAGAGCTGAACCACAGGTTGGAGGACACCTGGCCTATTCCTAGAGGCTTCTATCCTAATCGGTCATGCATTTTAAGTTTTAAACGTTTGGTTTAAATCGATTAACTGAGGAAACAGAGACAGAGTGATCAATTGGTTATCCATCTTCTGTGTGAGAGTCGAGTGAAATCAAGTGGTGTTAGGGAGTGATTCATTAGAGTCGTGCTTGTGCCTTGTGTGTTTGGTCTAAGGGAAAGACTGAGTGAAGAGGGGCGGTGAGAGGTGAGAAAATCCAGAAAACAGAGAAGACCCGAGAGTCCCCTGTTCGAATTCGAAGATAATGGAATCAAGTGAAGGACGAATAAGCCCAATTGATTGATCAAATGACGATCTAGAGGTCACTAGGAGTCGATCCCGCCCAGTTTCGAGCCCTCTTATGGACCGTAAGTGGAAAGCTTGTGAACGGTACCTTTGAATTCGAAAATGGTAAGGTGTAATTTAGTGACAATTGATTCAATTGGTTCTTTAGGTAAGGTTTTGGACGATACAAGAAAGCAAATGAAAGTGGAATGAAGGACAATACTGGCTGGAACCATGGAAATAGAGAGGAGTATTTTTGAAGGAAGGAAACTCAATCGGGAAGGTACGGTTCAAGAACGAAATTCGCGATTTTATTATCTAGATCACTTGTAGAATGTAGGACGAAGCTTTTGGGATTAAAATCAGTTAAAAACCTGGAAAAATGGACGAGAACCGCTTGCACCGGTTCGCTTGAACCGGGCCGGTTCAGACCGGTCCAGATTGGGTCTGTCCCAAGGTTGATGATGAACAGTAACCGCGCGTGAGGCCCACGCGCAGCCCCTTTGGGCGGCGCATGTGGGCGCGTGGCATGCCTTTTGAGGATGGTTCCAATATGACTTCTAAATTATTCGATGTAACGAACATTTTGGCGCTAGTATCGAGTTAATCGGACATCGTCTCGATAGTTTTCGGGATGATAGAAGGTTTTAGGGATCGTTTAAAAATAGTTAAAAATTCGAAAAAATTACGGGGCTTTAGTATAAGTATTATGAGGTAGTTAGTGACCTTGTTATGGGATTTGAGCAGATTCGAGATAGTCAGTGATAGTGGATAGGCCAGGAACGGCGTATGCGCACGCGTATCGAGACGCTATGGTCTGTGAGTAGACTTTGCTTTCGAACTTATGATGCATGCATTTATGTTTTTATATGTTTTTATACGTGATTCTATGATTTGATTTATAATCTTGATGGTTTACGATTTTGCACGGTTTTCGAGATGTTTACGTAATTGCACATTTTACGAGATTTCGAATGATCTTGTGATTTGATCATGTTTTAATTATTTGACTTCGGGATTAGAAATATGATTTGATTTCAAAGATTTGAAATGGATTTTGGAAAAGTGCTTTCGGTCTTGGAGCGCGGTTCCTGAGATTTCGATAAATGAGATTATGGTTTTGAAACTGGATTTCGGAAATGAGATTTCAAGATTTAGAAAGGAAATCTGGCTTTGGGTTCGAGACAGTGGTTCCGGATGCCGGCTTACGGAATCATTGTTGCGAATTCGAATAAGGATTTTCGATGGTTTTCACTGTTGATTGAAAAATGGTTTCGGGTTTAAAGACCCGGAAAAAGAAGAGAAAAACTTCTGGATCTGGTTTTGAGTTTAAAGACTCAGTTGATTGAGGGGGGGAGGGCCCTGGATTGATATGTTTTGAGTTTAAAAACTCGGTATATGTTTTGAGTTTAAAGACTCGGTTATGATACCCCCTCCCCCCCCTCCTCGAGGTCTGTGATTGTGTTTTGAGTTTAAAGACTCGATGATATCTCGGGAAGGCCTGGTTATTGCGCATGGTTTTGAGATTAAAGACTCGGGCACACTTGAGATCCAGCAAATTTGCATGATTGATGTTGTCACTGTTTTTTCACTGGTTTTCTGATATTTTGGGCAGTGGCCTGGATGATATGGATTTGACGAGTTTTGGGACTGAGTTCCCGTATTTGAGATTTAATTTGTGATTTGAGACAGAGGCCTGGATTTGAATAACCGATTTGATTCGGGTTTTCAAATGGTTTTTCATTCATGGTTTTGATATGATTCGTTTCATAACATGAATTGATATGCATGTATTGGTTTTTTTTTTTTACATGGAGGGTAAAAATGTGATTGTTTTATTGAACTGTTTTTTTAAACTCATACTTTATTTTTGTCCACTCACAGTCTTTTCATGTTTTCAATACCCTTCAGGTTGTTGCGGTGCGGACTGTTGGTCGAGAGAGACGGATACATCACACGTACGATCCACTGTAGATTCTGTGCACTTTGGGAAGTCCGGTTTCTATTGGATGGTCGAATCGAGAATCTCTTGTCCGACTTACGTGTCACATGGAAGTTGGACGCTGGTTTAACCTTCGTGTTATGTGTAAGTTAGACGGGAGCAAGATTTAACCCTTAATCTCGGGGATTAGGGGTGGGTCCTGACATAATGGGAAAAACAGTTTACAAAAACACTGTTTAATTTACTTTTGATATAACGCATAAAAGCCCAAAAACTGTTTATAAGTCGGACCTAAGCCTAAAATCTGATTTCCCAAAATCTATAATAATTTGTGTCTAGAAATCAATATCCTAAATACATATTCTAAAACCAAGAAATTATCCCAAAGCATTTAGAATCATATATTCAAACCATTGCAATCCATACCAAGCTATAAAACCATAGAAACATATAAATATGCAAGCATCTCAATTTAATAAACAAAAATTCACTCACAATCAAACTGGTAGCTCACTCTTGAGCTATGCGCTCCTTAGAAGTCCCTAGAGCATCCTGGCCTATCAAAGTAACAACTGGGGGTTACTATCATTAAATATAACCTTTTACGTAAACTCCCCTAAACTCCGAGATAGCACATGCGTCCTAAACATACAACCTGTCGCTTTGAACGCCCATAACTATCCTGAAACGAACTCTGATTGACCTTGAAACCACCATCATTGGGATTTAGAACGTGGAGAACTATCAGACAAGCGTGAGTGTGTCTCAAGAAACGTACCCACGCATTACCACGCATCGGTGGAAAACAGGCCGACCTTCCCATGTGCGCGACATGGCTGTTGATGTCATCATGACATCATGCTGACGACGTCACATGCTGATGTTAACATGAGGTAATGCTGACATCATAGTCCACCGAAGAAGATGATCGTCGCCACCATGCGCCATCGTCGACATTGCAGCCTGATCGACTGAAAACCGTCATTAAAGGCCCAATCTTCAAAACTTAATATCTCCCTCATTTCTCAACCAAAACGGACAAACAAAATATGAAAATTCATCTACTTAACCCTAAGAATTCAAATCCAAGCTCAAATTTGAGAAAAAGTACTTGTAATTCACGGATTAAACATCAAAAGTTTTGGTTTTCTTCTTCCTCGAGTAACGTTTGACTTCACGCATTTCTTCCTTCAAATCTTGGTCGGTTTTTCTCATGAGGGTTCAAAAAACACGATCCCAAACTTACCTTGAACTGAAAACATCCAAATTCAAGAGTTTGAATTAATGCGTTGTTTTGGTGTATTTCGGGTAGACGGGAGAGATGGAGGAAGAAAGAAAATGATAAGTGATGAATTGATACGCGTGGCTCCCAACCACATGTTGACTATCCCACCAAAATATCCCAAATCTTTGTGACCAAAATACCTCTCCCCAAATTACAACATGGTAAAAGGATCTAAGGAAAAAATCATCCAACCATAATTAAAATTACAAAAAAAAATCCCGTAAATGCACATAAAATAAAATTCGTGACGTTACATGGGCTCTTCCTTTCCCCCTAGCAAATATGTTGGATCCCAAATTCCCAATGACCTGGTCTATGTTGACTGGAATCTGACTGTCGGTAAGTTCATCAGTGATCATCATGGAATGTCCAAGAGCTTCATAAATTTCCCTTTTGAGATCATTCAAGTTGTTAGAGCAATTCCTATTCCGTGTGCAGGAAGAAGTGCAAAGGATAGAGTAGTTTGAGCCCCTGATCCTAAAGGTGCCTTCACCATTAAATCCACGGTTAAGTTTCTTGATTCAGATCTTCCTTCTCACGCCCGGGCTAAGTTCCTTTTGAAGTTGTGGAACCTGAAAATCCCCCAAAATTGAAAATCTTTAGCTAGCTTCACCTAAGAGGCAGACTTAATACCAGAGCCCGCCTGCACAGCTATACTTCTGATATTGATGACACTTGTGGTGGATTATGTGGTAGTCATGGAGGATCTGAGGAGCACCTGTTCTGTGAATGTGACTTTGCTCGCCGAGTGTGGAGATCTATTGAGGCCAAGCTGCGGCCCCCTGATGGTAATATCCTTGCATGGCTCTCTATGCTCAGTAGTGTGAAAGTGATAATATCCCAGATTTGGGTCTGTGTTTGATTATTTGCTAGCAGATTTGGGACGCACGGAAAAAAGTTATTTTCTCCAAAATATACAACCCACCCTATTCATGTGTCTTATGCTGCGCACAGCTTGGGGGACAACTACTTCAAGGCCAACTCCTCTATGCAGTTGAAAGCTTCGCCTTTGTGATTCTATTAAGTGGAAATCTCCACTGCTTGGCTGGTACAAACAAAATTTTGATGCCTCCATGAAGTCTGACCGCTCTGTTGCTGCTAAGTTCATTATTCGACATATACATACAGGGCCCACCTCTTCTTGCACATGCAGGTGCTGTAAATCTCGATGCTTCCAACAATTTGATTGCAGAAGGTTTGGCTCTGATTGAAGGTCTTAAGGCTGCTGCTGAGCTTGGTTGCCAAAGGTTAGCTATTGAAGGAGATTCAAACGAGTTAAATGATGCCATTAACTGCAATCTCAAACCTTCATGGCGTATTTTTAGAATCATCTCCAATGTCAGATGTTGGAGAAGGAAATTTCTTACTACATCCCTAACTCATGTATTTCGAGGAACAAATTTCGTGGCTGACTCTTTGGCCAAAATTATGCATCATCAGGGTTTGAATCAATGCTGGTTGAGGTCTCTTCCATATTCTGGTATTGAACTTTGGAAGTTTGATTTATTGGGTTGGTTGTCCTAGTGGCTCCGCTATATTTAGCTCGTTATTTTCCTTAATAAAAAAAATCAAACTGTAAATCAGTAAGTAATACAATTTCTTCCATATAAAACTGTAACTTTGAGGCCAAAGCAATGTTGGGAAGACAAAGTTTGAGGAAGTGTAAATGAAGCAGAAAGAAATAGAAAAAAGAAAAGGACAATGTAAGATATGGTAGGGTGGTAGGGTGGTAGATGTATGTTGTTATATGAAAAGGGCAAAAAGGCTCTGAATATGAATTATATATGCAGGCTCCCTGCGATGCCCTCCAAGGAAAAAGTTGAGCTTTAGTAAAACCTTTTTGTCAGAATTCAGCCACACAGCTAAGCCCTAAGCCTACCAAATTACCCAATAATTACCCATTGACCCACCTCCGCCCTCCCCTCTCTTCTCATTTCACACTCACCTTATTCACAGGTCACACTCACCCAATAAACTTATTCACAGGCCACAGCCTTATGATAAGATAAAGCTCCTCCTAGAAGAAGAGAAGATGAAGAAGAAGCAACAAAAATGATGGCATTTTGGTAATTGCAGAACCAAGTCCAGAGAGATCATTGACTGGTCGCCTTTGACTAGTCTTTTGGGAAGCACTTGGCTCTCTCTGTGTATTCTGCAGTAGTAGTACTGGTAGCTGATCACTTCTCACTATCTCTCTGTACCCTCAATAAATGATACATGAAATCAACAAATCGATTCCCACTCCACTTCTCCCTGCGTGAAATACACCATCCCATCCAATCATCCATCATACAATATCGGATCCACATCATTTACATGCTGTATCAAGTGCATGGCTCAAAACTAAGCTTTCTCATTATTTCTAATTAATCCATCTTCATATATAGTTATGTACGTTCATACACATCTTCAAATAACCAATTAGAAAGCTTCGAAATTGAGTTCCGAAGATCCATGGTGATCAGCTAGATAGGCATTAGGGTGTGTGCATGAGTGAGACAAATTATAAGAAAAAACATAGCTTAGGAGTAATAAAACACAGAGGTGATTTTATCTAATTAAAAAGGAAAATGGAACAAATTAATGGGGTTTGTGAATTATGTACAATCAACCAAATGGGATGAATACAATGGAGCTCTCTCTTTCTCTCTCTTATGATCTTAAAAATAATTGATAGAAATTACTGTATAATCTTACTGATTAATTAAGATGATGAGGATGATCATGAGCTTGGAGGCGGTTGGTTGTTGTTGGAAGCCAAGGCTTGGATAGAATTTGCAAGCTTGTTAATGGCATCAACGAGACCATGAATGCCTTGCCTGTTGATCTCACTCTTTCTTTCTTCAATCTGAAGCCTCCTCTCATGCAAGCGCAGAAGATCTCTGTGCCTCCTCTCTTCTCTCTCCTCACAACCCTGAAGTGCTTCTGCAATCCTGGAAGCCCCTCTAGAGATGGCAGTCCCCACCTCACTTGAGCTGCTTGCACTCACTGTTCCGCCACTCGTTCCTTGATCTCCACCACCACCACCTCCTCCTCCTCTTCCACTTGCCCTTCTCCTCCTCTTGGCTGGTGAATCTGAATGCTCACTTGTATCAGAATCTGGTGTTTCACACAATGCCACCAATTCAACCAATCAATTATTTACCCAATACCCATCATTATCTATATCCTACTAATTAATCAATTATCACCATGCATCCAATTTTTTTTTTTTTTGCATTTCATTTTTCTCCGTAGCTCTAAATCTAAACAGAATTAACGAGTGCCAGAAAATTGGAGCGTGAAACTCACTTCCCTACTCAAGCTATATCAAAATATACAAAAAGCGCTTAATTATGCTTATTTTTGCTTTAGAGAGAAGAGTAAAGATATGACTTTATGCAAGAGAGAGAGAGAGAGAGAGAGAGAGAGAGAGAGAGAGAGAGAGAGAGTACCTACTGGGGCCATAGGTTGTTGAGAGTAGGGAAGAGAAGGTGGTGGTGGCTGAGGTGCTGCCAAAGGAGGTGGTGGAAGAAAAGGCAATGCTGCAATTGGAGGAACTGAAGAGATGGGTTGCTGCTGCAGAAGTGGAGGGCTAGGCCTCTCCAAATTAACATACACAAAGTTAGGATTTGGAACATTGGAAGAACCAGAAACAGAAGCTCCACCCACAGCCCCTACACCTCCTCTCAGCTGACTATTATTAATATTATGAGCTGAAGATGCAGCACCAAACAATTCTCTCTTCTCCACCACATCCACCAAAGCCTCATATATCTGAGGCACCATGTTGGTAGGCAAGTTCCTCTCTTTCCTCTCACTCTTCTCAAGCTTCCAATAAGAAGATATTGCTTGATTGTCTTTCCCATCATTTATTTTCCTTTCATATTCTCTCACCTTCTTGTAATCCCTCATTAAATTGTCCCACTTGTCATTGCACTGGTTTTGGCTTCTCAAACACCCCTTTTTCCAACAATATTCTTCCACCCATTTCCACCTAAGCTCAGCTGGTTTGCTTGCTCTTGTACTCTCACTCCCTCCCTCCCCACTTCTCTTCATTCTTCTCTCATCATCCATCTTCTTTGCCTCAATCAGCACCATTGTCTCCCCCACTGTCCAGTTCCCTTTCCTATAGTCCCTCATTAGCACACCACTAGTACTCTTTCCTCCTCCCTCAGCCATTACTAAAGTGCATGCTAAAACATATATATATATATATATATGGAGAGAGAGAGAGAGAGAGAGAGAGAGAACCGAGGGGGGGGGGGGGGGGGGGGGTGGTTGCGCTGGGTCTGGGGAGTTGAAACTTGAAAGTAGTCAAATCTTAATAAGATGGCTAATTTAGGAATAAGGTCATTAATGGTATTACCTTAAAAAGGATCTACAACTCTTAAACAACTCTCTTAATGGGTGGTATTGATGTTGACATGCATTATTTGTGTGGCTTTTGTGGGTGGGTGGGACTTGGGAGAGAGGAGTAATCACTTTTATGGATCGAGACTCGAGAGGGCGAGAGAAGATATATTGCAAGAACGCAAGCAAATACAACCTACATGCGGGGAATTAACGGTGTTATTTGGATATCATTTATCTACGCATTAATAATAATTTCTCTAATGCAGATTACTTCTTTCTTTTTTTCACTTTTTTCTGCTAGTTGGGAATTTAATTATAAGACTAAAATTCTTATAATTACAAAAAAAAAAAACAAAGGGGATAAATCATTCAAGTTAACATCATAAAGTTTGAGTTATGTGCTTGAACATATGCCATTATTTTCAGATAAAAAAAAAATGTCATAATTTCATGCATGGGACATGAAAAGGTACATAGAAATGGAACAGTGGATTCACTCTGTGATTTTGCACCATATGAAATCTTTGAAGATTTTTTAAAGTTCAAATCTGAATCTACTTATTCAAACCACTACTGCTCTGCTCTCCCCACAGTGAGGGGAAAAGAGAGTGTGTGAGAGAGGAGAGAGGAGAGAGGAGAGAGGAGAGAGGAGAGAGGAGTGAGGAGAGTAGCATTATAATTAAGAAAAGGCCAAGCAAATCCATTCAAACTGACATCAACAAACCCCAAAAATTTCAGAAGAGAAAAAGATGCAGTACCTGCTGGCATTGGAGAGGGTCAATGCATCACTACCACTTACCCCTACACGTGGTCTACACTCTATCCTCTCATCATCACACCCGTTCAAATTTCCACATTTTTTCCCTTATCTTTTAATTTAACCATACCTGCAGGTAAAAGTAAAGAGAATATTCCGATTAAACCAGCATAGATTAATAAGAAAGGGATGATCACTTTCTCAGTTTATGTATTCCCTTCTTTTTAATCAGTTGTTCTCTCAATTTATATTCATTGATTTCAATATGTTCTTTTTATCGAACTTTGTACAAATGAACTGTGAAAATCAGGTTGTTAGGAAACTCACCAGCGAGTCTCACATATAAGTTGATATTTTTACTATTTTTACTACTTGCAAGATTAAAGTAGATATAATTTTATTATAAAGTCACGAACATAGCATGTGTATTACTCTTTATAAACTAATAGATGACACTCTTTACTTATGATATAGACTCCCCAAATACTAACAAAGATAACTCGTCAATGATCGAGTCTCACATATGAGTCGGTCATTTTCTCATTTTAGCAATTCGTAAGATTAAAATGGATATAATTTTTGTAACGACCCGTCCCAAATATCGAGATTAAATATTAATTAATTATGAATTTAGTATAACTAATCCCCGATTAGTTGAGAGAATTCGGACGGACGGTGTAAAATGATCATTTTGCCCCTAAAATTGGGCAAAATGTTGACTTTTGACTCTAGGAGTCAAATGTACAAGGATCGATGACCGTAACGTAGATGGGGACGTCACGAGTCCGTAGACAGGCGGCACTTTGAAAACGAACGTTCGACGGAAAAGTTATGATCACGGAAGCGAAATTGATTAAATTTACGTCATGGGAATTCAATTAAACTAATAATAAAATAATAGAATCTGATGATTAATTAAATTAACCCAAAACCCTTGGATGAGTGACAAGTGTCA
This sequence comes from Prinsepia uniflora, assembly GCA_032719365.1. NCBI lineage: Eukaryota > Viridiplantae > Streptophyta > Magnoliopsida > Rosales > Rosaceae > Prinsepia > Prinsepia uniflora. The sequence goes on from CM064866.1 coordinate 66,666,242, forward strand.
CTCATCCCATGGCTTGAGACCCCTAAATTGTGGATCTTGTTTCCCATTGGTCCATTTTTAATTGTTTTAAAACAAACACTCACACACATCTCTCAGCCCTCTCATCCTCACCCTTCATCTCTATCGTCTTGATCATTTTCATCATTTCACTGCCACCTTAACCCGTGAAGAACAAAACCCCCAATTTCACACAAACACCCTAACCATCACCACTATCTGTAACTGGCCAACTGAGGGAGTCGTGAGTGTGTGACTGCGAGGTTGAGACGGTGAGGCAAGGACGAGAAGACAGGGAGGAGCTCACGTGTAACGACCCATCCCGGAATTCGAGATTAGATTAGTAACTAATCATGATTATCCGGGTTAATCGGTGATTAGTTGGGCGAAATCGGACGAATAGTGCAAAATGACCAGTTTGCCCCTAGTCGTGGGTAAAACGTTGACTTTTTAATCAAGCGGTCAAATGGATTTTGACCGATGACCGTGACGTAGTTTGGGACGTCACGAGTTCATAGGCAGGTGGCATGTTCGATTCCGACGTTCGTGGTGAAAGTTGTGACGTTCGGAAGTCCAAGGGCATTTTCGTAATTTGGACGAAATAAGGGAAAAAGTTTACTTTTCGAAATACAATGGATTTTCACACGATTCGAAGACCGTTAGGTAGGTCTCGATGCCCTGAGTCCGTAGACAGGGGGCACGCTGAAAACGGACATTGGACGACCAAGTTACGGGCCTGGAAAGTTGAAGGGCATTTTGGTAATTATTGAACTGAGGGCAAAATGGTAATTTAGCCTTTGTTTTTTGGGACAGCCGTGGGACTGCCGTGTGCGGGTGGATTCCTCTCAGAAAACAAAGCATGGGCTGGGGGAAATTGTTTAGTCTGTCCAATGAATTGTTAAATTCTTTTTACCTGATAATGGCTGAGTGGGGAGAGTTGTTTATGGATTTTGAGGTGGTGGCATGGGCTGGTGCAAAACCCAGTGCACGGGGAGGTTAAACAATGGCATTTCTGGGCTGTGCGGGAAACCATCTGTGCAGTGATGTAACGACCCGTCCCGGAAATTAGGATTAAGACGGTGATTAGTCAAGGATTAGTGAGTCTAATTGGTGTTTAGTATGTTACTTTTGGTCGGTTAGGGTAGAATGATGATTTTGCCCCTAGTTCGGGCAAAATGTTGACTTTTAGTTCGGGCGGTCAATTAGGTTTTGACCGATGACCAGGATGTAGTTTAGGACGTCACGAATCCATAGACAGGTGGTACGCCCGATTCCGACATCCGAGGAGGAAGTTATGATGTTCGGAAGGTTGAGGGCACTTTCGTAATTTGGTTAAAATAGGGGGAATAGTTGACTTTTGGTATGATCGGGTTTTGACACGTTGACCTAGGACCGTTAGAGAGATCTTGTCGTCCTGAGTTCGATGACAGGCGGCACGTATTCATCGGACTTACGATGTGTGAGATACGGGTCTAAAACGGTAAGGGTAAAATCGTAATTTTGGTTTAAGAAGAAGGGCAGTTTGGTCCTTTTGCACCTTGGGATTTGTGCAACAGAGAGGGAAAATGGAGGGCTGAGATTGAGACAGTTGGGAGAGAAAAGAGGAGGATTGTGACGCGTGGCAAGGGCCTAGTGGTTTCTAGGCGTGTGCACGGTCCAAATAATTGGGGGTGCCCGTGTGTTCGTGTGTGTTCCTCGACCCAGAGAGAAACAGAGGGAGAGAATTGAGAGAATTGGGCGGTGATGGTGAGTGTGTTGTGTGAATTAGCGAGTGAGGAGTGATCAGAGCAGTGAGAAGGATACAGAGAGGAGGTTTGGAGGTATGGTGGCTGTGTGAGGGTGCAAGGTGGGTCACGAGAAAACCAGGGGGAAACAGAGAACAGAGAGGAGTTGTGGGTAGTGGTGTGGCCGTGATCGATCAATCGAGGCCAGCGAAGGTGTCCAAAGGACGGAGGAGGACGGGAGGAGCTACTGCCTCACGGCTGAGCTCACGACGGCGACAGGAGGACAGGTAATTTCTTATTTCCCTTTATATGCTCTATTTTTCCGTCTAGATTCAGATGCTAAGTCGTAGGTTTAGGGGTTGAATCGAGGAGTCCCGTGAGGTCTAGGGGATTCAGTGGAGTCCTAGGAGTCTTCTGGTTGTGCAGCCGTGATGGGAGTGCACGGTTGAGGTTGGAACGAAGGAGGGTACCGGTGTGCTCTGTTTTTCTGTTTTGCTCAGGTTGAAAGTCGTGGCTGTAGGGGGTGAGTCGACGATTTTGGTGAGTTGGGTAGGACTTAGGGAGGTCCTAGGAACCGTCTATGGTGGTTGCCATGGCGGGGGATGACCTGGGTGGCCGGAGAAGGAAACAGGGGTTATCGGGTTTGTGGTTCGAGTTTGAGTCGACGAGTTGTAGTTCGAGTTGAGGTGTCTGAGTAAGGGAAAAGGGTAGCCTAGGTCTGGACGAAACAGTGGGTAAAGAAAGGAGTCGATTTGGTGGATGGAAGGCGGAGAACCGGTCACGCCGGTTCGAGGTGCAGCGACTGTGTCGAACCGGGTCGACCAGAGGTTGCTGGTGACACTGTAGCTGGCGCGTGGGGGTGCGTACAGCTGCGGCTGGGAAATCGGTCAACTAGGTTTTTGGTCTGGGTGTTATGACGAGTCTAATGGGACTGGTTTCGGATTGTTCGGACGTCGTTTGAAGTTAGTTCCGCGAGGGTGAAGGTTTAGGGTTTCGGTTCGTTGCGTTTAGGACCCGGGGATTTTTAGGGCAATTAGGTGGACTTTCATAGATGTGTTAGTAACGTACTTCGGTGGTTGTTGACAGGATCGGGACTTCCCGAGCAAGCTGAGGAACGTACAAGACGTTCGGGACGCGATTGAGGGCTCGGTACTGTGAGTGGACCCCTTCTCTAAACTCGAACATGCATAACTGTTTTTCTATAATTGTTTTATATATGTGATTTCATGATTGTTGGATTTATGATGTGGTTTTACAAAATTGCACAGTTTCCGAGAAATAACGTATCTGGCACGTTTCACGAGGAATGTTGATTTCTGAAAATAATGTTATGGTTTTGGGATTTTCAAATGATAAATGGTTTTAGTATTTGTTAAGGGATTTTGAAACATGGTTTCGATGATCAAGGGTTTTCGGTTTTAGAATCGGATTTTGGTAACGAGATTTGGTTTTAAAGTTGGAAAGTGGAATTCCGGATTTGGGTTCGGAATGACGGTTCTGAACGCCGGAAGGGCTTCGGACCGATGATTTCGGATTCGGGTTTGGATATGGATTGAGACTTGGTTTTCAATTGGTTTTTGGATTTGGATTTGCTGGATCTGGATATTGGGTTTAAAGACCCGGATTCTGATTGACGGGGGACGGGCCCAGATTGAGTTTAAAGACTCGGGAGTTTAAAGACTCGGATATATTGATATTTCCCCCGTAGGCCTGTTGAGTTTAAAGATTCCGTAGTTTAAAGACTCGGATATTATTGAGGCCTGGATTGAGTTTAAAGACTCGGATAGAACCAGCAGATTTGATCGGAAAATGATGATTTGATATTCACGATTTATGATACGGTTTTATGATGTTTATGATATGATTTCTATAACTGTTCTTATAGTGTTTCTGTTTCTTATGATGTTTTATGGCGATTGGTTTATAACTGTTTCAAGAACTGGGTTATGCATGTGGTTTCAAAACGGAGGGCTAAAACCCGGTTTGCTTATAAAATGGTTTTGGAAACTTTTATTTTATTCTGGTCCACTCACACCTTCTGTTTTAAATTGCCCTCCAGGTCGTGGAGCTAGAGCGGGGTTTCGGCGTCGAGGCAGCGTCTGAGGCATAGAAGTCGCGAGAGGGATCCCGGAGTGTTCTATATTTTTTCGTGTGCGTGTATCTAGTTTATCGGGTTTTCTTTCTTTTGTACTGTGGTACTATGCTCTGTAAAACTTTTAAATTTCTGGATGTATTGTATAGTTCTCCTGCGTCTGACTGAGTGTTTTGGTGGTTTCGAGTGAGTTTACCTTAGTGTTGTGTTGGGGAGTCAGACGGGAGCAGGATTTACCTCGGGTTTCGGGGTAAAACCGGGGTGGGTCCTGACAAGTGAGACCAGAATGTCTTCCCACGGGTGTTGGGGTCTTGTGTGATCATTAGAGAGCTGGAAAGGTGCGGGGGATCATTCCAACTGAAGAGGGGACTGAGAGCAGAGGGAAAATATGAGTTCTTGGAAAAAAAAAAAGGTTTTAGAGGGAAATTCGATTTCTCAACTAGGAGTCGATTTGAACGAAACTGAGGATTGTATTAAGCCTCTGGGATCATTTGGAAACCAACCGCATCAATTGCGGGGGAAATCCATCACAGACAGGCCATGAACGGAGGCCCCTGGTGTCAGGGATTTTCAAGTTTGAAGTCGACAACCTCCAGGTATTATTTCCTGCAATTGAAAGTGATAAAGTATTCGTATAGGTTCCTTAAAACTCCTGTCTAAGTTAATTTGGGAATGGGTTTGATCTGGGTGAGTTCCGGACTTCGACCCGATTAGAGGTTCAAGGTTGGGCTGATCGACTTAGGGCTAATTGAAGATAATTAATGTATAAATTAACTTGATAAGGAAAAATTAGGTGGAATAAAGGAAGGTTTAGAGTGAGCATTGAAGGATAATTTCTCGGGTCATGTCGCGGGTCGAATGACAGGACCCATCCCAATCCCCCTAGGATTAATGCGGGATGACCCTACTCCCGTCTGACACGGAGTGTCAGACAAGAGATAATTCCGACCTTTGCCCTTCCGGGCTATCAGAGTACGTCAGGATCCGGAGGAGGTATGTGATATCTCGATCTCTGCTACAGTCCACATCCGATGTCAACCTGAAGGGTATTAAAAACAGAAAGACTATGAGTGGACAAAAAGGAATAAGTTTCGTAAAACACATTTATAAAAGACCTTTATACCCTTCACTAAATGTAATGACCCGTCCCAAATATCGGGATTGAATATTAATTAATTATGAATTAGAATGACTAATCTGGGAATAGTTGAGTGAAATCGGACGAATTGTGCAAAATGACCGTTTTGCCCCTAGCGTGGGCAAAATGTTGACTTTTTGTTCGGGCGGTCAAATGGACTTTGACCGATGACTGTGATGTAGTTCGGGACGTCACGAGTTCATAGACAGGTGGCACGTTCAATTCCGACATTCGAGGAGAAAGTTATAGTGTTCGGAAGTTGAGGGGTATTTTGGTAATTTGGCATATTAGAGGCCATATGTTGACCTTTTGATCGGGAGGTCCGATGGACGAGGGCCAAGGACCGTTACGTAGGTCTCGTCGATACGAATCCAACGACAGGCGGCATGGCAAAATCGGAGATTCGACGACGAAGTTATGGTTAAGGAAACGAATTAACGAACCGAGGCTTCGATTAAAATAATAATATAATAATGAATAGTAACCGATGACTGTGCACATCCGGATGAGTGACAAGTGTCACCCATCCCTTGTTTCCAGCTCCTTGTTTCCCTCCAAACACCATCATTACAACATCATCATTCATTCTCCATCTTTTTCCCCCATTTTCTTCTTCTTTGTTTCTTACCCGTGGACCTTCAAAAATCAGTGTGGGAGAACTAGGAGAATTGGCTCCCTTCCTCTGCCGTTCTTGAGAGAAAAATGAGAGATTAATGGATTGAGATACCTGGGGAAACACTGGGATCGATTGATGGCTGGGAACTGGGAATTCGAAAATTTGGATATTGGGGGGAAAATTCAAATACTGGGAATTGGGCCGTGAGGATCGAAATGGAGCTCAATTCGAGCCTTCTGAGATCACTACGATCAGAATCGTCGAAAGAACGAAGGAAATTGGCCATCAATTGGCTCTAAATAGACCGGGTGACAGTAAGGAAAATTTGAAGTCGAGTCGTGATCTTGGAGCAATCAAACGGTGTAATTGATGTGGCGAAACTACTTCTCATGATCCAATGATGCTTCTGGGTGTATCAATTGGAAGAAACCGGTTGAGATTGACGGAACTCCATGATTGCACAGTGACGGGTGTTCTTCATTGTTCATCATGGAATCGTGGGATTGTAGGTAATGTTTTGTGTAATTAACGTTACAGAACTTTAATTTAAGTTAAAACGAAGCTAACTGAATGATCAATTGGAAGGTTTAAGGCTGAATTGATAGGATTGGAACCGGGTCATCTCGCGGGCTAATTGGACCCGTTTACCAGACATACGGGTTATGACTATGCACTGTAGCAGGCGCGTGGGTTTCACGCGCAGCCACTCACAGCGGCGCATGGGTTTCACGCGCAGCCACTCACGGCGGCGCGTGGGGGCGCATGAGTGAGAATCCCGAGGTACGATCAACATGAATTTTGATCCTCTCATTGTAACGAACATTTTGACACTGGTTTCGATAAAATCGGATATCGTTTCGTTAATGTTCCGCGTATCCGAAGTTTTGTTTTACGTTTAAAATATGTATTTAAATTCCGGAAAAATTGGGGAAAATTATATGATGTATTTTGAGATGTTAGTAACCCTCTATAATGATTTTGGACAGGAATTGTGATTTCCAGATTTTACGGAAAAACGTGCAGCTCGGAAACGGACCGTTTTGGACGGTGTGTGTGAGTGGACTTTGTTTTCTAACCGTGATGCATGCATATATGATTTTAAATGCCTTATTATATGATTTTATATGCTTGGGCATGATTTATGTTTCAATCCTGTAATTTCTCGGTTTTATGATTATTATATTATTATTTTTGGGCGATTTTCGGGAAATTGCGAAATTTGGTAAAAATAATGTTTGGACTTGGTTTATGAGTCCGGGATTAAAATTGATTGAAAATAATGGTTGGACTCGGATTATTGAGTCATGGATTGAAAAATGATGTGATGACTCGGGAATGAGTCAAGGGTCAATTTCGTGGATTTACGTGAAAATGGCAACGGAGGTTGCAACGCATGGATTTGCGTGATTTTGTTATTTTGGGCATGAGAACCCAAGTGAATAGTGATTTTGACTCGGATTTGGAGTCACTTGTGAAATTGTGAAATTAATGATTTATTGGGATTTTATGATTATTTTAATCAGTCTTTCGGGCACGTTTTACGAGAAAAGTGCAAATGATGTTTTGGGCTAGGCCGGAGTTTAAATAATTTCTAAAATGATATTTTGACTTTGTTGGTGAGTCAATGATGATTTCCGGATTATTTTATTGATTTAAAAGGTGATTTTAAAGAAGTACGTGTGAATGGTATTTTGGGCTTTGAGACCCAGTCGGGAATGATCTTGACTTTGTATGAAGACAAAATTTAATTGAAATGTTTTGGGATGTAATTCCCGAGATGGTTTTCATTGTGATTGTGTTATTCCCAGACGGTCGGAGTTTGGGGGGATTACCCAGACGACCGGAGCTTGGGGGATGTGATTGTAGGATCCGGAGTTGATCCTATGGTAGTTAGCTTCTCGGATGAGACTGAGCCTGGATGTACCACTCGGATGGGTCTGAGCCTGGGGATGTGTTCGCCCAGAGGTGACTGAGCCCGATGGGGTTGAGCTTAGAGGTGTCTGTTCCCGAGAGAGTGACTGGATATTGGCCTACGCGTAGTGCAGCACTTGTGAGTAGTGCAGTTTGATTGATTGTGCACTTGTGAGTAGTGCAGATGTGATTTGTGATATTTTATGCACTTGTGAGTAGTGCGGATTGATTGGATTGATATATTTATTGTGCACTGGTGATTAGTGCTGATTGATGTTGTTTGTGATAACGTACTGGTATTGAGTACGAGTTTTTGGTCTTTGTGGCCAGTGATTATGTTTTCACATGTTTTAGCCTGAGAGCCCGGGATTTGATGTCTTATAACATGAACTGATTTGATGAACATGAGTTTTACGGACCATGGGTAAATATGTTTTGATTTTATCGGTCCACTGTTCATACTTGAATGATTTCATACTATTACTCATGTTTTACGATATGCATGCAAGTTTGTGAAAACTGGAGGGTAAGAAATGTGTTTTGGTAAATGTACTTATCAAACTTTATTTTTGTCCACTCACACCTTTTCTGTTTTATTAACCCTTCAGGTCGTGGCGCGATGACCGAGGCTATTTGAGAGGTGGAGGTATGAGCGGGCACAGGCGCAAATATCCCTTGTTTGACAGGTACTGAAGGGTAGTTTCGGACTTTCAGTTGACTTGTCAGACGGGAGCAGGATCGGGCACGGTTAACTTTGTCCTTCGGGGACGGGTCCTGTCACTAAAAACCATGGATGCATAGTAAAACCATTTATCCAAACACATATGTTTAAACAACTATAATTAAGGTCACAGCCCCAAGTTCCGTAAATCCAAGTCACACGGGCTCCTGCCCAAAACCATTTACAGAAAACCATAACATCATAAACATATGTGGGATCTCAGCCCAAATCCATTTCTAATCATAAAACACAATTTCCCAAACCACTTGAAATCATGTTTATCCATTATATTTCATATCCAAGAACCTGTCACGGTAAAATAAAGCTACGTGCGTGCTAACCGGGGTCTCAAACCCAAGTCTCTCCAGGGTCCACCCAAGTCAATGTCTGTAGATCAATGACCCTCCCTGGAGGCAACGAACCATGCCCATCCTGAGAGTAAGGAACCCAACTGGGGGGCGACTCCACTCAGTCAGTGCTCCGTGACTACTCCGGGGTCCACCCAGGCCAACGACCTTCCCCGGAGGAGACAATCATATATAAAGGATGGCATATGAAAAACCTTTTGAAATCATTCTTTAAATCTTTCCAGGATTCATGCCCGGCCCCTCATAAGCCGTCATGAACCATAAAACCTTTCATGAGTTCATACCGGTTCCCATAAACCGTCATGACCCGTAAAATCCTTTCAAGGGTTCATGCTGGTTCCCATAAACCGTCATGACCCGTAAAAACCATTTGTAACACATAGCTGGGCCCTAGGCCCGAATCCACATAGAAACTGGACCTCAAGTCCGAATCGTAAACCAATTAGGCCTCCGACCTGATTTCGTAAATTAAATGGGTTTTGAACCCGAGTTTACCTTTTCGAATCCAAAACCATTTCATGAAATCATATCCAAAACCATAAGAATGGAAAATCAGTATAAAACTGGAAAATCTCGATTTACGTGCAAGCACGTAAATCGCCTCGAAATACGTGAAAACATATAATTCAAAAACATCCAAACCAACATCATCAAATCACATTCATAAACCATATAAAACATTTATGCATGCATCACAGTTTAGAAATCAAGGTCCACTCATAGACCGTCCGAGCTGCCGCCTCGATTTGTGTGTCATAGGCTCTCCCGAGCTGATCACTGTCACCGGGACATTTCTAACTATTTTTTAAATCAACCCTAAACCTTTTCACACCCCGAAACCTATCAAAACGATGTCCGATTGACTCGAAACCAGTCCCAAAATATTCGTTACATCGAATAGATTATTTAACATGTTGGAACTATCCTCAAATTCTCCCCCATGCGCCCGTACGCGCCGCCTGAAGTGGCTGCGCGTGGGAGCCACGCGCTAGTGAACAGTGTCGTCTTCCTCCTCGCAACGACTGGTCTGAATCGGTCCGGTCCGGTTCGCTTGCAATTTGGACCGGCGTGACCGGTTCAAGCCCATAATCGGTCCAATCTTCACCGTTTTCAAGCCTAATCAATCCTAATCTTCATATAATCATCCTAGGAATCTAAACTAATCAATTAGAACTCCTAAAACATCCTAAATCCGACCGGTCCAATTTGGTCCTAACGGTTCAAAAATCCAAAACCTCACCCCAGGGCTCCTCAACGGCCAAAACCTTTCAAAACCTCCCTATTGACCTCCTAACAACCTAATTAATTCAAAACAAACATCCAAATCGACCCATAATACTCAAAATCGAAAATAGAATTAAAAAGGTTAAAACTGATACATTGCTCGGTTTTTCTCCTCCGCCGTGCACGACGGCTTCGTCATGGCCAGCCACCACGCTTCAGTTGATCCTCCTCATCTCAGGCCTCTCACTGATGATCACGGTTAGGGGTTTGGGTTGGTTTGAATGGTTGGGTGAGATCGGGAAAATGTTTTGGGAATGAAGGAAAATGGATCGATGAAGATGATATGCATGAAGGCATAAGGATAGCCTGTGGATGGGTGACACTTGTCACTCATCCATTGGGAAGAAGCAAAATATCTGGGGCCCACTAAATCCAAAAGTTAAGTCGTCTCTTAATTCGTGCAATAGTACCTTTAAACGTTCGTGAACCGTAACTTCGCCGTCGAACGTCCGAATTCGACGTGCCGTCTGTCTATGGATTCATATCATCCCTGTCTACGTAACGGTCCTCGGCCCTCGGCCATTAGAAATCCCGGTAAAAAACTCAACATTTTACCCCTTTTAACCAAAATTACCAAAATACCCCTAAACTTCCGAACGTCATAACTTCTTCCTCGAACGTCGGAATTGAATGTGCCACCTGTCTATGAACTCGTGACGTCACGAACAACGTCACGGTCATCGGTCAAAGTCCATTTGACCACCCGAATGAAAAGTCAACTTTTTGCCACGGCTAGGGGCAAAACAGTCATTTCACATCGTTCGCCCGATTTCGCCTAACTAATCACCGATTAGCCTCAATAATCGTGATTAGTCACTAATCTAATCTAGGAATTTGTGACGGGTCGTTACATCGAAGACCCGCTTAGCAAGAATACGGGCGAAGATGGTGACATTGTAGCATGTTACTGTAGCAGTGTGTGGCTTTCACGCGCAACCACTTTGGGAGGCGCGTGACGGCGCGTGAGACCCAGTCTCCAATCATAGTCAACTAGTGAATTGATCCTCTCAGTTTATTTAACATCTATCCTTTTAATTTCGAGTCGATCGGAAGTCGTTCGGGATAGTTTTGAGGGTTCGGAAGTTAAGGCCTTAAGTTAAATTATGTCGAAACATCCCGGAAAATTATGGGAAATTAGTATGTTGTTAATTGAGACCTTAGTAACCCTGAGAAGTGATTTTGGACAGGATTCGAGATTCTGGAAAATGCCGGGAATTACGGGAACGTGTGCAGCGCGAAACCGAGCACTAAGGACGGTGTGTAAGTGGATGTTGCTTTCAAATTTAATGCATGCATAAATATTTCTATGATTTCTATTATTATGATTATGAATTGTGATTGATTTTGATTTCCGTATTTATAGGTTTTTTTGCTATACATGCGAGTTGCACGTATTTCGAGACTATGGTTTCGCTTGCGTTTTGATGATGGGTTAATGAATGATTTATATGATTTGTGCACGTATCATGTTTTAAGGATGTTCATTCATGATCTGAGTATGATTTACGGTGTTAATGCGGATTTCGAGGTTTTTCACAGATTTGCACGTTTTACGAGGTTTCGAGTATGTTGTGCTTGATCGTGATTTTGGTGATTATGATTGTGGTTTTGATGCTTTGACCTTGGGACTTGAAAATGATATGATTTTAAGGATTTAAAATGGATTTTGAAAAAGGTGATATCGGGCTTGATGCTCGGGGCATAAAAGTAATTTTGATGAACGAGATTCCGGTTTTCGGAAGTTTGAAAATGGATTCTTGGTTTGGGTTCGGAATGATGTTTCCGGATGCCGGCTTACAGAATCATTATTGCGAATTCGAATTTGGGAATGGAAGTGGATTTAATAAAGTGATTTGGTATGATTATACATGCCCCGTGTTTAATGATGATTTGATTATGTTTTGTGAAGTGAGATTTGAGGATTTGAATGTGGAAATTCGGACCATGAGTCCTGTAATGACCAAAATGTGATTTTGGGATGGATCTCGCGTTGTTGTGATTGACAAATGTTTTGGGTTTAAAGACCCGCTGGAAACTGTTTTGGGTTTAAAGACCCGGTGCTATTGCTGGAGCACGTTTTGAGTTTAAAGACTCGGTCAATTGATGACGGGGGAGAGCCCTTAATGAGTTTAAAGACTCGTGAGTTTAAAGACTCGGTTATTGTGATACCCCCGATGCCTATTGATTGTGTTCTGAGTTTAAAGACTCGTTGAAATCCCGGGAAGACCTGATTATGCGCATGGTTTTGAGTTTAAAGACTCGGGCGCACTTGATATCCAGAAAATTGATTGATTGTGATTCATTGTTAATTTATGATGTTCGGATGTGTTTGGCAGTGGCCCAGTTATATGGTTGATGTTTTGGGATTATGTTGAGTAATTGGATTTGATTCATGGTTTTGGGCTGAAGCCCCGTGTTATGTTTGCGGGCTAAGACCCGAAGGTTCAGAGAAGGAAAATGATTTTGATTTTTCATGCACTGTTTTCTTACGTTGAAAATGTAACGGATTGCGAAATGATTTTTTTGAATGCATGCATTGGTTTTACGTCCAGGGTAAAAACGTCTTTCTGTAACTGTTTTGTAAACTGATTTATTTTTGTCCACTCACACCTTTTGGTTTTTATTGAATCTCCAGGTCGTGGCGCGATGTTTGAGGCTGATCGAGAGGCGGAGGCATGAGTAAGTAAGTATGGATATCCCTGGTTTGGCAAGTACCGAGGGTAAATTGGGAATTTTCAGTCGTCTTGCCAGACGGGAGCAGGACCGGGCACGGGCATCAATGCCCCTTTCGGGGGCGGTCCTGTCATCACGGCTGTTGTGGTGGAGGTAAGCTGGAAAACCCGAAACCACCATTTTTCTCATTTTCGAAACTTGCAATTTTAACGTGTATGGATCGATTCTAATAACTAGGAATAGTTTCTGGAGATCATATGAGCTGAGGGGGATTGGAATCATGGCTGGAGGTGGTTTGTGGTGGCCGGAAACAGGGGAGGAATTCTGGGTTTCCAGTTCGAAGATCAAGCAGATAAAAATGGTTGGGTTTTCTTGGTTTTTAGATCATAGAGATATCACTGGGGATTAAACGATGGCATAGGAAGAAACGGGAGTCGAAATGGCTGAGAAACAAGGGATAACCGACTGGGTCAGTTTGCTGGTTCGGTCGAACGGAAAAACCAGGCGGAGCGGGTTCGACACGAGGTTGAAGATGGCCGTCCCTAGGGAGTGGGTTTCACGCGCAGTAGCTTTTGACGACGCATGGGGGCGCGTGAGGCAGAGTTGGGGGTCATGGTCAACATGTAATTTTATTTTTCGATGTAACAAACATTTTTGAATAAGTTTCGAGTCTATCAAATATCGTTTCGGGGTAGTTATGGATGTCCGAAGGTTTAGGTTTTATTTTAAATACATTTAAAAATCCCAAAAAAATTAGGGGATTCAATGTTAGCCTATTTAAGGTAGTTAGTGACCTTCAGGTGTGATTTGGACAGGTCCGAAAGTTTCGGAGATGGTGATTTAGCCAGGGAGGCTTATAACACGTGTATCGAGGCAGCAACTAGGACGGTATGTGAGTTGTAACAACCCGTCCCGGAAACTAGGATTAAGGAAGTAACAGAGTAGTGAGTCTAAGTGGTGTTTGGTGGGTTACTATAGACCCGTTAGTGTAGAATGACGATTTTGCCCCTAGTTTGGGCAAAAATTTGACTTTTAGTTCGGGCGGTCAATTGGGCATTGACCGATGACCATGACGTAGTTCGGGACATCACGAGTCCGTAGACAGGTGGCACGCCCGATTTCGACATCCGAGGAGGAAGTTATGATGTTCGGAGGGTTGAGGGCACTTTCGTAATTTGGTTAAAAGAGGGGCGAATGTTGACTTTTTGCACGACAGGTAGATCTCGTCGTACGAATAAGATATGGTAGATCTCGTCGTCCTGAGTACAACGACAAGCGGCACGCCTTTATTGGACGTCGTACGAATAAGATATGGTTCTAGGAAGGTAAAGGGCAAAATGGTAATTTGGACACTTAGGGGTATTTTGGTCATTATCTTGTATTGGGATTTGTGCCCAATGGCTAATGGACAAGTGGCTGCTTTGGGGAGTGATGTCCACTAAGTTTGGGACATTTGTCCTTCACTGGAAGGTCATAGAACCCTCTCACCGCCTTGAACTTGGTTGCACGATCATTTAAGGGTTTAAACGGTTTAGAGGCAAAAACAGAGACAGGACAATCCAGGGTGTGTGAGTCGTGGAATTCTTTGTGGTAAAGTGTGAGTGAAAGTTCAAAGAGGTATCGTGACACGACTTATCCCAATCCCCCTGGGATTACCATGGAATGTGTCATGCTCCCGTCCGACAAGAGGTGTCAGACAAGGGATAACCTATTGCCACTACCCAAACGGGCTTCTAGAGTGCACAAGGATCGATGGAGGAGGTGTGCGACGTCCGAGTCTCTGCTGCAGTCGCTTCCGGGATAAACCTGAAGGGCATAAAAAACAAAAGCTGTGAGTGGACGAAAATTAACAAGTCTGTTTAAAACATTTATAAAGACATTTATGCCCCTCAGTAAAAACATATGCATGCACCAAAAGCCAATAATCACAAATTTATTTAGAAATAACCATTAGGGCCTTAGCCCGGAAACCAAAGCATAGTTTCAAATCCCAAAAGTTAATCCAAGAGTTATTTCATAAATCCAGTAATATTCATTTATTATTTTTCCATCTCCGGCATCCCCGATGCCTAGTGTCCCTGACGCTTGACGTCCCCGACGTCATATCTCATGGTATTAAGCAACGCGTGCTGCCCGGGGTCTCACCGGGTCCATATCTCTGACATCCCCGATGTCTGACGTCCTTGACGTCTAATCATAGCAATCCTGCTCCTGGATCACTATACGGTCCGGCTGCTCCGTACAATGACCCCTCGCAGACAATGCACCGTGACTTCTCCAGTGTCCCCGACACTTGGAGGAGACCAATATATATCCTCGTATCAAGATGGTTTTATGGAACACATTTTATTATTCATTTCCAAAATATCACAAGGGCCCTGCCCCGAATTTCCATAAAACCGTCATAAGTCCAAATAGTTGATTATCAAATCCGAAATCATTTATTCAATTCCATTTTAGGGTTCCCGACCCGAAATTGCATATATAAATGAACTGGGCCCCTGGCCCGAATCCATAAGTCAACTGGGCCCCTGGCCCGATTTCTTAAATCAATTGGGCCCCTGGCCCAATTTCACTTAATCAAATCCGTAACCGTTTCATGAAATCATATCCGAACCACAATTATGGAAATCAGTGCAAATCCAGAAATCCTCGATTTACGTGTAAACACGTAACTCGCCTTGAAATGCGTGAAATCATATAAATTCACCAATATCCAAAATAAATCATAAAATCACAATTATAACAATCATGAAACAGTTATGCATGCATCGAATTTATAAAACCAATGTCCACTCACAGACCGTTTAACCGAGCGCCTCGATACGCATGCCACCGGCCTTCCCGGGCCTCGTTACTAACATCGGGACTCCCGAACCTGTTCATAACACATTAGAGGGTTACTAACCTCTATATTAACATCCTATTCAAGTCCTGTAATTTTCCCGAATTTTTAAGTATTTTTAAACTGGATTTAAAATCTTCGGACATCCCGAACAATATCGAAACGGGGTCCGATTGACACGAAACCAACGCTAAAATGTTCGTTACATTGCATAGGACAAAATTCATGTTGACCTCACCTTGAGATTCGTGCCCACGCACCGTCACGTGCCGCCATGAGTGGCTGCGCGTGAAAGCCACGCGCCTGCTACAGTGACTGCTACAGTCATCGTCTTCACCCGTATGTCTGGTAAACGGGTCTGATTACCCTCGATCTGACCCGGCCAGATAACCATCAATTCATGCTCGATTCCTTCCGTTTTTTATCCTAAAACAATCATTAACCAATCAGTTTCAGTTCTGTGTCAATGATCAACACCAACCATCCCTTAATCGTGCCATCAACCCGTGATCACCAAAACGGGTCGATCACCGTAACTCCACAATTCCTCAACCATTGTCAAATTAACATTCCAGTAAGCTCATTAGGATTAATACAAACTAATTCGCATGATTAATTGGACATGAAGTTACCTCAATCACCACGACTCAAGCTTGGATATTCCGGTCGTCCACCTCGTCCGTCCACGGCTCTAGGAGCTTCAAAACATGCCCCATTTGATCTGGATCGACTCAGTAAAGTTCCAGGAAGCTATCTCAGATCACAATTAGGCTTGGGCTGGCCTAAAAATCGAAATTCGAATTGGAACTCTCCAAAAACCAGTTTCGGGTTTTTAAACAATCCCACACCAATTTCACTCCTTTCCTTCCTTTCTCAATCTCAGAACACTTCACTCAGTCCCTTAAACACATTCCTCATCACAAATCCGCTCAATTGGGCCCTGGAAAGGCTGGTCACATGTGGGAAGCACTCTGCTTTTCTTCCATTTTCAGGTGCACCAGCCATAGTTTAATGGCCAACCTTAACGTCCCACACAGCCTTGCATCGCACAATCATAAATAAACAATCCCATAATTCATATACAATAGTTTAGGCCAGCAATTTGCCCCATAAACAAACCTCCCGTGCACTGGCCATGTTCCCCATCCACGGTGCTACAGTAACCGTTCAAACACTCAGTGAAATTACTATTCTGCCCCTGTGCAGAAAATTACCAAAATGCCCCTCACGCATCCAGACCCGTAACTCGGTTATTCGGACTCCGATTGATGCGTGCCGTCTGTCTACGGACTCAGGGCATCGAGACCTTCCTAACGGTCTTTGGCCCTTGGCCATCGGACCTCCCGATCGAAAAGTCAACATTTTCCCTTATTTCGTCCAAATTACGAAAATGCCCTTGGGCTTCCGAACGTCATAACTTCCACCACGAATGTCGGAATCGAACGTGCCGCCTGTCTATGAACTCGTGACGTCCCAAACTACGTCACGGTCGTTGGTCAAAGTCCATTTGACCGTCCGAATTAAAAGTCAACGTTTTGCCCACGCCTAGGGGCAAAACGGTCATTTTGCACAATTCGTCCGAATTCACTCAACTAATCCCAGATTAGTCATTCTAAATCATAATTAAATAATATTAAATCCCGATACTCGGGATGGGTCGTTACATATCGTGATGGAGGGTGTGAGAGGACGGTGAGATGGGGGTGAGGACTGCCACGAGGGACACCGTGGGCGGTGGTTTCGTGTTGAAAACAGAGAAGGAGTTGACAGTCGGAGTGCAATAAAAAACGATCATTTTGATCCAAATCAGTGCTAGGCAGGCTGAGGATAGCCTTGTGAACCCAGGGGAACACGACGGCGAGCACGGTGGAGGTCTGAACTTAGGTGAGTCCTTGATGTCCCCTGTTTTTCGTTTAAAATTCAAATTGGAAATCGTGGAGTTAGGAGCTTAGTCGAGCCGTTTTATTGGTTCTGGTAGTTGAAGGATGGTGTAATTGGCCTGAGGAGTCGAACCAGTGGTGGAGAAGACAACGGGTGGTTGGGAACCCGTGACTGGGAATTTCAGGGGACTGATTCGACTCTTGGACAATAAGTTTTCGTACTTTAGTTCGTGTTTTAAGTAGTTAGATAGACTAATTAGGGTAGGACGATCCTAATAGGCTAAAAAGGTTGGAAAATGGCCTAAAACAGAGCAGAACCGCCCTCGTTGGTTCGGTTAGACCGGGCCAGTTCGAACCGGTCTGAACCGGTCCAGCGAGAGGTTGAAAACGATGAATAGTGTGGCGCGTGGGCCTCACGTACAGCCCCTTTGGGTGGTGCGTGAGGGCGCGTGGAGCCTAGTTTGGGGAAGTTTCCAACACGACTTTTAAAGTATTCGATGTAACGAACATTTTGGCGCTGGTTTCGAGTCAATCGGACATCGGCTCGATATGTTTCGGGCTGTCTGAAGGTTTTAGACCTCGGCTAAAAATAGTTAAAAATTCGGGGTTTTAGTATGACCTGTGTGAAATAGCTAGTAACCTTAGTATGGGTTTTGGACAGGTTCGGGAAGGCCGAGGATAGCGGAATGGCCGGGAACGGCCTAAGTGCGCGCGTATCGAGGCGACGTCGGAATGGTCTGTGAGTGGACTTTACTTTCTAACTCTTGATGCATGCATATATGTTTTAATATGTTTTCATACGTGATTCTATGATTTGATTTATGATTGTGATGTTTTACAGTTTCTGCACGTTTTTCGAAGAAATTACGTATTTGGCACGTTTTACGAGGTTTTGAGAACTATCGTGATTTGAACTTAGTTTAATGATTTGATTTCGGGATTTGAAATGCGATTCGATTTCAAAGGATGTAAAAAGGCTTTTGGAAGTGTTTTCGGGCTTGAAGCCCAATTCAAAAGTGGTTTTCGGAAATGTGATTTCGGGTTTTGGAATCGGAATTCCGGATGACGATTCGGGATTCGATTCGGGACTTGAAATGGAATTTCAGGTTTGGGTTTGGAATGGTTATTCCGGATGCTAGCTTACGGAATGATGGTTGCGGACTCGGATCTGGAAAGGAATGGATATGAGTTCTGGATTTGGATTCGGAATGACGGTTCTGGATGCCGGAAGGGCTTCGGGCCAGTGATTTCGGATTCGGATTTGGATGTGGATTTAGAAATGGTTTTCAAATGGTTTTGATTGGATTTGCTGGATCTGGTTATTGGGTTTAAAGACCCGGATATTGTGATTGACGGGGGACGGGCCCGGATTGGGTTTAAAGACCCGGATTGAGTTTAAAGACTCGGAGTTTAAAGACTCGGATATATTGATATTTCCTCCGTAGGCCTGTTGAGTTTAAAGACTCGGATTATTAAGGCCTGGTTATTGCGTTTAAAGACTCGGGAGTTTAAAGACTCGGATAGATCCAGCAGGTTCGATGGATGAAAATGTGGTTGCAAATGTGTTTTGGATTTCACTGAGAATTGATGATAATGGGTTTTCCGATGTTTTGGGCAGTGGCCCGGAGGAAACGGCTTTTCGGTGGTTTTGGGCTGAGGCCCGGGATTTGGAAAAAGGAAAATGTGTTTTGTTTTAGTATATTCATATATGGTTTTATGATATGAAATTGATATGCATGCAGTGGTTTTTACGCGGAGGGTATAAATGTATATGTTTTCAGATGAAACGTTTTTTAACTTAAATTTTATTTTTGTCCACTCACAGTTTTTTCGTGTTTTCGATACCCTCTAGGTTGTTGCGGCACGGGCTGTGGATCGAGAGAGTTTGAGACATCACACGCACAATCCACAGTAGACTCTGCGCACTCTGGGCAGTTTGGAATATAGTGAGACGTTCGGTTCAGAAATCCCTTGTCTGACTTACGTGTCACATGAAAGTTGGACGTCTGTTTGGCCTTCGTGTCGTGCGTAAGTCAGACGGGAGCAGGGTTTAGTCCCTAATCCTGGGGGATTAGGGGTGGGCCCTGACATGAGTGGACATTGTTTTCTAAACTGTGATGCTTGCATAACTGTTTTATATGTTTTACATATGTGATTTCTATGATGATGATTGTGGTATTGGTGATTTACATATTTGCACGTATTTCGAGGTAATTTATGTATTTGCACGTATTTCGAGGTTTACAGTTTTATACTGTAATTCTACGTGATTGTGATTTTAATAATGGTTCAATGACATGATTTCGGATTTGGAAATATGGAACTAGGCTTGAAACCTATTTGATTTACGAATACTCGGACTTGGAGTCCATTTGATTTAATAAGGCATCGGGCAGGGGCCTAGTTGGTTTGCATGATCGGGCTAGAGGCCTACTTGAGTATGATATCGGACATGAGTCTCATTTGTGGTTTATAAATGTGATTTCGATTTCGGAGATCCTAAATGGATTTGGATTTGAGAAATCGGATTTGTAAATTACGATGGTTTTAAGGAAATCCTGGGCATAGGCCCAATTGAAAGGTTTTAATGTGATTTCTGAAATGTTTTCCATATAACATCCTTATGATCTGATATCGCCCCTCCAAGGTGGGTCAGGGACCTAGGTGACCCTGGGGGAGACTCGGCTGAGACCGAGGGGCACGCGTAGCTCTATACATGACATATGGGATGTCAGGCATTGCCTGCGAGGGGTAATTCTACGGAGCGACCAGACCGTAGAGTATCTCAAGAGTAGGATTGCTATTATTGGACGTCTGGGACATTAGGCATCTGGGATGCCAATGATTGGTATGTAACGGTGGTTGATTGGATTTGTGATGACAAGACCTGTCCCAAATCCTCTGGATTATCGTGGGACGTGCCTGGTCCCGTCTGGCACAAAGTGTTAAATAAGGGATAATTTCAACCTTAGCCTGTTCGGGGCTTCCAAAGTGCGCTAGGATCGGAGGAGGAGTGTGATGTTTCGGTCTCTGCTACAGCCTGCATCTGTTATCAACCTGAAGGTCATTAAAACCATTGAAAGTTATGAGTGGACGAAACAAATAATTTATAAAACACACTACACGAAAAGATGTTTATGCCCTTCGCTAAAAAACATGCATGCATTCGAAAACCATTTAATTCAATCATTCCTCAACTCATCAAATCAAGGTTATTAAAACCGTTTATCAATCAAAGCCATTTCTTTTCTCAAGTCATTAGGGCCTTGGCCCAAACCCGTAAAATCAAAGTATATGGGAGCTTAACCTAAAACTAATCATGTGGGACTCAGCCCAAAACAGTAAATCAAACCATATGGGAACTCAGCTCAAAACCAATCATGTGGGAACTCAGCCCAAATCAAATCTGTAGGGACTCAGCCCAAATCAAATCACATGGGTCTCAGCCCAAATCCAATACATGTGGGTCTCAGCCTAAAACCAATACAAGTGGGTTTCAGCCCAAATCCAATACACGTGGGTCTCAGCCCAAAACCAATCCTCCGCATCCCTAATACCCGACATCCCAAATGTCACAATCAATACCGTCACAGTTCCAAGCTACGCGTGATACCCGAGGTCTCAAATCCCAAGTCTCCCCAGGGTCCACCCAGGTCAATGACCCGCAGATTAATGACCCTCCCTGAGGGGAGGTTTTAACCTCTGGTAATCCTGCTCCTGAGTCACTATACAGACCAGTCGCTCCGTACAATGACCCCTTACAACAATGCCCCGTGACTACTCCAGGTTACTACGAGACGTCTGAAGGAGACAATCCACCACTCCAGGATACTACGGGACGTCTGGAGGGCAACAATTCGTGATGATGGTATATGGAAAACCGTTTCATAAAATATCTCAAAATCGTTCAAAGGGCTATGCCTGGGTTTTCCATAAAACCATCGTAATCCATTTTTTCAAATCCGTAAATCCATATATGGGTCCCCGACTCGAAATCACGTTTATAAAACACAATTGGGCCTCATGCCCGAGTCGTAAATCAACTAGGGCCCCGACCCGATCATATAAGTCAATTGAGCATCTAGCCCGATTTCTCATTAACTCAACTGGACTCCAAGTCCAATAGTTTCCAACCAAATGGGTCTCATGCTCGATTCCATATTTTCAAATCCAAAACCATTCCATTAAACCATCATAGAAAATGCAGCACGTATAAGCACGATATAAAACCAGAAATCTCGAAATACGTGCAAATACGTAAATACTAAATACTACAACCATATGCACTTAAGGCATCTCAAATCATGTATTTAAAACATATAAAACAATTATGCATGCATCACAATTTAGAAAGCAAGGTCCACTCACAGACCATCCAAGTTACCACATCGATACGCGTGCCATAAGTCTTCCAGGGATAACTCACTGTCACCGGGACTCCCGAACCTGTCCAAATCATACTAAAGGGTTACTAACTACTTTAATAACCTCTCATTAAAAGCCCCCTAATTTTTCGGGATTTTTAATATATTTTAAACTCGATCCTAAACCTTCGGACATCCCGAACTATATCGAAACGGTATCTGATTGACTCGAACTTTGTCCCAAAATGTTCGTTACATCGAAAGGATGATTTCACGTGTTGATCATGTCCCCAAATTCTTCCTCACGCGCCTCCACGAGCTGCCCAAAAGTGCTGCGCGTGGGCTTCACGCACCAGTGCACAGGGTTGTCTTCAACCTCTGTCGAACCAGTCTGAACTCGGTTCACTGCAACGCCGGTCTAACCGAACCGGCGTAATTGGTTCAAGGCCATTCCTCACCATTTTTCAACCCGTTTTCTCCCTTTTTAATTCCAATCTCTTTGTCCCATCATTAGCAACCTAAACATGTGATTAAAACTAAGAAAAACCACCTAGAACCTATTGGTTCAATTTTCCCTCTCACGGTCTAAACTTCCAGCCTATCGCCTGGGCTGCTCAGCCACCTTCCATCGTCCAAAACCATTCCCACACACTCATATGAACCCAATAAACATCCCCCAATAACCAGAAAACACCCCTAACGTTTAAAACACGAAATTGAAATTTTGAACTTAACCGAGTTAGCGGGTTTTACCTCTTCCTGGGCTCCACTGCTGTCCACGGCGGTTCTGTCCTCGACCAGCCATCATCAACTCACCCTCAACCTCACTCTCTTGACCTCAACTGAATCAAATGGGAAAGGGGTTGATTTTGGGGCTTTCGGGTTCAAGATGATCGAATGAGAGAAAGGGAACGGATATGCATGTATGGGAAATGGTGGGCAATGGATGAGTGACACTACCATTGGGCCTGGGAAAATTTCTGGGCCCACATGAGGATAAATGTCAGCCCTTGTCTCGTAAAACGTGTCATCGTGAATAGTACCTCAAAACTTTTGTGACCCGCAACTTTCCCGTCTAATATCCGATTTCGACGTGCTGCCTGTCTACGGACTCGTATCAACCCGATCTACATAACGGATCTCGGTTTTCGTGCATCAGACCTCTCGGGTCAAAAGTTAATTTTTCGCCCTCATTTAGGGACAGAATCATAATTTCACCCTGAACGTCCGATAATCCTCGACTAATCAGGGATTAGTCCTGCTAATACAAATTAAGTCTTACTTAATCCCTAAAATCAGGGACGGGTCGTTACATGTGATATATGGATTTACTGGACATTTGATTTGGATTTCTGTGTTATGAAATTGGGTAGGGACCCACATGGTTTGAATTTACTGTTTTGGGCTGAGTTCCCACATACTTGGATTTATGGTTTTGAGCTAAGACGCTAATGATTTAACTAAAGTAAGTGGTTTGATTATTGGTTTTCGAATGCATGCATGCTTTTTAGTGAAGGGCATAAATGTCTTTATGAAATGAGTTTTATTAAATGATTGATTTTTTGTCCACTCACAGCTTTTAATGGTTTTAATGTCCTTTAAGTTGATCACGGATACGGGTTGTAGTAAAGACCGAGACATCGCACTCCTCCACCCATCCTGGCGCGCACTGAAAGCCTTGAACGGGCTGAGGTGCTGAGTTATCCTTTGTCTGACATATCGTGTCAGTTGAGAGCATGTCACATCCTACGTTAATCCCGGAAGAATTTGGGATAGGTCATGTCAATTTTAGTATAATGCCTCGACAACATCGTGTGTAGCACTATTCTTCATAGATTATAGCTGACACTTCTCACTTTTGATATGGACATACTCTCATATCAGTTGACTAACAAAAAGAGCTATGACTTATTAATTTTTTTTTTTCGTTTAAAAACCATAGGTTGTGAAATTATGGAAATAATAATAATAATAATAATAATAATATTCTTAGCTTAAGATGCGAACATTTTAACAATATGGCAAGAATTTTGAAATTTCAATCGCAAATAAGTTGGAGTTCCTTTTCATACTACTAAAGAAATTGGGTTTTATTGATTTGATAAGTAATTAACAAGGAAAGAAATGAATGACTCAATTTCTTTTCTCATAAATGCGCACAATACTTCTTAACTTTGTAATGCAAAAGGATCATTTACATTAATTGTGAATTTTTGATATTTTTTCAAATCCAAGGTCATGTTTGATCTCTAATGAAAGTATGAAACCCAAGAGTGGGAAAAGATCATTAATTTATGTAAATGTGGCATTAGAAATTCAGAACAACACATCTACTTCATTAACTTGCTTGATTATTTTTTAATGTGCAGCTAGTTAATTAAATAATTAATTGATATCTTGCAAATTGCAATGATGCTCAAAATGAAAGATCTTTTTTCTCGGGGAAGAAGAAGAATGAAGATCTAGAAATGATATATGTAAATCTACATTAAAAGCCTACAAAATGACTAAGAATCCTAATCATTTGGATTTCGTTTAGTCCCCTTAATCCCATGCTAACTATACCATGCAAGAATGTCTAATCATTAATAATTGCCCATGTCGCTTGAAACCCTATGACAACTTCAACTTCAACCAATTTACCACAGTACCCCAAAACTTGGACCTTTCTTAGAAAGAGGACAGTTTTGTTCTTTATATGTGAAATACAGGTGTCAATTTCGTCTTTGACCATTTAAATTTATTACACATTTCAGCTAATTAATCATCCCAGCTAGGACATGGGGTGGGGGTACGTATTGCACATATATATATATATACATGTTGTAGAGTTTCTTTGACTAGGGCTTTGACCGAGGAGGAGGACCCAATTGCACAGCCATGGGGTCATGAAACCCCCCGACTAGTCCCTTTCGTTCCTAGTCTTTGGACTCTTGCCTGCACTTTTTAGGGTACTAAAATCAAGGGTAATATTGTCATGAACTCTTTGCCTCCACTTTTGAGGGTACTAAAATCAAGGGTAATATGGTGGTTTGCAAAATGGGAAAGCTGTTTTTCTTTGATAACGATAAGGGAAGAGGAAATTTTAGAATTTTTTTAATATAATATTTTTCGAATTTAAAATTATTTATCTATAAATAAACGCTAAAAATAAATTAAATTAGATCTATTTGACAATGAGAAAATTATATAAATACTCTTAATCATATATTTTTTAAACTCACATAAATCTTTTAAAATCTCGAAATTATTAACTTAATAATCAACCGTTACAATCATTCACGGAGAAATCGAAGGCATCATTTATGAAGAAAAGATGGATGCATGTCCGCCAAACCTAGATATATAATCTATTAACTAGTAGGGCTTGCTAAGTGGGTATGGCTCGTGCATTTATGTTTGAATGTGATCTCTCTCTCGCTCTCTCTCTCTATATATTTTGGGTATGATGATTTGAATCGGGGCCCTAGCCTAGCTATCTGCCATTGATTAAATTTGGAGTGTATGATGAAGATGGTGACCAATTGTCCATCCATGCCAGCAGGCAGCAGATATCAGACCCAGATATGCCTAAGAAAAAGAACAGTTTCCATGGGTTGCATTAACAAAACTTTTACATTATTTATTGTACATTAATTCAGAGGATCGCATGGTCCAAAGGCATGGGCATTCAATTTTATGGTGGGTAAGATTTGAACATTTAATACCTAAAGCTTTCATCACATGCCAAATAGCTCAAATGTGTGGAGACTGGAGACTGGAGACTGGAGACTGGAGACTGGAGAGGAAACCATTATGACATTATTAATTATATGACTTTCATATATAATGTTAAATTTGCATCATTCAGATTGTATTCGAAGAGTCAAGGGGTTTTTTTTTTAAATTCTGGAACCAAGAATTGTTAAAATTTGAGTATTACATATAAGCTGATGTTTTTGGTATAATTTTTTTGTTTGGACATGCAAAACATGACCTAAAGTAAATACAATTTATTTTTTAATTGCGTTTATTATTTAAATCCTTGTTGAATAAAGTTTAGTCTTTTTTGGTTGACATAATTTGGATTACTACTCGACGAAACCCTAAAAAAAACTCTCCCAGTAGCAGCCACAAAAGTGTTTTGTGGGGGGGAGGGTTTTCTCAAATCTTCACCATCTGATGTCACCATCTGATGGTGGATTTGGGGTTAACCTCCAACTCCCTCCTTATTCTTCTCTTATTTTCCTTCTTTTAGTTTAAATTTTCTTCTTTGTTTGTGTCCTCCATCACTACTTCACCCTTTGAAATTTTCCTCTTCTCCATCCTTGGGATGATTTCTCATCTTTGTGGTGGTTTCTCTTTACTTCACCCTTTATGGTGACTTTTTTTGTTTTTTAGATATGTCATCTTTATCCTTACTCATTATTTGAAGACTCACATCTCCTCCATCTCCTATCTAATTCCACATAGACTTTCTTACATTTCTCTCATTTCACATCTCCATCTTATTATTATTACCTTTCACAAATCTTTCACTATTCGTATTCTTCATCTCACTCAAAATTCAAAAACCCAAGCTCCACCCACTTTCTTTGTTGCTATCTCCATTCAACAACCCATTTTCATTTTTGGATGGATTAATTTTAAGGTATTTGTTGACCTTTTGGATCGCTTGAGTATGCAGATTGTTTGTAATTTTTTTTCACAAACACCATTCTCTACAGATCTCCTTCCATGACTCTTTTTCTCATTGGTGTTCTCTTGGTAGCAGCGACGATGAAGTAAGTGGCGACGGCAGCCTCCTTATGTTTACTGTTACTAGAGTTTTGATTTTTTGGATTTGTGTTCTATTGGGCCTAATTTTATTGTTGTTTTTTTAGGGATTTTATTTTATTTGTAATTTTCTTAGTTGGATTTTTTTTTTATCCTTTGTATTTGAGATCCCACATTTGGATTAATGAAATTGCCCATCTATTGATAAAAAAAGAAGAAGAAGAATTGGATTACTACTTAACCTCGTAGCTAGGTGTGTTATTAACTAGTATTTATACTTAAGGCTTATAAATATATATATATATATATATATATATATATATATATATATATTTGTCCCTGCTCTCCGGCCGAAGTCATGATACCTTTTGTTAGCTAAAAACCTATTGATTTACTATTGAGGAGAAGACTGCACATATATATATATATATATATACAAAAATCAAGAACAGCTTTACCAGGTTTTTCTTAAATATTGTTGAATAAAAAATCGAACCCGCTGCGAAAAGTCCTCATAATTCCTGCAAACAGCAAACAATTAGCTATCGTTGCCTCGATCGATTTACCCGGGGGGTTGTTCGACCAAGAACACTCTGATGCCTAAGTTAGCTTTGAGAGAGGAAAATGATATACTTCGAAGCGAAGAATCGACGTACCCTGAAAATGAAATATGTTCCGCTATTTATAGGAAAATCTTGGGAGTCTCGGAGCGTTCTGATTGGTCGGTGAAACTTGTAATTAATAAATAATATATTAATTATTAAATATATTATTTAATAATTACAATAATAGCTCATTATGATAATAATGATAATTATTGTGTTTTAATATTAATATTAATTGTCCGTTACTAAGAATAATGACAATTAACTCTCGGGGAGAATATTAATATTACAGAGATTTTAACCTGATTAAATAACATATTTAGCTGGTAAATAGATTATTTAATGTGTGGGTGTTTTCAAATGACTAGCGTTATTGTCAGGGGCAATTTGGTCATTTTGGGAATTATGGGCCACGTGACAGCTCCACAATTTTTGGATGATATTTGGGTTCCACAAATGCCCCCACATCGCTTCGGAATTCTAGAAATCCGAAGGGATGTACATTCTTGGAATTCTTTTGTTTCTGCTCCTTGTGTTGAGGAAAAGTGTTGAACCCATAACTAAATTTGTAAGATATATATATATATATATACATATAATTGAGTTGAAAATCGGTGTGTTTTCGTTTTTGGTTTGAACTAATTCTTTATGGAACTAATTCTTTATGGAAAAAATATAGTCAACTTTTAATTAAATGAAATTTATTTTTATTAACAGAATAAATGTCAATTAAGTATAATTAAGTGAAATTCATTTTAATTAAATGGAATGAATTCCAATTTTAATGAAATTAAATACCGGATGGCTCCTCCCTTTTCTTATTTAAATAACTGTAGGGCAAATGGGTTCTACTTGCTTTATGTTTTGTCTTTTTCGGAAAAGAGGGAGAAGACTTTTGGTCTTTTGACGAGTGAGTTATGGGTCTAAGAAGGTGAAGGGTAAAATGGTAATTTGGACTTATAGGGGCATTTTGATCTTTTGACACCTAGGGATTTGTGGACAATCGGGTGAGGACACCTGGGCTTGGATGGTTGGATATTTTTGGCAGGAAACCACTAAGATGAGGACACATGTCCACTCTCTAGTGGCTTCTAGCCATGTCTCACACGACCTTTAATTTGTTTGATCGATCGATTAAAAGGAGGGAAAACAGAACAGAGAAAAAATTGTGAGGAACTCACTCCACAACTCCCTTCGATTGTCATCCTTTGCCTTTGCTGAGTGAAGGGAAAAGACTAGGAATGGTGAGACATAAATGGTGGTGTGGTCACGGAGGTTCGCTGTGGACGGTGGCCACGATACCAGAGAAAACAGAGTAGAAGAACAGCCGTGAGGAACCCAGGATTCAATTACCCCACATGTGGACTGGAACTCATGATTCTCGATTAGAAAGTGGTTGGGGGCTTGCGAGGAGCTTCACATGTAACAACCCGTCCCGAGAATTGGGATTAGTAGAGTGATTAAGGTGTGATTAGTAAGGTTAATCAGGGGTTAGGTGGTCCCGAGGGGTCCGGGAACCTAGAATGACGATTTTGCCCCTACTTCGGGCAAAAATGTTGACTTTTATTTCGGGTGGTCAATTGGGGATTAACCAGTGACCAGGACGTAGTTTAGGACGTCATGAACCCGTTGACATGTGGTATGTCTGATTCCGACATCCGAGGAGGAAGTTGTGATGTTCGGAAGGTCGAGGGTATTATCGTAATTTTGGTAAAATAGGGGGAAAAGTTGACTTTTTGTATAATCGGGTTTTGGTAGGTTGACCTAGCATGGTTGGGTAGATCTCGTCGTCTTGAATTCAACGACAGGCGGCACGTGTTCATTGGACTTACGAGGCGAAGGTTACGGGTCTAGGAAGTTTCGGTAAAACCGTAAAAATGTGTTAAACATAAGGGTATTTTAGTCTTTTTGGGTTTATGGGGATTCGTGCAGAGAGAGAGGAATGGACGGCTGGGGTTTAAGCAGATGGGATATAGATTGAAGGGATGGTGACACATGGCAAAGGGCTAGAGGATTCTGGTGGAATCCTGTGCTTTCACAGCCCAATTATTTGGGTGGAACCGTGCATACCCGTGTTTGTTCTTCGACAAACACAGGGAACAGAGTGTGAGAATTGAGGGGAATTGATCGATCTGGGTGCAAGGGTGAGTGATTAGCGAGTTGTGAGAGTGATAGTGAGGCAAGGCGGAGCTGGTGGCCGTGAATTTGTGGTGCAATCGTGCACGGCGGCACGGCGGAGGTGTGGAGAACTTTTGGGGGAAACAGGGAGCTTGTGAGGTTGAGGTGGTGGCTACGCCGTGAGGCGAGGCAAACCAAGGCCAGGGGAGGCTGAGGAGACTGCAAGGAGTCCAACGACCACAGTGGTAGGCGGCAGTGCGCACGGCGGAGCTGCAATCGACGGGTAAGGCTTCTTTGCTCTGTTTTGCCGTGAAACTTCAGTTGGAAAGTCGTGGACCTAGGGCTAGAGTCGAGGGATTTGGAGGTTAGGGTGAGATTCCTGAGGGTCCTAGGAATCGTTTGAGTGTGCTGCCGTGATGGGTGGTGCACGGTGGTGGAGGGCACGACGGAGGGACCTTCAGTACTCTGTTTTGGCCGTGGGTTCAAACGGCGAGTCGTGTAGGTAGGGGCTGAGTCGACGGTATAGGGGTGTTGGTCTAGATTCAGTGAGGTCTTAGGGACCGTCTGGTGTCACCACCGTGACGGGAGGTGACCGGAGTTGAGGAGTCGTGAAACAGGGGGACATTTAGCCGTCTGGTTTTGAGCTTAGTTGACGGGTTAGGGACAGTGTCGAGGTGAACGGAGTTGGGGAATCGATAGGGTTGGTCAGGACGAAGCTGCAGGTGAAAGAAGGGGCTGAATTGGTGGCCGGACGGCGGAGATCAAGTCTCGCCGGTTCAGCCTGCGACGGCCGGTTCAGCACAGGTTGAAGGTGGTACTGTAGCTGTCGCGTGGGGCCACGCGCAGCCACTTTGGGCGGCGCGTGGGGGCGCGTGCGGCGGCGGTTGGGAAAGTGGTCAACATGACTTTTGGTCTAGGAGTTGTGTTGAGTTCAATGGAGTTGGTTTCGGGTTAATCGGACATCGTATGAGTTCGGTTCCGCGAGGGAGAATGTTTAGGGTCCCGGGTTTTCGGTTTTCGATTCGGGGATTTTGTTTAGGGAATTTAAGTGAGTGTTTGTAGACGTATTAGTGACGTAATTTGACGGTGTTTGACAGGATTGGGATTTCCCGAGGAAGCCGAGGAACGGGCTGGACGTTCGGGACGCGAGTAGGGCTCAGTACTGTGAGTGGACCCTTTCTCTAAACTCGAGCATGCATAACTGTTTTCTATAATTGTTTTATGGTTTTAATTATGATTTTATGTTTATCGGATATGCCTTGTTGATTTTACATAATTGCACGGTTTTATGAGGTTATGGATTTGGGATTTCAGTGGATAAGTGGTTTAAATGTTTATAAAGGGATTTCGAACCATGATTTGGTGATCAAGGTTTTCGGTTTTAGAATCGGATTTCGGAAGCGAAATTTGGTTTTAAAGTTAAAAAGTGAACTTCCGGATTTGGGTTCAGAATGACGGTTCTGGATGCCGGAAGGGTATCAGACCAGTGATTTCGGATTCGGGTTTGGATATGGATTTAGAAATGGTTTTCAAATGGTTTTGGGATTGGATTTGCTGGATCTGGATATTGGGTTTAAAGACCCGGATATATGTGACGGGGGACCGGCCGGATTGGGTTTAAAGACCCGGATTGAGTTTAAAGACTCGGGAGTTTAAAGACTCGGATATATATATTGATTTCCCCCGTAGGCCTTGAGTTTAAAGACTCGGGAGTTTAAAGACTCGGATATGATTAAGGCCTGGATTGAGTTTAAAGACTCGGGAGTTTAAAGACTCGGATAGGTCCAGCAGGTTTGATCGGGAAAAGGATGATTTGATGTTTATGGTTTTGATACGGTTTCTGATACTCATGCTGTGGTTTCTTAAGATATTTTATAGTGTTTCTGTTTCTTATGATGTTTTATCACAATTATTTATAACTGTGTTCATAACTGTTGGTTATGCATGTGGTTTCAAAACGGAGGGTTAAACTCGGTTTTATTATAAAATGATTTTGAAATTTTTGTACATTCTGGTCCACTCACACTTTTGTTTTAAATTGCCCTCCAGGTTGTGGAGCTAGCGCGGGGTCTTGACGTCGAGGCAGTGTCCGAGGCATAGAAGTGACGTGAGAGATCCTAGAAGAGTTAAAGGCTTCTGTGTGCGTGTACTTTATCGGTTTTTATTTTCCTTGTAATTTAGTGCGATGCTCTGTAAACGATAAGGTTGGGATATTTTGTTTAATTACTCCTGCGTCTGACTGGGTTCGAGTGAGTTTTACTTGAGTTTTGTGTCGGGAAGTCAGACGGGAGCGGGATTTACCTCGGGTTTCGGGGTGAAACCGGGGTGGGTCCTGACATCACAGGTTGGGAGTTGAGACTTGGAAAGGACGGTAAGTGGAAGTTCCATAAATTTCGCTTTTGAATTCAAAAATGGTGAATTATGTTTTGGGGATTATTAATGAAATTGAACGATTGAATGAACTTTTGGAGGTCCTAACGTGTTGTTTGAGCTTGAAAGCACGAAGTTTGGATACCGGGATCGTGTAGGAACATGGGTCGAAGATGGCCGGTTTCTTGTGTGATCAGGAAGGTAAAAACTCGTGGTTTTGTTACAAATTTGATCATGTTAGTAGATTAGGAAGGGAAGGACGAAACTAATGGACTAGTTAGGATGAAAAATGGGTTGAAATTGAACGGAAACCGTGAACGCCGGTTCACGGCTGGACCGGTCCGGTTCGAACCAGGTGAATCGGGTTCACCTAGGGTTGACGACGACACTGTTCACCGCGCGTGGGTCTCACGCGCAGAAACTTCCAAACGCGCGTGGGGGCGCGTGAGGGGTGGTTTGGGAAATCGTCCAACACGAATTTTAAAGTATTCGATGTAACGAACATTTTGGCGCTGGTTTCGAGTCAATCGGAAATCGTATCGATATGTTTCGGGCTGTCCGAAGGTTTTAGGGCTCAGTTAAAAAAGCTAAAAATACGGGAAAATTATGGGACTTTAGTATGACTATTGTGAATTAGTTAGTGACTTTAGTATGGGTTTTGGACAGGTTCGGGAAAGCCGGGGATAGTGGAATGGCCAGGAACGGCTTAAGTGCGCGCATATCGAGGCGACGTCGAAATGGTCTGTGAGTGGACTTTGCTTTCTAACTCTTGATGCATGCATATATGTTTTTATATATTTTCTATACTGATTCTATGATTTGATTTATGATTGTGATGGTTGAAGGTTTTGGACGTTTTTCGAGGAAATAACGGTATTTCGAGGAAATAACGGTATTTCACGTTTTACGAGATTTGACGGATATTGTGGTTTGAACCTGGTTTTAATATGATTTGATTTCAAAGAAAGCAAAAGGATTTTAGAAAGTGTTTTCGGGCTTGAACTCGTGACGTCCCGAACTACGTCATAGTCATCGGTCAAAGTCCATTTGACCGTCCGAACGAACAGTCAACGTTTCGCCCAATTCCAAGGGCAAAACCGTCATTTCACACCGTCCGTCTGAGATCACTCAACTAATCACCGATTAACTTCACTAAGCTGTCATTAACCACTAAGCTAATCCCGATTTCCGGGACGGGTCGTTACACATTTTGGTAAATTGACAAGAGGAGATATTTTAGTTGATTTCATGTGATGGTGACAAGTGTCCTTATCTCCTTGATTTTAGGTGCATCGACTATGTGTTTTGTGTGTGTGTGTGTGTGTGTGTGTGTGTGTACGCGTGTATGTGTGCATATATGTTTGAGTGTGTTAAGTGGATAATGAGTATGTTGAAAAACCAAAAACACCAAACCGTCACTTTGATCCTCTCACGTGAGAACCTAGAGAAACACAGAGGGAAAGAGAGAAAGTGGTAGGAAAGGGAAAGAAATGAAGAAAAAAAGGTCAGATTTTGGAACCTGAAACACAGACAAAGAAGAAAAAATGTGAAACTCGTGGACCTTGAAATTGGGCTTTGTAATTTGGACCTTAATTACTCGAATTGAGGTTACAATTCTAACTGCTATAATAGTTACTCAAAGACCTTTTTAAAGCTTGTAATCCCTCTTTAGAAGTTTTTCCCCTTTCTATTTTATAAAAACATTACTCCTCTTATAAAGATTTTTTTTTCACTTTTTTATTAATCCAACTTAAAACAAGATAATTAAGAGCAAAAATTCTTCAAAAAACAATTTAAACCTCAAATTTGAAAAATCTTTATTATATGGTATTAACAAGATTAGATTAATCATTAATCATTTATGATTTCGGATTTAATTCTTATGTTATATGCCAAAATCCAATATTTAAATCCCAATTAAATCTTAAGTCATAAGCACCACCACCCACGTTCAAACAAAATTACGCTATCATTAAACCCCAAATAATATGGATTTAATTTTTAGTTAAAAATAATAATTATAACATATAAGTTTAATTATAAAAGTATTTTAAGTTTAATTATAAAATAGAACGTCAGAGTCTTAATCATATATTATATAAGAAGATGACAATAAACATGTGAAGCTAAAAGAGAAACTAATAGCGGTGAAATACGATGTATGGAATGATCCTTTTTGTTTTTAATGGTTAATTACATAATGGAAATATGAAGTAGGCATGTGAAAAACAAACATTATAATATAAAAATATAAAAAAAACGAATTAAGGTAAAGGGGTGCGAGAGGAGGCTACCTCATTCCAAGGCCCTTGGCATACTTAGGCGTCATTGAGGAGTTATAGGAGGCTACCTCATTCCAAGGCCCCTGGCATACTAAGGCCTCCTTGAGGAGTTATAGGGAAAATTTTAGTCTACTTTTTGGAAATTAGAGATTGCCCATTAAGAGAAATGAATTGAACCTATATCTTCGTCTAACAACGATAACGTCTTTATCATCTCAACTAAATCTCGTGGGATCTTTGCAAAAATTTGATTTAGGAGCTCACTTAACTAAGCAGCTATTGAGGATACTCGGGGGAGGGGATTATATAATATACCGGTGAGCTCTAAATTGAGCTGTATTCGGCCTTCAAATTCGAAATCCGATCCGTATAAGACCTGACACCGAGCCCCAAATCGTCCTATATGACGTGTTCCAGTTGGACAAGCCTATAGGCCCAAAACGCGACAAACGAATGTGAAATTTCCAACATAAATATATGTGGGCGCTGCCACCCTATGTAACAAGACTTCATCTGGGTATTTACAATGAGTAATAGGCCCATAACCGGAAGAACAAAAACAGCCCAAGAATAAAAGAAGCCTATTTGTTTGTTCTTTTATTGTTACCTCGTACTGCCGTCTTCTCACTCCTTTAACTAGAGTTTGAATTTCCCACGCATATTTGACTGCGGTAAATAAATTTAACTGCGTTGCTTACAATTGTGTGTTAGTTAAGTGGTAGTAGTAGTAGTAGTAGGGTAAGAAGGAAAAGATTATGACATTATTGAATAAATAAAGAGTTATTTACACAAATACCTTTTGAGATTTTTTCATATTTTCTCACACACACACACCGCTTACGTTTTAGATCTTACACAAACATCTCTTAATTAAACAAACTCATTTGATAAGTAATTATCAATTAAAAGGTGATATTAACCTAAAAATTAATAAAATTGACATTTTACAATAATATTTTCCAGAATTAGAATGATAAATAATCATAAGGGTATTTTA
Source organism: Prinsepia uniflora (assembly GCA_032719365.1). Lineage (NCBI taxonomy): Eukaryota > Viridiplantae > Streptophyta > Magnoliopsida > Rosales > Rosaceae > Prinsepia > Prinsepia uniflora. The sequence continues at coordinate 66,700,982 of CM064866.1, forward strand.
ATATCACATAACTCATATTATATTTAATTAATTTTTTCTTCATATTTTATGAATTATGTGTAATATTTTTGGAACACGAGGGAATGTTTGTATAAGGTACAAACTCTTATGAGATATTTGTGAAAACACAAAAAACTCCATAGGATATTTGACAGGACCCATCCCAATCCCCCCGGGATTAGTGCGGGATGACCCTGCTCCCGTCTGACACGAAGTGTCAGACAAGGGATATTTTCGTCCTTTGCCCTCCCGGGCTATCAGAGTACGCCAGGATCCGGAGGAGGCATGTGATATCTCGGTCTCTGCTACAGTCCACATCCGATGTCAACCTGAAGGGCAGTCAAAACATTAAAAACTGTGAGTGGACAAAACAAGACTTTATAAAAACATTTAATAAGAAGACATTTGTACCCTCCACTAAAAAGCATGCATGCATTCGAAAACCATTTATCCAACACAAACCATATGTGGGACTAAGCCCAAAGCAGATATAAACTAAGGTCGAAAGGACCACAATAAAAACGACCATACGGGCCACTGCCCAAATCCTGTGCACACATGTACACACCACATATCATATATCATATATCCATCACATACATATATATAAGTCACACAACCAATCCTGTCACGGTATCCAAAGCCACGCGCGCGCTACCCGGGTCTCAATCCGAGTCATCTCGAGGTCAAGATCAATGTCCGCAGACCACTGACCCTACCCGAGGTAATAGTAATCATAGCCTTCCTGAGAGTAAGGAACCCAACTGGGGGGTGACTCCACTCAGTCGGTGCTCCGTGACTACTCCGGGGTCCACCCAGGCCAACGACCCTCCCCAGAGGAGATAATAGAAGTAAAGGAAGGTAGACGAACATATATATACATAGCATAAACATTCATGACCGGTTCCCCTGAACCGTCATGATCCATAATATCCATAATCAGGTAACATGCCGGTTCCCATAAACCGTCATGTACCGTAATAACATAACCAGGTAACATGCCGGTTCCCATAAACCGTCATGTACCGTAATAACCAACAAGGGTTCATGCCGGTTCCCATAAACCGTCATGAACCTGGGAATCCATTTAAGGTTCCCTGACCTGAAATCAAAACCGTAAAGTGACTGGGTCTCGTACCCGAACATAGGACACCAATTGGGCACCGTGCCCGGAATCTGAGGTCATATGCCCGAGACAAAACCAAATGGGTCTCATACCCGAGTTTATCATTTTGAAATTGTTGGGATGTGAGATGTGTAACGACCCGTCCCGAATTCCGGGATTAGTTTAGTGACTAATCTTGATTAGTGAGGTTGAACGGTGGTTAGTAGGGCGGAATCGGACAAATTGTGCAAAATGACCGTTTTGCCCCTGGTCGTGGGCAAAATGTTGACTTTTTGATCGGGCGGTCAAATGGACTTTGATCGATGACCGTGACGTAGTTCGGGACGTCACGAGTTCATAGACAGGCGGCACGTTCGATTCCGACATTCGTAGAGAAAGTTATGGTGTTCGGAAGTTGAGGGGTATTTTGGTAATTTGGCTTGTTAGGGGCCAAATGTTGACTTTTTGATCGGGAGGTCCGATGGGCGAGGGCCAAGGACCGTTACGTAGGTATCGTCGATACGAATCCAACGACAGGCGGCATGCCGAAATCGGAGATCCGACGACGACGTTATGGTCAAGGAAACGAACTAACGAACCGAGGCCGGGATTAAAATAATAATGTAATATTGAATAGTGACCGTTGACTCAGCACACCTGGATGAGTGACAAGTGTCACTCATCCCTTGAAACCAGAATCCTTGTCTTAGGGGAAACATCATTATGATGTTTTATTATTAATTAAATTAATTAATATTTATTTGCTCCATATTTTCCTTACACCGTGAGCAAAACAGAGAGTGAGTGATGACAGGACCCGCCCCGATCCCCCTGGGACCACCCGGGACGTGCCCTGCTTGTAATGACCCGTCCCGAATATCGGGATTAAATATTAATTAATCATGATTTAGAATGACTAATCGGGGATTAGTTGAGTGAAATCGGACGAAACGTGCAAAATGACCGTTTTGCCCCTGGTATGGGCAAAATGTTGACTTTTAGTTCGGGCGATCAAATGGACTTTGGCCGATGACTGTGACGTAGTTCAGGACGTCACGAGTTCATAGACAGGTGGCACGTTCGATTCCGACATTCGTAGAGAAAGTTATGATGATCGGAAGATGAGGGGTATATTGGTAATTTGGCATAGTAGGGGCCAAATGTTGACTTTTTGGTCAAGAGGTCCGATGGACGAGGGCCAAGGACCGTTACGTAGGTCTCGTCGATACGAATCCAACGACAGGCGGCATGCCGAAATCGGAGATTCGACGACGAAGTTATGGTCACGGAATCAGGCTCGATTAACCGAACGAACCGGGAATAAAATAATATTTTAATAAGAACAGTACCCGGTGACTGGACACACTTGGATGAGTGACAAGTGTCACTCATCCCTTAAAATCAGGCACAAAACATGGATCCATGATTTTGGGGGAGACCAAATGATGATGTTTTGTTATTATTTTAATTACTTGATTAATCTTTTATTTTCTCCATTATTTCTCTTCAGTTTCTCCAAACCGTGTACAACCATTATCCAATTTTCTTCCTTCCTTCATTCCTCTCCATCAGCTGAGCTTGAGAGTGCAAATTGTGAGTTAATTGAGAGTGATTCGAACTGGGAAACACGAGAGATTAACTGAGAACTGAGGACTGAGAATTCGGGTTTTAGAAATTTTGGGAGGAAAATCGAATTGGACGAATTGAGCCTTGTTGATCGAAATTGGGTTCAGTTTTAGTCTTCTGGGATTGCTACGATCAATGTTGATGAAGGAACTAAGTCGAATTGAGGTCGATTTGAGGTGGAACTGAGGAAGGAAGCTTTCAGAAATTTCGAGCTTGAGTCGTGATCATTGAGTGATCATACGACGCAATTGATGAAGGGGAAATGTTTCTCTTAGTCCATTGAAGCTTACTGGTGGATCAATTGAACGAAATCGTGAAGGTTTGATGATTTTCGAAGGATGAACAATGGCCGGAGCTCCTTCGAATGATCAACTGTGATCGTGGGGTTATAGGTAATGTCGTTTGTAATTAAGACCACAGACCTCTAATTAGACTTGTAACTAAGCTGTGTGAATGTTCAATTGAAGGATTTAACGTCGAATTGGTAGGATTTGAACCGGGTCTGTTCGCGGGTTTTTCAACCCGTTTACCAGACAAACGGGCGAAGGGGACGACTGTGCTGGTTACTGTAGCTGGCGCGTGGGTTTCACGCGCAGCCACTCACGGCGGCGCGTGAGGGCGCGTCCGGCCTAGTCTCAAGGTGAGGTCAACATGACTTTTGATCCTCTCAGTGTAACGAACATTTTGACGTTGATTTCGGTGAAATCGGATATTGTTTCGATAATGTTCCGCGTATCCGAAGTTTTGTATTACGTTAAAAATACGTATTTAAATCCCGGAAAAATTGGGGAAAATTATATGTTGTATTTTGGGATGTTAGTAACCCTCTATATTGATTTTGGGCAGGAGTTGTGATTTCCAGATTTTACGGAAAAACGTGCAGCTCGGAAACGGACCGTTTTGGACGATGTGTGTGAGTGGACTTTGTTTTCTAATCGTGATGCATGTATAAATGATTTAAATGCCTTATTATATGATTTTATATGCTTGGGCATGATTTGTGTTTCAATCCGGTAATTTCTCGGTTTTATGATTATTATATTATTATTTTGGGCTTGAGACCCAGTTGAGAATGACCTTGACTTGGTATGAAGTCAAGATTTGATTGAAATGTTTTGGGATGTAATTCCCGGGATGGTTTTCATTGTGATTGTGATATTCCCAGACGGTCGGTGCTTGGGGGATTACCCAGACGACCGGAGCTTGGGGGATGTGATTGTAGGATCGGGAATTGATCCTATGGTAGTCAGCTTCTCGGATGATACTGAGCCTGGATGTACCACTCGGAGGTGTCTGATCCTGGGGATGTGTTCGCCCAGAGGTGACTGAGCCCGAGGAGGTTGAGCCCAGAGGTGTTTATTCCCGAGAGAGTGACTGGATATTGGCCTACGCGTAGTGCAGCACTTGTGAGTAGTACAGTTTGATTGATTGTGCACTTGTGAGTAGTGCAGATGAGATTGGTGATATTTTATGCACTCGTGAGTAGTGCGGATTGATTGGATTGATATATTTATTGTGCACTGGTAAGTAATGCTGATTGGTATTGACTGTGATGATGTACTGGTATTGAGTACGGGTTTTTGGTCCTTGTGGCCAGGTGATTATGTTTTCACATGTTTTGGCCTGAGAGCCGGGATTTGATGTTTTATAACATGAACTGAATTGGTAATCATGAGTTTTATGGACCATGGGAAAATATGTTTTGATTTTATCGGTCACTCATGTTTTACGATATGCATGCAAGTTTGTGAAAACTGGAGGGTAAGATTGTATTTTGATAAATGTTTTTATAAGAGGTCATTTTTGTCCACTCACACCATTTCTGTTTTGTGACCCTCCAGGCCGTGGTACGACGTTCGGGATTGATCGTGAGGTAGTGACAGCAGCAGAAATCCGCGCAATCATCCCTTATCTGGCAAGCACTGAAGGGGAGTTTCGGACCTTTAGTTGACTTGTCAGACGGGAGCAGGACCGGGTACGGTTTTTGACGTCCAGTTGGGACGGGTCCTGTCAAATTGGTATCAGAGCATTTGGTTCTTGATTTCTGTTGATACGTCATGCCTCCGAGTCGTGCGTCCCGTACACGGTCTGAAGATGGGAGGGGCGAGAGTAGTGTTAGTAAAGGCCCAGATATTGAGCGAGCTCGACGGTTGGGAGCCACTGTGTTTCGTGGTGATTCGGGACCGGATGGTGCCGAAGATTGGCTTACTCGATTGGAAAGGATTTTTGAGGTTATGATATGTCCCCTGGAGGACATGGTACCCTTGGCCACTTTTCTTTTGGATGGCTATGCTTACAGGTGGTGGCATAGTTTACAGTTGACTGGCTGGGATGCCCGTACCTTGGCATGGGATGCATTCCGAGAGCGATTTTTGGATCAGTTTTATCCTCGCTCATTTCGGAACGCTAAGGAGGTTGAGTTTCTCCAATTGCAGCAAGGGAATCGGTCAGTGGTCGATTATGAACAGCAATTTTTGCACTTATCTAGTTTCGCTCCTCTGTATGTGGCTACTGAGGAGGATAAGTGTCGAAGGTTTGAGCAGGGATTGAGGAATGAGTTACGAGGTGCTGTAACTGTTGGCTCGTATTCTACCCTGAGGGAATTATCGGATGCTGCTATCCGAGTGGAGGCTACTATTTTACCTGTGCCAGAACAATCTTTGGGCTCTGGACGACGCCGAGAGCGTCAGGATACTGAACAGATGAGTCAGGAAACAACGAAGCGAGTTAGCCTTCATAATCTTGTGTCGCAATCCTCGGTGGGCATTCATACGGGTGGAACTTCAACCCAGTCGATAAGTAAGCGGCGTGGTGGGGCAAGTCGCCTCAGCACTGCCACTTGTCACTTTTGTAGGAAACTTGGACATTTGCGAAGGAACTGCCCCGATCGACTTGACCGTAGGTCAGAATAATTGTATTGATACATGTTTTTGTGATACCTTGTGAATGGTTTGTATTGTCCATTTGTGTTGTAATATTGTATTATGTGTTTTGGGTGTGTCGGACTAGTGTGGGTCCGGATGGTTGTTTTTGTTCACAGTTTGTTTCGTAGGTGGATCGGGTTTGTGATCTCATGGACATTGGGCATTGTGACGATCTAGGATCGTGATGTTCATGGCCAGCTGACGTAGTGATGGATCTGGACCGTGATCCTGATGATCCAGTTGGGTAGAGAGTTTGTCACTCTTACTCCGGTATGTGAGTCATAAATGACGGGACTGAACTTCTTTTCGAAGTGGAGCCCTTTTGTGGTATGTTACTCAAGTGAGTAGGGTTCCGAAGTGATCGGATTTTGTCAACCTTAACCGTGTGGTTGTTGGATTGGCTTCCTTATGAAGTCAACCGAGTATAATAAATGGGTAACCGATAGGTTCGGTTTTGGTGTGTCCGAGTGGACGTGAACGAGATTTCGGGTTTTGGAATCGAATTTCTGGGTGACGATTCAGGATTCGATTTTAGAACTTGAAAGTGGAATACTGGATTTGGGTGCGGAATGATTATTCCAAATGCTAGCTTACGGAATAATGATTTCGGATTCGGATTTGGACATGAATTAAAAATGTGATATATGGATTTGGATTCGGGATTTCTTACGAAATTGCGGATTCGGATTTGGAATTGGAATTAGATGATGGGTGGAGTTTCGATTTGTCTCTTGCTGGTTTGGGCAAATGGACTCCAATGTTGGAACGTGTTTGGCTATGACCTAGGTGGTTGTAGTCTTGTCAATGGATAGATGTGTGTACCTTGTTTATGGTTTGAGGTACGATACCTTGCAGACTTGTGGTGTCGGGTGACGATATACGGGTTATACCAGTAGTACGTTGGTGAACGTGTTAGTAGTCGGCTTAATCCTGATACCATTGGATGGGTTGTGAACGTGAACTGGACATTGAACACGATGCACTGGGCAGAGTGATTCTGATGATTTCAGTGATTGATTGAGCAGGTGCTCTTAGCCATGGTTGGCTAGTATAACTCTAGTGTTGAGTGTGTGATCACTGCTAGGCTGGTGTTCAATGTGTTCCAGTTACACCGTCTGTTTGAGTGTGATGACGGTATGCATATATTCAGGATGAGTGAGTTGGTGGTTAGTGTGACCGCAAGTTGCTTTGCGGCGAAATGTTACCTTGTCGTGACCTTACCAGCATCTGGGATCGCTGAGGGGGTGACAGTTGTGGATACTGCTGTTGATATTTGTCGCAGGATTGAGTTTGCCCTGCGAGGGGAGATCGTGTTGTTGATCTTGTGCTACATTGACGGACGTGGGGGTTTGATGTGTTGTCACTAATTTGTTACTGTTTGGCGCTTTACTAGGGTGGTAAAGCTTGGTGGTGACAGTTTGGCTTGTGGTGTCAGCATGGACTGACAGGTGAGTTTTGGTGACTCTCTATGAGAGCGGATGTCAGGGCACATTAGTGATTACGTGGGGCCGTCAGGCTGAAGGAGTCAGCTTAGTGACGACATTGCCAATTTCTGGTGATTCATTTTCACTCGGGGTGGTCGAGTGTAGTTAGTACGACGTGCATCTGTGATGTGACGTCTGAGCGCAGACGAGTTCTGCATTGGCTAGTGGGTGTACAGGTGTATACGTGTGGTGAGGCCCATTTGTTTTCCACGAGGTAGTTGGGATACTAGTAGTTGGAATTTCGGGGACGAAATTCTTTAAGGAGGGAAGGTTGTAATGACCCGTCCCGAATATCGGGATTAAATATTAATTAATCATGATTTAGAATGACTAATCGGGGATTAGTTGAGTGAAATCGGACGAAACGTGCAAAATGACCGTTTTGCCCCTGGTGTGGGCAAAATGTTGACTTTTAGTTCGGGCGGTCAAATGGACTTTGGCCGATGACTGTGACGTAGTTCAGGACGTCACGAGTTCATAGACAGGTGGCACGTTCGATTCCGACATTCGTAGAGAAAGTTATGATGATCGGAAGATGAGGGGTATATTGGTAATTTGGCATAGTAGGGGCCAAATGTTGACTTTTTGGTCAAGAGGTCCGATGGACGAGGGCCAAGGACCGTTACGTAGGTCTCGTCGATACGAATCCAACGACAGGCGGCATGCCGAAATCGGAGATTCGACGACGAAGTTATGGTCACGGAATCAGGCTCGATTAACCGAACGAACCGGGAATAAAATAATATTTTAATAAGAACAGTACCCGGTGACTGGACACACTTGGATGAGTGACAAGTGTCACTCATCCCTTAAAATCAGGCACAAAACATGGATCCATGATTTTGGGGGAGACCAAATGATGATGTTTTGTTATTATTTTAATTACTTGATTAATCTTTTATTTTCTCCATTATTTCTCTTCAGTTTCTCCAAACCGTGTACAACCATTATCCAATTTTCTTCCTTCCTTCATTCCTCTCCATCAGCTGAGCTTGAGAGTGCAAATTGTGAGTTAATTGAGAGTGATTCGAACTGGGAAACACGAGAGATTAACTGAGAACTGAGGACTGAGAATTCGGGTTTTAGAAATTTTGGGAGGAAAATCGAATTGGACGAATTGAGCCTTGTTGATCGAAATTGGGTTCAGTTTTAGTCTTCTGGGATTGCTACGATCAATGTTGATGAAGGAACTAAGTCGAATTGAGGTCGATTTGAGGTGGAACTGAGGAAGGAAGCTTTCAGAAATTTCGAGCTTGAGTCGTGATCATTGAGTGATCATACGACGCAATTGATGAAGGGGAAATGTTTCTCTTAGTCCATTGAAGCTTACTGGTGGATCAATTGAACGAAATCGTGAAGGTTTGATGATTTTCGAAGGATGAACAATGGCCGGAGCTCCTTCGAATGATCAACTGTGATCGTGGGGTTATAGGTAATGTCGTTTGTAATTAAGACCACAGACCTCTAATTAGACTTGTAACTAAGCTGTGTGAATGTTCAATTGAAGGATTTAACGTCGAATTGGTAGGATTTGAACCGGGTCTGTTCGCGGGTTTTTCAACCCGTTTACCAGACAAACGGGCGAAGGGGACGACTGTGCTGGTTACTGTAGCTGGCGCGTGGGTTTCACGCGCAGCCACTCACGGCGGCGCGTGAGGGCGCGTCCGGCCTAGTCTCAAGGTGAGGTCAACATGACTTTTGATCCTCTCAGTGTAACGAACATTTTGACGTTGATTTCGGTGAAATCGGATATTGTTTCGATAATGTTCCGCGTATCCGAAGTTTTGTATTACGTTAAAAATACGTATTTAAATCCCGGAAAAATTGGGGAAAATTATATGTTGTATTTTGGGATGTTAGTAACCCTCTATATTGATTTTGGGCAGGAGTTGTGATTTCCAGATTTTACGGAAAAACGTGCAGCTCGGAAACGGACCGTTTTGGACGGTGTGTGTGAGTGGACTTTGTTTTCTAATCGTGATGCATGCATAAATGATTTAAATGCCTTATTATATGATTTTATATGCTTGGGCATGATTTGTGTTTCAATCCGGTAATTTCTCGGTTTTATGATTATTATATTATTATTTTGGGCTTGAGACCCAGTTGAGAATGACCTTGACTTGGTATGAAGTCAAGATTTGATTGAAATGTTTTGGGATGTAATTCCCGGGATGGTTTTCATTGTGATTGTGATATTCCCAGACGGTCGGTGCTTGGGGGATTACCCAGACGACTGGAGCTTGGGGGATGTGATTGTAGGATCGGGAATTGATCCTATGGTAGTCAGCTTCTCGGATGATACTGAGCCTGGATGTACCACTCGGAGGTGTCTGATCCTGGGGATGTGTTCGCCCAGAGGTGACTGAGCCCGAGGAGGTTGAGCCCAGAGGTGTTTATTCCCGAGAGAGTGACTGGATATTGGCCTACGCGTAGTGCAGCACTTGTGAGTAGTACAGTTTGATTGATTGTGCACTTGTGAGTAGTGCAGATGTGATTGGTGATATTTTATGCACTCGTGAGTAGTGCGGATTGATTGGATTGATATATTTATTGTGCACTGGTAAGTAATGCTGATTGGTATTGACTGTGATGATGTACTGGTATTGAGTACGGGTTTTTGGTCCTTGTGGCCAGGTGATTATGTTTTCACATGTTTTGGCCTGAGAGCCGGGATTTGATGTTTTATAACATGAACTGAATTGGTAATCATGAGTTTTATGGACCATGGGAAAATATGTTTTGATTTTATCGGTCACTCATGTTTTACGATATGCATGCAAGTTTGTGAAAACTGGAGGGTAAGATTGTATTTTGATAAATGTTTTTATAAGAGGTCATTTTTGTCCACTCACACCATTTCTGTTTTGTGACCCTCCAGGCCGTGGTACGACGTTCGGGATTGATCGTGAGGTAGTGACAGCAGCAGAAATCCGCGCAATCATCCCTTGTCTGGCAAGCACTGAAGGGGAGTTTCGGACCTTTAGTTGACTTGTCAGACGGGAGCAGGACCGGGTACGGTTTTTGACGTCCAGTTGGGACGGGTCCTGTCACTGCTCCCGTCTGACACCCGACGTTAAAATACCAAAAATACCCTTATTGAAGATAAAATGCATAAAGAAAATCCATAGTTAAGTCATACATAGCACACCACACAAATACTCAAATACAAATAGTGTCAGACAAGGGATGGTTCCCGAATACAGTTTATTGAGCACGACTCTAGACACACTACGTGCCAACCTACCCAGCAGTAGGGTTCAGGTACGCAACGTAAACCTATGCCTCTTCCTCCTCGGGATCCTCCTCCTCCTCCTCGGGATCCTCCTCCTCGATAGCACTACCTGGAGGGGTAGTAAAACAACAAAGGTGAGTGGGCCGAAACTCAAGGTTTACAAAGTAGTTTACCATTTCGAAAACATATAACTTTTCCCCTCCGTTTTCCGAAAAGACATGCATAGTATCAAAACCACAAAACCATATAGTCATAAGCAGAATAATATCAACACAATATAATCTTAGTCACTGCACTATACATCCCAACCCTGACATCCCAGATGCCTGACGTCCCAGACGCCCAATAAGGTCACAGTCTCAAGGCTACGCGTGCCACCCGGGGTCTCAATCCCGAGTCCAAATTCCGAACCTAGTCCGAGCATGGCATTCTAGATGCCTGACGTCCCAGACGTCCAATAGTAGCAATCCTGCTCCTGAGTCACTCTACGGTCCGGTCCCTCCGTAGAATGACTCCTCACAGGCAATGCGCCGTGACCGCTCCGGTGTACCTACATCCGGAGGAGATAGAATCCTAGGGTAGATCTATACAGTGCAGTACCACAGATAATATCGAGTTCCATTATACATATATATGACTCCAAACCATTTATAAACAACCAGACGGGTCTCATGCCCAAACATCGTAATACGTGCCATAAATCATACACAAGCTAAACAGATACTTTTACTCAAATCACATATAGATATAGTAGAAAGTAAAACAGTTATGCATGCCGAAGTTTAGTGAAATCAAAGGCCCACTCACAGTACAATCCCGCTGCAATCCCGAGCGTAAAGCCCCGTCCAAGGTTTAAAGTACAATTCCTGTCATGCCCAAAACATACGTAAAGGTCACTTTAAGTCCCTACTAAACAACTACGAAACCCTAGACTGAAACCGGCCCGGGAAAGCCGTCCGAACACGCTTCCCAAGGCATCAAACCCTAATTTGACCAACTTAACGATCTCCGATCGACACGAAACCACCGCCATTGGATCCGTATCGTCGAAACCTTAAAAATGGCACTGGTCCCACACAAAACACTGTTCACACGCGCCCCCCCACGCGCCGGTCAACCCTCTGGTCAACAGTGCTACAGTGATGCTGACGTCAGCATGACGTCACTGCTGACGTCAGCATGACGTCATCACTGACAGTGTCAGAGGACACGTGTCAACAGTCCATTGGTCCCTAGTCTGACAATATTCTGACATGATGACGTCATCATGACGTCACTGCTGACGTCAGCATGATGACGTCATCAGCTACAGTAACCGGGTCTGCGAATCGGGTCACCGCAGACCCACGGTTCGACCCGATCACAGATCGTGATTCCGACCACCAAAATCGATGGGGTTTGTTCCTATGGACTCGTCTGAACATGTTCTATGGCTCTGTGTGATCAAAACTGGATTTTAAGATCAAGGAATCACCTGAAAAACGACGGGGAAATGGCTGCCGGTTCTGGTTCGTCTTCTCCGGCGAGCCGTCACGTTTCCAGCCACCAACTCAGGTCCAAAACGTTCGTCTAGTCCCCTAGGTTAAGTCTCAAAAACAACCAAACAAACTCAACGTTAAAAACGGACGGTTTGAGGCAGGGAAGGAAAATCGGCCTTCACGGGTTTGCAGGCTTACCGCCGCCGTGTCGCCGCCGTGGGCTGCCCAGTCCAGTCCTACGCCGTCCAGAGGTCACAAAGGTCCTAGCCCTAGGTTGGTTCGAGTCCAGACGTCGTGGTTTGGATGGTTTGATGATTTTGGGCTGCACGGGTCCTCACGGGTTTGTGGGTTTCCGGGTTGCTCCGCCGTCCGTGGTGGTGGTGATGGTCGTCTGGAGGTGGCTGAGATGTAGGCTGGTGTGTGGGTTGAGGCTGAGGGGTGGTGTGATGGCTGATGTGTTTGTGCAGAGAATGGGAGGTTGCACGGTTTGAAGGAAGAAATGAAAATGAAGAAGTGAGTCTCTGATGGCTTAAGAACAGAAGGAGAAATAGAATGGATGGCTGAGATTCATCCTGAGTGAAGAGTGAAGGGTGAGGATTTAAGGAAAATAAACTAATTAATTAATCCCATGGCAGACCAAGATCCAGAATGTTGGGGATGATGTGGATGGGGTAGATGAGTGACATGTGTCACTCATCAAGGGTCCAGATTGATTGTGTTAAAGTAAATCAGATTATACTATTTTATTATTATTTTAAGTTCCGAGTCTCGGTTAGTTCGGTTACGTTCTTGACCATAACTTTTTCGTCGTAAGTCCGATTTCAGCGTGCCGCCTGTCTACGGATTCGTATCGACGAGACCTACGTAACGGTCATTGGCCCTCGTCCGTTGGACTTCCCGGGTCAAAAGTCAACATTTGGCCCCCAAATGGTCAAATTACCAAAATGCCCCTCGACTTCCGAACGTCACAACTTCTTCCTCGAACGTCGGAATCGAACGTGCCACCTGCCTATGAACTCGTGACGTCCTAAACTACGTCACGGTCACGTATCAAAGTCCTAAATACTTCCCGAGGTAAAAGTCAACTTTCCCCCCCCCCTCAGGGGCAAAACGGTCAATTTACAATAAAATAATAATTACGAAAGTTCGGGTCGTTACAAGTGAGCTGGGAGAATTGGCTCCCTTCCTTGGCCGTTCTTGAGAGACAATTGAAGGTTGAGAGAGACTGAACTGGCTGGGAAACACGAGAGGCAGAGAGGATGCTGGAAATCGGAAAATTGAATTTTAGGAAATTGGGGGGAAAATTCGAAATGGAAGAGTTAGGCCGTGAGGGTCGCAATTGAGCTTACCTTCAGCTTTCTGGGAGTTCCACGATCAGAATTGTCGAAGGAACGAAGGAATTTGGCCACCAATTGGCTCTGATCGAGCTTGGTGACAGAGGAAGAAATCGAGGCTGAGTCGTGGAGTTTGGGGCTGTGATGGACTCAATTGTTGTGGGGAAATGACTCCTCATGATCCCACGATGCTTCTGGGTTCATCAATTGAAGGAAACCGATCGAGATCGATGGACCTCCATTGATGAACAGTGACGGTGCTCGAGTTTGTGTCGTGACGATTGAACACTGGATTGAAGCAATTGTGTTGGGGGAAATGATTTACGGAGTCCATGGAAGCTTCTGGTTGAATCAATTTCAGGATATCGATCGAAATGGATGGGGTTCGAAGGATGAACAATGGACGGGTGTTTTTTGTGTTCATCATCGAATCGTGGAATTGTAGGTAATGATTTGTGTAATCAATGTTACAGAACTTAAATTAAACTTAAAACGAAGCTAATGGAATGATCAATTGTTGTAATTAAGGCTGAATTGATAGGATTGGAACCGGGTCGTGTCGCGGGCAAATTGGACCCGTTTACCAGACAAACGGGTTGGGCTGGTGACACTGTAGCAGGCGCGTGAGTTTCACGCGCAGCCACTCACGGCGGCGCGTGGCGGCGCGTGGGCACGAATCTCGAGGTGAGGTCAACATGACTTTTAATCCATTCGATGTAACGGACATTTTGGAATTGGTTTCGTGTCGATCGGACACCGTCTCGATAGTGTTCGGGATGTCCGAAGGTTTTAAATTAAGTTTAAAAATAAGTAAAAATTCGGGAAAATTACGGGACTTTGATAGGATGTTAATAATGAGGTTAGTGACCCTCTAATGTGATTTGGACAGGATTGGGAGTCCCGGTGATAGTGGTGTGGCCCGAGAGGGCCGGTGGCACGCGTATCGAGGCACACGGTTAAAACGGTCTGTGAGTGGACTTTGGTTTTATAAATCCTATGCATGCTTAAATGTGTTATATGGTTTATATACATGATTTCTATGATGGTATTTGTGAGCATTGATTTTGGATATGTTGCACGTATTTCGAGGTGTTTTCCGTATTTCACGTATATCGGGATTAACGGTTTATTTGTGGTTTTGTGTGCTTGTGGTTAAATAAATAACATGATGAAATGGTTTTGAAATTGGAAATATGAACTCGGGCTTGAGGCCCACTTGTTTTGGAAATTTCGGACTTGGAGTCCATTTGAGAATCGGGCTGGGGGCCCAGTTGGTTAATGAAATCGGGCCAGGGGCCCAGTTGGTATGAAATCGGGCTGAGACCCATTTGAGTTATATTATCGGGCCAGGGGCCCAGTTGATTTACGAATTCGGGCCGTGGGCCCAGTGGGTTTATAAGTCGGGCTGCGGGCCCAGTTGGTTTACAAATCGGGCCGTGGGCCCAGTGGTTCATAAAATCGGGCATGAGGCCCAGTTGGATTATAAATGTGATTTTGGGTCAGGGACCCTATATTTAATAATTGTGATTTTGGGTCAGGGACCCTAAAGGGGATTACGTGGTTTTATGGGAATTTCGGGCAGGGCCCATTGTAATGATGTGATAAAAGGATTTAATAAAACTGTTTTCCATATACCATCTGGATACAAGGATATATGATGGTCTCCTCCAGATGTCTGGGACACTGGGGAAGTCACGGTGCATTGCCTGCGAGGGGTCATTATACGGAGCAGCCGGACCGTATGATGACTCAGGAGCAGGATTGCTATGATTGACGTCAGGGACGTCAGACATCAGGGATGTCAGATATATGGACCCGGAGAGACCCCGGGCAGCACGCGTAGCTTATGAAACCGTGAGACATGACGTCAGGGACGTCTAGCATCAGGGATGCTGGTGATGGTAATGGTAAAATACGATTTAATGAAATGGCTTTCCGGGTGGATTTATGATTGTGTGATTTGAATTGATGTTCATTTATGGTAGTGGGTGGTGACCCACATGGTCGTATATGTATGGTGGTGGTATTCCACGGTTTTGGGCTGAGTTCCCACACTTGGTTTTTGGCTAACGGTTTTTGGGCTAAGGCCCTAAGGGCTCGGTTGAGCAAACGTTTTGGTTACTGGTTTTCGTGGCATGCATACGTTTTTATTGGAGGGCATAAATGTCTTATAAATGTATTTGGTAAATTTATTGGTTTTTGTCCACTCACAGCTTTTGGTTTTAATGCCCTTCAGGTTGATCACGGATGCGGTTGCAGCAGGGACTGGGACATTGCACACCTCCTCCATCGATCCTTGCGCACTCTGGATGCCCCGTTTGGGCAGTGGCTCTTGGTTATCCCTTGTCCGACACCCCTTGTTGGACGGGAGCAGGGCACATTCCACGGTAATCCCGGGGGGATTGGGATGGGTCCTGTCAGATGTCCCACATCGGAAAAGAGGAAAATGAATGTGTGCCTTATATAGGCTTGGGCAACTCCCCCTATCACCAATTGGTTTTAGGGCCGAACTCCCGAGTTCATATAATGGCCGGAATCCCGATTTCTACATGGTATCAGAGCGGGTTATCTCACGATGGTGGGCTCACATCATCACGTGTTGGCTGGAAGAGCCGCCACACGTGAGGGGGTGTGTTGGGATGTGAGATGTCCCACATCGGAAAAGAGGAAAATGAATGTGTGCCTTATATAGGCTTGGGCAACTCCCCCTATCACCAATTGGTTTTAGGGCCGAACTCCCGAGTTTATATAATGGCCGGAATCCCGATTTCTACAGAAATCCAAATTCAGTTCATTTAAATCAATAAAGAAATACAGACCCGTATAAGCACCGTATAAGGCCGAAACCTCGAAATACGTGCTTATACGTAACCACATACAAATGCACCCATGGCATCATCAAACAAGAAATAAAACATATAGTAAACATTTATGCATGCACCAATTTAGAAAACAAGGTCCACTCACAGACCGTCCGAGCTGTCGCCTCGATTTGCGTGCCATACGGCTCCCCGAGCCGATCACCGTCACCGGGACTCCCAAACCTGTCCAAATCGTAATAGAAGGTTACTAACTACTTAATTAACCTCCCACTAAAGCCCCGTAATTTTCCCGTATTTTTAACTATTTTTAATCCCGAACCTAAACCTTCCGATGCCCCGAAACATCTCGAGACGGTGTCCGATCGACACGAAACCAGTCCCAAAATGTTCGTTACATCGAATAGATGATTTCGTATGTTGGAACCTTCCCCAGATTCCCTGCCACGTGCCCTCACACGCCGCCTGAAGTGGATGCGCGTGGGCCTCACGCGCCTGTTACAGTACCTGCTGACGTCATCGCTGACGTCAGCATGACGTCATCTGACAGCTGTCAGGTCTGACATGTCAGACTCTGACAGGTGCCACGTGTCAAGCTCCCATTGGTCCACGTCACTGTGCTGTCAGTGCCACGTGGCAGTCTGACATGTGCCACGTGTCATCACGACACTGGTCCACGTCAGTGCCACGTGTCAGCCCCTGTTTGGGCCACGTCACTGACATGTCAGTGCTGACTGTGCACTGACATGTGACACGTGTCGGCTGATGAGTGGTCCATGTCACCTGACAACCTGACAAGTTCCACGTCATCATGCCACGTCACCACCTTCAACCGCTCGACGGGTCGACCCGAATACCAGTAACCGGGTCGCCGTGACCCGCGACTTGACCCGGCCGGTTCTCCGCCGTCCGACCACCAAAATGCTTCCCGTTTGTCCCATTTTCATCCTCTAATCCTAACCTACAGTCCTATGACCTTAAAATGGAAGAAAAACATCGAAAACCGTACCTTCGAGTTTGGCCATGGCGGTCGTGCATTCCTCCGCCATTCACGGCCGTTCCAGGCCGTCTAATGCCTCGAAACCAATCCCACTCATCTCCTGGGTGTCCTAGAAACCTTACCCAATTAATGGAATCGAGTAAAACCCATTAAAACCCAATTTCGAATTTTTGAAATTTCCTTACCTCACGGGTTCTCCTCCGCCGTGGGCCACCCTCCACCCTTTCCGTCCTCAGGCCTTCACCCTTCCCCCACGGTCGTTCCCAGCTCATGCAAGTGATGAATGGTGAAGTGTGATTGTGTGTTTTGGTTTTTGAAGGAAAAGGAAGAAAATGGAGGATTATGGGTTATGGGTTTCGGGTGATAAGGAACAAAGAAGAAGGGGATGGCTGATGAGAGAAGGAGAGATTGATGGTGAGGATTAAAAGGTAGGGTTGAAATGGATGGTTAGGATTAATAGTTGTTAGGTTAAATTATAAAATAATTAAAATAATAATATTTAATTATTTAGATCCACATTTTGGGGGATCAAAGCAATGGGATGAGTGACACTTCCATGGGGCCCACCAAAATATCCACCCAATCAGATTTCACCGAAACGTCCCCGTCTCGAAGTTCGTGCATAGTGAAATCGAACTTCCGTGACCCATAACTCTCCCGTTTGAAGTTCGATTTCAGTGTGCCGCCTGCCTATGGATTCGTATCGTCCTTATCTACGTAACGGTCTTCGGCCCTCGGCCATCGGACCTCCCGGTAAAAAAGTCAACATTTGACCCCATTTAACCAAAATTACCAAAATGCCCCTAAACTTCCGAACGTCATAACTTCTTCCTCGAACGTCGGAATTGAACGTGCCACCTGTCTATGAACTCGTGACGTCACGAACTACGTCACGGTCATCGGTCAAAGTCCATTTGATTGCCCGATTAAAAAGTCAACGTTTTGCCACCATCAGGGGCAAAACGGTCATTTCACATCGTTCGTACGATTTCGCTCTACTAATCACGGATTAGCCTCACTAATCGTGATTAGTCACTAATTTAATCCTGGAATTTGGGACGGGTCGTTACAATATTTGTGTGAATAACACAGCCAAATTAGAAGATTTGTTTTTTTTTTTATAGTTTTGTTCATTACTTGCCGAGTGGAATCCATTTTTTGAAAATTTTTAATTTCAAACAATGAGAAAATAGATTTAGATGCAGTTCATAGTAAACTCTACCATATAAATAGTTTTTTTTTTTTTTAAAAAAAAGTTTAGCATCTTAGAATCCAATTAAATGCTTGGATTTGAGTTCCTCAAACTTAAAATCTTATATTTGGATGAAATTTTTGACGATACTAGTCTTCTAATTTTGTTAAAGTTCGTTTGTTATTTTTTACCTATCCGTTATGGTAGGATGTGAGTCCAATTGAAAAATAATTAATTTTTATGATATTATTCTTCTAATTTTGTTAAAATTTATTTGTTATTTGTTATCTACCCATCATGTGTAGGATATACCCTTTAAAACCAGGTTCTAGCCCACCAATTACTTTAATATCATATTTAATTACAAGCCCATACTAAAAAGCAATTATTGAAATTTAATTTCTTTTTTCTTTCCAATAATTGGTAAAATTGAAAAAAGGAAGGTAGCTTAGCATTTGTCCGCATGTCCAAAGTTTTGATTATTTATTTTTGTCATGCATCAATCAAACTCTTTGTACAACAATAATAATTGCTCATGCACGAACATTCAATTTTTTTTTATTGATATAATGTGATGTTTACCGTTTCTTTTAGATGTGAAGTATTGTTTTGATTTTATATTTGTCTTTATTGTGTGAATTGAGATAATATATTAATGAACTATATTTTTCTTAATCAATTGACTCCAAATTGTAAACAGAAATTACTTAACATATTTGTTTTTGCGTACATCTAAAATATTCTCTTCACCTATATACACGCATGAACAATATATCTTTTTTCTTCTCTTGTATGGAATGAATCTTTTTTCTTTCTAAAATGTTGTAATTTATACTTTATGGTAACTAGTAGGAAGGAAAATTGACCAAAGTAATTTATTTTGACTAGTGACCGATAAACATGAAGACTGTAATGGAGGGTTAGGTGGCGAATCTACTTCCGACACCAGAGATAATACAAACGAATTCAGCGACACATCGCCAAATTCTTGAAACCAGGGAAAAGAAAAAAAGAACTGAAAGAAAACAGAAGACTGTAATCTCGATACTTCAAAAGCAGTTGAGATTAGAAGACGCACCAGTCCCTCTTTTACTCTTTTACTGCTTGTGAAAGCTTTTGCTTTCCGAGGACGGCTTGAGTTCAAAGGAAGCATAGAATCTGGGTCGTCTTGCTCATCAAGTTAGAATATTTAAGTCGGTGGTTTCAATTCGAAAGGTGAAATCTTGAAGGCGGCTGGATTGTGTTTCTCAGAGTTTGAGATTGAGAGAGTATTGATGGAGGAAGATTGCTTTGCAACCCAACTCATCTATGGCGATGGTGAATTCAACGCTGGTGGGCTCGACAAGTTCGTCAAGGAGGTGAAGCTTGCTGAGTGTGGACTCTCTTATGCCGTTGTTGCTATCATGGGTCCTCAGAGCAGCGGTAAAAGCTTTTTACTTTAATCAATTTTATTATTTAGTGATTGAACTTGAGCAATATTGTGTAACTAGTAATTACCCTTTTTTGATATTGTTTAATTGTGTATGGAATCGCAGGGAAGAGCACTTTAATGAATCACCTGTTCCACACTAAGTTTAGGGAGATGGATGCATACAGTGGAAGGTTAGTTTTTGAGGGTTTTAGTTGAAAATTTAGTCAATTTACTTTTTTTTTTTTTGTTCTTTTCTTTCAGAACAAGTGATATATGTGTATGTATCTATTTATTGCAGGAGCCAAACTACAAAGGGTGTTTGGATAGCTAAGTGTATTGGCATTGAGCCTTGCACAATTGCCATGGATTTGGAGGGTACTGATGGCAGGGAGAGAGGCGAGGTAAATGACTTTTTATGTTTTCAAATTTGGAGCCTTCTCTAGGTACTTTATGCTAAATACAGTTAAAGCCTCAAGGTTTACCAACTTTTTAGGGTTCCTCTGCAATTTTATGTTTTTCAGGATGATACTGCATTCGAGAAGCAAAGCGCCCTATTTGCCCTTGCAATTTCAGACATTGTGCTGATAAATATGTAAGTTTCTTTGATTGATTGGTGATTATATGTAGTGCTTAATCTAATTTGTTAGTGGGTTTTGAGTTGTATAGTGAACTGTTCCGGTGTTATATCAAATTAGTAGAGTTGTCTAATTCATTTTGGAACATGGTCACATGTATTGTATCTAGTTGTAGTTTGTTTTAGCAAGACAAAGCTGGTGTGAATTTAGTTTTTCAATCCATCTATATTCCTAGGAAAGAAGCTTCTGATGTCTTCTCATTGACTATTTTAGAGGGACTTTGCCTTTCATGGATAACAGGGGCTATTCAATTTATGATCTTTTAAAACAGATTCGGAGTCTTGGAGCTATTTGATACTAGAAGATTATAGTATATATGTAGGCTCATATTGACAATATCCCGTGGACATTGCTTAGTATCAATAAAGTCATGCCAATGCATTTTTTTGGATTTTACATATACAGTCATTTGAAGTTTTTTAGATATCAATTGGGATTGGATTGTATGTACAGGTGGTGCCATGATATTGGCCGGGAGCAAGCTGCGAACAAACCATTACTAAAAACAGTTTTTCAGGTACTAAAGAAGCATGTCTGCATATGCATAGTACTCGGAATTCGCTAAAAAAGTTAATTATATTCTGGTTTTTGAATGTGTATAGGTCATGATGCGTTTATTCAGCCCTCGTAAAACGACATTACTGTTTGTTATACGTGATAAAACAAGGGTATGGTCGCTTACTTTGTGAGCTTTTAACCGGATCTGTCCAGTTCTGCTGTTGCTGTGAAAGGATTTCCTTTTCTATATTAATTGTTTGATTGCTTTTGGCTGTTTCTTAGACCCCATTTGAATTTCTCGAGCCTGTTCTAAGGGAAGATATACAAATGGTAAGTTTTTCTCCTGCTCTATTGTTCTTTACACTTTATTCCATCTCTTTGTATCGCTCAGATATTGTAAATTTTGCAGATATGGGATGGAGTTCCAAAGCCCAAAGCCCATAAAAGCACCCCCTTTAGTGATTTTTTTAGTGTGAGAATCTTATATCCTTCTCTACTCTGTGATGTGTTCTTTATATTGTTCTCATTAATCAAAGATTATTGCTTCTGATTACAACATTCTTTTTCATGAAGTTAGAAGTAGTTGCTTTATCCAGCTATGAAGAGAAGGAGGAGAAGTTTAAGGAGGAGGTAAATCCTGTATTATCATTGTGTCCGAAAAATATTTGGCCCTTACATCTCTCTTCCTCTCTCTCTCTCTCTCTCTCTCTCTCTCTCTCTCTCTCTCTCTCTCTCTCTCTCTCTCTCTGATTCGTGGGGTCTTTTAGCATGCATTGAATTTCTGAATGCTTATATTTAATTATTTTTATATACATATGCATAATTTTTTATGTCCACGTGAGGGATTACATGTAGAATCCTAAGTAGATTCAAAAGTTTTACTATGGCACTTACGGGTATCATGCAGGTTGCTCAACTGAGGCAGCGGTTTTTCCATTCTATTTCTCCAGGAGGGCTTGCTGGTGACAGACGTGGTGTTGTCCCTGCCACAGGATTTTCCTTTAGTGCGCAGCAGATTTGGAAAGTAATCAAGGAGAACAAGGACCTGGATCTTCCTGCTCACAAGGTCTGTTTGCTCTCTTCCCGTTAGAAAATAATTTTGTGGCCTTCAGTTCTCGTATGCATATAATTTGTAACTATATTATGAACCGTTTGATTAGGTTATGGTTGCTACTGTTCGGTGTGAAGAGATTGCAAACCAGAAATTCAATCAGTTGATCTCTGATGAGGTATGTAATAATTTATCTTCGGTGTGTTTAGGTAGTATGACGGAAGATTATATTGTTCATTGTTTGGATGAACATGATTTAGGGTTGGTTGGCATTGGAAGAAGCTGTCCAACATGGTCCTGTACAAGGCTTTGGTAAAAGGCTCAGTTCCATTCTAGGCATCTATTTTTCTGAGTAAGTTTCACTCTGGATTATATATGTTAGCTAGCTTAAAATTCTATAGGTCAACTGTCTATGTTTTTTTATTCAATTATTTTACTTTAATTAAATGATGAAAGCTGAGGAAATTGGTGGAACCTCTAAGTAAGAGAAGAAACACTATGTTTCCTTTCTTTTCCCTTTGGACAGGATTTATAATTCGCACTGATTTTGTATCTTACTTATAAGGCACTGTTCTTCATTTGTTTCATTCCAAAAAGGGAATTGGAAAACCAAAAACAGCAAAGTATTGCTAATTTTACACTTAGTGTTGTATTGTTTTGTATTAGTTCTAGTTCTGACTTTAGTTTTATGTCTTGATCTTGCTTATGCATCATAGATACGACATCGAGGCCATCTACTTTGATGAAGGTGTGAGGAATGCAAAGAGACAATTGCTGGAGTCAAAATCATTGGATGTATGACTTCTCTCTGTCTCTAATTTAACAGAAGCTTTAGCTAGGATTTGAATCTCTTTGATAATTTTCGGAAAATAGGGAAGCTGTGATTAGTAGTGGTTACTCAGTTTTAGAAGCCTCTAAATTATTTTGTTACAACATCACTGTTGGTTCCAATGACAACTGTAGTGCATGATAACGAAGTAGATTGGAATCATATTCCTATCAAATACTTATCTTCAAAATAAGAAGTCGAACATCATTAGTGAAACATGAGTCCTTCTAAATACATTACAAGAAGCATAAAGTGACTAAGCTCACTCTTTAGAAACTGAATAGAAAAATTGAGAATACTCAAAAAGTAAGATTTCTTGATCTTTATAGTACAGAATGTCGACTCTAATTAATTAATGTGTTTGTTGGATTTGGTGTGGTCAGTTTTGAGAATGTATAGCATTCATTGATGCCATTTAGCAAGGTTATTTTAGTTTAAATCTTGCTTTCCTCCGAATTTTCCAGTTTGTTTACCCTGTGTATGCAACCATGCTGGGACACCTTCGTTCTAAAGCGCTTGAAGATTTTAAAGTGAGGCTGGAGCAATCCTTAAACAAAGGAGGAGGGTTTGCTTCAGCTGTTCATACCTGTACGCAGTCTTCCATGCTTGAGTTTGACAACGGATGTGCAGGTACATAGAATTTTGTGCTGGTAATTAACATGTTTTTCAACCAAAATAATCTTATAATTTAGCATGTTTGTCCTTTTAGATGCTACCATACAACAAGTTAATTGGGATGCTTCGAAAGTTCGGGAAAAACTTCGACGTGATATAGATGCACATGCATCATCCGTTCGGACTGCAAAATTGTCAGAATTGAATGTCAGCTATGAGGTAATGTTCGAATATTGTCTTAATAGTTTTTGGTCATTATATGCCTAGGATGGGAATACTTACAAAGTTTTCATAATCTTTTGTTACTCATTGCTTAATTATATACCTATTAATTTTGCAGAAACAACTTTCTGCGTCTTTAACTGGACCTGTTGAGGCTCTACTTGAAACTGGTGGAATAGACACGTGGGCTTCAATAAGGAAACTTCTTAATCATGAGACTGAGGTTGCAGTGTCAGGGTTCGCAACTGCAGTTGCCGATTTTGAGTTGGAGGAAGACACAATTGCCAAAATGAAGCAAAATTTAAGGGATTATGCAAGAAATCTGGTGGAGACTAAAGCAAGAGAAGAGGCTGGGAAAATTATGATCCACATGAAGGATCGGTAGAAAGCTTGTCAATGCGTTCTTTATTCTGTATCCATCGTTGATTTGGTTGCTTATCGGTTTTTTTTCTTTCTACATTTTCAGGTTTTCCACAGTCTTCAATTATGACAGTGATTCGATGCCTCGGGTTTGGACCGGGAATGAAGACATTAGAAGCATTACCAAGGATGCCCGCTCTGCGGTAATTACTGGAAACTTTTGTAGAAGCCTACTTTATCTGCCTGTTCTTTGACTTTCCTGCTTGATTTTGGCCCTGTTTGTGTGGGTGATACTTACTTCTTAGTGTCTTTTATTGTCTCTTTCTTGCAGTCTCTGAAGCTTTTGTCGGTCATGTCTGCCATTCGCTTGGATGACAAGCCAGATAACATTGAAAAAGTTCTTGTTTCTTCTCTGCTGGATGGGACTACTTCTGTTTCATCTTCACAAGATAGGAGAATAGGAGGAGCTTCTACGGATCCTCTTGCCTCGAGCACTTGGGAAGAGGTACCATTTAATGGGTTCTAGTTTATCTGTTTAGTTTTTCTATGATCAATTTGGTTTCCTTATTGAGCTTTAATCTGTATTAGGTTTCTTCAAAGGATACCTTAATTACTCCCGTACAATGCAATTCTTTGTGGAGACAATTCAAAGCAGAGACTGAGTATAGTGTCACTCAAGCTATTTCAGCGCAGGTATACTTCATAACTTCTCTTTAAGTTTAACTTCAGTAGTTAATTGTTTTTACTATCATTTAATGATGTTATGATAATTGTGTTCGACTGGGCAACTACTTGTAGGAATTTGGAAATAATGTGTACATTGTGTCCAAATGAAATTTGGGTCGGACTTCTTGTTTCTTAAATTGGACATGGTTCACTAGTGAAACAAAACATTCTATATATAAAATTTCGGGTCATGAGGAAAACGTAGTACTGAAAAATGAGCTAATCATTGACTTGTTTATGGCTTAGCTGATTCAACACACTTCCAAATTCAACGTAAAATAACCCTAGCATCCTAAAATGTTCATAAAGCTCCCTATCTTTATGTTTAGGAGCACAATCAGATCTGGAAATTTATGTATGATGTTTGCTTTTGTATTTTCAGGAAGCTCACAAGCGCAGTAATAACTGGTTACCTCCTCCATGGGCTATCATGGCAATGGTCATTCT
This sequence comes from Prinsepia uniflora, assembly GCA_032719365.1. Taxonomy (NCBI): domain Eukaryota; kingdom Viridiplantae; phylum Streptophyta; class Magnoliopsida; order Rosales; family Rosaceae; genus Prinsepia; species Prinsepia uniflora. Next base: position 66,725,973 of record CM064866.1, read on the forward strand.
TGGCTTTAATGAATTTATGCTTCTTTTAAAGTAATAATGTTCATTCAAAGTTTTAGGTTCTGCACATTGTTAATTGCTTGGAAGTAAAATCCTTGACATCTTGCATCTGTTAATCACTGTGCTTTCTCTCTTAAACTGAAACAGGAACCCTCTCTACCTCATGGTTCTATTTGTTGCATTTTTACTCACAAAGGCCTTATGGGTACAGCTGGACATTGCGGGAGAGTTCCAACATGGCACTGTAAGTATAAGGCTGAGTTTCTGAGTTTTGTTCTTTCCATCGAAATGCAATTTCTTAGTTTAAAACAGGTTCTAATTTTGGATTCCTTCTTTTTTGGTGCTCTTGCAGCTCTCGGGAATACTATCTATTTCTTCCAGGTTTCTCCCAACTGTTATGAATCTTCTAAGAAAACTCGCAGACGAAGCTCAGGGGAATCCAGCACCTGAAGCACCAAGACGTCCGGTTTCTCTTGCTTCCCAGGGTTTCAGAAATGAAACACCTCACCCAAACTCAACAACCACCTCGATTCCTGAATCGTCTGTGGGATCCTCTAACATCTTGTCTGACAGCGGTGTGGAATACTCGAGCCCTCCCTTGAGACAAAGGCGAACCACAAACATTGAAGAGGCTGATCCTTCATGATGTGTAAGGTCTCTGTTGTTTGTACCCTACCATATGGCATCAGATTCGAAGTACTAATCACCGGTGCGATGGTTGTTTTCTTCCTCCTCTTTTTTCGGTTGTTTCTTGTTCATCAATGATCAAATAAAGCGGTTCCTGGAGTACCCTGTTTTACAAGATAGTTTAGTTATGTTTAATAGGTGTAGGTAGAATTTTTTTTTTTGATAAATAGATTGTAAAATCTGCGCACTGCATAAAAATTCTCTATTAATTATTTAAAGATGAAATACCATTCAACCTTTCGTTGAGCACTTTTTAACTTATGAGTGTATCTGAAGATGTGATATACTGGCTCACTTGTCGGGTAAAATGATTTAAAATGTGGTATAAAAAAGAGTCTGCCTAACTCTGCATGCATGTAATGGCTGAATGATAACGTGTTGCCTACAACAAATTTAGGAAACCCAAAACATTGCGAATGATGATATTTTTGGGCTATTTTCACCACAGCGTTCGATGAAGCTTGTGGGAAGAGCTAGGAAAATACAGCTCCAAATCCAAGCAAGGCGCCCAAATTATGGGTCAGGAAGTGGACCGGCAGCATAAAAAAACATTTAAAAAATTAGACTATGCTATTGATGAGGGAGACAACCATTCATGCCGGGCCTCACCATGGATTTCAATGGTCAACAGTTCGAAGTTTTTTCTTCTCATTCTTACCAGTTTGAAATCCAACGGATACATTTTTTTATTCTTTTAATTTCTTTTATATTAAAATATTTCAAAAAAATTAAAAATTACATAAATAAACATAAAATTTCAAAATAAAATTATTTTATTATATATTTAAGAGTTTTCCTACGAAACAAAAATATAACAACAATAAATAGGCCCCTATAATGATTCAGATGTTATCTAGTTCAAAATATTCTTTTGTGACTACATTGGAGCTCTATCTACTACAAATATAACTCCAAACAACATATTTTCTTTTTTGGCCTTTCATCACTGATACTTACCTAATTAGGGAAAACTGTTGCAAGCATCCCTGAATTTTTCATTAATTTTAACTATATATCGTCCATAAATTTTATCATTAGTAGCAATCTCTCTAAATTATGTTTAAACATGTAAGAACAATTCTTCCGTTAAATTTTTCAGTTATTTATGTTAAGAATTAATAAGGGTAAAATTGATCATATCATGTGTGTTTTTTTAACATAAATTGTTGAGAAATTCAAGGGAAGAACTGTCTTTCCACGTTTATACATAATTCAGAAATATTTGCTATTACTAATAAAGTTTAGGGATGATAACTATAATTGGTGTAAGTTCAGGGATGATATTACTATGTTGTTTACAACATTGTATGGTAATTTTGATCGTTAGTGATTATGGAGTAACAATGCAGTTGACATGCATATAATTCTCCTTAATTCTATAATCAATCAAACATGCTTGACTGTTGTAATTAAAGGAGGTTATTTTTATTTTGAAAGACTCATTGATCATTGTTGCCTAAAGATTGTGCAGAACTGCAGAATTGTGATTACCTTATACTCAAGGGGGAGAATGTAAGAGTTGAGTATTAATGTAATCACTATTCTATTCGGACTGTGACATGATTTAGTTAATGGAGTCTTTTAAGATAAAAAATTAATATTGTACTCCGTATTATGTTAGAAGATTATAATTAGAAATAGAATTTAATTAGGATTAATTTGCATAAAGCTTTAAGTTTTCTATTATAACTCTAGTAGGTGTGGTTGATAGACTTAGGGCACCATATATAAGGACAGTCCATGCTCTCCAAGAACACGCGTAAAAAAATTGTGCTAAGTCCTATTGAAAGCAAATTAAGCATTCAGACTTGTGAGAGTAGAAGACGTATCTTTCAGATTTCCAATCATGTCTTCGATCAATGGTATGAATTCTCATTCCTACTAGCTTAATTTAATTGTTCTTAATTAATTGTTTTAGTTTGAGTGTGATCTTGATCAATATTAAACTTTAGTGTGATATTTCTAACAAGAAGTGCTTCAAGACATAGTTTTTAGCCTTACAATGATATCTATGGGCTACAGAGATGTTGCAACTGTCAGTTGGTTTTTTGACTAGGAAGGGATTCGAGTGGATCTAGATAGATAGAACCCAGATAAATTGTCAGGACCCACCCCGAAACCCGAGGTAAATCATGCTCCCGTCTGACTTCCCAACACAACACTAAGGTAAACTCACTCGAAACCACCAAAACACCCAGTCAGACGCAGGAGAACTATACAATACATCCCAAAATTAAAGGTTTTACAGAGCATAGTACCACAGTACAAAAGAAAGAAAACCGAAAAACTACATACACGCACAAAAAAAGTTTCAAACACTTCGGGATCCCTTTCGCGACTTCAATGCCTCAGACGCTGCCTCGACGCCGAAACCCCGCTCTAACTCCACGACCTGGAGGGCAATTTAAAACAGAAGGTGTGAGTGGACCAGAATAAAATAAAAGTTTCCAAAACCATTTTATAAGCAAACCGGTTTTAGCCCTCCATTTTGAAACCACATGCATAACCCAGTTCTTGAAACAGTTATAAACCAATCGCCATAAAACAACATAAGAAACAGAAACACTATGAGAACAGTTATAGAATCATATCATAAGCATCATAAAACCGTAACGTAAAACATAAAGTTCCACCAATCATTTCTGATCAAACCTGCTGGACCTACCCAAGTCTTTAAACTCCCGAGTCTTTAAACTCAATCCAGGCCTCCATTATATCCGAGTCTTTAAACTCCCGAGTCTTTAAACTCAACAGGCCTACGGGGGAAATATCAATATATCGGAGTTTTTAAACTCCCGAGTCTTTAAACTCAATCCGGGTCTTTAAACCCAATCCGGGCCCGTCCCCCGTCAAATTAATATCCGGGTCTTTAAACCCAATATCCAGATCCAACAAATCCAATCAAAACCATTTGAAAACCATTTCTAAATCCGTATCCAAACCCGAATCCGAAATCACTGGTCCGAAGCTCTTCCGGCATCCAGAACCGTCATTCCGAACCCAAATCCGGAAATCCACTTTTCAACTTTAAAACCAAATTCCGCTTTCCGAAATCCGATTCTAAAACCGAAAACCTTGATCATCGAAATCATGTTCCAAAATTCCTTAACAAATACTAAAAACCCATTTATCATTTGAAAAGCTCAAAACCATAACATTATTTTCAGAAATCAACACTCCTCGTAAAACGTGCAAAATAAGTTATTTCTTGGAAACCGTGCAATTATGTAAAACCACATCATAAATCCAACAAGCATGAAATCACAGATATAAAACACTTATAGAAAAACAGTTATGCATGTTCGAGTTTAAGGAAAGGGTCCACTCACAGTACCGAGCCCTCAATCGCGTCCTGAACGTCTCGTACGTTCCTCAGCTTCCTCGGGAACTCCCGATCCTGTCAACAACCACCAAAATACGTCACTAACACGTCTACAAGGTCCACCTAATTTCCCTCAAAAATCCCCGGGTCCTAACCGGAACGAATCGAAACCATAAGCCTTTACCATCGCGAAACTACTTCGATTCGACGTCCGATTAACCCGAAACCAACGCCAAAATACTCGTCACAACACCTAGACCAAAAAACATGTTGACAACTTCCCCAACCGCCGCTGCACGCGCCCCCATGCGCCCCCACGCGCCGCCCAAAGTGGCTGCGCGTGGTCCTCACGCGCCAGCTACAGTGCATCTTCAACCTCGAGCAGACCCGGTTCAGCACAGTTCCTGCACATCGAACCGGCGTCAGCGGTTCTCCGCCGTACCTGCACCAAAACTGCTCCTCTCTTCACCCACATCATCGTCCAGTTCTTAGCTATCCATCCCCCTTACTCAACCACCTCGACACAGCTTCTAAGTCATCGTCCCTAACTCGAAACCAGACCCGTTCAGTCCCCTGTTTCCTTCTCCGGCCACCCAGGTCACCCCCGTCACGGTGGCAGTCTCAACCTCTTCCTAAGACCATCCTAAACCTCACCCAACTCACCAAGACCGTCGACTCACTCCCTAAGGCCACGACTTTCAACCTGAGCAAAACGGAAAAACAGAATACATCTGTATGCTCCGTCGTGCCAACCTCCACCGTGCACTCCCCGTCACGGCTGCCCCACCAGAAGACTCCTAGGACTCCACTGAACTCCCTAGACCTCACGGAACTCCTCGATTCAACCCCTAAACCTACGACTTAGCTCCTGAACCCAGACGACAAAACAGAGCAAAGAAACGAGGATGAGGAATTATCTGTCCTCCTGTCGCCGTCGTGAGCTCAGCCGTGAGGCAGTAGTTCCTCCCGTCCTCCTCCGTCCTCTAGACACTTCCACTGGCCTCGATTGGTTGATCACGGCCACAACACTACCTACAAACACTCACGTCCTCCCTGTTTTTCTCTGATTTCCCGTGGCTCTCAACTCACACACAAACCATCACCGCACCTCCAAACCTCCTCACTGTCTTCCTCTCAAACTCTAAGTCACTCCTCACTCACCAGAACACACCAACACTCACCATAATCTCTCAATTTTCTCTCAATCTCCCTCTCTGTTTCTCCTTGGTTCAAAGAACACACACGGGCACGATTTAACCCCAAATAATTGGACCCGTGCACACAATCCTGGAAGCCTCTAGTCAAGCCCCACGTGTCACCATCCTACCCTTCCTCTCACAAATGGCCCAATCTCAGCCATCCAATTTCCCTCTCTGTGCACAAATCCCCAGACAACTAAAAGACCAAAATACCCCTCATTTTAAGTCAAAATTACGATTTTACCCTTACCGTTGTAGACCCGTAACTCACACCTCGTAAGTCCGATGAATACGTGCCGCTTGTCATCGAACTCAAGACGACGAGATCTATCTAACGGTCCTAGGTCAACGTACCAAAACCCATTCGTAACGAAAGTCAACTCTTCCCCCTAGTTTAACCAAATTACGGTTATGCCCTCAACCTTCCGAACATCATAACTTCCTCCTCGGACGTCGGAATCGGGCGTACCACCCGTCTATGGATTCGTAACGTCCTAACCTACGTCCTGGTCACTGGTCAAAGTCCATCTGACCACCCGAACTAAAAGTCCACTTTTTGCCCGGATCAGGGGCAAAATCGTCATTCTAGGCTAATGACCTTATCGGGACCAACTAACCCCCGATTAAGCTCACTAATCCCATCTTAATGACTGTCTTAACCTAAATTTCCGGGACAGGTCGTTACATAAATGGTGTAACAACAAAAGAAACCCAGATGAAATCGATTCACTAGGAACAATTTGGGAGAGGCCGAGGTGAACGGTCTAGTCGTTGGGACCGAGTTTGGAGAGACCGAGATGAATGGTGCCAAGGGTGAGGTTATTTTTATTTTTTGTAATAATTTTGCATAATATATTTTAAAATTTTATTAATTATTTTAATATATCAATTTTTAATTATTATTTTTTGTCTACTTGGCGTCCATGTCAACATAAAAAGGCCCCCATAAGCATCTCATGTGTGACGACCCACAAATTCAAAAAAGGTAATTCTGAGAATTTGAAAAGAAAATGGACATTTTTTTCCCTACGAAAAGTAGACAATAGTTGACTTTTGCTTGGGAAACTTTTTGGACTTTCCATGAAGACCGTTGCATAGGTCTTGGAGACCTGTATTCGTAGACAAGCGGCACTTCGAAATCGGAGCTCAGACGGATTTGTTATGGGTCTAAAATGGCCAAGGGCATTTTTGTAATTTAGACCTTGGGGGAAATTCGGGCTTTTGGCTTGTTTTGATGACTCAACACAGGAATTATGAGTTGGTGACACATGTCACCATAAGGTTAAGGTTGTTGACACCACGTGGAGTGTGTGCGTGTGTTGTGAGTATGTTTGTTCGAATTTAGGTCGAAGAGGATTTGGAAAAACAGAGAGAACAAACTGAAATTGGAAACCAGTCTCATCACCACCCCAATCTACTCGAAGCAACAGAGGAACACAGAAAAACAGGGAGACTGGGAGTGAAATAGGAGAGGAAAACCGAGAGGGAAAGGAAGAATCGTTCCTGGGTTTACAAATCGTTCCCAAGAGTTTGCCAAAATCTAATGCGTTGGTTTTATAAATCTTCAGTTAAGTGGGCTCATCTCCAATTTCTAGAATCGTTCCTGGGATCTCACGTCTCAGTTATCCCTTAAATCTAGCCGATCATTTAACAACTAATTTGTCACACTTCATTTCAAAGAACTCGTTCACACCATCCAGATGAGTCCTAAGCTCGTGTACACCACCTAAATGCGAAATTCAACGAGAAATTAGCTAACTTGCAATCGGGAAAAAAAAATTGGGCTAAACTCAAAATCTTTTTACTATTCATTGACTACTTGGGTCGCTTTACAAACTGGGAAAGCCAAGCACTACTAACTGTACTAATTATTCGAGTAGACGATCTGACACAATGATAGGTCGTTAATTAAGTATTATTTTATACCCTTTATACTTGACTTTTAATATTAAAATAATAAAAAATTAGATAAAATAATATATTTTGTTATATTTTTGTAGAAATAAATAAAACTTGAAATTTGGAGTATTTTGGCGAAAGAATCGTCCCGATCGGAATTATAACGAAAAAATTATGGACAAAATTCAGTGAAAATATATTAATTAATTTATAATTTAAATTAATCTAGTTGCTAAAAAGCCTAAATCATTTTCTGTGTAGCCTAGAAGCCCAGGTCGTTGCAATCATCAGTCCGGCCTATCAATTTGCGGCCCAGCCCATCATTTCAAAGGCCTCTGCCCTATCAGATGTCATCGAAAGGAGGCTGCCGAAGTTGTCTTTCATTGTGTGGTGCGTGCCTGCGGAAGTTGTACTGTCGGTTCGGCGCGCGCGTACCGACACGCCTTTCACCTATTAGCGCGTCAGCTGCTGCTCCACCCACTCCCGTCAGCCTTGCTCCGCCGACCCTACTCTCAATTGTCAGCGTACACCTGACGATTCCAACCACCCCATTCAGCGCCTGACGCGCTACTTGCCCTCTCTGTTTCAGCAGGGCCTCGTCGAGTCCCATCCTGGCTCCAACTGCTCCATTTGGTGCAGTTTTCCAACACAAATTCAACCCTAATTTCATCATTAATCATCATTTTTCATCATTGCAATTGTATTTATTTTTATATTTTATTTTGTATTTTTGTATTTGAATTTGTGGCACTCCCTCTATAAATAGGGAGGCCATTTCAATTGTTGGGGGTCCCCATTTTGGTTCTCTTTTTAGTAGTTTAGGTTTTAATCTCTCTCTCTAGTTTTTCTCTTCTTTTAGTTGACCTTCTTTCTATTTTGTTCTTTATTTTTTGGGACCATTTTAACTTCTTGTAGTTTTTCTTATTAATTAGTTTTCTTTTAATTATTGTTCTTAATTTATGTTTTTTATGTTATTTCTTAATTTCATTTCTTATTTACTTTGTTCTTGTGATTTTTCTTTGAGAGCTCTTAAACAAATTTTTATGTTTTCCTTAAGAAATACTTAGGCAAAGTAATTCTAAGGCAATTCAAGAGTTTTAAGACCGAATTCCTCGTATTTCTACTTCTATCTTCACAAGTTTCCTGCCACTGTTCAGTGATTCTTGTGAAAATCCATACATTTTTCTACTTAAATTCTTGTTATTGTTATTGGTTTTACTTATAATTCAATATATGTGTTGGTATTTTATTTCTAACATTTGTAAGTAAGAATGCAATCTTCATGTATTTTACTTTTTGAATTTCTTTTACTTCATATGTTTTAGTGCTTAAAATTCGATTCGAAACTAAATGTTGATCCGCTGTTCGGGACATTTAGAATAAAGTTGAAGAGATTTAATGTTTGACCGATGTTCGACGCCTTAAATCACAAACTTAATGTGAATCATATTGTAGATAATAATCTGTTGTTCGGTGTAACGACCCGTCCCAGAATCCGGGATTAGATTAGTAACTAATCATGTTTAGCGGGGTTAATCGGTGATTAGTTGGGCGGAATCGGAACGAACGATGCAAAATGACCGTTTTGCCCCTGGTCGTGGGTAAAACGTTGAATTTTAATTCGGGCGGTCAAATGGACTTTTATCGATGACCGTGACGTAGTTCGGGACGTCACGAGTTTATAGACAGGTGGCACGTTCGATTCCGACGTTCGGGGTGAAAGTTATGACGTTCGGAAGCCCGAGGGCATTTAGGTAAATTGGACAAAATGGAGGGAAATGTTGACTTTTTTACCGGGAGGTCCGATGGCCGAGGACCAAGGACCGTTAGGATGGTCTCGATGCCCTGAGTCCGTAGACAGGCGGCACGCGTCAATCGGAGTTCGGATGACCAAGTTACGGGTATAGATGCGTGAGGGGCATTTTGGTAATCTGTCAAGTAAGGGCAAAATGGTAATTTAGTTGTTGCAATTTGTAACAGCCTTGAGTGGGTTGTGGAATTGTTCTAAACAAATGGGAGGCAAGTGTACATGGGATTGGAATTTGAAACTAGTGGACAATTTTGAATTGAAAAAGGGAATTGTTTAATGGTTTTGAGTTAGTGGACACCATTGTTAATGTTTTGAGTTCCTTGTGAGGAGCAAAGAACATGTGCATGGATTTGTTTATGGAACATAATGCTTGGGCTTTTTGTGAGGGATTTGTTTATGCAATTGGGAGTGGAGACTTTGCACGGGTTGCTGAAGGTTGCTGGTGGTTTTGGGTACTGAGTGCACAGTTTTGTGCTGGGGCGCCTTTGAAAAATTGGAAAACAGAGCTGGACATGAGCATGTGCACGGTTTGGGTTTGTTTATACAATTGAGTGGAGGGACACAGAGCACTGAGGAAATTATTTATGCTGGTGGGTGGCATCGGGTCAATTGAGGCTGGTGAATTGCAGAGCACTGGCAATTTTTTTTATTTCTTTGAGAAAATGAACAGAGCACTGGTCAATTTGGGTGGATTAATTGGGTCTTTTTGGACCATTTGGGAGATGGGGAGAGGGACAGAGAAGTAGTGAGAACCTGAGAGAGAGGTTAGAGAGGAGAAACGGATGAATTGAGTGGAAATTGTGCAATGGAACCCGAAACCGTGTTTGAGCAAATTCAAAATCCGAACTCGAAATGTAGGCCAACCCAAGACAATCTAGGGCTCAATTCAGTCTTTTGGGATCTCACTTAGTCGATCCAGATCGATAAGTCTAAGCTGGAAGGCCCTGGGAGCCATGGACAGGGACGACGAAGTTCAGGAAAATCGAGCTTGGAGTCGTGGCTGTGGAGGAGGGTTCTGTTGGAATTGGTCACACAATCCTCTCTATGGTAAGCCTACGATGCTCCCTAACTTTTCAATTGAGGAAAACAGTGGTGGCTAAGTGGAGTTGGAATGATGATCGTCATTTTGAACTTGAGTTCAATCGAGGGGTTTTGGGCCGTGTAGACTATAATGGTTACTACAGACCTCTAATTAAGTGTGTTGCGAGTCTATTTGATGGATCAATTGAAGAAATTAGATGGTTTATCGCAGGGATTGAATGGGGTCAGGACGCGGGTGGAATGGCCCGTTTACTAGGGAAACGGGCGAAGAAGATGAACTGTAGCTGGCACGTGGGTTTCACGCGCAGCCACTCACGGCGGCGCGTGAGGGCGCGTGGGTCTGATTTTCGAGGTAGGTTTAACATGACTTTTGTCCTACACATTGTAACGAACATTTTAACGTTGGTTTCGAATTTATCGGACACCGTTTCGATGTGGTTTCGAGGGTCCGAAAATTTATGTTACGTTTCTAATTAACGATTAATTCCCGAAAAATTATGGGAAATTAGTATGTTGTTATTTGAAACTTTAACGACCCTGGAATGTGATTTCGGACAGGATTCGGGTTTTCTGGAAAATGCCGGAAATTATGGGAACGCGTGCGGCGCGAAACCGAGCCTTAAGAACCGTGTGTGAGTGGACGTTGCTTTCAAAATTTAATGCATGCATAAATATTTCCATGATTTTTATGATTATGATTATAAGTTGTGATTGATTTCGATTCCCGTATTTATACGAATTTTTGCTATACATACGAAATTACACGTATTTCGAGACTATGGTTACTCTTATGCTTGATGATGGTTTAACGAATGGTTTTATATGAATTGTACGTGTCATGTTTTAATAATGTTTTGAATATGAATGTGAGTATGATTTACGATTTTGACACGTTTTTCGAGAATGTTCCGGATTTGCACGTTTTACGAGATTTTGAATATGTTGAGATTGGACCGTGATTTTGGTGATTATGATTGTGGTTTTGATGTTTTGATAATGAGATTTGAGAAATGAAGTGATTTCAAGGAATTAAAATGGATTTTGAAAAAGGCGATTTCGAGCTTGATGCTCGGGGCTTAAAAGTAATTTTAACGAACGAGATTTTGGTTTTCGGAAATTTAAAGCGGATTCTTGGTTTGGGTTCGGGATGATGCTTCCGGATGCCGGCTTACAGAATCATTATTGTGAATTCGAATTCGAGAATGGAAAATGATTTAATAAAGTGATTTGGTCTGATTTTGCATGCCCCGTGTTTAATGATAATTTGATTATGTTTGTGAAGTATGATTTGGGGAATTGAATGTGGAAATTAGGACCATGAGTCCTGTTGTGAAAAATGTGATTTTGGGATGGATCCCACGTTGTTGTGTTTGACAAATGTTTTGGGTTTAAAGACCCGGTGCTATTGCTGGGGCACGTTTTGAGTTTAAAGACTCGGTTAATTGATGACGAGGGAGAGCCCTTAATGAGTTTAAAGACTCATGAGTTGAAAGACTCGGATATTGTGATACCCCCGAGGTCTATGTTGAGTTTAAAGACTCGTGAGTTTAAAGACTCGTTGATATCCCGGGAAGGCCTGTTTATGCGCATGGTTTTGAGTTTAAAGACTCGGGCGCACTTGAAATCCAGCAAAATGAGTGACTTGTGATTTATTGTTAATTTCTGATGTTTCGGTTGAGTTGGGCAGTGGCTCGGTTTATGTGGTTATGGTTTTGGGTCATATTGAGTATCTGGTTTTGATTTGTGGTTTTGGGCTGAGACCCTGTGTTATGATTGCGGGCTGAGACCCGAAGGTTAAGAAAAGGAAAATGATTTTGATTTCATGCACTATTTTTCTTATGATGGAAATGTTAACCGATTGCGAAATGATTTTTGTATGCATGCATTGGTTTTACAGGGAGGGTAAAAACATCTTTTTGTAACTGTTTTTATAAACTGATTTATTTTTGTCCACTCACACCTTTTGGTTTTTGTTGACCCTCCAGGTCGTGGCGCGTTGTTTGAGGCTGATCGTGAGGCAGAGGCATGAGTAAGCACGGGTGGCTATCCCTGGTCTGGCACGTACTGAGGGTAACTTGGGGATTTCAGTCGTCTTGCCAGACGGGAGCAGGACCGGGCACGGTTAACAATGCCCTTTTCATGGGCAGTCCCTATCAATCGGTGCATTTATAATATGAAAACTGTATGCATGTATTTGAGATGATTAAGGTAGGATTTCGTGATTGGTTCAATATGAGCATGATGTTAGAGTGTTGGGAAAAATATGTGTTTGAAGAAAGTTCACTTGTACAAAAATTAAAGTAGAAGTAGAATTAAATTCTTAATTATTTTTACTTGTTTTCTTTATTCTATGATTACAATCTTTTCAAACCCCCAATTTAATTCTTTATTCTTTTATTCTTTTATTCTTTCATTATTTAATTCATTAATTCTCTTATTCATTAATTCTTTTATTCATTTATTCATTAATTATTTTATTTTTTGATTATTCATTATTCTTTCTCACTAATATATTATTAATGTTCCATAATTCCCCCGGTTAAAAACGATTCCCATTTACCAATACTACATGTAACGACTCGTCCCAAATTCCAGGATTAGATTAGTGACTAATCATAATTAGTGAGGTTAATCCGTGATTAGTTAGGCGAAATCGGACGAATGATGCAAAATGACCGTTTTGTCCCTAGCATGGGTAAAACGTTGAATTTTCATTCGGGCGGTCAAATGGACTTTCATAGACAAGTGGCACGTTCAATTCCGACGTTCGAGGAGGAAGTTATGACGTTCGGAAGTTTAGGGGCATTTTGGTAATTTTGGTTAAAAGGAGCAAATAGTTGACTTTTGACTTGGGATGTCCGATGGCCGAGGGCCGAGGACCATTACGTAGATGGGGACGATACGAATCCATAGACAGGTGGCACGTCGAATTCGGACGTTCGACGGCGAAGTTACGGTTCACGGAAGTTCAAGTGCACTATTGCACGAATTACAAAATAACTTCACTTTTGGACTCTAGTGGGCCCAGATATTTGTCCCAAGGCCCAATGGATGAGTGACAAGTGTCACCCATCCAATGGACACCAATTTCCCTTCATGCATATCATCTTCATCGATCATTCATTTTCTTCCTTTCAAACCAACACCCGATCCCATTTCTCACCCAAAATCCAAACCCTTGACATGTGATCATCATTGAGAGGCCAGAGAGTGAGAAGAGGAGCTGAGGACGTGGTGGCTGGCCCAAGATGCACCGCCGTGGACGGCAGGGGAGAAAAACCGATCGAAGTATCGGTTTAAACGATTTTCAATCCATTTTTCATTTCGATTGTTATGGGTCAATTTGGATGTTTGTGTTGAATTAATTAGGTTGCTAGGAAGTGGTTAGATAGGTTTTGAGGGTGGTTAGACGTCGAGGAAGCCGTGGGGGAGTTTTGGGAAATTTGAACCGTGAGGTTCAAAATCAAACCATGGATTTTAGGATGTTTTTCTTAGGTTTAATGATTAGAAATGATAGGAAATTAAGAAATAGGGAGAATGGAATCGAAAAGAGAAGAAACAGACCGAAAATGAGAGAGGAGGAGCCCTGGACCGGCCAACCAGTGAACTGGTCGTCGCAGGGAAGATGATGCACTGTGCAGTGGAGCGTGAGGCCCACGCGCAGTGCAATCTGAGGGCGCGTGCGGGTGCGTGTTAGGGTTTTTGGGGATGTGTCCAACATATGAAATCTTCTATTCGATGTAACGAACATTTTGGGACAGGTTTCGTGTCGATCAGACACCGTCTCGATATGTTTCGGGGCATCAGAAGGTTTAGGATCGGTTTAAAAATAGTTAAAAGTTCGGAAAAATTACGGGGCTTTGGTAGAAGGTTAATTAAGTAGTTAGTAACCTTCTATTACAATTTGGACAGGTTCGGGAGTCCCGGTGATGGTGATCGGCTCGGGAGAGCCGTATGGCACGCAAATCGAGGCAGCATCTCGGACGGTCTGTGAGTGGACCTTGTTTTCTAAATTGGTGCATGCATAAATGTTTATTATATGTTTTAAATACTTGTTTGTGATGCCATGAGTGCATTTGGATGTGTAGTTACGTATAGGCATGTATTTCGAGGTTTCGGCCCTATACGGTGCCTATACGGGTCGGTATTTCTTTATCGGTCTAAATGAAATGGTTTTGGATTTCAAAAAGATAAACTCGGGTATGAGACCCATTTGGTTTTGTCTCGGGAATATGACCTTAGATATCGGGCACGGTGCCCAGCTGATGTCATATGTTCGGGCACGAGACCTAGTTATTTTACGGTTTATGATTTCGGGTCAGGGACTCTAGATGGATTTCCAAGTTCATGACGGTTTACGGGAACCGGCATGAACTCTGGAAAGGTCATTGTGGTTCATGACGGTTTATGGGAACCGGCATGAACCTTTGTCAGGTCATTCTAGTTCATGACGGTTTATGAGAACCGACATGAACCCTGGTTAATGGATGTTATGGATCATGATGGTTCAAGGGAACCGGGCATGAATGTTTATGTTATGTATATATATGTATTCATATACCTTCCTTTACTTCTATTGAGTCACCCCCCAGTTGGGTTCCTTACTCTCATGAAGGCTATGGTTACTATAACCTCGGGTAGGATCAGTGGTCTGCGGACATTGACCTTGACTTTGAGAAGACTCGGATTGAGACCCGGGTAGCACGCGCGTAGCTTTAGAAACCGTGACAGGATTGGTTGTGTGAATTATATGTGTATGTGATATAAATATGATATATGATATGTGTGTTTACACAGATTTTGAGCAGTGGCTCTTGTACTTGGTTTCTTTATGGTTTGGGCCGAGTCCCTTATGGATTTGGGCAATGGCCTGTATGGTCATTTTCATTATGGTTCTTTCAATCTTGGTTTTGGGGCTTAGTTCCCATATATGGTTTCTTTGGTTAAACGGTTTTCGAATGCATGCATGCATGTTTTTTAGTGAAGGGTACAAATGTCTCTTATGAAATGTTTTTATAAACTCTTGTTTTGTCCACTCACAACTTTTAATGTTTTGACTGCCTTTCAGGTTGACATAGGATGTGGACTGTAGTAGAGACCGAGATATCACATACCTCCTCCGGATCCTGGCGTACTCTGATAGCCCGGGAGGGCAAAGGTCGGAATTATCCCTTGTCTGACACTTCGTGTCAGACGGGAGCAGGGTCATCCCGCACTAATCCCGGGGGGATTGGGATGGGTCCGTCACTACATCTACACAAAAAGGGTTTAAATTGCATAATACTCAAATTACGTGTTTAATTTAATGCTTAGTTTAAGTTTTATCACACAAAAAATTTGGATTTATTGTCACGACCCGTCCCATCTAACACAATATTGTCCGCTTTGGGCCCAGCCCTCACGGTTTTGTTTTCGGGAGCTCACGTGCAACTTCCCAGTAGGTCACCCATCATGGGATTGCACTAGCCTCAACTCGCTTAACTTTAGGGTTCCAATCCCCCCCAAAGCCACTAAGCTCCCAAAAGGCCTTGTGTTAGATAGATACGTGCCCACACATATAAGGTACTTCACATTTCCCTCCCCGAGCGATGTGGGATTGTTCACCGATTTTACCTTTCCAAGTTCACGGGTCTTGTTCACCGTTCTTGCTTCTCAAGCTCACGGGTCTTACTCACCGTTCTTGCTTCCAAGACCGGGTCTTACATTTATAATCATCAAGTGTATGCAAACTAACGACACATCCTAAAACATGCTCTAATACCAAAATGACCAATCCGACCCAGAATGTAACGACCCGTCCCGAATTCCAGGATTAAATTAGTGACTAATCATGATTAGTGAGGTTAATCGGTGATTAGTTAAGCGAAATCGGACAAACGATGCAAAATGACTGTTTTGCCCCTAGTCGTGAGCAAAACGTTGACTTTTCGTTCAGGCGGTCAAATGGACGTTGACTAATGACTGTGACGTAGTTCGGGACATCACGAGTTCATAGACAGGTGGCACGTTAGATTCCGACATTCGAGGGGAAAGTTATGACGTTCGAAAGTTTAGGAGTCTTTTGGTAATTTGGTTAAAACGGACAAATGGTTGACTTTTGACTTGAGAGGTCCGAGGACCGTTACGTAGATCGGGTCGATACGAATCCATAAACAGGTGGCACGCTGAAATCGAACTTCGAACGAGAAAGTTATGGGTTACCGAAGTTCGATTTCATTATGCACGTATATCGAGGCGATGATGACATGACAATATCTGATTGGGCAGATATTTTGGTGGGACCCATGGATGAGTGACAAGTGTCACTCATCCCATTGGTCAATCACCTAAAAAGTGGATCTATCAAATTAAATAATATTAATTTGATTATTTTATATTTTAATCCCTAACAACTTTCCATCCTAGCCATTCATCTCATCCATTCCTTTCATCCTAGCCGTCCATTCCCTTCTCTCTCTCATCTGATCAACATCCCTTCTCTGTTTCTTCAAACAAACCCGAAACACCATTTCACCATTTCTCCATTTCTCTCTAAAACAAACACCACACCACCTCACACTAGCACCATATCTGCGTCCTCATGGTTTTGTGAGAGTTAGGGAGAGACTGAGATGGTGAGGGCATGACGGTGGCGGGCCACGACGGCGGTCCACGGCGGGAGGAAACCCGAGACGGTGAGTATTGTGTTTGAAATTTCAAAGTTTAGTTTTGTTGGTTTTTGATCGAGCCTAAGGATGGGATTTTGCTTCTGGTGTTTTGTGAATCGAAAGGGATTGATCTCTAGAACTGAGGCGGCCAGAATAGACGACAAAGCCTAGTTGCAGGCGGCTGGTTCGTCCATGGTGTTTCAAGGTATATTTTAGGTAGTTTTAAGTCGTGAATTAATGGTTAAGGTTGAGACATAGAGTTTAGGATTGAAAGGAACGAAAATGGACCAAAAATGGGGGGTTTATAGCGTTGAACCGGGACCGCCGCTTCGGTTCGACCGAGACGAGTCAAACCGGTCTGAACCGCTGGCTGGAGGTTAGGGATGATGAATAGTGCTCGGAGCGTGGGCTTCACGCGCAAGGGCTTCAGGCCGCGCTTGGGCCACATTTTGGGGATGACTTCAACATGTCAAATCTTCTATTCAATGTAACGAACATTTTAGGACTGGTTTCATATCGATCGGACACCGTCTCGATAATGTTCGGGACATCGGAAGGTTTAGGTTCGAGATTTAAAATAGTTAAAAATTCGGGAAAATTACGGGACTTCAATGAGAGGTTAATAAGGTAGTTAGTAACCCTCTAAAGTGATTTGGACAGGTTCGGGAGTCCCGGTGATGACGATTGACTCGGGAGAGCCATATGGCACGCGTATCGAGGCGACAGCTCGGACGGTCTGTGAGTGGACCTTGTTTTCTAAACTGATGCATGCATAAATGTTTATTATATGTTTTAATACTTATTTAGTGATGCCATGAGTGCATTTGTGTGTGGCTACGTATTGACATTTATTTCGAGGTTTCGGCCTTATACGGTACCGATACGGGTTTGTACTTTCCTTGTTGGGTTCGATGAAATGGTTTTGGATTTCAAAAGGATAAACTCGAGCATGATGCCTATTTGGTTTTGTCTCGGGCATGTGGCTCTATTTATGACCTACGGGTCTGAATTGTGGTCGCGGCGAGTGCTATGTGCACGGCGACCGACGATACGACGCTCGCCTCCGGACTAGGATATGTTCCTTCTGGAGAGGTCACAATGCACGATCTATTGTCGGGCAGCCGATAGAGGCTAGACTTCGGAGTGCTGACGGTTCAGGATATCGATCGGTGATAAGTGCTCCATAATCTAGCGGTGGTTGCGTTGGTTGATTCGTTCACGGCAACATACTAGGATTGAGGGTGGTCCCGAATGGATGGTTGCACGCATCACTACGATCGGAGTCGTGACTGACCCTGAGATATCAGGCACGATGCACAGTTGAGTCATGTGTTCAGGCACGAGACCCAGTTACTTTACGGTTGTGATTTCGGGTCGAGGACCCTAAATGGATTTCTAGGTTCATGACGGTTTATGGGGACCAGCATGAACCCTTGAAAGGTTTTTTATGGTTTTATGGTTCATGCCGGTTTATTGTAAGACCCGTGTCCTTGAGAGAACGGTGAACGATCTCACATTCCTGCGAGGGGGGAATGGTCTGGGAGGGGAATGGTGGTGTGCCTTAAAGGTGTAGGCACACACCTATCTAGTACGAGACCTTTTGGGAGCTCATTGGCTTTGGGTTCGGTTGGAACTCCAAAGTTAAGCGAGTTGAAGATGGTGCAATTCCATGATGGGTGACCCCCTGAGAAGTTGCACCATGAGCTCCCGAAAACAAAACCGTGAGGGCAAGGGCAAGGAGATCCAAAGCGGACAATATCGTGCTAGATGAGTCGGGTCCTGACAGAGGAGGGTCGGGTCCTGACAGAATGGTATCAGAGTCACACCCCGACCGAGAAGTGTGTCAGCGAGGACGTTGGGCCCTAAGGGAGGTGGATTGTAAGACCTGTGTCCTGGAGGGAACGGTGAACGATCTCACATTCCTGCGAGGAGGGAATGGTCTGGGAGGGGAATGATGGTGTGCCTTAAAGGTGTAGACACATACCTATATAGTACAAGGCCTTTTGGGAGCTCATTGGCTTTGGGTTCGGTTGGAACTCCAAAGTTAAGCGAGTTGAGGTTTGTGCAATTCCATGATGGGTGACCCCCTGGGAAGTTGCACCGTGAGCTCCCGAAAATAAAACCATGAGGGCAAGGGCAAGGAGGCCCAAAGCGGACAATATCGTACTAGATGAGTCGGGACCTAACAGAGGAGGGTCGGGTCCTGACACAGGAAGTCCACAAGATCGTTAAAATCTAGGTATGCTGGATGACATCTAAACGTTGACGTTCAGATGACGAAAGCAAAAGTTGAAAACAATGAGTTTTAGTAAGGGTGACAATTTTTGACACGACTCAAAACTCGCAAGAGATTTATCCGGGTCAACCTGCACGATTAAAATTTCGGGTAATTTTTGGGTCAACCCGTTATGACCCGTTTAATAAACGGGTGGATTTCGAGTCAACCTATTAACCTGTATAATCACATGTTAACCCGTTTAATAAATGGGTAGATTTCGGGTTAATATGTTAATCCGTATATTGGCTTATATATTAACCCATTTAATAAACGTATCATTATTAACTCATATATCTACACATTTACCTACCTAAATACCTATTAAATCTTATAATTTAAATAGGTTAAACATGTTAAATAGGTTAAACGGGTCAAACGGGTCATAGGTTAATTGAGTTTTGAGTACGACCTGTTTATTAAATGGGTTATACGGATTACGCGAGTCATTAACAGGTCGGGTTCGGGTTGGACATTCTTGACACGATTATTAAATGGGTCGGGTTCGGGTTGAGCATAAATGGATAAAACAGAGTTCATGACACCACACGAACCCGACACCACACGACCCATTGTCACCCCTGTTTTAGGAGGTCATGTGAAACTTAATTAGTAAAACCAATTATCAATTCATTTCTAGTGGAAGTTTAGAGTATAGTACACTACTTTGATGATCATAAAATTTAGATAACTGCCAACTACTAACTCTTCCTCGATAAGTGTCACGACCCGACCTTCTCTAATAGGATATTGTTCGCTTTGGGCTCAACCCTCACAGTTTTGTTCTCGGGAGCTCACATGCAACTTCCTAGTGGGTCATTTATCCTCAGATTGCACCAGCCCCTACTCGCTTAACTTTGGAGTTCCTTTCCTAATGGGTCACCCATCTTGAGATTGCACTAGCCCCTACTCGCTTAACTTTGGAGTTCCTTTCGTAGTGGGTCACCCATCTTGAGATTGCACCAGCCCCTACTCGCTTAACTTTGGAGTTTCTAAGGAATCCAAAGTCAGTGAGCTCCCAAAAGACCTCATATTGGATAGATGTGCGCCCACACATATAAGGCGCATCCCCCAGATCCCCCCGGGCAATGTGAGATTGCTAACCATGCCTCTAAAGCACGGGTCCTCACAATGCACCTCTCTTGGGCCCAACGTCCTCGCTATCACACACAATTCCGGCCGGAGTTGAGATCTGATACCAAATTGTCACAACCAGACCTTCTCCAATAGGATATTGTCCGCTTTAGGCTAAGCCTTCACGTTTTTGTTCTCGGAGCTCACGTGCAACTTCCCAGTGGGTCACCCATCCTAAGATTGCACCAGCCCGTACTCGCTTAACTTTGGAGTTACCAAGGAATCCAAAGCCAGTGAGCTCCCAAAAGGCCTCATGTTGGATAGATGTGTGCCCACACATATCAGGCGCATCCCCCAGATCCCCCTGGGCGATGTGGGATTGCTAACCATGTCTACAAGACACAGTTCCTCACAATAAGCGTGAAATAACACTAAGACCCAATGGGTAAAAAAGTAAAAGGGTGAGTGGACTTTATAATTTATTTTAGTAAAAACAGTAAAATGAAAACATAACTTAACCCTTTAGTTTTGAAAAGAAGCTCTAAGATACTAGATATGTTCACCTGATAAACTTTCACATTCTAAAGAAATAGTCATATAAAGAATATACGGTCATGTACCCCGACCATGTGAAATCTGGGTATCTATGATTCGCTCATATACTTCGACCATGTGAAATCTGGGTGCCAAGCACCGCCACCTCATGTCCTCTAGAGCTCACGGAAAATTTGGCATTATCTAACTAGTATATGAGCGAGCGCAGGTGACTAATCATATGAAGACTATTCTGTGCCCAACATAAGGGTATTAAAGATATGGAGACTATTCTGTGCCCAACATACGGGTATTAAACATAGCAATAAAAGATATCCCGAGAATATATTATATTAAACATTGGAGTATTTTAACATCTCTAGATACCATCTCAAGGTCTACTAGAACCAGATCACAATCAGAGTCAAACATAAAGATAAATCATTTAGAAACACGCTCATATGTACAAACAAATCTCGTGAAGCTGGAGAAAGCATTATTATCTCATAGAAATGATCACAAATAAAGATGTAGCAAACCATGCTCAAGAACAAGAGTGTCACTAATTGACAACTTAGTTGGGGTCTAAACTGCAACATAATCACAAATCAACCAATCATGATCTCAAGTGATACTATCACTGAAGTATGCAAGAATGATACAATAGTAAAATAGGGTTTAGGGAGGAGGTCGATTCACAAACTGTCGAATCACCTAACATGTCAAACCAACATAAGCATGCAAAGGAAGATGCTCACAACATTAGCATTTTTCGTTAATTGTTGACGTCATTAGTTTGACTCGATGATTGACTAATGGTTGACTACACAGCTGACTGTGTTGCCATGTGGTTCCAGGTGACTGCCATGTCAACCGTCTCGTCACGGATGGAAGACTTCTCGCCGGAGAAGACGACCAGGCCGCCACCGTTGCAGTTAACGGTGGCTGAATTCTGGAAAATTCGCCAAAAAAACAGCCCAGACTGCGATTTTGACTAAGGTTCTACTAGTCAGCTCGAAATTAAACCAGGGATATCATGAAAATCAACATGTAAAAACTCAATCACAACCCAATCAATCAGGTAAATCCAAAGATATCCAACTTAGAGTTCGACTTTACCTGAATCGATCGAAAAGTGCATTGCCATAACAATCGATGAACCTGCCCAATTCCAATCTCGATCCAAACCTCCTCAAATCCAACATGCAATGGATCAAAGTTCATTTAGACGATCTAAGGAGTCGAATGGTATTCAAATCGGCAACCAATGTTACTTGAATCGACCGGAAAACTCGTCAAAGAGGCTTTGTGCGGTTGTTTGTTTTCTTTGGTGCACATCGATATTGTGACAGCATGGTTAAGCTTGTCTAGTCAAGACACGTCGGTAGGTAGCCATCGGAATTCGCTCGGAAAATTCTCGCGACTGTTCCTCGATTTGCTTCCAATCTCAACCCATGGTGGCAAGTGATAGTGGTGGGTGTCTAGGTTGGTTTAGTTTCGTCGAGACGAGTAGATAACTGGTGGCATCGAAGGTTGGTTCGCTGGATTTCGAAGACGGTGATGGAGGCAATCAAAGGTGCCTCTGTGTGCGTTCGACATTGGGGAAAAAGAGATAACGAAAGGGAGAGATTGAGATAGGAGAGAGGTCAATCAAAGACCAATAAGAAATGGGTATGGTCTTGGTTTATTCAGTGAGTTTTGGGCATACTTGGGTTTGGGGACCAACTTGGGTTCAGGTTACACATGACACAAGAACTAACACTCACAGGGCTATTCTGATATTTTTAAATTAATTTCGTATCTACGGATCGTGATGTAAGACAAGTATGCATGTATGTTTTTCTTATGTATGTATATATGTAATATATACCTATATTTGTGTGTGTGTGTGTGTATATATATAGATATTTGCCTATGTGTGTGTTTAGATATGGTTCCGGTTTGTAGAGTTCAATTTTTAATATAGTTTCATACAATAAATAAGTCCAGTAACTCTAAATACACATCATTAAGTGTACATCTACCAATAAAAATGATATCCTTACCAACTTCTTAGAAGAAAAAAAGAACTAAAATTTATCCAATTTTTTTCAGGATCAGGAATGACCTGATCAGAAAAAAGATTTCAGCTCTGTCGGAGAGGGCATGAATCAATTTTAGGAGTGTCTCTTGTTGCGCAACTTCGGAATGGTCAGGTCTGCTCCTCCAAACCCATCCATTGTAGCATTTGCTGAAGGGAACTCAGCTCGAGCTGTCAAACTACACAAAACAGGAAGAGGAAAAAAAAACAATAAGCCAACTATAGCACACTCTGTGGACTTCGGTTGAACAATTAAAATAAATTACGATTGAATATCAAGGATCTAAAGAAACTGGAAACAGGCATGAATTCATAAAGAAAGAGAACTTATGAGTTGGTGATCATATGAAGGGTGTAATATAGCGTACACCTGCTTCTTAGAACAACACAAGGCATGCCCACTCGCTCAGCTCCAGCGACGCCAGACTGGCTTCCTGCAATAAGAACACAATTGGATACAGGTAGTCCAGCATTTTCTGCCCCAGCACGCAATGAAGCAATGACCTTCTCTAAGCTGTGAAAAAAATGACACGTTAAACAGCGATTGGAATCAGCACGACCAAACAAGTAACTTGGTCATAAAACAGACAATAGGACAATAGTCTAATTTATCATAAGTATGACAACTAATTGGACAACGAATAGGCCATATGAGGCTGAAATACTCAAACCGTGATTTTTTTTTCTTTTCTTTTAAGTCTATACTATAGCTCAGAAAATTAAAGTAGGTGCTGAAAATACATAAAATTGCTCTGTATCTGCGTCCAAAAACACAATAAAAGAATAAAAACAAAAAGCATTAACCACTAAATATCTGAATTCACTCTATAGGTTTTAGAGTTCTGAAACTTCATATGGCACATTACTTGAGGTCTTCAACATTCATGTGTGTACTGGAACCATAACCCCACAAATCATACAAATTGACATACAATCTCGTCCAAGTATAAGAAAGCAGAATCATGCCTACATAAAAATGACAATCATAAGTTGCTGTTTCAAATCCCGAACATCAGAGAACCCATAAAACAGGAATAGTATATAGACTAGAGACAAACCAACCCTGAAGGTATCAAGTTAACAATAACAAAAACTAAAATAAAGTAAATACGCTAACCTTTCAGACGGGCTAGTATCAATATCCACACTCAGCTTTAGCAATGCTGCAACCTCTTCAGCAATCCTTTGTTTCTCAGCGGCAACTGGCCCAGAAAGTAAGAAGAGACCCCTTTAGTACCCAACCTTCTGCACTGAAAAAATGTACATCACAAAGCAAATACATGACTACTAATGCAAGAGAAAGAGTTGACCTGCTTTTATTGCCTCTTTAGCCAGTTGTTCATCCACACCAGAAGATAAGCCGTTATTATTAGCTAGTTGCCCATACAAACTCTGTTCAACCTCCTTGTCACCAACAATCTTTAGCTTTGAAATTCTTTCCTGGCCAAGCTTTTCAATAATCGATCTAACATATATAAAGAGACAATTGGAGTATTAACTTCGTCATATTCTATCTATATAATGTCCTGAACTAAAACTGGTTGGGTAGTTTCAACTTTCAAGGATTAATAGATAGTAAAAGTACATCTAAAGAAAAGAAATGCATCAAAGTATTTATGAAGCAGTAAAAAAAGTTTAAAAAAATATTCAATGGAACTATAAAGCTCATCTCCCATGATTCAAGCCTGGGAGTCTTAGACAATGTGATCCATTATGTGCAGGTCTTGAGCCAATTGTAAACTTCATTTGTCAAATTGTGGACATTTTTTATCTATGTTGAAGTAAACCTAGGGTATAAGTTACAACTCAATAAGCCTTCTTACAACAAGAACCTAACTAAACTAGTCCTTTATGTCAGTTTAAACTTCTATGCTAGACAATTCTCATCGTCCCTGAAGGTGTAACTTTTAACCTTTCAAAAACAAATTATCCCAGCTTGCTAATCTATATACACACGTACATATGCATACCTATTGTGCCTTTCTGTGTGTACTCAAACACAACTTTTTGCATATCAATATGGTATTTAAATGGACAAAAATAGAAAATGAAAAATTGCTTCAGTTAGCCATAATAAATTTTGCATACTAATTTTTTCAAAATATCAAGCCGCTAATTAATGTTGTGGATTTACTTTTATCAAAATTCTATGCAAAATCTTCTCAGGAAAAAAAAAAGAACTATTCGACATAGTATTTGCAACGTTAAAAATTGTATGTACTGTCAAGGGACTCTAGAATACGGTTGCAGATATCTGGAAAGAAAATGAAATTACAGCTGTCAGTGGCAGACTCCATCGCACCACATTGAAAGAAACTACTGACAGAATGAGAACCTATCGTCATTGTGTGCACTCTAACATCTCCAAAAGTCAGAGCATCTTGGTAATTTTCTGGAAGATTATACTGAAAATAAACATAGAAAACAAAAGACAAATGTTTGTTATCACCTGGCAACTTGATCCCCACTCTTACTATATGCTGTCAGTATGACCACAGGTATTCCCCCTTTGCATGCATCATCAATAAATCTGCAAATGGGGAAAAAATGAGACCAACCTTTGGATACTGATACAAGACACACAAGTTCACAAATGAGCAAGCAGATAAGGCATTTACAGTGCCGTAGCTAGAAATTCAAGTTAGTGGGGCATTTTATAACTAATACTCAGGGTATTTTTCCGATCGAAATAATTTTGTAATAATGTTCTGATTCCAATTCTATCATGAATAAGATTAATATTAGAAAGAGAATTTTATATAGACATTGTAATGGCAACAAAAATAAAAATATATAAATAATGGCAATGGTTAGAGAATTTCATGAGTATGTGTTTATTGTTTATTCATTTTCCAATTTTGTGTTATCTTCAATTTGAGTACCTAAAAGTCTGCAAAATATTACTTAATACACTCAAACTTCGATACTTAGTAAGTAATAATTAAATAATATTTGGTATGTTTGTGAAAAAATATAAAATATAAGACAAAAATTATAATGTATTAGTATAATTGCCTATACATACACGTGACAAAAAAATCCCCTAGGGGGCCTGAGCCCCCTCTGGGCTTCAAGTAACTCCGCCACTGCATTTACATGAACATGAAATCTAACTTATGGTCAGTTGAAAAACAATATTGATTTTTCTAGCAAGGTTGTTTTTGTTTGGGTGTGGTCCATGACTTCTTAACTTTTTACAGATTCAGGGTCATCATCCATCTAAGCTATTCACCAAAGAAGTGGTCTTAGCCCAAACCTAAAGTCTGGTAGAGGATTCTCGAATAAATTAGTGGCATTTCAATACTTATGTAACAAGCTAGCTTTAATTTCACATTGAACAACATTTTGGCAGCATTTCAAATTTTGGAAATTCTGGAAAGTATTAGGTGAAACTTGAAACCATGAATGACTAAATGAGTAACAACAAAAAGGTTTTTCACATGTTTTTCGTCTAGGCTATTCACATTGTGGAAAGTAAAGTATCATGTAGAAATTAGAAACTAGTATGTATAATTGGAATAAGGTAACAAATTTATGCAAATGAAGGAGAAAACAAGGCAGAAAAAAACAGAAAACCCATTATGATTACAAAGTAAATGTATTATGATTTCAAACTATTGTGATCACTCGTCCAAGTAATTCTTCCCCACAACAACCTTCAACTTAAGTCTGAAGCTACAATAACCACAGAATCACACTTCCAATGACCCTAGATAATCACTTCACAATTTCAGACTTTCAAGTTTCAGAAGGATATATGATTAAAGAGAATACAAGGTTGAAGGCATAATTTATAATAAATTAGGATGAAACTCACTCTCCAACTCCAGGTCGCAGAGGCAAACTTTCTGACATCACAAACTCATCCATAGCAATTTTCTGTGAAGTGAGCATTTGATACTATCTCAGATGTGCTATATTCCTTTTGTAAAAAGATATAATTCAAACGTACAACCTTCAATGGGAGTATGCAATTTCTAGATCTAATACAACATAAGCTACTTTAAGTTTTTTGTTATCTCTATTTTGTTTGAAAAAAGATTGTTATTTAAAAATTCAGACTTGCAATTCGCCTACCCTGGAAATCTAAACAAACTGTGCTCTTAAAGTAGAGAGGAGAATTCCAAGTTCCAATATTATGTCAGCTGAATGCAGATTCCACCAGACCTGCAATTATATATTCTTCCATAATTTTGTTTCATCCCTAGTATACAATATACATATATGACTAAAACAGGGATATAGAGTGTGTCACTTCCTTTTATGCTTTTCCTACTTGCCATGCAATCATCAAATTAAGGAAGCCTTAAAACGACCAACATTAAGGAAGCTTATAAAAAAAGGTACAGATGAACCCATGCAGCCGAAGTAAAAATAATTAAATCCAAGTAACAGAACCTTTGTGCTAAGGCCTAATTCTGGACTTGTTCTCAGTTGTTAAATCCGATATACGGATTGCGAGGCATCAACTGAAGCCCTTAACTAAAGCATCTCTTAGATGTAAGAGTTATACCTTCTTCTGCAGAACCTTTTTCACAAAAGATGCCTTCTCAGTTGTGGGCAAAGAACTAGGCCAACCAATCTGCAAGACAGATTATAGATTCAAGGAAAAAGATACAGAATGAATAAATTTTGAAAGATATTCAGACTTAAACAAAGACACAAAAGATTAGCAAACCCGATTAAAGTACACATTCAGCATCTTTTCCTCGTCACCAGCACTCTTCCTGAAGAATAAACATAAACTGCCATGGAAATTGGGTAATAACAAAGGCAAAACCATAATCCAGACGTTTTTACATATGTCCTTTTCTAAACCAAATAAGAAGAAAATAAGGAAAAACATGATTATACAGCAAACAAGTAATCTGGGTCAGAAACTAGTGATTTTCCACATGGAAGCACTTGATTCATATTAGACTGAAACAAGCTATGATTTGAAGATTATTTTCACGAAAGAAATAAATAACTTAAGAGAAGGAAAAAGAAAACAGACTTCGCAAGAATCTTTACTCGTAAAAATTAATTTACACCTTAGGAGGTCCAAATAAACAGGCTCTGTCCAACTTGCACAGTCAAGCCCAAGATGCTTAAATGCTGAAAATTTTCATACGAAAATGCAGTGAGAATGAGATTACATAAATACATGCATCAAATGCATAATTCGTAACTGGTTTTTGAATATCATGAATGCTTTTCGCACCTGAATTGAAGGCTTGTCGGTTTCCGAACCGATAAGCATCCACAAGAACCCTAAAAGATAGAGAATCAAGAAAATCTTCGAAAAAAATCTAACACCAACCGAACAAACGATGCAGCAAATAAAAGGTTCAAAGAAACGAGAAATATGAAAATAAGACCGATTAACCAAAACGCTAGGTGCAAGAAAGAAAATGTGCGTCACCCTTCGACTTCGAGAAGAACTCCGATTTCCTGAGACGGTTTCTGGTCATCGGCGCCGGAAAGTGAGCTGAAAGCCGTGAGCCGATCAAAGTGCAGATATTTTCCGGGCAAAGTGGTGGTGGTTTGGAAAGTGGAGGAAACTGGTGCAAGGAAGTCGAGATTGTTCTTCGGTAAGGTGTAAAGGCGAGGATTGTTGTTACTGGGAACAAGAGCTGAGAAGCTCTGAGCTCTGAGAATTGAGCAAGAAGCGAATTCCATGATAATTGGCAGTTTATTGGTCACGGTTTGTTGATTTACAGCTGACTGGGAGGAATTATCAGATTACATGGGATGGGAGCATAGGACAACGAAATTGGGTCGGACCCCGAAAAACTCCAGGTTTGAGTTGAAGTTATTAAAGGTCCAAGCCTGTATACAGCCCAAAGCACTTATAGCAGGCCTTGAACCAATGAATTTTACAGTGCACTTAGCCTAAAGCCCAAAGCCAATAAAAAACTCAATTTTTACGCCTTTTTTATTTCCAATTGTTTGTTGATTTATCTCTATTATTATTATAAAACCAAGAGGATGAGTTTAGTGTTAGAGTTAAATACTACTGGTTTTCCTACTTTATGGTCTCGTTTGGTATGTCGTACTGTACTGACTATTTTAGTCGAATAGACTAATCTGTCTACCCGATAGACTGACTATTCAGTCAGTTGTTTGATATTTTTCCGGATTAGAATGCCGACTATATTGTACTGGCCAGATTATATTATAATAGTTGATAAGAAATAATTATATGTTAAATATTAATTATGTATGTTATTATTATTATTTATTATTTATTTATAATAATAATAATTATTATTACTACTTATGACATTTTTATTAATTATTAATTATTATAATTATAATTATTAGTATTTATTAAATTATTATTTTTTATTATTAGTATTTATTAAATTATTATTAATTGTTATTTTATTTTTATTGTATTACTATTTATTATTATTATTATTATTATTATTATTATTATTATTATTATTATTATTATTATTAAAATTATTACACTTTTCGATATTAATAGTCATACGACTATTTAATGCGGATAATTTTGAGGGTATTATTTTAGCGTGCCTGGACCGTATAAAGATATTCATCCGTATTAATTTATTCGGTGACTAATTAATAGGATTGGTACAAAACACTGTTTTCATACTATATTATCCTATTCAATCCTTTATACGGCGTAACAAACATAACCCATGTATTTTAACATGGTTGGAGGACAATATTTCTTAGCCGGATATAGTAATAAAAAAATTCATATGTTATATTGTGGGTGGAAAATTACACGGCCGAGTAGCGTTCAGGTACATCAAAGTATCTCTTGATATTATAGGTCTTCACCAAAAAATTTGGGAAAAAATAACCCTAAAATTATGAAAGCAAAAAAAAAATTAAGAAAATAAGGACAAAGCATTAGAATATATTTTTTAATTAAAAAATTTGAAGAATTAACATTTTAGTAGAAGAAGTTGATAGTTAAATTGAAAAAATAAAAATGAACACATGCATAAGTGAGTGCAATAGGCTAGATGAAGCTATAATAAAAAGTGAATAAAATATAAATTATTATAATCTAGGTCATGGGCGGACTTCTTCATCTCCCAAACTCTGCGTAGGTGACGATGACGTGAAGAAAAGGTCATAAATTAAAAAAACAACGCCATGGAAAATTATAAGTATCTCTCACTCATCTTTCTTTTGATGACAAGACATTGAGGGGCGAAAAGTCCCATTGCACGCCACCATTGATCACCTGAGTTTTAGGGACTGGATTATATTTTATGAAAACTGTCGTAATTCAGAGATCAGAAAAGATTTTTGCTTGCTGGCTTGCTTTGTATAAATAAGAGAAATTGTGAAGTGAGATGTGCTTTTTACTTTATATATGGTAATATATATGCGTTTTATTTAAATAAATATATGAATTTGAATATTTGACTTTGAATATATGACTTTGATGCTCACAACATTGTCAATTTCAATTCATCACTCCCTGTTTATTGCGTTTATATATTAATTAATTGTTAATTATGGTTTGAAATAAAAATCTTTCTTTTCTGCGAACCCCATTCTCACTATATATATATATATATATATGCATGAACAACTAGCTAGCGAGCATCTCACTATATATACATGCATGAACAACTAGCTAGCGAGCATTATTAATAGACTGTCATACTCATCGCCTTTTCTTTAATTTTCCTTATCATACGGCCCTAAAAATTAGCAAGAGCGAGCAAAGGGAATATATATATATATAAGGACCTCATTAGAAGCTTCGACTTGACAACTACGATTTCAATCATTATACCATCTTTAGATATATGTAATTAATATTTAACAATGGTCAGTGCTGACTTCCGAGAGCATAAATCTGGGATGTCTCAATTTATAAGCAAAAAGTTTTAAAAAAGATTTAGTTTGAGCAAATCTTTACATATTAACATTTTCTTCATGCCTGTGTATATATACATATATATTGGTCCAACCTTCCTATATATTAGTGTGAAATCCAAAATCATCCGAAAATTATGGAGCTGCCACGTGGCCCGTAATTCCTAAAAATGACCAAATTGCCCCTGACAATAACGCTGATCAATCGAAAACACCCGCACATTAAATAATCTATTTACTAGTTAAATACGTTATTTGATCGGGTTAAAATCTCCATAATATTAATATTCTCCCCGAGAGTTAATTGTCGTTATTCTTAATAATAGATAATTAATATTAATATTAAAATACAATAATTGGCATTACTATCATGATGAGCCATCATTACAACTATTAAATAATATATTTAATTAATAATATATTATTTATTAATTAATAATTCAACCGACCAATTAGAACGCTCCAAGGCTCCCAAGATTTTCCTATAAATAGCGAGGCACATTTCATTTCCAAGGTACGTTGATTCTTCGCTTTGAAGTATATCATTTTCCTCTCTCAAAGCTAACTTAAGCATCAGAGTGTTCTTGGTCGAACAACCCCCCGGGTAAATCGATCGAGGCAACGATAGCTAATTGTTTGCTGTTTGCAGAAATTGTGAGAACTTTTTGCGGCGGGTTCAATCCTTGATTCAACAATTGGTGCTTCCATTAAGAGTTATTGAGTAATACTCAGAAGAAGCTCTCTCATTTGTTCATCGTTCATCTTTCTTCGTTCGTCGTTCATCGACATTGTTCGAAGATTTTGAACGTTGTTCATCGCTCATCAAGAATTTGTTCATCGTTCATCTTTCTTCGTTTATCGATATTGTTCGAAGATTTTGAACGTTGTTCATCGCTCATCAAGAAATTGTTCATCGTTCATCTTTCTTTGTTCGTCGTTCATCGACATTGTTCGAAGATTATGAACGTTGTTCATCGTTCATCTTCCTTCGTTCGTCGTTCATCGTCATTGTTCGAAGATTCTGAACGTTGTTCAAATTATCCATTAACAGCTTTCCAATTCAAAATTCTTCGATTCGGCATGGCTAAGGTTCGTCGATCCGTTCGATCAGCTGGAGAAGGAGTTTCTGCCTCAACAGCTCAGACGAGGAATGAGGCTCGCATTGAGACTCCGGAGAAGCGGCCAACTCAACCCAGACGTGTGTCCATAGAATCGCACATGGAGACACTTGAAGGGAGGCCAACCTTCAGCTTTGGAGCATTCCCCTCTCCAGCTAACCAAGTACCCGTGCTAGGGGAAGGAACTTCGGCTTTACAACAAGCAAACGGGAAGTTGATGGGAAATGCATCACGACATGATCAACCCACAGCAAACATGGTCCTAAGGGACTTTCTGGACGGGTGTCATGACATCTCAGGGAGAAGTCACCACCAATCTCCTCAGGACAACTTGGCGCAGCAAGTTAAAGGGTTGAGCAACCAAGTTCAACTTCAGTCAGAGCTCTTGCAGCAACTCCTAGCAGAGAGACCAGTCCAAGAGCAGGACAGACATTCCACGTCACGTGGAAAATAAGGGCATGCTCAAAGGCGTCCTGGGAAAGAACCAGTCCACTATCTACAAAGTCACGAGACACTTCACTAAGCGATTCCAGTGAAGAAAGTCACACTCACCGAGCAAAAAGCCCTCAACGCCTAAAGCCATCAGTACATGAACGACTAGGAAGTAGGATTGGGGCAACTTCACAGGCAGAGCGCTCACAGCACTCACATGGGAGTAGGGGGCAACCTCGGGCTCTATACAAAGACCCAAAACGATCTGCCCACGGCAGTAAAGGGGAAGATGAAGCCTACTCCCCTGCACGATCCCAGAGATCAAGGGAAGAAGCTCAAAGAGGTTCTCGACGATTAGCACAAAGGGACTCATCGCCTCGCCAAGGTGCGTTGCGGGCTAATGATGTTCAAAGAATACTGGATAGGCACCTTCGTGCTCAACGAGGTGGTGATCTAGAGGACGATCTACGTCGCCAGATACAGCTCTCTACGCCCTTTGTAAGGAATATTGAGGAGGAGCCTTTCCCCCAAAGGTTCGCAACACCAAACTTCACTCCATTCAAAGGAGCCTTCGACCAGGTAAAATACATAGATTACTACCGGGGAATCATGATCCCCCATAGGCATAACGATGCACTCATGTGCAAAGTTTTTCAAGCTTCTCTTCAAGGCCAGGCCATGACTTGGTTCAATCATCTCCCCCGGAGGTCGATTGAGTCCTTTGAAGAGTTGGCCCTGGCATTTGTGAAGGAATACGCACAACTTCGGATAATCGAGGTAAAAGAGGACCATCTTTTCTCTGTTCGAAAGAGAGCAAAAGACACTCTGCGACAATACATACGGAGATTTTGCGAAGAGAAGTCTCGGATTGTCGGTTGTAGTGACCTTGTTGCAGCAATGGCATTTAAACAAGGACTCCCTCGGGACAGCCAACTTTACGGGGACATCGTCATGAGCAATGCGCGAAGTCTCACCGAAATGCTTTCGCTAACAGAGCGACATGCAAGTTGGGAGGACAAGAAGAACACCGCTCATACACAGGACCATGTTGAGGCTAGTGAAAAGGCCTCCAATGAGGATGAGCCCAATGGAAAGTTTGTGACTGAAAAGCTCAACAAGCGCAAGGCGGGGCAACACTCCCAAATGCCAGCTATGGGGAAGCCTAACTTGCAACTATCTTTACCAGTCCATCAGATCCACAATGAAATTAAGGACAAGTCATGGTTTAAGAAGCCGGAGCCAATCAAGGGCAATCAAGAGAAAGCTGATAAAACCAAATGGTGCGCCTATCATGAATGTTATGGGCACAATATCAGCACATGTATATCTTCCGAAAGATATCTCCAAAAACTCATGAAGGAGGGGCATTGTACAGACTATATCAAGAAGAAGACTGTAAATCACATAGAGAACAAAGAGCCAAATGAGCCGGCGTCAAAGGTGATCCGCATCAACTAGATGCATGTCAATATTAGAGAGACATAAAATTCTATGGAGCTTTCAAATTTTGCTTTTCAAGTTGTCTTCTAAATTCAAGTATCGTGCAATAGAATAAGATTGAAAAATTGTTCTGAATTCATACAAACCTATTTGTTCACCATATACAATTTTCAAAGCTTATTCCCTCTAGTGTAAAAAGCCTTCGCCCTGCGAAGCATCTAAGCCTTCGCCATGCGAAGTACCTAAGCCTTCGCCCTGCGAAGCATTCGAGCCTTCGCCCTGCGAAACACCTAAGCCTTCACCATGCAAAGCACCTAAGCCTTCGTCATCGAAGCATCCGAGCCTTCGCCTTGTGAAACATTCGAGTCTTCGCCCTGCGAAGCATCCGAGCCTTCGCCCTGCGAAGCATTCGAGCCTTTGCCCTGCGAAGCATCTAAGCCTTCGCCATGCGAAACACCTAAGCCTTCGTCATCGAAGCATCCAAGCCTTCGCCTTGCGAAGCATTCGAGCCTTCGCCATGCGAAGCATCTAAGCCTTCGCCATGCGAAGCACCTAAGCCTTCGTCATCGAAACATCTAAGCCTTCGCCATGCAAAGCACCTAAGCCTTCGTCATCGAAGCATCTAAGCCTTCGCCATGCGAAACACCTAAGCCTTCGTCATCAAAGCATCTAAACCTTCTGAGTCCTGTAAATTTCTGCTCAGCAAGGAGAGCTCGTCTCAAGCGGTATCTCGCTCCTTTTTCTATCAGCATCCTCTCTACATTGCTCGTCTCCAGCTTGCCCACTTTGACTTCCAATGTGAAATAAGGACCTTAAGTTTTTTTAAGTTATCATAATCTCACATCGACAACATAACTTTCTATTAATTTCTGCGGCCCTTCGCGTCAAGGTGGCACATTCGCGGGACCAGAATGGTCTGGTTTGGAAAGAAGCTGCTCAACATGTTTTTTCTCCAAAGAACCAATGGGTCCTTTCTTATTGTTCTTCTTCTAAACAACGGTTTCTTTCAAGCGCAGTGGAGCGCTCAACCACTCCTTGATTAGGATGTCTGAAGACCTCCCGCCATTCATATCTCTAAGTGGAAAAAGTAGCCAGATCATGTCTCAGAACTTTGGAGGAATTTTAAGGGCCATGTCAATCGTTTTGAGATCAGGCTGACCTCCAAACCCGTTGTACAGCTCATCAAACATGCGGAAGTGCGAGGCAATCCTTAAGTCTGGAGAGGCATGTTTGTCCCATGCACCACCAACTTTGATATAGTTGAGTCTGTACGTATTGTCATCATACCCCGTACTAAAAAATAGCTCCACTTTTGGTACGACTCGAGAAATCCAACCACCGGTAATTCCGTTGTGCGACATGGAATAGCAATGCCAGAATTCATCTTCAGTGAGTCCCAGACCAAAGAACTTGTTCAGCTTCTCGAAGCACAGGATGTGTCCATAGGCATCGACATCCAGTTGAGCAGGGCTGCATCTCATCCGGCCAATAATCTTGGAGAAGAACTTCGAGAACGGGAACTTGAAACCCCACCCAATAATCAAAGGGCGGAATTTAGTCCACCGACTGCCGACAGGGTTTTTTCCTCTTCCATGCTTAAGAGCCTTCATGGAAGAACATCTGTCGCCAAGCTCCACAAAAACGTCGTCTGGAAATGCAATTTGATTGCGAGCCTTCCACTCCATGAAGTCTTCAGGCTTCTCAAACTCCATATTTTTCCCTCGGAATGGACTTAGGCCACGAGAACCGCCACGCTCCAACAAAGCAAGTTTGTTGAGTCTCTCAGCACCTTGACGCATAGCGAGCATATTTGTGGTACTAGCAAGAGTCACAGTGAATGTGATCCAGCCTACCAATGCTCACTAGTCACGTCCGCAGGTGCGCTCAGTCACCTCCAAATCCCCGTCGACTGTTCAACAAATCACCGCCCACCACGTGGAGCCAGTTGAACACCCGCTCCAACAAAGTTTCAAAACACCTTCGACGGACTCTTGACGCGTAGCAAGCATATTTGCGGTACTAGCAAGGGTCACATTGAATGTGAGCCAGCCTACCAATGCTCGCACGCACCGTCCAAACCGCTCGTTTTCCAAGCTACACGCGTTTCCGTAATTTCCGACGCTTTCCAAGGATCTCGAATCCTGTCTAAAAACATTATGAAAGGTCAATAATAACTCTATGAATATCATATCAATTTCCCACAATTTTTCGGAAATTAAATATTTATTTTAAACATAAACTAAAACTTCAAACCCTAGAAACAATATCGAAACTGTGTCCGATTTCCTCGAAATCAGTGTCAAAATGTTCGTTACATTAAATATGGTAAAACACCTGTTGAACACTTCCCCAGAAAACTCACCACGCGCCCTCACGCGCCGCCGTGAGTGACTGCGCGTGAAACCCACGCACGGTGAACAGTAATTGCTACAGTGTCATCCCTACCGCCCGTTTATCTGTTAAACGGGTCGTGTACCCGCGATCAGACCCAGAACAATCTCAGTCAATTCGACCCCAATTTCTTCGTTCCTTTCACTAGTTTTCATCTATCCAATCCTATTTAGGGATCTGTATGCCCAATTTCATGAGATTGGTCCTCAATTCACTCAACTCGAATTGAAAACCCGACGGGTTTTGTGATCGGATTCACCCAATTCGTCCCTGTTTTCCAAATTCATTCACACACAGAGCATCGTGAGAGTAAAATAAAAATTTTTACATAATCAATTTCGTAGTTACTTACCTCCAACTACACGAACCCAAGCTCGATTTTGGGAAGGGAATGGAGCTTCTGTTCTTGCTCAGTACGACACCAATTCTTTTCGTTTTTGTCGTGGATCGGTTTAAAATGATCCCAGGAGACTTAATCAAGTCTCAATTTGGATCCCCAAAGCTCGCAAATTAGATTTCGAATTTCCCCCCAAAATTCCAAAATTTTCGATTTATGTTTCACCTCACACTCTCTGTCCCCGTGTTTTCCCTCAGTTAAATCAGACTCTTCAAACACTCAATTACTCACTCTCAAGAACAGTTTCACCCTTTGTTCACAGATTGAAGGTAAAGGAAGAAGAAGATTAATGGTGTTTAAGTATAATTAGAAATAATTAAAAAATGATTAAAACATGATGATGATGGTTTCCATAAAACATGGAGCAGATTTTAGGGTCCTTAAATCAAGGGATGGGTGACACTTGTCACTCATCCAAGTGTTCACAATCAATGGTCACTATTCACAATTTAATATTATTTTAATCGAAATCCCGGTTTGTTCGGTTAATCGATTTCGTCCCCATGACCACAACTTCGTCGTCGAATCTCCGATTTCGGCATGCCGCCTGTCTATGGATTTGTATCAACTCGACCTACGTAACGGTCCTTGGCCCTCGTCCATTGGACCTCCCGAGTCAAAAGTCAACATTTCACCCCCACCTTTCAAAATTACCAAAATACCCCTCGACTTCCGAACGTCGAAACTTCTTCCTCGAATGTCGGAATCGAACGTGCCACCTGTCTATGAACTTATGACGTCCCAAACTACGTCACAGTCATCAGTCAAAGTCCATTTGACCGTTCGAACTAAAAGTCAGTATTTTTCCACACCTAGGGGCAAAACGGTCATTTTGCACATTTAGTCTGATTCACTCCACTAATCCCGGATTAGTCATTTTATATCATAATTAATTAA
Organism: Prinsepia uniflora; assembly: GCA_032719365.1. Lineage (NCBI taxonomy): Eukaryota > Viridiplantae > Streptophyta > Magnoliopsida > Rosales > Rosaceae > Prinsepia > Prinsepia uniflora. Next base: position 66,763,064 of record CM064866.1, read on the forward strand.
TATTTCATCCCGATACTCGGGAAGGGTCACACCTCGCCTTCGCAGACCCATAACTTTCGCATCCGACCTCCGATTGACGCATGTCGTCCGTCTGCGGATTCAGCGCCTCGAGACCTACTCAACAGTCTCTTCGGAAAGTCCAAAAAGTGTTCTAATAAAAAAGTTGACTTTTGGTCCTTGTAACCAGGGGCAAAATCGTCAAATAAACACTAGCTCGATTCTTGAACCCAAAAGTAACAGGAAAACCTGGTAATATAAGATTCCAAACAATGTACATCCCTTCGGATTCCCCGAATACCGAATCAATGTGGGGCATTTGTGGAACCCAAAATCATCCGAAAATTATGGAGCTGCCACGTGGCCCGTAATTCCAAAAAATGACCAAATTGCCCCTGGAAATAATGCTGATCAATTGAAAACACCCACACATTAAATAATCTATTTACTAGTTAAATACGTTATTTGATCGGGTTAAAATCTCCGTAATATTAATATTCACCCCGAGAGTTAATTATCATTATTCTTAATAATGGATAATTAATATTAATATTAAAATACAATAATTGTCATTACTATCATGATGAGCTATCATTACAATTATTAAATAATATATTTAATTAATAATATATTATTTATTAATTAATAATTCAACCGACCAATCAGAACGCTCCAAGGCTCCAAAGATTTTCCTATAAATAGCGAGGCACATTTCATTTCCAAGGTACGTTGATTCTTCGCTTCGAGGTATATCGTTTTCCTCTCTCAAAGCTAACTTAAGCATCGGAGTGTTCTTGGTCGAACAACCCCCCGGGTAAATCGATCGAGGCAACAATAGCTAATTGTTTGTTGTTTGCAGGAATTGTGAGAACTTTTTGCGGCAGGTTCAATATTTGATTCAACAATTAGGAAAATGCTAATGTGATCCAAATTTAAACACACCAACGGATATGGAGTTCAGTTTATATAAAAATGTTGGCCATTAGTGAATGAATATATGTCGGCTGAGTTGAGAACTAGTCGATCGAATCTGTACATATACATCAATTGGGTATGTGATGTACATATTGACAGGACCGCCCCCGAAAGGGGCATCGATGACCGTGCCCGGTCCTGCTCCCGTCTGGCAAGATGACTGAAAATCCCAAATCACCCTCAGTACTTGCCAAACGGGAGCAGGACCGGGCACGGTCATCGATGCCCCTTTCGGGGGCGGTCCTGTCAATTTGGTATCAGAGCGCTAGGTTGCTGATTCTGTTGCCACATCATGCCTCCAAGCGTAAGCCTCGTGCGCGACCTGGTAGTGAGACAAGTAGGCGAGTGTGTTTGGGACCTCGTGTTAGATCTCGGGTGAGATTGACCCTGGTCTGAGGGTCAGATGTCGGGTAGTGAACACTGTGAATCGCGATTTGTTAGACGTAGAATTGCGTGGGTCGCAAGGACGAACGAGACCGGTGGCGGGAAGGCCGCAATTTTGGGCAAATTGTACTTTGTTTTGGGCCCTATTGGTTGAATAGGAAGTGGTTGAGCATTGGATATTGCTCGGGGATTGGGTATGTCAGTGACGCCATGATTGGTTTGGTATGAGATTGGACTTAAGAGGAGTCGAGATGTGGACGTGGGACTTACGATGAGTCAGGATTTTGGGCTAGGAACGTGAGATGAGTCATGATATGGTGTCAAGGCTTGAGTGGAGCCAGAAAGGCGGAGTGAGGAACGTTTGGCACTTAGGATGCCACAGACCGATTTATGGTCATTTATTGGATGAGTTAGGGAATCATGGCTTGGTTTGTGGAACGGTGGTCCTGTGGAGTTTAGCTGGTGGTCTGGGGTACTGGGTGTAGTGGTAGTAGTTGAGAATTCGGGGGCGTTCAGGGGACGTCCATTATTCTGCTGGGGATTGTCAAAATGGTGGTACCCCTAGTTGCGGAGTATGAGTAATGATGCGGGATCGTCGCTCGGTATGAGCGGAGATCCAGGGCCACCCACTTTGCACATGGTGTGCTAGTGTGGATGTTTTGGCGCGCTAGCACTGGTGCTGGGTCCGTGAGGGAGATTGTGTGAGCCACGATTTGGGATGTGACTCTATTATGATGGGCACATGTTCGGTATTTGTGACATGAGGGAAATCATTGGTGATTGGTATTCAGAAGTCATCGGGGTTGACTTCTTACCTTCTGCCCTGGCAGACGTTGACCGCGGATACCAGTACGATGAGCGTGTATTGGGTGGTGGACCCAAGTGTGTTTTGGGGTAAACGGGATTCCCATTTTCTGCTTGGTGGCAGACAATGTGGGATATTTGGTACGGTGGGTGCTGCGAGTTATGTTTGTACTCACGGAGGATGGATGTTGATGACATCGTATTGGATCATCCTTGGTCTCTCCTAGGTGGAGTGGCATGGATCGATATGAGGTAATTGGAGGGGATCCACTGAGTGGACGTGTTACGTGGTTGAGTAAATGTTTGGATGTAAAAATAGTTGAGGGGTGTTGAGTGGTTGACAAGAAATCTAGTGGGTGTAAGACCTTACGATCGGATTCCAGCTGGATTGCTAGCTGTGAGCATGGGTGGATCCTAGGTGGATCTGGATTATGTGGTTGTGGGCCTTGGGCGTGGTGACGATCTAGGATCATGGTGTTACCAGTCGGGTGACGCGGTAACGGACTTGAATTGTGATCGCCTTGATCAGGCTAGGTGAAGAGCTTATCGCTCTGTCGTAAATGTTTAGATATGAGGATTGTTGGATTGAACTTCTTCTCGAAGTTAATTCGTGCTCGAGCGAGTGGGAACGGTTATGAGTTGAACTCGAGGCTTGACTTGTGGATGAGTGGATATCCAACAGGGTCTAATTGGTCAGTTCTAGATGTGTGCGATTAGGGATTGGCTTCTTTTCGAAGTCAATCAGAGGTAATGTGGAAACCGTTTGAGCGGGTATCCGATAGATTCTGAGTTGCTGTGCCTCGGTATTTGTGAATAAGATTATATGCCCATTCGGCATGACTGTATATGCCTTGGTGAACGTGCTTGGGTTGGTACGTCTTGGATGTACGTATCTTGCACGGTGTACTAGGATCGGTTTTGGACTGGCCGTGTGGTGCATGGTGACAGCACATGTGAGGTACCAGTGGCGTATGGTTATACGTGTTGATGGTCGGCCTAGTTCCGACGCCATTGGATTTGGTGGTGGGTGTGAACTGGACATTGAGTACTATGCACTGGGCAGAGTTAATTTTGCTGGGTTCAGTGAATTCATGAGCATGCGCTCTCAGCCACGGATGGCTAGTGAACCCCAGTGTGGAGTTGGGCGAACACCGATGGGCTAGTATTCAATGTGTGTCAGTTACACCACCCGACTGAGTATGATGACGGTATACGTACACTCAGGATGAGCGAGTTGGTGACTGCGTCACTACGTGTGGCCTTGCGTGATGTTATCACACCGAACTGATTCCAGTGTTGTGGTTCGCTGAGGGAATCGACGGTTATGGACTTGAGATGGATATATGTCGCAGGATTGGGTTGCCCTGCGAGATGAGATCACGTGGTTGATCTTACGCTACTTGAGCGAGTAGCATGATGAGGTGTTATCACCGTTTGGCTGGTAGCGTCAGCACGGACTGACAAGTGAGATTTAGTGACTCCCAGTGGGAGCAGTCGTCAAGGGATCATCTTCACTCGAGGCGGTCGAGTGCGGTCGGTACGATATGAGTCGGTAATGGGACGTTTGTGTACCGACAAGTTTGATGGGTGTACGGGTGTACACGAGTTGCGAGGTCGAATAGCTTTCCCCGAGGTGAATGTAAAATACGGATAATCGGAAATTTCGAGAACGAAACTGGTTTAGGAAGGATGAACGGTTGAGTTTTGATCGGTGGGAATTTTGGGGATGAAATTCTTTAAGGAGGGAAGATTGTAACGACCCGTCCCGGAATTCGGGATTAGGTTAGTAACTAATCATGGTTAATGAGGGTTAATCGGTGTTTAGTTGGGCGAATTCGGACGAACGGTGCAAAATGACCGTTTTGCCCCTAGTTGTGGGCAAAACGTTGACTTTTATTCGGGCGGTTAAATGGACTTCGACCGATGACCGTGACGTAGTCTGGGACGTCACGAGTTCATAGACAGGTGGCACGTTTGATTCCGACGTTCGTGGTGGAAGTTATGACGTTCGGAAGTCCAAGGGCATTTCCGCAATTTGGACGAAATAAGGGAAAATGTTGACTTTTTGATCGGGGGGTCCGACGGCCGAGGACCAAGGGACCGTTAGGAAGGTCTCGATGCCCTGAGTTCGTAGACGGGTGACACGCGTCGATCGGAGTTCAGTTGACAAAGTTATGGGTCTAGGACGCGTGAGGGGCATTTTGGTAAATTGTCATGAGAGGACAAAATGGTAATTTGGCTGTGGGTTTTGGGACAGCCGTGTATGGCACTGTGGGGTTCTTTCCAGGCGGCAGAGCACGGGTGGTTTTGTTTATGGGACACCTGCTTGGACTTAGTGTTGGCAATTGTTAATGTTTTGAGTGGGTTGATCAGTGCACGGGTGCAAATGTGGGTTGAGCCGGCTGCTGGTGTGTCCGAAAACTGGGAGGAAGGAACTGAGATTGTCCCCCACGCGTGGTCGATTTCCCAAGGCTATTGGAGAGGTGAGTACTGGTAAATTCTTTAGGTGGAGTGCGGACAGAGGGATAGAAGAGTGTGCACGCCGTTGATGGTGGTGGTGTGGGGACTGTCAACTGGGCGGTGAGCTTGAATTAAAAAACGGAAAACAGAGCACCATGGATTGTTTAATTCATTGGGAGGCTTGATCAGCGCACGGGTACATTGGTTTTTGTTTAACTGAAGGGGTTGATCGGTCCCTGGGACGACTAGAGAGGAGAGTGTGGGAAGTCTTTCCGTGGGGGGAGCATTGAGGGCCAGAGAGGAAAAACCGAATCGGGAGATTGCAGAAAATGGAGGGAAATTCGAGTGATCAATTGTGAGCAGTGAGGACCCAAAATGATATCGAGCACAGCTTCCTGGGCTTGTTCCGGACGCAACCACTCAAAAATCGAGTGGGATTGGTCGTGTTTTGACCCCAGATTGAAGTTCAGTTTCTGGGAACAGGTCGTGGTGGAGTCCAGATGGTTGGAGGCTTGAGACATTGGAATTGAGCTTAGGAACATGTCCTTATTGATCCGGCGATGCTACTGAGTAAAGCAATTGAAGAAAACGATGTGTATTGCTACACTTCCAGTGATGAACAGTGGACGGTTGTTCGTTGGAAAAGCGAGCTTGGAGTCGTGGTCATGGAGGTAAGCTCTTGTGAAATTGAGTTCACAATCATCGTGAGGGTGAGTCTACGGTGCTTCCTAACTGATCAATTGAAGGAAGCAGTGACTGTGTGATGAATGGGGACTACGAACCCGATTAGGACCCGTATTCGATTGAGCTGGTTTTAGGCCATGTCGACGTGAATGAGTAAAGCAGAACTTAAATTAGGTCCATTTCGATGTTATCTGAGAGTTTAATTGAAGGATTTAAGTGGATATTGCAGGGATTGAACCGGGTCTAGACGTGGGTCGCACACCCATTTTACAGTGGAATCGGGTGAGGAAGGTGACCGTTGGAGTTACTGTAGCTGGCGCGTGGGTGTCACGCGCAGCCGCTTGCGGCGGCGCGTGACGGCGCGTGGGACGTTTTCTCAAGGTGAGTTCAAAACGATTTTTGTCCTACTCAATGTAGCGAACTTTTTAGCGTTGGTTTCGGAATTTTCGGACACTGTCTCGATGTTATTCCGAGGGTCCGAAGGTTTAGGTTACATTTTTAATTAACTATTGATTTCCGGAAAATTATGGGGAATTAGTATGATGTTATTTGAGACCTTAATGACCCAGGGAATTGTTTTCGGACAGGATTTGGAATTTCTGGAAATATCGGAAATTACGGGCATGCGTGCGGCGCAAAACCGAGCCTTAAGGATGGTGTGTGAGTGAACGTTGCTTTCATAATTTAATGCATGCATAAATTATTTCTATGATTTTATGATCATGATTATAAGTTGTGGTTGGTTTTGATTTCCGTATTTATACATATTCGATTCCCGTATTTATACGCATTTTTACTATACATGTGAAATTCCACGTATTTCGAGACTATGGTCACTCGTATGCTTAATGATGGTTTAATGGAAGAAGTTATATGAAATGGGTGTAAAATGATTTAAGAAGGTTGTTTATGATTTGCGAGTGTGACTTACGATTTTGACACGTTTTTCAAGAAAGTTCCGGATTAGCACGTTTTACGAGATTTTGAGTTATTGTGATTTGATCACTGTTGATGTTTGATTTGGGGAACTAAAATGAGACTTGTGATTTTGGGGATTTTAAATGTGATTTTGAGTAAGTTTTGCTTGGATTGTGATTTTGGTAATTATGATTGTGGTATTGATGTTTTGATAATGAGATTTGAGAAATGAAGTGATTTCAAGGAATTAAAATGGATTTTGAAAAAGGTGATTTCGGGCTTGATGCTCGGGGCACAAAAGTAACTTTGATTTACGAGATTTCGGTTGTCGGAATTAATAAAACGGATTCTTGGTTTGGGTTCGGGATGATGCTTCCGGATGCCGGCTTACGAAATCATTGTTGCGAATTCGAATTCGGGAAAGGGAAAGGATTTAATAAAGTGATTTGTTCTGATTTCGCATGCCCCGTGTTTAATGATAATTTGATTATGTTGGGAAGTATGATTTGGGAAAATGAATGAGAAAATTCGGACCATGGGTCCTGTTGTGAAAAATGTGATTTCGGGATGGACCCCGCGTTGTTGTGATCGAAAACTGTTTTGGGTTTAAAGACCCGCTGAAAACTGCTTTGGGTTTGAAGACCCATTGTTGTGTTTGAAAACTGTTTTGGGTTTAAAAACCCGGTGATATTACTGGAGCACGTTTTGAGTTTAAAGACTCGGTTAATTGATGACGGGGGAGGGCCCTTAATGAGTTTAAAGACTCTGATACCAAATTGACAGGACCGCCCCCGAAAGGGGCATCGATGACCGTGCCCGGTCCTGCTCCCGTCTGGCAAGATGACTGAAAATTCCAAATCACCCTCAGTACTTGCCAAACCAGGGATAGCCACACGTACTTACTCATGCCTCCGCCCCTCGTACAGCCTCGAACAACGCGCCACGACCTGGAGGGTCAATAAAAACCAAAAGGTGTGAGTGGACAAAAATAAATCAGTTTAGCAAAACAGTTACAACAAACGTTTTTACCCTCCGCGTAAAAACGAATGCATGCATAAATTATTTCTATGATTTTATGATCATGATTATAAGTTGTGGTTGGTTTTGATTTCCGTATTTATACGTATTCGATTCCCGTATTTATACGCATTTTTACTATACATGTGAAATTCCACGTATTTCGAGACTATGGTCACTCGTATGCTTAATGATGGTTTAATGGAAGAAGTTATATGAAATGGGTGTAAAATGATTTTGAGGTTCATACGAGTTTTTCTTTATGTTGAAATTTGATACACAGTTTTTCTTATGCGGAAAATTTTGACCGATTGCGAAATGACTGAAAATCCCAAATCACCCTCAGTACTTGCCAAACCAGGGATAGCCACACGTACTTACTCATGCCTCCGCCCCTCATACAACCTCAAACAACGCGCCACGACCTGGAGGGTCAATAAAAACCAAAAGGTGTGAGTGGACAAAAATAAATCAGTTTAGCAAAACAGTTACAACAAACGTTTTTACCCTCCGCGTAAAAACGAATGCATGCATACCAAAATCATTTCGCAATCGGTCAAAATTTTCCGCATAAGAAAAACTGTGTATCAAATTTCAACATAAAGAAAAACTCGTATGAACCTCAAAATCATTTTTCGTTTCTCAACCATCGGGTCTTAGCCCGTAACCATAATCACCGGGCCTCAACCCAAAAACCACGAATCAAAACCAATCGCACAACATGATCCCAAAACCAACAACCATAAACCGGGCCACTGCCCAACTCAACCGAAACATCAGAAATCATCAACAATCACAAGTCAAACATTATGCTGGATATCAAGTGCGCCCGAGTCTTTAAACTCAAAACCATGCACATAATCAGGCCTTCCCGGGATATCAACGAGTCTTTAAACTCAGAACATAATCAATATGCCTCGGGGGTATTACAGTAACCGAGTCTTTAAACTCACGAGTCTTTAAACTCATTAAGGGCCCTCCCCCGTCATCAATTAACCGAGTCTTTAAACTCAAAACGTGCTCCAGCAATAGCACCGGGTTTTTAAACCCAAAACAGTTTTCAAACACAACAACGGGTCTTCAAACCCAAAGCAGTTTTCAGCGGGTCTTTAAACCCAAAACAGTTTTCGATCACAACAACGCGGGGTCCATCCCGAAATCACATTTTTCACAACAGGGCCCATGGTCCGAATTTCCACATTCATTTTCCCAAATCATACTTCCCAACATAATCAAATTATCATTAAACATGGGGCATGCGAAATCAGAACAAATCACTTTATTAAATCCTTTCCCTTTCCCGAATTCGAATTCGCAACAATGATTCCGTAAGCCGGCATCCGGAAGCATCATCCCGAACCCAAACCAAGAATCCGTTTTATTAATTCCGACAACTGAAATCTCGTAAATCAAAGTTACTTTTGTGCCCCGAGCATCAAGCCCGAAATCACCTTTTTCAAAATCCATTTTAATTCCTTGAAATCACTTCATTTCTCAAATCTCATTATCAAAACATCAAGACCACAATCATAATTACCAAAATCACAATCCAAGCAAAACATACTCAAAACCCACATTTAAAATCCCCAAAATCACAAGTCTCATTTTAGTTCCCCGAATCAAACATCAACAGTGATCAAATCACAATAACTCAAAATCTCGTAAAACGTGCTAATCCGGAACTTTCTCGAAAAACGTGTCAAAATCGTAAGTCACACTCGCAAATCATAAACAACCTTCTTAAATCATTTTACACCCATTTCATATAACTTCTTCCATTAAACCATCATTAAGCATACGAGTGACCATAGTCTCGAAATACGTGGAATTTCACATGTATAGTAAAAATGCGTATAAATACGGGAATCGAATACGTATAAATACGGAAATCAAAACCAACCACAACTTATAATCATGATCATAAAATCATAGAAATAATTCATGCATGCATTAAATTTTGAAAGCAACGTCCACTCACACACCATCCTTAAGGCTCGGTTTTGCGCCGCACGCATGCCCGTAATTTCCGATATTTCCAGAAATTCCAAATCCTGTCTGAAAACACATCCCTGGGTCATTAAGGTCTCAAATAACATCATACTAATTCCCCATAATTTTCCGGAAATCAATCGTTAATTAAAAATGTAACCTAAACCTTCGGACCCTCGGAATAACATCGAGACAGTGTCCGAAAATTCCGAAACCAACGCTAAAAAGTTCGTTACATTGAGTAGGACAAAAGTCGTTTTGAACTCACCTTGAGAAAACGTCCCACGCGCCGTCACGCGCCGCCGCAAGCGGCTGCGCGTGACACCCATGCGCCAGCTACAGTAACTCCAACGGTCACCTTCCTCACCCGATTCCACTGTAAAACGGGTGTGCGACCCGCATCTAGACCTGGTTCAATCCCTGCAATATCCACTTAAATCCTTCAATTAAACTCTCAGATAACATCGAAATGGACCTAATTTAAGTTCTGTTTTACTCATTCACGTCGACATGGCCTAAAACCAGCTCAATCGAATACGGGTCCTAATCGGGTTCGTAGTCCCCATTCATCACACAGTCACTGCTTCCTTCAATTGATCAGTTAGGAAGCACCGTAGACTCACCCTCACGATGATTGTGAACTCAATTTCACAAGAGCTTACCTCCATGACCACGACTCCAAGCTCGCTTTTCCAACGAACAACCGTCCACTATTCATCACTGGAAGTGTAGCAATACACATCGTTTTCTTCAATTGCTTTACTCAGTAGCATCGCCGGATCAATAAGGACATGTTCCTAAGCTCAATTCCAATGTCTCAAGCCTCCAACCATCTGGACTCCACCACGACCTGTTCCCAGAAACTGAACTTCAATCTGGGGTCAAAACACGACCAATCCCACTCGATTTTTGAGTGGTTGCGTCCGGAACAAGCCCAGGAAGCTGTGCTCGATATCATTTTGGGTCCTCACTGCTCACAATTGATCACTCGAATTTCCCTCCATTTTCTGCAATCTCCCGATTCGGTTTTTCCTCTCTGGCCCTCAATGCTCCCCCCACGAAAAGACTTCCCACACTCTCCTCTCTAGTCGTCCCAGGGACTGATCAACCCCTTCAGTTAAACAAAAACCAATGTACCCGTGCGCTGATCAAGCCTCCCAATGAATTAAACAATCCATGGTGCTCTGTTTTCCGTTTTTCAATTCAAGCTCACCGCCCAGTTGACAGTCCCCACACCACCACCATCAACGACGTGCACACTCTTCTGTCCCTCTGTCCGCACTCCACCTAAAGAATTTACCAGCACTCACCTCTCCAATAGCCTTGGGAAATCGACCACGCGTGGGGGACAATCTCAGTTCCTTCCTCCCAGTTTTCGGACACACCAGCAGCCGGCTCAACCCACATTTGCACCCGTGCACTGATCAACCCACTCAAAACATTAACAATTGCCAACACTAAGTCCAAGCAGGTGTCCCAGAAACAAAACCACCCATGCTCTGCCTCCTGGAAAGAACCCCACAGTGCCATACACGGCTGTCCCAAAACCCACAGCCAAATTACCATTTTGCCCTCTCATGACAATTTACCAAAATGCCCCTCACGCGTCCTAGACCCATAACTTGGTCAACTGAACTCCGATCGACGCGTGTCGCCCGTCTACGAACTCAGGGCATCGAGACCTTCCTAACGGTCCTTGGTCCTCGGCCGTCGGACCCCCCGATCAAAAAGTCAACATTTTCCCTTATTTCGTCCAAATTACGGAAATGCCCTTGGACTTCCGAACGTCATAACTTCCACCACGAACGTCAGAATCGAACGTGCCACCTGTCTATGAACTCGTGACGTCCCAGACTACGTCACGGTCATCGGTCGAAGTCCATTTGACCGCCCGAATAAAAGTCAACGTTTTGCCCACAACTAGGGGCAAAACGGTCATTTTGCACCGTTCGTCCGAATTCGCCCAACTAAACACCGATTAACCCTCATTAACCATGATTAGTTACTAACCTAATCCCGAATTCCGGGACGGGTCGTTACACATATACAACTAGCGCAGTAGGTATAGTATTTTACTAACCAACATTTAGATCAAAAGTCAGTTAAATGTATCTAACAAGTTGACCTGTATGTAATAGCCATATATATATGGCCATATTTATATGGCTTATTAGGTTAAATGCACCTGGAACACGCCACGAAATCTCAAGTGGGTAGCATTTATCGCCCTTGACATTGGAGAAGAGGTCGCGTTTATCAAGTAGATAGCATTGGATTTGGGCTTCAGTGTCAGAGAATGGGACGGAGACGCCGAAAATTCTGACTTTGTCGAGGAAGTTCTTGTGGCGGCTGCTCTTTGTGTCATTATACACCACCACATCAATGGTCTTATTTAGAAGCTCTCTTGGGTTGTCAACGTTGAAGACAAGCTTCTCATTCCAATAAGGATTGAGGTTTCTGGGCTTGGTCTGAGTCCTCTGCCTCTGTTTGTCGAATTCCACCTCCACAAATGGACTTGAAAAGCTGTCGCCTTTGGGCATGAGGTCGCTGGCATCGTGAACTTCAAGCATCAGTTTGTGATTAACGACCTATCACAGGTAGCTAATTATGTTATTAGAAGCTGAGACAATCTTTTGGGGTTAAAATGGAAGGGAAATTAGGAGGTGGGTAGTGAATGAGTGAAAGTGAAGAAGAGAAGACAGAGATGAGGTATTCATTTTGGAGTAAGAAGACAGAAACACATGTTAGAATTGAAAGAGATGAGGGGTCATTGCGTTTGGTGGCGGTGTGAGATGGCCCCTTGGATCATATGGCCTTTGAGGGTAAGTCCGGGAAGGAGGGTAAGTTTGGGTTCTTTGGGTATGTCTATGTGTAAAATGATGTAATGAAGGGCTTTTGGCTTAGCAGAAGAAAGGAAATTGAGGGACAAAGACGAAATGTGAGAGAGAGAGAGAGAGAGAAAGAAAGAGAGATGAAGGAAATATAATAAAATGAACAAAATATCTAAATTATCCTTACTAATTTTGTAATATTACTGCCACGTCATCAAAATTAACGACGTTAATAACTTTGACTGACAGATGGTGCAACGGTATTGACGGTGTAACAACCCGTCCCGGGAGCCGGGATTAGTAGACTGATTAAGTTGTGATTAGTGAGGTTAAGCGGTGGTTAGGTGGTTTCGATAAGGTCATTGGTGTAGAATGACGATTTTGCCCCTGGTTCGGGCAAAAACGTTGACTTTTATTTTAGGTCGTCACGAATCCCTAGGCAGGTGGCACGTCCGATTCCGCCATCCGAGGAGGAAGTTATGATGTTCGGAAGGTTAGGGGCTTAACCGTAATTTAGATAAATTAGGGGGAATAGTTGACTTTTTGTAGAATCGGGTTTTGGTTTGTTGACCTAGGATGGTTAGATAGTTCTCGTCATCCTAAGTTCGATGACAGGCGGCACGCATTCATCGGACTTACGGTGTGGGAGTTACGGGTCTAGAAAGTTAGTGGCAAAACCGTAAAAAGGAGTTAAAAAGAAGGGTATTTTGGTCTTTGTGGCACATTGGGATTTGTGCACAGAGGAAAGGAATGGACGGCTGGGATTGGGCCATGTGGGAGTATGTGGAGTGGATTGTGACATGTGGCATGTGTGTAGAGGATTCTGGTGGAATCCTGTGCATTCACGGCCCAATTAATTGGGGTGCACCCGTGCTATGCATTTTTGTTCTTCGACACACAGAGAGAAACAGAGGGAGGAAATTGAGAGAATTGGAAGAGTGATCGTGACTATTGAGGAGTCTTGGTGAGTGAGTGAGGGACGGGAGAGTGAGAGGGAGCTGGTGAGGTGGTTGAGAGGTGCAGCGGGTGTGTGTGTGTGTGAGGTGCGAGCCACGGGAACCAGGGAGGAACTCTGGGAGAAAAACAGAGAAGACTGAGGGCTTGTGGTGGTGCGGTGGCCGTGTACGGTGCAACTAAGATCGCGGTGGTTTCGTGAGGGCTGTGTGGAGTCGACCAGCCCCGGAGGAGCTCACGGCGGCAACAGGAGGCAGGTAATTTCCTCGTCCCCATGTCGATGCTCTGTTTTTCCGTTGAGGTCCAACGTGAAAGTCGTGAGGTTGGGCTTAGAGTCGAGAGGAATGGAGGTCAGGGTGAGGTTCAGGAGGGTCCTAGGCGTCGACTAGGAGGGTCGCCGTGACGGGGGTGTACACGGCGGAGCTCAGACGACGGCAGGCACTATGGTGCTCTGTTTTGCCGTGATGTTTGAACCCAAAGTCGTCGAGTTTGAGGCTGAGTCGAAGGTCTAGGAGTGGTGGTTTAGGTTCAGTGAGATCCAGGGAAGAGGTTGGTGAAGCCACCGTGAAGGGCGGTGAGCTGGGTGGCTGGATCGTGAAACAGGGGGTTTTGGCCGTCTGGTTTCGAGCTTCAGTCGACGGGATTGAGGCGGTGTCGAGGTCTGAGGAGTTGGGGAATCTATAGGGTTGGTCTGGACGATGCTGTTGGTGAAGAAAGGAAGAGAAATCGTACAGGTACGGCGGTAAACCGCTGACGCCGGTCTGAGTTGCAGGTGACTGTGGCGAACCGGGTTGGCTCAAGGTAGCCGATACACTGTAACTGGCGCGTGAGGCCCACGCGCAGCCACTTTGGGCGGCACGTGGGGGCGCGTGCGGCGGCAATGGGGAAAACGGTCAACATGGTTTTTGGTCTAGGAGTTATCGTGAGTTCAATGGAGTTGGTTTCGAGTCAATCGGACGTCGTTTGAGTTTAGTTCGGCAAGGGTGAAGGTTTAGGGTCCCGGGTTATTACGTTTAGGATTCGGGGAATTTTGAGGGAATTTAGGTGAACCTTCGTAGACGTGTTAGTGACGTAATTTAGTGATTGTGAACAGGATCGGGATTTCCCGAGGAAGCCGAGGAACGTGCTGGACGTTCGGGACGCGAGTAGGGCTCAGTACTGTGAGTGGACCTTTTCCTTAAACTCGAGCATGCATAACTGTTTTCTATAATTGTTTTATGATTTTGGTTATGATTCTACGTTATCGAATATGTTTTAGTTGGTTTTACATGATTGCACGTTTTTCAAAGAAGTTCGGTTTTTGCACGTTTTACGAGAAATATCGATTTCTGAGTAAAATGCCAGGGTTTTGGGATTTTTTAAAGGATAACTAGTTTGATTGTTTACAAAGGGATTTTTGATTGTTTACAAAGGGATTTTGAAACATGGTTTGGTGATTAAATGATTTTCGGAAAGCGGAATTTGGATTTAAAGTTGGAAAGTGGATTCCGGAGTTGGGTTCGGAATGACGGTTCTGGATGCCGGAAAGGCACCGAACCAGTGATTTCGGATTCGGGTTTGGATGTGGATTGGTATATGGTTTTCAAATGGTTTTGGGATTGGATTTGCTGGATCTGGATATTGGGTTTAAAGACCCGGATATATGTGACGGGGGACCGGCCGGATTGGGTTTAAAGACCCGGATTGAGTTTAAAGACTCGGGAGTTTAAAGACTCGGATATATTGATTTTCCCCCGTAGGCCTTGAGTTTAAAGACTCGGGAGTTTAAAGACTCGGATATGATTAAGGCCTGGATTGAGTTTAAAGACTCGGGAGTTTAAAGACTCGGATAGGTCCAGCAGGTTTGATCAGAAAATGATGATTTGAGCTTTATGGTTTATGATACGGTTTCTGATACTTCTGTTATGATTTATATACCTATTTTATAGTGTTTCTGTTTCTTATGATGTTTTATGAAAATTGATTTATAACTGTGTTACTAACTGTTGGTTATGCATGTGGTTTTCAAAACGGAGGGTTAAACTCGGTTTTTGATAAATGGTTTTAAAACCTTTCTTTTATTATGATCCACTCACACTTTTCTGGTTTTGAATTGCCCTCCAGGTTGTGGAGCTAGCGCGGGGTCTTGACGTCGAGGCAACGTCCGAGGCATAGAAGTGACGTGAGGGATCCCGGAGTGGTTTAAGTTTTCCGCGTGCGTGTACTTTTTATCAGTTTTTAGTTCTTTGTCTAGTCGTACTATGCTCTGTAAAGGATAATTTTGGGATATTTTGTTTAATTACTCCTGCGTCTGACTGGGTTGAGTGAG
The DNA here is from genome assembly GCA_032719365.1 of Prinsepia uniflora. Lineage (NCBI taxonomy): Eukaryota > Viridiplantae > Streptophyta > Magnoliopsida > Rosales > Rosaceae > Prinsepia > Prinsepia uniflora. Next base: position 66,778,385 of record CM064866.1, read on the forward strand.
TTTTACTTGGGTGTTGTGTCGGGGAGTCAGACGGGAGCGGGATTTACCTCGGGTTTCGGGGTGAAACCGGGGTGGGTCCTGACAGACGGAGTAACCGTTCCTGATGCAACTGAGGCAAATTTCGGTCCCTAGTGCATTTTGAGATTTCGTGGCGTGTTCCTAGTGCACTTAGCATAATAAGCCTATATATGTACACACACACACACACACACACACACACACACACACACACACACACACACACACACACACACACACACACACACACACACACACACACACACACACACACACACACACACACACACACACACACACACACACACACACACACACACACACACACACACACACACACACACACACACACACTATTTAATCAAAATTTAAATAAGAGATAGAAAAGTCTTTAATCTTCGATTAATTACATATTATTATATGCTTGCTAGCTAGCTAGTTCCAATTATGATGTGCAATTCTATTTGTATATGTAATCCTCGATTTATGATTTTTGTAAAGTAATTAGCATTCCAATTCAAGGTGGTCTGGCGGATTTTAAAGGGAATACTATCTACTGATGAATTACAATGAATGTATTATTCTTTCACATAGAACGTTTCTCCTCTCTGCCTCTCCATATTCTGTCTGCACTCCCTTCCTCCTAAAATCCTTCACAACACGTTATCAGCACGATCGTCTTTGAATCAGTGATCATTTAATTGGAGGATAAATTCAACCAAACCCCAAACAATGCATGACTCCCATCATTATAACTCCCATCATTGCACGGCTTTGTTGACTTGCCACACAAATTAATTTGCTCCTATCACAATGTGAGCGGTTGAGAAAAAAAAAAGGAAAGGTTGTGCAGTTTTTTTATCCCATACTTGGGTTTTCTACCTAACAGCCTAAACGAATAACTAACAGCCCGAAAAAAAAGGAAGAAAAAAGGCCCAGAAGGCCAGAAGGGTCCGAAAAATTGAGTCCAGAAGACTCAACCCAAGCCCGCACATCCTAGAAGGCTATAGCCCGAAAAAAAAAACATAGGGGACCCAAGCCACTTGGGCTTAGCCCATTTCGGTCCAGAAGGTCCTAGGACCAGCCCAGTAGGCCCCAGCGACAATGGCGGCTTGGCTTGCCTTGTCGGCTTGGTTTAGCTCGGTCGCCAGCTCGGCTCTGCTCGGTCACCAACTCGGCTCGGCTCGGTCGCCAACACGACTCGACTCGGTTCCGACAAAAAAAAAACAGAATCTTCTTTTGCATTCATCGGGCCTTAAAATATACTCATGCATGCCTGAAGAATTGCAACACACCTAAATCAAGGACCAAAGTAGCCTTTATTCCTACTATTTATGCATGTTACATTACTTAATTGTTTACATCTATTTTTCTTTGTTTAAATTAATTATATACTTATTATTTACATGTTATTTAGCAATGTCATAAACAACTTGTAAATAAAAGGAACATGAAGTTTCCTTCATAGATATCCTGAATTATCATATCATGTTATAGAACCTGAAGTTCTCATTAGTTGCTTATGAATGTGTTTTTTCCCAAAACACTAATATTATTAATTAATCTTTGTAGAGAATGGCACATCTCAACAAACTGGATTTTGACGCACTCAAAGTTTTCGGAAGAAACTACTACTAGTGGGCTGAAGATGTGACGCTTCATCTCATTGCAAAGAAAATTTGATCCACTATCCAGGAAGATAATGTGGCTTCTGAGCATCAAAAGGCGAATGCCATGATCCTCATCCAGAAGCATATGGATCGCACACTGCAGCGTGAATACCTAGGTTAAGAGGACCCAAGAGCTATGTGGGTTTCACTGGCTGATCGTTTCGATCACCAGAAGGATATATTCTTGCCTGAAGCAAGACATGACTAGCATAACCTTTGTTTCCAAAATTTTAAATCCGTAAACAAATATAATTCTGAGGTATGCCTTATCCGGTCTCTTCTCAAGTACTGTGGGGAGGAGCTCACTGAAACTGACCTCCTTGAGAAGACTTTCTCCATATTTCCTGCATCGTGTATTGTCCTGCAGCTACAATATAGAGAGCAAAAATTTACCAAGTTCGCGGAGTTGATCACTATTTTGTTGCTTGCTGAAAAAAAAACAACATTTTTCTAATGAAGAATGATCAATCCCGACCTGTGGGTACTAGTGCAACACCTTTTCCTGAAGCAAACGATGTTGCACCTCGCGATGCAAACCGCGAGTGGAGAAATCGAGGTCATGGTAGAGGTGGAGGACATAACCGTCCAAGACGTCGTGGATACCCCTATGATCGAGCTCAAGGTTAACATGCTCCGTGTGGGCGTGGTAATCGTGGTCTAGGTCCACGTGGTGGAAACCGTGCTCCTTCATATCCGCGAGCTCGAAATGAAAGGAACCCTGGTCTGACTCGTCGCCGCCAGAATCAGAACCCACATGACTTATGTTATAAATGTGGAGGTCACGATCACTGGTTCCGCACCTATCGTGCATCAGCCCAAGTCATTGCCCAATACTATAACGCCCCGGAAATTCAAATATTGTGAATGTATAAAATATTATGTAAAATGACGTTTTTACCCTTGGAGGGGTGTGGTTAAAAGTTGACTTTTTGTTTGGAATAATTTTGGTATATTTTTCGAGGACCATTATGTAGGTCCCGAGACGCTGAATCCATAGACAGGCGGCATGCGTCAATCGAAGGTCAGATGTGAAAGTTACGGGTCTGCGAACGCTAGGGGCATTTTGGTAATTATGCAAGGAAAGGCAAATTGGTCTTTTTACATGTTTGATAACTCATCAGGGAAATTAGCAGTACTTGGACATTTGTCCCTCCATAATTTGGATGAGAATTGGCCACCTGGTGACATCTGTCACCAACATTGAAGGATTGGTGGCATGAATTGAATCACCATGCCTAGTAATCGTTTTTAAAACAAAATGAAACAGTTTGTTGAGCAGGGGAAAAACAGAGAACATGTTACTACTTGATCGATCTTCCCAGCAACCAAGTGAGGAAACTGATGCAGTTGGATGCAATTGAGAGCCTGTGGAGCTTAGGACAGAAAAGAAAACACGAAGGATAGAAAGGATAACCAAAAACCTATATTCAAAAAATTGAAGAACAAAGTGGGGTTTCGAACTTGGAGTTGTGGACCTTGAGGACCCGAATTGACCTTGAATCTATCTTTCTGGGATCATTCCGAGCTAATCCATCTCAAAATCAAAGAGGATTGCTATCGTTTTAGCCGAGAACTGCATCTCCCAACTCTTCGAAAAATCAAGCTTGGGTTCACACAATTAGAGGTAAGAAAAATTGAAATTGATCTTGAAATCATGTTCATATGAGTCCTAGGATACTTACCGGTTGATTGGAATTAAGAGAGGGGTTGAAATTGGACGAAATTGGAGTTATGACCGATCGGGAATGGACTTAGAAATCGACCTGTTTAAGACGTGGTTTCATGAAATTGAGCATACAGATCCCTAATTAAGATTGAATAGATGAAAATCAGTGATTGAAATGAAGGAATTGGGGTCGAATTTACTGAGAACTGATCTGGTTGCACCGCGGGTCGCAGACCCATTTACCAGGCGATCGGGTTGGGGCAATGAACAGTAGTGGTACTGTTCATCGGCGCCTGAGTTCACGCGCATCCCATGTAATCGGTTCGTGGGGGCGCCTGGTTGACCTTCTGGGGAAGTGTTCAACATACTTTTTCATGTAATCGATGTAACGAACATTTTGGTGGTTGGTTTCGAGTTGATCGGACACCATCTCTATAGTGTTTCGAGGGTTCGAAGGATTATGTTACGTTTTGAATTTGTATTTAATTCCCGAAAACTTTGGGGGAGTTTAATATGCTATTATTGGATTCATTAGTGACCCATAATGATGTTGTTTGACAGGAATCGGGACTTCCGGAAGTTACAGAAAGGCATGCAGCTCGGAATCGAGCAATTTGGACGGTGAGTGAGTGGACGTTTGTTTTATAAATTGATATGCATGCATAGTTAAATGTTTTACATGATTGATTGCATGATTTGATGCAATGATGTCATGGTGATTTGGCATGATTATTTGTAATTTAATTATTATTTTAATCAGTTTTCCGGGCATGTTTTACGAGGAATGTGCAATTGATGTTTTGAGCTAGGCCCGGAGTCAAAATGGTTTCAAAAAGGATTTTTTGACTTAGTTGGTGAGTCAAGGATAATTTCTGAACTATTTTAATATTTTCAAAATGAGATTTTACGGATTTACATGTAAATGGTATTTGGGCTTGAGACCCTGTCGAGAATGATTTTGGCTTGGTTTGAAGTCAAGGATATGATTGATATGTGTTTTTGGTATGGATTGTGTTTGTGATTATGGATACTGGTACATGTCTGGATGATGCGAGTGCAGTTCCTAGACGTGACTCGGATGTTGCGTGAGTGCAGTCCCCGAGTATGTGGTACATCTAGATGGTGCGTGTGCAGTTCCCAGACATGACTGACATGACTCGGATGGTGCCTAAGTGTAGTTCCGAGGTTGGCCTACGCGTAGTGCGGATGTGACTGTGTGATTGTTTGTGCACTTGTGAGTAGTGCGGATTGATTGATTGATTGATTGATTGTGCACTTATGTGTAGTGCTGATTGATGTTGATTGTGACTGCGTACTGGTATTAAGTACGGGTTTTGGTCATTCTTTGCGTACTGGTATTGAGTACGGGTTTTGGTCTTTGTGGCTAGGTTAGTGTTTTTCATATGTTTGGCTTCAGAGCCGGGATTTTATACGTTTCATGTTATTTGGCTGTAAAGCTGGTGATTGTTATTTATATGTTTTACCCTATGCATGCATGGTTTGATAAACTGGAGGGGTAAATGGTCTATTTGAAATGTATTTTCAAATGATATTATTTTTGTCCACTCACACCTTTTCTATTTTGATGACCCTTCAGGTAGTGGTATGACGTTCGGGGCTGATCGAGAGGTGGAGGCATGAGCGGAAATCAGTGCAGTTATCCCTTGTTTGACAGGTGCTGAGGGGTAGTTTCGGGACTTCGGTTGACTTGTCAGACGGGAGCAGGACCAGGTACGGTTATCAAAGTCCAGTTGGGACGGGTCCTGTCAAATACCATGCTAGACGTGGTACTCGAAAGGCTCATTTTGCTGCAAGATCAGTCCCCGCTAATACCACTCTTACCATTACTGATTTCCAGACTGCAGCTGGACATGATGAGGATTGAGATATTTGTATATACATGGATATGATCGGCGTTTGTGCCGTTTTCTTAATGGATGTTGATTTTATTACTATTTTTGGATATTGTTTGGTGATTCATATTTGTTTTGGACTTATTTTGTTATCTGCTCGCATATTATTTAATCCCTTTATTCATTTTTCATAAATGTGATTCTTGATTACGTTAATTATATTGATGGTTAGGCATGTCCAGTGGTGAAATTTGTTGTCTAGTTGACAGTGCTACTACGCACACTATCCTCCGTGATAGGATATTTTTTACAAACTTAATACCTAACCACACTTACGTGACAACTATATATGGGCAATAAAATTTGATTGAAGGTTCTGGAAGAGCCCACTTTATGTTGTCCAATGGTACTGTATTTACCATTGCTGAAACCTTATACTCCCCGCGTTCCAAAAGAACGTTATTGAGTTTTAAGGATATTCGAGCTAATGATTATCATGTGGAAACCGAAAACGAAAAGAATGTGAAATATCTTTGCATCACCTCCAACTTGTATGGCAAGCGTACATTGGAGAAATTGAAATGCCTCAGGAGTGGACTTTACATGACCACTATTAGAACCATTGAGGCAAATCACATGGCTAGCCGGAAGCTACCTAACCCTAGCAACTACTTATTATGGCATGACCGATTGGGACACCCAAGTCAAGGTATGATGCGCCGTATTCTCAATACATCACACGGGCATCCCCTTACAAATAAGGACCTTGTGTTTAGTGAAACACTATGCCAAGTTTTCTCAATGGAAAAATTGAACACTAGACCATCATATGCAAAGATAGATAAAGAATCTATCCCTTTATTGTACAGAATACAAGACCATTTAAATATTTCATGGTTTTGGTTGATGCATCGACGCGGTGGTCCCATGTGACCCTATTGTCCACACACAATGCTGCGTTTGCTAAACTCCTTGCCCAAATTATTAAATTTAGGGCCCACCATTCAAATTATCCTATAAAGTCCATCAGACTTGATAATGCCGGTGAGTTTACATCGAAATCTTTCGATGATTATTGCATGTCCCTTGGGATTGATGTTGAACATCCAGTTGCACATGTTCACACCCAGAATGGTCTCGCAGAAGCATTCATTAAAAGATGACAAATGATTGCACAGACCTTGGTTATGCGCACCAAGCTCCCAATTTCTGCGTGGGGCTAGGCAATTTTACATGCAGTTATGTTGGTCCGGTTGAGGCCCACTGCCGCCCAACCCTATTCCGCATTACAGCTGGCAACTGGGTACAAACCTGATGTTTCGTACTTATGCGTTTTTGGGTGTACAGTTTACGTGCCAATTGCACCGCCACAACATACAAAAATGGGATCTCAATGTTGGAGGGGCATATATGTAGGCTATGAATCCCCTTCCATTTTACGCTATGTAGAGCTCTTGACAGGTGATCTCTTTACTGCTCGATTTGTGGATTGTCACTTCGATGAGTCAGTTTTTCCGCCGTTATGGGGAGATAAGAATGTCAACGTTCCTGAAGAACGATGCGAATTGATGTGGAATGTCTCCACTATGTCTCATCTTGATCCCTGAACCGCACAAAGTAAGAATAAAGTGCAGTGAATTCTAGATCTACAGAGTGTAGCTAATAATATGCCAGATGCTTTCTCTGATCTAGCTAAAGTGACGAGATCACATATACCTGTTGAAAATGTGGCTGCAAGGATATACGTCCCTGGAGGACGCGCCTTCCCGGATGGACGGGTCGTCCTAGATGAACGAAGTACGGTCATGGCGGCTAACCAGTCATATGTCCCTACCCAGAAGCGAGGTAGACCAATAGGTTCGAAGGATTCTCATTCCCAGAAGAGGACAAATTTGGCACAATCGAATCCGTTGGATATCACAATATCATCTGATCAATTTCATGAGATAATTCCGGATTATGGGTCTGTCTTAGAAGAGACGACGCTGGGAGATGCCTCAACATCTGAACCCACTCCCGAAAATAGAGAGATCTCGGTAAACTATGCATGCTTAAATGAGATATGGAATCAGAATGATATTATCATCGATGATATATTTTTATTTGCAGTGGCTACTTAAATAATAACTAGTGATGATATCGAACCTCGCTCCGTTGATGAATGCCAACGTAGAGGAGACTGGCCAAAGTGGAAAGAAGCAATCCAGGTCGAACTTGATTCCTTGACAAAAAGAAAGGTGTTTGAACCTGTAGCTCCCATACCTCCCCATCTTAAACTTATAGGCTTTAAAGGGGTATTTGTAAGGAAACATAATGAGATTGTGAGATACAAAGCTCGTCTAGTGGCGCAAGGATTTTCTCAAAGCCTTGGGGTTGATTTTGAGGAGACGTATTTTCCTATAATGGACATTATAACGTTCCGCTACCTTATCAGTTTGGTAGTTTCTGAAAAACTGAGTATGCAGCTTTTGGATGTGGTCACAACTTATCTCTATGGGGATCTAGATACAAATATATATATATATATATATATATATATATATATATGAAAGTTCCTCAAGGACTTAAGATATCTAATGCAAATAGTTCCAGACCATGGGACAAGCTCTCCATTCGTTTGTGGCGTTCATTTTATGGATTGAAACAATCCGGACAGATGTAGTATAACCGTCTAACTGAATATTTGATCAGATTGAGATATGTTAATAATGAGTTATGCCCATGCATGAGAAAACAAGTTTCGGGTTCGCTATAGTGGTAATTTATGTCGATGACATGAATCTGATTGGTACTCCTGAAGAGATCAAAGAAACCCCTAAGCACCTGAAGTTAGAATTTGAAATGAAGGATCTTGGGAGAACACACTTATGTATCGGCTTGGAGTTCGAGCACCGTGTAGATGGATTTTTGGTCCATCAATCGAATTACATCTAGAAGAAGTTGAGACGCTTTAATGAGGATAAAGCAAAACCTTCAAGCACGCCCATGATCGTCTGAAGTCTAGATCCTAAGAAGGACCTGTTTCGTCCAGCATATGATAACGAAGAGATATTGACACCAGAAGTGCCATATCTAAGTGCAATATGCGCATTATTGTACTTGGCTCAATGCACTAGACCAGACATTTCATTCGCTGTGAACCTAGCTAGATTTAGTTCTGCGCCAACACGCCGTCACTGGAATGACATAAAAGACATCTTCTGATACCTTAGAGGTACAACGGATATGGGCTTATTTTATCCCCTCTGCATCGAGGAATGAATTAAACCCCCTTGGTCCTTAGAATGATGCACGCCTCGTTGGGTATATTGATGCAGGTTACGTATCAGACCCACACAAGGCACGTTCCTAATCCGATTAGTCTTTACCATTGGCAACACAACAATATCTTGGAGGTCTACGAAACAGACCCTTATTGTTACGTCTTCGAATCATGCAGAGATTATAGCCCTACACGAAGTAGTTCTTGAATGCATATGGCTACGAGCCATTACTGGGCATATTCGAAGTACTTGTGGACTGAATTTCACTCATAATGAACCGACAGTTATCTATGAAGATAATTTTGTCTGCATAGAGCAGATGAATACCAATTCATTAAGGGAGACAACACCAAACATATTGCATTGAAGTTCTTCTTTAACCAATAACAGCAAGAACATCGAAAGATTAAGATCAAGCAAATACGATCTCAAGATAATATAACGACCGGTCCCAATTTTTTGGGATTAATTAAGATTAAATTGAGGCTTAGCGAGGCTAATCAGGACTTAGTCAAGGATTATCGGACGTTTGGGGTTAAATTACGAATTTGCCCCTAGATGAGGGTATAAAGTTAACTTTTGACCTGGGAGGGTCTAATGCACGAGGACCAAGGACTATTACATAGATCGAGTCGTTATGAGTATGTAGACAGGTGACACATCGAAATCAGACATTCGACGGGAACTTTACGGGTCATGGAAGGTTTGAGGTACTATTGCACGTTTTACGAGATGAGTGGACTTTGTCTTGAGTGGGCCCCAGATATTGGTTTTAGGCCCAATAGATGGGCGACAAGTGTCACTCATCCATTGCTCACTTCTCTCACATACATGCATCTACACCTCTCCCATTTCATTCGATCAAAAATCGAAACCTCTTCCCCATTTCAATCCATCCTCATCCCATCATCTTCTTGAGGACCCCTGTGAGACTAAGAGTGAGGCTGAGGGTGAGACGGTGAAGGCGAGGAGGCGGCAGGACTGCCGTGGACGGCGGAGGAGCCCAGAACACAGGTAAACCATAACTCGTGTGTTTTTTAATTTGGATTTTTATTTCTGGACGTTTGGAATGTTTTGTGTTGATTAGGCCTTGTTCTTGGTGGTTGTTTAAGCCGATTGGGACTGGAATCAAAGGTTGAGGATGGTGGAGTACCTCAGGCAGGGAGCTGGAAAACTGGGCCGTGAAGATCAAATCAAACAAGTAGTTTCTAGGTTGTTTTTCTAGGTTTTGATAGAATAGATCGATTAGGGTTGATTGTACGATCATCATGGAAGCAACGACTTCGAAAATGATGGTCGGAAATGGAAGAACGAACCAGGTTGGGTCTATGGGTCTGCGTGACCAAGATGCAGAGAACCGGGTTGACCAAAACAGAGGACAGGGATGATGATGATGTCATCATGTCAGGTCTGGCATGTCAGACTGATAGGTGTCAGTGATGACATCACTACTAACGTCAGCGTTGACTTTTGACCTGCTAGTTTTGACTCGAGCGTGGGGGCTCGTGGACAGGTATCTCGAGGCAGGACCAGGACCATTTGTAAGTTTTTGATGATACGAATCCAATGGTGGTGGTTTCAAGTCGATCGGAGATCGTTAGATTGGTCAAATAGAGGTTTAAAGCCTAGGGAAGCCTGTTTGGGACACATTGACTTTTCTAGGAATGTTGGGGGTTCTTAATATGGACTTTTATAGGTTAGTAGTAACCTATGGATATGATTTGGATAGGTTCGGATGACTCGGAGAGGTCGGATTAGCCCAGAGAGGCTTATGGCACGCGTATCAAGGTGTAGCATGAACAGTCTATGAGTGGACTTTTTTTTACGAATATGATACATGCATAAATGTTTTATATGTGTTTATGAACATGTTTTGAGATACCATGTAACGACCCGTTCCGAATTTCGGGATTAGATTAGTAACTAATCATGATTAGTGGGGTTAATCGGTGATTAGTTGGGCGAAATCAGAAGAACAATGCAAAATGACCGTTTTGCCCCTAGTCGTGGGTAAAACGTTGCCTTTTAATTCGGGCGGTCAAATGGACTTTGACCGATGACCGTGACATAGTTTGGGACGTCACGAGTTCATAGACAGGTGGCATGTTCGATTCCGACATTCAAGGAGAAAGTTTTGACGTTCGGAAGTTCAAGGGCATTTTCGTAATTAGAACAAAAAGAGGGAAAATGTTGACTTTTTGATTGGCCACTATTTTTCACGCAATTTAAAGACCGTTAGGAAGGTCTCGATGCCCTGAGCACAACGACAGGCGGCATGCTGAAAACGGACCTCGGACGGTTGATTTACGGGTCTAGAAGCGTGAAGGGCATTTTAGTAAATTGCCAAAGTAAGGGCAAATTGGTAATTGGAAAATTGATCAGGGATGTACGACATTTGGACTGATGCATGCCATGGGATGCCACCCAAGGGACATCTGTCAATTGCTAACTCAGATTAGTGACAATGGTATGGTGGGAAATTTAAAAAAATTGAGTTAGTGATGGGAATAGTGCGGGTGCCATGGAAATTGGGAAGAACAGAGCATGGTTATGGCCGGAGCAGAGCACGGGTGACAGGGAGTGGGTTTGAATTAACAAAACCAATTACTAGGACGGTTTGAGAGAAACAGAGAGGAGAATTTTGGGAAAACCCAGAGAGATGGGCTGCTGTGAGATTCGAAAGCCCATTTTCAAATTTCATTGTGATCAATAGTCGAATTCGAGATTTTGGACGTTTATGGCTACAATTGAGGTTGTAATTAGGTCTCTGGAACCCAGACGACTCGAATGGCTTCAAAAACGAAAGAAGATGAGGTCATTTTGACCGTAAACGGAGTGCCTCGACGCCTCAAAATCCAAGGATTGGGTCGTGTAATTGGAGGGGTTAGAAGATGAAATTGAGTTTCGAAACAAGTTCGTGATAATCATACGAAGATGTTGGCTGGATCTATTGAGGAAAAACGATGAGGACTGATGGACTTCAAGAACGAACAATGTTTGGATGTTCACCGCAAACCCGAGTTGGAATTGACTGATTAAGGTAAGTTATAAAGAAATTAAAGTTACAGACCCATAATAAGCTTCTAATGATACTATTCGATGATTCAATTGAAGGAATCGATTATTAATTGACAGAATCCTAGCTGGATCACGCCGCGGGCCAACCAGACCCGTTTACCAGTCGATCAGGTGATGACGATGAACAGTGCTTGCACTGTAGCTGGCGCGTGAGTTCCACGCGCAGCCGCTTGCGGCGACGCATGAGGGCCCGTGGGCCCGATTCTCAAGGTGAGTTCAACACGACGTTTTTCCTATGCAATGTAACGAACATTTTAGCGTTGATTTCGAATTAATCGGACACCGTTTCGATGTTGTTTCGAGGGTCCAAAGGTTTATGTTACGTTTTTAACTAACGTTTAATTCCCAGAAAATTATGGGAAATTAATATGTTGTTGTTTAAGTCCTTAGTGACACTAGGAATGATTTCGGACAGGATTCGAGATTTTTGGAAAATGTCGGAAATTACGGAAACGAGTGCAGCGCGAAAATGGGCGTTATGGACGGTCTGTGAATGGACTTTAGTTTTATAAATCTTATGCATGCATAACTATTTTATATGGATTATGATTGTGATTATATGATGTTGATTTGGATATTGGTGAATTATATAGTTTCACGCATTTCGAGGCGATTTACGTGCAAGCACGTAAATCGAGGTTTTCGATTTTGCTCTGATTTTCTTTACTTATGGTTTTAGAAATTGTTGAATGAAATGGTTTTGAAATTGGAAAGATGAACTTGGGCATGAGACCCAATTGTTTTGGAAACCTAGGACTTGGAGTCCATTTGAGTTACGTATCGGGCCGGGGGCCCAATTGCTTTATGAAATCGGGCCAGGGCCCCAGCTGTTTACGAAATCGGGCTGAGACCCATTTGAGTTATATAATCGGGCCAGGGGCCCAGTTGATTTACAAAATCAGGCCGTGGGCCCAGTTGGTTTAGGAAATCGGGCATGAGGCCAGTTGGTTATAAATGTGATTTAGGGTCGTGGACCCTAAATGGATTTGAATAAATGGTTTTGGATTTGATAAATCAGATGTTTGGACTTGTGATGGTTGTATGGTAATTTCGGGCAGGGCCCTTGAGATGTTTTGAAATGATTGATAAACTGTTTTCCCATAAACCATCTTGATACGAGGATATGTGATGGTCTCCTCCAGGTGTCTGGGACACTGGGGAAGTCACGGTGCATTGCCTGCGAGGGGTCATTATATGGAGCTACTGGACCATATGATGAATCAGGAGCAGGATTGCTATGATTGGACGTCTGGGACGTCAGACATCTGGGACGTCAGACATCTGGGACCTCAGAGATATTGACTCGGTGAGACCCCGGGTAGCACACGTTGCTTGATACCGTGAGATATGGCGTCTGGGATGCTAGGCATCTGGGATGCCCATGATGGTTTAAACATGTTTTCTTGAATGCTATTTATGGTTATGGTTTTGGGCGGTGGCCCACTTGGAATTGGAATTTGGTTTTACGGTTTTGGGCTGAGTTCCCATATTTGGTTTTGAGTTACGGTTTCTAGGCTAAGGCCCTAATGGTTGTTTTTAGTAAATAATTTACTTAATGGTTTTCGATGCATGCATACGTTTTAATGAAGGGTATAAATATCTTTGTGAAATGTGTTTTACGAACTTATTTATTTTCGTCCACTCACAGCCTTTGTTACTTTTAATGCCCTTCAGGTTGATCACGTATGCGACTGTAGCAGAGACTGGGACATTGCATGCCTCCTCCATCGATCCTTGCACACTCTGGAAGCTCGTTGGGGCAGTGGATTTAGGTTATCCATTGTCTGAAACTTCGTGTCAGACGGGAGCATGACACATTCCACGGTAATCCATGGGGGATTGGGATGGGTCGTGTCAAGTGGTATCAGAGCAGGTTTGCTCTTTGTGTGCGCACATGTCGAGGGTGTGATGTCTCTTTGGGCTGCAGTTCGTTATCAACCTGATAGTTAGGGGGGTCGGATGGATAGTTGGTGGGAATGAATCATGAATAATGGATAGAGCATGATTGGCCCGATACACCATGCGTTAGTGTGATTCGACCCAAGTGGGGTTGTATGTGATGAACTGGTGATGTGAGACTGTCGGTTCGGAAATGTGATAGCAGATTGTTGTGCTACTGGGAGCAGCCGGGTTTTCCCCGAACCCTAATTGAGTGATGGGAATCCCATTTGCGTAGTGACTTGGAAATGTGAACCTTAGTTGGGCAATGGTCTAAATGTGAACCCTAGTGGTGATTGCTAGTGTAAGGGATGTTGGTACATTGGAGTTGGCCGATGACCTTAGTGGTGGAACCTACATTAAGTTGATAACAGGATTGGATTTGAGGTCTATACGATGTCGGGATCGCGGGGTCGGTCAGGTTGTGGACTACACTGTAGGGGACAGTGGGGTTCAGAGGAACCCTAGGGTGTGATTGTGGAACCCTAGTTTATGATGGTTTGGAAAGGTGAACCTTAGTTGTGATAGATGAACTAGTATTGTGTGTCCGTAGTTGATGAGGATTGGATGATTCTTCGAAGTCGGGGTGGTCTCTCGAGGCGACCCCCAAATTATGACTAGTGAATTGGAACTTGGGCTGCGACGAGCGGCTGAGGTCGTGGATGGCCATGTGGATGACTCTAGTGAGTCTAGCCAGAACTATAGAGATTGGTTGGCAGATGTGAAGTGAATTGGTGGGATTTGATCCACGGGTACGGCTATGAGATAAGATACAGAATCCTGAGTTGGACTGAATAATAGTGTGATGGGTGGACGCGGATCTCGATAGCGATGACTGTTGGTCGACAATCGTGTAGAGATGGCTGGCTATCGAGGGTGATTGATGTAGTTGTGTTAATTGAGGATTGGGGAACGTTCAAGGAGTGTTCAGTACCTTGTTGTGGGTTGGCAGAGTGGTGGTACCTAGAGTGGTTGGGTACGCGGGAGACAGAGTTTCTCCAACTTGAGCAGAGGTACGGGATCGTCACTCGGTATGAGCGGAAATCCAGAGTTGTCTGATTCGCACACTTCGTGCTGATGCTGACAGGTGATAGTGATGGTACTGGTACTAGTGCTGGTACTAGTGCCGGTGATTGTTCAGTATTAGTCACGAGTCAGAATGTGACTCCGTCGAGATAGGCGTATGTTCGGTATCTGTGGTTCGGGAGTGGATCACGGATAGAGATGGACTGGATAGGATCCAACGGTAGTTGAGACATAAGGATCGAGTACTGTCATGGGGGATTAGTGACAGGTTGGTCAGACTCGATCTGTCCTGGGGCTTAACGATCAGTTGGTTAGTGTCGGCCAGAGTTGGTCAAATATGGTGGTATGCAGAGATTTGACTGCAGATAACAACAGGGGTCTGTTGTGACTCCCCAGTCAAGCGGTACATCAGATTGGGATGAATTGACATCCTTTCGGATGTAAATATACGGTCGTAACCGGATTGATGAGTTGATTGTTTACTGACACGTGAATGATGTCAAGATGAGCTAAGGACTTGAGAATCCATTCCGGATTGGTTATGGTTGATTGCGGTTGACCATATCTCATGAGTTTCGGATAAACTTGTTGTGGAGAAATTGGATTGTGAGACATGAAATGGGTCATTATATGTAACGACCCGTCCCAAATTCCAGGATTAGATTAGTGACTAATCACGATTAGTGAGGCTAATCCGTGATTAGTTGGGCGAAATCGGACGAACGATGCGAAATGACCGTTTTGCCCCTGATCGTGGCAAAACGTTTACTTTTCGTTCGGGTGGTCAAATGGACTTTGACCGATGACCGTGACGTAGTTCGTGACGTCACGAGTTCATAGACAGGTGACACGTTCAATTCCGACATTCGAGGAAGAAGTTATGACGTTCGGAAGTTTATGGGCATTTTGGTAATTTGGGTGAATAGGAGGTCAAAAGTTGACTTTTTGACCGGGAGGTCCGATGGCTGAGGACCAAAGACCGTTACGTAGATGAGGACGATACGAATCCATAGGCAGGCGGCACACTGAAATCGGACTTCGAACGGGAGAGTTATGGGTCACGGAAGTTCGATTTCACTATGCATGAACTTCGAGACGGGGACGATTTGGCGAAATCTGATTGGGCAGATATTTTAGTGGGCCCCATGGATGAGTGACAAGTGTCACTCATCCCATTGACTTGATCCCCCAATTTGTGGATCTATATAATTAATTAATATTATTTAATTAATTTTATAAACCAAACCCACCCACCATTCAATCTCAACCCTCCAATTCAATTCTAACTTTAAATCCACACCCTCCATCCCATCTCTCCTTCTCTCATCAGCCATCCTCCTTCATCTTTGTTCATCCTCCCACCCGAAACCCATAACCTCATTTTTCTTCATTTTCTTCATTTTCTTTCAAAAACCGAAACACACACACACACACCATCACCATTCATTGCTTGGGTGTGACCGTGAGTGAGTGGAGGGGAGGACAGAGAGGCTCGGACGGCGAGTCACGGCGAAGGACGACGGAGGACACGGCGGAGGAGCCGAACTCGTGAGGTAAGAAAACTTCAAAATTCGAAAATGAGTTTTAAGGGACGGTTTTGGGTTTCTGTGGATCCTAACACATTCTAGGGACTTAGGGGAGTCAAGAGGGATTGGTTTCGAGGCGTTGGACGGCTTGGAACAGCCGTGAACGGCGGGAGAAGTCACGGCCGCCATGGCTGGATTGAAGGTACGGGTTTTAGTTGTTTTCCTTCCATTTTAATGTCATATGACAGGACCCGTCCCAACTGGACGTCAAAAACCGTACCCGGTCCTGCTCCCGTCTGACAAGTCAACTAAAGGTCCGAAACTCCCCTTCAGTGCTTGCCAAACAAGGGATGTTTGCGCGGATTTCTGCTGCTGTCACTGCCTCACGATCAGTCCCGAACGTCGTACCACGGCCTGGAGGGTCACAAAACAGAAATGGTGTGAGTGGACAAAAATGACCTTTAATAAAAACATTTATCAAAATACAATCTTACCCTCCAGTTTTCACAATCTTGCATGCATATCGTAAAACATGAGTGACCGATAAATTCAAAACATATTTTCCCATGGTCCATAAAACTCATGATCACTAATTCAGTTCATGTGATAAAACATCAAATCCCGGCTCTTAGGCCAAAACATGTGAAAACATAATCACCTGGCCACAAGGACCAAAAACCCGTACTCAATACCAGTACATCATCACAATCAATACCAATCAGCATTACTTACCAGTGCACAATAAATATATCAATCCAATCAATCCGCACTACTCACGAGTGCACAAAATATCACCAATCACATCTGCACTACTCACAAGTGCACAATCAATCAAACTGTACTACTCACAAGTGCTGCACTACGCGTAGGCCAATATCCAGTCACTCTCTCGGGAATAAACACCTCTGGGCTCAACCCCCTCGGGCTCAGTCACCTCTGGGCGAACACATCCCCAGGATCAGACACCTCCGAGTGGTACATCCAGGCTCAGTATCATCCGAGAAGCTGACTACCATAGGATCAACTCCCGATCCTACAATCACATCCCCCAAGCTCCGGTCGTCTGGGTAATCCCCCCCCCCAAGCACCGACCGTCTGGGAATATCACAATCACAATGAAAACCAACCCGGGAATTACATCCCAAAACATTTCAATCAAATCTTGACTTCATACCAAGTCAAGATCATTCTCAACTGGGTCTCAAGCCCAAAATACCTTTTACACATAAACCGTTAAAATCACATTTAAATCAATAGAATAATCCGGAAATCATGATTGACTCACCAACCAAGTCAAAACATCAGTTTAGAAATCATTTAGACTCCGGGCCTAGCCCAAAACATCACTTGTACGTACCTCGTAAAACGTGCCCGAAAGGACTGATTAAAATAATCATAAAATCACAAAAATCATTAATTCCATCAAATTCACAAGTGACTCCAAAACCGAGTCAGAATCACTATTCACTTGGGTTATCATGCCCAACATATCATTATCACGCAAATCCATGCGTTGCAACCTCCGTTGCCATTTTCACATAAATCCACGAAATTGACCCTCGACTCATTCCCGAGTCACCACATCATCTTTCAATCCATGACTCAATAATCCGAGTCCATACATTATTTTCAATCAATTTCAATCCCGGACTCATAAACCAAGTCCAAACATTATTTTTACCAAATTTCGTAATTTCTCGAAAATCGCCCAAAATAATAATATAATAATCATAAAACCGAGAAATTACCGGATTGAAACACAAATCATGCCCAAGCATATAAAATCATATAATAAGGCATTTAAATCATATATGCATGCATCACTGTTAGAAAACAAAGTCCACTCACACACACCGTCCAAAACGGTCCGTTTCCGAGCTGCACGTTTTTCCGTAAAATCTGGAAATCACAACTCCTGTCCAAAATCATTATAGAGGGTTACTAACATCTCAAAATACATCATATAATTTTCCCAACTTTTTCCGGGATTTAAATACGTATTTTTAACGTAATACAAAACTTCGGATACGCGGAACATTATCGAATCAATATCCGATTTCCCCGAAATCAACGTCAAAATGTTCGTTACACTGGGAGGATCAAAAGTCATGTTGACCTCACCTTGAGACTAGGCCGGACGCGCCCCCACGCGCCGCCGTGAGTGGCTGCGCGTGAAATCCACGTGCCTGCTACAGTGTCACCGTCCCAACCCGTTTGTCTGGTAAACGGGTCGTTTAACCCGCGATCAGACCCGGTTCCAATCCTATCAATTCGACACTGAATTCATCAATTGATCAATCAATTAGCTTCTACTTAAGTCCAATTAGAGTTCTGTAACAATAATTCCATGGAACATTACCTCAATCCTCACGATCACAGATGATCAATCGAAGGATATCCGGCCACTGTTCATCCTTCGAAAACCATCAAACCTTCTTGATTTCGTTCAATTGATTAACCAGTAAGCTTCAATGGACTCAGGTAAGTATTTTCCCCAACTCAATTGCATCAATTCGTGGCTCAAACGCCACGACTCAAACTCGATTCTTCGTCACTGTGCAACCATGGAGTTCAGTCAATCTCCAGCGTTTTCCTTCAATTGATGGATCCAGAAGCATCGTGGGATCCTCAGGAACACAATCCCCACATCAATTACATCAATCGAAGCCTCAATTCCCTCGACTCAACCTCGAATTTCATCCTCTGTCACCAAGTGTGTTCAGAGTCAAAACAACACCAATTTCCTTCGTTCTTTCGACGTTTCTGATCGTAATGATCCCAGGAAGCTCGAAGTGAGTTCAATTTCGATCCTCACGGCTCAATTCCCAGTATTTGAATTTCCCCCCAATTTTTCTAAATTTTCGATTCTCAGTCTCCAGCCTTCAATTAATCCCCAGTGTTTTCCCAGTTTAATCCACTCTCATAACTCTCAAATTCCCCTCGAAGCTGGTTGTGAAAGGGAGCTCAATTCTCCCCAATTTTGATGCCCAAAGTCCACGGTTTAGAAAAACAAAGAAGAGGGAATTAAGGAGAAAATGGAGGAAATGATGAAGGATAAATGATGATGTTGTAATGATGGTGTTGGGAGGGAAACATGGACCAGATTTCAGGGGATGGGTGACACTTGTCACTCATCCGAATGTGCACAGTCACCGGGTACTGTTCCTATTAAAATATTATTTTAATCCCGGTTCGTTCGGTTAATCGAGCCCGATTCCGTGACCATAACTTCGTCGTCGAATCTCCGATTTCAGCATGCCGCCTGTCGTTGGATTCGTATCGACGAGACCTACGTAACGGTCCTTGGCCCTCGTCCATCGGACCTCCCGATCAAAAAGTCAACATTTGGCCCCTACTATGCCAAATTACCAAAATACCCCTCATCTTCCGATCATCATAACTTTCACTACGAATGTCGGAATCAAACGTGCCACCTGTCTATGAACTCGTGACGTCCCGAACTACGTCACAGTCATCGGTCAAAGTCCATTTGACCGCCCGAACTAAAAGTCAACATTTTGCCCACGCCAGGGGCAAAACGGTCATTTTGCACGTTTCGTCCGATTTCACTCAACTAATCCCCGATTAGTCATTCTAAATCATGATTAATTAATATTCAATCCCGATTTTTGGGACGGGTCATTACAACCTTCCCTCCTTAAAGAATTTCGTCCCCGAAATTCCAACTACTCGTATCCCAACTACCTCGTGGAAAACAAATGGGCCTCACCACACGTATACACCTGTACACCCACTAGCCAATGCAGAACTCGTCTGCGCTCAGACGTCACATCACAGATGCACGTCGCACTGACTACACTCGACCACCCCGAGTGAAAATGAATCACCAGAAATTGGCAATGTCATCCCCAAGCTGACTCCTTCAGCCTGTCGGCCCCACGTAATCACTAATGTGCCCTGACATCCGCTCTCATAGAGAGTCACCAAAACTCACTTGTCAGTCCATGCTGACACCACAAGCCAAACTGTCACCACCAAGCTTTACCACCCTAGTAAAGCGCCAATCAGTAACAAATCAGTGACAACACATCATACTACAACGTCCGTCAATGTAGCATATGATCATCAACATGATCTCCCCTCGCAGGGCAAACTCAATCCTGCGACAAATACCAAAAGCAGTATCCACAACTGTCACCCCCTCAGCGATCCCATATGCTGGTAAGGTCACGACAAGGTAACATCTCGCCGCAAAGCAACTTGCGGTCACACTAACCACCAACTCACTCATCCTGAGTATATGCATACCGTCATCACACTCAAACAGACGGTGTAACTGGAACACATTGAACACCAGCCTAGCAGTGGTCACACAACCCATCACTAGAGTTATACTGGCCAACCATGGCTAAGAGCACCCGCTCAAACAATCACTGAAATCATCAGAATCACCCTGCCCAGTACATCGTGTTCAATGTCCAGTTCACGTTCACAACCCATCCAATGGTATCAGGATTAAGCCGACTACTAACACGTTCACCAACGTACTACTGGTATAACCCGTATATCGTCACCCGACACCACAAGTCTGCAAAGTATCGTACCCCAAACCATAAACAAGGTACATACATCTATCCATTGACAAGACTACAACCACCTAGGTCATAGCCAAACACGTTCCAATAATGAAGTCCATTCGCCCAAACCAACAAGAGACAAATCGAAACTCCACCCATTAACTAGTTCCAATTCCAAATTCGAATCCGCAATTTCGTAAGAAATCCCGAATCCGAACCCACACATCACATTTTTAATTCATATCCAAATCCGAATCCGAAATCATTATTCCGTAAGCTAGCATTTGGAATAATCATTCCGCACCCAAATCCAGTATTCCACTTTCAAGTTCTAAAATCGAATCCTGAATCGTCACCTAGAAATTCGATTCCAAAACCCGAAATCTCGTTCACGTCCACTCGGACGTACCAAAACCGAACCTATCGGTTACCCATTCATTATACTCGGTTGACTTCATAAGGAAGCCAATCCAACAACCACACGGTTAAGGTTGACAAAATCCGATCACTTCGGAAACCTACTCACTTGAGTAACATACCACAAAAGGGCTCCACTTCGAAAAGAAGTTCAGTCCCATCATTTACGACTCACATACCGGAGTAAGAGTGACAAACTCTCTACCCAACTGGATCATCAGGATTACGGTCCAGATCCATCACGACGTCAGCTGACCATGAACATCACGATCCTAGATCGTCACAATGCCCAATGTCCATGACATCACAAACCCGATCCACCAAGGATCCACACGGTTAACTACTAGAAACCACAGGGTCTTACACCCTCATCTAATTCGCATACTGTCACAACGTTTGACAACTAACGCCCACAATTAGAAAGTTCAGTCAACGACGAGACATGCCGCGACTGTGGGTTCTCACTGATTACCTCATATCTACCCTTGCCATCCCACCTAGGGAAAACCAAGGATGATCCCAACACGCCCATCTACAACCAAACTGTG
This sequence comes from Prinsepia uniflora, assembly GCA_032719365.1. Taxonomy (NCBI): domain Eukaryota; kingdom Viridiplantae; phylum Streptophyta; class Magnoliopsida; order Rosales; family Rosaceae; genus Prinsepia; species Prinsepia uniflora. The sequence continues at coordinate 66,799,926 of CM064866.1, forward strand.
AACAAAAACAACCATCCGGACCCATACTATTCCGACACACCCAAAACACATGATACAATATTACAACACAAATGGACAATACAAACCATTTACAAGGTATCAATACAATTATTTCGACCTACGGTCAAGTCGATCGGGGCAGTTCCTTCGCAAATGTCCAAGGTTCCTACAAAAGTGACAAGTGGCAGTGCTGAGGCGACTTGCCCCACCACGCCACTTACTTGTCGACTGGGTTGAAGTTCCACCCGAATGAACGCCCACCGAGGATTGCGACACAAGAGTATGAAGGCTAACTCGTTTCGTTGTATCCTGACTCATCTGTTCAGTATCCTGACGCTCTCGGCGTCGTCTAGCGCCCAAAGATTGTTCTGGCACAGGTAAAATAGTAGCCTCAACTCGGATAGCAGCATCCGATAATTCCCTCAGAGTAGAATACGAGCCAACAGTTACAGCACCTCGTAACTCATTCCTCAATCCCTGCTCAAACCTTCGACACTTATCCTCCTCTGTAGCCACATACAGAGGAGCGAAACTAGATAAGTGCAAAAATTGCTGTTCATAATCGACCACTGACCGATTCCCTTGCTGCAATTGGAGAAACTCAACCTCCTTAGCGTTCCGAAATGAGCGAGGATAAAACTGATCCAAAAATCGCTCTCGGAATGCATCCCATGCCAAGGTACGGGCATCCCAGCCAGTCAACTGTAAACTATGCCACCACCTGTAAGCATAGCCATCCAAAAGAAAAGTGGCTAAGGGTACCATGTCCTCCAGGGGACATATCATAACCTCAAAAATCCTTTCCAATCGTGTAAGCCAATCTTCGGCACCATCCGGTCCTGAATCACCACGAAACACAGTGGCTCCCAACCGTCGAGCTCGCTCAATATCTGGGCCTTTACTAACACTACACTCGCCCCTCCCATCTTCAGACCGTGTACGGGACGCACGACTCGGAGGCATGACGTATCAACAGAAATCAAGAACCAAATGCTCTGATACCAATTTGACAGGACCCGTCCCAACTGGACGTCAAAAACCGTACCCGGTCCTGCTCCCGTCTGACAAGTCAACTAAAGGTCCGAAACTCCCCTTCAGTGCTTGCCAAACAAGGGATGTTTGCGCGGATTTCTGCTGCTGTCACTGCCTCACGATCAGTCCCGAACGTCGTACCACGGCCTGGAGGGTCACAAAACAGAAATGGTGTGAGTGGACAAAAATGACCTTTAATAAAAACATTTATCAAAATACAATCTTACCCTCCAGTTTTCACAATCTTGCATGCATATCGTAAAACATGAGTGACCGATAAATTCAAAACATATTTTCCCATGGTCCATAAAACTCATGATCACTAATTCAGTTCATGTGATAAAACATCAAATCCCGGCTCTTAGGCCAAAACATGTGAAAACATAATCACCTGGCCACAAGGACCAAAAACCCGTACTCAATACCAGTACATCATCACAATCAATACCAATCAGCATTACTTACCAGTGCACAATAAATATATCAATCCAATCAATCCGCACTACTCACGAGTGCACAAAATATCACCAATCACATCTGCACTACTCACAAGTGCACAATCAATCAAACTGTACTACTCACAAGTGCTGCACTACGCGTAGGCCAATATCCAGTCACTCTCTCGGGAATAAACACCTCTGGGCTCAACCCCCTCGGGCTCAGTCACCTCTGGGCGAACACATCCCCAGGATCAGACACCTCCGAGTGGTACATCCAGGCTCAGTATCATCCGAGAAGCTGACTACCATAGGATCAACTCCCGATCCTACAATCACATCCCCCAAGCTCCGGTCGTCTGGGTAATCCCCCCCCCAAGCACCGACCGTCTGGGAATATCACAATCACAATGAAAACCAACCCGGGAATTACATCCCAAAACATTTCAATCAAATCTTGACTTCATACCAAGTCAAGATCATTCTCAACTGGGTCTCAAGCCCAAAATACCTTTTACACATAAACCGTTAAAATCACATTTAAATCAATAGAATAATCCGGAAATCATGATTGACTCACCAACCAAGTCAAAACATCAGTTTAGAAATCATTTAGACTCCGGGCCTAGCCCAAAACATCACTTGTACGTACCTCGTAAAACGTGCCCGAAAGGACTGATTAAAATAATCATAAAATCACAAAAATCATTAATTCCATCAAATTCACAAGTGACTCCAAAACCGAGTCAGAATCACTATTCACTTGGGTTATCATGCCCAACATATCATTATCACGCAAATCCATGCGTTGCAACCTCCGTTGCCATTTTCACATAAATCCACGAAATTGACCCTCGACTCATTCCCGAGTCACCACATCATCTTTCAATCCATGACTCAATAATCCGAGTCCATACATTATTTTCAATCAATTTCAATCCCGGACTCATAAACCAAGTCCAAACATTATTTTTACCAAATTTCGTAATTTCTCGAAAATCGCCCAAAATAATAATATAATAATCATAAAACCGAGAAATTACCGGATTGAAACACAAATCATGCCCAAGCATATAAAATCATATAATAAGGCATTTAAATCATATATGCATGCATCACTGTTAGAAAACAAAGTCCACTCACACACACCGTCCAAAACGGTTCGTTTCCGAGCTGCACGTTTTTCCGTAAAATCTGGAAATCACAACTCCTGTCCAAAATCATTATAGAGGGTTACTAACATCTCAAAATACATCATATAATTTTCCCAACTTTTTCCGGGATTTAAATACGTATTTTTAACGTAATACAAAACTTCGGATACGCGGAACATTATCGAATCAATATCCGATTTCCCCGAAATCAACGTCAAAATGTTCGTTACACTGGGAGGATCAAAAGTCATGTTGACCTCACCTTGAGACTAGGCCGGACGCGCCCCCATGCGCCGCCGTGAGTGGCTGCGCGTGAAATCCACGCGCCTGCTACAGTGTCACCGTCCCAACCCGTTTGTCTGGTAAACGGGTCGTTTAACCCGCGATCAGACCCGGTTCCAATCCTATCAATTCGACACTGAATTCATCAATTGATCAATCAATTAGCTTCTACTTAAGTCCAATTAGAGTTCTGTAACAATAATTCCATGGAACATTACCTCAATCCTCACGATCACAGATGATCAATCGAAGGATATCCGGCCACTGTTCATCCTTCGAAAACCATCAAACCTTCTTGATTTCGTTCAATTGATTAACCAGTAAGCTTCAATGGACTCAGGTAAGTATTTTCCCCAACTCAATTGCATCAATTCGTGGCTCAAACGCCACGACTCAAACTCGATTCTTCGTCACTGTGCAACCATGGAGTTCAGTCAATCTCCAGCGTTTTCCTTCAATTGATGGATCCAGAAGCATCGTGGGATCCTCAGGAACACAATCCCCACATCAATTACATCAATCGACGCCTCAATTCCCTCGACTCAACCTCGAATTTCATCCTCTGTCACCAAGTGTGTTCAGAGTCAAAACAACACCAATTTCCTTCGTTCTTTCGACGTTTCTGATCGTAATGATCCCAGGAAGCTCGAAGTGAGTTCAATTTCGATCCTCACGGCTCAATTCCCAGTATTTGAATTTCCCCCCAATTTTTCTAAATTTTCGATTCTCAGTCTCTAGCCTTCAATTAATCCCCAGTGTTTTCCCAGTTTAATCCACTCTCATAACTCTCAAATTCCCCTCGAAGCTGGTTGTGAAAGGGAGCTCAATTCTCCCCAATTTTGATGCCCAAAGTCCACGGTTTAGAAAAACAAAGAAGAGGGAATTAAGGAGAAAATGGAGGAAATGATGAAGGATAAATGATGATGTTGTAATGATGGTGTTGGGAGGGAAACATGGACCAGATTTCAGGGGATGGGTGACACTTGTCACTCATCCGAATGTGCACAGTCACCGGGTACTGTTCCTATTAAAATATTATTTTAATCCCGGTTCGTTCGGTTAATCGAGCCCGATTCCGTGACCATAACTTCGTCGTCGAATCTCCGATTTCAGCATGCCGCCTGTCGTTGGATTCGTATCGACGAGACCTACGTAACGGTCCTTGGCCCTCGTCCATCGGACCTCCCGATCAAAAAGTCAACATTTGGCCCCTACTATGCCAAATTACCAAAATACCCCTCATCTTCCGATCATCATAACTTTCACTACGAATGTCGGAATCGAACGTGCCACCTGTCTATGAACTCGTGACGTCCCGAACTACGTCACAGTCATCGGTCAAAGTCCATTTGACCGCCCGAACTAAAAGTCAACATTTTGCCCACGCCAGGGGCAAAACGGTCATTTTGCACGTTTCGTCCGATTTCACTCAACTAATCCCCGATTAGTCATTCTAAATCATGATTAATTAATATTCAATCCCGATATTTGGGACGGGTCATTACATCATAGAACCTTAGGTTATATTGAGACGAGTAGAATGGGACAAACGGGAGGAAAAACGGTGGCCGGAGCAGGGAGAACCGGCCGGGTCAAGCCGCGGGTCACGGCGACCCGGTTGCAGTCATTCGGGTCGACCCGCGAGGAGGCAGGGATGACTGATGACGTCATCCTGATGACGTCATCATGTCAGGGATGACGTCATCATGTCAGATCTGACAATGTCAGGCTGACATGTCAGACAGTGGGCCAATGGGAGCGTGACACGTGTTACTGTCAGGGGCTGTCAGTGATGACGTCATGCTGACGTCAGCAGGTACTGTAGCGGCGCGTGAAGCCCACGCGCAGCCACTTCAGGCGGCGCGTGAGGGCGCGTGGCAGGGAATCTGGGGAAGGTTCCAACATACGAAATCATCTATTCGATGTAACGAACCTTTTGGGACTGGTTTCGTGTCGATCCGACACCGTCTCGATATGTTTCGGGGCATCGGAAGGTTTAGGTTCGGTTTTAAAAATAGTTAAAAATACGGGAAAATTACGGGGCTTTGGTAGGAGGTTAATTAAGTAGTTAGTAACCTTCTATTACGATTGGACAAGTTTGGGAGTCCCGGTGACGGTGATCGGTTCGGGGAGCCGTATGGCACGCAAATCGATGCGGCAGCTCGGACGGTCTGTGAGTGGACCTTGTTTTCTAAATTGGTGCATGCATAAATGTTTATTATATGTTTTAAATGCTTGTTTGTAATGCCATGGGTGCATTTGTATGTGGTTACGTATAAGCACGTATTTCAAGCTTTCGGCCTTATACGGTACTTGTACGGGTCTGTATTTCTGTATTGATTTAAATGAACTGGATTTGAATTTCAAAAGGATAAACTCGGGTATGAGACCCATTTGGTTTTGTCTCGGGCATATGACCTCGGATTTCGGGCACGGTGCCCAGTTGATGTCCTATGTTCGGGCACGAGACCCAGTCACTTTACGGTTTTGATTTCAGGTCAGGGAACCTTAAATGGATTCCCAGGTTCATGACGGTTTATGGGAACCGGCATGAACCGTTGTTATGGTATCGTGGTTCATGATGGTTTATGGGAACCGGCATGAACCCTTGTTGGTTATTACGGTACATGACGGTTTATGGGAACCGGCATGTTACCTGATTATGGATATTATGGATCATGACGGTTCAGGGGAACCGGTCATGAATGTTTATGTTATGTATATATATGTTCATCTACCTTCCTTTACTTCTATTATCTCCTCCGGGGAGGGTTGTTGGCCTGGGTGGACCCCGGAGTAGTGACGGAGCACCGACTGAGTGGAGTCACCCCCCAGTTGGGTCCCTTACTCTCAGGAAGGCTATGGTTACTATTACCTCGAGTAGGATCAGTGGTCTGCGGACATTGACCTTGACTTTGAGATGACTCGGATTGAGACCCGGGTAGCACGCGTGTAGCTTTGGATACCGTGACAGGATTGGTTGTGTGACTTATATATATGTATGTGATGTATATATGATATATGATATGTGGTGTGCACAGGTGTGCACAGGATTTGAGCAGTGGCTCGTGTATTTGGTTTCTTTATGGTTTGGGGCCGAGTCCCGTATGGATTTGGGCAGTGGCCCGTATGGTCGTTTTCATTGTGGTCCTTTCGACCTTGGTTTACATCTGCTTTGGGCTTAGTCCCACACATGGTTTGTTTTGGATAAATGGTTTTCGAATGCATGCATGCTTTTTAGTGGAGGGTACAAATGTCTTCTTATTAAATGTTTTTATAAACTCTTGTTTTGTCCACTCACAGTTTTTAATGTTTTGACTGCCCTTCAGGTTGACATCGGATGTGGACTGTAGCAGAGACCGAGATATCACATGCCTCCTCCGGATCCTGGCGTACTCTAATAGCCCGGGAGGGCAAAGGTCGGAAATATCCCTTGTCTGACACTTCGTGTCAGACGGGAGCAGGGTCATCCCGCACTAATCCCGGGGGGATTGGGATGGGTCCTGTCATTATAGTAGTTACCGACAGTCGTTGTTGGATAGAAAGGTCGGAGAAGAATTTTCTAGCTCAGGAATAGAAACTGTTTAGCGTAGTTCCTATATAGTTGGAACTGCGAAATCGAGAGATACTATGATTGAGGTGACAAGAGGAATGAGGGTTTTTCGCATTGGTAATGGGTATATCGAAGTCATTTTGGGTGATTTCACAGGTTCTGGTAGGGCGGATGATGGGTGTATCACCAGTACATTGGTCGTGTATTGGTTAGTGGACCCGAGATTGTAGTCATCAGACGAAGTTGAGTATATCGAAGTGGTGACTGAGAGTTCTCATTTTCTGCTTGTTGAGCAGGTTGAGGATGCCACGGTACAGATGTTGTGTGGTGTAGCATGCCATGATTGTGACATGCCATGGTTGAGCAGGTATAATATAGCCCTACTCGGTACCGAGTTCCTTATGGGCCCAACGACTAGAGGGCGTAAAGTTACGAGTGGACGAGGTCTTTAGATAGTGGTTACTGGGTGGTTGTGTACCAGTTAACCCCAATGATGACTTTTTGGAGTCGAGAGCGATGGATCAATCAGGATGGATGTGCTGCAGTGAGCAACCGGGGTTTGTGATAACCCTAGTTTGAGATTGATTGGACAAATTACCAGGAGTGTGGTACTTGTGGATCGGACCCTGAGGTGGACCGATCGGTGGATATTGCATGTTGAGCGGTTGGTGCGTGCGGTTAGTTGACCGCATGGGTTTGGAGTCTCGATAGCGGAGTGTTTCTGGGATTGGTCTGCGGGTGGTTATGGCAGAAGCCGCTATTGATAGACATGGACGAGGTTTATCGAGTTGGATAAGCTCAGGTTACCATGACGATTGAGACGATGGGGATTCACCAGTTGTGACGATGATACAGAGGTGCGTGAGTGACGCACAATACGAGCATGATTTTTGGATTCTACTCGGTTATGGCTGAGTGCGATCACAGGAGGAGATGTTGAGTTTTGGGTGTTGGCGAGTGTGCCACACTACCTCAGTGGAGATGACTGAGATGAGTGGGAGACGCCAGAGATGAGTTGAACGGAATCCAATAGTGATCGGATGGTTCTGAATGAAACTGAGTATGTCTAAGTGTAATGCCAATGAGGGCTTGGATTGTGACCGGGATGGTTGACGTGCCCTAGAAAGGTAAACATGTGACTTCGGTGCGCACTGAGCGTGTAACGACCCGTCCCGGGAATTAGGGTTAAGACCGTGTTTAAAATAAGATTAGTGAGCTTAATTGGTGGTTAGTCAGTTACGATAGGTCCGGTAGCGTAGAATGACGATTTTGCCCCTAGGTCGGGCAAAAATGTTGACTTAGAGTTTGGGCGGTCAAATGGACTTTGACCGATGACTGTGACGTAGTTCGGGACGTCACGAATCCGTAGACAGGTGGCACGCCCGATTCCGACATCCGAGGAGGAAGTTATGATGTTCGGAAGGTTGATGGCATTATCGTAATTTGGATAAAATAGGCGGAAAAGTTGACTTTTTGTACGATCGGGTTTTGACACATTGACCTAGGACCATTAGGTAGATCTCATCGTCCTGAGTTCGATGACAGGCGACACGTGTTCATCGGAGTTAGGATGTGTGAGTTACGGGTCTAGAAAGGTAGTGGCAAAATGGTAATTTTGACTTAAAAGGAAGGGCAGTTTGGTCTTTTGTACTTTGGGCTTGGTGCAGCCGGATTTGGACAAGTGTCCAGGGCAGAGAGGAGATTTTTGTGTGAGGCTTGAGGGGATGGTGACACGTGGGGCTTGGCTAGAGGGTTCTAGTGAGTGCACGGGTGTTTCAAAATCGTGCAAGTGTGTGTGACGTGTGTGTGTGTTCGAAGAAGAGAGAACAGAGACTGAGAGATTGGGAGAATTGGACGAGTGCAGAGTGTGTTTGTGTGTCCTGTTGGAGTGAGGAGTGATCAAAGATTGAAAGAGAGTTAGTGAGGAGGTTGGGAGGTGTTGTGTTTATGTGTGAGGAGTGTGAGAGCTCACGGGGAAAACCAAAAAAACAGAGAAGAGGTGAGAGATCGTGGTGGTGGTGTGGTCGTGTACTGTGCAATTGGGCTCGACAGAGGGCGAGGACGGCTTTGTGGACTCCAGGGAGTACGACGGTGAGCACAGCGGCGATCGATGGCAGGTAATTTCTTCTCCCCGTAAGTTTGCTCTGTTTTGGCCTTGAAGTTCAAACCGGAAGTCGTGAAGTCTAGGGTTGAGTCGACGGTTTTGGTGAGTTGGGTGAGACTCAGGGAGGTCCTAGGAAGCGTCTAGTGTTACCACCGTGACGGGGGAGGACTTGGGTGGATGAATCGTGAAACAAGGGACAGTTTGGGTTTTGGCTTCGAGCTTGAGTCGACGGGTTAGGGACGGTGTCGTGGTGTTTGAGTGAGGGGGATAGGTTCCTTAGGACTGGACGATGAAGATGTTGAAGAGAGGGAGGAAAACGGAGATGGATGGGCGGAGAACCGGGAACGCCGGTTCAGACCGGTTCACGCGAGGTAGACGACGGTGAACAGTACCCTGAGTTTAAAGACTCGGGAGTTTAAAGACTCGGATATATTGATATTTCCTCTGTAGGCCTGTTGAGTTTAAAGACTCGGGAGTTTAAATACTCGGATATTATTGAGGCCTGGATTGAGTTTAAAGACTCGGGAGTTTAAAGACTCGGATAGGTCCAACATGTTTGATCGGATAATGATTGGTTGAAACTTACATTTTATGATACAGTTTCATGGTGCTTATGATATGATTTCTATAACTGTTTTTATAATGATTCTGCAAATGTTTTTATGATGACCTTTACGTGATTTATAATTGTTTTTAGTTACTGGGTTATGCATGTGGTTTCAAAACGGAGGGCTAAAACCCTGGTTTTATTCTGAAATGGTTTTCGGAAATTCTTTTCTTATTTGTGGTCCACTCACACCTTCTGTTTTAAATTGCCCTCCAGGTCGTGGAGCTAGCGCGGGGTTGTGACGTCGAGGCAGCGTCAGAGGCATAGAATTTTTCGAGAGTGACCCCGGAGTGCTTAAACTTTTCCGTTGTGAGTGTATCTTGTTCATCGGTTTTCTTTCCTTTGTATTTGGTACTATCCTCTGTAAAACTTAACTTCGGGATGTTTAAAGTTTCTCCCGCGTCTGACTGTGTATTTTGGTGGTTTTTCGTGAGTTTATTTCGGTTTAGTGTCGGGGTGTCAGACGGGAATAGGATTTACCTCGGTTTTCGGGGTGAAACCGGGGTGGGTCCTGACAGAGCGGGACATAGAGGATCCTGAGTGGCTCAGTGCAAGGCATGGGGTATACCTGGATTAGTGATAGGTACCCTAGTTCGTTTTGGACAGATTGCATGAGTGTGGGTGCAGGGGTTAAACCTATAAAGATTGAAACGCGAGAATCTGGTAGTGATGGATGACATCCTTTTGGATGTGCATAGATGGTATAAAACGGACAGGCGAGTTGGGTACTAAGTTAGCTTCGTACGGACATGTGGTTGAAGTCCGAGTGAGTTGGGGACCATTGAGTCCAGTGGTAGGCCCAATTAAGTCCAGTAGTTGGAAAAGATAGGCATGCTTCCAACATGATTGGAACTTCGGAATCAAGAGAAGTTGTGATTGAGACAATGAGAAGAGTGTTTACTTCCGCATTGGTGATGGGTATTCCGAAGTCGATGAGGGAGACTTCCTCATTTTATGCTCTTTAGCAGATGGTGCTTGGTGCGTCTTAGTGATGTGAGTCGGTTGACCTTTGGAACGAACCAAGGAATGAGATTGGTTAGTGAATTGGCTGGATTATCCCTGGAGTTGGTCAAGTGACCACGATGACTCCGAGAGAACGTTGATTATAGTGAGGTTTGGCTAGGACAGATGATTGGGGCGTGAACAGTAGTATGTGGATGGACGTTGCCAGAGTGAAGTCCTTAAGCAAGCCGGAGTAGTGCATAGATTATTGATATGATGTGATTGGACCGGTATGTTTTGGGTTGAGAGTTACTAGAGGATGAATGTTTTATCTAATGGATAGAGTCCTAGATGGACATGAGATGGCGATTGGATTGGATCCAATGGTGACAGTCGGACGAGGACTATGATTGGATGTGGTCTGACATGATGAGATGTTGACTAGACGTCGAATACTGTGTGCTCAAGTAGAGTGGATTGAGAGGGTTCAGTGATTATGTGGGCCGAGAGCTCAGGGTCATGTGGGCCAGAGGGACCCTAGTGATTATGCATGTGACTATCCCTAATGAGGCAAGTATTCGATGGGGTCCAGATACACTCAAGATGGGTGAGATGTTGATTGGTGTGTCAACAAGATGAGTGATGTGACAGTTTGGGACTCAAGATGAGTCAAGATTTCAGTGTAGGTCGTTAAGTGACATGAGGTACAATGTGGGGACTCAGGAGCGAGTCGAGATCAGAGTAGCGCAACGAAAGTGCAGTGAGCTGGGAGTTGCCGGTCGGTCACGATAGTTGTCGATGGGATTGTATTCTGTACGAAGTTAATCTGGCATGTTATGTTAATTGAATGAATAGGTATCCGACGGGTTCAGATTAGTATGTAGTGATGAGACTCAAGTGTGAGTCAGCATAAGTATGGGAAAACGAAGGAGTTGGTCGATGTGAGTACCGAGATCGATAAATACCATAGATTTAAGTATGGCCTGCGAGGTGAGATTCGTGTCATTGTGAAAACATAATTTAGAGGATGTTTGTCTAATCGGACGTTGAGTAGGAAATCAGCTTCGATTGTGGGATGAGAAGAGTTGTCAGGCGGAAAAGCCATTTTGATGTCAGCTTAGTATAGCTGACCTGTCAAAGTGAGTGACCGAGAGTGCCCGAGTGAGACTTACAAGCTGACGTGTGGTTTGTTTCGGATGTGTACGTTTACATGAGAGTGCCCGAGTTGAGGCAGGATTGGATTTCCACAGTTTCTTTGTGGAATTGGGTCAGTTTTAATTTCGAGGACGAAATTCTTTAAGGAGGGAAGATTGTAACGACTCGTCCCAATTTTTTGGGATTATTTAAGATTTAATTGAGGGTTAACGAGGCTAATCGAGACTTAGTCGAGGATTATCGGACGTTCGGGGTGAAATTACGATTTTACCCCTAGACGAGGGTAAAAAGCTGACTTTTGACCCAAAAGGTCCAATGCACGAGGACCGATGACTGTTACGTAGATCGAGCCGTTATGAGTCTGTAAACAAGCAGCACGTCTAAATGGAACGCTGAGCAGGATGTCAACTTTTTACCTTAAAGAATGTCAGCTACGATTATCGGATGAGAAGAGTTGTCAGACTGAAAAGCCATTTTGAGAGGAGTGAGAGGAGTGAACAATGGATGAGTGACACTACTTGTTCGATTTGATTGTCTAATTGTCCGACAATCGAAGTTGACATCCTACTTGAGTGGAATTTTATCTGATCGGACGCTGAGCAGGATGTCAGCTTCCTTTGTCGAATGAGAAGAGTTGTGAGACTGAAAAGCCATTTTGATGCCAGCTTAGTATAGCTGACCTATTAAAGTGAGTGACAAGCAAGATCGACGAGTGTCAGTGTCTCGAGTGAGACTTACGAGCCGACGTGTGGTTTGTGTCGGATGTGTACGTTTACACGAGAGTGCCCGAGTTGGAGGCAGGATTGGATTTCCACGGTTTCGCTATGGAATTGGGTCAGTTTGAATTTCGAGGACGAAATTCTTTAAGGAGGGAAGATTGTAATGGCCCGTCCCAATTTTTTGGGATTAATTAAGATTAAATTGAAGGTTAGCGAGGCTAATTAGGACTTAGTCGAGGATTATCGGATATTCGGGGTGAAATTACGATTTTGCCCCTAGATGAGGTAAAAAGTTGAATTTTGATCCGGGAGGTCCAATGCACGAGGATCGAGGACCGTTACGTAGATTGAGTAGTTATGAGTTCGTAAACAGGCGGCACGTCCAAAATTAGGCATTCGACGGGAAAGTTACAGGTCACGGACGGTTCAAGGTACTATTGCACGTTTTACGAGACGAGTGGACTTTTGTCTTAAGTGGGGCCTAAATATTTGATTCAGGCCCAATGGATGGGCGGCAAGTGTCACTCATCCATTGTTCACTCCTCTCACATACATGTATATGTACCCCTCCCATTTCATTCGATCAAAAATCGAAACCCCTTCCCTATTTCAATCCATCCTCATCCTATCATCTTCTTAAGGACCCCTGTGAGACTGAGAGTGAGGCTGAGGGTGAGACAGTGATGGCGAGGAGGCGGCAGGACCGCCGTGGATGGCAGAGGAGTCCAAAACACAGGTAAACTGTAACCCGTGAGTTTTTGAATTTGAATTTTTATTTTTGGATGTTTGGAGTGGTGTGTTGATTAGGTCTTGTTCTTGGTGGTTGTACGTGCCGATGAGGATTGGAATCAAAGGCTGAGGATGGCAGAGCAGCTCAGGCAGGGAGCTGGAAAACTGGGTTGTGAAGATCAAATCGAACAAGTAGTTTCTAGGCTATTTTTCTAGGTTTTGATCACATAGATCGATTAGGGTTGATTAGACGATCATTCTAGAAGCAACAACTTCAAAAATAATGGTGGGAAATGGAAGAACGGATTGGGTCAGGCCTGTGGGTTTGCGTGACCCGGTTGCAGAGAATCGGGTTGACCTAGGAAAAGGACAGGGATGATGATGACATCATTAGATGATGTCATCTCAGGTCTGACATGTCAGACTGACTGGTGTTAGTGATGACATCACAGCTCACGTCAGTGTTGACTTTTGACCAACCAGTTTTGACTCGTGTGTGGGGGTTCATGGACACGTATTTCGAGGTGGGACCAAACTCATTTATAAGGTTTTGAAGATACGAATCCAATGGTTGTGGTTTCGAGTCGATCAGAGATCGTTAGGTTTGTCAAATTGAGTTTTAAAGCCTAGGGAAGTGTGTCCAAGACACGTTGACTTTTTCAGGAATGTTGAGGGTTCTTGATATGGACTTGTATATGTTAGTAGTAACATCTGGATGTGATTTGGACAGGTCCGAATGACCTAGAAAGGTTGGATTAGCCAAGAGAGGCTTATGACACGCGTATCGAGGCGCATCATGGATGGTCTGTGTGTGGACTTTTTTTTTATGAATATGATGCATGCATAAATGTTTTATATGTGTATATGAACATGTTTTGAGATGCCATGAGTGCATGTGATTTAAATATGAATTGTTTGGCATTTTCGGAGGAAAATGCGTTATTGCACGTAGTCGAGATTTCTATTTTATATGATGTTTGGGCTTCGGCCGAGTATACTACGTGCTTGTGTTTTATGTGATTATTAGGTTTCATAGAAAGGTGTGAAATCGAGGAACTGATTTACAATTTTAGAGAATTTCACGGGGATGCGTGAAATCGAGATTCGGGAACGAGACCCATTTGAAAGACCATGACTTAGGATGAAGTCAGGGATGATTTGAAAGTGTTTTGGAAATGAGAAATGGTTTTCAGATTTGAAAATATCTTTCGGGCGTATGACCCAATTGATTTGAGGTTTGACTTAGAGTATAGTCAAATGTGAGATAAATCGGGATGTGACTCAGTTATGAGTTTTACGAAAGATATTTTGGGCATGAGACCCAATTGTGGATTTTATATGATTCGAGGAATCCTGGGATATGAAGTGTCGTTGGACAATGGATTTTCGGGCTATGACCCATTTGGTAATATTTTGGGCTATGACCCATTTGATGATATTTCGGGTGGATGGTCCTATTTGTGATATTACGAGTTAGTCCCGGACGATCGGGTTAGAGTCCCGGTCAACGATGATGCCATTCGGGTTCAAGTCCCGGGTGTTATGGCGCTCACCTCCGGATGTGTTCCTTCTGTAGAGGTCACGATGCACTACCTGTTGTCGAGCAGCCGTGGAGACTCTGACTCTAGAGGGAGGCTCGACTTAGGAGTGTCGATGTTATCCTCTGAGATCGATCGGTGATGTGTTCACGATGATTTAGAGATGTTCGCGGCGAGTGATGTGTTCACGGCGACATGCTAGGATTATGAGCGGTCCTGAGCTATTTGCACATGTACTAGGATTGGAATCATGACTGACACTGAGATGAGGATGAGATGTGTTCCCACGTGTTCTATGATTTGGGCTGAGGCTCTGTTCTGATTTTCTTTGATTTGGTTTTGGGCTGCGGCCTTGTATTACTGGTTTTTTGGGCTGAGAACCTACTGAGGTAATGGTTTCGATTGAGAAGAATTTTTTACTGTGTTTTGATTTGGGGAGCAATACGTCTTGCTTATGTGAAAGTAATTGAAATAACTGTTTTATGATGCATGCATGCTGTTACGTGAATGATATAAATGTCTTTTTGATAAATGATTTTTATAAACTGTTGTTTTGTCCACTCACAGCTTTTATGATTTTAATACCCTTCAGGTTGATAACGGATGCGGGATGTAGCAGAGATCGAGGCATCACATGCCACCACCGATCTTGGCGTACTCTGTTAACCCCGAGCATGTGATGAGTTTATCCCTGGTCTGACACGCGGTGTCAGACGGGAGCAGGCACATCCCATGATAATTCAGGGGGATTGGGATGGGTCCTATCATAATCATGCACACTTGTTCACCAAGTCATTACCAAAGGACACATTTCGGCAGCATGTGCAAGGTATTGGTTTACGTAGACTAACTGATCTAGCTCATTTGTAATTTTCAGGGGGAGTCAAGATCAGGGGGAGTATCCTGAAGTATACCAAATATCCGGAAGTATACTAAGTATCCCGAAGTATATATACTCACATGATCATCGTGTACTCTTTTGTCCTACGACTAGAGTTATTTTATCCCATTAGGTTTTGTTACCTGGCTAGGTTTTAATGAGGAACAGTTTGGTATGATCACGCCGCTAACAATGCATCCTGAAGATGCCTTGATTTGACTCATATGCATTTGCTCATCTTTTCTCTTCGACCACGGGTTTTTCCCACTGGGTTTACCGGGTAAGGTTTTGGTGAAGTAACACTAATGCATTTTATTTCAAAGGAGTACCATCTACCCGTATTCCAGAGGTGACGACATCAACTACCTCCGATGTGATTACTTACACGCGCGTTGCACTCTTTTTCCTTCGACCAAGGTTATTTTTGTCACATAGGATTTTTGTTACTTGACAAGGTTTTAACGAGGCAACACATGAGCGTGTGGTCAAGCAGCACCATTACACAAAATATCCAAGGGGGAGTGTTGTAAATAATGTGATATAAGTGTCTATTTATGTAAAGGGGTCTGAAAGGTAGATAGATAATTTGTATAATTGTTTGTTCTCTATTCTATATAAAGGGAATACTATCTACTGATGAATTACAATGAATGTATTATTCTTTCACATAGAACGTTTCTCCACGCTGTCTCTCCATATTTTCTGTGCAATCCCTTCCTCCTAAAATCCTTCACAACAATCCGGTGGATTTTAATGGAAGCTCCTAATGAAAATGATGTAAACTGCATGTACGTAGGTTCAAAAATTTCAACTAGGTTATTTTCGAATGGGCATAAGTATATATATGAAAATATCGAAGCGGCCGGCCGGATCTTCTCCGAGACTCCGTTTGATTTCCTTCATCTGAGATACTGCATGCATGATGCATCAAATATAATTGCGGTTGCCCTCAAAATTTCAAAAACTAGCAGAAACCAGTTTCTCATTCTCGCTCTTTCATGTGAGATACGCATGCATCATATATGGGAAATAAAGTAATTAAGTAATAAACACAGGTAGTGCTGGCGAGAATATTTGATTTACGCTACAACCAAACAACAAAAATTTAGTCAAAATTAGTTCCTTCTCAATGACTTCAATTCCATTAATTTAGGAAACATTTTCAAAATTATGCGTCTTTTTTTATTTTTCTCTCTCGCTCGGTCCAAATATCTGACTCAGTTTAAAGACAATCATGATATGATCTCTCTCTCTCTCTCTCTCTCTCTCTCTCTCTCTCTCTCTCTCTCTCTCTCTCTCTCTCTCTCTCTCTCTCTCTCTCTCTCTCTCTCTCTCTCTCTCTCTCTCTCTCTCTCTCTCTCTCTCTCTCTCTTTTGGTTCCAGCCAGCAATATGACAATTTATAATCTTTATCATGGGTCAATCACACGACTTTGACCAAAACCACTCTCTTAACACTATATATAAGAAGCTTGCTTTCATCGACCCTCATAAATGGGAACCTGAAGAACAATGGATGTCCAAAACATGGTGCGAGACTCATCATCAAGTGCTATTATGGCCGTTGGCGACGATGCAAATGGACTTCCTGGGTATCGGTTTCATCCTACCGATGAAGAGCTAGTGGGGTTTTACCTCCGGAGAAAGGTGGAAAACAAACCCATTCGCCTTGACCTAATCAAACATATCGATATTTACAAATATGATCCTTGGGATCTTCCAAGTATGCTCCTCTTTCGATTAATCCTACTTCCATATATTATTGTTTCCACGTTTATGTATAACCTATACTATATTCTTGATTTTATGAGTAAAGCATGGAAACAATATTATCAAAAAATTAAACTGTTGGATTATGTCCAGATTCCAACCCTTTAAAGATTCGGTGTGCCTCAGCGTTTTTCGTGTATTAATTTTTGTTACTCAATCAAAATATGTGTGCATGTATACATATAATCTTGGCTAATTCTCTATATTTGGTGAGAATGCAGAAGCTAGTGGAAGTAATGGGGAAAAAGAGTGGTACTTCTTTTGCAGAAGGGGAAAGAAATACAGAAATAGCATAAGACCCAATAGGGTCACAAAATCTGGGTTTTGGAAAGCAACTGGGATTGACAAGCCTGTATATTCTATTGGGGATTATGACTTCATCAATAATAATTGCATTGGCTTAAAGAAAACCCTAGTTTACTACAGAGGAAGTGCCGGAAAAGGTACCAAAACCGATTGGATGATGCACGAATTTCGTCTTCCAGCTACTTTTGAAAAATCCACCATCAAGAACGCAACTCAAGAAGCGGTAAGATTAATTATTATGTACTAATCAATAATCTTCTAAATACGTCAAGATTGACAGATAATATAATTACGTGTGATGTCGTATTGCAGGAGGTCTGGACACTTTGCAGAATTTTGAAGCGAAATAATAACAATTCATTTAGAAAGGTTGTATCAAATTGGCATACGGAAAAAACTTTGAATAATCATCCCAATCGAAGTGTGACTGACTCATCAAGTTGTAATAAGACATGCAGTTCATCAGAGTCAGATGATGCTAATATTAATAAGGATGAATATCATATGCATGAAGGGAGCCAGATCTTCCCAGGCCAGCTGATGAGCTTAAAAGAGGAAGTAATAATTGATCCAAACTCAAACCTAAGCTTTTCGAATCCAAATAAAGAAGATGATGAGATGTTAAGATCATCTGGTGGAAACTGGGACGAGCTGAGACCAATGGTCGATTGTGTTCTTAATCCTTCATTGTTATACAGTAGTTGGTAGTGGATATATAAGTATATGCTCGATCTATTATTAGCCTCCATTATAGTTCATATAGTTACGGGCTTAGACATATATGCACCCACCCACAAAAGCATGAGGGGATTCAGATCGCTAGCAGGGTTTTGGTCTCTGTTATTGTCCGTCCTTTTTTTTTTACAAAAAAATTTCCTCAACTCTTGGATGTGAATCCTTCTCTTGATGAATAATATATATTATTATCAGTTTCACCTTTCAAAGAAGTAACAATTTAATTATTTGAACTTTGAGGAGATTAGAGATATCAAAACCATAACTTGTTGGTGTATATATATGGCGGCTTTTATGTTCATATAATTACCTTTTTAATATAACTTGGAACGGTCCGGTATGCGTGAATATATATACAACCACAAAATATAACCATAAATATGATACAAATATAATAATTAATTACTTATATTTATCAGAGGATTTTTGAAAAGGGTCACTTTCGTTCTCAATGTTATAAGATTAAAGAAGTTGTAGGAGTTGGAAGAAAAGTAGCCAACCTAACCTCATATTCTTGTTCTTGTTTCTTCGAGAAGGGAAAAGAAATCCAAATGTATAGATCGATATAAGTCAAAGATTATGTATGAACGACTTCATGTAGAGAGCAGCAGTTTCAATGGATCGAACCCTAATTGGAAAGAACCCTGCTATTGACTCTGACTATTAGTTTTCATCGTAGGACAACTATATAATTTAAATTTGCCATTAATTAGTATTTCAAAAAAAAGTAATGTTGATATATGTAATATGTAATCTCGCACCATGTATTCAAAAAAAGTAATTCGAATTTAATATCAATTTCAAATATTAAAATAAATATATATTTAAATAAAAAATTCGCAATTATTTAATTACTGTTTTTCATTTTACTAAAGAGTTATTTGGAAAAAAAAAAAAAAAAACTCGTGATTCAAATTTGTAATATTTTAAATGTAAAATAGTGAGATATTCATTTTTAACTAATATATCTTAAAAGATGAGATATTAATATAGGGCACTTATATAGAAAAGAAAATGAAAACAAATTAACACAAATACATGCAGAAATTGATTGATCCCAAAACCGCATAGAAATTGTGTATATCAACCTAAGAAAAAAAAATGATTAAAATCATATACGCACATTGATATCACCAAAATGATCATCGAATTCAAAGTCTTATTATTGTGAATAAGAATGTATAAATAAAGTTTTGAATGATATATATATATATAATCAAAATTACATGTCAAATTCACTCATCTTATTTTCCGACTTAATATATGATCGTATAAGTATTATTTCTATATATTAAAGATATGATTATTAGTAAATATGACATAAATATTATTCTCCTCACAGTTGTTTCATGACTTGTTTCATGAAATCGGGATTGGCACGTTGGAAATCAAATAGCTCCTCGAACGAAATAAAGCCGTCATGATCCTTATCGATCTCCTCCATTCTTGAACGGACTTCGTCCGGCGAAGAAGAGCCGAGTGCTTTGAGTGCATCGGCGAGCTCGGTCAACGAAATCTTGCCATCTCCATTGGAATCAAAGCGCTTAAAGACACGTCCACATTCAGCCTTAGCAACATCATCGGACATTGTGTTGGTACTGTAATCAAATTTGGTTGTGGATGAGTTTTGATTGTGTGTTGGATTTGACACGAGACGAAACAATTGACAAATTTATGTGATTTTTAACAGCTAATTAAGGTTTTCTTAGACCCGGTATCAGTGCCTAGAACATGAATCATGCATCACCAAAAAAGAAGGAAACCTTGTAACAATCTTACGCATAACAAGGGTAACTGCTAACAACCTTGTAATTTATATTAATTTACACAGTTGGTAATTTCAATGGCCGATGGGGAGTGAAATACTTGTGGACGCCAAAAATACCGAACATAATATTTGCACTTTATGTAAACTGCTTTAAGAACTTTATCTTAGCAAATTGTTTTTTAAAAAACTCCAGTAGTTTACGCTGTTTTGATAAATGAGTGATTAAAATTTGATTTGTGATGCTAATTAATCCCCCACACAAAAATAATAATAATGAGTTTTTGATATATATAATAATGATTTTTGAGTTGTTGATACAAAAATTGTCCGGACTTGTAGAAAATTGTCCACATCATTTCATTCGTTTTTCCAACACAAAAATATATAGCTATGTATATATTTAATCCTTTTTTTTTTTTCCCAATAACTCAGCTGGGAATTTGATTGATATGAATCTCACGAAGTTATTAAGAGATTATAG